>OY728137.1:217359729-219859729 GCA_963277665.1 Viscum album | reverse complement strand
TTGAGTAAATCAGACGTAGGAAAACACTAATAGAGTAGTGGGGCATTGTAAGTTCCACACACAAACTAGTTTCTTGGTTTTCTAATG
Organism: Viscum album; assembly: GCA_963277665.1. Classification (NCBI taxonomy): domain Eukaryota; kingdom Viridiplantae; phylum Streptophyta; class Magnoliopsida; order Santalales; family Viscaceae; genus Viscum; species Viscum album. The sequence goes on along the minus strand of OY728137.1, from coordinate 219,859,642 downwards.
CATAAAGTTACCCATATACATGGGGTGGTTATAGGTCATCGAAGTACACACTGGACAAAATTAATGCCATAACTCAACAAAAATACATAGAAACAAGATTTGAATACAATGCCTTCAGTTTTGTGGGTCTTGATTTGTTTAATACCTTCAACCTAGGTGAAACAAGGATTGGTTTCTATGAGAGATTGAATGGTATGAGTCAGCGACATGAGTGTTAGGGTTTTTTAAAAGAGAAGGTTTTATCAGTTATAAAGAACAAACACTAATAAAATCAGACTTCATTAGTGCTAAACTAAATATCATTGATAAAGGTCTCTCTTATGAGTGCTAAAACCAACATTGATAAATTTTCACCTTTATTGGTTCCAAGAAAGCAATGATAAAAGCTCAATAAAATACTTATTGCTAATAAAGGTTTTCTTTCATCCCTAATTTTAGCATTGATAAATTTATGATTTATCAGCGCTAAAATTAGCATTGAAAAAATTAATAAACAATAATAAATATGTAAATCAATAAAAATATTAAATATGATTAAATATAAAAAAATTCACATAAAAAATATTTATAATGAAATTATAATTATAAATGAATAAATAATCATCATATAAAGATTTAAATACAAAAATATTAAAATAAAAAAGAATAAATATAAATTATATAAATTACAAATATTTTAAAAATATAAAAAAATAGTAATAAATAAATAAGTATAAATAAATATTAAAAATGAATAAATTACAAAAAAATGAATAAATTTTAATAATTAAAAATGAATAAAATTCAATAATTAAAAATGAACAAACTATAAAAATAATAAATGAATATTATTAAAAAGATAATTATTATTAAAAATAAATAATATTAAGCTAAAAATATTTAAAATGATTAAAATTTAATAATTAAAATGAATAAATTTCTATAAAAATATTAAGAAGTAAATGAATAATTTTAATTTTAATTTTAATAATATTAAGAGTGAATACATATTAAAATAAAAATGAATAAATATTAAAAATTAAATTTAAATATAAAATATTTAAAACAAATAACTAATTAAAATTTAATAAATAATAATTATAGAAGGATTTAAAAACCAAAATAAAAATGAATAAATATTTATTGCATAAATTAAAAACATATTATTGTTTTTTTATTAATATATAAAAAAATTATAATTAAGTATTAAAATATGTAAATTACAAAAATATTAAATGAATAATATTAGAAATGAATAAATTTAATAATTAAAATGAATTATTATATATATATATATAATACAATGAGATATGTCAAATTTACAAAGAAATGATTTTTCTTGCTATATAATTATATATTCATATACATATAAAAACAGACACATAATATAGATACACATAACATACATACACATACACATGCATACACAAACATATACATACACATGCATACACAAACATACACATACGTATGCATAAGTATACATCCACATACACAAACACATACACATACACATACTTGCACGCACACACACACACACACATATATAAATACATACACATACACACATGTACATACACATACATACATACACGCACATACATACATACACATACAACCACATACATACACAATTATACACATATATACAACTAAACACACACACACACAAACATTGTTGATAAAGTCTAAGCTATATCAATGCTAAAATTAAAGCTGATAAGTATCCATTTATCAACATCCACTTTAACAATGATAAATACTAGTAAAAAATAAAAAAACAATTTAAAAATTACAATAAATTTCTAATTATATAAATGTGAATAAAAAAATTATAAAATTAATTTATTATAAAAAATAATAAATAATAAAAATCAATAAGTTACACAAATATTAGAATTGAATAAATAATAACAGTTATATATATTACTTAAATATTATAAATGAAAAAATACTAAAATAAAAATTAAGGAATACTAAAAATTAAATAAAAAATATTTATATTAAATAACTATTTAAAAATGAATAAATAATAATTTTATAAAGATTTAAATGAAATTATATTAAAAGAAAATTGAATTAATATTAATTAAGTTAATTAAAAACATGTTAAATTATTAAATATAAATAAATAAATATTCAAAAAATAAATTGAAAAAATATTAAATGAATAAATATTAATAATGAATAAATTACAAAAATTATTAAAAATGAATAGATAATAATAATGAATAAATAATGAAAATAAATAAAATTAAATAGTTAAAAATAAAAAAATTGAAAAAATATTTAATAAATTATTAAATAGATTTATTTATATAAAATAATGTAATTTTAAAAATGAATAAGTATTAGAATTAAAAATAAAAAATTAAAATTCAGTTTAAAAAATGATTTATCATAAATAACTAATTAATAATGAATAAATAATAATTATATAAAGATTTTTGTACAAAATTATTAACATAATTATGAATAAATATTAATTATATAAATTATAAACATATAAAATATATGTTTAAGGTACGCTTTATGCATAAGTATATATATATATAAATATAACACATATTTGATATGATAAATATATATCATAATTATAACTATATATGTATAGTATAAATAAACATATATAAGTATAATTATAAAACAAATATATTAATTTGAATATGAACTATATTTAATGTATTTATATATTTATTTATATACATTACTATTATATATATAACTATAATTATGTATATAATTATAAATATGTATTAATCAATATATATATATATACTATATTTATAAATATGTATATATATACTTTATGTTATATAAATCCCATTTAAATTTATATAAATATGTATATTTAAATTAAATTATTCAAATTTCAATTTATAAGCACTTTTTCAGCACTCATAAAGGTTGTACTTTATCAGTGTTGATCGTTTATCATCGCTTTCCATTAGCGCTGATAAAAGTCACACCTTTATCAATTATTTTTTTAATACTGATAAAGGATACCCCTGAATTAAAATGGATATGTAGTGGTGGGTGTCTCTTGGAAATTTTTGGGTGATGTAGAGTCAATACTCTATCGGTGGTGAGTATTTTTAATTAAATATTAAAAACAAATAATAATGATTAAATGTCAAATAACCCAGACTATCCCATTTATATTCATATTTTAGAGGGAGATAGGGTTTATGGAAGGATCATGTTTCCATGTAGGCTTTTCAAAGAAGAGAGGATCTACATCAAAGAGTAAAAAATCGATGGAAGTCTAACAAATAAGTATGGTTCATTGAACTTTAGTTTACTATTTATACATATGAACTTCTATCCTATCATTATTAATTCTATTCAATGAATTTCTTGATCAATTTTTAGTATTTTATTCTAATAATCAAGTAGAAAACAATGGAACTTGGTTTCAAAAAATCCAATTAATGTATTTTGAGTAATTTAAACAATAAGTTTGGATTTGGAAAAATTCCCTCTAGATTTTGAAGGAATAAACCTATGAATCACAATATTTCATTCTAGTTTATTAATCCATCATCTAATGTTTCCAATGAAATAATATTTATTAATTTTGGATTCTTATTTTTATATATTTCTTAAATTGAAGTAATTTTCCTATTTTTGGATAAATTTTAGATCTATAAATATTTAGATTGAATCAGCTCACAACCAATATAACCTTATGTAGGAAATTTAACGAAAAAACTAATGGGAATAATTTGAGATTAATTCAATGAATAGATTAAAAGTTATATTAGATATAAGTTTAGAAAAATTTTAATGTCTCTCTATAATTTAGAGGCCTTAATGATTAATTTATGAGATAAAATTTTTGTTTATGTGATCCTTATGATGTGATGAAGGTGTTGTTGATATTTGGTTAAGAACGAACATTTTCTATATAAATTCATCAAGTGTGGCGATGGTGGAATAACTAGATAGCGATCCAATGGGGCTACAGTAGAAGGATAAGTGTTATATCTTCTTTGATCGGATGTTCATGGGAACCATGTTAACCCTGAGTGGGGGAGGTTCAGTCTATCTGTGTGATGGTGATATGAATTTTCATGGTCATTCAATCAAATTGATTGGATGATGTCAGGATGTTGTGTCAACCATATACAGGATGATGGTGTGGTTCACTCGATCTCCCCTAGCGTTTATCAATCAATGTGATCCAATAGTTACTATACATATGAACAACCTTACTAAGTTATGAATATAACCATGGGTAGTTGAGGATCCTCGATCATTTAATTATCAAATCATACATTTGACGACGGTTCAAAAATGGGGTAGCACGCTGATGCGGCTAGGACCACATGGACCATTTGATGAAGATATTAAGTAGTTAAGAATCATTTGCACTATGGTGTTCTTCCCAGGCATATGATGGTTCCATTTTGACCCCCTGGATAGTATGATACATTAAGTGTATGTAGGGGCATGTGTGTAGTTGAATTTAGGAACTGAAAGTTGTGTTGGTCTCGTATCAATCTCTGAAATCCAATGAAGCCATGCCAAAATCATTTTGAGATCACTTTATAGATAATTTAATATAGTGAATATTAAAAAAATTAAAAATATTTATTTATAATACAGTAATAACAATTTTATATATGTTTTAAATAAGTGGTGGTACGATTTGTCACTAACAAACACTGGGGGTTAATTGTATAAGTAATAGTAACCTTACTTAGTAGTAGTAGTAGTAGTAGTGGTGGTAGAAGTAGTTGTTGTTGTTGTTGTAACATCCCAGGTAAATAATGAATAAAACATTTTCATATTTATTAATATTTACGAATTAAATATTAATTTTAATTTAAATGGGTTTCTATGTTCGATAGCGTACCCGATACGCAACAAAGAGTTTCTTTGAAATCTTACGTTGCACACTAGTAATAAAATAATATTATTTTAAATGGTAGTTAACACATAGCCGTTGTATTGGCGGGAATGGATATAAATAACTAAAATATGATTATATATGTTTTTTAAATGTTTGTCCTTTTATCTAATAAAAGATAAAGGCTTAAAATACGGAAAGAATTCAATTTTAGGCGTATATGCCCTAGTTTTCACTAAAGGTTCACTTATCGCCTTTTTATGAAGAATAGTCATTAAATATAGTTTTTTTCACTCTTATACATTCTATTGGACCATATAAAACTCTTCTTTAGAATTTTGACATCAAAATTCACTTTGTGTAAATTTTTGGTATTTTTCCGATAAAGATCATTTTTTAATGAATATGAAAAATGTTGTATTTTAATTCAAAACCTCTTTTTAATATAATTTATTTATATGATTATATTATCTTTTGAATTGGTTTCAAAGTGAAATTAGAATACATTTTTACCATTTAATCCAATATTGGTTGTTGGAATTAATTTCATCTTGAAATTGGACTAAAACTAGTGTCAATCTTTTGATACTTATTGTTTCACAAAAACACGATATTTGCTCTGACAGTGGGAATTAATTATTAAATTAATTAATGAAACTTATAAGTTTTGAATTTTTTTAAAATGGACTTCATTTTTGAATTTGGAATATCAAATATAGCTTCGGGTGAAGTTTTGGTATTTTTCTGAAAAACTTCAATTTTTGATGAATAGTGAAACCACTAAGTGGCACTTAAAAAACTGATTTTTCGTTTAAATGAAATTTTACCACCTCTGTGTTTTGAATTTCAAAAATCCGACATACATGGTTGTCATTAAGAAGTAAAATTTGGTTAAATGGGATTAAAATAATTTTTTGGTGAATAGTAACTTATTATGTTTTTAATCGCGATTAGAGGTAATTAGTGTAATTTAAGGTAAAAATAATGTTGTAATAATATGAAATGAACATGACACATGTCCTAACCACATTTTATGTGTCATGGACGACCAAGACAATCCATGGGTCAACTTGGGGACCTCATGAAGCCAATTTGGTTGGAAAATGACATTAATAACTTTTTATTTAAAGTTAAAATAAAAATGTCACAAACATGAGTTGTTTTACTAAAACAATTTTTACATGGGGTTATAAAAATCAGATTTTTGACTATAAATATTCATTGGAAATTTAAAAATATTTCCTACATAATAGTATTTTTTTTATAATTTTTAGACATTAAATAAATTAAATTATTTATGACACCATGATGATGCAGTGATTACCTCATTATTTAACGATTTAAATAAAATGGAAAGATAATGTAAAATCTAAGAACTAAACATGTCCAAAACCTATTGTATGGGTGGATTTCGAACCCTTATCACCTTATCCTTAAAAAACATCAATGTGGGACCATTAAAATCCGAAACTCATTCTAAAATAAAGTAACACTTCCTTACTTTCCAAGAGTGCCCATCCTCTCCTCTTATAAAAGGCCCCCGACTCTACCACCTTACCAACACTTCCAAAGCCTTTGGATCGTCCAAACTCTGCCCATTTTTTCTTTCCATATCCCTCTATAACTCTTAGAAGCCTCACTTTGGGCAGAAGTCTTCCCAGGGAAGCCTTTGAGCTCAAACCAAAGGGAGTTACCTGATTTTAAGGTAATGTCTTCACTTGAGTCCTTTTGTTTTATTTTGCTTCTCCAACCCCCTAAACTCTTTTTATTCATTTCTTTTGTAACAACTCCAGTATATTCAATATACTAGGATGTTTTTATAAGAATATTTCTAGCTACACTTACACACATCTACATCTAATGATTAAAGAACATATTGTTTCTGTGGTTGGCGAATTTCTGCCTCACGAAACGATGATTGTTCAATCTTCTTTTAAACACATTTAATGGTGGCCATTAAGATGTATCTATATTTATATATGATATATAATATTTTTATGTTTTCCTTAAGCTTATTATTTTTTATTTATGGAATAACTTTATGGCTTCCATTATGGGTATACTTGATATCTTCATTTTAGGAAGTGTGGACTACCGCCCCCTCAAAGTGATGTGATTCGTTAATGCCATATGTGGGACGTATAAAGGATGGATTTAAAGTTATTATATATGATTTTATACTGGAATTATAATATACCTATATATAATTATTATTTCTTTCCATTAATGTATGATATAGAAATGAAATTAGCGTTCATGCGTACGTACGGCTTACCGTCTCCATGAACGGTGCATTTCATTTCTTATCCACAAATGTAATGTACTATTATAAGTACATATATATAATGGATATATATGATGTATGTTACATATAAATGATTAATATAATTCTGGAATTAAAATATACATACCTCTCATTTAGTTTTAATTCCATTAATATGACATAGAAATGAAAGTAGCGTTCATGTGTACGTACGGCTTACTATCTCCATGAACGGCGCATTTCATTTCTTACCTCTAAATGATTATGTGATATTATAAATACATGTATGTGATAGATATATATGATATATATGATATCCGAATCAGGAATGTCATTCTGGATATAAGAACCTTTGACCACACGAATAACATGTAATTGTAAGAAGTCCACTTTCGACTTAAGAACCAAATATCGACAAAACAAACATTATTAACTTAAATGATTACATAATGTTTATAACATGATAATAAGTGATATAAAAGTAATAATGAACTTGAAGAAGGTTCTTAAGCAAGTAGAAATTAACTCAAGTTTATTATTCAGGACATTAAAGAACGATCGAGTCAAGTCGGACCCGAGGTAAGGGACTTCATCTCAATCTCCTTTCATTGAGGCATATTTTTGTTTTATACACCACTTTCTTTAATAAGGTGTATAAATCCTTTTGACTTTTACATTTATTCAAAAGGAATATTTTTATACGAAGCGTTTTACTAAAATACAAAAGGTAATGTTTTTGTCGTACGTATGCGGCGACAACGACTTCTCCGCCGCCGCGAGTATTATTTGGTATTTGGCTTCCTGAACAAGACGTAATGTTTTTTAAAATGAAATAAATACCATATACTCTTTTATGTATTTTGGTATTGACAATGGTTTTTATAATGGATTTTTTATGTCAATATATTTATGTGATATATTGTGATCAAAGTGTGGAAATGTTTTCTTTCCAATATATTTGTTTTATGTCTTGTGATTTTTAATGGTACTTGGACATTTGACGGGTGGTTACGTGATAAACCATATGAAGGGTGCTGCCGTGAATACCAGGATGGGTGGTTACGTTATAACCTCTAATGCATTGGGTATGGAAGTCGGCCGTATGGCTATTCCATTAAGTATGTATGGAAGTTGGCCGTATGGATATTCCATTAAGTGATGCGTGTGGAAGTCGACCGTATGGTTATTCCACTTAAGTATGTTTATGTCCCAAGTTACCTTTATATGTTATGTGTTCTTTATATGGGTTTTATGGTAATCCTTTGGTTACAAAAGGGTAAGTAATGATATTTTATTCAGTGAAGTGTTTTTACTACTTCGTGAAGGTGAAGGTATTACTTTGATAAAGTATACATGGTTTACTTATTGATTCGATAAACTAATAGTTTTCATTCTTTGTGTATCCCTTACTGAGCTTTTTATGCTCACCCCAAGTTTTTTGAAATGTTTTTCACAGGACTTAATGTGGAATAGGGTCAAGGATGGGATCAATGGAAAGTAATGCTATATAAAACATGGAACTAGACATGTTTATTTTTAAGAGTTTTTTTATTCTATGGAAACATAGTAGAAGTGTCTAGTTTGTAATCTTTTGAGATGTAATAGTTATGTTCTAATTCTCTAAAACTCTAAACCTGAAAAGATCCTCAATATGAATTATTCATTTAATTCAATATTAAGTAAGGTTTAATGTCAGGGCCTTATAGTTGGTATCATAGGTCGGTTTAGACAACTTTAGGAGTTAGAAATTTGTTAAATTATAAATTAATTTATGGTATGATTGAAATGATATAACATTTACAGATTACCATGTTTCTTCACATAAGGTATTTCAGTGTTAAGAATGGTTTTTTGTAGAGGAAACAGAGAAGATTTTCTGGGAATTCATACAGAGGGAAAGGACCTTTCAAATCAGTATCCTGAGATGGTCAGAATCAGAACTAAATAGTTTGTTGTAGTGATGGCTCAGTTGAATCAGGTGAAAAATGTTAGTTGTTTTTATTGATGATATTTTGGTGTTTTCTAAAAGTAATGAGGAGCATGAAATTCATTTAAGGTTTATCTTTCAAACCTTAAAAGAAAAGAAACTGTATAGAAAATTCATCAAGTGTGAGTTTTGGTTACAACAAATTTCATTCCTTGGTCGCATTGTTTCAAAAAAAGGCATAACTGTTGGTCCTGCTAAAACAAAAGTTGTTCAAGAGTGGCCAAGACTCACAAATGTAACCGAGATTCATAGTTTTCTTGGTTTGGCAGTCTATTACCGAAGGTTTGTTAGAAATTTTTCACGGTTATCTAGTCCAATGACTAAGCTAACTCGGAAGGGTGTTAAGTTTATCTGGACAAAAGAATGTGATGATTGTTTTCATGAATTGAAAAGAATATTGGTGAATGCTTCAGTTTTGGCACTACCTTCCAGGAATGGGGAGTTTGTTATCTACAATGATGCTTCATTGAAGGGACTTGGTTGTGTCCTAATGCAGAATGATCAGGTAATTGCTTATGCTTCATGACAGTTGAAAACTCATGAGGTAAATTACCCTACACGTGATTTGGAATTAGCTGTTGTTGTTTTCGCTTTAAAAATTTGGTGGCATCATTTGTATGGAGTAAAGTGTGAAATATATACCGATCACAAAAGTTTAAAGTATATATTCACTCAGAAAGAATTAAACATGAGACAGAGGAGATGGCTAGAATTAATCAAGGATTCTGATTGTACAATTCATTACCATCTGGGAAAAGCAAATAAAGTGGCTGATGCTTTGAGTCGAAAAAGTAATGCTTCATTAACCATGCTATGTTTGGAACGAGATCCTTTGGTTTTTGATTTGATAAACTTTGGCATAGAAGTTGTTGGTGCAGGATGTTCTTCTGTTTTGTTTCAGGTATCAGTGAAATCTTCTCTATCAGACAGAATCAACCAAGCACAAAAGCAAGACAATGAGTTGTAGAAAAAGGTAGAGCTGGTTCAGAAAGGTAAGTTGCCTTAATTGAACATTGATAATGATTGTGTTTTGAGGTTTGGGAAGAGATTATGTGTGCCTTGTTATTCACAGTTGAAGAATGAGTTGTTATGTGAGGCTCATAGTTCCCCGTTTTCAGTTCATCCTGGCAGTACTAAGATGTACAGAGATCTGTGGGAGTATTACTGGTGGTATGGAATGAAAAGAGATATTGCTGATTTTACTGTGAAGTGTTTGACTTTTAAGCAGGTTAAAGCAGAGAAGCAGTTACCGAAAGTGATGCTTCAGCCTTTACCAGTGCCAGAGTGGAAATGGGAAAATATAACCATGGACTTTGTTGTGGGATTACCGAAGACATCTCGAGGTAATAATGCAATCTGGGTTATTGTTGATCGCTTGACTAAATCTTCTCATTTCCTTGTTATACGAGATACTTTTTCCCTAGATCAACTTTCCCGTTTGTATCTTAAAGAGATAGTCAGGTTACATGGAGTTCCTCTCTCCATTGTGTCTGATCGTGATCCCAGGTTTACTTCTAACTTTTGGAAAGGCCTTTAGAAGTCGTTGGGTACTGAATTAAATTTTAGTATAGATTTTCGTCCACAATCAGATGGGTAGTCAGGACGAACAATTCAGACCTTGGAGGATATTCTACGAGCTTGTTAGATGGATTATCAGGGAATTTAGAACCAACATCTTTCTTTGGTTGAGTTGTCTTATAATAACAGTTTTCATTCCAGTATACAGATGGCACCATTTGAGGCATTATATGGGAAGCGGTGTAGAACTCCAGCATTTTGGGATGAAGTGGGTGAAAGGAAGCTGATGAGACCATAATTGGTAGAAGAGATGGCAGAAAAAGTTCAGTTGATTCAAAAACATATGAGAACAGCTCAGAGCATGCAGAAGAGTTATGCGGATAACCAGAGGAAAGATCTATCTTTCGAGGTAGGTGATCATGTTTTTCTCAAAGTTTCACCATGGAAAAGTTTGATGTGATTTGGTAATAAATGAAAGCAGAGTCTAAGGTTCATTGGACCATATGAAATTCTGGAGAAAGTTGGATCAGTTGCTTACCGAGTGGCTTTACCTCCGATTTTATCTCAGGTACACAATGTTTTTCATGTTTCGATGTTGAGTAAGTATATGCCAGATCCATCTCATGTTTTGAGCCCAGAGGTTGTTCAGTTGCAAGAGAATCTCTCTTATGAAGAACAACCAGTCCAGATTTTTGACCGAAGAGAGAAAGTGTTGCGAAATAAGGTAATTCACCAGGTAAAAGTTTTTTGGAAAAACCATATGGTTGAAGAGGCAACGTGGGAATCTGAAAATGCTATGAGGGATAAATACCCCCACTTATTTTGATAAGTGAATAAAATTGAGAGGACGCAATTCCCAAAAAGGGGGGAAGGATGTAACATCCCAGGTAAATAATGAATAAAACATTTTCATATTTATTAATATTTACGAATTAAATATTAATTTTACTTTAAATGGGTTTCTATGTTCGATAGCGTACCTGATACGCAACAAAGAGTTTCTTTGAAATCTTACGTTGCACACTAGTAATAAAATAATATTATTTTAAATGGTAGTTAACACATAGCTGTTGTATTGGCGGGAATGGATAGAAATAACTAAAATATGATTATATATGTTTTTTAAATGTTTTTACTTTTATCTAATAAAAGATAAAGGCTTAAAATACAGAAAGAATTCAATTTTAGGCGTATATGCCCTAGTTTTCACTAAAGGTTCACTTATCACCTTTTTATGGTGAACCATAATTAAATATAGTTTTGTTCACTCTTATACATTCTATTGGACCATATAAAACTCTTATTTAGAATTGGGACATCAAAATTCACTTTGTGTAAATTTTTGGTATTTTTTCGATAAATATCATTTTTTTAATGAATAGTGAAAAAGGTTGTATTTTAATTCAAAACCTCTTTTTAATCTAATTTATTTATATGATTATATTATCTTTTGAATTGGTTTCAAAGTGAAATTAGAATATATTTTTACCAATGAATCCAATATTGGTCGTTGGAATTAATTTCATCTTAAAATTGGACTTAAACTAGTATCAATCTTTTGATACTTATTGTTTCATAAAAACACGCTATTTGCTCTGACAACGGGAATTAATTATTAAATTAAATAATGCAACTTATATGTTTTTAATATTGTAAAATAGACTTCATTTTTGAATTCGTAATATCAAATATAGCTTAGGGTGACGTTTTGGTATTTTTCTGAAAAACTTCAATTTGTGATGAATAGTGAAACCACTAAGTGGTACTTAAAAAACTGATTTTTGGTTTAAATGAAATTTTACCACCTATCTGTTTTGAATTTAAAAAATCTTTCATACATTGTTTTCATTAAGAAGTAAAATGTTGTTCAATGGGATTAAAATAATTTTTTGGTGAATAGTAACTTATTATGTTTTTAATCGCGATTAGAGGTAATTAGTGTAATTTAAGGTAAAAATAATGTTTTAATAATATGAAATGAACATGACACATGTCCTAACCACATTGGATGTGTCATGGAAAACCAAGAAAATCCATGGGTCAACTTGGGGACCCCATGAAGCCAATTTGGTTGGAAAATGACATTAGTAACTTTTTATTTAAAGTTAAAATAAAAATGTCACAAACATGAGTTGTTTTACTAAAACAATTTTTACATGGGGTTATACAAATCAGATTTTTTACTATAAATATTCATTGTAAATTTAAAAATATTTCCTACATCATATTATTTTTTTTATAATTTTTATACATTAAATAAATTAAATTATTTAGGACACCATGATGATGCAGCGATTACCTCATTATTTAACGATTTAAATAAAATGGAAAGATAATGTAAAATATAAGAACTACACATGTAAAAAACCTATTTTATGGGTGTATTTCGAACCTTTATCACCTTATCCTTGAAACACATCAATTTGGGACCCTTAAAATCCTAAAGTCATTCTAAAATAAAGTAACACTTCCTTACTTTCGAAGAGTGCCCCTCCTCTCCTCTTATAAAAGGCCCCCACCTCTACCACCTTACCCACACTTCCAAAGCCTTTGTCTCGTCCAACCTCTGCCCATTTTGTCTCTCCACATCCCTCTATAACTCTTAGAAGCCTCACTTTGGGCAGAAGTCTTCCCAAGGAAGCCTTTGAGCTCAAACCAAAGGGAGTTACCCGATTTTAAGGTAATGTCTTCACTTGAGTCCTTTTGTTTTATTTTGCTTCTCCAACCCCCTAAACTCTTTTTATTCATTTATTTTGTAGAAAATACAGTATATTAAATATACTAATATGTTTTTATAAGAAGATTTAGAGATACACTTTCACACATCTACATCTAATTGTTAAAGAACATACTGTTTCTGTGGTTGGCGAATTTCTGCCTCACAAAACGATGATTGTTCAATCTTCTTTTAAACACATTTAATGGTGGCCATTAAGATGTCACTATATTTATATATGATATATAATATGTTTATGTTTTCCTTAAGCTTCTGTATTTTTTATTTATGGAATACCTTTATGGATTCCATTATGGGTATACGTGATATCTTCATTTTAGGAAGTGTGGACTACCGCCCCCTCAAAATGATGTGATTCGTTAATGCCATATGTGGGACGTATAAAGGATGAATTTAAAGTTATTATATATGATTTTATACTGGAATTATAATATAACTATATATAATTATTATTTCTTTCCATTAATGTATGAGATAGAAATGAAAGTAGTGTTCATGCGTACGTACGGCTTACCGTCTCCATGAACGGTGCATTTCATTTCTTATCCCCAAATGTAATGTACTATTATAAGTACATATATATAATGGATATATATGATGTATGTTACATCTAAATGATTAATATAATTCTGGATTTAAAATATACATACCTCTCATTTAGTTTTTAATTCCATTAATATGACATAGAAATGAAAGTAGCGTTCATGCGTACGTACGGCTTACCGTCTCCATGAACGGTGCATTTCACTTCTTACCTATAAATGATTATGTGATATTATAAATACATTTATATGATAGATATATATGATATATATGATCTCCAAATCAGGAATGTCATTCTGGATATAAAGAACCTTTGACCACACGAACAACATGTAATTGTAAGAAGTCCACTTTCGACTTAAGAACCAAATGTCGACAAAACAAACATTATTAACTTAAATGATTACCTAATGTTTATAACATGATAATAAGTGATATAAAAGTAATAATGAACTTGAATAAGGTTCTTAAGAAAGTATAAATTAACTCAAGTTTATTATTCAGGACATTAAAGAACGATCGAGTCAAGTCGGACCCGAGGTAAGGGACTTCGTCTCAATCTCCTTTCATTGAGGCATATTTTTTTTATACACCACTTTCTTTAATACGGTGTATAAACCCCTTTGACTTTTACATTTATTCAAAAGGAATATTTTTATACAAAGAATTTTACTAAAAGACAAAAGGGGATTTTTTTTGTCGTACGTATGCGGCGACAACGACTTCTCCACCGCTGCGAGTATTATTTTGTTTTTGGCTTCCTGAACAAGCCGTAATGTTTTTTAAAATGAAATAAATACCATATACTCTTTTATGTATTTTGGTATTTAAAATGGTTTTTATAATGGATTTGTTATGTCAATATATTTATGTGATATATTGTGATCAAAGTGTGGAAGTGTTTTCTTTCCATTATATTTGTTTTATGTCTTGTGATTTTTAATGGTACTTGGACATTTGACAGGTGGTTATGTGATAAACCATATGACAGGTGGGGCTGTGAATACCAGGATGGGTGGTTACGTTATAACCTCCAATGCATTGGGTATGGAAGTCGGTCGTATGTCTATTCCATTAAGTATGTATGGAAGTTTTCCGTATGGATTTTCCATTAAGTGATATGTGTGGAAGTCGACCGTATGGTTATTCCACTTAAGTATGATTACGTCCCAAGTTACCTTTATATGTTATGTGTTCTTTATATGGGTTTTATGGTAATCCTTTGGTTACAAAAGGGTAAGTAATGATATTTTATTCAGTGAAGAGTTTTTACTACTTCATGAAGGTGAAGGTATTACTTTGATAAAGTATACATGGTTTACTGGTTGAATTGATAAACTAACAGTTTTCATTCTTTGTGTATCCCTTACTGATCTTTTTATGCTCACCCCAAGTTTTTTGAAATTTTTTTCACAGGACTTAATGTGGAATAGGGTCAAGGACGGGATCAAGGGAAAGTCATGCTATATAAAACATGGAACTAGACATGTTTCTTTTTAAGAGTTTTTTTTATTCTATGCAAACATAGTATAAGTGTCTACTTTGTAATCTTTTGATATGTAATAGTTATGTTCTAATTCTCTAAAACTCTAAACCTGAAAAGATCATCAATGTGAATTATTCATTTAATTCAATATTAAGTAAGGTTTAAGGTCGGGGCCTTATAGTAGTGGTAGTAATAGTCGTAATAGTATTATGAGGAGGATGAGGAGTTGGTGTACACTACTAAAAATGGCCTTTAATAGCATTGGAATTTCGCAGTGCTAGAAAACTGCACTGCTAAATTCCATCTTTATCAGTGCTAAATGAAATTTCTAATAAAGGATAACCTTTATCAGTGCCTTTTGTTTAGCACTGATAAAAGGTCTCTTATATCAACACTTTATTTTACTACTGATAAATATAGATATTTATCAGAACTTTTTTAGCACTGATAAAAATCAATTTTATCAGTGCTTGTCAATTTAATGCTAATAAATATGATCTTTATCAGGGATTTTCTAAAACCATTGTTAAAAGTGTCACCGATCTATTTTAAAAAAAACCCTAACTTGCACTAATTAATCGTGTTTCTGAAGCTCTTGTGGAACTCCTCTACTACCTGCATGACTCCACTATGATCCATTGTATTAATCAAGTATAGAATCCAAGGTGTGTTATTTTCTACTTTTCCTATATCATTTTTTGATCTTTTGGGATCTGTGTTTTTCATTTTTTGCACTCTTACGAACCCTAAATCTCTTCTCCTCAACGTTTTTAGCATGACTCCTCTAGATTACCAACAAAATTACTTTATTGAGATATAATCATTAACAATAATTTAGAGATGAATTACCATATACATTCATTTATATTATGTATAAAAAATATTAGGGAGTCTCATGTATATTCACCATGGCCATGACTGACTCAAATGAGATTTTTATTGGTTTCTTATTGGCCTTGAAGAATACACCTTATGTTTACCTCATGTAATTTCTTTGCGGAGTGATATCTATAAAACTTTTATGGTATCCACTTTCCTTAAACTCATTTATCCTCCATAGACACCACTCAATTACATAAAGAATTAAATGTTATATAGTCTATTAGATTACTAAAGAATGTGTTTCCCTATATTATGTTAACCACCTCTTTATAATACTTGATCAAGGATGAACCCTTTGTAAATGATCCTTTATGTGGTCCACAAAAATTTCACTCTAGTCTCTTATAAATATATTTTTAAAAATATTTATAAATTGTAGATGGATACATTATCCACTAGGGTCACTCACCTTAGACGATCTTAATCCCTATGCATTTATGGATCAGAATACCTTTTAGAAACTTTATTTACATGGTTAAAACCCCTATAATCATAATTTATTAAGGCCTCCTTTGAAGAAACTTTACATGGATGGGTTGTAAATAGTTCCAAAAACCAGATAAAATTTTATATTTGATCACATGAATATTAATAAATATTTTATAACATTATGAGTGTTCTTCTTTGTAACATTAATGTTTTAATGTCTTTTGAATATCTATCACATCGAAACATTATATGTGTTTCCCAATATATTGTGATCCATGAAATGTAATGGAAATATTTATAAACATATATCTAGTGATCCATATTTCATCTCTATCATCGGAAAAAATGATGTTTGACTATTGGGTGTTGGATGCTTATAGGTACAAGACAATTATTCCCATGAGTTTTAAAACTTGTAATCCTCGTGAAGGGGGGTTATGAGGACTAACCCGGAAATAATAATTCACCTTATTATATGATTCATTAAGTGTTTATAACTATATATGTGTGTATTTAAATATATATAGGATTTTATTAATGATATATATTATAATCAACATAAATTGACATTTTCATGTAAAAAGTGGAAACATATTTTCATAGTGTGTTAAGATATATTGGTTTTTTATAAGATATATGACATTAATTAACTAATTCAAGAAATAATTTTTTTATTTAATGTTATGGAAGATGACATCTCTACCCTTTTTTTGAAATTGAACTATATGACTAAATCCATAAACCCAGTAGTTTATTTATGAGTTAATATCATAAAGTCAAATAATGATAAATCAATAATATAGGTTAATAACTAAATTATGAAACATTTATTATGAGATATAATTATAAAGGGATTTCCTTTAATAGTAAACTTTCAAATGAGATGGTTATCATTGAGATATTATCTTATTTCTCTATGGGAATCTTAATGTATTTTTAGATTTCAATCATAGACTTTAGGAAATTTCTAAAAATCGAACTGATAAATTTTCCTATAATGTCATATAATAACTCTATACCCAATCATATAAAAAAATTATTTTAAATTTAATATTAAGAATAAATAGTACTCTTGATTTTGATAGAAAATCCATAAACTAGAATTAAGAACAAAGAATGTAGATATAATGGAATAAAAAAATAAATCTAGATTTTAAAAAATAATTCTTACGATGTTTATAGATCTTGATTACTCAGATAAATTTTTTTTTGGTCTATTAGCCCCGTATGTGCACCTCATGCTTGGTTTAAATTTCTTTTTTGGCTTGTGAGATAGTTGTTTTGGCCCGAAATGTTCATTTAGGTAGTGTTTCATATTGATTCTAAACCTGATTTTATGATTTTTGTTTTATTCAAAATATGATTCCAAGAACAGCCCCTGAAGTTTCTAGTGGGTCTCGCCCTCTTTCTAGTTCACCTCAGTTTCTTCCCATCTTCTGTGGAAATCAAGGTTCATTAGAGGTAGTGAAGTGGCTTGAGGAAGTTGAGTATGTCTTCAAACTGTTTGGAACTCCCAAAGTTATTAGAGTTCTTATTGATCTGGGTCATATTGGGCACCCAGCTTTGGAATAATGGATGTTTGTTTCCCCACCAACGATGCAAGTTAGGATAATGTAGGAATATTTTAAGTCATACTTTGTCTGATGGTTTATACCTGAGGAGGTGAACATAAAGAAAAGGTAAGAGATCATGAATTTCAATCAATGTCAGTGGATAGTGAACGATTATGTTCAACACTTCCAAGAGCCGGTTTCTTTTTGGCTGGTGGTGGTGTCACGGGATCTTTTGAAAGATTCTCTTTTCATTTGGGGTATTAATCTAGAGATCAAGGAGCGAGTCCTCTTCCCCAAGGATCTCTATTTAGATAATTTGGTGTAAGAAGTTTTTTTGGATGAGTTGTTGTAAAAGAAGAATAAACACATTGGATTAGTTGTTGTCTCCCATGTTGGGGTGAATACATTTGGAGTTTTCTCATTTTTATTTTTTTGCAATTATAATTTCATCTTTCATTATAAAATTCTAATGAAATTATCCTTTCTTAGTTCAAATGGTTTTTTTTATGTGAACCTTTAAATGGTTATCCTTTTATGAATTAGTCCCCTTCTTTCTATAGTGATTGTTTTTAGTTTTCTATTTTGTGGAAATCTCTATTTGTTCCTTGTGCGTGGGATCATTTATATTCTGTATTTTGGTCATTTATACTACTCTTTATACTGATGTATAGTGTTGGAATAATTTTGATGTATATTTGTCTTTATTGGTCAATGAAGCCCAAACATGGATTGGTTGTGCATCACTCGCAATGTTAATAAAAAAATAGTGATTCTCTATGCACTTAACTATTGTTGGTTAACTATCTATTAGCATAGAATCTGATCTGAACTTCCTACCCAATGTCCATGTTATGCTCTCATCTCACACACTCTCTCCACCATCTGTATCAAATCACTGTTCATCATTCTCTTTTCCTTATCTTCCTACACCTATTTACTATATGAATGCAGGTCCACGTATCGTGCATCTTTACAAGTAGTAAATGGATGTAATAAGAGAAGAAAAAGTGAATGTCAAATGGTGAGATGATATAGATGGTGGTGAGTGTGTGTGGGATGAGAGCATCATGGGGATGTTAGGTAGGAAGTTCATGTCAGATGTTATGCTAAGAAGTAGTTAACCAATAGTATTAAAGTACAAAAAGAATATTTAGTTTTATTATTAGCTTATATCTGGATCAAAGAAACCCTTTGGAATGATGTAAAGGTAATGTAACGATATACATTCTCCATGTTACTAAAAATTTATATAATGAAACGTTGATTTAATTTTCATTATTCCTTGTAGAGTTTTTTTATTTTAGAATATTTCTATCCATGTGTCATGCCTTTGAAAGAAGATAAACGACATTGTATCTACTCGATCATAGAGTTAATCTTTATGTTTCCATAGTAAAATAATTTTCCATGGAATTAATGCATTGTTTCATATTTATGATTAATTTATTTCTTTTTAGTATTACTCACATAAAAATAGTTTTCTTATACAGGTGGATTCTTTTGTTCGAGTTCGGTTTCTCTATTCTACAATTAGTATTGTTTTTGAATGTATGTAATTATTATTATATATGTAATTTTATAAACCAATGTTTGAAATGTTTATAATATAGTGTTTTTTTGGTAGTTGTGTTGTAAATTTCATTTCATTTAAATTTTTTATTGGGTATTATTTTTATTGATATCTCATGTTTTTCTTGTGTGTTTCTAATATATTTCTGGTGTTGTGGTTTACTGTAAGAGCACACTATAGTGGTGTTGTAGTGTGCTGTTATAGCACACTATAGTATCTCCCTTTATCATTGCTTATAAAAGTGCTGATAAATTTACCCTTTATCAGCGTTATTTAAGCGCTAATAAAATTCCTGGTCTTTTAATGTCACTCAAGTATTTAGCACTTTTCTAGTGCTGATTAAGGACGTTTCTATCATTGATAAAGGCTATTTTGTAGTAGTGAGTTGTAGTAGTAGTTGGTGTAGTATGATTAGTAGGATTAGTAGTAGGAGTAGTAGGAGTAGGGGTAGGAGGATGAGGATAAGTAGTAGTAGTTGCATTATTAGTTGGAGGAGGCGAAGGAGGAGGAGGAGGAGTCATAACAGAAATATCAGTAGTAGGAGTAGTCGAAGTAGTAGTATGAGTAAAAGGAGTAGCAAGAGTCAGAGGTGTAATATCAGTAGTAGTAGTAGTAATACTATCAATATAATAAGGGATATTATCCTGGAATATTTATTATAAGTAACAACATATGTATGTTATTGAATTACCACTCACTTATTATGGGATTGGGAATTGTATTATGTCCTAACTTCTCAATGGCATAGAGAACCTATAGCCTGAAATCCCATGGGCTAAAGGCCTGAGGTTACCTGAAGTCCATATATCCTGAATTACAATGGTGAACTGAAGGTCCTATATCCCAAAATCCCAAATTTTTGTTATGTAGGCCTAAATTAGATGAATAGTTTTGAAGCTATAGTAACTCAAAACTCATCCCTTCTCAGTTTTGAACTTGGGTCTTTTGATGATGGATTATAGGGACTAACACTTAGTCACCACCCTAAATACAAATATATCCTTTATTGATTAGGGATGATTCCAATGATGACTTATTCATGTGTCTAATTCTACTAACCCATAAATATGAGTTGAGATAGATTATATATGTCTATAAGTTGGTTAGAGATAAGTATTTATGCAAACATATTTGGTACAAGATAGATAGAGATAGGTAATTCCTCTTTTACTTCCAATATAAGAAATTAATAAATGGGATGGGTGTAGATGTACAGTTCTTCCATCATCCTCAGTATATGAATGTGATGTCATTAATTCACCCATGTGGCGACACCCTTGAAAATTATTAATCAAAGAAAAAAAAGTTATTAGAGACCATAAAACTCAATAAAATAATTTATTTGAAACTGAATTCATGTAAATTAAAAATGAAAAAATAATACCTTACAACAAAGTATGCTAATATCATTTCCTTCGTCCAGTGTTTGATGAATATCACCAAGGAACGCCCAAAATGATCTTTTGTAACACCCCAAGAATTTATAATATATTTTTGTTTAATAAATAAACATATTTTATAGTTTATAAAAGCACACAACCCCAATTTTAGTGAATAATGGTTATAAATTATAAAACGAATCACATTATATGGTATTTAAAAGAAATATAATTGTTGAAAATAATTTTTAATTCCCTTAGGATATACTATTTATCCTAAATAACTATTTTGAAATATCTTGTTTATGAGAATTTTTTGTAATATAAATTTAATTTAAAAATTAATTTATAGTATTAAACTTATGAAAAATATTTTTTATACATTTATAAAATGAATTCATCAATTATCAATTGTTTATAAATGAAAATAAAATCATTTGAAGTTAAAAAATTTTGTTTCTATGAAAAAATAAGATTAAAGTATATTGTTTTTTAACATAATAAATTTAATTAATTACTATTGATAAATGTTTCTAAAGAATTTTTTGTAATATATTAATTAAAAAAATTGACATTCATTTTATGGATGTTACTAGGAAATTAATAATAATAAATTAATTTTTATGGTTGTCTTTACTGATATATTTCATGTTTCATTCTTCCTCAACCTCCAACAAACCTTCTATAACCATATTAATATAATTAGATCTGTATTAATATTATAATAAAATGGTTTATGTTAATTTTATAACCATTTTATACCTCTTTTCCATCCTATGAGAAATGATAGTGTTGTTCTTGCATATGTGTTGACCGCCACCTCCACAAAAGGATGTAAATTTTTTTCATGTCCTCCATAAATTGATGTTATTATGGATTTATTTAATGAAAATATATAATATTTATTATATTTTTATCATTATATAAATATATATTATTATTTAACTTTATTTATTTATGTTCATTGTAAAATGATAACATTACTCGTGCATGTATATGGACTATCGTCTCCACGAAGTAATGTAATTCATTTTACACCACCACCATATATGAATGGTAATAAAAGTTTGTATAATGAATAAATATGATACTTATAACTTTATTAATATTATGAATATGATTAAACTATGACCAAGGTTCAAGGACTATAACCTTTGAACAAAAACACGCATGGGAAATGATATAGTGAACACCTAAAAGTTGATTTTAATAAAAAATTATTAATTGTTGGGTAATTATAAATTATAATGGAATGATATATAGTAATATAATATTGAATATGGTTCTTTTATATATTTATAATAAATATAAATTTATTATACATAGGTTTAATAGTGACTTCGAAGAAAATTGGGACATGAGGTAAGGGTTTTTCGTCTCAATACTGTTTCATTGAGAAAAGTTTTCTGTTATGCCCCTATTTGTGTTTATATAGTGTATATACTACCCCTTTGATAATTTATATATTCAATATATTTATATTCATTGTATTTAAATTTTCATTTCAAGGTATTTATTTTAAGGTGTTTATGATTCAAAATTTACCAATGTTGCAAGGGTTTATATTGCAATATCATTTTTAATTGGAATTGTTTATGATTGAATCTATTTTAGGGTAATTATATGATATTTATCTCTTAAAACCATATATTTTATTTTCCAATGGTTATTTATAGGTTTTTCATGATTTCCATTCATTCTTATATCTTTGGTACTTTAAATGATAGAGAAAATGTTGTTAATAATAGTCAGTCTTATTTCCTCTTTGGTTAGTGAAATTTTTCTTCCATGTCCATATTCTTTAAAAAAATCAATAAATTTCTTTTATATGATCAAATTATTATTTAAAAATAATTTTCAACCATATCTAACATTATTTTCAAATAATTAAAAATTAATTTTTATAAATGAAAAATTGAATGGGATATTTATGACTTTTTACAAAAAGTTTGAAAGGAATATTTTTTTTAATATTACGTCATGAATTAATTTTTCCATCATCATAAATATTATTTTCATTGAAAAATACATTAACAAATTTATTTTTATTTTTAAAGAAAAGTATTTTCTCAATATTATTAGAATATTTATTTATAATGTTATCAAAAGAAATGAGTATTTTTATTATTTTTTATAATAAAGGTTTTAATGTTCTTTTAATAAAATTCTTTATCTATACAAACATCCTTTGATATTTATTATTCTTAATTGGGGATATGATATAATGATAAAATCCATGTTCTATCTCTATAAGGCTTATGATTATGTGATGATTAAATATTCATGAAACCCATTTCTTTTCCATGGGTTATTCTATGATAAATTGATGAATTATTTTATAATATTGTGGCATACATATGTATGGATTTCATTATGTGATAGGTGGACCTAAAATTATATAGCCCTCTAATTCATTGGGTAATGATTTATATATCATAAAATAATATGAAAGAGGAGAGGGGTGAACTCATTCCAAGAATGAAATGAGGTTATTGAGTGAACCAAATTTATTACTGGACTTTTTTAACTATGTGATGATTATATTAGCAGTGATCCTTAACTAATGAAATGATTTTATATTTTTATAATTGTAAAATAATTCTTTGAAATGTTTTTATGCTTATTATATGTTCTTATGGATCATGATTAATTAATTATGATTCATCACTCTTAGGAATCATGTCTTTTGAAATGATAATTCTATGTTCCATCAATCATGATTTATTATCTATAAATGATTGGGTATAAATATTATAAGTTTTTTTCATGATCTCAAACCCATATTATTATCTTATTATTGTATATTATCATCGATTTATATCTCCCATGTTTAACCTTTATGAACATCTAATCTCACCCTCTCTTATGTTTCCATTTTCCCCAAGTTATGAAGAAAGGTTTTAAGTTGGATACGTATAATATGGGTACTATAAGAGAATAACATTAGAGTATATGTTGAAGATATTTCATCAAATACGTTAATTATGTATCTATTCTTCAAATATACTAAACATTTGTGGTTGTAACATCTCAGCCCAACTTCCTATAAAGACAGTAGCCTAACCAGTCGCTACATGGCCTCAAGGGTGTCTCCCCATATGTCAAAGGTTGCTGACTAGCATTGAGGGTCTAAAGAGGTGATAGTGAGGAGACATTTTTCTCATGTTCAGAGTAGCATAGTGTTATATCAGAAAATAAATAATAGCCAATAGCGGATGTAGTAATAATTTAAAGATAGAGCAATAGAAGAATAATATCAACAAAATATAAATATCCAATTCCAATATTCAACAATGCATGAATGTCCAAATAATTATACATAAAATAAAAAATTATACACTTGGAAGGAAACATTATACATTACAGTACATTAATAAAGAAAAGAAATAAAATCCATGAGGGTGTTCTCCATGATAATTATAAGATCCAACTCAGTCATATACTCCTAACTCATAGGTACAAGCATAATAGTGCAAGCAATAATATGTGGTCCAATGAATCATGATATCTACTTAGGTACCCTAGTGAAATGGTGGCTTGAGAAGAGTATGAGATAAAATCCAATTAGGACACCACCAATGGTGTATATAGATAAATATAGTCCATGAATATAAGGTATTGTAGTGTTCACATATAAATAATAGTATGTAATGTTGAATTAATAAATACCATCCTTCTCATGTTCCAAAAGGACACTTTGAAGCTCTACCTACTTTGGCTCATGGCCATAATGAGTGTTTGGTCATTAAATATATATATATAGTAATAATATATATGTATTTTATTTATATACTACGTCCACATATATGTACTAAGTATGTATGGATGTAAGTAGCCATATACCTAGAATACTATGTGATGGATCGATCTGTTCATAACTCAGGCATCAATAATCTGTCTAAATGAGCCTATAAGCTCAAGAAGAGGGTACATACCCTTCAACTCATAAATAATGTGATATGTCATGCTCAACATTCTATATGGTGGATGTTTCATCATTCCAACACATGAAACAAGGGACGTGGGGCATTATTCCCACGATCCAAATAATTTTAATGGTATGAGATATCATGCTCAACACCTGGTGTAAGAGATAGCGAAACACCTTGCTCAATATGTCCCTTAACCATCATTTAATCATCAATATAACTGGAATAATAATAATTATTACAATAATTTATTACCTCTTAATCATAGACAATTCATAATCCTAATATAACCAAGGGCATAAAAATTCAATTAAAGCATGTGATAAAGCATGCAATGATTAGAGTGGCCTTATCAACTTTAACAATTCATTTAAATTAAATCATTTAATTCATTTAGGAAAGAAAACCATCATGAATCTGTTTGTTCAATATAATCAATCCATTTCATTTATCAATGCTAGAATTTTAATAATCAAGTCGTGTCAACCCACTTATAAGGTGGTTGTTCTTTCAAATAATTAATCACAAGGAAGGCCATTTTCATTTATTTAATCCATTTAAGATTATAAATAGAGTCCGTGCACTAATCATTCCATATATCTAGAAATAAACATTATGGAATAATAATTTCAAATTCCATAAATCTAAGTAGTATTTAAAAAACAAATCTCTACTTTTTTTAGTTTAGAATACATCACGCCTCAACCTAGTAGCTTTATTATAAAACATGAAATTGTTATAAAATATTCCATTTAGATCCACCAAGAATCACATTCAAGATACATAACTCAATTCACTAAAAAGTATCATTCTAAAAATATACCAAACATGGGAAAACAATTTCATGGATTAATAAAGCACATAGAAAGTGCCATTATCAATTAGAAAACTACTTACATAGAAAATTCTATTCACAATCTAATCTAAACGCTTAGAAGATGTTCCAGTCATTTAATAAATTAAACAAATAAATAAATTTCATACTAGCACAAAAAAGGGGTGTCTATAATTGAGGTTGATATCCTATAATTACATAGTAAGGTTCCATGAGAGTAATACATCATGTGAATAACAATTTAGAAATGAAGAAATCGTTTTTGGGTGATGCACGACAAAAGATGATACGCGGAAAAATGGAAATATTTATAATTAAATGGAAACTTAGGGAAGGATCTATATACTCCCTACCTCATGCTTAGGATGCTCTACCCTTACAATATCAAGGATTGATTCAGTCTTGTTTGAGAGAAATCAAAGAAATGAACATTCACCCTGTTAATAGGGTAAATGATCTCACACCAAAATATCATAAATAATATTAACAGAAAATGAAATGGTAATCAAGAAGAATGAAGAGATTTCCTCTAGCTATCCAATTATTCTAATGACACTCAAATCAGATTCTAGATGAATTCACAACTAATAAACCTAGAAGGAGGATCTTGAGAGCTAAATGGGAGGAGAAACCCACCTCCTATCCAATGGAAAAGAAAATGGAATATGGGAATATGTTTTAAAAACATTTAAGAGAATAATACAAATTCCCATTTAAAACTAGGTCGTAGGGTTTGGCCACATGGTTTTCTATACCGTTCACCAATCGTGCTTCCTCTACTACTTTGGAAGGGGGCTCACATGGTTTATGCCCATGGTTTGGAAAATCGTTCGCAAACCATGTAATTTCACAATACCAAAAACCTATAGAAAATTGTATGGTTGTGTGGACACCCTCACATGGTTAGACCAAACCATTCGAGGCATCCATCTCCATAATTTTAGCCACATGGTTTCTATTGGAGGGTCGCATGGTTTCAGAAAAACCATGCACCCCTGTCTTTCATCTCTGGTTTTGAGTTTCTGGGGGTCCTACACTTCTGAAACCCAATGTAACACCTGAGGAACCTCTCAAGACTTTAACCAAGTCTAAAAGGACACTTTTGAGTGTTCCAACTCTTGTAATTTAATTTTGAATATCGGTTCCAAGAACATATCATCCACCAAATTCCAAAAAATCAAACTCCCTTGGAAATATATCTTGGCTCAAAACATGGTCCCTTACAACCTCTCCACTATAGAATTTATCATCCATGTTAATCCTTGTGGAAACAAAAAAAAATCACCTGATCTACAAGTTTTAAGAAGCATCATTCAAATGGTCACACTATGTTCCCAAATATCCAACACACCTTCAAGAAATTCTTAAGTGTATGGAACCTAAGTCGTCAAAATTTGATCCAACACTTGTTTTCTAATTGAGACATTGAAATGGTTCTTACCTAATCTCATTAAGATAGAGACATGATCACATCATCATCACTCTAAATATCCAACCAATGGGAATTCCCACCATAGTTTTTAACATAAAAAGGTTCCAATTATGATTCATGGTACTTACACTATCAAAATTTCTATCAAAGCACACCCAAAACATTCTAATGATGCTCCTGATGTGATTTTTAACTGGTCAGATAGTTTATTCCCCAAAGACCTCATTTAGCCAGGTCAAGCCGGATTTACATAAATATCCCCATCCAACACATAATACACTCATCTCTACTAGATGATGTTCCAAAAATAGTTCTTCACCGATTGTATTCCTTATGAAAAAATAAAATAGGTCAAGCCACCTCTAGCTGACCATTATAAAAATGATCAAACTACTACAAAATTGGCCTTTAACGGTGCTAGAAATGGCCTTTATGAATGCTAGAAAAGAATTGAAAATATGAGTGAGGTTAAAAGCCCTGGTCTTTTATTAGTGCTGAAAAAATTCAATTAAAGGGGTCCTTTATCAGGGCTAAAAAATTGATTATATATGTGACCTTTATTAGTTCTTTCATAATCACTGATAAAGTTATCATTTATTAGTGCTTTTTTTTCACTGATGAAGAACCCTTTTATCATCATTGAAAAAAAAATGTTGATAAATTATCTTTATCAGTGCTTATATAAGCACTGATAATGGGCATTTTATGAGTTCTTTTAAAAGAACTGATAAAGTCCCATTCTGTAGTGTTTTGTAACAGCACACCACCGCACCAAAAACACGCCAAATATCAACACAAACAACTCCCAATATAGGATTTAAATGAAATGAAATTTATAAAAAAACACAAGAAAAAAACACTATATTATATACATTTCAGACATTGGTTTATACAATTATATAAATACAAATTATTATATACATTAAAAAATATCAATGTTCTGGTATCTTTAAATATTGACCTGACTTCCCCCAGAGGCTGATGGGGTGGCAAGGGGGTTGGGGTGTGGGATTTAGGTTGCGGGGTTGAGTATTCATACCCTATTTTTTTATAGAATGCGTATTAATAGAACCACTGATTTAATCCTGAACTGACTCATGTTATTACAGAACAAACCACTCATGCTCAAGAAAAAGAACGCACCTGTATAATAAAATAATTCTTATATTAGTAAAAATATAAAGAAATAAATTAATAGAACGTTTTAATTTTACAAAAAATAATTTCTATTTTAAATAAAAAAGATGCACTTAGAGTCATACAGGTCACATTGTGCATCGTATTTAAGTGAAACTGATTCCAAAACATCTCAAATGACTTGTGGATCTTTGTCAAGAAATTGTGAGACAATTAATGATATTTATTTCTTGGATCCATTGATTAATAGATAAAAAAAGGATTAGTTGTGAATCACTCAAAAATTTAATAACAAAACTAAATCTTCTCTATTCACTTCACTACTCTTGTAAAGTGCATTGAGAATCCTTAGTTTTGTTATTAACATTGTTAGTGATGCACAACCAATCCTTATTTTGGCTTCATTAATCAATGGATCGAAATAGACATCAAATTTAATGAACTCTTTCACTCTATATTTATATATTCATTTCTCAAATGATTAGAATTCATCCATTTTCTATTAATATACATCCTATTGGGTTCATACAATGTTAATTTAATACAACATATAAATAAATACACATAAGATATTCATTATCAAAAGTGAAAGTTATTTACAATTCTAATAAGGGAAACTAAATATTTGATTATTTCAATGAATTTTCATATGTTTATTAAAATGGGAAATTTAATTTAATAAAATAATTAATCCACATAAAATCTTTCTTAAATCCCCTAAACAAATGAGAATATAATTCAGGAAATTAAGGAGTAATAAAAAACTCAAATATGATAAACAAGAATAATAAACTCTAATCCAATCAACTAGGATATATAAAAATGTATTAGAAAAAGTGAGGTAATAACCTATGGAATTATTACATTTAAAATTAATGGTATATCAATATTTGAAAAACAACTCAAGAATCTTAGGATTTCATGTCACTACACTGACCCATTGAATGGAAATTCAAGGTACTCCAACTGGATGTAAAATTGGCATTTATTAATGGATTACACAAATAGGAATTACATCAAATAAAAATATATTTTTCTCATTCCTTAATATGATAATAATGTTTGTAAATTGAAAAAGGAGATGTATGAATTGAAATAAGAACCAAGAGCTTGGTATTGAAGCTTAGATGAATTATTAAAGAAACATTAATTTAAAAAATTCGAAATTGATCATAATCATTACGTAAAAAATAATTTTATGGATAGATTGAAATCGTTTATCAATGTAGATGACATAATATTTATTGGTCCAATAGATGAATGATTATAATAATTTTCTACATTAATAATAAAAATTAAAAATTTGATGACTATTGATTTGACATTTTCCTTAGTTTGTAGGTGATTCATGGAATTCATGGGATATTTATTTCACAATCCATGTATATGAGGGAAGTGTATTTTATATTTATAAAGGAAGATTGAAAACCCATGTTTACCCCCATTGAAAATTGAATAAAATTTTTAAATTTTGTTGATGGAATTTCAATTTATATCATGAAGTGTGGGAGATTTGTTATATGAAAACTTTTTATAGTAAAATGGTTTGACGTTGTATTTTTCTATATTTCATATAGGTATGTATCAAAGTGATTCCATAAAAATACACTTATTATTATTTACGTAAATACTCCAAAGTGGGGAGAAATTATTGAAAATCTACATTTCCAAATAAGAAATCGTAATGTCTTATAATGGTATATAGGTCTCAAAAAAGTGGTATAACTAGAAATGGTTGATCTCAAAAGGATATTTTTTTGTAAATTATTGAGAGAGGGGGAGTAGGATGATGATGAAAAATTATAATGTAGTTGGAAAATAGTATATATCATCAAGGTATAATATTTCAAATATTATTATTAAAATCATTTATAAATAATGATGGATTAATCTAAAGAGGGAGAAAAATAAGATAGATTTTTTAAAAAGTGTAGAGACATAGGAAGTTGGATTATTCAGAAAAGGTAAAAAACATTTAAAAAAAGATATTGTTTCCAAAAAAACCCAATAAAATCATATATCAAGCACCCTAGATGTCCATGCTAGTGTCCAAGGGACATTCTCAATTCCCCTCAGGTTGACAACAAGCAATGAGGCATGAAAAACAACACTGTGCGAATGATTTGGCCAAAAAAATAAATAAAACTAGTAGAAATAAAATTTAAATAAAAACTCTCATGATGCATCTATAGATTGGATTCCCACACCAGCTCAGATACATAGAAAAAAGAAGATATAAATCAGTATAATATAAAATAAATCCCTTAACCTACCTTCAACTCCCTCACACACAAAATCCCCAGTTTCAATTTCTAAAATTTCACATGTATGGAATACCATTGATAAAATAAAGAATGAAAAATATGTATTATAGAATTAGGAAATCAATTTGGGAAATATAAATCAAATAAAAAACCAACTGAACTCCATGTGACTCCATGTATCACCATCGAGTCCATAAATAATAAACTCTCCATGAGCGATCAAAGACTGAATCAAAATTGGAAAATGAGAAAATTAAAAGTCCTACATCACTAGTATAAAATCACTAGACCACAAATAAATACATCATCAATGAAGAAATAAAAAATGAAACAAAATGTATGCAAATAAAATTGAACTGTTTACCTTGATTGGTTGAAGAAAATCTGAAACCCTCTTTAGAAACCCTAATTTCTATCAAACATTGAATGTCGAATAATATGTTCGAGCAACTGGAGGTTGTTGAGTGGTGTGACTCAACCTTCGATTCACTGTGGAGGAGCGCCAATAGTGGGTGGATTCCGGGAAAGATTCTATATCATGACGTGTTCGCAAATGGTTAGGGTTTATATAATAGATCGGGACACTTTTATCAACACTTACAAATATTCACTAATAAAAAACCCTTTTATCAACACTTATTACTTAAGCACTAGTAAAAGGACTCTTTATAAGTTCTTACTTAGCAATTATAAAATCAATCTTTATTGGTGCTAAATTCATAACACTGATAAATTTTAACTTTATCAGTGCTTTTTTAGCACTGATAAATTCTCATCTTTAACAGTACGAAAAGCGTTGATAAAGGATTTATAATTATAATTGTAAATAAAAAATTATAAATATTTATATATACTTAATAAATATATATAAATATAAATATTTTAAATATATACCTTTCTAAATATATTTATTATAAATTTATAATTATTTACTTATAATTATAGGAATATTTTTTAAAAATAATATTTATATCATTATATATATTTATAAAATTATACATATATATTTAATAAATATATATAAATATAGTAAATATATTAATTATTTAAGTAACTTTATTGTAAATTTAATAATTATTTAAATATAAATAATTAATTTTTTATAATTATAGAAATACTTTTAAAAAAATATTTATTTATTTATAATTATAAATATATAATTGTAAAAATATAGTAAACGTACATTTATAAATATATTTATTTATAAATATTTTTTTACAGATATTTTTTTAACATTATTAATGAATATCTAATTTAAACTACATGCATATATGTTAAAAATGAGTAAAATTGAATAAATTAAGAATAACTACACATTAAAAATATTGAAAAAATGGATAAGTTTTTTGTGTGTTCAATGTATATAAAAATAAATTAATTATGTATATGTAAAATCAATATAACACATATTTGATCTATATGTTAAATTGAAAAAACAGATGACGTTCAATTATATGTCGAGTACTATGAAAGTCAATATTTTTAATTCATATTAATTATTAATTATAAACCATTATTCAATAAATATATTACTATTTAATGTAAAGTGAATAAATATTTTGTAATATATAAATCATATTTATATACATTAACATGTATCTATATATATATATAATTTAATAACAATAGTTATCATAATTATCTAATTAATAGAATTTTTAATATTTAATAACGTTTAATCAATTTATTCATTTTTATCAATAATTATTTAATTAATAAAAATATTAATATATTTTTTAATAAACTCATTTTTTTATTTTTAACTTATTTCATTATTTTATTTTATTTATTCAGACCTTTATCAGCACTAAAAAAGTATAGATTAAAGAAATATTTATCAGTGGTAAAAATAAAGTGCTGATAAAGGATACCCTTTATCAGTGCTAAAAAAGCCCTGATAAAGGGAGATTTTAACAACAATAAAAGGAAAGAAGTGATAAAAGGTTAAATTTATCCGTTCATTGATTTTCACTGATAAATATTCCATTTCTCAACATTTTTTTCTAGTGCTAATAAATACCTATGCAATTAAACATGGGTTTTGTAGTAGTGTCAGCTTAGATGACCAACATATACAAACTGAACTAAAATTCCTTATTCCAAGTCATCTTGCGTCTACCAAAAGCATTTTCACCAAATCCCATACCTAAATTCTTTTGACATTACCTGGTCAAACCATCACCTAACCATTTAATCATTCATGCCTTAACACGAACTAGGGTGTAACCCAAATCCATCCCAATAAAATAATTACCCTTTAAACATCACCTATGAGACCTAAAATCTCAGAATCATTAATATGGAGTCCAATGAACTAATCCAAGGTAATCCATACTCCATGTTTACAATTGATAAATTCGTACAAGGCCAAGATGTACACATTAGATCATTGACTGATCCCAGAGTGGCATCCTCCTAGTAGTCATGTTAGAGAAAAATAGTTGGTGTCTAAGAATCTGTCCAAGGAATTCCTACATGGGAACACAAGTATCAGTAATTACTAACCATGCCTTGATAAAAACCACGCATCCAGTGCACAAATCTGGTAAAGAATATTTGTTAAAACAGAAGTTAATTTAAAACTTTTAGCTTGTCATATAACTGATTCTCTCTTAGTGCATAAAGGATGATGTCAAGATAAGGGACATGCTCATCACTAATAAAGAGTACACTAAGAGGATATCAAAAATTCCAAAAAGGTCCAAGATACCTCCATAATATGTAAGACAATGTGATTAGTATGTTTTCCAACCAACCATACCCAACTACTGAAAAGAATAGTAGTCGAACCACTACTAGTCGACATCATGGAAGAAGCTCGACTTCACCAATTGACGTATCATCATTAAATGATCACAATGCCTTTACCACCTGAGGCATCCCATGATTGCTCAAACATAACCACCAAATTCTATACAAGACCAATGAAGTTTCCAAAAGTTGCATACACAACCAACCACATTAGCATCGTGCTTCTGAGCAATCACAAACATGTTACAAGACTCACAATCCTCATAGGCATTCAAAAACCACAATGACCATTTTCATATTGTTCTCCTCGGATGTGTCCCTACTAATAGGAAGGATAAATATTCACCAGAATCTAAATGATGCTCTCCACCTTAGGAGTTTCCTCATCATTGAAAGGAGAGATAAACTAGATGCCCATATGTGTGCTCGGTCAAATTCACCTTAAACGCACATGTGACGCTACTCCATGTCATTATTACAAATGTGAAAACATTTGGCATGAAAGAAAAAAAACTTGATTGGTGATTCAAAATACTCGATCCTCTTAGATCACCATCCTAGGCATTGGGAATAATTTTATTCCTTTAACGCCTAGGTCACTCTACTCTAGAGATGACCCGAGAACATACTCAACAAATCAATGATTAATGATTCCACCAAAGTCAAATAGTTCAGTATGTCATTTAGAAACTCAATGGGTACCACATCTATGAATGGGAAATACCTTAAGGTTTCAAAAAAAGATGATATATCTGTGAAACTATCCATAGGTTTTCTGCCCTATAGATCCAAGTATCAGGTGGTCCATACAAGAGATTTAACCTAGAGTCATATTTCCCCATATGACCATTAACCCGAATGATGACATACAAACTCATCTATCACAAAGGAAGAAGATAGGGTTATATGACCTACTAAATGGTAGACCATTCCCTAGGAATTTCTAATCTGCTGAAACTGATCAATACCTAATGCTCATGCCTATAATAAAGGTCAAGGATACTATGACCACCGGTCCAAATAAGGGTGTTATTTTGAATCTTAGATTCTTACTAGGGACAATGGCACCCGAATGGTAACATGTGTTAGAAATCTCATAGAATTTAGAAATTCCTTTAATCTCTAAGGTTTCTACCTACCTCAGGATAACCCCTTACAAAATCATAAGAGTTAGCCCTGTCACTAGGTCACACCAAACTGATTTCACCAGGCCCTATGACCATATTTTAGTTCTTTTCTAAAAAGGAAAAAGGCATACATAAAATGAACATGTTTCCTTTCAAAGGAAACTCAAAGAGATGTTTAAACAACCCTTACAGGATGGTTTAAACTAATAATACCACCCAAGGTTTCATTTTAAGTCATTACATTGATTCACATCCAACATTTAATCATTTAAAAGATTTAATTCAGAACATTAAGTCCCATTTATAATAAAAAATCACTTTGTACCTAATTTAAATAAATCATTAAGGAAAATTAGGTATGTCTTATCAAACTTCCTTTTAAACATTAATAAAATATTGATATGGTGACATGTGAGGGTGAAATTAATTCAACATGGGATTATCATAATGAAACCCAATACAATTTGCTCAGTTATTAAAGTATCAAAACACTGGTATTGGGTTATCTCAGTAGAAACATGCCTCAATAGACCTCTTGGGTATAGTTATTCATTTAGGAATTTAATCATATAGATCACCATACTTGTGTGATAGAGTCACAATCCTTTAAAGAGGAAACCATCAATAGTTTAAATTTTTAAATCACACTCAATGGGTTATATCAGATAAGCTTAAATACCATGACTAACATACTAAGGTTGAATTATAAAAGAGGTACTTAAGAAACCAATTCACTTCATATCAAAATAAAGATCTTTTACAATTATAACCATTTCAAAATATATCTTGGTCATATATAATGGTTCGATTATATGGGTTTCCATATCCCAATCTGTAAAACACCCATACACTTTATAGACCACAGACTATCCCCCATTTAATCAAAACCAATTAAATTTAAAATTTGAACTTTATAAGCTTTTACATTTTAACAATGGTATCTAGAGACATAAAAATCTAAAAAGATGTATTGAATACATGGGTTACCTTTCCCTAATTTATAAGGTACCAATACACCTTACAATTAAAAACTGAATCACATTTAATCACAACCAATATTTTTTAGATCATGTATCTAATTATATATCAAAATATTAACTAGGATTGTTATCACCAGTAGTAAACATAGAGGAACATAGTAATTATAGTAGAAGCACGATACATAGGAAAAACATGCTAAATAATCAGGCAGTATAGTATACAATTACCTAATCATGTAAGTATATTAACATGATAAATAAATGACCCATGCATTTTATATGAATAAGGATTCTAAAGAAATACCTAAATAGGTACAAAACTAATCATATCACTCATATACCTAACATGTTATATAATATCCAGACTAATAATCACACTAGACACATCATCACAATCATCAGGAAGCCCACAAATGCAACTAGATGTCATGTTATATGCATAGAATGTGCATATCAATGTTCCTATAATGATTCTTGTAATTATACTTCCTTACCATAGCATCATAGGGAAAAATATCATAAATTACATAAATAAATAAGTAGTAGAAATTACTTCAACCACTCAAGGTGAAATAATAATCAATTGTAACAATGAATAGCCTGAAAAAAAATTCCATCACTCTCCACTTGGACTTTTCTCTATGATTTTGTTGATCACTCCTATAAATGGATATTTACCAAGCATATACACATTCCTAGCCTCCTATATACTATCCCCAAATAGTAATAAAAATGAAATAAGAAATATATTATACCACTTTGTAATGTCCTGGCCCAACTTCTTATAAAACTAGTAGTTGGACTGGTCACCACATGGCCTCAAGTGTGACTCCCTATATGCAATGGTTGATGTCTGGCATCTAGGGTCTAAGGAGGTGATAAAGAGGAGACTATACCCTCATGATCAGAGTATCATAGAGATATTTCAAAAAATAAATAACAAATAATAGAGAAAGTAGTAATAATAAAAAGATAGAGTAGTATAAGAATAATATCAACTAAATATAAATGTACAATGCTTGTATTCAACAATGCATGAATTTGAAAATGATGATACATAAACTAAAACATTAGAAAAATATAAGAAAACCCAATACAATGCACTAAATGAATATATAAAAGAAATAAAATCCTTGATGGCAGTTTCTACAAGAATCCTTAGCTCCACCTCAGTCTTGTGCTCCTAACTTCTAAGTAAAAGCATAATAGTGCAAGTAATAATCCATTATCCTACGAGTCATGGGATATGCTCGGGTAACCCAGTGCAATGGTTTCCTGAGTAGGGTGTGAGATAAAATCCTATAAGGTCACCACCAACAGTGTCTAAATCTAAATACAATTCGTGAATATAAGGTATCATAGTCTGTATATTTAAAGAATAGTAAACAATACTAAATTAGTCAATACCAGCCTACTCAGGTTCCTAAAGGATGACTGGTGGATCTACACGCATCAGATCATGGATAAAATGAGTGTCTGATCAATAACTATATATATATAAATAATATATATAAAGTATTTTTATATACTATAACCACCTATATGGACTAAGTTCATGCAGACGTAAGTGTCCACATGTAATATCCCAAAATTTCTATATTTTTTTTTTTAATTATATGAAATTATTTCGAGACCGCGAAATCTGATGGTGCGTGATTCTGAGGCCTGGAGTGCTCGGAATGATCCGTCGACATTTTTTTATGCTTTAATTAGCACGCATAAGTAGTTTTCTTGAAAAAGTGAAATAAATCTTAAATGGTTGTCCGAATCAGAAATATGATGGCACCGTTGTGTTCAAAATGGCGGGATTACCCTAGGCACGACATAATTTTGGTCGGCATAGGCCTCCTGTGAGAAAACCCAAAAATGGAATAATCATAAATAAAATAATTAAATAAATTATTTTATTTTTAAAATACATATAACTCAAAAATGATAGATTGGATTGAAAATTAAGGACCACCACTGAACTCATGATGGTATGATTTATTTATGTCGGTACTAACTTTGGTCGGCACGGGCCACTAGTGAAAGTTAGTTTTTGACCATAAATAAAATAATTAAGTGACAATTATTTTATTGTAAAATGCATAACATTTAAACGGTAACTCAAATTGAGAATCTGAGAGTACCATTGGGTTCATTGGGTCTTGTTTTACTTGGGAAGAGCTTAACCTCGACTAGCGCAAGTCGAGGGTGACTGTTAATAATTTTCCGAAATTGTTTTCGGGTACGTTCAGTAAACGCGCAAGTGGCGTTTTGTAACTTTTGAACTGGTACTCAGAATTCAAATATGAGGACACTGTTGAACATGGAGCGCCGATATTCTCTTAAGAAGACCTTCACCCTGACCGCAATGGGTTGAGGCTGGAATTTTGTTTTTCGGATTTTCGTGGGAGAAGAAAAAAATAAAATAAATAAATTTTTGTTTATTTTATTTGAAACCACCATTTTGAATACTTGGTGGTGGGGACCACCCAAACTATCTATTAATGTAGGGTAAACCCTTGGTATTCCCCTAGTTAATTTTCCAACCACAATTTACTTAATATGACAAATTAACTTGTTAAATTAATAAACTTAATTTAATAATTTGGCTCCTCTTTTTATTGAGTTTGGGGAAAGCATTAGAGAAGGGAGAATTTGGGAGAGATTTTGGAGGATCATCTTCTTTAATGAAGAACACTCTCAAATGAAGATCATCCTCCGAAACCAGAGAATGAGGATGATGCTTGAGCTTGGATCGAAAACATCTTTCAGGAGAAAAGAACACTGATGTCACCATCTCATTGACTTCGTCTTCTTCCTCACGCCACCTCCAATGGACAATTATGGTAGGGTTTTTTTTATATATGTTTGAATTTGTTTTATTGAATCTTCATATCCTAAATTCATGATGATGATATCCAAATGGACCTGGCCATAATCTCGCACATAAACCATGCTTCTATTTCTTTTTATCCTTTGCCCATTATTCTTGCATTCTTCAACGCCTAATATGTATTGGCACTAGAAACATGGATTTTTGTTGAGCGCGATATGTGGATGTGAATCCCTCAACGCAAGGATCGAAAATAAGCAATCATTTAATTTTTAGGGCTTGGAATGAAGCCGCAACTTCTCATGGAAGGATTCGGACAAACATTTATTGATGTTGGAAACACAATATTATGTTGAGCGTGATATATGTACGTGGAGCCCTCAACCCAAGGATCGCGAATATGTGATCATTTTATTTTTCGGGTTTAGAACGAAGATATAGTGGGTCGCGGAAGGGTCAATGTGGAGTTAAAATTATGGTGTGTCTTTGGGGAATAGCTCCAGGTGAAATAGGCGGTGCGATGGCGGTTCTAGACATGTGGAGGAAGCCTTCAGTTAGAGTTGCAGGAGAAGCCGTCGGCTTTATTGCATGATGGAACAATGTGTGAGAATTGTGGGGAATGAAGAGTTAATTGGAGAGATGAATAGTTGAAAAGAAATGAATTAAAAATCTAAAGAAAGTAAAAAAGGAAATCATTGGAATAAGGGGGAGGCACTACCCTTGTGCGTGAATCTCAATTTAGATGGGTTATAAGGAAAAAAAGAAAAAAAGAATAATAATATAAATAATGTTATTATTATTTTTTGTTGTAAAACAATAATTCTTCCATAACTTATCCGTGCGACCTTAGTTTCATGAACCGTCAGCAGCAGTACGACCCTGACATCGAGACAGAAATTATGAGTCCAATATTTGATGTCTTTTTTGGGTTTTTTGGATTGGTTACCCAAAAATCTCAAATAATAATAATATATTATTATTATTAAATCTTCGGCCCTCCATAACTCCTGTGTGTGACGTCCGATTGAATTACCTTCTATGGTGACGTGATCCAATCATTAAGACGGTTGATTTAAGTCTAATGTTGAATATTAAATTCAGGCTCATGGATCAGGTTCATGAAACACCCAATATTATTATTATTATTATTATGGGATCTTGTACTCGACATATCTCTCTCATACGGTGCCAAAATGATGAATCGTCTATGGCACCAGAAATCTTGTATCGAGACGGTCCTTTTGGTATACCCCACTTTATTTTTGGATAAATTTGGGGTATGGCCAGGTTGGATCGAGCACGAATCCAACTGAGTCCTTAGGACTAAAAGGCCAATAACTTAAAGACCAGGCGTCCGATTGACGCACCATCTATTGAGTTGAGACCCCATTTACATAGCGGTCCTTTGGGATACTTCTTTGTGGGAATTCATGGAAGTTTGAGTATTGACCAGTTTCTTGAAGAGCATATCCTCCCAGAATCAAGCGAGCATGGTGCGGGAACCCTGTAGCTGGCTCTAACAAGAGAAAAGGATCATGTGTGGGTCTGTGCTTTGGGATCCTGTGTGGGTCTGTGTTTGAGATTCTCACTTGGATTCACTCTAGGAATCCACGTGGAACTACTCTAGGATCCTACGTGGGTCTGATGTACTAGGATTTTGTGTGGGTTTGATGATGTACTAGGATCCTATGTGGGTCTTCTGTACTAGGATCTTGTGTGGGTATGATGATGTACAAGGATCCTGTGTGGGTCTGGGGATTTAGGATCCTACATGGGTCTGCCTCTTAAGAGAGTAAGATGATTCAGTAGTTACATCTAATCATCTCTACTACTTTACCAAAGTTATACCTGGTGTGAGGTGAGTTCTTACCTTCATGGTGAAACCATTGTGGTATTCTTCTATGTGGCGTACCTATGTGGTACTTTCCTTCATGGTGAAACCTTTGTGGTATTCTTCTGTGCGGCGTACCTGTGTGGAACTTTCCTTCATGGTGATACGTTGGTGTTATTCTTCTATGTGGTGTACCTGTGTTGTACTTACCTTCATGGTGATACCTTTGTGGTATTCTTCTATGTGGCGTACGTATGTGGTACTTTCCTTCTTGGTGAAACCTTTGTGGTATTATTCTGTATGGCATTACATTTGTGGTACTCACCTTTGTGATGTTACCTTCGTGGTATTCCTTCTTCTGTGGAAGAGTTGAGCTTTGGGATTTTGAGTTGGACCTTATGTTTCCTCATGAATGAGACGAGTATACTCGATAACATGGGTATATGTATAGGCATATACATAAATAGGGTTGTTAGATGTTTAGATGCTTTATGGTTTATCCTTTTTGGATTTTGTGAGACCTTTGAGGGTCTCAGTGTCCCTACTGAGTATCGTTATACTCACCCTTGTACGGGCTATGCCCGCACCTTGTTGTGTTTGGTGTAGATGACGGACAGCGTTGACTGATGACGAGAGTACCAGGACTGAAGTTAGCTTGGAGGTGGAAATTAAATGAGGTGTACCGTAGAGATATCCATTCGAGAGTTGTACCTACCCTTCAGGTAGGATCCTTGGAGGGTGTTCATAGAAGTTGTAATAGTTTTCTTGTACTTTTTCAGTTTTCTTATACTTTTTAGTTGGGCTTGTATTCTGGACCCTTTTTCTTTCAGTACACACTCTTTTTACTATATAGTTTACTTTTGTTTGTATCTCGATGTGTACCTGGTTGCATTTGTTTATAGGTTATAAATGAAATGCCTTACCGGTTTTAGGAAATAGGCCTTTCGGTGCTAGTCGCCAGCCCCTGGCCTATGGAAGGTGAGCTTGGGGTAGTCACGACACGGGCCCCGAGGGACGGGTCATGAAAAATTGGTATCAGAGGAGTCTGTTCGACCATAGAACATAGGTATCAAATATTTTTAATGGTAATAGTTCTAAGTTTAGTGAGTGTGGTTATCAGTTTAGGGAATCCAGTATTGGTGCGACGACAGACGTATCCATACACCAGGACCCTAATTTCTAATTTCTGGCTCAGTGCACGAAAACCCTGATTGTGTGTGTGTTTCGAGAATTTTTCTTGTGCTTTCTTTGATTCAGCTCACCGGGTATAACTTAATGATCGTGGCACACCTATTCCTTATCAGGATGCTGCTGCGTAGATAGCTGGCTAAGATTCCTGAGAGAGTACACGAAGACAGCCCACTGAGTGACGAGGCTCTGGTGTAGGGCCCTCTTACTATGTTGGCACCTTCAGGTACTGTACCAGAAAAACCACCACCTATTGGGGAATAGTTACCACCATCCACATTGGTAGATAGTGCACGCTGACTGAGCACATTGCACAAGTTCCAATGGAATATGCATCCGAGGTTTTGAGGTGAGACAGATTCCCACGTGGTTGAGGGCTGGCTGGAGGCAGTTGCTAGAGTTTTCCGCCTTGTTGAGACACCTGTAGAGTAGATGGTGATCTTAGCTACTAGTCTTTTTTAGTGAGTGACCATGAGGATGGTCCGAATAGTGATGAGGCTTCGGTACGTGGACCATTACCTGAGATAGTACCTTCAGGTAGTGTGTCAGCTATATCACTACCCGTTGTTCAGAAGTTACAATCGGTAGTACCAGTAAAAGACAAATATAGGCTTAGTGTCTTACACATGATTCATCATCAGATACCCCTCAGGTTCCAAGATGATATCAACTCACAGGCAGTTGGGGAATATCTTGAGGAGGTGTATGAGAGTCCTCTAGAGCTTCTATAGCTTCGGCAATATGACATATCAGAAGTTGAGTATTCATCTAGGCGTACCGATCATTCCTTATACTCGATGAATACGATACGATCAGTGCTTCAGATCTCGTACCTCTGAGTGAGGTGTCTTTAGGGACATCCGAGATAGTACTATTTCCTCTATGCATTCCTACTTATGTTAGGTATCTAGAGAGAACCTTTGTGGTTGAATATTCTTGGTATGAGCAGATGCAGCTAGTGAATGTTAGTAGTGGGAAAGCCGGAAACCGGCACCAGTCTTAGAGACTTGGGTGTGTAAATAAGTTTCGAGAAGAAGAATTGTTAGGGATAGATGATTTCCATAGTAGCCAAGGCATTGCTGCCAAGACCATCTTAGTGGACAAAGTCCCATTCTAAATCGAGTTCACTCCTCGTTCCAGTCCTGTAACACTGAACCGGGTTAACTTACCATTCCAGCCATGTCTATCTCATGAGATATAAATATTTAACCAATGCATTGGAAGGAGATATAGGTCCCACCCATATCATAATGAAATCATTCTTACTTGTGCCACAAAATAAACATACATCATTCATAATAACCCAACAAATAAAAAGGGTTTCATAAACATCATCCCATCATCACATAATCCATATAAAAGAAATGGATATCATTTCATAATCAGAAAAGTTAAACCATGTAAATAATAGAGACACTATACATGAAACATACACATATGAAATAATGTCATCTTAGATTGAAAATGGTTTTGATAAAACACTTGAAATGAATTC
Source organism: Viscum album (assembly GCA_963277665.1). Classification (NCBI taxonomy): domain Eukaryota; kingdom Viridiplantae; phylum Streptophyta; class Magnoliopsida; order Santalales; family Viscaceae; genus Viscum; species Viscum album. Next base: position 219,816,674 of record OY728137.1, on the reverse strand, counting down.
TTAAGGAAAATATCCTTTCTTATTCAAAATCATTTTATTTTCACAAAATGTCATGAAATTTTAAAAGATTAGGATTTTGTTGAAAATATTCATGAAATCTTTTGGAGGAAGCTTCATGAAAATAAGGCTTTATAAAACCGTAAAAATCCATTCACACCGTATAATTTAAAAAATAACATTCTCCTCGTACTTTTGACGGAAAAGTCAAAAAATACCTCGTAACATAAATAAAAGAAAGATTCCTTACATACCATGTAGTAAAAGTCAAAATGGGTAAAAAGGACTTTAAACATACATGAAAACACTTTTATAAAACATGGACATGATAGAAATAGCCCCAGTAAATACTTACGAATAAGAAATCTCAGGATAAAAATGAGATTTCCAAAACTATCCCTTACCTTATGTCTGATATGCTACGTATGTATCCAAACCTCCTGTATAATGATTTAAATAATTTTATTGACTTATTATAGAATCATATTAATTGTTATGATTTCATATATGGTTCACTTATGACATTATATTACCCGTTCTTTTGTAAATTCCACGTTAAAGAACGTTTTGGGTAAAATCGTTTCATTTGTCTTCTGTGTTTTGACTTGTAATTATTCATATGATTAATTAGATCATGATTACTTAATTCCAGAATATAAAACATGATTTATATATAATATATATTCAGAATATACATATATATAATAGATCAATAAATGGAAAGAAATATACCATTCATGGAGACGGTATGCCGTACGTACGCTTGAACGCTGTTTTCGTTTCCTTATTGAATTGAATGAAATTAAGTAGATGAAATACATATATATACACATAAATCCAGTATCATTATTATGTCATATATTTCATGATTACTTATTATATATACTTTATAATCATTCATGAATGGTTAACATGGAGAATGAATCTCATCGCGTTGTGGAGACGGTAGTCCGTACGTACGCACGAGCGATGATATCATTCCCATGATCGTGGAATTGTTTTGGAGTGTATGTATAGTATTTCAGAATCAATATCACATTAAAATAATAATATATAGTTATTATTTACACCATTATACCCATCCAAGTAAGGTGGTGGTGGAAAATAGATTACACCACGGCGTGGAGACGGTATTCCGTACGTACGCACGCGCGGTGATTTCGTTTTCCGTAGGATGGATAGATGGTGAAATAGGGTTGTTTCATACTTATAATAACATATCAGTATATTAGTGATACTGATGTTATTAATTCATAATTAAACAACTAAAGAAGAAGAAGTGGAAGAAGAAATAAAGTTGAAAGAATCGGTAACGGACATTACCTCTTCTTTGAAGCGCCTCTTTGAGACCTCCTCTTAGGGCACCACAATTGGTCTTCTAAGAAGACCAGGACATCTATGATGTTTCTAGGAAAGTGGAATAGAGAATTTGTCTGGGTTTCAGCGATCTTGAAGGCTCAATGTGGTGTGAGGAAGAGAGGGAGGAGGTTCCCTTTTATAAGGGAGGAGAGGGGCACCTTTGGAAAAACTAAAAATATTTTTTTATTATAAAGTCATATTCGGTTTTAAATAGCTACAAATTGATTTATTTATAATCTAAGTTGGGGATGGGTCAAACTCCTCTCATCCAATAGAATTTAGTCATGTTTAGGTACCTATTTTAACCTTATCATTTAGATTTAACTTTAAGTTAGATAATTTTACTTTTACCATGTCTTTTTGTGTTCTTACACTATAAGGTTAATAAACTTACTATAACAAGCCAAACGAACCCCAAGTTGTTTATTATTATATATATAACCTTATATAAGTCATTTGGCCAAACCTTAGATTTTTAGTAATAAAATAACAATTAATAATATAATATTTGTTTTAAAAACTATTTTGTGTCAATTTTGACACTATTTAGTAATTTATTTTTGTGAAAATCATAACAGAATTATTAATTCGAAAAAAGTTATTTAAATCAATAATAACAAGTCATATTAGTCTATAAAATTAGTTTAATTCATAAAAAGCCTCAAATTATATTTATTTGGGTATTTATAACATCAATTTTGTCAATATTTCATTAATAATATAATTAATGCATCATCATTGTGTCATAAATAAATTAAATTATTTAAAGTATAAAAATTACAAATAAAATACCATTATGTGGGAAATTTTTTATCTTTCTAATGAATATTTATAGTCTAATTTATCGTTTGTATAACCCTATATTAAAAATTATTTACTTATTAATCTTTGATGTTAACTATTTTAACCCTTCTTTAAATAAATTAATAATAAATGTCCTAATCTAATCCAAGTGGACCTAAATGGTCATATTTTGTTCCTATGGTTTTTTTTGGTCGGATTACACTTATCCAATAGAATTACGACATGTGTTAGGGTAATAATAATATCATTTTTACCCTTAATTACCTTATTTACTTTTAATCGTGGTAAAAAAAAGTAAAAAGTTAGTATTCACCAAAAATTATATTCATCTTGTTGAACCACATTTTACTTACTGACATCAACCGTGTCGCTCGGATTTTTGAAATTCCACTCACAGAAGCGGTAAAATTATGTTTTATGTGAATTTGGAAATTCTCCTAGGATGTGGGTAAAAGACGGTCAAAAGTTCAATAAAATTTTTATATATCTAAAATTATTATAAAATGACTCTAATGAATTACATTGAACTTATATAGGTATTATGTGTCAATTTTGACGTAAAATGAATTTAAATATAATAAATAATTATTTAAATAAAAAAGTAGGTTTTTAAATAGTAACCCAGCGTTTTCACTATTCATCAAAAATTGAAAGTTTTCAGAAAAATACCAAAATTTCACCCTAGGCTAATTTTGATATTACGAATCCAAAAATGAAGTCCATTTTGAAAGATGAAATTTACAAAATTTCAAAAGGTGGTTATTACTATTCCTAACGGCTAGTTTTAATAATATTTTAATAGCATATCGTTGTTTAGTGAAACTCGGTATTGCGTACAACACACGCTATCGAAGAAGGTCGTGATTGCGTGTAATACAGCCAAGTTAGGGATATGTGTTGTGCAAGATTATTTTGGTGTAGGGTACAACACAAGACATTAATGATATTAAAATGATTTTTTTCATAAAATCTCGGGGTGTTACATTCTACCCCCCTTAAAATGAATTTCGTCCTCAAAATTCGTCGGGGTTATAAATGGTTTACTACTCGAAAGTTTCTTTAATAGAAACCCACATCGTAAAATGGAATTACAAAACTTGGCTTTAAAAACTAAAGTATGAAGCTTAATGGTTACCCAAATAAATTAATCACTAGGTTTCCACATAGGATAACAAAGATGAAAATATGGATATGGAAGAGAAATCTAACCATCATGTTCTGATGGAGGGTGGTAGAGAACATGGCTATGAAAAATCCATCAATCACAAAGCCATAAATTTGTGATGATCTAAGGTACCATCTGATTCATCGGATATAAGAGCACTAGGACAACATTTTTGGTTTTCAATATCATTTCCCTAAAGTTGAAAATTTTGAGTTAGAAGAAATACTTGATTGACTTTTGTACAATCTCACTATTGTTCGTGCTTTGAATAATTTCCACTTCATCTCTTAATGAAATGAAGTTGAATTTGTTATTCGTGAAGTGTTAGCAGATCATGTGATAGAATGACGGGTCATTTCATCTGTCTCAAACAAAAGGTTAGCAAAATTTATTAAATATACATAAGTCGATCTATAGTGAGATTAATCATATATGGTTCCTAAAATGGACTTATTCTTCATATATCATACTGCTTAATATAATAAAACTAGTTTCTACCAAATAGGGACTTCCTGTAGGCCAGTGGTAGGCGATAAAGGCTTGTCGTACTTCGGTTGTGGGTTCGATTCCCGCAGCCTTGTTCGACGCGATGGGTTGTCGCCCGTCCTGCAGGTTTTCGTTTTTCTAAAACTACATTACTATAACATCCCATCAATAATATCGAAAAAAGTTCTATCCTTAAACAATACTATCTTATGTACAACATAATCCATTCCAATCATTATCTAAAATACTTCGGTCCAAGCTCATAGTATGAAGAAAATGATTACTTGAAATGTCATCAACCAACCATCATTTATCCCCCATTATCTTGTTGGTCACATTCTAATCATGTGAATACCTTAATCGTGTATTCTCCTGAAAAATGAATACCCATTAAACCTTAGTGAAAACATGAATGCTGTCAAAATTTAACTCTTTCCACATACCAAAATCCAAAAATTCTATATACTCAAAAAATTATATAACCTTCTCCTTATATCATTCATGAGCTCATGAATACTATAAAACATTTAATTTTCTCCTTATCCCTTCATTATGCTCATATCATCTACTTTCCAAAAATACTGGTACCATTCATCACACACTTTCAAAACTTAAGGAAATACAACACTGTAACCATCCTTAGATGTCTCTTTATTCCATAGTACCATGATATTACTTATACAATATTACACTTGATAAACATGTAATCATTCCACTACCTTCTTAAACCATTGAACGAGCTTCAACAATTCTTTCATATCACATATAATTTGTAGTCTCTTCATCATCATCAACATAAATATTACCCATACGACCATACTGATTCCCTTCATGAGACTTTCCCGTAGGGCATTGGTTTTCATAATTCCCGTACATTCCACATTTAAAACATTTAACCATTGTTGATGTCGTAGCAATACCATTATCCTCATCCATGGTGTTAACTGAACCTTTTCCTTTGCACTTACTGGATTTATGTCCTTCTTTTCCACACCCAAAGCATCTTCCAGTTCCTTTGAAACATTCTCCTTGATGCCTCTTCCCACATGATTTACATAGGGGAAATTGAACTTTCTTTCCTCTATGATCATCATGAAACTCCATCTATCTCTTATTAGTCGAGTCAGGAAACTTACCAAATTTAAGTTTATGGATCATATTATGAGATTTCTGATTTGGTATAATAATGATGTTTGGACTTCCAAATCCCATTTCATTTGGTTGCTCATGAAGAATATTATTCCATTTTCCATCATATCCTCCATTATCGTGAATCATCTTATTTGCAGGCATTTTCTAAAACCCAAAAAGAATAGTGTGAGAGGTAAAAATCATGGTAGGGAAAGCAACATAATAAAGGGGGAGTACAATCAATATCTAAAATCTTTGGTTAAATTCTAAGATTGTTACCATAGTTCTAGGACTATATCCTATACGTATACTTATCCTTAGGGACATCCCTAGACATACTTTAGAAATATCTCTAGGGATCTCACTAACGTTTTGGCATCCTAGTTTCCAAAGGTTGACTAATCCTTTCCTCTGATACCAACTGTAGAGACCCAAATCTTGGCGTACATGGACATTACATTACTTTTGAGGAATACTTAATACATAACAAAAAAAATACACACAAGGATCGTAATAGTTTAGTGTCTTTAGAAACTCGGAATATAAACTTCTAATCATGTTGAAATTTCTTCAACAACTCCCATAACGATCTTCCCCTTTTTGTTTCCTTACCTAAAACCTTTCTTTATTTCCTGGGGAAAATAATACATAAAAAGGGTGAGCTCAAATGCTCAGTAAGGGAAAACATAGATAACATAAAACAATCCATAAACATTTGGAAGCAAAAACTTGAACATGAAATTTAAACATCAAAATCTTGAGAAAAGGCATATAATGTGGAAGTACATAAGGCATATATCATAATAAAACATCAACCGTGATAAAATATAATGGTAATAAAACATGTAATTGTGGAAACCATTCATCACATGTTATGATTTCCATAGTAGCCAAGGCATTGCTTCCAAGACCATCTTAGTGGACAAAGTCCCTTTCTGAATTGAGTTCACTCCTCGTTTCAGTCCTGTAACAATGAACCGGATTAACTTACCGTTCCAGCCATGTCTATCTCATGAGATATAAATCTTTACCCAATGAATTTTAGGGAGATATAGGTACCACCCATCTCATAATGAAATCATTCTTACTTGTGCCACAAAATAAACATACATCATTCATAATAACCCAACAAATAAAAAGGGTTTCATAAACATCATCCCATCATCACATAATCCATATAAAAGAAATGGATATCATTTCATAATCAGAAAAGTTAAACCATGTAAATTATAGATACATTATACATGAAACATACACATATGAAATAATGTCATCTTAGATGGAAAATGGTTTTGATAAAACACTTGAAATGAATTCTTGAGGAAAATATCCTTTATTATTCAAAATCATTTTATTTTCACAAAATGTCATGAAATTTTAAAAGAATATGATTTTTTGAAAATATTCATGAAATATTTTGGAGGAAGATTCATGAAAATAAGGCTTTATAAAACCTTAAAAATCTATTCACGCTGTATAAGTTAAAAAATAACATTCTCCTCGTACTTTTGACGGAAAAGTCAAAAAATGCCTCCTAACGTAAATAAAAGAAAGATTCCTTACATAACATGTAGTAAAAGTCAAAAATGGGTAAAAAGGACATTAAAAATACATGAGAATACATTTATAAAACATGGACATGATAGAAATATCCCTAGTAAATACTTACGAATAAGCAATCTCAGATAAAAATGAGATTTGCAAAATTATCCTTTACCCTATGTATGATATGCTTTGTATGTATTCGAACCTCCTGTATAATGATTTAAATAATTTCATTGACTTATTACAGAATAATATTCATTGTTATGATATCATATATGGTTCACTTATGACTTTATATTACCCGTTCTTTTTTAAATTCCATGTTAAAGAGAGTTTTGGGTAAAATCGTTTCATTTTTTGTCCGTGTTTTGACTTGTAATTATTCATATGGTTAATTTGATCATGATTACTTAATTCCAGAATATAAAACATGATTTATATATAATATATATTCATAATATACATATATATAATAGATCAATAAATGGAAATAAATACACCATTCATGGAGACGGTAGGTCGTACGTACGCATGAACGTTGTTTTCGTTTCCTTATTGAATTGAATGAAATTAAGTAGATGAAATACATATATATACACATAAATCCAGTATCATTATTATGTCATATATTTCATGATTACTTATTATATATACTTTATAATCATTCATTAATGGTTAACATGGAGAATGAATCTCATCGCGTCGTGGAGACGGTTGTTCGTACGTACGCACGAGCGATGATATCATTCCCATGATCGTGGAATTGTATTGGAGTGTATGTATAATATTTCAGAATAAATATAAATTTAAAATAATCATATATAGTTATTATTTACACCATTATACCCATCCATGTAAGGTGGTGGTGGAAAATAGATTACACGCCGGCATGGAGAAGGTATTCCGTACGTACGCACGCGCAGTGATTTCATTTTTCGTAGGATGGATAGATGGTGAAATAGGGTTGTTTCATACTTATAATAAAATATCAGTATATGAGTGACACTGATGTTATTACTTCATAATTAAACAACTGAAAAAGAAGAAGTGGAAGAAGAAATAAAGTTGAAAGAATCGGTAACGGACATTACCTCTTCTTTAAAGCGCCTCTTTGAGACCTTCTCTTAGGGCACCAAAATTGGTCTTTGAAGAAGACCAGGACCTCTAGGATGTTTCTAGGAAAGTGGAGAAGAGAATTTTTCAGGGTTTGGATGAGCTTTAAGGCTCAAAGTGGTGTGAGGAAGAGAGGGAGGAGGTTCCCTTTTATAAGGGAGGAGAGGGGACCTTTGGAAAAACTAAAAATATTATTTTATTATAAAGTCATATTCGGTTTTAAATAGCTCCAAATTGATTTATTTCTAAGATAAGGTGGTGATGGGTCTAAATTCTTTCATACAATATAATTTATACAAGTTTAGGTTCCTATTTTAACCTTATCATTTATATTTAACTTTAACTTAGATAATTTTACTTTTACCGTGTCTTTTTCTGTTCTTACACTATAAGGTTAATAAACTTACTATAACAAGCCAAAAGAATCCCAAGTTGTTTATTATTAATATATATAACCTTATATAAGTCATTTTGCCGATCCTTAGATTTTTAGGAATAAAATAACAATTAATAATATAATATTTGTTTTAAAAACTATTTTATGTCAATTTTGACACTATTTAGTAATTGATTTTTTTGAAAATCATAACAGAATGATTAATTCGAAAAAAGTTAATTAAATCAATACTAAAAAGTCATATTAATCTATAAAATTAGTTTAATTCATAAAAAGCCTCAAATTATATTTATTTGGGTATTTATAACATCAATTATATCAATATTCCATTAATAATATAATTACTGCATCATCATTGTGTCATAAATAAATTAAATTATTTAATGTTTAAAATTTACAAATAAAATACCATTATGTCGGAAATGTTTCTAGCTTTCTAATGAATATTTATAGTCGAATTTATCTTTTGTATAACCCTATATTAAAAATGATTTACTTATTAAACTTTGATGTTAACTATTTTAACCCTTCATTAAATAAATTAATAATAAATGTCCTAATCTAATCCAAGTGGGCCTAAATGGTCATATTTTCTTTCAAAGGTTGTTTTTGGTCGAATTAAACTTATCCAATAGAATTAGGACATGTGTTAGGGTAATAATAATATCATTTTTACCCTTAATTACCTTATTTACTTTTAACTGTGGTAAAAAAAAGTAAAAAGTTACTATTCACCAAAAATTATTTTCATCTCATTGAACCACATTTTACTTACTGACATCAACCGTGTCTCTCGGATTTTTGAAATTCCACTCACAGAAGCGGTAAAATTATGTTTTATGTGAATTTGGAAATTCTCCTAGGAGGTGGGTAAAAGACGGTCAAAAGTTCAATAAATTTTTTATATATATATAATTATTATAACATGACTCTAATGAATTACATTGAACTTATATAGGTATTATGTGTCAATTTTGACCTAAAGTTAATTTAAATAGAATAAATAATTATTTAAATAAAAAGTCGGTTTTTAAATAGTAACCCAGTATTTTCACTATTCATCAAAAATTGAAAGTTTTCAGAAAAATACCAAAATTTCACCCGAGGATAATTTCGATATTCTGAATCCAAAAATGAAGTCCATTTTGAAAGATGAAATTTAAAAAATTTAAAAAAGTGCTTATTACTATTCTTAACGGCTAGTTTTCATAATATTGTAATAGCATATCGTTGTTTAGTGAAACTCGGTATTGCGTACAACACACGCTATCGAGGAAGGTCGTGATTGCATGTAATCCATCCAATTTAGGGATACGTGTTGTGAAAGCTCCTTTTGGTGTAGCATACAACACAATACATTAATGATATTAAAAATAATTTTTTCATAAAATCTCGGGGTGTTACATTCTACCCCCCTTAAAATGAATTTCGCCCTCAAAATTCGTCGGGGTTATAAATAGTTTACTACTCGAAAGATTCTTTAATAGAAACCCACATCGTAAAAAGGAATACCAAAACATGGCTTTAATAACTAAAGTATTAAGCGTAATGGTTACCCAAATAAATTAATAATTGGGTTTCCACATAGGATAACAAAGGTGAAAATATGGTTATGGAAGAGAAATCTAACCATCATGTTCTGATGGAGAGTGGTAGAGAACATGTCTATGAAAAATCCATCAATCACAAAGCCATAAATTTGTGATGATCTAAGGTACCATCTGATTCATCGGATATAAGAGCACTACGACAACATTTTGGGTTTTCAATATCATTTCCCTAAAGTTGAAAATTTTGAATTAGAAGAAATACTTGAATGATTTTGGTACAATCTCACTATTGTTCGTGCTTTGAATAATTTCCACTTCATATCTTAAAGAAATGAAGTTGAATTTGTTATTCGTGAAGTGTTAGCAGATCATGTGACAGAATGACGGGTCATTTCATCTGTCTCAAACAAAAGGTTAGCAAAAGTTATTATATATACATAAGTCGATCTATAGTGAGATTAATCATATATGGTTCCTAAAATGGACTTATACTTCATATATCATACTGATTAATATAATAAAACTAGTTTCTACCAAACAGGGACTTCCTGTAGGCCAGTGGTAGGCGATAAAGACTAGTCACACTTCGGTTGTGGGTTCGATTCCCACAGCCTTGTCCGACGCGATGGGCTGTCGCCCGTCCTGCAGGTTGTCCTTTTTCTAAAACTACATTACTATAACATCCCATCAATAATATCGAAAAATGTTCTATCCTTAAACAATACTATCTTATGTACAACATAATCCATTCCAATCTTTAACAAAAATACTTCTGTCCAAGCTCATAGTATGGAGAAAATGATTACTTGAAATGTCATCAACCAACCATAATTTATACCCCATTATCTTGTTGGTCACATTATAATCATGTGAATACCTTAATCATGTATTCTCTTGAAAAATGAATAGTCATTAAACCTTAGTGAAAACATGAATGCCGTCAAAAGTTAACTCTTTCCATATACCAAATGCCAAAAATTCTATATACTCAAAAAATGATATAACCTTATCCTTATATCAGTCATGAGCTCATGAATACTATAAAACAATTAATTTTCTCCTTATCCCTTAATTATGCGCATATCATCTACTTTCCAAAAATTCTGGTACCATTCATCACACACATTCAAAACTTAAGGAAAGACAACAGTGTAACAATCCTTAGATGTCTCTTTATTCCAAAGTATCATGAGAATACTTATTCAACATTACACTTGATAAACATGTAATCATTCCACTACCTTCTTAAACCATTGAACGAGCTTCAACAATTATTTCATCTCACATATCATTTGTAGTCTCTTCATCATCATCAACATAAATATTACCCATACAACCATACTGATTCTCTTTATGAGACTTTCCCTTAGGGAATAGGTTTGCATAATGCCCGTACATTCCACATTTAAAACATTTAACCATTTTTGATGTCGTAGCAATACCATTATCCTCATCCATGGTTTTAACTGAACCTTTTCCTTTGCACTTACTGGCTTTATGTCCTTCTTTTCCACACCCAAAGCATCTTCCAGTTCCTTTGAAACATTCTCCTTGATGCCTCTTCCCACATGATTTACATAGGGGAAATTGAACTTTCTTTCCTCTATAATCATCATGAAACTCTATCCTTTTCGTATTAGCCGAGTCAGGAAACTTACCAAATTTAAGTTTATTGATCATATTATGAGATTTCTAATTTGGAATAATAATGATGTTTGGACTTCCAAATCCCATTTCATTTGTTTGCTGATGAATAATATTATTCCATTGTCCATCATATCCTCCATTATCGTGAATCATCTTATTTCCAGCCATTTTCTAAAACCCAAAAAGAATAGTGTTAGAGGTAAAAATCATGGTAGGGAAAACAACATAATAAAGGGGGAGTAAAATCAATATCTAAAATCTTTGGTTAAATTCTATTATTGTTACCATAGTTCTAGGACTATATCCTATACGTATACTTATCCTTAGGGACATCCCTAGACATACCTTAGAAATATCTCTAGGGATCTCACTAATGTTTTGGCATCCTAGTTTCCAAAGGTTGTCTAATCCTTTCCTTCGATCCCAACTGTAGAGACCCAAATCTTGATGTACATGGACATTAAATTACTTTTGTGGAATACTTAATACATAACAAAAAAAAATACACACAAGGACCGTAATAGTTTAGTGTCTTTAGAAACTTAGAATATAAACTTCTAATCATGTTGAAATTTCTTCAACAACTCCCATAACGATCTTCCCCTTTTTGTTTCCTTACCTAAATCCTTTCTTTATTTCCTGGGGAAATAAGACATAAAAAGGGTGATCTCAAATGCTCAGTAAGGGCAAACATAGATAACATAGAACAATCCATAAACATTTGGAAGCAAAAACTTGAACATGAAATTTAAACATCAAAATCTTGAGAAAAGACATAAAACGTGGATGTATGTAAGGCATATATCATAATAGAACATCAACCATGATAAAATATAATGGGAATAAAACATGTAATTGTGGAAACCATTCAGCATAGGTTATGATTTCCATAGTAGCCAAGGTATTGTTGCCAGGACCATCTTAGTGGACAAAGTCCCTTTTTGAATCGAGTTCACTCCTCGTTTCGGTCCTCTAACACTGAACCGGATTAACTTATCATTACAGCCATGTCTATCTCATGAGATATAAATCTTTACCCAATTAATTGGAGGGAGATATAGGTCCCACCAATCTCATAATGAAATCATTCTTACTTGTGCCACAAAATAAACATATATCATTCATAATAACCCAACAAATAAAATGGGTTTCATAAACATCATCCCATCATCACATAATCCATATAAAAGAAATGGATATCATTTCATAATCATAAAATTTAAACCATGTAAATAATATAGACATTATACATGAAACATACACATATGAAATAATGTCATCTTAGATGGAAAATGGTTTTGATAAAACACTTGAAATGAATTCTTGAGGAAAATATCCTTTCTTATTCAAAATCATTTTATTTTCACAAAATGTCATGAAATTTTAAAATAATAGGATTTTGTTGAAAATATTCATGAAATCTTTTGAGGGAAGCTTCATGAAAATAAGGCTTTATAAAACCGTAAAAATCCATTCACGCCGTATAAGTTAAAAAATAACATTATCCTCGTACTTTTGACGGAAAAGTCAAAAAATACCTCATAACGTAAATAAAAGAAAGATTACTTACATACCATGTAGTAAAAGTCAAAAATGGGTAAAAAGGAGTTTAAACATACATGAAAACACTTTTATAAAACATGGACATGTTAGAAATAGCCCCAGTAAATACTTATTAATAAGCAATCTCGGATAAAAATGGGATTTGCAAAATTATCCCTTACCTTATGTCCGATATGCTTCGTATGTATCCGAAACTCATTTATAATGATTTAAATAATGTCATTGACTTTTTATAGAATCATATTCATTGTTATGATATCATATATGGTTCACTTATGACTTTATATTACCTGTTCTTTTGTAAATTCCATGTTAAAGAGTGTTTTGGGTAAAATCGTTTCATTTGTCGTCCGTGTTTTGACTTGTAATTATTCATATGATTAATTAGATCATGATTACTTAATTACAAAATATAAAACATGATTTAAATATAATATATATTCAGAATATTCATATATATAATAGATCAATAAATAGAAAGAAATACACCGTTCATGGAGACGGTAGGTCGTACGTACGCATGAACGCTGTTTTCGTTTCCTTATTGAATTGAATGAAATTAAGTAGATGAAATACATATATATACACATAAATCCAGTATAATTATTATGTCATATATTTCATGATTACTTATTATATATACTTTATAATCATTCATGAATGGTTAACATGGAGAATAAATCTTATCGCGTCGTGGAGACGGTTGTTTGTACGTACGCACGATCGATGACATCATTCCCATGATCGTGGAATTGTATTGGAGTGTATGTATACTATTTCAGAATCAATATAACTTTAAAATAATCAAATATAGTTATTATTTACACTATTATATCCATCCATGTAAGGTGGTTGTGGAAAATAGATTACACCCCGGCGTGGAGATGGTATTCCGTACATACGCACGCGCGGTGATTTCGTTTTCCGTAGGATGGATAGATGGTGAAATAGGTTTGTTTCATACATATAATAAAATATCAGTATATGAGTGATACTTATGTTATTACTTAATCATTAAGCAACTAAATAAGAAGAAGTGGAAGAAGAAATAAAGTTGAAAGATTCGGTAACGGACATTACCTCTTCTTTGAAGCGCCTCTTTGAGACCTCCTCTTAGGGAACAAAAATTGGTCTTTTAAGAAGACCATGACCTCTAGGATGTTTCTAGGGAAGTGGAGAAGAGAATTTTTCAGGGTTTTGCTGAGCGTGAAGGCTCAAAGTGGTGTGAGGAAGAGAGGGAGGAGGTGCCCTTTTATAAGGGAGGAGAGGGGCACCATTGGAAAAACTAAAAATATTATTTTATTATAAAGTAATATTCGGTTTTAAATAGCTCCAAATTGATTTATTTAGAAGCTAAGGTTGGGATGGGTCGAAAGCCTCTCATCCAATATAATTTAGACAAGTTTAGGTTCCTATTTTAACTTTATCATTTATAATTAACTTTAAGTTAGATAATTTTACTTTTACCGTGTCTTTTTTTGTTCTTACACTATAAGGTTAATAAACTTACTATAACAAGCCAAACGAACCCCAAGTTTTTTATTATTAATATATATAACCTTATATAAGTCATTTGGTCGATCCTTAGATTTCTAGGAATAAAATAACAATTAATAATATAATATTTGTTTTAAAAACTATTTTATGTCAATTTTGACACTATTTAGTAATTGATTTTTGTGAAAATCATAACAGAATGATTAATTCGAAAAAAGTTAATTAAATCAATACTAACAAGTCATATTAATCTATAAAATTATTTTAATTCATAAAAAGTCTCAAATTATATTTATTTGGGTATTTATAACATCAATTATGTCAATATTTCATTAATAATATAATTACTGCATCATCATTGTGTCATAAATACATTAAATTATTTAAAGTCCAAAAATTAAAAATAAAATACCATTATGTAGGAAATGTTTCTATATTTCTAGTGAATATTTATAGTCGAATTTATCTTTTGTATAACCCTATATTAAAAATGATTTACTTATTAAACGTTGATGTAAACTATTTTAACCCTTCTTTAAATAAATTAATAATAAATGTCCTAATCTAATCCAAGTGGGCATAAATGGTCATATTTTATTCCTAAGGTTGTTTTTGGTCGAATTAAACTTATCCAATAGAATTAGGACATGTGTTAGGGTAATAATAATATCATTTTTACCCTTAATTACCTTATTTACTTTTAACCGTGGTAAAAAAAAGTAAAAGGTTACTATTCACCAAAAAATATTTTCATCTCATTGAACCACATTTTACTTATTGACATCAACCGTGTCTCTTGGATTTTTGAAATTCCACTCACAGAAGCGGTAAAATTATGTTTTATGTGAATTTGGAAATTTTCCTAGGAGGTGGGTAAAAGACGGTCAAAAGTTCAATAAAATTTTTATATATCTAAAATTATTATAAAATGACTCTAATGAATAATATTGAACTTATATAGTTATTATGTGTCAATTTTGACCTAAAATGAATTTAAATAGAATAAATAATTATTTAAATAAAAATTCGGTTTTTAAATAGTAACCCAGTGTTTTCACTATTCATCAAAATTTTAAAGTTTTCAGAAAAATACCAAAATTTCACCCCAGGCTAATTTCGATATTCTGAATCCAAAAATGAAGTCCATTTTGAAAGATGAAATTTAAAAAATTTCAAAAAGTGGTTATTACTATTCATAAGAGCTAGTTTTAATACTATTTTAATAGCATATCGTTGTTTAGTGAAACTCGGTATTGCGTACAACACACGCTATCGAGGAAGGTCGCGATTGCGTGTAATGCAGCCAAGTTAGGGATACATGTTGTGAAAGATCCTTTTGGTGTAGCGTACAACACAAGACATTAATGATATTAAAAAGAATTTTTTCATAAAATCTCGGGTTGTTACAAGTCAATACCTCTTTTGTGCATATTCTGGTAGCACAGGAACCTCTGGATGAGCACATGGGAGCAGGAGGCTCAGATTCGTGCTCAGTACCCTCTTTTGGTTATTTTGCCTTTGTTTTGGCTTTTAAGGACATAAAGCCCGAAGGTGGGGAGAATGTAATGTTCTGAAATTTTTGTGTAATTTTTTTTAATTATATGGAATTATTTCTAGAATGTGAAATCTGACGGTGCGTGATTCTGAGGCTTGAAGTGCCTGAAATGATCTGTCGACGTTTTGTTACGCTTTAATTAACATGCGTAAGCAATTTTCCTGAAAAAGTAGAATAACTCTTAAACGGTTTTTCGGATCATAAATCTAAGGGCACCGTTGCGTTCAGAATGGCGGGTTTACTCTAGGAGCGACTTAATTTTGGTTGGCACGGGCCTCCTGTGAGAAAACCCAAAAATGGAATAATCATAAATAAAATAATTAAATAAATTATTTTATTTTTCAAATGATTATAACTCACAAACAATAGATCCAATTGAAAATCTGAGACCATTGCTGAACTCTTGAGGGCATGTTTTATTTAAGTAGATACTAACTTTGGCCAGAGCGGGCCCCCAATGAAATTTAGTTTTTGGCCGTAAATAAAATAATTAAGTGACTATTATTTTATTGTAAAATCCATAACTTTTAAATGGTAACTCAGATTAGAAATTTAAGAGTACCATTGGGTTCGTTGAGGAATGTTTCAATTAGGAAGAGCCTAAACTCTACCGGCACGGATCGAGCGTGACTGTTAATAATTTTCCAAACTTTTTTTCAGGTAGTTTCCATAAATGCATGAGCGGCGTTTTGTAACTTTTGAGCTGGTACTTGGAATTGAAATCTGAGGACATCGTTGAACATGCAGTGCAGATATTCTCTTAAGGAGGCCTTCACCCTGACCACAATGGGTCAAGGGTGGAAGTTAGTTTTCAGATTATTGTGGGAGAAGAAAAAAATAAAATAATTTTTTTTTCCTTTATTTTATTTGAAACCACCATTTTTAATGCTTGGCGGTGGGGACCACCCGAACTCTCAATTAATGTGGGGAAAACCCTTGTCATTCCCCTAGTTAATGTGCCAACCTCATTTTACTTAATAAGGAAAATTAATTTGTTAAATAAATAAACATAATTTAATAATTTGGCACCTCTTTTTCTTGAGTTTGGGGAAATCATTGGCAAAGGAAGAATTGGGGAGAACCTTTGGAGGATCATCTTCTCCAATGAATAACACTATCCAATGAAGATAATCCTCCAGAATCGGAGAACAAGGACGATGCTTGAGCCCGGATTGGAAATATCTTGCAGGAGCGACGAACACTGACATCACCATCTCATTGACTTCGTCTTCTTCCTCGCGCCACCTCCAACGGAAAATCGAGGTAGGGGTTTTTTTATATATGTTTGATTTTTTTTTATTGATTCTTCATATCCTAAATTCATGATGATGATGGCCAAATGAACATAGACATCATCCCGCACATAAACTATGCTCCTCTTTCTTTTTATTCTTCACGCGTTCTTCGTGCGTTCTTCAACGCCTAATATTTATTGGCACTGGAAACACAGTGTTTTTCTAAGCATGATATATGGACGCGAATCCCTAGACACAAGGATCAAAAATATGTGATCGTTTAATTTTTTGGGCTTGGAATGAAGCTACAATGTCTTACGGAAGAAGGTGGAAAAATATTTATTGACACTAGAAATGCAATATTCTGTTGACCGCGACTTATGGACATGGAGCCCTTGACCCGAGGATCGTGAATATGAGATCATTTTATTTTTCGGTTTTAGAAAGAAGATACAGTGGGTCGTGAAAGGGGAAATGTGGAGGTGCAATTTTAGCGTGTCTTTGGGGTGTAGCTCTGGGTGAGATAGGCAGTGTGATGATAGTTCTAGACATGTGGAGGAAGCCTACAGTTAGAGTTGCAGGAGAAGTCGTAGGCTTCATTGGTTGCTGGAACAGTGCATTAGAATTGTGGGGAAAGAAGAGTTAATTGGAGAGAGGAATAGTTGAAAATAAATCAATTAAAAATCTAAAGAAAGTAAAAAAAAAGGAAATCATTGGAATAAGGGGGAGGTGCTACCCTTGTGCGTGAATCTCAATTCAGATGGGTTATAAGAGAAAAAAATAAAATAATAATAATATAAATAATGTTATTATTATTTTTGGTTATGAAACCATAATTCATTCGTAACTTATCCACACGACCTCAGTTCCACAAACCGTCAGCGGCACTATGACCCTGACTTCGAGATGGAAATTATGAATCCAATATTGGATGTCTTTTTTGGGTTTTTTGTATCAGGTACCTGAATATCTCAAATAATAATAATATATTATTATTATTAAATCTTTGGCCCTCCATAACTCCTACCTGTGACGTCTGATTGACTTACCATCTATGGAGATGTGATACTATCATTAATATGGTCAATTTAAGTCTAATTCTAAATATTAAATTCAGGTTCATGGCTTGGGTTCACAAAACACCCAATATTATTATTATTATTATTATTATTATTGTGGGATCTTGTATTCAACATATCTTTCTCATACTGTGTCGAAATGACGAACCGTCTGTGGCACTGGAAACCTTGTATCGAGACAGCCCTTTTGGTATACCCCACTTGAGCTTTGGATAAAGTAGGGGTATGGCTGGGTTGGATCGAGCACGAATCCAACCAGGCCCTCGGGACTAAAAGGCTAATAACTTACAGACTAGACATCCAATTGATGCACGATCTGTTGCGTTGAGACCCCTTTTACAAGGAGGACCTTTGAGATACTTCTTAGTGGGACTTAATGGATGTTGGAGTATCGAATAGTGGCTTGAGGAGCAGATCCTCCCGAAATCAAGTGAGCTTAGTGTGGGAACCCTATAACTGGCTGTAACATGATAAAAAGATCATGTGTGGGTCTGTGCTTTGGGATCCTATGTGGGTATGTGTTCGAGAGTCTCACTTTGATCATCTCTAGGATTCCACATGGGACTACTCTATGATCCTACATGGGTATGTTGTACTAGGATCATGTGTGGGTCTGATGATGTACTAGGATCCTATGTGGTTCTATTGTACTCGGATCTTGTGTGGGTCTGATTATGTACCAGGATCATGTGCGGGTCTGATGATTGAGGATCCTATGTGGGTCTGCCTCATAACAGAGTAAGATGATTCAGTAGTTACATCTAATCATCTCTACTATTGTACCAAATTTATACCTGGTGTGAGTTGATTCCTTACCTTCATGGGGAAACCTTTGTGGTATTCTTCTGTGGGGCATACCTGTGTGGTACTTTCCTTCATGGTGAAACCTTTGTGGTGTTCTTCTGTGTGGCATACTTGTGTGTTACTTTCCTTCATGGTGATAACTTGGTGGTGTTATTTTGTTTGGCGTACCAGTGTGGTACTTACCTTCATGGTGATACTTTTGGGGTATTCTTCTATGTGGCGTACATGTGTGGTACTTTCCTTCTAGGAAAAACCTTTGTGGTATTCTTCTGTGGGGAGTTACCTTTGTGGTACTCACCTTTGTGGTGTTACCTTTGTGGTATTCCTTCCTTTGTGGAACAGTTTAGCTTTGGGATTTTGAGTTGGACCATGTGTTTCCTCTTGAACGAGACAGGTATACTTGATAACTTGGGTATATGTTTGGGCATATACCAAATTAGGGTTGTCAGGTGTTTACATGCTTTGTGGTTTATCCTTTTTGGATTTTGTGAGACCTTTGAGGGTCTTGGGGTCCCTACTGAGTATTTTTATACTCACCCCTACATGGGCTATGCCCGCACCTTGTTGTGTTTGGTGCAGATGACAGACAGCGCTGAATGAGGACAAGAGTAACAGGACTAGAGGTAGCTCGGAGATGGACATTAGATGAGGCGTATCGCAGAGACAGTCGTTCGAGAGTTGTACCTACCCTTCAGGTAGGATCCTTGGTGGGTTTTCACATGAGCTCTTTCAGTTTTCTTGTACTTTTTCATTTTTCTTGTACTTTCCAGTTGGTCTTGTATTCTGGACCCTTTTCTTATTGTACACACACTTTTTACGATACAGTTTACTTGTTTTTATATCTCATTGTGTGCTTGGTTTCATGTTTTTACATGTTATAAAGTCATTTCCTTCCTGGTTTTAGGGAATATGCCTTTCGATGCTAGTCGCCAGCCCCTGGCCTATGGAAGGCGAGCTGGGGTTGTCACGGCATGGGCCCTGGGGGATGCGTTGTGACATCATATACCTAGAATACTAGGTGCTGGATGGACTGGGTTGTAACTTAGACTTCCATAACCAGTCTAAATGAGCCTATAATATCAAAAAAGAGGGTACAAGACCTACATCTCATAATGAATGTGAGACATCATTATCAACACTTGAGATGATTTGGTGTTTCATCATGCCAACACCCAAAACAAGGGATGCGGTGCGTCATTCCCACTGTCCGTATAGTTTCAATGGTGTGAGATGTCATGCTTCACACTTAATGTAAGGGAGAGTGAAATTCCATTCTCAAAACTTCCCTTAACCATTGTTTCTAATCAAATATCACTAGTGTAATATTAATGACAACATTAAGGTATTACCTCTTAAGTATAGGTAATCCATAAGCCCAATATAAACAAGGGAATCACAATACAATTAAATCATTTAATAAATAATACAATGATTGGTGTGTCCTTTCCATTATTTAAAATTCATTTCAATTAAACCATTTAATTAATTCAAGAATGAAAACCATCATGATGTAAGTCATTAAATATAATCATGTCATTTCATTTATCAAGGAAACAATTTTTATAATCAATTCATGATAACCCACATATAAGGTGGTTGGTCTTTGAAACAATTAGTCATAAGTAAATCCATTCCCCTATAATTCAATCTGTTTAATATTATCAATAGAGACCATTCACTAAAAATTGCATACATCTATAAAGAAACATGAAGGAATAGTAAAAAAATTCATAAAGCAAAGAAATATTTAAAACACAAATCTCTACATTTTGAGTGTAGAAGATAGATCACCTCAACCGAGTGGTTTTATTATAAAACATGACATTTCTAGTAAACATTTCATTTAGTTCCACCAAGAATCACATCCAGGAGGCATAACTCAATTGTCTTAAAATTATCATTTTTGAAAGCTACCAAACATGGAAAAACAATTTCAAGGATCAATGAAACACTTAGGAGGTTCTATTATCAATTTGGATACTACTTACATGGGAACTTCCATTCACGATATAATTAGAAAGCTTAGAAAAAGTTTTGGTCATTTAATCAACTAAATAAATAATGGAATTCCATGTTGTCATACCCAAAGGGGTGGGTAAAATAGAGGTCAACATCCTACAACTAAATAGAATGGTTCAATGGGAGTAATACATCATGCATATAACAATTTAGAAATAATGAAATAATTTTAGGGTGACACATATCAAAGGATGGCACATGGAACAAAATAAATATTTATAATTCAATGGAAATTTGGTGAAAAAGTTATAAACCGCATATATCATTTTTAAGAGGTTCTACTCATCTAATATTGAGGCATGATTCAGTCCAATTTTAGAGAAATCGAATAAACGGGCATCCTCTCTGATAATAGGCTATATGATCTCGCACTAAAATAGTTTAGAGACTACTAAGAGAAACTAAAATAAAAATCAATAAGAATAGATAGTTTACCTATATCTATCCAATGCTTTTGACGGTGCTCGAATCATAGTCCAGATGAAGGTGAAAATAAGAAACCTTAATGGAGGATATTGAGATCTCTATGGGAGGAGAAACCCACCTCTTGTATATTGTAAAAAAAGGGAAGAGGGGAATAGGTTTTAAAAACATTTAATGGAAAAAAATTATAAATTACCCCTTAAAACTGTGTGGTATGGTTTCTCCACACATTTTTCAAAATTGTACTCTAACTATGATCCCTCTACTACTTTGGAAGGTGGATCACAGGGTTTATGTGCATAGTTTTGTAAACCATGTACACACTGTGAAATTTCCCTCTACCAAAAACAAGTAGAAAACTGTATGGCCATAAATATCCTCTCATGAAGTTATACCAAACCATATGAGACCTCCAACTTCACTGGTTTAGCAACACAGTTTCAACTAGAGGTTCACATGGTTTTAGAAAAATTATGTTCCCCTCTCATCCTTATTCTATTTTATGTTTCCAGGGGTTTGATGCTTCCAAAACTCAATGGAATACCCAAGGAATTTCATTCTGAACCTCAATTCAAAGAATATAAAATCCACAAAACACCAAAAATTCAGAATCCCTTGGAACTCTGCCTTGTCTTAAAACACAGGTTATTATAATGGTTTTAGGGTGTGAATTATTATGCAATATATTATGTTTTTATCAAAATAATGGAATTTGTATATATGTTTTTCTTAGGTCCCCTCAGTTAGTATCATATAAGGGTTTAATTATTTTTAAAGATTAATATTATAAAAATCTATTGAAGCCTCTATGGGTAATTCTATGTATAGGATCATATCCTGAAGACTTGTTAAATTAGAGACTATTTGGTTTTCTGGATATGAAATCCCTATCTGGATTCAAACAAGTGTATGCATGCTCTATCATAAACGCATCCAAGGGTAATAACCCATAAATGGATAGTTGGGTATCAACTCAATATTCACCATATGCCTGACAAAGAGGTTTAACTGCACACCTAGTTTAACACTCCTAGGGTATATTCTTTGGTTAATTCAAATTCTATTTATGAAAAATTATGAATAATTATAGGATAGGATCTATAACAACCTATAATGAACTCAAAGTGATATATGATGTTTCTAAAGTTTCATAGGATTATTATAAGGTTTTTTAATTTAGAAACTATTTGGAATTTTTTTATGATAAAATGATTCCTCACTCTTATTAATGGTATTTGATGCTCACACTATTCTTTTTGGGTTTCAGTAAAGGATTCAATATGGAATAATGAAGTTGTGGTGGTCAAAGGTATGATCAAATATTGTAATATATTATTTGATCCTAATCATATGAATTCCTTTATATCATGAAAATTCTATATTAATTTTAATTCACATCCTTGATGATTATATGTTGAATTTTCCATGAAAAATCCTAACGGTATGATGATTTTATCTCATGTTTATAACTCCCCTCAAATAGAAGTTTCTAGGAATGTGCTTCACAAAAATCTTATGATTATCCCTCTAGTAGAATTTTATGTGATTTTGGGAATGGATTTACATTATTTATATATATCTCATATGAATTTATAAGGAATAGAAGTCACATTTCAAATAATGTAATACATTATTTGATCCTAATCATATGAATTCCTTTATATCATGAAAATTATATATTAATTTTAATTCACATCCTTGATGATTATATGTTTAATTTTCCATGAAAAATCCTAATGGTATGATGATTTTATCTCATGTTTATAACTCCTCTCTGATATAAGTTTCTAGGAATATGCTTCACAAAAGTCTTATGATTATCCCTCTATTAGAATTTTATGTGATTTTGGGAATGGATTTAATTTATTTATATATATCTCATATAAATTTATAAGGAATGGAAGTCACATTTCAAATTCTAAATTAACATATGATTGTATATTGGTGTGAGGATTAATATGAACTTCTAATGGAAACTACTTCCATTATATGGGTCTTACTAATTAATCATGAGGGGTGTATATCTCAAATGGTTTGGGAGAAACTCAACAATGAAGATATTCCAATAGTGTTGGAATATTTTAATGTATCTCTTAAAGAGTTTCCCAGTCTTTCCTCAAATAGTGAAGTTACATTTTTAATAGTAATCATACATAGTGTTATGCCTATTTCAAATAATCCTTATTTAATGGACTCAATTGAGTTGCAGTAATTAAAGAAAAAACTCTAGAATATTATTGATAAGGGGTTCATTCAGTCATGTTCATCACCATGGGTTTTATCCATTATTTTTTTTAAGAATAAAAATGGGTCAATGCATATTTTCATTTATTATAAACAACATAACAACATAAATATTAGGAACAATTATCCTCTTCCTAGTATTGATGATTTTTTTGATAAAATATGGGGAGATAAATGATTTTTTAAGATTTACCTCCAATATGGATATCATCAGTTGAGGGTCAGAAATGAAGAAAAATCCAAGACAGCCTTTCATACAATGTATGGACACTATGAATTTGTAGTGATGTTATTTGGACTTACATATTCACCTTTTATCTTCATGGATATAATGAATAGTGTGTTTAGAGATTACCTTGATCAGATTATGGTAGTCTTTATAGATGATGTTATTTTATATTTTAATAGAAAGGAAGATCATGAAGTTCATTTTTGGATTGTATTGAAGACCATACGGAAGAATACTTTTCATTTCAAATTTAGTAAAGGTGAATTTTAGATATAAAAAGTATAATTCTTAAGTTATTTAATCACAAGAGAGGGGATATTGGTTTATCCTAAAAAGAAATAAGTTATTGAACATTGGGATAGACCAACCATTGTTACTAAAATATATATTTTTCTTAGGTTGGTTAGATACTAATGATGATTTGTGAGAAATTTCTCATGACTATAAAATACCCTAAATAAGATGACATGGAAGGTAGCTAAGTTCTTTTTGACTTATGAGCACAAATAAAATTTCAATTAATTGAAGTGAAGGTTGGTTAGTACATTTGTTCTTACACTACCCTATACTGTAGAATGTTTTTTGGTCTATATTGATGCATCAGAGATGGGAATGATATGTGTTCTCATGGAAAATAACATGATGGTATCTTATGCCTCATGTCAATTGAAGGTTCATGTGAAAAATCACCCAAATCATGCTTTTGAATTGGCATAAATAATTTTTTTTCTTTTAATATATAGAGGAATTACCTATATGGTAAAATGTTTGAAATATATATGGATTGTAAAAGATTTAGGTATATTTTTACATAGAAATAATTGAATATGAATCAGCGGAGATTTTTGGAATAGATTAAAGATTATGAATTCTCAATACATTACCTCCCTAAAAAGAAGGAAGAGGTGGATGATTCTTTGAGATGGAAAGATTGTGCTAGTTTTTACATGATGCAGATTGACCGATATCTAATAATTATGGATTTTCATAGGATATAAATTTATATAATGAGTATAAAGATCATATCTTTCTCAAATTAATGTTCAACCATAATTTTATGTGAAGATTATAGAGGTACAGATGAAGGATCTGGAACTATAAAAAAAGGTAAGGATTGTATTGAAGTTTAACCTTGACAATAATGGGATTTTTAGATTCAAGAGCACAACATGTGTCCTTTAAAAACCATAATTTAAGAAATATTTGTTGGATAAAAATCATTATACATCATTCTCTATTCATCCTGGAATTATAAATATGTATAGAGATCTTAAATATTATTTATAGTAGTAAAACATGAATAAATATATTGTAGAGTATATATCTTGGTGCCTTATATTATAATAAGATAAGGTTGAGAGAATGAAGTATAAGGGTATGCTACAATGATTTCCAATACCTAAGTGGAAATGGGAAAATATCACCATGTGTTTCATCATGGAACTCCCCATGACATCTAATGGGAACACTGATAGTTAGGTTATAATTGATCAATTTATTAAATCAACACTTTTTATTGGTATTAGAGAAGATTTCTATCCTGATCTTATTTCCATGATATATGTTAAATAAGTGATATGGTTTCATGGAGTACCATTCTCAATCATATCTAATCGATATACGAGGTTTAACTTTACGTTATAGAGAAGTATTATACAAACACTGCATATGAAGCATAGCTTTATTACTTTATATCATCCTTATATAGATGGTTAGCATGAGAGCACCATTAAAACCCTAGAATTTATGTTCTATGTATTTAAAATGAGGTTGGGATCAACACCTTCCTCTAGTTGAATTTTATTACAATAATATATTTTAATAAAGAATTCAGATGGATACTTATGAATCCATCTATGAAAAGAAGTGTGGGACTCTAACATGCTTGGATGAAGTTGGGGAACCAAATCTATTAGGACTTTAGTTAGCTAAGGAAATGATAGATAAGGTTAGATTCATTCATTAACACATCAGGAAAGCATAGAGATGAAAAACTATTATGTTTAAAATCATCAGTGATATTTAGTGTTTAAAGTTAGTGGTAAGGTATTCCTTTAAATATCTCCTTATAAAAAGGTTATAAGACTTATAATTAAGGGAAAGTTATGCCCTTGATATATTGGTCTATATAATATTATTGATCACATAAGGGTGGTATATTTTCACTTGGATCTTCCTCTGAATATCTACAAAGTTCATGATGTGTTCCATGTATCTCTTTTGAGAAATTAAATACTTTATCCTTCACATGAATTGAACTCAGAGGTCGTAATATGGGAGTAATATCTTTCTTATGAGGCTAAACTAGTAAAGATCATGGATCATAGAGATAAAGTGTTTTGGAACAAGACCACTCACCCAGTTAAGATTATTTAAAGGAATTAGGAATTTGAGGAAGTAATGTGAGAACTTGAGGATGTGATTAGGAATAGGTATCCTTAGTTGTTTATATCAGAATGACAAAATTTTGAGGGTGATGTTCTTATAAGGGGAGTATAATTCAACACCCCATGATTTTAGAATATATTTATATTTAGTAAATAAATTTATTTGATAGAATATTAAATACACAACACTAAACATAGGTGAATAATGATTATGAATTATAAAATAAATCATATTTTATGGTATTTAAATGAAATATAATTGTAAATAAATAATTTTTAATTCACTTGGGAAATACTATTGATCCCAAAGAACTATTTTGATATATTTTATTCATGATAATTTTTTATCATGTATGATTTACTTATAAATTAATTCAGAGTATTAAACTTGTGAAAAAATATTTTTTACACATTTATAAAATGAATCTATTAGTTATAAATTTATTAGATATGAAAATAAAAGCATCTAAATGTAAAAAATATATATTGTTCTGAAAAACTAATTTTATGCATGAAATGAGTTTTTATCTTAATAAATTAATTTAATCACTTTTTATGGTCAGTTTTAATGAATTTTTTAGATAATATATTCAATAAAATATTTTAACATTAATTTAATGTCTTTTACTAGGTAATGAATAATAATAATTTCTATGTTATTCATAAAAATGCATTTTTTTCTAAATATGCTTTTCATTGAATTTTGAAAGGTTATTTTAAAATTAATTTCTTCCAATTATTGAAATTAAATATTTTTAAATGATTTTAATATTTTTAAATTGGATTTTCAAATTTTGTAATGATATCAATTCATCTTCTGGTCATAATTAACAGTTACCATGGTAAAACTTTGTCACGATGGTTAGGGATAAAAGGATTAACATGGGGGTAAACTTAGAGATAATGTGTGAAATATCTCTAAAACATGGATAATTGTGATTTTTTGAAGTTATTTGGATCCAAAATTATTTCATTTTTTTAAGTTGGGTTTCCTTGGTTACACCTTCACTTGAATATGAATTTTTTATATTGGAATGTTTAAAGTATTTACAAGAGTGTCACTCCCCTCACATATAAAACAAAGTTATATCCCCTCACTTATTCACACCTTTTGAACCATCTATCTCAATTAATTTCTTCTCAAATATCTTAATAACCTTAATCCTTGTGTCTTATAGATTCTTTTCTTCCCAAAAAGTCCATCCTTTTAGGGATTATGGTGTAAGCAAAAGGAGGTTTCCCAAATAAGTGGTAATTATCTTCACCGATCTATTTAGAGTTTATTTTTTCTGTAACAACCTATAAACCTTATCTAAAAATATTATCATGATGAAATTTTTATCATTATTATAATTACATATTTTTATTTTGATTTTATAACAAATTTCAACCTCTTTTTCATCCTATGAAAAATCATAATATCATTTTTGTGTATGCGTGGACTACCATCTCCATGAAGTGATGTGATCTGTTTTTCATGTCTATCATACATGGATGGTCATATGGATATATTTAATTAATATATATTATATTTATGATATTATTATGATTTTATTAAGATATATTATTATTTACCTTTCTTTCATTCTATTTTTTGGAAAATGAAAACATTACTTATGCATATATATGGACTACCAACTCTATGAAGTAATGTAATTCATTTTTTATCACCACATTATATGAATAATTATAAAAGTGTATATAATTAATAAATATGATAATTATAAAATTATTAATTTTTTATAGATGATTAAACTGTGACCAAGGTTCAAGTATTAGAACCATGAAATCTGAATGTATATAGTAAATAGAACAGTTAACACTTGGATGTTAATTTTAATGAAGAATCATTAATGGTTGGGTAATTGTAAATTATAAAGGAATTATATATAGTAATAGAAGTATGAATATGGTTTTTTTATATGTATAATAAATCTAAATTTATGGTACATGAGGTTAACAGTATGTATGAATAAATTTAAGATTTGAGGTAAGGGTTCTTCATCTCAATATTTTTTCATTAAGATAGGTTTTATGTTACGAACCTATTTGTGTTTATATGGGGTATATAATTTCTCTTTAACATGTTATATCATTAATATATTTATATTAAATATATTTAAATTTTCATTTGAAGTTATTTATTTCAAGGGGTTGATGATTCATGAGTCACCAAAGCGATAAGGGTTTATATTCCAATCTCATTTTAATCGAGATTGTTTATTATTGAATCTTATTTGGAATAATTATAGTATCTTTATATATTAAACCCCATATATTATTTCTATACTTTTTATTTTTTGGGTTTTCATTTTTTCCTTTCATTATCCACTATTTTTCACTTTAAATGGATAAAAATTAATAAAATTCGACATAATTTCTTATTTAGTCTGAGAAATTTTTCTTCCATGTCCATGTCATTTAAAATGTTTTAAAGAATGTGATGTTATATAATCCAATGATTATTTAAAATTCATTTTCAATCATATTTTACTTTATTTAAAAATTATTTAAATTGAATTTTTACTATATTTATTCTAAATATCTTATTTATGAATTTTTACAAAAAGTGTAAAAGGAATTTTTTATTAACATTTTCCACATGGAATGATTTTATCATAACAATAAATACTATTTACTTTATAGATTTATTTAATATTTTAAATTGTTATTTTCATGAAAATAATTTAATCAATAATATGAGAATTTTTATTTATAATTTTATGCAAAGAAAATGATATTTTTATCATGTTTTAAAAGAACGTTTTAAATGTTCTTTAAAGATATTTTTAATTTAGGTCATAAACCTTTGATGTTTCTTATGATTAAATAGTTTTATGATCTAGTTATATAATCCATGTTCTTTCTCTAAATGTATTGTGATTATATGATAATAAAATGTTTAAGAAACCTAATTCTTTTCCATGGTTTATGCTTTGATTAATTTATGAATTTTTTTATGATCTTATGGCACACATATGTGTAGTTTTCATTATGTGATACGTGGTCCTGAAATTACATATCCCTCCAATTAATTGGGTAATGATTAGTATCTTATGAGACGATATATAAGAGGATAATAAATAAACTCATTCAAATAATGAAAAGAGTTTAGGGAGTGAACCCAATCCATTACATGACTTTTTCTACTATCTGATGATGGTCTTAGAAATAATCCTTGACTAAAGAAATAATTTTCTATGATTATAATTGTGATATAGTTATGACGAAATTTTATTATGATTATGATATGCTTTCATGGATCATGATTGATTAATTATTATTCCTCATTCTTATGAATCATGTATTATAAAATTATAAGACTTTATTCCACGTCTCATGATTTATAATCTATAACTCATTAGGTATGAACTTCATATGTTAATATCATGCTTTCATACCCATATGATTATCCTATGCTTACATATAATCATCGATTTATATCTCCCATGCTTACCCATACTGATAATCTGAGCTCTCCCTTTCTTATATTTCCATTTTCCTCAGGTTATAAAGAATGTTTTTAAATAGAATATGTCTAAGAATGAAACTATGAGAGAAAAACTTTGTGAGAGATATTTAAAATTATTCATGAACTAAGTTGATTATATATCTATTTTTCAAAGGCATTAAACCTTTATGTTTATATGTAATGAATTATTGTGTAATATATTATATTATCATCTAAAATGATGAAATATATATGTATGTTTATCTTAGGCCACCTCATATTCCTTCCAAGGTGTATCCATGGGTTGCTTCAAATCACCCAAACACATTGGTTAAGACCTTGAAAACCTCCAAGATATGATAATATCTTATGATGTTATGGAGGTTGGAAGAATAGAGATTTAGGAGGGAGAGAGTATCAGCTAGAGGTTTATAGGAAGATCAAACACACATACCAGACTCATAGCCTGGAATTCTTTATATAGGATATGTGGATACTCGTTGAGCCCATATATTTTCTCATATATTTCATAAACATATAACTAATTCCTACGATTACTTATCATGTAACCCTTGGTTATTAAATCTCTCATCAGTTTTTTCTTATGAAATGATTAATTAATGTTATCCAATGTGTATAATATTTAGGTGTTAACTCATTAACACTTCATTTCCTTTGATGAATCGTTTTAGAAATAAATAAATCATAATTTTCAATTCAAGGCACAATGAATCACCTTTATCGTATAATAAGACAATCCAAAGTAGAATATACAGTATCTATATATCAAAAAATATTATATACCCTAAAGTCATAAAATGTGAATTTTTTCATATGTATTTCATAATATATGAAACACTATATCATATTATACAATATTACATGGATTCAGTGAATATTTCTTTAAATATTTAAGTTGTACTAAATCCTAAAATACATTTGTTTCATTTCACCTTATATCTTTTCATATACAATAACTTGTAAAAACATATCCAAAACTCTTTTACTTTTGGAAATATGTCACTAACTTCACCTTATATTCATCATACATAATACAATGTGAAACCCCTTTCCAAAACTCCTTTTTGGATAAAACTTGAAAACCTTTTTAGGGAAACACTCTAATTCAAACTTAATCCTACTTTGATCAACCACAAATTGAAACCCCAAGTAATTTATAATGTTAACAAAAAATATGAATAATTAAAACCATAAATGTAATAAAATAGTGGTATTTAGTAAATCATCAATTCTAAACAAGCTAAAATGGATCTTGTGTGATCTCTATCAAACAAAAGTATTCCTATACTTATGTCCCCCAATAGTATCTTATGAAAGAATTCATTTAAATATGTTTCCTTTATATAAGATATCAAGTAAACATTGGTCATGGATTATTTCAATCCCATATATCCAAATAAAATGTTCTTGACTCTCTGAGTATAGACTGACTTGGTCAATGAATACACCACATGTCATTCATCTATAAGATGATCACATCAGATGTCCCTCATCCAAGTATACAAGAACATAATATTTACCTTCTAATTATGGCCATAAATTTCCTCATTATATCTTAATATAGTTCCTAAATTTAATATTAATAATTTGAGGGGAAAATAACATTTTTGTAAGATCCAACTAATGACATGATCAGTAACATACCTGACCACGTCTTTATTAGATAAGAATAAAGGCTTGCATAAGAAAGTTATTCAAGTATGAAGGTTATCATGCTAGGTATCTCACCAAGATCAAGTATTGGGGACTCTAAATATGAACCATGGACCCATGGTATTCCAAAGACATAGTTTATTACACTCTATAAGGTATACTTTTGGATCATCTAGAAAACAAAATTCATTTTTTCCCATGAGCATATTGCATATACCAAGATAAGAATATTACTCATTCTAACCTTAATATTTCATCACAACCTATAATAATCCATGAAGAACATCAATTATGGATAACGAAAATTCATACTTTGAGAGGTCATATGTCATTATACTTCATGAAATATATATCAATATATATCCAACATGAAAGAATGATGTAGTAGATATTTCCTTTTATTTTATATGATACATTTTATATTATTAAACTCATTAAAAATATTTTAACAAAACCATATAAAAAAACCTCTCTAAAACTAATATATGATAGACTACCAGATAAACCTTATGTTTGAAACAATTTTAGGGGGGTTTAAAACTCATTGCATATCTATGAAACTATTTTCATATAACTATATGACTACATGATGAAATCATCCCACAAAAAAAATTAGTTAGAAAAATATATAAAGTAATCTAGTTTGACTAAATGTGAGACTTATGAATAATATTCTTAATGCTTAACTCCTTGAAAATATTTAAATTATTTAACTCCCCAACATTAAATTTTATGATTTTAATAACTTTTTTTGTCTATTTATAATACTTTACAAGTTCATCTTCATAATTATTGAAATCTGTTCCATCAAAAAATTTCCCTAAAATCTTATGGTAACTAATTTAACAGTTTAAATTGTATCTTTACCAATATATCATACATTTTTTAAGGATATTAAGAGAAATGAACTTTGTTACAGTAAAAAAATGCAACTCTTTATATTTTTCTTTACCATCATATCCGAAACTCTTTTAAGATATCAAGTGAAATTCAATTTGAACTTTGACTAGAATAATCTTTTATTTGTTAACTTTGAAAATCTCTACGTCCAAACATACTCCAACTATCCTCTTAGAATAAATATTCCTTTTATAATTTCATACTAAGATACAAAAAATCCTTTATGTTAAGAAATAACACTTATTTTATTTCAGTGGTAATACTTAATAAGTAAACTATTTTTTCCATATCATATATGTAATTCTATGTGTTTGGAAATAAATTACTAAAAATAAAAAAAATTATTAGATATTCCATTATTGGTGGTGGAATTATATTCCCTCATATTCTTCGATAAGCCCTTTATCCTATATAAGACTACTTTTATCCTTTAATCATTTTAAATCATGTTATATAATTGAGTGAATCATAAACAATGTGTATCAGAACACTCATTTCATTCATTTAAATTACCATTTTTTACAATAATCTATCAAGATAGAGAAAAATTAGACCCAAAATACACATATTTTATTTAAAATTCATCAAATCTTGAAGTAATTGTTGCATCCAAGTCCTCAATGTAGAAACTCCTTGATTAATTACATGTAATAAAACTTTTATATCTCATTATAAACACTTTCATCACTTATTAACTTATATATATTTACAACACTTTTAAAACATACAGTTGGCATCATATACCCTTCATAATAAAAGAATTGAATTCTATAACATTAATACCTAAGGTGGACTCTCTTTGAGGTTTCTTACATCCATTAAAGTATTATATATAGTTTATTATCTAATGTTCAGGTTTTCCACAATGAAAGTACTACCCCTCCTTCCTTTTCTTCTGTTTAGTAGGAACTGTGGGCACTATATAACCTCTTTTCTTATCTCTCTCTCCATAAAACTTACCCTTATCATTTTTCACCATCATAATGGCACTTGATCCTAGACCCCCAATGTCATGTTAATTTATCAGGGACCCTCAATATATTAAGGAGTTTATAGAACTTATTTATGTTATAATTCATAATAAACTATCAAACCTATCCAAAAGTGATTGTAGAATGAAGACCATGATCTGATCAAGTCTAATATGTGAACCCATTCTCTCCAAGTCATTAGAAAACCCAGTCATAATAAGAATATGAGTTGAGATTGATGTTCCTTCTTCCATATTGTACTGAAATAGGGCCTTTGGAACATTATACCCCTCATTCCTAGATTTTTCATAATAAATCCTTTTCATGTATTCTATCATATTATATGAATACATAATTTCATGCTGCTTTTTCAATATAGTTTTAATGGTCACAATCATGTGAGTGGATAATTTTTTTGAATCTTTCATGTTCTTATAATAGAAATCTATATCCATTTTTTGAATAGATACACCAGTATGTTCTTTAATAAGGGGTTCCTCCAAATCATAGAATTTTACTTCTTTATTAAAAAATATTCTTAAGTTATAATACTAGTTAAAGAAATTAAAAAAAATTAGTTTGTCCTTATTTAATATAGATATCAAGGTAAATCATAAAGATGATTATGTAATTATCTACAAAATAAGCTTTTATTATATGAGTATCATGTTTTACATTCATGTAATAAGGAATTTTATTAAATGGGAACCCACTAAAACAATGATCCATTTCAAATTAATCATAATCCTTAAGAGACCAAGATCAACATTTCTCTAAGAAATGATCCCGCTATGGAATTCCTCTCACCACTTAGTTTTCTAGATAGGGAATCATACAAAACATATAATATATTACTCTTGGATGGTTGGGTAGACATATCTTTATCCAATTCATCAAATAAATAAACTCAACACTATTATTATTGTATCCTAACTCTTAATATTTCCCAAATAATTGTATCCCAAAGCACATAGTGGGTTCCTTTTACCAAAATATTAGGTTTGGTGTCACAAACTAAACCGGGTTGAATAGACCTGTCACCATATACCACTTGTTACAAGGCCCAAAAGGTGTTCCTTATCCCCCATGGGCTGGAAACTAGTGTCTGGGAATCATAAAAACACACTTGGGAATGGTTTTTCCCAATAAAAAAGTAAAACCAAAAAAGGGGGTTCTATTTGAAAATTTGGTACGAACCATTTGTATATCATACATCCATGCTCTAAAATAGAAGATCGGAATAAAACATACAATCAGAGTAGTACGTGGTAGAAACTAAATAATGTCACACAACTAACCATCAATAATAATCTAAACATAAATGAATCAATGAAATTATATAAATAAGCCAAACAAAAAAATAGTTTTCTGATCTGATGAAGATGATACATACAAATACCAAAATAAAGACTCCAAAATAAAACACTAACTAGAATCTATAAATGACCCATAGTCACTCACTACATCAAACTACCACACCTTGATAAATACAAACACACCTCAAGAGAACTGAACTTGGGACCTAAACACATGAGAGATGCATACACCCATTGGTGTATGTCGGGTGTGAGAAATGCATTCCCAATAATATTTCACAAAATATTTTGTGCAATTACTTTCAAAATAAAGTTCATTTGAGCTAGTTTTAAATAAAATAGAAAATTTAGTTTTTCATAATTATATATATAAGGAGAAACCAACATCACATTTATTGATTTTTTATAAACTTTTACCCCACTTTTCTTTTAAATGAAAACAATAACTTGAAAAAAATCTCATAAAAGAACATTCACCATATAGGGTAACCACTTTTTCATTTAAAACGCACATCTAAAAATAATACCAAAATAGTATAGAAAATTCATTCACACTTCATAAATAAAAATTTCAATAAAAAACATCATTTCATAAATAAAAAAACAATAAAATTACATTGGTTCCACACATGTCAATCAAGAAAAGATATAAAAATAAAATAATCCCCTATAACAACCCACCAATAAAGTAATAAGTGCCATGGGGTCTACCCTATGTCCTAACATGTTATAGTCCTAGAATTTATCAATCACAAACTAACCATCATCCTATGTTGCATCCTATACACAAGCCACCTGACTAGCCTGCACACACTCTTCATAGAGAGAAACCCCCATCTAGTCATATCTCATGCTAGAGGTAACACTAGTAGTTTTGACCAATATAGTGCAACGTGAATCTGAAATTCCTACTTAACTTTCTAGGCTCTCGTTACCAATACAAAGTGAAGTTGAGAAACAAATGTCAATAATATATATAAGCATCAAAAAACATGAATAAATAACTCACCCACACCTTGAACACCCTTCTAAGAAACAAAACATTTCCATCCAAAAGTTGGTTACCAAATACATAAATCACCATCCATAAAATGGAAAACAAGAAAAGGGGTACAAAATTGGTCTCTCACACCTGGAAATTTTGAAAACCATTTTAAGGTGCCAAGAGAGCCTCAATAAAACTAACTTAGAATGTTCAGTCCATTTTTATATCATTTGAAGTTACATTTAAAATCATTATTTAAAATAAACCCTTGAAAACCACATTTAAAAATATCTTTAAACATTATACTTTTCATATAAGACCATTTATGAAACCAAATCTTTCCCTCTTATCAAAATAATTTCATGAAACCAATATTTTACCCATTTCAAGACCCAAATGGGGTAGAATTCCAATAAACATATCCTTTAATTCAAAATAGACCCTTTAAATAATTTAATCAAATTTTTGACACTACAACACTTTAAAAAATAATAAAACCATTTAAAACACCTTTTCCAAGTGAGAAATCACTTAAAACATTGATAAAATCCATCATACTTATCAAATATAGTTATAATTTCATAAATATGAAATTTAAAAAGATTCAAGACTCTAATGAAATTAAAAACAATGTAAGGACACAAAAAAACCAACCTTTAATGAGAAAAAAATGAATCATTACAATTTGGAATGTGTTTTCTTCGATGATGAATGCCCAAACAAGGAAGTAAATGACCCACACAAGCCCTGCATTCCTAAATCCCCAATCTGGACCAGTTCATAATCCCTAATCAAACCATAGAGTACCCTAGGGTTACTGGGAGGAAGTGAAACAAAAATATAATGGGGGAAGAGTGAATAATAAGGAAGAGGTAAGAATAAGGTATAGGAAGAGAAATATAGAGTTTTACCTCAAGAAATCCACCTAAAATCAATGAAGGATAATCCAAATATGTAGAGTAAATAGAGGGAGGACTACCTAAGTCACATTACCCTCATATTCAAATTAAATGAAGAATAAATTATCGGAGAGTCCATTTTAAATCAATATGGTTAAAATATTCTTTTTACTTTTAAAAAATTGGGAAAACAAAGGTTTTGGTTTGACCTTGCCTTCTACAGCATAGTTCCCCTACCCTAGCACCCCATAAAGTGTTGTCGCTCCCCACCATGGTGAGATCCTCTTCCAAGATGAAACCTTATGGAATATTACCCTACTCTATGTCATAGATTCCATATTCTTTAGGTAAATCCTTCACTAGAAAATATTTACCCTCTACAACACATTCCAAGTCTTGGGTGTGGAGTGGTCTCTGTAAGGGTTACCCTTACACAATCCCCACCATGGTAAAACCCATGGTCTATGGCATAGATTACACCTAAGGTTCTATTTAAGGTTAAAACTTACATATAACCCCTCCATTTCATATCCCATGGCCAATGGTGTAGAGTACGCCCACGCATGGGTCTACATAAGGGTTTCCCTTTCACACCCCCCCCCCCTCCACGATGCAACCCATGCTTCATGGCATAGCCAATCCCCTTAATCTTTATAAATTCCAAATATACCCCTAGAAACTCCCTTGAAATTATATATTAAGTCTTACACCATGGGGTACCCTGACACAACTCCCTCCACAGTGTAGCAGAAGGCTTGAGTCATGGAGCACCCTGGTTATGCAGATCCAAGGGCCTCGATATCAGCCGCTACAATGTAGTCTTCCTGGGTTGTGGCATGGACTACTATATCCTACGACTAAAACTACTGGAAACCCCCAAGACCTCTTAAAACACCCAAAAACAACTAAAACATGAAGATACCTCAAAATAATGGAAAATATAAATAATTAACCACAATAATAACATGATGGTGTTATAATTCTACCCACCATGTTACTTTCTGCCCCTAGAAAGTCCTATGTGAAGTATAAAGTGATAGAGAATTTTAACCTTACCACCTGAAACATGAGGTGGGTGGGTTAGGAAAATATAATAAAGGAACCTAACCTAAATTAAACCCATGATTGAGACCAAAACCATCAAATTAAATCTATCAAAACACTGAAATCCCAATTCTTAAGCAACTCTTAACATGTCCAAGAACAAAACAAACCACAACCGACACACGAAGCATTGAAGGAATGGAGACCTATAATAGGTATCCCTACCATCTATAATTCTTCTAAAATAGTGAAATTAAAAGATAACACCACTAAAAAGGAACCACAACTAAATAATAACCCCAACCACTAACCACAAATTAAACTTATCATTGAACCACAACCAACATCCGACCAAAAGGGCATGAGAAATGAACCTCACATAAACCTCAAAAAACCAACATTGTTTCTAGAACTAGGTCACCACACTTTATAGGAAAAAACTAGGACCACAACCCTAGAATATCATCTCACATAAAACCCACAAAATAAAACCATACATCATGGTTACCTGATCATGGGACAAAATGCCTCCCATGTTTAATATATCAAAATCTATCCCCAAGCGGTCAACATCATACACAATTCCAAGAAACAAAATTTCATCAAACATTAACATAGCATCAAATACCCAAAATCTCACAAAAAAACTCTATAAACACCCATGGAATAATACATAATATCATTGCCTTACAATTCGATGAGACCTAAATCAAAAAATGATCAAAGAGATGCCAAAGTGAAACATACACCAAAGAAGAACCCCAAAATGTGACAAAATTTGAAAATGAAAATGAAAACCACAAAATGAAAAGGTAACCAAATCCAAAATTACACATGTGAATCTTTCAATAACCTAACTGAGAAAACTTCCAAAGGAATGATCTTTCTCATAATAATTGTGACCAACTCGAGAGAAAAGTCAAAAAAATTCTTAGAAAAGGTCGACAAGATCCATTACCTTCCACTAAGATCTAAAAAGGTCTTATAGACTTGATATATTTCCCCAAATTTACACTCTTAGGATAGAACCACTGAACAAACATCAATTTAAAAAACCTTCAAGGAAAACTCTTATGAATTTAAGAGAATAGAGTATTCCCTTCAATGCTTTCATGTAACCCTACAATTTCAAAGAAAACATTTATCTAAACCAAATATGGGTGTATTATTATCCAATAAGTTGGTAATGGTGTATAAAATAAAGAGATTTTTTATTCCACCACTTCATTGGGAGTCTGAGTAGAGTCCATAATGAAATGGATCTCTTCTGAATGAATCAATGTCATTATATAAATACACCAAA
Organism: Viscum album; assembly: GCA_963277665.1. Classification (NCBI taxonomy): domain Eukaryota; kingdom Viridiplantae; phylum Streptophyta; class Magnoliopsida; order Santalales; family Viscaceae; genus Viscum; species Viscum album. The sequence goes on along the minus strand of OY728137.1, from coordinate 219,777,902 downwards.
TAGATAAAAGAGAGTTAAAAGTTGATTAAGCTTATACATACACATTAAAAAATAAAAAACCCAAAACCAAAACATTACTAACAATCTTCAGGTGAACCATGATCACTCACCACATCTTGAGAAAGCTGAACACACCCAAAGAAACATGATCCTAAGACCTGAAAGAAACCCATGATAGCTATATACACCCAATGGTGTTTGTAGTGTGTGACCAAAACATACCTTATAGTTTTTCATAAAATATTTTTTGAAATTCCTTTAAAAAGTTAGTTCGTTTGATATAGTTTGAAATACAATATAAAAATATGTTTTTCATATGTTTATACATAAGGATAAATAAATATCACATTAATGTATTTTCTAAAAAAATTACCATAAATTTCTTTTAAATTAATACAATCACCTAAAAAATTATCATAAAGGTATAAAAACCATGTCATGTAACCAATTTTTTATTTAAAACACCCATCTTAAACAATTTCAAAAATCATTTATAAAATCCACTCACACTGTATAAATAAAAAGGTTAATCAAAAGGAGCTATGTCATAAATAAATAAATAAATAAAAATATATAGGTACCACACATGTAAATCAATATGATATCTAAAAATAAACAAATCCTCTACAACAATCCATCAATAAATTAATAAGTTGCATGGGTTTAACCCTAGGCCTTAATATGATATAGTCCTAGACTTTACCAAAAAACGAACCAATTTTCATCCAATGTTGCATTATATACATAATCCACATAACTAGTATGAACCCAACCTTCATTATAGAAACACCCCATATATTAATATCTCAAACTATAAGGGAAAATAGTAGTATTTTACTCTCTAGTAGAGCATAAATCTAGACTTCCCACTTAGCCATCTGGGTTCCTATGATCAAAACAAATTAAAGGTGAGAACCAATCATCAACAGTCTATAAAATCAACACAAAACAAAAAAATTAACTCACCCTCACCTATAAAAACATTTAAATAAATAATCCCTATCCATCCATCACTCGGTAAACACATCTAACAATCACAACCCATAAAATGGGAAATAAGCAAAGGGGCATGAAGAGGGTCTCATACACCCACACATTTTGACGACCATTTGAAGGTCCCATACAATCCTTAATAAGACTAAATTATAATGTAAAGTCTATTTTTAAAACATTTAAAATTCTAAGTGAAATAATTCTTTAAAATAAACCCTTGAAAACCAAATTTAAATGAATCTTGAAATATTAACCACTTTCAATCAAACCCATTTAAGAAACTAAATATTTCTCCCTTTTTAAAACAATTTTATGAAATAGATATTTACCCATTTCGAGACACAAATGGGTTCAAAAACCTTAAAACATATCCATTCATTCAAAAATCCATTTAAATGAACAGCACTTTGAAACTAGAAAAATCATTTAAATATCCCTTTTCCAAATGCGAAATCACTTTAAAGCATTGATAAAATCCACAAAACGTATCACATATAGTTATAATTTCACAAAAATGTAATTTAAATGAATCAAAACTCTAATTATGTACCAAATAACGTAATATCACAAAAATACATACCTTGAATGAGTGAAAATCAAGTGATGACAATTTGGAATGCATCGACTTTATTGGAGAATGAACAAAAAATAAAGGAGATGACCCCCATAATCCCTACACGTAAAAATATTTAAGTTAGACCCACTCTTGTGACCTAATACATACATATAATCCCCTAGGATTACTAAGAGTAATTGAAACTAAGATATAATGATATAATTTGGGAATAGGAAGGGAAAAGGAGATGAACATAGTGGTTTACCTCAAGAAAACCACCTAGAATCGATGAAGGGGAAGCCAGAGATAAAGAGGAATGGTGGGAGGAATCCCTAGTTTTCGCATCCCTATTGTTCTAAAAAATGCAGAATAATGTAGGGGGAGAACCCCTTAAAATTAACAAGGTTAAAATGATTTTTTCCTTTTAAAAAAATATTCATTTAGGAGCTACGGCATGACCCTACAATCTATGGTGCAGTTTCCTTGCCCTAACACCCCTTATGGCATAGCCACTCCCCACCATGGTGTATAGTGATTATTAACCAAACCCCTATAGTTTAGTCCCACACTCTATGTTGTAGCCTACTGGTTCTTGAGGTTAATCTATCACTATAAAATATAGACACTCAATGGCATAGTCCATGACCTATGTAATAGAGTACCAAAATGCAAGGGTGGGCATAAGGGTTACCCTTATGAAACTTTCGTCCACAATTCATCCCATAACATGTGGTGTATTTTACACCCACAAAAGGGTATATGTAAGATTTACCCTATTTTATACCTATAAAACCCGGTTTTTTATGGGGTAATGATCCCTTATTTTCAGTTTAAATGCTTAAATGTGTCCTATTATGAATACCCTTCGAGGTCACAAAGGTTTTGGGGGTGTTTGGGGCTTTTTCAGAGCCTAAAACTAATTTTTGGGGTGTTTTTAGCCTACCTCGTGGTTACTAAAAATCATTCAGGGTAGGTCACATGTTTTTTACAAACTGTTTGAGGCTATTCATAGTGGTTTTATGGATCATACAATATAAGGAAACCATATGAGAGAAGGCACATAGCCATGTTTCCAAGTCTGCAGATTTTGCAGACATTGATAGTTCATTAACACATGGTTTCCACATGGTTTGTAAACTATTTAGCGAAACCTTGTAGGTTCCCCTTGTCCTAAAAGAACTTTTCATGATCAACACATAGTTTTTTAAACCATGAACCTAAACTATGAATCCCTTGTATTTTGTTTTTTTAAATAATTTTATGTTTAATTAAAATATATTAAAAACCTATGTTTTTATTTTCATTCCATGCATAGAATCTCACCTCCGTTGAATCTCTCAAAGGAGTCTAAAATGTGATTTCAGATCTACTCTCCATCTGATATCTAATTTGAGTGTAGTTTGTCTCATTGGATATGAATTGGTAAGATCTATATTCCTTTTTAGTTATTCTCAATTATTCTGGCTATCGACTATGCTATTTGGATTGGGCTCTTATGCCCAAATTTCTTGTTCTTCATCCATTCATTAGATTTATCCTAAACCAAGTAAAATTAGGACTTGATACTTTATGATCACTCCACTATTGATCTAAGTTAGTTGGTCTATACTTTTCTTTCATCTTTGGTGGTTTTTAGAGATACCGGCCTTTATGCCGCCCGTAGTACTTTCTGATGTGGCCCAAGAAATTAATTGATTGAATGAAATCGATGTATTTGAACCTATTAGGTATTCCCATATGTTCTTTGAGGTTCTTTTGTGGTTTTTTTCCCAACCCAAGGCCACCCATGGGGTGCGCCAAGGCATTGATTTGGTTTTTACCTTTGATAAAACACCCAAGGGGTGTGTTCTAGAGTTTCCTAGATGTTATAATCTCAAATGGAATTTAATGGAATTGAATTACATTCTTAAGAGGTTTATTACCCCCTTACCTGTGTTATTATTTTATTCCATGCTTGAGTTGATCAAATGGATTAAGTGGAAATAAATGAATGGGTGGGTATATCTAGGGGATATGTCTAATTGTGAATGATGATAAATGGGTTGGTATAACCATGTGAGATGTTGTTTTTCAATTGATCGTAAATGGGTGGGTATACCCATGTGACATGATTAATGGGAATGGAATAAATGAGTGAGTATACTGATTGTATGGTTTTGAATAGAATTGACTATATGAGTGGGTATCCTCATATGGAATTAAATTGTTAGTTTGTATGAATGGATGAATGCTTGTATAGATTCCATGGATGGATCTACATGGATTTGGAACATGGTAGTGGATGCCTTGAGTGGTGATGCTTCTTGAGTCTTGATTCCATTGAATGCCTCAGGATTTGCTAACCCCTAGATCTAGATTGCTTGGACTCACGTAGGATATGTTGGTATACATGCTCCTAGGACTCCAACCAGTGCCTATACCAAGTTACCATTGAGATACTCCTAGGATTTGATGAGGATGAATTAGTCTTTGACACCTTGGATTTGGAGCTTCATGGTATACACTTCATTATATAGCACGAATGTGGGATATATGACACTTTGGTTATTATATCACGGTTGTGGAAATGGGACACACTTCATTATATGGCAAGGTTGTGGATTTTTTATATGGATACATTATACGGCATGGCCATGTGTACATGATATGTTTGGATGTACGGTGAGATTGTGTTTATTTTTTATATTTCTTGTAACTAACTTTTTAGGAGTATACACTTGTTGCAGGGAGACTTGATAGGTTGTTTTGTATTACTTGCTTTCTATGGTTATATGCCTTAGGATTTCACACTTTAATTACTACTTACTTACACATTCTTAGAATGTTGCCTTATGCTTCTTAGAACTCTATAGACTTCTGTGTGGTTACCTACTAGGATGTTATATCACACCATGTTTGGGCCCCCTTGGGGACCCAAATAGATTATATGGTTGTAGGTGATGGTAGGGTAAATCACCCCTAGAACAGGTTGTTAATTATTTCTTTATAGAATGAGAGCATGGGACCATGATGAGGCTTGTGGTGCTACTACGATACCTTTTGGTCTTTTTGGATTTTTGGACACTATTACTATATTGTACTTTCATGTACTTTTTTTGGTTGTTTTCTAAATACATGTATCATCTGTATCATTATATATATGATACAATTCTAGCTTATTTTTATCCCTTCCTTGTATTGAAATTTTGATTTTTTTACTACTTATGATACTTATTGATATTGGATTTCATTGTGATATACTTTGTTAATGAGGGAATAGTCTCCCCATTAACTCATCTAGGCCCTTTTTGTTAGTCAGAAACCTCTGGTATTTAGGGATATGCACTTTAGGCCTTGTGGTCAATCAGACTCAAAGAACTATTGAATGTAATCCATATTTGAGAAGTTACAAAGTGGTATCAAGGCCTTTATTTTCTGGTTTACATTACTTTTTGGTGACAATGGATAGGGATAGGAATGGAATGAAGTTTTGTAATAAGATATGCTCAGGAGTAGTTGACCCACGTACAGGGAATATCCAAATTGGCTCTAATGGAATTGTTATTTTCTAGATTTTTGGCTATTATGGTTATTTTGATTTCACCATTGGGTGATGAACTTGCATTATGATATTACTATTAATACAATTGTGGGTTGAATTTATATTGAAACCCAATGATATTAGGTTATTTCATCTCACACATCATGTAGGAACTTGTTAGAATCACATGTCATGAATTATTCCATTCCATTTAGGATACATTACTTGACACATGCTATTGTGATAGGTGTTGTGATATCTATATCTACTATTGGGATATAATTTGTGTAGTTGATAGAGAAGTGATGTTATCTTTTAGTTCATAAGGTGTATGGTCCCTTATGTATTGGGGAGTGATGCACCCTTTAAATTCAATTTTTAATGTGAATTTGATGTGTATGGATTGAATGGGCATCGAATTTTGGTTTCATGAGGTGTTATGGTCCCTCATGGATTTGGAATTAGTGAATCATTGGTTGAACCTCTTGAATAATTGATTTATGGAAATGGGATATATAATGTATGTAAATTCAAATGAAAATGAAATAGGAAACTTGAGATGATAAATAGAAACTTGACCTAGACCAAGATTTTGAGTGGTCAAGAGGTGGTGTTTCTAATTATGTTGTGATTGTTCTCTTTACAGACCCAGATTTAGGAGTAGGTTGTGTAGTATGACATGTTTTAGGAAGGTTATAACCTGTCCTACACTTTTGAGATCTGAACATTGATATCAAATTCTTGAGAGGTTTGTTTTGTTCATTCTAGAGGAATGCCACCACAACGACCTCTAGTCATACGTCTGGAGGGAGGCAATGAACACAATCCATAGGTGGTGGTCCATGGGCTATTAGTGGATCCTCCTTTAGTTCTTACTGTTTCAGTAGCTATTTTTTTCCTACATAGGTGTTGATTCATAGTTATGTGAGAGGTTTTATCAATACATGCAGAATTTTCATGGAGCACTGCTTCCTACCTTGTTGAAGGTTGAGCTAATTCTTGTGTTCCAATATCAGCATCCACTCATGTTTTAAGGTTATAGTGGTACACATGTTGTTGAGATGTGGCTAGAGACTACACTATTTTTTTTATTATCTTGAGATACCTCCTAAAAAGAGAGTGAAGCTCATGACATATATGTTATGTAGATTAGAAGGGTTCCAGTTGGATGATTGAACCATGATAATAGGCTATGAGACATGGATCATGGTGTTTTTCAAAATTAATTTTCTATGATAACTTTTCCTAAGACCCTAATAGATGAAAGGGACATAAAGTTTATGCATATGGAGTAGGATGCAGTGAATGTTATGGGTTGATTTTTAGTTAACCTAGTTGATGTGATGAGACCTTCATTGGCCATCTTTCCTTTTATAGGCTTTATAGCTCAACCCCATGTGGGTGTTTACATGCTAAATGGGAAGGTACATTCTCCCAGATAAATGGTACTTGATATTTTTTGTTTTATCTTCTATGCATGTTGTGTGAAATGAGACTTGTTATGTGCTATTAATTTTAACCTGTATAGGTGTTATATCTTGAAATCTTGTTTATGGTTCAGCTTCTTCGGTTTAACAAAAATTCGAGAAAAAAAACATGAGATTTGTCATGATCTTCAGTTAGTTTATTTTCCAAGGTTGAGTCTGACCTAGGGGATGGGTGGTAAGGCCTAATGACCATAAAAAGGGGATAGTTGGGGAAGGTATCACCCATAGAACTCAAGGATTTAATAAATGGTCATGTTTTTTTTTTGGAAAGGACATCCATTCGAGTGTCGGTTGTCCCTAGTGGGACCTCTTATCTTGAAATAACACCCAGGTGAGTTGTTGGTTCTTAGGTACTTGAACCTCAAGGGGTACTCTCATAGGAAGATACCTGGTGAGTGTCAAATCTATCCTCTTTGTATTAGTGTGAGAATCCTTTAGAGATCACTCCCCTTTCCTAATTCTTAGAGTGATCAAGGTCTTGTAGACGATGTTTGTAGCTGATGTTGTTATTCCTTAAATGATGGAATCTAACCCTGGTAGGTTGAGGTTCCTTTTTCGTTCGATTTAACCACTTTTAGAGAGTGTTTTAAGAAGTTTGGATGTTAGGTAATAAAATCCATTATGTGGGTTGTGGTTATCGTGTGAGAAACCATAGGTCTTGGTGTAGATACCCAATCTTGATGTACATGGATATTACAATACTTTTGTGGAATACTTAATACATAACAAAAACATACACCCAAGGACTGTAATAGTTTAGTGTCTTTGAAAAATTGGAACATAATCTTCTAATCATGGTGAAAGATCTTCAACATCTCCCATAAAGATCTTCCACTTTTGTTTTCTTACCTAAAACTGTTCTTTATATCCTAGGGAAAATAAAACATATAAAAGGAGAGCTCAAATGCTCAGTAAGGGTAAGCATGGAGAAAATAAAACAAACCATATACATTTGAACTTAAAAACATTAACATAAAGTTTAAATATCAAAATCTTGAGTTGGGAAATAAATCTTGGCAGTACATAAGACATAGATCATAAAATAACATCAATCATGATAAAATTTCATGGGAATAAAACATTTAATTGTGTAAAACCTTTAATAACAAGATATGATTTCTATAGTAGCCAAGGCATTGCTTCCAAGACCATCATGGTGGACAAATTCAATTACTGAACTGGGTTTACTTGTCGTTCCATCCCTGTATTACTGAACCAGATTTACATACCGTTCCAGTCAAGTTTATCTCATGAGATATAAATATTTACCTGATTCATTGAAGGTAGATATAGGTCCCACCCATCTCATAATTAAATCATTCTTTAATGTTCCATAAAATAAACATAAATCATTCATCATAACCCAACGAATAAAATGGGTTTCATAAACATTATCCCATCATAACATAATCCATATAAAACAATGGATATCATTTAATTATAAACAAAATCAAACCGTGTAAATAATAGGAAAATTATAATAAAAACATAACCATATTAAATAATTTAATCTTAGATGGAAAATAGTTTTTAATAAACACTTGAAATGAATTCTTCATGAAAATATCCTTTCTTCTTCAAAATCATTTTCTTTTCTCCAAATGTCGTGGAATTTTAAAAGAAAATAATTTTATTGAAAATAATCATGAAATCGTGTAGAATTAGAATCACGGAAATAAGGTGTTATGAAACTGTAAAATTATGTTCATTCCATATAAGTTAAAAAACATTCTCCTCATACTTTTTACTGGAAAAGTCAAAAAGTACCTCGAATGGTAAACAAAAGAATTATTCCTTCCATACCATGTGGTAAAAGGAAAAAAAGTGTAAAAATGACTTTAAACATACATGGAAGAATAGTAAATAGTTTATGAAAATAGTTTTAGAAGACATGGACATGGATGATAAATATAACCCCAGTAAATACTTACGAATAAACAATCTCGGAAAGAAACGAGATTGGAAAGGTTGCCCCTTACCTTAGGTACAATTTATTTCATTCATGTCCAAACCACATGTATAATGATTTAAATAATTTCATTGATTTATTCAAGAATCATATTCATTTTTATGATATCATATATGATTCACTTATGACTTTATATTACCCGTTCATTTATCAATTCCATGTTGAAGCAACATTTTGGGTAATAATCATTTCATTTATCGTACATGTTTGGACTTTTTGTTCTTGATATTATTACTTATATCATTATTTACTTACTTCCAGAATGTAAAACAGGATTTATATATCATATATATATTCAGTATATATATATATATAATAGATAGATAAATTAAATGAAATATATCATTCATGGAGATGGTAGGCCGTACGTACGCATGAACGCTGTTTTCATTTCCTTATTGACTTGAATGGAAGTAAGTAGATGACATAAATATACATAAATCCCGTGGAATTATTATTTCATATATCTCGGTATTATTCATTATATATACATTATAATTATTCATGAATGGTTAACATGAAGAATGAATCTCATCGCGTCGTGGAGACGGTAATCTGTACATACGCACGAGCGATTATTTCATTCCCATAATTATTGAATGGAATTGGAGTGGATTATATAATATAATATATAGTGATTATTTCCACCATTATACCCATCCATGTAAGGTGGTGGTGTTAAAAGAGATTACACCACAGTGTGGAGATGGTGTTCCGTACGTACGCACACGCAGTGATTTAATTTTTTGTAGGAAGGATAGAAGATGAAATAGGGATGTTTCATATTTATAATAACATATCAATATGTTATTGATACTGATGTTATTAATTTATAATTAAATAGCTAAATAAGAGGAAGTATAAGAAGAAATAAATTTGAAATAATCGGAAGAAGATATTACCTCTTCCTCAAAGTTCCTGCTTTAAACTTCTTATTAGGGCACTCGAGTTGGTCTTTTGAGAAGACCAGCACCTCTATAATGTTACTAAAGAGGTTTATAAGAGTAATTTTCAGGGTTTGTCTGAACTTGAAGGCTTAAAATTGAGTTAATAGAAGAAGGAAAGAGGGTCCCTTATATAGGAGAGGAAAGGGGCACTTTTGGAAAAATCAAAAATATTAATTTATAATAAGACCCAACCCCACTTAAAAACCTTCAAAATGACTTAACTTCAAAGATGAGATGAGATAGGGTGGTAATATCATCAACCAATAAAATTTATACATGTTTGGAATTTATTTTAGACCTTATCATTTTGATTTATCCTTATTTAATCTATTTGATCTTATTTGTGGTAATAATATTTTAAATTTTAAATGGTTATGAATGCTTAATTATGTGTCGTTAATTGTCCATAATTAGATACTTTATGAAATTCTCAACCATATAAATTTAAATTTGAAATTTTAAAAAAATTTATGATTTTTAAATAATTTAATAATATGTTATTTTTATAAAATATCAATAGTGTCAAATTGGACACTATTATTTTATTTGAATTTAAATAAAATTCACAAAGATGATATATTTGACCCAAAATATTTAATAGATTCCTAAAATGTCTTATTCATCTATAAAATTCATGGGGCATATTAATTATGTAATGCCCTGACCCTAGTTACCCAGAGTCGGTGCATTATTACATAACATTGGCATGATCACAAAAGATCAATTCTCGAAAGACCGATTATTTTATTAGCCTTGGAAGTACTAGATACGTTCATAAGGTTTAAATTGCATCATAAAATGGAAAACTACAACAACACTGTTTCCATGGACAACATTCATATCCCATAGACTATCCCTGCAGGTCAGTCATAATATACTTCTTCGCATCCTGGGAAAAATAAAACATAGAAAGGGGTGATCTCAAATGCTCAGTAAGGATAACAATATAGTGGAAACTTTCATAAATAATCATAACCATTTAAGGTAATGTATAAAACTAAAAAAAGCATTTTCAACATAAACTTCATCATAATATGATAAATATAAATCAAAATATTTCCATTTACTTACTCACATGGATATTCTACTAGTCGAATAATCACATGCAATATCAATAGAGACTTTCATAATGATGGAATTCATAATTCTAGACTTTCATAACCACATAGTCAAGGCCTTGTTCTAAGACTAAAAATAAGATTTTGTCAAGGCCTTGTTCCAAGACACTAGTTTGTCTTATGATACCTATTGATGGATCAAGAAGCTATAGCGGGCTCCACCCATCGCTTACTAAGTACAATGCATTCCTCATATGAAAAGGTTTAAACATAACATAAACATTCGTATTAAAATTGGCATATTAATGTCAATAATTTATCTATAAACCATGAATAGTATGAAATAATACATCCACAGACAAACATATCACAAAACCTTCAATACAATATAAAAGTTTTGTATCATAATAAATCAACTTCAAACAAACTTAAAATCCATCAAAGGATGTTGACATGGATGAAATCAAAACATTTTCAGAGAAATATCTCTTTATATTTTGAAATAATTTAAAAGTAATGTAATTATAAAATAAAATATTTATTTTTGAAAATATTCTTATAAGCTTGTAAGGGAAGCTTCTATGATGTTATAACGGCGGAAAATAGCCACACCCTCCATATAAGTTAAAAAACATTCTTACCTTAATTTTTTTGAAAAGGTCATAAAGTACCTTGTTTAGAAAACGACGGAATGATTCCTTTATAAACATCTTATAAAATTAAAACAAGGGTATAAATGACTTTAACCCATAGTCTATAAAACAGTAAGAATGTTTTGAAATACATTTTTAATAAACATGGATGTCGATGATAAATAGGTCCGAGTAGATAATTACATATAAACAACCTCAAAAAATGAAGAGATTGTGAAATTAACCCATACCTTGTACTTTTCCTTGGTCTAGGGTTGGTTAACCACCTATATAATGGTAAAATAATTGTTATTAAATTATAAAAGAATAATATACATTAATATCATATCATATATGATCTTTTAATATTGCTTTGTTAATAATATTTTAGTATTATCGTCGTTTTGGGTGTTAACTGATTCCTTTTCCTTTAAATGATTTGTTATGTAAGTAATGTTTGTTATGGATATGATGTATCTTATTTATATTTATAATGATATTAAGTCCATAAAAATTATTTTTAGTCATCTAATTAAAATTAGTCTTGAATGGATTACGATGGGGAATGAATTTCATCACGCTAATGGAGACGGTAATCCGTACATACGCACGAGCGGAAATTTCATTATTTTGATATTAAAATAATATATAATTAGATGTTATATAATATATAAATAATAATTATCATGCTATATTTATTATTTACATCAATTAGACATCATTATTATACACATCCAAATAATAATGTATTGAATAGCAATTACACCACGACGTGGAGACGGTAAGTCGTTCGTACGCACGTATGGTGACATGTCATTCAAAGAATGGATAGAATAATGAATATGGTTGTAACATATTTATAATAAAATAACCCTATATTGAAGATACTAGAATTATTGTTTTATAATGGAAACAACAAAGAAAGAAGATGTGGAAGAAGAAAGGAACTTGAAAGAGGTGATGAAATATTTACCTCTTCTTCGGGTTCTTCCTTTTGATTTGATCAAAAGGGATCCTTAGAATGGCTTTCTGACTTAAGGAAGGCCTCTAGGATTAAGGGAAAACAGTTGAGAGATTATTTGGGCAGGGTTTGGCTGAGCCAAATGGATTTTAAGGTGTGAATTAGAGAGAAGAGGGAGTGCCCTTTTATAAGAGGGGTGAGGGTCACCTTAGGAAAAGCTAGAAATATTATTTTATAATAAAATCATTTTCTGTTTCTAATGGATCCAGAAGGAATTATTTAAAGGATAAGGTGGGGATGGGTAGAAAAACACTCCACCAATATCTTTTAGATAGGTTTGGGTCACTATATTAACTTTATCTTTTAGTTTTAACTCTAAGTTAAATAGTTTGACATTTACCACGTCTCTTTGTATTTTTATATTATATGGTTAATTAACTTGCTATAAACTTCCAAAAAAAACCCAAGTGGTTATTTAATGATACACCTATAATTATATAAGTATTTTGGCTGAAACTTATATTTTTAGTAATATAATATCAATTAATAATGTAATATTTGTTTTTAAAACTCTTTTATGTTAATTTTGACACTATTTTGTATTTTGTTTTTGTAGAATTCATAACAGCATTATTACTTCGAAAAAAATTCATCCAACCAACCCTAAAAAGTCATATTAACCTTGAAAATTAGTGGAATTCATAAAAAGTCTCAAATTAGATTTATTTGGATATTTATAATATAAATTATTTTAATCTTTCATTAATACGGTAATTACTGCATCATCATTGTGTCATAAATAAATTTAGTCGTTTAAGGTCTAATAATTATAAATAAAATACAATTATGTAGGAAATATTTCCATATTTCTAATTAATATTTATAGTAGAATTTATATTGTGTGTAACTCTATGTTAAAAATGGTTTAGTTGTTAAACTTTGAATTTAACTCTTTTAACTCTTCTTTAAATAAAATAATAATAAATGTCCTAATCTAATCCAATTGGACCAAAGAGGTTAATGTTTTATTCATAAGTTTATTTTTGGTCAAATTATACTTATCCAATAGAATTAGGACATGTGTTAGGGTAATAATAATATCATTTTTACCCTTTATTACTCTATTTACTTTTAACCGTGGTAAATAAAAGTAAAAAGTTACTATTCACCAAAAATTATTTTTATCTTATTGAATTACATTTTACTTACTAATATCGAGCATGTCTCTCAGATTTTTGAAATTCAACTCACAGAAGCTGTAAAATTAAGTTTTATGTAAATTTGCAAATGCTCCTAGGAGGTGGGTAAAAGACGGTGAAAAGTTCAATAAACTTTTTATATATCCAAAATAATTATAAAATGACTCCAATTAATTACATTGAACTTATATAGGTATTATGTATCTATTTTGACCTAAAATAAATTTAAATAAAATAAATAATTATTTAAATAAAAAATCGGTTTTAAACCATAATTGAGTGTTTTCCACTATTCATCAAAAATTGAATGTTTTCAGAAAAATACAAAAAATTTACCCTAAGATAATTTCGATATTACAAATTTAAAAATGAAGACCATTTTGAAAGATAAAATTTATAAAATTTTAAAAATGGCTATTACTATTCATAACGGCTAGTTTGATTGGTTATGGTGTGTTAGAACTCAAAGTTGCGTACAACACATGGTACTGTATTATTCAAAGAGAAGTGTACCGTGGAAGCATGGGGTGTTACATTCTCCCCTCCTTCAAATAATTTCATCCTAGAAATTTATAGAATATTACTGCATAAAAATACTCAGGTGGTTCTTCATTATAATTTCCTTGGGTTCCCATGTTGCCTCTTCCATCTTATGGTTTCTCCATAGAACTTTTACCAGACGAGTCGTTCAGTTTCTCAACACTTATTCTCTTGTATCCAGAACCTTGACAGGCTATTCGCAATAAGACAGATCAGGTTCCAGTTCTAATTCCATATAGGTGAGTACATGTGTTGGGTCAGGCATGTATTTTCTTAATAGTGATATGTGGAATACATCATTAACTTTGGAAAGAATTGGAGGCATTGCCAAACTGTAAGCTACAGTCCAAATTCTTTCTATAATTTCGAAAGTTCTGATGTACATGGGACTCAATTTTCCCTTCTTATCGAAACGTATAACACCCTTCCATGGAGATGCCTTCAAGAAAACATGATTTCCTACCTGAAATTACAAATCATTCCTTCAGTTATCAGCATAGATCTTTTTCCTACATTGAGATGCTTTGATGTGGTTTTGGATTACCTTCACCTTTTCAATCATTTCCTCCACAAGTTCTAGGCCTACGAGTTTTCATTCGCTAACATCATCCCAATAGGTTGGTGTGCGACATCTCTTTCTGTATAACTCTTCATATGGTGCCATCTGAATACTTGAATGGAAGCTATTTTTATAGGAAAATTATACGAGAGTTAAATATTGATCCCACATACCTTGAAAGTCAAGTGATCATGATCTCAACATGTCTTCTAAGGTTTGAATAGTCTGTTCTAGTTGTCCATCAGTGTGGGGGTGGTGGGCAGTGCTCAAACAAAGTTCAGTATCCAAGGATTTCTAAATACTTTTCCCGAATCTTGATGTAAAATGGGGATCACGATCAGAAACAATCGATAGTGGTAATCCATGAAATCTTACAAATTCATTAATATATAGTCTTGTTAAACGTTCAAGTGGTAAATCTTCCCTTATAGCAAGAAAATCTGCTGACTTCAAAAGATGATCAATAATGACCATATTGCATTGTTCCTTCTAGGAGTCTTTGGTAGTCCCATGACAAATGCCATCATAATATTATCCCATTTCCACTCAGGTATGGGAAGAGGTTTCATGACTTCTCCAGGATGTTTCCTTCCAGCTTTCACTTATTGACAAACCATACATCTTGACAAAAAATTAGTAATCTCCCTCTTCATGTTGTCCCACCAAAAATTTCTTTCAAATCGTTATATATCCTAGTGCTTCTAGGGTGTATAGAGAAATTGGAACTATGATCATAATCCAACAATTCCCTTTTTAGATCAGGTATATTGGGAACACAAAGTCTCTTCCCAAATTTCAAAATTCCATCTTTATAAACAAAGTCACTCAATATCCCATCATTCGCAGCTTAAATCTTCTTTTGAAACTCTTCATCATCGGTCTGAGAACTCTCTATCCTTTTTAGTAAAGATGGTTTAGAAAACAATTGAAAAATTATTGATGTTTCGCTTTCCATGGTGATTCTTATATCTATATTTACTAGATCCATGTATATTGGATCCTTTTCAATTCTCATATTGTTCAAAACTCCATGATCCTTTCTACTCAAATCATTTGCCACTTTATTTTCCTTCCTCGGGTGGTAGTGTATAGTGCAATCATAATCCTTGAGTAGTTCAAGCCATCTCCTTTACTTCATGTTGAGTTCCTTTTTGATAAAATATACTTCAAACTCTTGTGATTGGTATATATCTCACATTTTCACCATAGAGATAGTGTCTCCAAATCTTCAAAGAAAAGATTACAGCTGCTAACTCAAGATCATGAGTAGGATAGTTTTATCATGAATTTTTAGCTGTCGTGATGCATAGGAAATAACCCTATCATTCTGCATATCGACACAACCAAGTCCTTTCTTTGAAGCATCACTATCAATAACAAATCGATCATTCCATGATGGTAGAGTCAATATATATGAATCGACTAATATTATCTTCAATTCTTAAAAACATTATTCAGACTATTTTTTCCAAAAAAAATTAACCCCTTTTCGTATGACCTTTGTTAATGGGTTAGCCAACCAGACAAAATTCTAGATGAAACGTTGATAATAACCTGCTAAACCAATAAAACTACATACCTCATCTATACTCGTCGATGCTGGAAATTCTTGGATCGATCTTGTCTTAGAAGGATCAATGGAGATTCCTTCCTTAGAGACAATATCGCCCAGAAAAGAAATCTCTTGAATCCAGAATTCACACTTGATAAACTTCCCATATGATTCATGTCTTCTAAGAGTCTTTAGAATAATGCTCAAGTGATTTTCATGATCTTCATAGCTTTTTTAGTATACCAAGATATCATCAATAAATACCATTACAAAGTCATCAAGATATTCCTTGTAAACTCTATTCATTAGTTCCATGTAGATAGAGGTTGCATTAGTCAATCCAAAAGGCATTACTATAAACTCATAATGCCCGTAACTGGTTCGAAATGTTGTTTTCGGAATGTCTTCCTTCTTCACACACAACTAATGATATCCAGATTGAAGTTAAATCTTTGAAAAGAATTGATCTATATGAATTTGGTCGAATAAATCATCAATGTGAGGTAGGGGATACATGTTATTTATTTTTATAGCATTGATCTCCTAGTAGTCAATCCACAACCTCATAGATCCATCTTTCTTCTTAACAAAAAGGATAGGGGCTCCCCATGGAGAGACACTAGGGAGAATAAATCCCTTATTACTCAATTCCTATAGTTGTTTATTTAGTTCCACTAATTCCAAAGTGTCCATTCAATATGGGGTCTTTGATATGGGCCTTGATCTGGGAATTAAATCAATGGAAAACTCAATTTCTCATTCTGGAGGATGTCCAGGTAAATCTTCTAGAAACACATCAACATATTCTTTCACAATAGGTACATCCTCTATTTGAACATTCATTTCCTCACCCACAGTTATTTCATTCTCTTCCTTCCCAATAATTGAATTTAGCTGAGCTACAGGGGTGGATCTAGATAAGAGTTAGGTGGTGACAATTCTGCTCTAAAGATAAAGCGTTCTTTATCATTGTCATCAAAAATAGTAACCTCCTTCTTCTTACAATAATTTTTTTCATCATGGTCCGAAATCCAATCCATACTGAGGATTATATCAAATTCAATCATGGTTATGATGATGAGATCAGCAGATAAATAACATTTCTATCCCCTAATGGGGACTGATTCAAAAAACTTTATTGCAATGATACTTCCCTTGGGAGTTTTGACCAAAAATTCCCTTTTAAAATAAAATTGGAAATATCTAATTTTTTTTAGAAAACTTGGAAGATATGAAACAATATAATGATCCAGAATCAAATAAAGCATTGGATAAACATGAAGAAACCATTAAATTACCTTCCACTATGTCTTTTGGAGCTTCAACCTCAGGAGTAGTGATAGAATAATCATGGCCTTGATCCCTTAGCCTCTTCTAAGGTAAGTTCCCCTGACGCTTAGGACATTCATTTTCATAATGTCCTCTTTCTCTAAAATTGTAGCATTCAACATCAACAAACTCTTTCTTCCCCTTGAAATCAAGATCTTGGTGGCCTTTTTCACCACACTTGTAACAGACTCCCATTCCCTTCAGGAAATTACCGGGGTGTTTCATCCCACATTTACTACAATATGTATATTCAAATTTTCCCTTCTTCCCCTTATTTCCATTTACAACATGTTTAGCAGATCTATTCTTCTATTTCTTTGCTTTAAAGTTGTAAGACTTAGTGAATTCTTTTTCTGTCTTGATAGCACATGAGACAATATATTCGTACGACAAAAAGGATTGTGAGACTAATGCTTGATGGAGAAATGGTTTTAACCCATCAAAGAAATGATCAATCCTACTTCTTGGGTTATGTATATAATTTGTAGCATGTCTCGCTAACCTTGAAAAGTTTTCTTCTTACTTTGCGACATTCACATCCTCCTTTTTCCTCAGACTCCGAAATTTCCTTTCCACATCTGCTCGATGGTCATGAGGAAAGTATTTTTCTAAGAAAGATTCTTTAAACTCCCACCATTCCATGTTTGATACTTTATCATCTTCCTTTGTGTTTTGAATCAATTACCACCATTGATCAGTATCTCCGGTGAGGTGGTAAACTGCCATGAACACTTTTTCCCTTTCGCTACTCCCCAAGGTGTGGAATATTTTCTCTAAGGAATTTATCCATTTCTCAGATACTAGTGGATTTGTACCCCCCCCCCATTGAATGTTGGTGGTTGTTTCCTCATGAAGCGATCTAACATTGATCCACCATGTTGCGGATCAGGGTGCTCTATATGGGTAAGGTTATTATTAATTACCTGAGTGAGTTGTCCCAGTATGGTGATTAGATGATCAGCACCAGTTGTATCACCTTCTCTACTATAATTATCTTGAGTAGGAGGGAAATCCCTAAATCGAGTTTGTGCATGTATACAGTTTCCATTCCTTCCACTAGGCATCATTTCTAAACAATGGCATACACTAGATTAGTTTATGAATCACAATACCTAAATCCAAATTTGTAAAACACTTAACATAAATTGAACAGTTTATGGATATAATCCATAATTATAAAAAAAATCAATGAGTAAGTATATACTCATAGACCCTTCATAATGGTTTGTAAAGAAAATGATAATTATCCTAAGCATATCACCTGAGAGTGTCTTAACCAAGAGTGCAGCAAGGCCCTTTGTTGTTCACCAGTTTCCGTTCGATTCTAGCTCAAAGCGGTGTTTTCGGGTTTTACCCCTAGGTACATCTATTCTAGAACCACCTCTACCTACTCGTTTCCAGATAGAGATCTATTACTTGGGAAACTCAGAAAATCTCTACAAGACCAAAATTCTAGGAAGTTCTTCTATACTAATCCTCAAAGTCTATCTTAGGGCTATGTTCTCTAATCAAAGTTTATCTAAATCTAGTTTCCAAGGTTTTTACTAAATTTCCTCTGATACCAACAGTAATTCCCCGACCCTAGTTACCCATATTCGGTGCATTATTACATAACATTCGAATGATCACAAAAGAACAAGTCTCTAAAGACCGATTAGTTTAGTATCCTTGGAAGTACTAGATACATTCATAAGGTTTAAATTAAATCATAAAATGGAAAACTACAACAACATTTTTTCCATGGAAAACACTGAGATCCCATAGACTATCCCTATAGGTTAGTCATAATATACTTCTTTGCATCCTGGGAAAAATAAAACATATAAAGGGGTGAGCTCAAATGATTCGTAAGGATAAAAATATAGAAAAAACATTCATAAATAAGAATAAACATTTAAGGCAATGTATAAAACTAAAACAAAATCCTTTTCAACATAAAATTCATCATAATATGGAAAATATAAATCATGATAATTCCATTTACTTACTCACATGGATAATCTACTAGTAGAATAATCATATTCAATATCAATAGCCACTTTTATAATGATGGAATGCATAATGCCAGACTTTCATAACCACATAATCAAGGCCTTATGCCAAGACTAAAAATAAGATTTTGTTAAGGCCTTGTTCCAAGACACTATTTTTTCTCATGAGACCTACTAATGCATCATGGAGCTATAACGCGCTTCACCCGACACTTTCTAAGTCCAATGCATTCCTCATATGAAGAGGTTTAAACATAACATAAACATTCGTATTAAAACTGGAATATGAAATGTCAATACTTTATCCATAAAACATGAATGGTATGAAATAACACATCCCGAGTCAAACATATCACAAAACCTTCAATGTAATAAATAAATTTTGAATCTTAATAAATCAAATTCAAACAAACTTAAAATCCATCAAAGGATGTTGACATGGATGAAATCAAAATATTTTTAGAGAAATATCTCTTTCTATTTTGAAATCATTTAAAAGTCACGTAATTATAAAAGAAAACACTTATTTTTTAAAATAATCTTATAAGGTTTTAATGGAAGCTTCGATGATTTTATAATGTCGGAAAATAGCTGCACCCACTGCATAAGTTAGAAAACATTCTTACCATAATTTTGGTGAAAAGGTCATAAATTCCCTTGTTTGGAAAATGATGGAAAGATTCCTTTATAAACATCTTATAAAAGTTAAAAAAGGGTATAAATGACTTTAACCCATAGTCTATAAATTAGTAATAATGTTTTGAAATACATTTTTAAGAAACATGTGTGTGGATGATAAAGAGGTCTTAGTTGATAATTACATATAAACAACCTCGAATAATGAAGAGATTGTGAAATTAACCCTTACCTTGTACTTTTCCTTGGTTGAGGGTAGGTTAAACTCTTGTATAATGGTTAAATAATTTTTATTAAATTTTACAAGAATCATATACATTGATATGATATTATATATTATCTTTTAATATTGCTTTGTTAATAATATTTTAGTATTATCGTCGTTTTGGGTGTTAACTGATTCGTTTTCTATTATATGCTTTGTTACGTAAGTAATGTTTATTATGGATATTATGTATCTTATTAATATTCAGAATGATATTAAGTCTTTAAACATTATTTTTAATCATCTAATTAAAATTAGTCTTGAATGGATTACGATGGGGAATGAATCTCATCGCATTCGTGGAGACTCTAACCTGTACGTACGCATGACCGACAATATCATTCTTTTGATATTAAAATAATATATAATTGGATGTTATATAATATATACAGAATCATTATGATGTTATATTTATTATTTACATCAATTAAACATCATTATTATACCCATCCAAATAATAATATATTGAATGACAATTACACCACGACGTGGAGACGGTAAGTCGTACGTACGCACGTATGGTGACATGTCATTCAAAGGATGGATAGATTAATTAATATGGTTGTACCATATTTATAATAACATAGCAGTATATAGAACATACTGGAGTTATTATTTTATAATGGAAACAACAGGGAAAGAGGAAGTGGAAGAAGAAAAGAACTTGAATAAGGTGATGAAATATTTATCTCTTCTTCGGGTTCTTCCTTTTGATTAGATCAAAAGGGCTCCTTAGGTTGGATTTCTGACTAAATTAATGCCTCTGTGATGAAGTAAGGACAGTTAATAGGGTATTTTTTTAGGGTTTGGATAAGCCAAATGGCTTTGAAGGTGTGCATTATAGAGAAAGGAGAGTGCCCTTTTATAAGAGGGGTGAGGGGCGCCTTAGGAAAAGCTGAAAATATTATTTTATAATAAAATCATTTTTGGTTTCTAATGGATCAAAAATAAATTATTTAAAGGATAAGGTGGGGATGGGTCGAAAACCACTCAACCAATAGGTTTTAGAAAGGTTTGGGTCACTATATTTGCTTTATATTTTAGTTTTAACTCTTAGTTAAATAGTTTGACATTTACCATGTCTCTTTGTATTTTTATATTATATGGTTAAAAAACTTACTATAAACTTCCACATGAACCCCAAGTGGTTCACTAATTATAAAAATTTCATTATATAAGTCTTGTGGCTGAACCATAGATTTTTATGAATGTAATATAAACTAATAATATAATATTTGTATTAAAAACTCTTTTATGTCAATTTTGACACTATTTGGTATTTTGTTTTTTCTAAATTCATAACAGGATTATTACTTAAAAAACACATCTAACCAACCCTAACATGTCATATTAACCTATAAAATTATTTTAATTCATAAAAAGTCTCAAATTACATTTATTTGGATATTTATAATATCAATTGTTTTAATCTTTCATTAATACAGTAATTACTGCATCATCATTCTGTCAAAAATAAATTTAATCATTTAATGTATAAAATTATAAATAAAATACCATTATACAGGAAATCTTTTTATATTTCTAATTAATATTTATAGTCAAATCTATATTGTGTTTAACCTTATATTAAAAATGGTTTAGTTATTAAACTTTGGATTTAACTCTTTTAACTCTTCTTTAAATAAAATAATTATAAATGTCCTAATCTATTTCAAGTGGACCAAAGAGGTTCATATTTTATTCATAAGGATGTTTTTGGTAGAATTATACTTATCCAATAGAATTAGGACATGTGTTAGGGTAATAATAATATCATTTTTAACCTTAATTACCCTATTTACTTTTAACCGTGGTAAATAAAATTAAAAAGTTATTATTCGCACAAAATTATTTTCATATTATTAAACCACATTTTACATACTGATATCAACTTTGTTTCTTAGATTTTTGAAATTCAACTCACATAAGCGGTAAAACTAAGTTTTATGTAAATTTGCAAATGCTCCTAGGATGTGGGTAAAAGATGGTAAAAAGTTCAATAAAATTTTTATATATCAAAAATTATTATAAACTGGCTCTAATGAATTACATTAAACTTATATAAATAGTATATATCTATTTTGACCTAAAATAAATTTAAATAAAATAAATAATTATTTAACTAAAAATTCGGTTTCAAACTATTACTCAGCGGTTTTCACTATTCATCAAAAATTGAAGGTTATCAAAAAAAACCAAAAATTCACTCTAAGCTAATTTCGATATTCCGAATCCAAAAATGAAGTCCATTTTGAAAGATGAAATTTATAAAATTTCCAAAAGTGGGTATTACTATTCATAACGGCTAGTTTCATTAGTTGTGGTGCGTTACAACTTGAAGTTGTGTACAACACATGCTACTGTATTATTCAAAGATAAGCATACAGTGGCAGTTTGGGGTGTCACAAATTAGTTCATATTATATTTATTTTAATATTTTTAAAATCATTTTTTTGATATTTCTCTTAATCAGATAATCACTTAAACATTTTTGTATAATTATTTAATATATTTATTTTTTGCATAAAAATTAAAAATAAAATACAATGATGAAGTTAAATCTAATATATTTTATAAGAATACTTTTAATAAAATTTATCATCTTAAAATCACAACATTTAAATTGTTATATTCATTAAATTATGAAGATGAAAACTTTGACATCATTTAAAATAAAATAATATAAATGTCCTAATCTATTTTATAAGGCTCCAAATGGTCCAAAAGTCGACACTTGGATGATTATGGTATAGATATACTCGACCAATACGTTTTGGTCAAGTTTTTGGGCCTTTTTATGGGTATTATTATTTTAATAAAAATTATATTATTGATTTTTCACTAAATAAATGATTTATGCATCATTAATGTATATGTTATTAGGGTAATTATATATTTTATAAAAATTACAAATAAATTACCATGATAAAGAAAATCATTTTATCTTTAAAATGTGTATTTATAATTTAATTTATATTTAGTATAACCATATATTAAAAATAAATTAATTATTAAAGTTTGAGTGAGACATATTTAACTTTTCTTTAAATAAAATAAAATAAATGTCTTAATCACGTACAAGTGGGTTAAAATAGATAACATTTAAACCCAAGTATAATTTAGGACGAAATATAATCATAACATTATATAAATAAAAGTGTTAGGGTTATTTTATAATAATATTTTTAGCCTTAATTACCTAATTTACCTTTAACTATGGTAAATAAAATTTACCGTAGTTACTATTCATAATTCCCAAAAAAAAATTGGCCAATTAACATAATTTGAACCTACTGATTTCAAATATAGAATCCATTTTTCTAAATTCAAAACACAGTAGTGGCAATAATTAATTTCAAATTAATCTCGCTGTCGTAAAAAATGGGTTTTTGTTTAAAATATTGGAAAAGATTGAAATGTTTTTACCTATGAATTCAATGTAAAATTAATGATAGTGAAATACATTATATTAAATGGTAAAAATATATTCTATTTGTAATTTAAAATTATTAAATATTATATTTTAACAATATAAATTTTCTCGATAAAAAAAGTTTCTTTTAAGTAAAATTTAGAGTATTTTTACTATTCATCAAAATAAGAAAGTTATTATAAAAATATGAAACATTTATCCAAAGTAAAATTTTATATCCTGATTCAAAAGAAGAAATTTATTTTGTGAAATTGAACTTATATACTTATCAAAAATTATATTTAAAATGGGTGCGCCATCAAAAGGCGACAAAACTATATTTTTTTAGAAATACTTCTTTTATCCAAAAAAATAATTTTGTTCTCATACCATGTTCTAGAATATGTGTAAGATGAGTGATAATGTTATAAAATTCAAAATTTGTTTATTAATATTCATAACGGCTTGTTCATAATAATATTATAATAATATTTCTTTGTTTAGTGAAACTCGGTATTGCGTACAACACACGCTGTTGAGGAAGGTCGTTCTTGTGTGCAACACAAGCCAAGAATAGTGTTACTTATACTACAAGCTAATACAGTGTTGCGTATAGTGAAAGCTAATATTGGTGTAGCGTACAACATAAGACATCAATAAAATTAAAAATAATCTTTCTCATAAAATTTCGGGGTGTTACATTCTACCCCCTTAAAATGAATTCTGCCCTCGAAATTCGTCGGGGTTATAAATGGTTTACTACTTGAAAGTTTCTTTCATAGAAACCCACATCGTAAAAAGGAATACTAAAACATAATTTTAAAAACTAAAGTATGAAACGTAATGGTTGCCCAAATTAACTCATCACTGGGTTTCCACATAGGATAACATAGGTGAAAATATGAATATAGAAGAGAAATCTAACCATCAAGTTTTGATGGAGAGTGGTAGAGAACATGGCTATAAAAAAGCCAAAAATCACAAAGCCATAAATTTGTGATGATTTAAGGTACCATCTAATTCATCAGATATGAGGGTACTAGGAAAATGTGTTTAGTTTTCAATATCATTTCCCTAAAGTTGAAAATTCAGAATTAGAAGAAATACTTACTTGATTTTGGTACAATATCATCATTGGTCGTTCCTTGAACAATTTCCACTTCATATCTTAAATAAATTAAGTTTAATTTGTCATTTGTGAAGTGTTAGCAGATCATGTGATAGAATTAGGGGTCATTTCATCTGTCTCAAACAAAAAGTTAGCAAAAGTTATCAAATATACATAAGTCCATATATGGTGATATTAATCGTATATGGTTCCAAAAATGAACTTATACTTCATCTATAAAACCACTTAATATAATAAAACTAATTTTTACTAACTAGGGACTTCCTGTAGGCTAATGGTAGGCGATAAAGGCATGTCGCACTTCGGTTGTGGGTTCGATTCCCACAGCCTAGTCTGATACGATGGGTTATCGCCCATCCTTCGGGTTGTCTTTTTTCTAAAACTAAAACATTATAACATTCTAGAAAAAACATAAAAAAAAGTTATAGACTTAAACAATACTATCTGATGTCCAACTTAATCCATTCCAACCTTTAGTCTTATCCAAAATACTTATGTCCAAACTCACAGTATAAAGAAAACGATTAGTAGAAAGGTCATATATCAAGCATGTGAATACCATCATTTATCCCCCATATATCAAAACATATATCTTTTTGGTCACATTCAAAACATGTGAATACCTTAATCATGTATTCATGAAACATGAATTACCATAGAGCCTTAGGGAAAACAAGTATTCTATCAAAAGTTAACTCTTTCCATATACCAAATTCCCAAAAATTCTATATACTCAAATCATGATATCACATTGTCCTTATATCAATATTGAGCTCATTAATAATATCAAACATATTATTTTCTCCTTATCCCTTCATTATGCTCATATCATCTGCTTTCCAAAAATATTTCAAACGCTTTTCATGGTTATTGGTACCATATAATTATTGAAAACCACAATAAACCAATACATAGATATTCCAAAATTTCACGCTATAAATGAGATTCCACAACACAATTTTGGAATCCCATTACATAAACACTTAATCATTCCACCACTTCGTTGTCATATTCAACATCGCCAATAATGATCGCATGTGACTTCCCTTTGTCCATTGCCTTAAGAGGTTGTTTATGTCGATCACCATTAACCCTTGGATTAGGGAATTGGTAAGAATAATGCCTCATTTCCTTGCACTTGTAGCATTGAAGTGTTGGTGGTGAGTTCTCTGTAGTCTTTTCTCTATTCACATCATTAGCTACCTTATTCCAATTACTTCGGCACTCAACTGCTCGATGACCTTCTTTTCCACACTTAAAACATTTTCTAGTCCCTTTAAGACAATCTCCACTATGCTTCTTTCCACACTTTGACCATAACGAAACATTTGTCTTCTTTTCACAATAGTTTTGAGATTTTTCCTTGAACTCCATCATTCGTTTCTTGTCAAAACCATGAGATGGATATATAACACCAACGTACAGTTCTACATTGATAGAAAAATGCACAATATCTTCATAGTTACTGAAGTCTCTTATAGATAATGCCTTTTGAAGACTTGGTTTTAAGCCACTGAAGAATTGATCAACTTTACTTTCAGGTTGGATGATAAATCCAGATGTATACCTTGAAAGAATTGTAAAATTCACCTTGTATATACCAACAGATTCATAATACTTTTGCTTTAGCTCAAGGAACTCCTTTTACATATTTGTTTGAATAATACAAGGGAAGTACTTATTGAAAAACAAGTTCTTGAACTCATCTCATTCCATGGATTCAATTTCATCTTGGGGCCTTGTATTCTTAATTAGAGTCCACCATTAGCCTGCTTCACCTTCTAAATGGTAAAAGCCAAAATGAATTTTTCATGTTCTGAATAGTGAAGTATGTAAACTATCTTTTCAATGGTACTGATCCATTATTCAGCAACAATTGGATCATAAGACCCACTTAAAGAAGGTGGGTGTTGCCTCATGAAGGACTCAATAGAATATTTTTCCCATCTATGCTCATTTAAAAGTGAAGAATGATTCATATCTTGTGTAAGTATTGAAATAAGATTTTTCACTCTATTTTCCATAAAATTTGGTTGTTCAAGAGGACAATCATTGCATTTCCCATTTCATTGATCATTAACATAGTTTTTTTAGGTTCTATCCATTATCTAAAACCCAAAAAGAATAGTGTGAGATGAAAATCATACTTGGAAAATAACATAACCAAGGTGAATAATTTCAATCTCTAACATCTTAGATTTAATCCTAGGTTACTCATGATCGTTTTCATAATTCTATGACTATAACTTATACTTATACTTAACCTTAGGGACATCTCTAGACATACCTTATAAATATATCTAGGGATCTCACTAAAGTTTTCGCATCATAGTTTCCAAAGGTTAACTAAACCTTTCCTCTGATACCAACTGTATAGACCCAAGCTTGACGTAGATGGACATTACATTAATTTTGCGGAATACTTAATACATAAAAAAACAAAAACCCAAGGACCGTAATAGTTTATTATCTTTGTAAACTCATAACATAATCTTCTAATCATGGTGAAATATCTTCAACATCTCCCATAAATATCTTCCACTTTTTCTTTCTTAGCTAAAACCTTTCATTATATCCTGGGGAAAATAAAACATGTAAAGGGTGAGCTAAAATGCTCAGTAAGGGTAATCATGGAGAAAATAAAACAAACCATATACATTTGAACTTAAAAACATGAACATAAAGCTTAAACATAAAAATCTTGAGTTGGGAAATAAATCTTGGCAGTACGTAAGGCATAGATCATAAAGGAACATCAATCACGATAAAATAGCATGGTAATAAAACATTTAATTGTGGAAAACCATTAATCACATGATATTATTTCCATAGTATCCAAGGCATTGCTTCCAAGACCATTATAGTGGAAAAATTCCGTTTCTGAACCGGGTTTACTTGTCGTTCCAACCCTGTATTACTAAACCAGATTTACTTGTCATTCCAGCCATGATTATCTCATGAGATATAAATCTTTACCCAATGCATTGGAGGGTGATATAGGTCCCACCAATCTCATAATGAAATCATTCTTTCATGCTCCAAAAAATAAACATAAATCATTCATTATAACCCAACAAATAAAATGGGTTTCATAAACATCATCCCATTATAACATAATACATATAAAATAATGGATATAATTTCATAATTAACAAAATAAAACCATTTAAATAATAGGAACATTATACTTGAAACATAACCATATTATAGAATGTAATCATAGATGGAAAATAGTCTTGAATAAATACTTGAAATGAATTATTGAGGAAAATATTCTTTCTTCTTCAAAATCATTTTCTTTTCTCCAGAGTCGTACAATTTTAAAAGAAAAGAATTTTGTTGAAAATACTTATGAAATATTGTAGAATAAGCTTCATGTAAATAAGTTGTTATGAAACTGTAAAAATCTGGTCACGCTGTATAAGTTAAAAAAAATTCTCCTCGTACTTTTTACCGGAAAAGTCAAAAAACACCCCGTATGGTAAACAAAAAGAAAGATTCCTTCCATACCATGTGGTAAAAGTAAAAAAGGGGTAAAAATGATTTTAAATATACATGGAAGAGTAGTAAAGATTTTATGAAAATAGTTTTATAAGACATGGACATGGATTATAAATATAACCCCAGTAAATACAAATGAATAAACAATCTCTGATAGAAACGAGATTGGAAAAGTTACCCCTTACCTTAGGTAAAATTTCTCTTGTTCGTATCCTAACCTCTTGTATAATGATTTAAATAATGTCATTGAATTATTTAAGAATCATAGTCATTTTTATGATATCATATATTATTCACTTATGACATTATATTACTCGTTATTTTGTCAATTGCATGTTGAATCAAAATTTTGGGTAATAATCGTTTCATTTATCGTACGTGTTTGGACTTGTTGTTCTTGATATTATAACTTATATCATGATTTACTTACTACCAGAATGTAAAGAAAGATTTATATTTCATATATATATTCAGTGTATATATATATATATAATATAATATATATAAATAAAATGAAATACATCGTTCATGGAGACGGTAGGTCGTATATACGCATGAACGCTGTTTTCCTTTCCTTATTCACTTGAATGGAAGTAAGTAGATGACATGTATATAAATAAATCCAGTAAAATTATTATGTCATATATCTCAGTATTATACATTATATATACATTATAATCATTCTTGAATGGTTAACATGAAAAATGAATCTCATCGCATTATGGAGACGGTAATCCGTACGTACACACGAGCGATGATATCATTTCCATAATTATTGAATATAATTGGAGTTGATGATATAAAATAATATATAGTTATTATTTCCACCATTATACCCATCCATGTAAGGTGGTGGTGAAAAAACAGATTACACCACATCGTGGAGACGGTATTCTGTACGTACGCACACACGGTGATTTGGTTTTTCGTAGGATGGATAGAAGGTGAAATAGGGTTGTTTCATATTTATAATAACATATCAGTATATCAATGATACTGATGTTATTACTTTATAATGAAATATCTAAAGAAGAGGAATTATAATAAGAAATAAATTTGAAATAATTGGTAGAAGATATTACCTCTTCCTCGAAGTGCCTCCTTTAAACTTCTTCTTAGGGCACTAGAGTTGGTCTTTTGAGAAGACCAGAACCTACATAATGTAACTAGAGAGGTTTAGAAGAGTAATTATCAGGGTTTGGACAATCTTTAAGGCTCAAAATTGAGTGAAGAGGAGAGGGAAGGAGGTGCCCTTATGTAGGAGAGGAGAGTGGCACTTTTGGAGACCTCAAGAATATTAATTTATAATAAAACCCAACCTGATGTAAAAACCTCCAAAATGACTCAACTTAGAATATGAGATGAGATAGGGTGGTAATATCATCAAACAACAAAATTTAGACATGTTTGGAATTTATTTTAAACCTTATAATTTTTATTTATCCTTATATAATATATTTGATTTTATTTATGGAAATAATATTCTAAATTTTAAAATGTTTTGAATGATTACTTAAGTGTTTTCAATTGTCCATAATTAGATACTTTATGAAATTATAGACCATATAAATTTCAATTTTTAATTTTTAAATATTTTTGTGTTTTTTAAATAATTAAATAATATGTTATGTTTTTAAAATATCATTACAGTCAATCTTGACACTATTATTTTATTTGAATTTTAATAAAATTCACATAAAAGATATATTCAGAAAAAAAAATATTTAATAAATTACTAAAATTTATTATTCATCTATAAAATTCATGGAGAACATTAATTAGTTCATATAATATTTATTTTAATATTTTTAAAATCATTTTTTGATATTTCTCTTAATAAAATAATTACTACAATATTTTTTGTATAATTATTTAATATACTTATTTGTTGCTTAAAAATTAAAAAAAAATCTATGATGAAGATAAATATAATATATTTCATAAGAGTGCATTTAATCAAATTTATCTTCTTAAAATAACAAATTTTAAATTGTTATATTCATTTAATTATTAAGGTGACAACTTTGACATCATTTAAAATAAAATAATATAAATGTCCTAATCTATTTTATAAGGATCCAAATGGTCCACAAGTTGACACTTGGATTATTATGGTGTAGATATACTCGACCAATAATTTTTGGTCATGTGTTTGGGCCTTTTGATGCGTATTATTATTTTAATAAAAAATATATTATTGATTTTTCACTAAATAAATAATTTTTGCATCATTAATGTATAAGCTATTAAGGTAATTATATATTTCTTAAAAATTAAAAATAAATTATCATGGTAAAGAAAAACATTTTATATTTAAAATTATTATTTATAATTGAATTTATATTCAGTTTAACCTTATATTAAAAATAATTTAATTATTATTGTTTGAGTAAGACATATTTAACTTTTCTTTAAATAAAATAAAATAAATGTCTTAATCACATAAAAGTGAGTTACAATAGATACCATTTCAGCCCAATTATAATTTAGGATGAAATAAAATCATCTAGTTTTATTAAGAAAAGTGTGAGGGTAGTTTTATAATATTATTTTCACCCATAATTACAAAATTTACCTTTAACTATGGTGAATAAAATTTACCGTAGTTACTATTCATAATGCCCAAAAATAAAAGTGTCCAATTAACATAATTTTAACCTACTAATTCCAAATATGGAATCCATTTTTCCAAATTCAAAACATAGAAGTTGCAGAAATTAATTTAAAATTAATCCTGTTGTCGGGAAAAAGGAGTTTTTGTTAAAAATATTTCAAAAGATTGAAATGTTTTTACCTATGAATTCAATGTAAAATTAATGGTAGTGAAATAAATTATATTAAATGGTAAAAATATATTCTATTTATACTTTAAAACCATTCAATTTTATTAAGAAAAGTGTGAGGGTAGTTTTATAATATTATTTTCACCCATAATTACATAATTTACCTTTAACTATGGTGAATAAAATTTACCGTAGTTACTATTCATAATGCCCAAAAATAAAAGTGTCCAATTAACATAATTTTAACCTACTAATTCCAAATATGGAATCCATTTTTCCTAATTCAAAACATAGTACTTGCAGAAATTAATTTAAAATTAATCCTGTTGTCGGAAAAAAGGAGTTTTTGTTAAAAATATTTCAAAAGATTGAAATGTTTTTACCTATGAATTCAATGTAAAATTAATGATACTGACATAAATTATATTAAATGGTAAAAATATATTCTATTTATACTTTAAAACCATTCAATATTATAATTTAACCTTATAAATTATCTTGATCAAAAAAGTTTCTTTAAAGTAAAATTTAGCGTATTTTTACTATTCATCAAAATATGAAAGTTATCATAGAAATATGAAACATTTATCCAAAGAAAATTTTTATATTTTGATTCAAAATAAAAAGTTTAATTTTTCAAATTGAACTTATAAACTTGTCAAAAATTATATTTAAAATGGGTGCACCGTCAAAAGGTGACATAACTACATTTTTTGAAAAAATACTTCTTTTATCTGAAAAAATAATTTTGTTATCATAACATGTTATAAAATATGTGTAATATTAATGATAATTTTATAAAGTTCACAATGTGGTTAATATTATTCATAACGGCTTTTTCATAATAATATTATAACAATATATCATTGTTTAGTGAAACTTGGTATTGTGTACAACACACGCTTTTGAGGAAGGTCGCTCTTGCGTGCAACACAAGCCAAGAATAGTGTTACGTATACTACAAGATAATACAGTGTTGTGTATAGATAAATCTAATCTTGGTGTAGCATACATCACAATACATCAATAAAATTAAAAAGAATCCTTCTCATAAAATTTCAGGGTGTTACACTGGGTGATAAAACCTAGTGGCCTTTATCTTATACCTTATTCCTTTGTCTAGGTGATGGACATGGATGTTACAATATTGACTTAGGCCTTAGTAATTCAGTGATGGTCAAATGAGTGAGAAAAAACTGTGTGGGAGGTTGGTTCTAGGTTTTTTATTTCCTTAAGGGGAATGGATCATGGTTGTTCTTGATTGATGCACAGTAGATGCTCAGGTCTTCCCTTCAAGCATGATGACATATTTTCTTTCTGAAAGCACTAGGGGTATTTTTTATTGAAACTAAATAAATAGGTAACACCATTTAGGTTCCTGGCCTAGTTGATTAGTGGTGGTTATGTTGTTGACCCTTTTTAAACAATGTAAGGAGTTAAGTTGTCATTCGATGGTTAGAGGCATCTATGGATGCCTCTTATTGAATGAGTTCCATGGGAGCTCTTACCCTAATAATATTGACAGGCCAAGTAGCATGATCATCTTGGTCTTGATGTTGAATGAATCACAGTAGTGTGAGTCATATGTGGAATGTATTGGTTCAAGAGTATACACCCACTGCTTATGGGAAAATTGGTACCCACAGGTTGCATAGGGCACGATTTTGATGACCAGCAGATGAGTGGCCGAGTATGAGCCAAGGACTGATAGTTTCTTATTGAATATTTTGGATTTGTGCTATGGAGATTGGGTTATTTAAATATGTTTCTATAATGAGGGATTTTCTGAAATTTAAATGGGTACTGTGAGACGGTTGACCAATGTTTTAGGCATGGACACTCATGGTTGGGAGATGTGGTGTCAGGCATTGATTAAGGTTTTTGTAGCCTATTTTCAATTTGAAAGTGTTTTAGAAGTAGGGATATGCTTCTAGTGATAAATATCTTTGTGTACTCATTGTTTAGTGATGAGCATGACCCCTATCTCGACATCATTCTAAGTATATCAAGGGGGAATTGTTCATATGTCGAGCTAATGTAATCATTTAACCCTTATAACTTGTTTAATGAAATACTTTATGATATTCTCTAGGAGTGGTTTAAAGATAGAATTGTGGCATGGATACATCCCTCATCCATTGGTATACTCTCATGAGAAAAGGGTTGGGTTGGTTCAGACCGGTCATTGGATATTCTTTTTGGCACATGTATGCGGTCTGATTAAAATAATCGAGAATGGTTTGAGAATTAGTTGTCTTAGAGGTTGGGTATGGGCCTTGGTGGGAATTATCTAGTTTTACAAAATGATTTGTGGGGATATGAGTTAGATATCTATTTGAGGTGATTTTGTTGTCTAATCTGATCACTTTTGAGAATATATGGCTGAAAAAAGTTTGAATAGTTTATTTAAAGAGGTATTCAATGGTTATGATATCATTTTATACACATCGTGGGTTAAAATAGGTTCCATGTAATGGTTGTATGGGACTTTCTAGTGAATCTATTGTGACCAGTTTTGTTAGGTCAATCATGATTGGCCATTAAAAACTAAGGTGGTAAGTGCCTTAGGCTACTTGGTAAAATAGATGATGATGTGATTGTGTCTTAGGTTAGATAGGCACTTAAAGTTCAATCTTTTCTTACCAATCAAGGAAACCTTTGGTGTGGATGAGCAAGAGAGTTTGGATTTCCTTGAGGTAATATAACTTCATGGGGTCTCACTCACTATAATTTTAGATATGGATGCCCAATTTATGTCTTGTTGCTAACAGAGTTTATAGAGGGTGTAAGGTACATAGGTTATTATGATCACATAATACCACCGTTAGACTAATGGAAAATCATAGAATATGATACATGTATTTGAGGACATGTTGTGATCATGCATCCAAGTTTTCAAAGGCTCGTGGGAGAGGCATATACCACTAGTTATTTTTTCCTCCAACTATAGCTTTCAGGATATTGTTCAGATGACACCTTATGATTATTTATATTGTAGGCCAAGTCAATTCCCCTTGTGCTGGTTAGAGGCAGGTGAGGCGACTTTACTAGGACCGCATCTCGTGTAGGAGACTTCTGAGTAGGTCTAGTTGATTTAGAATCAGATGGATACTGCACAGTCTCAACAGAAATCTTATGTCGATTTCCAAAAATGTACAATAGAGTTTGAGGTTAGGGATCTATTTTTCTTATGTGGTTCACCAAGTTTTGGACACAGATATATTAGGATACAAGGTGTTCTTTTACCATGATATTTTGAGACGTTCGAGATTTTGGAGAGAGTCAAGTTGGTAGACTATCGGTTATAGTTACCTCAGAGGTACCAAGCCATGCATGAAAACTTCCACGTATCTCAACTGTGCTATTATAATTCAGACCCATCTCACACTTTTCATCCTAAGGAGGTTGAGTAAAAGGTTGATTCATCCTTTTAGTAGCATACTATTAATATCATTGACAGGAACACAAAGGTTCTCTAAGGTCATTTGGTTCCTCTAGTACGGGTGATATGGTAGCACAGAAGTTTGCAGGATAAAACTTGGGAGCAGGAGGCTGATGTACATGCTCAGTGGCTAGAGTTGTTCTCCAAAGAATCTTAACCACCCTTCAAAGATAAATTCAGGGACGAATTTCTCTAAGGGGTTAATATTGTAAGAACCTGGGTTTTTCTTGAGTTATGAATCACTTCTTTCCTATTTAAATTCTTAAATATGGCATGTTATTAATACCCTTTGAGGTCACCGAGGTTTTGGGGGTGTCTGGAGCTTGTTTGGATCCTAGAACCAATTTTTGGGGTGTTTTTATCCTAGTACACGGTTAGTAAAAACTTATGGGGCTAGGCACATGGTTTTTACAAAATATTTGATGTTTTACAGAGGGGGTGTATGGGTCACACAGCCTGAGGAAACCATGCAAGAGAAAGCAAACAGTTATGCAGCCTAGTCTATAGTTTTTATTGACTTTGACATTAGGTTAGATCATAGTTTCTACACTATTTGTAAACTGTATAGGTAAAATGTGTGAGTTACACTTTTCCTAAAGGAACCATGCATGATTAGCACATAGTTTTACAAACTATGAACCTAAACTGTGAAGCCATTGTATTTTGGGTTTTTAAATAATTTAAAGTTTAATTAAAATGTATTTAAAACCTATGTTTGTATTTTCATTCCAAACATAGAACCTCACCTCCAATGAAGCTCCCAAAGGAGTATAGACTAGGATTTCATGTATACTCTCTATTCAATCTATGATTTGAGCACAATTTGTCTCATCATATCCACATAATTAATATCTACATTCCTTTTTAATTTTTCTCTATTATTATAGCTATCAACTGCACTATGTGGATTTATGCTCTTATGCCCTAATTTATCATGCTTTGTTTATTCTTAAAATTTCTCCTAAACAGAGTTTAATAGGGACTTGATATCAGACTATCACTCCACTATCAAGCTATGTTATGTGGTCTATACTTTTTTTTGGGAGTTTGGTGCTATTTAGAGATATCGACTTTTATGTTTCCCACCAAACATTCCAACTAATCCTTGTAAATTAATTGATTAATTTAAATGGATGTATTTGAACCTATTATGGATTCCCATAGGTTCCTTAAGATTCTTTGGTGGTTGTTTCCCCAACTCGAGGACACACATGGGGTGCACCAAGACTTTTCTTTGGTTTTGACCTTTGATAAAACACCCAAGGGGTGTGTTCTAGAGTTTCCTAGATATTAGAAGATCAAATGGAATTTAATGGAATTGAATTACATTCTTAGAATATATACTACCTCCTTCTCTATGTTATTATGTTATTTCATGCTTGAGTTGATCAAATACCTTAAGAGGAAATAAATGAATGGGTGGGTATACCCATGGGATATGGTTAATTGTAAATGATGAAAAATGGGTGGGTATAACCATGTGAGATGTTTTTTTAAAATTGGTGATTAATGGGTGGGTATACCCATGTGTAATGATTAATGGGAATGGAATAAATGAATGGGTATATTCATTGTATGGTTTTGAATAGAATTGATTATATGAGTGGGTAGGCTCATATGAAATTGAATTATTAAATTGTATGAGTGGATGGATATTTGTATAGATACCATGGACGACTTTCTATGGATATGGAACATAGTAGTTCATGCCTTGAGTAGTGCTGCTTCCGGTGTATTGAATCCATGGGATGCCTTGGGCTTTGCTAACCCCTGGATCTGGCTTTCTTATACTTGTATAGGAGTTGTTGGTACTCATGCTCTTAGGACTCCAACCAGTGCATATACCAAATTTCCATCGAGATTATCTTAGGACTCACCTAGGATTCCTTGGTCTTCTACACCTTGGATCCAACCCTTTGTGGTCCACACTTCATTATATGGCAAGAAAGTGGGATATATGACACTTTGGTTATTACATCATGGTCATGGAAACATGATACACTTCATTATA
Organism: Viscum album; assembly: GCA_963277665.1. Taxonomy (NCBI): domain Eukaryota; kingdom Viridiplantae; phylum Streptophyta; class Magnoliopsida; order Santalales; family Viscaceae; genus Viscum; species Viscum album. Next base: position 219,741,430 of record OY728137.1, on the reverse strand, counting down.
CAGTAAGGTTATTTATATGAATTTATTATACAGAAATTCCATGTGTATAGGATATGTATGGATGTTTGGAGAGTCCATATTGCTTGTTTATATTTCTTGTAGCTTCCTTGTTAGAAGATGACACTTGTTTCAAGGATCCTTGTGAGTATATTTGGTATTACTTTCTTATTGTGGTTATATGCCTTGTGATTTCACACCTGCATTACTGCTTACTTAATCTTTCTTAGCATATTGTCTTGTCATACTTAGAACTGTATAGAATTTTGGGTTGTTACCTATTGACATGTTATCTCACACCCTGTTTGGGCCTCCTTGGGGACCCAAATAGATTATATAATTGTAAGTGTTGGTAGGGTAAATCCCCCTAGAATAGGTTTTTGATTATTTCATTAGATGAGTAGAGCATGGTACTAAGCTAAGGCTTGCAAAGCTACTGGGATACCTTTTTTGTATTTTTGGATTTTTGGACACATGTACTTTATTGTACTTACATGTACTTTTTTTTGGCTGTTTTATAGATACATGTATCATCTACATCATTATATATATATGAAAGAATTCTGGATTATTTATATTCATGTCTTACTTGTATTGAAATTGTGATTGTTTACCACTTTTTCTACTTATTGATATTTGATTTCACTATGATATACTTTGGTGATGAAGTTATGTCTCCCCATTGACTCACCTACTCCCTCACTGCTAGTCAGCAGCCTCTGGAATTTAGAGATATGTTCTTGAGGCCTTATGGTCAACTGAGTTCAAGGCACTATTTAATGGAATCTAGGTCTTGGATGCTGCGATACCTCCTCCGCAACACATACCATGATCCATAGTGTAATCGATCCCCTTAAACATTATAAAACTCAAAATCTACCCATACACAACTCCCTCCATGGATTAGATTAATACTTATAGCATGGGGGTACCCTAATGCAACTCCCTCTATGACATATCCTATGTATTGTTCCATAAAACACCATATTCAGGAAGACCCAAGGGCATCAGTTCTAGTAACTATGACATGGCCTCTCTAAGATATGTCATGGATTGTTGTAGCCTAGTTCTGTAATTCCTTAAAATCCTTAAGACCTTATAAAACATCCAAAAAACAACTGAAACACCAAGAAACCTAAAAATAAAAATTAATTAATTAATTAACCATAATAGTAACATGGGGGTGTTATAGTTATCCATTTCCACCATGTACTACACAAGATAATTCATGGGTGCCGAGTTATGGTAGATTATATCTAGTTGAATGGTAGAGGTCTTGGAATTTGTTTTTTTGAAAGGAATATAACTCTTAGTTTTTTTAAGGGAATTGAATTTTCACCATATTATCTCATAATATTCCTTTTATCTATGCATGATTCTACCAATTTTGTTTTAGAATACCTATTTCATCTACCAAATTAATATTTTCAAACTATATTAATGTGTAACTCTTTACACAACTAATAGTTTGTGTTAGTCACAAAAAAAATAGAACAAAAACATATATAAACATATCCAAATGAATCATATGCATAAGGTATATGAAATTTTCATGTAAAGGTTTCGAATTATAGAAAATTATAATTCCTTACATGAGTAAGTCTATATCCATAGATAGATAACCCCCACTTTTTTATAATAAGACATAAACATCCATGCTAGTGGGAATTCTAACCCAAAGTCCCTCTATACAGGAATAATTTACTCAATAGAGATTCTAATTCATTACAACTTTAATACCTAATATATAAAAAATATATTAAATAACTAATTTCTAGTTAATAACTTAAATTATAAACTAAATTAAAGGTAGATGAAAATTAAATTCATTATCATACCTAGCATGAAACTCCTTAGATACATGTATGATAATTTATAGAAGTATCTTCACTTAATCATATGACCATCCATAATATAACAAATATATTCATGATTAAATCAGGGAATAACTTTTAAATAAATTAATAAATCATAAATTTAAATATGAGATAAACATTTATGCACAATTTATAAATAAACAATTATAATCACTTTATAATTCATTACAAACATTCCATAATTAGATAAATACAAACACTATATTTATTCCCAATGTGAACTCCTTAATATTATTAATTATACATTATTTACTTTAAATTGATGATATTTCATGAAATACATACATTTTGTATTTTAATTTCTGTTATGTAAACATTTTGCAAAATTTAAATATCACATATTAATATTATTTAGACCTTTGATCAATTCATTTCTCAAAACTCATTTTGATATGGTTTGCAGTATTTCTAAATAATTCCCTTTTAATTTGAATGATTCAAATTAAAAATTATGAAAAACTCATTATTTTATGTTTAAACACGTTATGTTTTTTCATTATTTTTATAATTTATAATCCCTTAATAAATCACCCTTATAATTTACATATAAAAAGTTTATAACTAAATTATAATCCAAGTCATATAATTTTTAAAAGTTATTTAAACACTAACATTTTATATTTATGGCTATTTATTTAATAAATATTTCAAAAACATTTAACTAATTAACTATAAATCATTTATAATTAATTAATTTATAAACACATTTATAAAATAAATAAATATCTTAAAGTAAATTTTATTATAATTTATAGATTATATAATTAAACTCATAATTGAATTTTAATAAAGGCCAATTTTCTCCTCAAATCACATTTAAATATATAGCTAGAATCATAAAATATGATAGATAGTTTGTAGTGCTTAAAATGTTTAAGTTCTATCAGTCATAAATTATGAATTATAATCATATTTTTATTTATGATAAGTAACCTATGTTAGGATTTTCCAATTTTCTAGGAAAGGAAAAAAAACTTACGTATATAGAGAAACGTAATAATAACCCTTACGTATTAATAGAAAAAACCTTATGTTCCAATCATATTTTATAATTCACATAGATATTTATAGGGTGATATGATGCTCTGTTTTTAAAATTGTTGTGTGACACTGTCATCGAATATGATATCTTGATGTCATGTACGAAGACTAATAAAATAACGAATCGATTTGTACTGAGTTTCTAGCTATTATATTCTATATTTTAAGTCATGATTCAATTAGCCAGAAAAAAGATTATCAATTACATTTCACAATAGAGAATATGATATATATAACTATTTCAAAAACATTCATTCACATCATGGTTTTATGAATTAAAAATCATGGTATGGCTTACATACAACTAAAAGGTGGAAAACACATTTCCTTATATGAACATGTCCAACGTGACATTCATATAAACATATAAAATAACTCTATTTCCATAAAACTTGGGATATAAAACTCTTTACATCAATAATGGATTCCCTGGGTGTAGAATGACACTTCATTGCCACTCATGCATGAGAGTTCCCAAGAATTAGGTAACTCTTTATCCATTTATTTCATACCACTTAAATTTTTCTAAGGAATTATTAACTATTAATAAAAGTAATTGTAAGTGGTTAGAAACCATAAAACTCAATAATACCATGAAATTGAAACTAGAATAATGTAAACAATAAATGGAGAATTCATACCTTACACTAGAGTACATTTTTAGTGTTTCCTTCATCCAATACTTGATAAATATCATCAATAAATAACTAAAAAAATAATACCTCTAATGTTTATCCATTAGTATTAATGAATCACCCATTTGATTTAGGTAGGACCTTCCAAACCTCCACAATATTCTATTATCTCATAGTGATAAGGAGTATGCAATATTAGGGGTTTGGGAGGGAGATAGTATCAACCAAATATTTATAGGAGGATTTCACACATGTAACAAACTCATATCCTAGAATCATTTATATAAGCTGCATGGATACTCCCTGAGCCCATGTATTTACTCATACATTTTACAAATTCATGATTAATGTTTATGATTTTATCTCATATAACCCAATACTATTAACTATCATAACTATTTCATCTTATGAAATGACTAATCAATTATAGAAAATGTGTCAAATATTCAAGTGTTAACTCATTAATACTTCACTGCCTTTGATAAATCATAAAAATTTAAAATGAATCTTGCTTTATGATATATGGAACTAAGACTCATCTGTTCTAATTAATATTATTGTCTATATTAGCATGTATGTTTTCTATATACCATAAAATATGATATAACCTAAAAGAATAAAATGTGACTTTTTTCATATGTATGTTGTACTCTATGACGCACCAAATAATACAATATGACATCACGTGGATTTAAGTCGTATTTCTTTCAACCCCATCTTTCCCAAAAAAATTGAGATTGAGGTGGGTAATAATGAACCGGTATTATCTCTTATCATGCCCACATATTTGGTACTTAAGAGGATTAGATATACATCTTTAGCCCTTGATATGTGTATTTACTCTAGTATATTGGCTTATATATTTATCCCTAGAGATGTGAATTTCCTTTAGTGTCTATACATGTATACATTTCTTGGTTTGGAATATCCATAAATAATTAATCTGGTGGCTCCATTATCAGATGATATTTATCTCTCGGTGTCCTAGGGTTCACACTTCTCTTATCTCTCTTCCATTTCCATCTACGATGATGATTCCTCTCTTCTTCCCCCTCCCCCCTTTGCAATCACATTATACTTATTTCTAGTTTCTCTCTCTATCATTTTGAGGATGTATTTTTGGGGATGGGGTTTCATCTGCTCTTTTCCCCCAATTCCTTTCTTCTCTCAAATCCAATGGGTTTTTAGGTTTCACCTTTAAATTCATATTGGTTGTGTTAACATTGTGCTCAAGATAAATTATTTATTAGATTTGTATTCTCTTTTGTCTTCATATTTTTTATTTATTTCTCTATGAGATAGCTCTGTAACTAAAGAATTTTTCGCCCTCCTCCTCTTATATTTTCATCTTTCCCATTGTGATAGGCCCCATCTCAGTCTAGTGTGATGGTTTCAATGGTGTCTTAAGATGGTGATAGTGGAACTTTGGTTCACACGCTTTAGTCGATTTTTTTAGGGTTATCTATTTTGGGTGGATTTTTCATCTACTATCATCTCTATAGTTTTAGACTAACTTTTCTAATTCTAAGACCAAATTTCCTAATCTGTCGTGTTGGATCCCATTCTAATATAGTGTGATTTCTCTCTTATTATCTTGTGATTGTGTAGGTTGGGTGCTTGTTGGAGGATCATGTGTGCGTGTTTTGTGTTTTGTGTTTTTTGTAGTTCTATTTTTGGTTTATCTAATTTATTTGTAATTATTTACCTTGTGATTCTTTATTATTATTATATTTGTCTCTATGTATCCATAACTTTCACACCTACTCTATTTTAAATGTCTAATTTATAGGACCCCATCATGGTCTGGTGTACGGATTTTCTAGGTTGGATTGGGATTGTAGTGGTGGTTGTGGTGGTAGAGTAGTCTTCCTCAGCTATTGTTTGGTCTCAATAATCTTGATTTAATTGTTCAAGTGGACTTGTGGAACATTTTTTATGGTCTAGTTATTTTTGACAGTGAGGAAATTTCTTCCATTATGTGACGTTGGAACATTTTATCATGTTTAGTGATTTTATCAGTGTTTTTTCTTAGATGATGAATACATAAACTTGTCATACCAGTTCTAGTTTTTTTGTGAAATATTTTCACGGGTTCTTTTTTATGTTTCTTGGTTCATACAGTTCTTGGTGGATTTTATGGTTCTTATTGATGGTGGTTTTCCTTGATATAGTGATTGACGGTGATGAAGTTAGGGTTTCACAATGGTCCTGGATATGAGAATTCATTGATGATGAGGAGGTAATCTTTGGAAATAAAGGATGATAGTTCATGAATTTAGATGGTGGTCTTGTGAGGTGTTTATAGTGCAAGGCTCAATACATCCATGGGTTCCTCATGTGAAAGTTTATTTGAATTTAATAGTTTCATTTCATTTTTGTGTCAGGATGGGAATCTATATTGTATTTAATTGGTTCTCACTCAACCTCAAACTAATTTATTTTAAAATATATAAAAATATAATATGAAATGATAACTTTAGATATGTGTATTTCTTTTTACTGGAGATGTGTGTTTCCTTCAAAAATTTAAAGATATATGGAAATTTGAATACAGGTTAGTCCAAAACATAGGACAACCATACTAAGTATTATTATACCCTACCATTCACATTAACTTTCTCATTTTCCTCTTATGCCCATGAATATCTACTCATATATATAATGGGTGACCATGAGACATGCATATGATGATAAATATAGGTAGCTAGTGGAGTAGAGATCATTATATTAGCAACCTATGAACCATCATCTTTCAAGATGTTACACTCCTGGGATGTGTTGGTTGTACCCAGTTTTCCAGTTGTACTTGATTTTTACTCTATACCAATCCTTATTATACTATGGTGGATCTATTATATTAGTTACATTATATTATGGTTTATATATATGTGTGTGTGTGTGTGTGTGAATTTGGTTTATTTATTTTTTTTGTTTAAATTTCATGCATATCGTGGTGGGTGGTGATGTATGATAGTATGTTATAGGTATATTTAGAGATAATTCCTCCCATAATTTTAAATATACCTAAAAAATAGTCACAAAACCTGTGTCTAGTGGAGGCAGTTTTAGAGAGTTCACTTACTGATAGGTCAGGATGTGATCGATTTATATCAATGTAATAGGATGGAGTACTGAGTTAGGCACATGCAAGATTGGTTCGGATAGTTAGAATGAGTTTTACTAAGGATATCTAGTATGTGTGGTCAGACAAAAGAGAACTTTTTAAAGCATGGGTCTACCAATATATTCTTGAGCATGGCTCTTATTGTTGACACATTACTAAGACCTCGATATGTGAAATAAGATTAAAATGGGGGATCTTGCATCATATATATCTTAAGTCGTGATTATATTATTTAATGTTTGATTTTATTTCATAAATGGATAATTTTCACAGGCCAAACTAGTAGAGTATTTATCAAAATCTTCAGCATTGTCTATGATTTTGAGGTTGAAACGCTATCTTGGAGACAGAGAGTAGGGATTTCTAATATTGGGATATTTATTTACACATTTGTGGTTGAAATGATGATTTGATATAAAGGGATAATATAGTATGTTTTGGAATAGCTCTGAATAAAATAATTTCAGGGGACCTGAGCAGATTAAGATGGTAGTATTTCTATGTGATGATATTGATTCCTTACTGGATGGTAGATAAATTCAATTATTTTTTTCTAAATTTAGATCTTTTTTGTTATCAGTTGGTTGAAATTTTGAATCCCTTTTTATTGGATATCTACGACCATATAGACATATGCATGAGTTCAAGATCTATACCATTGAGGTTGCACCAGTTAGAGTTCTACTAGTGGGTGTTTTTGTGTGTATATCAGATCCTTTTAAGAAAAGTAGTGTAGCATAAGCATGGTGAAATTTAAGAGTTTTTTAGTAGTTATGTACATGATTATAAAAAATTATTTCCATAATAATAATTCTTATTGATAACAGGTATATCAAATTATATAAAGGGAAATAAATAGTGTATTTATCCTTGGTGTCTAGGCAAGGGGACTCTATATGAGCATATACTATGACTATTCCCATTCAGGCTAGGGATATCTATTGATTTTGGGATTTTTCCAAATATTTGGAATTCACTATGGACATTAGTGTTGGAATTGTAAGATATTGCTTCCAAGTCTTTCTATGAATTTTTAGTGACGCTCGACTCTAAATAGGTGGTATAGTAGAGTCTAGTCTAGAAATTTCTTTGATTATTGATGAATTATGACTAGATTAGGTTAATGGTATATAGGTTTTATGGAATCATGAGGGATAATCTGGTATCATGATTATAGTCATCAGGTGTTAGTGTGATGATAATAAATAATAAATGTGGTTGATATTTTCTCCTTAATGGGAATTATGTTGTGTGGTATGATCACCTTTATTGGGTGACTTGTGTCTATGAGTAGCTTTCTCAATATTTTATTACATTGGGAAATCCTGGTGTATTTTGTCTTGGTATGGTTATTAGTAAATGGTAGTGATTTCTTAGGAGAGGAAACAATCCTAGTTTGGTGGGATTATTTGATATAGAACAGTTATGCCTGGTGGATATGAGTGAAGGTTGCATAGATGTTCCCATTGATTGGATTAATGAGAATTGTGATGATGATTTTTTTACATGAAGTAAAGAGGCATTGGTGAAATATACTAAGTGATTATAGGTGATTATTACACTAATTATCAATATCTTGAATTAAATTATTATGTAGGTTTTGTAGGCCCTTGTTTAGTGATATCAATGAGAGGTGTTCATTATTTGTGATTTATTCTCTATTCCAACATTAGAGGACCCTTGGAGGCATCCTTGGTTTCCCTTGGAGTAGGGTTTTATAAATAATGGAATTAAAGTGAATATTTATGGTAAGTTTGGTTAGTTATGACATATTATAAAGATATTATGTAATTGGTGGTCGGTTTGGCCATCAGAGGATGGTTTATTATGTGAGATTATCGGTTGTTTGTGAGTATATTTATTTTCAAAGAGACATCAAGATCCCCTTTAAGGTGGGGAGCTTGAAACTCTTTCATGGATGGATGATGAATGTTGATGAAATTAGAGGGAATGTATTGAGATATCCTTACAGTATTGAGCATTGATGTCTAGAATATCCTGAATTCAATGGTTGAGCATTTTTTCCATTGGATTCTTCCTTTGAGATGGTAGATTGATGAATATGTTCATCAGGTTTTCAATGGTTTGTTTCTTTTCAAAGATAAAAAATATTAAGGTGGATATGATATAATATCCTATGTTTCCACAAAAGGATGGATTTTTCTATGATCATAACCTGGTTCTCATTTCAATTTCATTGAATTTACCAGAACTTATTTAAATTTGAATAAACTTTTTAAGTGGTGTAATTGATCACCATAATAATTTTTGCATGAATATATTATTTTTTGATTAAAAAATTAAAAATAGTAAATTCACCTTCTTTAGAGTGTTGAATTGGAAAATAATTTTACCATTTAGTCTATAATGTGATTTTTACCCTAGATTTTTCATTGTGAAATTTTAGGGCAAGGTGGTGTCCTTAAACCATTGGAGGTGAGTATTTTTAATTAAATATTAAAAATTTATAATGATGATTAAATTACATCTAACCCTAACTCTTATGATTATATTCATATTTTAGATGGATTTAGGGTTTATGGTTGGAGATGTAACGACCCAAACTTCTATTAATGAAAATTCCTCTTGGTCTAATTAAATGTATTATTATGAAAAATAGTTATGTAAAACAGATGCACTTCATTGGTTTTAGGTTTTTGGATTTTAAAATACAATTAAGAATTATTACCATTTCTAATATAGTCATTGAAAAGTGATCACATGATTAGTATAAATATAGGGCTTTAGCAAATTTAATTTACTTAGACAAAGGAAGTGATGAACTTATTCAGTAGACTTTCCCTGGATGAAGCCCATTTGTCGGAACACAGAAAGGAGGTGGATTCATTGGGCTTCGCTCTTGACCAATCCCAATTTGACCTTCAACACGTTAAGCTTGAGTGGAACTACCTATAGGAGAAGTGGAAGTTGATAGAGATTACCACTCGAGCGATGTTATCCGAGCCACCTCAAGAGTCTATCACCATCGCACACCTTACCCTTTTGTATTATGTGGGTGTTATAAGGGGTTATGTAACAAGACCTTGTCACTATGATTATGTGCATTATTTTTTTTATATAATAAATAATATACATTCATTTTATTATTTTTACTTTGTAAATAGTTTGTAAAGCACAAATATTATTTTTAGATAATATTCCACTAAGGAATATATTTAGATAAATTAATGGATTTTTGAATTAAATAAAATTTTATTGTTATTAAATTACTTTTTATTAAGTATGAATGATCATATAATTTTTATGAATACAATTATAATTTTTATTAAGGTTTGAAAGCTGTTTTTGTCAAAACCCATGAATTTTTTATAAATTTATGTTTTTATTTTAAAATTGAAAATTCAAAAATATAGAAAAATATTTGTATAAAATTAATTTTAGTTTTGGAATCAGGACATCAAAATTATCCAATAGTTAATTTTTCATAATTTTTTCATACAGTCAAACATTTGGGTAAAAATTAAATACCATTTAAATATATAATGTGTTTTATGACATCATAATGACCCAATAATAATGTAATAAAACACTATAAACATTATTTTTGTCCAATATATGTTTTAAAATTAAAATAATGTGATTTTGGGTTTTTTTGATTTATTTTACAAAGCCTTAGTGGACCCTCCAAAACTTATAAAACATTTCATCTTTTTATATTGATTTCCTTGAGAGTGTGACTCACCTTCACATAAGAAAACAGATTATTTTAACAAGTTGGGAAATTGGAATTATAAAATATTGTTTTCCACTCCCATTTGGTAAAAAACATGGGTAAAAAAGGGCTGGTTTGTGGTTTTGATTAGTTTAATGTGTGGTGTCCCAAACCTAAATAATAAAGAGTTCTCTCTCTTTTCCTATATAAACTCACCCAATCTCTCACTTCCTCCTCTCTCAAAACCTTTGGATTTCGTCCAACCAATTTCCTCCTCTCTCTATAATTTTCCCAAGGTGCCCCAATATCCCAAGAATCCTCTTTCAATCCTCTTCCAAGTCTTTGGGATCACACTTCCAAGTAAGGGATTCCTTTCTTTCTCATTTTATCCAAGTTTCTTAATATTGTTATGCCCTTTTATTTTCAATTATAAATGTTGGTGTATGATTTAAAACCTCCCCAATACTTCCCTATTTGTGTTTTAATGATGAGAGACCCCTTTTATATCTCATTAAATCCTCCCATGTACACTTGTTACCATGTTGAAATTCCGTAAGGAATTTTTCCTTCCTCATTTACATTCATGAAATTATTTTGTATTTTGAATCCAAATTCCATTACCAATGTTGGAACATGTATCTCTATGAGCCCATTACTTTAACTTTTATATACATATGATGAGACACTCTTTTATCTCTCATATTCATTTTTATTATGTCTTATGTCATGCTGTTATGCTGCTGAAATTGCACCACTATTTTCTAAGACAAAATCATTGTGTAGGGAATAGCATGCCCATTTCTCTATCAATGGTATTCACCTTTATGAACGTTTACTTATTGATGTAAGAGTATAATGTATTTATTCCACATTCCTTTATCGTGGAATGAATTATGATGTTAAATGATTCCATGTGTTATGATCCATGTGGCACCCTTATGCATGAAATGAAATGATTAAGAAGTGTGCACGCTGATAGCACTCCAATGCATTGGGTATAGATTAGTATCATGATAAATCAATTGAAATGAGGATTTACTCATGATAATTCAAGTGCAATGAGGATTTAATCATGATAATTCAACTAAAATTCGGGTTTACTCATGCTTCATGTGCAATGAGCCTTGGCTCATACTAATACCATGTTAAGTGTTGTTGCCACATTTCCATGTTGTGATAAACATGATTTATCATGGCTTTATGTTAATGTTTCTTTTATAATCCATTGATATTATTTTTTTCTAACATGTATTGTATTCTTCATTTTATGCCTTGTTTACTCCCTTATTGGGCTTTACAGCTCACCTGTTTCTTATGCATGCCCTCAGGTTATCCCATTTAATGCTAAGTATGAGGGAATGTAGCAGTCATGTAAAGGATGTTTTCAATAAAGCTATTGTGTTTCATGTTTTAAGTTGTTATGTAATGTTCCTAATTCCCAAAGACACTAGACCTCTCTATCTTCCATGTTGTATCAAGTGAAGATTTTATGTAATAAATCAGGTTTAAGTGTGTATTAAATATCAGGGTTATTATAGGAGATATTTTCCATGGAGGTTTTTCATATAATATAGGATTATCATTGGATATCAATGAATTAATGGAATTATAAAAAATAGGTATGGTTATTTGGACTTATTTTATTTATTTATACCTGTTAAATTCTCTCCTATAATTATTGATTTTATTCAATGAATTTATTGATCAAGTTTTAATATGGAATTCTAAAAATCAAGAAGAAAAAAATGGACCTTGGTATCACCAAATAAAATGAACTTATTTTGAGTAATTCTAAAGAGAATTTTGGATTTGAAAAACCCCTCTATAGAATCTAGAGGTATAAACTACAAATCACAAAGTGAGATTCCAATATGTTAATATAAATTTTCTAATATTTATAATGACATATTATTTGTTAATTTTAGATTAATATTTCAATATAAATATTATTGAGAATGAATTTTATCATTTTTGGATAAATTTTAGATATATAATGATCTATAATGAATTATCCTACAAAACATATACCCATTTATAGGTAATTCCAAGAAGAATATAATGGTACTATTTTGAGATTAATTTGATTAATGGAATAAAGGTTATATTAGAGATAAGTATATCTTATTTTGAACTTTATATCTAGAATTTATAGGCCTTAATTATTGATTCATTATATGAAAGTTATGTTTTTATGATCATCATGATGAAGTGAAGATGCTAGTGAATTTTGTGGAAGAATGTTAATTTTTTCTCTCTAGAAATCTGTTGTGGATGGTGGTAGATGGTGGCACCAACTTGGATATAAAAGGATGATGAGAGTCATTATATATTTGATTATAAAGTTCACTAAGAACCACTTTATACTTAGGTGGAAAGGTTGTGTGTTGTTCCTAGTTATGGAGTCATGAATTTTCATGGTTTTTTTTATCAAAATGATAGGACTATGTCTAGGACAAGACATCGGTCCTAGGAGAGTGGGAGATATGGTTACCTCAGCCTCCCTAAGGACCATTAGATGAATGTTACTGAATAGTGAGTAGGTGGCCACATGTACATGTAGATAATAAAATGAATCTATGTTTATTGAGGGTCCTTGTTCATTCAATCATCAGATTGAACAATTGACTACGGTTCATAGGAGGCATGACGTGCCAATTCGTCCAAGACTGCATGGGCCATTCTATCAATAGATTAAATGACTAGGAAAAAATCATGATTAAACACATTTATCAATAACATGTGGGTACCATGTGGAACCCACATATAGTAAAATACATTGGGTGGGGTGTGGTGGAACTTTCATATTTGAATTTGGGAGTCAAAATTTGTGTCGGTCCCATATTGAAAATCCATTAGATCCAAACTTTGATCATTTTGAGATTATTTAATGGGTAATTTAATCTAGTGAAGATTAATTAATTTTGAAAATTATTATTATTCATATAATAATAATTAGATGAGTTATTTAACTAAGTGGTGGCATTATTTATCACTACCATCCACAAGGGGTTGATTGAATAAGTAATAGGAACCCTATTGAGGATGAACTACTATACTGGTTGTCAGAATTACTTATGTTATTCATTTAAAAAATAGTATTATTATTATTTACAAGTAGTGGTGGTAGTAGTATTAATAATAATAATAATAATAAATGATGAGATGTTGTGATTCAGAAGTTGGTGATTGGTCATCATTATTGATCCAGTGGCCATGAAAAGTTTTTATAACAAAGTAAGAAGACCATTAAACTCTAAAATAATTATTCTTAGATTATGTTAATGAAATTTATGGAAACTATGAAATTAATTTTCAAATAATGAATTTATACATTGGTTAAATTAAAAAGAGTTGTGATTTGAATAATAAACTTAAAAGTATGGGGTTCATATTTATTTTTAAGGATAAGGAAAGGAAATATAATAAGATCCATGATAATGGAAAGTGAAGTATGACTAGTATAAGTTAACTTCTTAAATGAAAATAATTCTGAAAATATCTAGTGATCATTTTGTATGTGTTTTCTATGATGTTAACTCTTCAAGGGTAAGCTAAATGATATTAAATTTAATTATTTATAGACAATCATGGAGTGTTATTAATGGAATAAATAATGTCTTGTGGACAATGGAAAGAGAACGAGGGATAGTAATGTTAAATATTTATGATGAGTATTGGAGTAGCTGGGTATTTTTTGGGGACTTATTAGAGTATTTCAAGATGCCTTTTATAGCTATGACATGGATTACAGTGAGTAAAGTAATGTATTTGGTGTAGTGATGTGTCTAGCTAGGTAATTCAATAAAAAAAATTGTCTGTTGCTGAATTATCATTCATTCATCATGGGTTTGGGTGGTAGGTATTGTTATGGACAGTGTATTAGATATATTTCTATATAATAAGTCTTGTGTGACCAATATGAGGGTCCCATGATTATTATTGAGTTGTTTATCATGTGTACTCACTACCTTGAGATGTGATGTAGTATATAATTGATGCTTATCAAGTGAGGTAGGATATGGTAGTGGTTATTCTCACACTTACCCTCTATCTAGGGTTAGAATGTGATGATAGTTACCATACCCTATCTCAACCATTGATCTTAGTAGATACTAACTATGAATTATTCATGTATCTACTTCTACTCACCCACAGATTTGGGTTGAGATAGATTGAATATCTATAGAAGATAATTATAGATGAGTATTTTTTCCAGTATATTTGATACATGGTATATGGAGATGAGTAATTTCTATAGTGTCCCTGATACAATAACAATATATATAGGGTAGGTGGAGATGTTTTTTTCCTCTAGAATCCTTGTTATATTAATTCAATAATGGTAATTCACCTGAGTGGTGATGCACCATCCTTCCCATATCACAGTGATCGAGGTAGATGATGATACACTAAGACTATATCTTCACCTATAACTCTGGGACTTATGAGGATCAAATATATAGTTAAATATTTATGGATTTTCATTTCCTCTAGTATACTGGTATATAGTAATATCCATGTAGATGGGTTTTTTCTCTAGTGTCTGAACATGTATACATTGTTATTTTTGAATATGGGTATTTTCTTCCATTAAAGATGTGTATTTCCTTCTGCAATTCAAATATAAATAGAGATTCACAGTTCCTCCATTTCTTCTTATCCAGGTAATATGTTATGAGATGTTGGAATGGTTGAAATTAACTAATTTATTATATTAGTAGGCCTTATTATTTAGAAAGAATTATAAAAGTTAACTATGGGTAACTTGGTGTAGTTTTTATTGTGTTTATTTAAATGATGTTTATTAAAGTATAGAAATCATATTTTTACACCTTTTTTATTATTTTATCACAATGAAAATTGCTTTTTCCTTTAGGTTAGTCTACTACTTGGGATGATTGTACTAGATATTTTCATACTGACCCCTGCATGCACAAATGCATGTTTCTCAGCTTGTATCCATCATTTGGGAGGGATGAATCCCCCTCCAACCTTCTAAAGGTAATTTATACTTATTTTAATGATTAAATATCTTTTATAATATTAAAATACCCTTTCATATGATAGGAATATCCACTATCCAGAATCCTTGGATTAACCCCTTTAAATGCTTTAAGTAACATTTCTACAACCAATGATTTCTCATCACTGTTGATCTTGTTATTCTAAGACTGTTGAGTATTGTATCCCATATTTTTATGGGTTGGTAGAAATATGAGACAATTATTCTCAAGGTGACCAAGTTGTTAATATATTCTATATACTTCTTCAGTAACTTTCTATATGTTATGTGTTTTCTATACAGAATTTTCAATCTATTTATAATCGTTATTATTTTTGGAAGGATGAATCCCCCTCAAACCTTTCCTCCCAAATATTTTAATAATTTTATTATATATTTAATTAAACTGAACATATTTTACATATGCATGAATCCTCCATATTAATAACAAAATCCATATAAATCATACATACCTTTTTTAACAACATGTTTTCTAGAATCTAGTACTTGACTTATTTTCTTCTTAGAGTCATCAATATTTTATTCTTTTTGTTAACAAAAATTATTATAAACTCAAGAAATATTATTTCACATAATATAATTTCTCTCATAATTTTTGGAGACACCAGTTTTAATAATTTATTACTTTAATATGGTTTTCCCAAAAATTCAAGATTTACAAGATTCAATAGAGTTTTCCATAATATTGGTCGTATTTACATTATTCTTTTTATCAGGATATACAACAACTTTTTAAGGATTTTATTTATCTTTAAGGATGGTTTTTTTAGATTAATAATCCTTGTGCATCTTTGATCATTCTTCAACCTCTGAAATAGAATTATTTAAGTCATATATATAATTGTTTAGTTCTTATTCTACTTTAACTAGTTTTTATTAAATATGGTCAAGATATTTCTCTTTATACTTTAATTTTTACTCCATATTTATGTTTATATTTTTCTCATCATCAATCATATTCATTATATCATTAATTTCATTTAGTAGTTTTGATTTTTATTCTTAATGGATAGATCCCTAAATACTAGAAGATTAACTATTTTTCTTCTAAATTTAGATCTCATTATTCTACTTTGAGATCTTTGAAAGATATTATTCCAATTATCACTAAAAATGACCCTATTAAAAGGGTTTATTTTTCATATTAGAAGCAGTTATAACCCCCTATAAATACATTGGTGGAGGTTACCCAAAACCACCACTAATGTGGCTTCCTTATACTGTTAGCGGTGGTTTTTGTAGACTGTTGGTAAGGTGGTCAATTTGTAGGAGTCTAGTTAGAGGTAGTTAGAAACCCCTCTAATTTTATTTTAAAATCTTCATAATTGGATAGTTTAGAGTGGGTTTTAAACCCCATATAATTTAGGTCTCAAATTATAGGCTCTTTAGAACCACCTCTAATTGAGAGGTAAACCATTGGTAAGGTGAAGTTCAATTAGGGGTGGTCTAGTTAGGGGTGGTTAAAACCCCCTCTAATTTTCTCTTCAAAACTCTAGAATTGGATAGTTTATAGGGGGTTTTAACCACCTCTAATTTAAATCTAAAATTAGAGGAGGTTTAGAACCACTTATAATTGAGTGTTAATTGAAAATATTGAGGGTAGTTTTGAAAACCGCCCCTAATTTTCATCAAATTAGAGGGGGTTTTAACCCCCCCCCCTCTAATTTAGATCTCATATTAAAGGAAGTTCAAAAAACCCCTCTAATTGATATGTAATTAAAAATATTAGGGGATGTTTTAAAAAACACCCCTAATTGACATCGAATTATATGGGATTTTAACCCCCTCTAATATACAACTCAATTTAGGGGTGGTTCAAAAACAGCCACTAATTGAGAGGTAATTAGAAATATTTGGGAGAATTTTGAAAATAGCCCCTCCCATTCACACGCCTTCCCCTCTCATTCCCTTGTGAGTGACCTCTCTTCTATACACCCTATTACTCAGACATTACCCTCTCCCAATCCAAAATTTTTTCACTAGGCCCCTCCATTCCATGCCTGCCACAAATTTTCTCACCCTTGAAAAATGTTCGCCCATGGGTCTCGAACACAATACCTCGCAAAAAATTCAAACCCACTTCTACCACTGTGGAAAATTAATTTATTTGTCATCAATACACATTATTATATTTATTTATATTAGAATGATTATTAAAATAAATAATATTTAAATATATATTTAAATATATATAAATATATAACCTATATATATTTATATAAATTAATATATACATGTTTTTATTATGTATTTATGTATTTATATTCTAATAAATTTATATTGTATTCATTTTATACATTGAATTAAACTATATATTTTATATGAGTATTTACATACATTTAAGTAAATATATTATTTACATATATTTATAATTCTATTTATGTTATTTATATGCATATATATTTATATATTAGATAGATGTTTGTTTTTATAATATATATAATTATTTATTTAATACATTTATATAAATTATTTCAACACATATATTTATTATTATGGAAATTAATATATATTTATTAGTATAAATTGTATAATATTATATATAATTAATATATAATTAATATTATTTGAAATACATATATATAAAACACAATTTATACAAATATTTATATAATGTATTTCAATACATATATTTATTACAATGAATATAATTGTATAATTTTGTTTACATTAATATATATTTATTTTTAAAAATTGAATTTCATATAATATTAATTATATATAATAAAAAAGAAAAAAATTATTATTTAGAAAAATATATATTATTATTATAATATAAATTATAAAAACTATAAGTTTGGGTTTTTATGTGATATATTTTTTAAATGGATT
Source organism: Viscum album (assembly GCA_963277665.1). Lineage (NCBI taxonomy): Eukaryota > Viridiplantae > Streptophyta > Magnoliopsida > Santalales > Viscaceae > Viscum > Viscum album. The sequence continues at coordinate 219,723,228 of OY728137.1, read as the reverse complement.
ATATTTAAGTATATATTTATATAATATTTTTATTCTTTAATATTATATATTATTAATATTATATGAAATTCTATTTATAAAAATAAATATATATTAATGTACATAATAATATAAAATTTTATATATGTATAAATATGTATAAAATCTTATAAATATTTTATATAATATGTTATTAAAATGTATTTAAATACATTTATAAATTTTTTAAATTATGTATATATTATGGAATTTGTTTAAAAAATAGTGGAGGTTCACAACCCCCTCTAATCTCTTAAATGATAAGGGGTTTGAACCCCCTCTAATTTAAAGATATTAGATGAGGATTTGAACCCCCACTAATTTAAGACATTAGAAGGGGTTTTCAAGCCCCTCTAATTTAATACATTAGAAGAGGTTTTCAACCCCCCCCCCCTATAATTTAATACATTTAAGGGGGTTGAGAACCATGGATAATATCATTGATTAGTTCTAGTTATGAACCCCATATGATTTCTTAAAATATAATGGGTTCAAAACCCCCATCTAAAATCTAACCGGATATTAAAAAATAATGTTAAAAATTTAGAGGGGGTTCAACCCCCCCCCCCCTCTAATTTAAGAAATTATAGGGGTTCTATAACCCTCTCTAATTTCAATGATTATAAAGTTTAATACATAAACCACCTCTAATTTATATATAAAATGAATTCTGAGAGGATTAATAACCCCCTCTAAATTATACGATTTAAGTGCATTGTGCATAACCCCTCTAATTATACAGAAAATGAATTTAGAGGGGATTGTGCATAACCCCTCTAAATAACTTCCTATAATCTTTTTTTAGTGTCTTTATTCGAAATAAATTCTATCCAGGTTTCTTCCTCTTAACTTCTATAATTTTTACTTTAATCACTAGTAAATTATTCTTCATTTCCTATATCAATTAAAATATTTTCATCAATATAATTGGAAGTAGCACCTTCATATTCTTCATCACTATTATCACTACTTTAACATTTCAATAAGAAATTAATTTACTTATATTTTGATAAATTACTCACCATATCTTTAGAATAAAACTTTGACTTGTTAGTCTCCATTGTTTTTTTCTTGAAAGTTATTCTTGTTCTTTATTTTTTATATTCATTAGATTCATATTAGTTTTTACTTTGGATAGATTCTGATAAAAATTACAATTACTCCACACTTATAACATTTTAGTGGAATATTTCCATTTATCTTTCCATTACCTCTTCTAGAATTTCTAGAAATAAGCGACATAATTTTATCAAACCTTAAATACACTTATGTATCTGAATCTAAATAGAAATATTCAACTTCACCAACCTTCTTCTTATACTTCTCTTTATTTGAGTATTTAAAACATATTTCATTTTCAAACATAAGATTTTTCTTAATAACATTATCTATTCTCATATCATGTTCAACTAGTATGTTGTGTATATCACTGATAGGGAGTTTTTTATCTTTATCTTCCAAATTTGAGACATTTTCATTAAAAATATTAGGTGGGATATTAAAGATATTTTTTAAAATTGTATATTCTTCTAACTTCTCACTAAATCCTATTGTCATGATCACAATATCTTTTACCCTTGTTAAGAATCCATCTATAGTTTCATCCTCATGCATCTTGAGGTTTTCATACTTCAACCTCTAAATCTATAACTTAGCCCGCTTCACTATGGTTTTACCTTCATATATATTCTAAATCTTCTCTCATATGCCTTTTCCGTTTTTATCACTTTGAATTTTATAAATTCACTCTTTGAAAGGTAAGAAAAAATAGTATTCATATCATTTCCATTATTATCCAAATTATTCATTTCATCTATTTTCATGGAAGAAAATTCAGCATGAAGAATAAATCCATGAGTTACAACTTCCAAGACTTCATAAATAATAGATAAAATATATGGAAACATTATATTCTTCCATATATAATAACCTTTTCCATAAAATTTTGGAATCCGCTTACTGTTTATTGAGTTTAAAAAATACTTTATAGATTATAAAAATCAATGAAAAACATTAATCCTTCAAATTTAAAACATCATAGCACAAATGAATGTATTTTTAGATCTAATACCACTTTATAAGATCCATAAGATCAATGAAATCACTGCTAGAGGGGGTGAATTGGTGCTTATAAATTATTTTTTATGTTTCTTCTTAAAACAAACTTTTCATCATATTAGGATGTTAAGTCTATTTTTTGTAAACTCATCCAAGAACAAACATAAAAGGGTAAATAAAATTTACAAGGTTCACCTTTCAGAATGAAAGGAAAATCGTTGGCAAGATCTACATTTCATTGAGATCATGGGACCTAATTGTATCAATATTTAAATGAAAACAAGATGTTAATATCCTTAAACTCATGTTACATTTCTCCTTACTATGTTTGAGTTCTTCCCAAACTATTACAATGAAAAATTATTTTCTTTTAACAATAATAAATTATTCAAAAAAATGGACATTAAAAGTGTTATTACATTGATTCTTCTCTTCTTATACTTCAACTTGTAATATTATAGGTTCATTCCTTTATATTTGTTCAAAATTAACATCACCTTTTTATTCTTATTTCTCTCAAAAATATTCTTCATCAAATCTATAGTTATTAGTCTCTATTTCTATATATTTTTGCATGCATGATATGTTTTTTATCACACACCAAGAACAAAAAAAATACATTATATTTGAATTTAAAATTCATATTGAATCTATTAACTCCATTAAAATGTTTTCTAACATATTATTATTCTTCCCAAATCTTATTCTTTTATATTGAACACTATTCTGAGTCACAGTAATATAAGAGGGGTGGCTATAGTGTAACCCTGTAGTTTGTAACTACTCCTCTCTTCTTCAAAACTAGTCTCTTCTTCACTCTGAAAACCATCTTCTCTATTTACCTAGATCATAATAACATTTTTTTATGTTTAAAACATGAAAGAACAACATTAGCATCATCCCAAAAATTCTTCCTTTGAAAAAAATTCTTCTTATAAATTTTAGTGCAAACATAAAGATAAATAATCCCCTTACATCGAACTTCACTCTTTTGGGGATTTGTATACGTCGTCCACCACTCTTACATTAATCACCATACATGGGATATATCCCATTAAATTATAAAAATCCCCTTAAATTGATGTGTATATTCATTGCTCAATCCTCTTATGTGTGTATTCCCTTACAAGAAAACAAAAATTAACCATTTTTATATTTTAACATTAAATTCTAGATTTCCTCCAACTCATTCCTGAACTTCTCTATGTCTATAAAATACCCCTCTAAACATCCAAATATATTTACCTTTCATTATATTATTTGATTTTGAAAATTATTTATTCATTGAAAAAAACCAATATAATAGATCATATCAACTTAAAACTTCCCCAAATCATATTCTTTAAATAATTTCTATTTTCAAGAGGTAACTTCTTCCTTCAACCCAAGTCTTCAATAATCTCCCCAAATAATCAATATATTCCAAACATCTCCTGAGATCAACTAATTATTAAGTATTATTTTATTATAATTAGCTATAAACTATTTATTATTTACTAGTAATTACTTATGATTAAATAAATTAGTAACTAGTAGTTAATAAATTCTTATTGTTTATTATTAGTTATAGATTACTCTTTGGTAACAATTAAGTGTGTGTGTGTGTGTAAATATGTATAGATCTATGAAAATATATATAAATTGCTTCAAGAAATATAAAAATATATATACATTATGAATAATTAATAACTAGTAATTATAATTTTTAATAATTAATATTAATAATCAATATTAATTAATACTTACTAATTTCATATATATATATATAATTGTATACAAATGTATAAATATAAAAATATAAATATAAACCTTTACGTAATGTATAATTAGTAAGTAATATTGATTAATTAATAATTTATAATTTATAACTTATAATAAATAATCAATACTAACTAATTAAAAATATATATAAATATATTTATGTATGTTTTATATCATTTCATGTATTTATATATATTTATTTATATTTACATCTCTCTAATTATGTATATGTATGTATGTATGTATGTATGTATGTATGTATGTATGTATGTATGTATGTATGTATGTATGTATGTATGTATGTATGTATGTATGTATGTATGTATGTATGTATGTATGTATGTATGTATGTATGTATACAATTTTATATATTTATGTGTATTTAAAATTATATGTATTTATATATATTTATGAATATATACCTATACATTTATGTTTTTGTGTGTGTGTTATTGTAATTAGTAAGTATTAATTATTAATTTATATATATAAATTATGAATAAATGAAAATGTGTGTGTGCACATGTGCATGTATATATATATATATATATATATATATTAGTATATTAATGTCTCATTAATTATACGAAGATAGACTATATGGAGTAGAAAGGGCTTTGTAGGATAACCAAGATGTAAGGGGTTAAAATCTCACACAACACATGTGTGTGTGAGAGAGAGTGATTAATTTTTCGAGGCGGGTAAGGTAGTGGGGGACCAGATCATGTAGGGTCATGGTGGGCTCAGGTTGAGTCAATCTGAGGTGGACCTAGGTCATTGTGGGTCAATCTATGGTGGATCGAGTAATAAAAAAATAAAAAATTAAAAAAAAATTAAAAAAATTGTACTAAATGATTAGTGGTGGTTAAAAACCATCATGAAATAAATTGTCACAAAATAAAAAACCACTATGAAATTATCCATGATCAACAATCTTTAATGGTTTCCAAGAATTGAAAGTAAATACATTTTTTTCTCACATGGAATTAAAATTGATATTCAACCACTATAATTAGAACTTATAATTATAAATAAAAAATTGGGTATTTCAATTTTTTATCACATGTCATGAATGTGTTAAATATACGTAATCAAAGATCCAAAAGATATTTTTTATACCTATCTCAAAGTATACTTTTTTAAAATATTATTTTAATTAATTTCTTAAAAATAATTCATATATGACTATTATTAATCAAAACTCTTTAAGAGTTAATAGGTTCTCACATAAGTGCTTTAACTGGTAGTGAAAAATTAATTGAAGGGTACGAAATAAAAAAATTAATCCAACTAGGTGGTAAATAAAAAATGATTTTTTTATCCTAAGTGTAATTCCCCCTTGTATTTTGAGGTTCATTTTTCTTAATTTCTATCAAAATATGTGTGTTTTAATGATTGTTTCCTATTTAGGGTGTTGGTGGTGGCCCAGACATAGGAAATTGAGGAGTTGATTGTAGTATGGGGCTGAAATTATGCAACAGGAAGGTGATAATGGTGCAAAATTGTGGTTTGTAGTGTGGTAAGTTCCTAACTAAGATTTATTTTCTTGAATATGGTAGGATTTTGTAACAGTGGGGTTGGTCTTTCTGTGATTCATATCCTTTTACTGTGAGGCTTTAGGTTGTGATGAAATGGATCTCCTCAAGGTATCGAGGCCTTAGGGATAAATAAGTCTTTTGAACCATGAATACCTAGGTCATTCCACAATGAGTGACCTAGGTATCTAGGGGTTGTTCTGGAAAGGGGAATTTTGCCATGACTTAGTGGGGACCCTACATAGGGATCTTATTCCATGGCTAATGGAGGTCATTCTATAATGACCTCCCCACCCATTTTTTATAATATTTATTAAATTATTTAAAATGGGTATACTTAGTAAATATTTCTCCACTTCCCCCAACCCAACCATGAGTCACACACCCAAGGGGGGTTTTCTTCTTATCCAAACTCTCCCTTAGTCATTTATTGACCATTTGATCTATCATTTTTGTGATCATCCCCATTTATTAAGACTAACCTCCCTAAAGCCTTAGACTTTGTTTTCCTTTTTCTATTCCCTCTTTTTCCATGTCAAATACCTAATTTGTAGGGGTTTGTATGGTTCTTGAATTATGAGGAATTTTAGTTGAATTATATTATGTTTATTAGTGAATTTTCTTCTAGAAGCTTGAGGTAGGAATTCCTTATCATGTTTTAGCATTCTTATGTGATTTTATGGTCTCATGTTCATGTGAGTGTGTGTATATGCATAAATTAATTCCACCTGAAGTATTTAAGTGGTCAAGTGGGTATAAATTGATATAATTGACCCTTCGAGGGTATAGGTGGGTGTTCTATTTGGGGATGACCAACTTTAGTGGGTATGGTATCTCGGTATAGGGATATCCTCCTAATGGGATTAGGCCTAAAGTGGGTTTATTGGTCCTGATTATGGATTAAAAGAACTTGTATCATGATTTATAGATATAGGTGTTGAACTCATTCAATTTTAAAGGTGTTGATTAGTGGAAATAGATAATATGAGAATATTTTCATGGGATAAGTTAAGTTATGGACAAAAGGGAACTCCCATAAAGTTCATGATATGGGATAGCTTGTTAAAGCATGTGTTTTACCTTAATGGTTTGGATATTATTTTTTGTATACTCTACTACTGGTTTTATATGATTTCATTATAGACTCATCCATGGTACCTCCCTACGAGGAGGTTGTTGGTTTAACTTTTATGGGAGAATTGGTATGTTATGTCCTCCTCATAATGTTTCTTGTAATTATTGGTTAATGTGTGACTCGACCATGGGGCCTTACCTCTAATGTGGTGTTAGTTTATCTTTATTGGGAGGTTGACTATGTTATCCCCTCCTTATGCTTCTTTATATGAGACTAGTGGATGTTAAACTTGGATTTGTGGCCTTTCCCTAAGGGTATGGTTCGACTAGTTCAATATTTTTATTGTATTATTCCTCTCTTAGATAGCTTATTATGACATCAGAGAGTGTTTTAGTACAAAATCACTTCATCCATATAGTGTTGACCTCATCGAGTATAGTTGCAGCTTATTGATTCATGGTTATTTCTTGATTACTCAACATGGTAGCATTCTTTCTTTGGATTTAATTATTTTTCATCATTACGTCAACTTACATATATATGACACACTTATTATAAGTTCATGTTAGTGGTGTCCTACTAGGTTTTATTAATCACACATTACATGGACATCTTGATTAATGTACATAATTTGTTGTCAGGGTTACAACCAATGGGGAGGTATCTATGACAGATGCTTTTATAGGTGGAGTGGGGTATAGATGTGGAAATACTAGTAAATACTCTGGGTTCATTTTTTGGTTGTTCTCTTGTTTTCTATTGTTCTTTTGATCATTGTACAAATCAATTTTTCATTGACATAGTTTTCATGGGTTTGAAAAAATCTAGTTAAAACCTTAGGTATATATATATAATATTGGAAAACATGGTTGTCTTTATAGAGGGGTGAAAATTTTTAGTTGTCAAAATTAGTTAAATGGGGTGGTTTTGGTGAATTCAAACTTAAGAGGGATTTGAAAATAGTTTTGAACAAGTGATATAATCATAGTGGTGAAAGTTGATGGGTTAAGATTTGGATTACCAATTTCAATGTTATCGTTGTCTTAGAAATTGTCCATTATTCTTATTAATTAATAAATTAAAGAATTTATAATTTCTTAATCATTCACCTTAGGTAAAAAGAAATAGTGAGGATTAATATTATGGTAATAACCACCTAATCAAACCACATTCTTATGTGTGTTAAAAGGTATTAAATGATACAAAAATAGAAAACTACCTGTAAATTTCTTAGAAAAATCCCAATTGAGTTTTGGTGTTCTTAATAAATTCAAGGATAGATCGTTATCTCCCATGCATGTATCATAAATCACTAGATAATCACCACTCAACCTATCTTATTCCATAATATATAAACTAAACTTAGTGTACATAGAGATAAAATTATCATACAAAGAAACCTTCAATTTATATAAATAATAAAATGAAGACAATTTTATTTAGAGTAATATCCTACTACTGAATAAAAATAGATTAACAAAAGAAGTAATTTTATTCATTAAAATAAATACTCAAGAATTATAATAAAATACAATTCCCCTAACTCAATCACCAAAGGTTTTTACCCCTCTATTTAAGAGGAAATATGTATAGGGAAGAACAAAATAAAAAAATATGGTAGCATAAAACAAAAATTAATACTCAAAAAATTCAAATAGTAGTAGAATCATGCACTCCTTTTCACTTTTGCCTCCTATTTTTTATAGATTCTTTATTTTTTCTATCTCTGATGAAACCTATGATATTAATTTCTCTTTGAACCTAGATTTCTTATCTAATATTGTAGGATCCCTAAAAATATACATCTTTTAATTCTTCTTTCCCTCCCTACATCGGTCCATAAATGGTCTTCATGGGCTTCACACTTATTTGATTTAAAGATATATCCCTAAGTTTCCCCTATAGTGAATATTCTCCACATGGTATTAGTTTATCTATACAGCTGAAATTACTTTTGAATATTTCAAAATATATTTCCTTGCATGGTAGGTTTGTCTCTTTATTTTTGTAAATATAATAAACCTTACAAATATGAGTGAATTAATAAAATTTATCTTATACGGAGTAGGATGACTCTTACACAAAGTAGTATGACCCTTATGGGTAGTAGGATGACCCTTAAATGGAGTATTAAAACCCTTACGCATGGATATAATGTCTCTTATAACCACTATCCTTCAATAATTTCTTAAAAATAGAGTCAAAATGAATCTTAAATTTCAAAAAATGAACTCTTGTGAATACAATGGTTGTTGGGTTTTACTCTTATTCATTCATTATACTTCGATAGTTTTTGAGTGCAACGTCTAGATGACTCTTAAATTCTTACAAGTTTGGCCAAATCTTCAATGTATGTTCAATAATGACTCTTATAAATCTTAGTACCTAGGAAAAATTTACTTTTATATAGCCTAACTCTTATATAATTTCCTTAAAATTATCCAATCACATGCTTTATAACCCACAACTACTTCAGCCAAAAAACATTACCCTTCAAAATAACAAAAAATAGGGTAATAAATAGCTATCCATCCATTTTATTTCAAAAAATTAATAAATAAATTAATTCGCAATTTTTCTATTTAAATAAATATTCTCCAAATATAATGAAATGTCACTTTAATCTTAAAAACATACTAAAACTGAATGAATTAATAATTACTGAAGAATAAAATGAATGTAATGTTAATAAAATATAATTCATTTATTTCCTAGGTTGATTCCCTTATACGTAAAACATAGGCTCCTAGACAAGTGAACATAAAAAATATTACCAAAGAAAATTCAAAACACTATCCAATGTGAGTTCTCTTTTCTACAGCCATGCCACTCAAACTCATCATTCATCTTAAATGTTCTTAATTTAAAATATTTTGCTCATTACTAAAACTATGAATTCAAGAAATTCTTTTCTCATTCCAAGCTCATGTAGGGGTAACCAACGACATGTTGAATTCCTAAATCTCCACCCAATGAGTCAAGTACTTATGTTTATAATGAGTTATTTTCAGTTCATTTCTAAGGCTAATAGTTTATAGGTTTTTTATTAAAATATTTTTATGTATAATATGAGGTTTATATATATTTGAAGAAAAATTCATAATTTCCAATTTCCTTTCAAGAATTGAATCTGCACTTAATCTCCCTTGTAGTGGTTCAAATATGGAACCTTTTTTATTTTAAAGTAAAACTCACACTTTCACCACTTTAGTGGTAATAAAAATTTATTCTCTTTATTTCCTTTAGAAACTTTATTTTTTTCCAATTCTACTCATATTTTAGTTTTGAAAGTATAGAGGAATATTTTTATTTTTAGGCAATTGTGTGGAATTTCCTACCCCATTCTGGAAGTTATTCTCCTACCATTATCTTAACTATTTTATGATTCTTAGATTATTTCTCAAAATATTTTTATAAATTTACCAATAAATTCCTCAATATAATCACATAAAAACAAATAAAAATGCTCATACATCTTCAACTCAGACTAACTAGCTCCCTCACTCAAACTTGAGTCCTAATATGATCATACATTGACTTATAGAGATAAGAAGTTAGGGATTTGGGGATTTTAATATTTTTTTCTATAAAGATAATTCATGGTTTCTAGGGGATATAAGTCTTAAATTTCATGGTAAGATGAAATGTCTTTTTACTGTAAAAAGTAAATTTCATTAAAAATATTGCCTTGATCATTTACAAAACAGGTTTATCAATGCTTCAGGGTTTTGATTTGATTAATTATTAAATAATAGCTATTCAAGCATGACTTTTTTCTCTAAATAAATGATGGAATTGTAAAAAATATGTAAAATTTACATTAAAATCCTCTTAGGTAAGTGATTTTAATGTAGGAAATTATATCTTGGCATAAGATTCAAAAAGTAATGGTATTTTCAAGAATTTCTCACACTTAAAATTTGAAAAAAAAATCAACATTCATATATGATTAGTTATTGGTTCAAATTGGTTTATCAAAGTTTTTATAGGTTAAAAATTTTAGTGTATCCATTTAGAGATCAAAAGATTTTAAAACACATACAAAATTTGAAAATATAGACACAAAAAAGAAAAAGAAAAATAGAAATATGATATTTATAAAACTATAAATGTTAACCTCACCTACACTTAAATGATTAAATGTAATAAATTCATTATAATCATCATAAAAATTAGAAGTATATTTAATCTAAGAAAAATAATCAATCATGTGTTAAATAAAGGTAAAATATGGGGGTGTTATTGATGGATAGGTTGGAAGAGTGTGATCTCTTCCATTGGTGATTACAGCAGATTCTAATAAAAATTATTTTGTATATTCCAATTGATAGTGAATGATGCATTTATCCTTCTTTAATAGTCTATATATTATATAATGGGTATAAATTATTAACAATATATGAACCTTACCATCTAAAATGTTTTACCAAGAATTAAATTCAGACTTGAGTTGTACAACAATACTTGTTCCTTGAAATTGAAAACTTTTTTATTGAATTAGAATACCATGGGCCACTATTTTTCTTACCTGGTAAATTATAGATATCATAAAGGCTTATATTAAAATTTATTCTAGATTATAAATCAAAATTATACTCTCCTTTATAGTTTTTTTACAAATCTAGAGTCATCTCCCTTACTACCCAATATGCCCTGTATTCTAGCTCTACATGTAGATAAAAGATTTTCCCATAGATCAACCAATATGAGATCATTCCAATGAGAGTTTTTAGGGTATCTTGTAATCCCAAAAGGTGTCTTCAAATCACTTGCTCAAATCCTTCCTATTTGTCTTGATAGTTTATTCAAAGATTCATTTAATTTATTTGTTAGAAACTGTATATATTTTATTGGTCTATGGGCGGTAGGGTGTTGAGGTATTACAATGTAATATATACTTTCTCATCAATGATTTTATCAAATATTTTAGAAATGGGTTCCTTTGTCACTTTTGATTTCTCTTAGGACTGAAAATATACAAAAAAATATTCCTAAAAAAATAAAAAACAATAGAAGAATCATTAGTTTTTATGGCTTTATCTTCCATCCACTTTGACACATAGTTCATAACTAGAAAGATATAATAATTTATTAATTACATGAGAAATGTTCCCATAAATTTTATACCCTAAAAGATTAAAAATTTCATAAAATATTATTGTTCGTTGAGGTGTTTATTATATCTTGGGTATATTGCAAGTGAATTAACTCTCCTCACATTTCTTACAAAATTCATTAGCATTTTAAACAGTGTAGACCGATATATGTTTGATTAAAAAACTTTTCTACCATTTTTTGGAATTCCAAAATATTATATACAAGATAAAGGGCTTCCAATATCAAGGAAAATTTATACCTCATTTTTTGGAACACATCTTATGATCATTTATCATTAATTTTTTTCCAAATATATTGTTCCTCCCAAACATATAACTTTGAATTAGATTTGATTTTATGGGTTTGTTTTTTGTTTACCGGAGATAGAACTTGAGTGGTTACTAACAAATTTAATATATTAGAATACTAGGGTTCATCTCCTTTAATAAAATATATTTTATCTATTGGGATAAAGTAGATTAAGGGATCCTTGTCTATAATTCTACTCTTGTTGTGTGGGGAAGCTTACTCAGGTGTTCTTAAAATTGATTATAAACTCATTTATTAATATTTATTTCTAAATCAATATCCTAGAGTATAAGTATCTAATTGAATAGACTTGTTTTATATTCCATATTATTCATTATATATCTAATAGGTACATGCTTAAAAAAATAGTCACCTTAGTACCAAAAAAATATTATCTAAAATTATCCATAGTAAAAACCAACTAACAAAAATTCTTTTTCAATGGTTGTGTAATGGTTTTATGTTACATCTAGTGTTATTAAATAATATTAAATGGCATGATTTTTCCCTTAAATTTTTTGGGATAACAATACTCCAACAACATGGTTAGAAGAACCACAAATCATCTAAATGGGATACTCCCAATTGGGTGGATAATTCACTCATGGTGTGGTTAGTTTATATTTAAACTCATGCAATTGTTTCCAAAAAAAATCATTAAAAAGTAAATAAAAAATATTTTAAAAGTTATTTGTAAAGGGTGAAATCAATATTAATAAATTATTTAATAAATCTTTTATAGAATCGCACATGTCCTTGAAAAGATATATTATGCTTCACATAAGTTGAGTAAGAAACTATATTGATAATTTGAATTTTATAATTATAAACTTCAATACCATGTTATGGAATCACATTTCCTAATATTTGGGACTCTTTCCGGGATGAAATAACACTTTTTAAAATTTAAAACAAAGTTCTTTTTAGTTACTATTTTCCAAACATTTTCATAATTTACAAATAAGTGGCCAAAATAATTTCCAAAAATTGTAAAATCATCTAGAAACACCTCAAGATATAATTTTATCATATTAGAGAATATACATAACATGAATATTTGAAATTTTTCTAGTGTATTACATAATCAAAATATCATTATTTTATAAGTAAAGGTTCCATAATGTCATGTAAAATTTTTCATATCCTGATCCTTGGTTGAAACAGTCACTTGAAACAATCTGGAAAATCTATCTATAAAATAGTAATGAGTGTTACCTAGAATTTTTTATAGTATTTGGTAAAAAATGGAATAAGAAAATGATATTTAATAGTAACCTATTTAAACTTATTATAGTCTATACATACTCTCCAACAGTTCTGTAATCTAAAAAAAATATTCCATTATTCTCATTCTTAATTATAGTAATTCCAGTTTTCTTTGGAACTATATGAATGGGATTGACCCGTTGAAAGTCTAAAAAAGGGTATATTATACTTTATTCTAATAATAATTCAATTTAATTCTTAATTTCATCCATCATGTTTGGTTTGAGTTATCTCTAGGTCTATCTAACAAGTTTTTAATTTTCTTTAAGAAAAATTATGTGCATACATATTTTGGTACTTATCCGATGGGTATCTACAAAAATCAAGATTATAACATTAAAATTTTCTCTAAAAAGTCCTATAAATTTTTGTTCTTTATCAGGAGATAGGTTGATGGAAATGATTATAGGCATCTTTCTTCAATTAATTAAAAATATATATTTTAATTTAGTAAGAATGGGTTTTAAATATAGGTTTGTGGGTTTTACTAATGATAAAGTCATATTTGGTTACCTTAACTTTATATTCATGAATTATTTTATAGAATATGAGATTCCAACACCTTAATCATTGAATAAAAAATCAAAACCCTCAAAAAAAACAAAAGTTTACTCATCTTTAAGTGGTTTCACATGGTTTCCAATTTCCTCTAAATTGTTTTTCTAGACAGTTTTAAACTTTAACTAATTTCCAAAACATAAAATTTCTAGTAACTTACTAGTTTCTTTACAAGGTTCTAGTTCCTCAAGGTTTGATAGTTTGAAAAGTGAATTCTCTTACTGTGGGTACTTCATGGAATAAGAAATTTTTAAGTGTAAAAAATTCTCACTATACTATATATTTGGAGTTATTTCATGGACATTAATTAATATTTCCTTTTTTTCTTCAGAAAGGGACTACCTAAGATGATAGGTGATTGAGTCAGGGTACTATCCTCTTATATATTATCACATAAAAGTTTGTATGGAATATGAAATCTATACTCTAACTAAAAATATTTGTAACACTCCATGATTTTATTATGTATTTTTCCTTTAAATAAATATTTTTTGAAATAAATTGTTCCACACACAACAATAAACTAAAAAAACACAATATATTTTATTAAGATAAATTATTACAATATAAGAAAAACATTAATACATTATGAGAATTAAAATATTAAACATAATTAAGAAATTTACAGGAGGAATAAAACAACAGGTAAATATAAATACCCTGAACATAAAATCTTCATCTTCATGGTTTTCCATGAATATCATAACCCTCATTGAAACTATGGAAATAAAAAAGGAATTAAAAATATAATATATGTTTTTATAGAAAAGTAAATGAATAGAATGAATGATTCTATTAATTTATATAGGTTATATATAGGAATGAAACTTGATTGTGTTCATTAGAAATATGGTCATTGGATATATTCAATGGGTAGGTTGTGTAAGTGAAAATAATATAATTCAAAAATAATAAATAATTCTGGAATGAAATAAAAAATTAATATTTGATTAAAATACTTTATTATAAGAATATATTTTTATACACTATATATTATTATTATTATTAAGGAATTATTTGATGCATTTATAAAATAAAAAATAAATCTTTTTATAACAATGGATTTAAAAAATTAAAATGTTGGAATATGAATAATTAATTTTAATAGGATGAGGTAAAAAATATTTAATATAAAAAATGACATTTTTCAAATAATTATTCTTTTAAGTATTATGTACAGTTATCTTAATACATTAAATTGATCATTGTTAAATAATGAATATAATTTAAATTTTCAATGTATAAAAAAAATATTAACATTTATTTAGTTATTAATTGATATGAAATAAAATTATGAACACTTAATTTCTAAAAAGTTATTTTTAAATAAAAATAATTTATATATAAATATATTATGTTTTCATTTAAAAGTTAAATTCCTCATAATTAAAAATTGAATTTGATTAAATGGATTTAAAATTTATAATCACCGTTTTAGAATTGGTTAAACAGGTTAATTTCATTTTTTAGGCATTAAAAGAAGTTACTAATGTTAAAATTGAGTTTTTGTGTAGGGATAAAATGAGGTAAAAAGACATAAAATAAGTTTTAAAGACATAAAATATCATAAAACAATATCTAAAAATTATTATATGAGTACCTTCTCGACCAAACCTTATCCCACGTTTATTATTTATCAAATTTTTACCCACTTTCCTTTTAAAATGACATCCTTATACATTGAAGAGTGAATATATATGAAAATGCCACTCAAAACTTATTGGAGTTGGTTCCATATATCCAACTTATGTGTACTTTATGATCAACTATATTAATTGTTTTAATATTAATAAACTTATTATCAAATCATGTTTATTCTTCCGCATGACATAGTTTGTGATATTGTCTTAAGTACAATTGTCACAATAAAAGGTCATAGAAGTTTCCCAATATGATGAGAACCTAGAAGTGTCAAGAAAATATTCTTAAAATATATTTTTTATAGTCGGATGATATAATTTTATATGAAACAAATGAAACAATCTATTAGGGGTGGATACTCATAGGATTTTTAGGCACTTTCTCATAGTGTGTGCCCTAGGTAATTTCCAGTATGAGAGATTATTATAGCATGACCCTGTAGTAGGAAAACCAAAATTTAATTATGTAATTGGATATTCCTATCTATGGATATGTTTATTGATCATTATAATTTAATATTATTATTAATGGATATTATTAGACTCTTACTTTAATGTATTGATAAAAACAGTGATGACATATATTCGCGGTGAAGTAGTATATGTTGTGTATGTCACGAGTGATATTTCATTTATGAATAATGTGTGAAATGAGTTTTCCCTTGTATTATTTAACTAAATTTGATATCTTATTACCTATAATGGGAATATAATATCCCAAATAAATCAATAGTCATAGTGTACTATGGGTAGGCTAAATTCCAGAATGTCAAAGGAAGAGTTATTTAGCACATTGGTTGATGACACTAATATGAATCCTAATTGATCAAAGATATCATGATAAAGTGATTATATTACAAAATTAGTATTAATATGATGTTTTATTTCATTTTAATATTTAATTCCTTCTTTATGCGTTCCTTTTCATGTTTTTAGGTGATAACCTTTGACTTTACATGTTCTACCTATTATCATTATGAAAGGGGATTATAGGTTAACACACTAAGTGTATATAGAATCTAAATTAAATTATACTTTGAATTTAACAAGTTAGAATAAATATTATTCTTTCTTTGTGGTTTAATAATTATTTAGGATTGGTTGATCACCAAGATTTAGTCATTATTTTTTTAGAAGAATAAATATATGAGTTAAATAAAAATAAATATTTATTTGTAAGATTTAGTGAATATATTGTTTATTATATTTATCGGTGAATAATGAAATAATATTTATTTATTAAATAAATAATAATTATTAAAGGTTTGGTAGATAATGATAAAGATATATTAACTGTGTTTAATGGTCTAGCCAAAAATCATATGTTAAATATCTTTTAAAAAATATTAATTCATTTATTTAACATGTGATATTTATTTATCTACAGGTATTTCACATGTCAAGTAAATAATATTATTATTTGTATTATTATTATACATTTGTTTTTGTAATGAATAATATATTGGATAAGGACTTATATGAAATTACCAACCCTATCCTGGCTTTATAAATACCCGATTATATCATATTCTAGGGTTAGTCACTTGTTGTGAACAATAAACCTAGAGAGAATTATCTAATGCCCTAGAGATATTTCTCTCAAGAACGTGCTCAATAATTGGAGCACCAATCTTTATAAAACCTCTATAGGCTTTAATATTCCCTTAAGAATCCTAAATTAATGAATAAATTCTTCCTACGATCAACGATGAACGATACAAGTAATCATAATTGACCGTGCTAGAACCTGATGATTCTATGGTGACATTTCAAGATTTTAGAGCACATTTAGATCAATTTTAGAGGTATTCTACCTTTTTATCCTATGGCGTAATGATGGTACAATGAGATAATTAAACCTAATCATCAACAAAGAAAGAATTGAAAGATAAGGTAATTCTAAATCTATCCACAAACTAATTATAAGTTATATTTGATGATCCCGACTTCTAGTTGTGGTGTTAATAAGTTAATTAATATTTGATTTAATTCCATTGGTCATGATTTTATTCATCATATACATATCGTATTATTCGTCAATTATGACAAAAATTTGAGTTGGTTATGCCCAGTATGTGTTTTTTCTATGTCAGGAACCAATAAGTTGTATCAGAGCAGTCTCATAATTAATTTATAATTATTTATAAATCATTGATTGTTAATATGAATTTTTTATTACTTTTACTTCTAGGTTATTCATTCTTTAAATCTTAATATAGAATTTTTCTTATCCATTCTTTATTCTTACTCATATAACTTAGAAAAGGTTAAATTAAAAAAATCTGAAGTCTCCATCAGGAGATGCCAAGGGTTTTAGTCAGATAACACAAAAGTACACTGAATTTAGCCGAAAGATCGATGTCATGTACCTATATTCAATGAAAAAAGGTGAATTTTATTAAAATTGTTTTATTGTTCATTAACTACACATGGAGTAAATTTAATGCACATCACATGTTGACCAGCCCATGTTTTCATGAAATTTTTTTGACTAAACATCATGTAAATCAGTTTCATGTCATGTTGTCCATGTGTTTTCCTAGGGTAAAATACGGGGGTAAGGTCCAAGAAATGTCATGTATTTAATACATGACATAGGGAATGAAAATTCATACAAAATTTTGGTCACACAACATGTAGATTTCATACATACATGTGGATGATAAATATGCACAGTCCCTAGGCATATTTCATAGATATGGGAAATAGAGGTTACACACTGTATAACAAAAATAAAAATCGTACAATCTGTTATACCTCATGTGAATATTTTAATGTGTATAGAAAATTTAATTATATAATTAAACCTATTTATATGTGTTCTATGTGTCATTTATTTGGTATTACATTCTATGGGATAAGATTATTAATTATATATTAAATTAATTTTGATTTTAAATTTTAAACTACAATCTGTGTATGGTCTTTACTTATAGTGTACTCCATGTGCATTAATATCATCACATGTTGTGTAATTTATATATGATCATGTGTAATTTATAAATAAATTCATGCCTTTTAATTATGGGGAAAAAATATATGTTGGCTTCCATGTGAATGTACAATAAAAGGACCATGCTGAGTAGTTTGGATGGGTACATGTTATTGACTTCAAGTAAAATTGTGTACTTTATTATTTTTAAATAAAATTACTTTTAGAAATTATTTTTAAATTATGGATGATATAAATTTCAAGATGGTTTGGATGGAATTAAGATAAATTAAATTAATTAAAAAATCATATAACTAATTGGATTAATTCAAGGAATTTATCTTAATTAAAGAATGAATTGAAGTAATTTATAGTTAGATTAAAAATGTATATTTGTTTCATGTGTCTGGGTTATCATTAGCTTAGACCAGTCTTGTGAATGTGATTGTTTCATTTTAATTTATTATTATTAAATTAAAATTATTCATTTTATGTCATGGAATCCTCTCATTATGTATGAAAATGTGTTCCCACAATTTATTTTATACAAACCCCCTAAACCAATCCTTTGGTTCCTCTCACTTTCATGTGAGTATAGAATATATAATGGATAGGGATTCCATGAAAATGAAGGTAGTTATATTTCAAAGTTATGGTGAAACCAATCCAAGAGGTTCATAGGATCATAGGTGGAATGTTTCATCACAGACTAAGTTATGATTCATGATTTTTCTCCCAAGGTTTGAGGGTTAGTTTATCATATGAATGATAAACTAACCATTAGATAATCACATGATCATGCCACTTTTATCATTTTAATTATGTTTAATTGCATAGTTAATTTATTTATTTATGTTTTTTCATAATCACATAAATTGATGAATTAACAAGCATTCAAGATGAAATTAAAATAAATTAGACTATATGAAAATTTTATCTTAAACATGATTAATCACTTAAATAAAATCCACTTAATATTAATAAAGATTTAATAAGATAAAATGGTCAATTTACACATAAAGATAAAAAATACTCAAATCAATATCTTAAGTTGATATATCTTTCCACTAATAAAGTAAATATCAAACCATAGTTTGAAAGTTCTTAACCGACCAATGTTGAGGTTTTTTTCAATTATCATGGAATTTAAGATTGATTTTTTGGGTTTACTTGACTCGTTTTACATTGATGGTTGACTTTCAAAGTAAGAATTGGTGTAACCAAGAGGCGAGAGTTGAGGAAATCCTTATCCAAGATTTCAATATTGAGGATTCCACTCAACAAAACAAGGAACTATGAGTCAGTGTAGTTGGAAATTTAAGCCTACATAAAACCCTTTTAATAGATTTTTAGAACAAATTCTAGGTCAGTATAAGGGGAATATGGATCCTTGAAACTATAATATTCGTGCAATTATATATTCAAAAATTAATTGTGAGGGATATTAAGTTTCAAAAAAACAATCGGAGATGAATAAAATAATAAATTAAAGCTTATTATTTTTTTAAAAGGTAGTGTTTTGGTCAAAGACCAAAACAAAAAATTTATTATATAAAAGAAAGGGGTTACAAAAGTGGAAAGGAATGCATTTTGTTTACATCCCGAACATAAATAGGAAGAAGATCAGGTGGAAGATAATCTCTCCAGGTAGTTTCTTTATCAATGCCCATGTTGGAAAGGGCATCAGCAATTCTGTTCGCTTCCCGGTAAGTGTGCGTAGCAATGAATCTGGGGGAGGAGAGTGAGTGGAGGTAGTCTATCTAGTGGGAAGTAAACTTCCAAGATAGGTGTATGGTACCCTTCCAAATTTCCTGGACAATAGTAGAGGAGTCACTTTCAATCCCTATGTTGTTCCAGTTGTGCAGCTTAGAAAAAAATATCGCATGAATGACGCTGAGAATCTCGACTTCTGGGGAGGTAGCAATACCACATGATCTGTAGAAGCAACCGAGAACTTGATCTAGATGATTTCTGAATATGGCTCCACAACCCGATGGGCCTGGGTTTCTCTTAGAGGTGCCTTCTACGTTGATTTTGATCCATCCTATATAGGGGCTTACAAAAAACTTCAAGCATGAATTTAGGGTGAGGATACTTACCTACAATCCCAAGACATCATAGGATCACCAAATCTCTGACCGAGTTGTCACACTGATCCTTCTGTATCGATGCCACCACTCGGGTAGCGATAAGAATTCTCATTTTACCTGCATTAATATTGAAAGAACTATTACGAAAAGTATATTCATTCCTACCATGCCAGATCACATGCAGAATCTATGCAATCGCTGCCACAAATAGGTTCTTGATTTTTCGAGAGTTAGATGTCTCCAAACATCATTGAAACTGAGAGATTAGAGAACTAAAAAACAACCAATTGCATTCAAATATGTCAAAGATATAATACCAAAGAGTCGTAGTCATAACACAAGAAAGGAAAATATGGTTAATATCTTCACGATGTTGGTTACACATATGGAATTTAGAGAAAAGGTTGATTCTAAAAGTTTGTAAACAATATTCAGTAGGAATCCTACCATGAGAAATACACCAAACAACAGTAAATAATGAAGGTTTAATCCAGGATTTATAGAAGTTATTAATCCATATAAAGTTGGGCATATCAATGATTTACATATGTTTTTAGAAACTCTTCGAGTCAATAATCCCATTATGTGAAGGTTCCCCGATCAAGAAATCATCATTAATAGAGAAATGGTAATTTTTGACAATAATTTTAATCTCTTTAGGAAAAGGAGTACTTTCATGTTCATGATGTTTTTTATGGTGTCACTTGTATGCATAGGGAGTTGAGAGGAAGAAATCAAGAAGATCAAGGGCGTTCCAGTCCAGTTATCAATCCAAAAATTCAAATTCAAGTCTCTGTTGGCCATTCATCTAGAATTAGACAAAATTGAGTTGAAGGTACATTTAATGGACGGTCATATGGGGGATGTGAAATAATTATGCGTATTGCATCATAGTTTTTCAAGAAAACGAGCCCGAAGGAAGTCCGTGGAAGGAGATTTGTTACAAATGAGATTCCACATGAGCTTCACCTGAAGGTCCTGGTTAAAGTTAGTGAGGTTTTTAATTCTAATACCTTCTTTTCAATAGGCTTATAGCAAGAGGACCATGGTATAGTGACTAATTTCCATTCCAGATTGCTTCCCATCTAGAAAAAGTTTTTAATGGCATCATTGATGTGTTTTAAGATACTAGCTGGCAATTTATAGATCATCATGGAATATACCAGTTTAGAAACAATTGTGGAATTAATAAGACAAATTATCCATGCCATTAAGGGATTTTTGCCTTTCCAAGAGGAGAGGTATTGAAGAGTTTGATAAAAAAAATGTCAGAGAAATAAACAGCTTTGGGTCTACCCCAAAAAATGGTAACACCAAGATAATTTAAGGGGAAAGATCCCTCCTTAATACCAAGCATATTCGTAATGCTATTTTTCCGACCAGGGGGATAGTTTTTTCCAAAATAAATAAATGATTTCATCCAGTTGATATGTTGTCCATACACATCTTCATAGTGAGAGATGATGACTTTAAGGTTGATTAAGTTTATTTTGTCCCCCTTTAAAAAAAGGATTATATCATCTGCATAAAGCAAATGGGAGGGGGAATTCACGTTTATTGAAGTGGGGATAGGTTTGATATTACCATTCCTAATAGCTTGGGAGATTAGTCTACTAAGGTAGTCTTCAGCAATAGGGAATAGGATAGCTGAAAGGGGGTCTCCTTGTCTGACCCCTTTAGTACACATGAAGTAACCTCTAAGCATACCATTTAGAAGAATAGAGATATGATCTGAATTAAAGAGTGTTCTAATTCTGTTGATAAAAGTCTCATGGAATCCATAATTTCTAAGAACATTAAAAATAAAGTTCCAATCAACGATATCGAAAGCCTTAGTAATATCAAGTTTAATGGCCACATTCCCGCGACTTGTTTTTCTGTTCAACATGTTAGTGGATTCAAAGGATAAAAAGATATAGTCTTGTATAGATCTTCCATTAATGAAATCAAATTGATTCCATGAAATAATTCTATTACTAATAGTAGAGATACGGTTTGCAATCAATTTGAGAAAATTTATTAGGGAGATGGGTCTAAATTGATTGATTGCGTCAGCATTTTCTGACTTAGGAATAAGAACAAGGAATTGAGAGTTCAGTCCATGAGGAAAAATTCATCTAGAGAAGAAAGCTTTAACCATTCGGCAGCAATCATTCTAAATGATATCCCAATTTTACTGGTAGAACCCATTATTAAAGCCATCCGGACCTGGGGCACCATCTGTGTTAAGACTAAAAACATCATCCTTTATCTCTTGATCCAGTGGGACATTATTAAGTAAAAGATTATCCTCATCTGTAACCATAAGAGGTATAAATTCAAGTCAAAGATATTTATCAATATTAGGAAAATTGAAGATATTATTAAAGGGAGTGATAACCATCTCACCAACTCAAATTTCATGGAATGATATAGGTATTTTCACATTATACTATTCCATGAATGGAAATTATACATTCTAGAAACACCACTTTCTAAGTCACTTACACAAGGGGATAGTGATGAAGAAGTATCTCTCTACCAAAAACACATGGATGATTCCATGGATATCTAATGGTTCATGTTATCCTCTATGTCTAGTGAAATTTTAAAGAAACATGAGGATATTTATTTGTAGATTATCATATCTCACCATCATGGTCTTTATCAAGAGAAGGAAATAAAAGAGATATATGGGATCTATAATGCACTATTCAGGTGAAATATTGGAGAGTTAGTTTCGGGTGGGACTCACGTAGTCAAGATGATTGGATACATAGAATGCTTAAACATAATGGGGTTTAATATCCTTGATTAAATATGCACATATATCAATATATCATCACTATATAAAGTCTTCTCCAATTTCATTACAAATTATAATGTGAACAATAATAAGAAGAATCTTTCAAAACTTCTTACTCTTATTCAACAAGTTGATACATACATGAGGCATGAAAAACCTATTTTCCTTATAATGAATAAAAAAGAAGAATTGGGTAAAGGGCCTTAAGACTCACTCTAAGTCTAAGGCTCGTGAGCACCATCCTTCTAAGAAGAAAATGATCCAATGGCAAGAAAAGGAACAAAATGCGGTATATTTTTCATGTGTCAAGATAAGACACTAGAATAAATGTACCAAGAATAATCATGGGGAAGATTTAGGTAAATTAATTATTGAGTGAAATATTTTTATATCTATAAGATGGTTATTTAATACAGCTTTTTCTGCCTACATATGTATTCAAATATAAGATCCAATTAGATTAGGAAAATTTTCTAGAGGAGAAGTGGATCTTCAAGAATCCAATGGAGTGTGACTTATTGTTTTTACTATATGATATTACCACTTTTAATTTCTAAAAATGATGATTTTTGTTTTAAAATATTTTTATTATTTACCAACTATTACGAAGTTCAGAATTTATGTATCTTATTTTGATATAAATGGTTTTATTTTCATGTTTTGGAATAAGAGTTTTTTCTTTTACAAAAGAGACATATGTTATGGTATGATGAAATAAAAATTGAATATTTTTATAAAATAAAACAATTTTAAGGTTATATTTAGAATAAAAACATTGGACAAACATACAGAGGAATTTAGACTTCATACAACATAACAACTTTATTCTTGAAGAATTTAAACAAATTAGTTCCATGAACCCTATGTAAGATTCATTATAAAGGAAAATAGTTCATCTCTGGTTCATATTTTAAAATTTCCTAAAAGAACCTTTCCATTTTTTCCCAAACCTTAAGGTAATATACCATGATAATATTTCTTTCATTTAATCCATGAAGAAGGATTCAGTCTTGGTCATTAATCCATGATGATTTCTCATTATTGTGTTCATTCTGAATCATTCTCTCATAAATTTTATTTACATACTTCATTGTTTTACATACATCTAAAAGCTCTACATCCATCTTTTCATCATAATTTACAAGTATATCTATTTTAGATGTAAACACATGAGTATCTTATTTTCTAGTATCACCTCCTTTTCTATCTTGAAATCAGTCCTTACCAATAGAGGAACATGAACCACCAGGGGATTTGACATTGATCCCCTTGATTTCTAAATAATTGTGTTTGGGGGTACCTTCCCTCTCAGTGATCAATAAAACTCCTTCCTCAATTTCTATAGTTTTTTTAGGGGAACTTCACTAGGCTTTGGTCTTTGAATTTTCACTGACTTGGTAGCCAATGGTTTGGGTAGATAGGAGTAGTCCTTTCTAATTATAGATTTCTTGACTTTTTTAGTCTGGTAGTATACCAAATAAAGGCCACCATTCTTATAATTTTTTCACCTATACGTAAACTTTTACCAAATTAAGGATCCTTTTCAAAATCAAGGGATACTAGACAAGAGTTTGTTTTCCCTTACAGAACCTCATAAGTAACAGGTCCCTCTGAATAAAGATGGTCAAACTAAAACTGTATATTGTCCCTACATAGGCCCAAGATTCCTTCTCCTTTTGGACTTTTTAGTTTCCTAAACAACATCATCAATATTACCCATGCAATCACCTTTTAAATACTAGAAGCTATTTTGGACCACAACCACTAAACTCATCCTCCATATAGAAACTGTAACATCCCAGGTAAATAAAGAATATGACATTTTTATATTTATCCATATTTGTGAGTAAAATGTTAATATTAATTTAAAGGGAATGTTATGATCGATGGCATACCCAATACGCAACAACGAGTTTCTTGGAAATCTTACGTTGCACTCTAATAATAAAATAATATTATTTTAAATGGTAGTTAACGTATAGCCATTGTAATGGATGGAATGAACAGAACTAACTAAAAAATGATTATATATGTTTGTTAAATATTTTTACTTTTATCTAATAAAATATAAAGGCTTAAAATAAGAAAAGAATTCAATTTTAGGCGTTGATACTCTAATATTCACTAAAAGGTCGACTTATCACCTTTTTATGGAGAACTCTCTTTAAATTAGTTTTGGTCACTCTTATACATTCTTTGGACCAAATAAAATTCTTCTTTGGAATCAGGACATCAAAATTTACTTTGTGTAATTTTTTGATATTTTTCCGATAAAGTTCATTTTTTAATGAATAGTGAAAAATGTTGTATTTTAATCCAAAACCTCTTTTTAATCTAATTTATTTGTATGATTAGATTATCATTTGAATTGTTTTTAAAGTGAAATTAGAATATATTTTTACCATTTAGTCCAATGGTGTTCATTGGAATTAATTTCACTTTGAAATTGGACTTAAATTAGTGTCAATCTTTTGATATATATTATTTCATAAAAACACGCTATTTGTTTTGACAACGGGAATTAATTACAAAATTAATTAATTCAACTTATATGTTTTTAATTTTTTAAAATAGACATCATTTTTGAATTCTGAATATAAAATATATCTTAGGGTGAATTTTTTGTATTTTTCTGAAAAACTTCAATTTTTGATGAATAGTGAAACCACTAAGTGGTAGTTAAAAACTGGTTTTTCATTTAAATTAAACTTTACCACTATTTTGAATTGAATTTCAAAAATCCGACATACATGGTTGTCATTAGGATGTAAAATGTGGTTCAATGGGATTAAAATATTTTTTTGGTGAATAATAACTTTTAAGTTTTATTAATCGCGATTAGAGGTAATTAGTGTAATTTAAGGTAAAAATAATGTTTTAATAATATGAAATGACCTTGAAACATGTCCTAACCTTATTGTATGTGTCATTTACGATGAATAAAATCCATGGGTCAACTTGGGGACCCCATGGATCCACTTGGGTAAGAAAATGACATTAATAACTTTTTTATTTAAAGTTAAAATAAAAATGTCACAAACATGTATTGTTTTACTAAAACAATTTTTATATGGGGTCATACAAGTCATATTTTTTACTATAAATATTAATTATAAAGATAAAAATATTTAATACATCATGATATTTTTTTTATAATTTTTAGACATTAAATAAATTAAATTATTTATGACACCATGATGATGCAGCGATTACCTCATTATTTAATGATTTAAATAAAATGAAAAGATAATGTAAAATCTAAGACCAAAACTTTTCAAAAACCTATACTATGGGTGTATTTAGAACCCTTATCACCTTATCCTATAAATATATAATTTTTGGACCTTTGATATCTGAAAATAATTTTATAATAAAGTAAATTTTCAAGTCTTTCCAAGAGCGCCCCTCCTCCCTCTTATAAAAGGCCCCCACCTCTACCCCCCTTACCCACACCTCTCAAGCCTTTGTCTCGACCAAACTCTGCTCATTTTATCTCTCCACATCCATCTATTCATCCTAGATGCCTTTCCTTTGGCAGAAAGCTCTTCAAGAAACCCTTTTGGGTCAAACCAAGAGGAGTTACCCGATTTAAAGGTAATGTCTTCACTTGTGTTCTTTTCCAACCCCATAAACTCTTTTTATTTCTTTCTTTTGTAAAAAAATATGTATCTACAATATACTAGGATTTTTTTATGAGATGTATTGGAGATAAAATTACACACACCTCCGTATAATGGTTAAAGAACATATTGTTTCTGTGGATGGCAAATTACTGCCTCACGAAACAATGATTGTTCAATCTTCTCTTAACACCTTTCATGGTGGAAATTATGATATCACTGTATTTTATATATGATATATATGGTATTTATGTTTTCTATATGCTTCTGTATTTTATATTTAAAACATAACTTTATGCTTTTCATGTTTTGAAAATGCGATAATTTCATACGACGAAGTATGGACTACCACCCCCTCATGTGATGTGACTCGTTCATGCAATACATGGAATGTATAAAGAATTAAATTAATGAACATATGTGACCTATAGAACATATATATTATACTAGAATTATAATATATATCTCTCCAATTTATTTTTAATTCCATTAATATGACAAAGAAATGAAAGTAGTGTTCATGCGTACGTACGGCCTACCATCTCCATGAACGGTGAATTTCATTTATTTTTATCTCCAAATGTTATGTAATAGTATAAAATGAATATTTACTGGATATATATGATATTTAAATCATTAATACTATTCTGGAGATGATTTACTTATAACTACGTGGACAATCATTTTCAAACAAGTTCATTTTTTACTCATCTACCAAACATCGACAAAAACGTCTGATATGAACTCACATTATTAACCAATTATTATAACATTATAATATGTGATATGAACTTAATAATAATATTTAAAGTATGTCCTTAAGCAATTATAAATTGACCAAAGTTTATTATTCAGGAATACAAATAAACAAACAAGACAAGTCGGACTTGAGGTAAGGGATCCAACCTCTCTCTCTCTTTTTAAGTACTCTCTTTTATGTCATTTATTTTAAGCTCATCTTTATTATGTTTGGGGATATTATTTTATATTACCCATATTGTAATTTTTATGTTCATATTATGAGAGACCCTATTTGATCTCATAAATCCATTTTTGATGTTTTAAGTGGCGTCGTTAGGTTGCCGAGTTTTCGTAAGTGATTTTTCATCTCACTTTTATTCCCGTGAGATTTATGCTACATTTTCCACCATTTCCTTTGAGTGGTGTATGTACTTCCCATTATTATACTCTTTGTGTAATATAATTTCATTTATGGGTATTCACATCTTTATTTTATGACCCTTCTTCCATGGGGTGTACGTTTTGAAAGTTACCCAAATCGGTGAGGGAACCTTTCACCCTCTTCTTTTTAAAAGACTTCTTTTTGTTGGGTCTTTTAATTTACCTATTGTTATGTTGGGATATGTTCTTATATATCCTTATTGATTAAAATTTTATGTCCAAGTGATGAGATACCATTTTCTCTCTCATCAACTCATTTTATGAATTTTAAACTGAAGTTGTTAGGCTGTTGAATTCTTGCAAGGGAACTTCTTAACTCAATTTCAATCCTTTGGGTTAAAATTTTACTCCTGGAATATGTCATGATATGAATATGTGGGAATGACTCTGATTGTTTTACACTTAATATCCACTTATATTGGGTGTATTTATATTTCTCACACATAAATTATGTAATTGATTTATCCTTAATCTAAGGATACCCTCTTTGTATGGGACTTCGTCTCAATCTCCTTTCATTGAGGTATATTTTGTTTTACACACAACATTATTTTATACGGTGTATAAACCCCTTTGACTTTTAATTTTATTCAAAAATAATTGTTTTCTATGAATCGTTTTACTAAACGACAAAAATGAATGTTTCTTTTTAACTTACGTGGTGACAACAACCTTTCCACCGCCATGAGTATTATTTGATCCTTGGCTTCCTCAACAAGCCATAATGTTTTTAAAAGTAAATAAATACCATATACTCTTTTATGTATTTTGGTAATGAAAATGGTTTTGATAATGGATTTTTTATGTCAATATATTTAAGTAATATATTTTGATTGAAATTTGGAAATGTTTTCTTTCGTTTAAAATTGTTTTATGTGTTATGATTCTAAAATGGTACTTAGACATTTGACGGGTGGTTACGTGATAAACCATATGACGGGTGGTTCTGTGAATACAAGGATGGGTGGTTATGTTATAACCTCTAATTCATTGGGTATGGTAGTAGGTCGTATGGCTATTCCAAGTAGTGATATGTGTAGAAGTCAACCGTATGGTTATTCCATTTAAGTATGTTAAGGAAGAAGACTAGTGTCTTCGGCTCTTCTTCTCCATGGAGGCATCGCCTTAAGTGGTGATGGATGAAACCCTAGTCCCTCCCCCATCGGAGGGGGAGGGACTCCATCCTCACACAGGCTCTCGTCCTTCCTTCTTTCCATTCTCAAACCCGGATTCCCTTCCCCCTTTACCTTCTATTGATCTTAGCCCTAAAGTGATGAATCTGTATGGTGGATTCCCAAACCTCACTTTATCTTCTTCTGGATTCTTTGAAGCTTCTGCATGCTAGAATTTGACCCTGGTGACCCGCTTTAGGCATCATCTTCCTTTGGTCGATGACTTTGATAGGTTCGTGTCCGCCTCCTGGGGCTTAAAGGACGTAGCGGTTGTGGGGCTTCTCGACAGGTGGCACATGATGGTCTGGTTCGCGTCGGAGGAAGATTTAATCCTTGAGTGGTCTAGAGCTCCTCGAATCTGCAATGGATATCGATTATTCCTCTTCCACTGGTCCTATGATTTCTACATGAAATAGGATTCTCCTTTGACAGCAATCTGAGTCAGTTTTCTCTAACTTCCTCTTCCCTTCCAAAATCTGGCTATTCTTTGTATGCTTGGAAACTTGGTGGGTTGTTATCTGTGTTCGGATAGTATAACTGAATCAATATTCCATCCTATTTCCCCGTGGATCTGTTTCGAGGATGATGTTTCGAAACCTTCTGTCGACTATGTCTGGATCACAGTTGGCAAGGAATTCCGGTGCAAACAACCTGTGTTATTCGAAACGTGGTCTGACTTCTGTGCTACGTGCCGCCGGTTGGGGCATTTAGCAGAGTCCTATCGCCACGCTTCACTTGGTGGTTTGGCCCCATTGCAGGAAGGTCGCCAACTTTTTGGGAAGGTGTATTGTTCTATTGCGGCTCAGGATGAATGCTCCAAGGAGGTGCTTGCTAAGGTCTCTTCTGGTTCAAGAAAGGGTTCTTTGCCGAAGGAGTCAGGGCCGAAGGTTGCTGATGTCTTCGAATGCCTGAAGAAGGACATGGGTAGCTCTGGGTCTCAGGGTCAGTTGGGGGAGTCAGTGCAGGTGGTGGATCTGGAGAATTGTGTGTCGGTGGATGTGAACCAGCAGGGGTCTGTGGCTTCATCCTTGGGGATTCCAGAATTAGAGGCTCAAGAGGCCCCTGTCAAACTAGTAGAGGAGGTTTTGGTGCCAATCATCTTTGTCCAAGGACCTGAGGGCCTTAAGGGTCGGGGATGGGAGGATACCTACTGGGAGATCTTCATGGGCCGCAGATACTCTCAAAAGGAGAATGAGTCACCTACTGTGCCACTTCAGGGAGAGCCTGGATTGTCTTCAGGTGTCGCTTGTGGTCAATGTGGCCAGGAGGGGGCGGGTTTCTTGGATCCATTTGATCCAAACATTCCCTTACCTATCCATAAAGGCAATTCAGAAGCTCCGAGCAGGTCAAAAGAGGAATCGAGGGTGACTTTGAAAAATCACTTTGATAGCCTAGCAATGCAGGATGAGGAGCATGTGGATGATGACTCTGGTGATGATGTTCACAATCATCCCCTCTCGGACAGCTTGGACCTCACCTATGGCAATGGCCCCCATAGCCCTTGAAGGAAGAAAGGGAACAAAGGTAAACGTGATGCAGGGAAATGCATTGTTGTCCAAGGGAAAACCCCCAAGGGACGCAAAGACTACTCTCATTTGCCAAAACCGATGGAAACCAGGTCAGCCAAGAAGGATAGAAGTAAAGCGAACAAAAGCTCAGTTGACAGGGATAGTGGTGTCTCAAGCCGAGACACATGAGTGATAGAGGAAGAGGTAAGGGACTATTTGAAACTCATCATTCACTCTAAGGAAGAAATGTTTGAAAAAGTCCTTAGACCGAACGCCTTAGAGGAGGATATTTTAAAAATTTATGAAAGACAGGTGCAGGGGAGAGATTTATGATGATATTTATGAGTGGATTGACAAACAAGACTGGATTGTTTCTCGGGTTTTCAACAGCGGTATAATCACCATGGAAGAGTTCATCCTGACAATGGACAGGATGGTGTCCCACCTCGAAGTCCTTATCAGGGAGGATCCAAAAACTCAGGTAGGTAACTTGCACTGGGAATTATATAAAGTGGATAACCCAAGCCATCTTAGTCTTGTTTTTTGTAATTCTATGAGCTCTTTTAGCACATAGTGCTTTTCCATGTGAACTTGGTTTCCCACTTCCCCTTAAAGTGGCCTTTTAATAAAAATTTATATTTCGATGGATTTAAGTATGTTAATGTCCCAAGTTACCTTTATATGTTATCTGTTCTTTATATGGGTTTTATGGTAATCTTTTGGTTACAAAATGGTAAGTAATGATATTTTATTCATTGAATAATATTTACTACTTCATAAAGGTGAAAAGTATTACTTTGATAAAGTATTCATGGTTTAATTGTTGTTTTGAAAAACTAATAGTTTTCCTCCTTTGTGTATCCTTTACTGGGATTTTTATGCTCATCCCGAGTTTTTGAAATGTTATTCACAGGACTTAAAGATGAATAGGGTCAAGGATGGGATCAAGGAAATACATGCTATCTAAAACATGGAACCAGACATGTTTCTTTTTAAGTTTTTTTATTTTATGGAAACTTAGTAGAAGTGTCTACTTTTTAATCTTTTGAGATGTAATAGTTATGTCCTAATTATCTAAAACTCTAAACCTGAAAATATCCTCTTTGTGAATTATTCATTTAATTCATGATTATGTATGGTTTTAAGTTCGGGTCCTTATAGTTGGTATCAAAGGCCGGTTTAGACAACTTTAGGGATTAGGAGTTTTTGTTAGACACATGGTTAGTCCCTATATCTATTATTTTAGTTAAATCCTTGTTTTATAATTTTTTTCAGGTCAAGTAAAGTTGGTTAATAATAGAAGGAGGGGGATCTCTAATGACATTAATATCTCTTCCTGATGACATGCTTGTAACAATTATTGCAAAGTCATGTTCGGATGATTGTGAAACTTTTTCTAGCATACAACTCACTTGCAAGCAGTTGTTTGAGATATCAAACACCTCCACTATACCTCGTTATCATCATGGATCATGGGTTGTATTTAGACAAATACTATTTTCACAATATTCTCATATTTTCAAGAAAGGTAAATATTATCAAGGTATTATCAAATATTTTACCTTATCACAAGATTTTGAAGCATATTATGATTTTAAAAAGGGTGCTGAAGAAGGAGACCCTTGCACAACGTATTTATATTTTCTTTTAAAATATAGTATCTCATCACATACTTATGGTATTTTAAAAGGACAAATAATCAAATGTTTCAACTCAAATTATGTCCGACTATTTTATAGAAATCATGTTTTATCAGATGTTTTGGAATTATATGTCATACATGATTATTTTCCAAAACTGTTCTTCTGTGAACACCCATATGACCCATGTTGTACAAGGTGTATATGGATGGAGGAAGCAAATGATTTTGAAGTATCTATAAATCATTGTTGTAATGCATGGAACTTCTACCTACATGAACAAGATGACGATGAGACCGAGTGGATGCCGTGATCAAGGTATGCTGTTATTCATTTTGGGAATAGTGTTATTTTATCTTATGGTGGTGAAATAAGACTTCAAGAATTGTGATGTTGAGATCGTAATGAATTTGGATGAAAATGAGAGGTATAAGGAAACCATTAAGGTAAATACATGTAAGGGTTATTTTTGAGTTTTATAAAAAGGAAAACCCATAGGATGGGAGACAACCCGTCGCATCTGGTAAGGCCGTAGGAATCAAACCCACAACTGAAGGTCGACAAGGGCACATCACCTACAACTGGACTACGTGAAGTCCCTAGTTAGTATGATAAATCCTTTTTAGTTATATAATTTTATGAATCAAGAATAAGTTAATTTTGGGTTATCTAGGAAAATATTGACCTATCACGGAGGATATATGATTAGGTTAATTACTTTTCAATATGAGACTTTAAGAGCAACTGATGTTATTTAGAGATAAATGTTAATTTTTTTTGTACCTTGGAAGACTATGTGATTAAATCCTTCAATGAATTGGGTTTCAATATTAGTTTGGTTTACTTCGAAGAATTTTATGGACAATTTTTTATTGAATGGTATTTTTAGAACTTTGGGTTTTGTTGGAAAAATTTTGGAGATTAAGAATAGATTTTCTTTTTATAAAGGATTATCCTTTTTGGGTATTATCTGATCTCATAATAACAACTTTGGTTTTGGTTTTTGTCGAAAGACATGGGAAATATATAGTTCTATTTTGTGGGTTAGGTGATTCTCTAGATGTTTATTATAGTGCTCTTAATGTGAACAGGTCATCCTAAATACTCATCTTTTGGAGGAAAAAAAGGAGTTTGTGTAAGAAATATAGTTAGAGATGAAAGTCTAAACGATAAGAAATTATGTTTCCTTGCAATTTAGTTAATCTCATAAATAAATTCCTCAATGAAAAGTAACTTAAAACAAAAAAAAATTTGTATGTTAACATTTCCTACTCGGGAATCAGATATTGTTTAACACATCACAAGTTTGTGATTTTCTGGTGGTTAACTTTCTCCTAACCATGTTTTGTATCACTCTCCATCAGAACATGACCATTTGTTTTCTCTTCCATGTCCATGTCTTCCTACATGGAATCCTAGTATGGGTTAAATCGGGTGACTTTTTTACTTCCCTTTCTTTCTTTTAAAGTGAAAGTTTAATTTACTCCTTTTCCGATGTGGGGCTTTCAATGAAGTTTCCAAGCCCAATTTTAAAATTGCGAGGACGCAATTCCCAAAAGGGGGGAAGGATGTATCATCTCAGGTAAATAAAGAATATGAAATTTTTATATTTATCCATATTTGTGAGTAAAATGTTAATATTAATTTAAAGGTAATGTTATGCTCGATGGCGTACCCAATACGCAACAACGAGTTTCTTGAAAATCTTACGTTGTACTCTAATAATAAAATAATATTATTTTAAATGGTAGTTAACGTCTAGCCGTTGTAATGAAGGGAATGAAAAGAACTAACTAAAAAATGATTATATATGTTTGTCAAATATTTTTACTTTTACCTAATAAAAGATAAAGGCTTAAAATAAGAAAACAATTCAATTTTAGGCACAGATACTCTAATATTCACTAAAAGGTCGACTTATCTCCTTTTGATGGAGAACCCTCTTTAAATATAGTTTTGTTCCCCTTATACATTCTTTGGACCAAATAAAATTCTTCTTTATAATTGGGATATCAAAATTTACTTTGTGTAATTTTTTGGTATTTTTCCGACAAAGTTTATTTTTTAATGAATAGTGAAAATGTTGTATTTTAATCCAAAACCTCTTTTTAATCTAATTTATTTATATTATTATATTATCATTTTAATTTGTTTTAAAGTGCAATTAGAATATATTTTTCCCATTTAGTCCAATGGTGTTCATTTGAATTAATTTCACTTTGAAATTGGACTTAAACTAGTGTCAATCTTTTGATATATATTGTCTCATAAAAACACGCTATTTGTTTTGACAACGGGAATTAATTATTAAATTAAATAATGCAACTTATATGTTTTGAGTTTTGTAAAATAGACATCATTTTTTAATTCAGATTATCAAATATCGCTTAGGGTGAATTTTTGGTATTTTTCTGAAAAACCTCAATTTTTGATGAATAGTGAAACCACTAAGTGGTAGTTAAAAACTGATTTTTCATTTAAATTAAACTTTACCACTTTTGTTAATTGAATTTAAAAAATCTGACATATATGGTTGTCATTATGATGTAAAATGTGGTTCAATGTGATTAAAATAATTTTTTGGTGAATAGTAACTTTTATGTTTTATTAATCGCGGTTAGAGGTAATTTGTGTAATTTAAGGTAAAAATAACATTTTAATAATATGAAATTACATTGACACATGTCCTAACCTTATTGTATGTTTCATGGCCGACCAAGAAAATCCATGGGTCAACTTGGGGACCCCATGAATCCACTTGGGTAAGAAAATGACATTAATAACTTTTTTATTTAATATTAAAACAAAAATGTCACAAACATGTATTGTTTTACTAAAAACAATTTACATGGGGTTTTACAAGTCATATTTTTTATTATAAATATTCATTAGAAATATAAAAATATTTCCTACATCATGATATTTTATTTATAATTTTTAGACATTAAATAAATTAAATTATTTATGACATGATGATGATGGAGCGATTACCTCATTATTTAATGATTTAAATAAAATGAAGGTAATGTAAAATCTAAGACCTACACTTGTCAAAAACCTATTGGATGGGTTTATTTAGAACTCTTATCACCTTATCATAGAAATATATAATTTTTGGACCTTTGATATCTGAAAATCATTTTATAAAAAAGTAAATTTTCAAGTCTTTCCAAGAGTGCCCCTCCTCCCTCTTATAAAAGGCCCCCACCTCTACCCCCTTACCCACACCTCTCAAGCCTTTGTCTCGACCAAACTCTGCTCATTTTATCTCTCCACGTCCCACTCTCTTCCTACAAGCCTTAACTTTGGCAGAAAGCTCTTCAAGAAACCCTTTTGGTTCAAACCAAGAGGAGTTACCTGGTTTAAAGGTAATGTCTTCACTTATGTTCTTTTGTTTTATTTTTCTTCTCCAACCCCCTAAACTCTTTTTATTACTTTATTTTGTAACAAAACCAGTATATTAAATATACTAGGATGTTGTTATGAGATTTATTAGAGCTACACTTACTCACACCTTCGTCTAATGGTTAAAGAGCATACTGTTTATGTGGGTGGAGAATTACTGCCTCACGAAACGATGATTGTTCAATCTTATCTTAACACCTTTAATGGTGGACATTATGATGTCACTATATTTTATATATGATATATATGGTATTTATGTTTTCAATATGATTCTGTATTTTATATTTAAAATATACCTTTATGCTTTTCATGTTTTGCAAATGCGATAATTTCATACGTGGAAGTGTAGACTACCGCCCCCTCAAGTGATGTGACTCGTTCATGCAATACATGGAATGTATACATAATGAAATTAATGAACATATGTGACCTATAGAACATATATATTATAATGTAATTATAATATATATGTCTCTCATTTATTATTAATTCCATTAATATGACACAGAAATGAAAGTAGTGTTCATGTGTACGTACGACCTACCCTCTCCATGAACGGTGCATTTCATTTCTTTTTATCTCCAAATGTTATGGAATAGTATAAAATGAATATTTACTGGATACATATTATATTTAAAACATAATACTATTCTGGAGATGATTTACTTATAACTACATGGATAATCATTTTCAAACAAGTTCATTTTTCACTCATGTACCAAACATCGACAAAAATGTCTGATATGAACTCACATTATTAACCAATTATTATAACATTATAATATCTGATATGAACTGAAAAATAATATTTAAAGGAGGTACTTAAGCAATTATAAATTTACCAAAGTTTATTATTTAGGAATATAAAGAAAATAACAGGACAAGTCGGACTTGAGGTAAGGGATCCATCCTCTCTCTTTCTTTTTAAGTACTCTCTTTTATGTCATTTCTTTTAAGATCATCTTTATTATGTTTGGGGATATTATTTTATATTCCCCATTCTTTAATTTTTATTTTCATATTATCAGAGACCCTATTTGATCTCATAAATCCATTTTTTGAAGTTTTAAGTGGCGTCGTTAGGCCGCCGAGTTTTCGTAAGTGATTTTTCATCGCACTTTTATTCTCGTAAGATTTATGCTACATTTGCCACCATTTCCTTTGTGTGGTTTATGTAATTCTTATTATTATACTCTTTGTGTAATATAATTTCATTTATGGGTATTTACATCTTCATTGTATGACCCTTCTTGTATGGGGTGTATGTTTTGAAAGTTACCCAAATCGGTAAGGGAACCTTTCACCCTCCTCTTTTTAAAAGACTTATTTTTGTTGGGTCTTTTAATTTACATATTGTTATGTTGGGATATCTTCTTCTATATCCTTATTGATGAAAATTTTATGTCCAAGTGATGAGATACCATTTTCTCTCTCATCAACTCATTTTATGAATTTTAAACTGACGTTGTTAGGCTGTCGAATTCTTGAAAGGGAACTTCTTAAATCAATTTCAATCCTTTGGGTTAAAATTGTACTCCTGGAATATGTCATTCTATGAATATGTGTGAATGAATCTGATTGTTTTACACTTAATATCCACTTATATTGGGTGTATTTATATTTATCACACATAAATTATGTAATTGATTTATCCTTAATCTAAGGATACCATCTTTGTATGGGACTTCGTCTCAATCTCCTTTCATTGAGGAATATTTTATTTTATACACAACATTCTTTAATATGGTGTATAAACACCTTTGACTTTTAATATTATTCAAAAGGAATCTTTTTCTACGAAGCGTTTTACTAAACGACAAAAATGAATGTTTCTTTTTAACGTATGCGGTGACAACAACCTTTTTGCCGCCACGAGTATTATTTGATCCTTGGCTTCCTCAACATTCCGTAATGTTTTTAAAAGTAAATAAACACTATATAATCTTTTATGTACTTTGGTAATGAAAATGGTTTTGATAATGGATTTGTTATGCCAATATATTTATGTAATATATTGTGATTGAAATGTAGAAATGTTTTCTTTCATTTAAAATTGTTTTATGTGTTATGATTCTATAATGGTACTTGGACATTTGATGGGTGGTTAAGTGATAAACCATATGACGAGTGGTGTCGTGAATAACAAGATAGGTGTTTACATTATAACCTCCAATGCATTGGGTATGGTAGTCAGTCGTATGGCTATTCCGTGTATTGATATGTTTGGAAGTCGATCGTATGGTTATTCCATTTAAGTATGTTAATGTCCCAAATTACATATATATGTTATGTGTTCTTTATATGGGTTTTATGGTAATCTTTTGGTTAAAAAGGGTAAGTAATGATATTTTATTCAGTGAAGAATATTTACTACTTCCTAAAGGTGAAAAGTATTACTTTGATGAAGTATTCATGGTTTACTTGTTGTTTTTAAAAACTAACAGTTTTCCTCCTTTGTGTATCCTTTACTGGGATTTTATGCTCATATCAAGTTTTTGAAATGTTTTCCACAGGACTTAAAGATAAATAGGGTCAAGGATGGGATCAAGGAAAGACATGCTATCTAAAACATGGAACTAGACATGTTTCTTTTTAAGTGTTTTTATTTTATGGAAACATAGTATAAGTCTCTACTTTGTAATATTTTGAGATGTAATAGTTATGTCCTAATTCTCTAAAACTCTAAACCTGAATAGATACTCTATGTGAATTATTCATTTAGTTCATGATTATGTAAGGTTTTAAGGCCGGGTCCTTATAGAAATAGCCTTAGAGGACAATCTTAGCACCACTTAATTGCAAGAAATAAATCTATGACCATATTACCCATGTGGGGAAGACTCTAATCACTCCAAAATTCTATCTTGGGTACTGAGACCCTAAACTAAAGAAACCTCTCAAGAATCTACACCCAAAACTGAAGATTGATCATGTGATGGATGAATCTCTGCATCAAAATTTTGAAACTTAGTTGTTTCATTGTTAGATATTATGGTATGAAATAATTAAATAATGGCCTTTATGTATTAAATTATGAGAACCAATTTTTAGAAATTCATAATGGATAAATTTCTCACAACTCAAATAACATCCAATTTTGGAATCACCATCTTGGTCATGTAAATGAGAATCGTCTAATAAATTTCTATCAAGATATTTACTTAAACTCTATTGATATAAAAACAACTTGAAAGTTGTTGTGGTTTTATACAAGGAAAGAAGACCAAATCACCATTTTATGAACAAGGTGAAAGATCCAAAAATATTATAGAATTAGCACACACTGATGTGTGTGGACCTTTTCTAGTAGAATCTAGATGTGTACATTCTAACTTAATTACTTTTAATGATGACTTTAGTATATACGGTTATATTTACTTGATGATTTATAACTCAGATTCCTTTTATAAATTTAAAAAAATAGTGAATTAATTAGCGATTCAACTTGAAAAGAAGATAAAGAAGATTCAATCTGATTGAGGTGAAGAATATCTTAACCAAGAATTTATCAACTTCCTATGGGAGTATGGGATTATATCTCAACTCACTACACCTTATACACCATAGTGGAATGGTTTTAGTGAAAGGAGTAATTGTATATTAATTTTCATGGTAATGTCAATGATGAGTCACAAAAGACTTCCATTATCCTTTTGGTTATTTCATTAAAATTTCCAACAAACATAATAAATTGGGTACCGAAAAAAGTGAAGAATGGTATTCCCTTCAAGTAATGGAGTTTAAAGAATCTCTTTTTTCACATACTCATAAATGGGGATGCGAGGAGTTTTTTTAGTATATTATAGGAAGAAATCTAGGACCCTAAGTCATGAAATGTATCTTTATAGGATATCACGAGGAAAATAATGGATATTACCTATACAAACCTTCAAACAAGAAGGTGATCGTTATAAGACAAGCCATTTTTCTTGAGAGGGATAACAACCTCAGTAAGGATAGTTGTAGAAATATTTAATTCTATGAAGTTGATGATCAATATATATAAGAGTTTTTATAGGAAAAAATTCCATAAGATATGGAAGAAGTTATTCATGAAACACAAGTTCTATTTAGAAGCATCATAGAGGTTAGAACTGGAAAATGTGGTTTTCTAGTCATTGATTATGGTGACTCATTATTGATTAAAATTGATTGTCTTATTTTCTACAAAGAGTAAGTCAAGAGAACCTAAGCTAAAAAATGGAAAGGGCAATGAATTCTGAAATGGATTTCAAGTATTGCACCCAATTTTGGGTTTTGATCGATCCTCCAGTTGATACAAATCTCTTTTGGTAAAAATGGGTATTTAAAAGAAAACTAGACATTTAAGGTAAATTTAATAACTATGAATAATTAATAGTGGATAAAGGGTAAAAAAACCTCAAATCACTGACTATGATGAAAAATTTATCTAGTATCCACTTTTAAATCTATTAGAATTCTACTTTCTATAGAATCTTTCCATGATTATGATATTTGGTATATAGATGTCAAAACTACATTCCTCAATGGGGACCTTCAACAAGATTTCTATATGACATAATAAGAAGGTTTTATGACTCTATGTAATGCTAAAAAAGTTAATAAAGTTGTATAAATATATTTATGAATAAAAGAAAACATCTAAGTCACGTAAAATTTTATTTGATGAATCTATAAAAGAATTTGGTTTCATTAAGAAAAAATGTGATTCATGTGTTTTCAAGTGGTTTAATGGGAATGTTGTCATTATCTTAGTAGTATATTTCAATGTCATATTACTTATTGGAAATGAAATGCCAATCTTACAGTCAATTAATGGTTGAATAAATGATTCTCTATTAAATATTTAGGTAAATTAGCCTACATTCTAGGTATTAAGATCATTGGTGATCAATCCAAGAGGATTCTTGGACTAAGTCAATGTACATAAATTGAGAAGATACTAAAGATATTTACTATAGAATAATCCAAGGTTTTATTGGTTCTAGTGACTCATGGTATACATATTTCCAAGAAAATGTGTCATTGGAAATAATTAGAGATAGAGAGAGAATGAATAATATCGTATACACTTATTTGATAGGATCAACCACATATTCAATGTTTTGTACTATGTGTTATGTTTCCTACACTAGGATCATGATAGAAAGATATCAAGCTGATTCAGGTGAACAATATTGGTCCATTGTTAAGGCTAAACATAAGTATTTGAGATGAACTATGGATATGTTCCTAGTATATGGAGTAGATGAGGAACTAGTCATCATTGGTTTTGTATATTCTAGATTTAGAAGGATTAAAATGATATAAAGTTATAGTGAGGATATTTCTTCAGTTTCAATGGAGGAGTTGTGGGATACAAGATTTTAAAGCATCAATATATTGTTGATTTTAAAGAAAATTCCATGTATATTGCATATTATGATGAAGATAAAGAATATATTTGGATACAAAACTTTGTCTAAGATATTGATTTGGTGCCTAGTAGTAAAGACCCTATAACATTATATTGTGATAATACAACAATGGTGGCTCTTGAAAAGGATATAAGATCACACTAATGGAAAAATCACATACTCTAAAGTATAAAATATTTTGGGATTTTGATCAAAGGGGTGATGTTTTGGTGATAAGGGTTTCCATATAAGAAAATATGGTTGATTAATTTACTAAAATCTTATCTTAGAAGAAGAATCAATATCATGTGAGACCAAGAAGAATGAAGGTTGTTAGTAGTTGACTTTAGTGCGAGTGGGAGTTTGTTGAAGTTAGGTCCATATAACCAAATTAGGTGTACTTTCTGACTACCTAAATTCATTGTTTTGAATATTAATAAAACTCTCATCATGTCATTATTTTTCTTCTATATGATATAGTATGTGATAATTTCCTAAGAGATTCAGTCACACATGAAGGTTATAGTAGTTCCCTGTTATGATGTGATGATTAAGTATCGTGATAATATTCTTAAAACATATGTTCCATATATAGATGATATAATTTTATTAGATGAAAATTATGCAGGATATTAGGGTTGGGGACTAGTATTACTTTGAGGAAATTTCTCATAATTTGCACCCTAGGTAATTTACAGTGAAGAAGATTATGAAAATGTGACCTTCTAATTAGAAATCCAAATTTAATTACCTCATTAGATGTTCTTATCTACAAATGTGTGTATTTATACTTATAATTTAAAACTATTTTTAATGGATATCATTAGTCATTTACTTTAATGTATTGATGAAAACTATGATGATATATGTTTACGGTGAAGTAGGATGTGTTGGGTATATAAAAAGTGATATTTCGTTAATAAATAATGCAAAAAAGGATTTATCCCTTATGTCATTTAATGAAAGTTGATATATCAATCCCATTAATTCAAATAGAAAAACCTAAATAAATCTATTTCCATGTTGTTATGTGGGAGGATCGATTTTTGAAAGTCAAGTAAAGAGTTATCAAGCACATAGGTTGATGAAATCAGTATAGAACCTTCTGGATTATAGATACTAAAATAAAGGTATTATATTACAGAGTGAATATTTGTAGGAGGTTGTATATCATTTTGACATTTAATTCTTTTTTATGGGTGCCTTATCATGTTTCTAAATATAACCATGGAATTTAGGTGTTCCACCTAATGCACTAAGAAAGGTGCCTAAAGGGTCACACGCTAAGTTTATTCAAAATCTTAGTTAAATTCTCTTTTAAATTTAACAAGTTACAATAAATATTATTCCCATTTTTGGGTTTAATAATTATTTGGTATTTGTTGATATCCAAGATTTAAACATGAGTTATTCGGAAGAATAAATATGTGATTTAATAATAAATATTGATTTTCAAGATTTAGTAAATATAATATTTATTATATTTATCAGCGAATAATGATATAATATTTAATTATTAAATAAATAGTCATTATTCAAGGTTTGGTAATTAATGAGGAGGATAAATGGATCGATTTTAATGGTATATACGGAAATGATATATTAAGTATCATTTAAATAACTATTAATTTATTTATTTAAATAATGATATTTATTTATCTGCAGGTATATCACATGTAAAGAAAATAATATTATAATTTA
This sequence comes from Viscum album, assembly GCA_963277665.1. Classification (NCBI taxonomy): domain Eukaryota; kingdom Viridiplantae; phylum Streptophyta; class Magnoliopsida; order Santalales; family Viscaceae; genus Viscum; species Viscum album. The sequence continues at coordinate 219,680,498 of OY728137.1, read as the reverse complement.
TGTTACAATTAAATATTGGGTATTATATGTATTAAGTTACTCGATAAGGGATTGTGTGAAATTACCAACCCTATACTATATTTATAAATACCTAGTTATATCACATTTTTGGGTTAACTACTTGTTGTGTACAACAAAACCAGAGAGAATTATCTCAAACCCTAGATAGAATCCTCTCAATAACATGCTCAATAATAAGAGTTAAAATCTTCCTATGACCTATCAATCCTTCTATAGATCCTTAAAAATCCTTCTTCTATGAAGAGATTGTTCTTATGATCAATGATGGATGATGAAAGTGTTCAGAATAAACTGTGATAGCACCCAATGATTATACAATGATGTTATAATATTTTAGAGCATGTGTGGATCACTGTTATAGAGATTCTACCCTTGTAACCTATGAAACAACTATGGTATTATGGGATCAATAAACCAAATCATCAATGAAGAAACAATTACAACATAAGTTAATTCAAAATCTATCTTGAAAAAAATTATAAATTATATGTGATGATATTTCCTTATGAAAGTGGAATTAACTAGTTAATTAATATTTTTTTAATTAAATTAGTCTTAAATTTTTCAAACATATATATATCAGGTTATGCATTTATTATGATAAAAAATATGAGTTGGTTACCAACAGGGTCTTCTACAGTGCATGGAACCTACAAAACTCACCTATAAAAGGAAACCTCATATAACCCTCCAAAAACACTCAAAACATTTAGTTATATCTTTAATATCTACCCATTCACCCTCTACAAAATCCTTCTTAGAAATTTGGTAACTTCTAGTTCCAAGGAGGAAACCAAAATCCTTCAATCTGAAGGAACTAATGACGAGAAGGATCAAATTCTTCAAGTAAGCATATATGTTATTCTATAACTTTTTCAAATACTTTCTCATATAAACTGATTATAAATATCATTATCCATTATAATGATTTTATATTAACATCATAATTATCCAATGAAAATTATATTAACATTATATAATGCAAAAAATTTAATCATTCATTAGTATTTCATGTTCTTGTTTGGGTCAGTTCAACCACCAACATAAACAATGTTATACCAAAATCACCATTATCGCCATGAATAAGTAAAAATATATTAATACTAATAATATGTGATATTAAGGATTAATATATGTCATTAATATAATTCATTAAGGATGAAATAAAAATAAACAATCCTTATAAAGTAACGCGTTGATATTGGAAAATTACTCGAAACATGTTCATTATGGATTTCATTCACAGAAACCATACCCACAACATCTATAAAATGAACATGTAACTATATAAATAATTGAAAAAATATGATTCCAATAATTTAAAAATATTTTAATGATTTAAATGGTATCAAATAATGGGGACTACATCTTCATTAATGATACTTCTACAAAATAATTAAAATTACTAATATCCAATAATGAAAATGAAAACTAATCAATTAATATATGTGTAAAAATGAGTATATTTGAAATTTATAAAAGGAAATAGATATTAATAAGGTTATAAAATAATTTATTAATATTATTATATTTATTATACATGAGGTTAAAGTGATTTAGTGGAAGTCTTGAGTAAAGGTAAGGGTTTCTTTACCAATCTCATTTTGAAATAAATACTATTATTGTTTGAATTTATATAAGGGGAAATTTTATATTATTACTCTCTAAAACCCATATATTTTTACCTCAACTATTTATTCATGGGTTTTACAAGTATTCATACTATATCACCTCCCTGTGGTTTAAAATTTAATTGAAAGGGTGTTTGTAAGTTGATTCAAACTTATCTTTAACTTTGGGCCAGGAATCTTTTTCCTCCATATCCATATTTTTCATTTTGTTTTATTGATAACCTTATCTCTACTTATATTATTTATTAAGGGTATTATTAGTTGAATTTACTTTCTTTACTAAAGGAATATTATTTTACCATTTTCAGTATGGTCGGTTTCTGTAAAATTTTATTTTATTTACAAAGTATCAAAGGAATATTCTTTTTAAACATTTTTCGTACATATGCATTTTTTAGACGTCTCCATTAGTTTTTTTTAAGAAAAATTATCTCTAATTTTTCATGGTTTTTACAAAGAAATTTTTATTACCTTATTTTATAAAATATATATTTTACAAACAAAAAGTATAAAAAATGCAAAGGATATTTCCTCTTCTTTATCAAATTAAATTTCAATGCTCTTATAAGAGTTTTTTTTGTAAACATACCTTAATAATTATTATGTTTCACTGGGAATATGATCTAATGATATAATAAACCTTCTTTCTCTAAGTTTATTGTGATAATTTATTATGTAAATTTTTATGAAACTCATTTATTTCTCATGGGTTAACTAAGTTATCATAGGATAGTTAATGTTTCCCATTACTTGTGGCATTAATATGTATAACGTGTTTTTATGAGATTGGTGGGTCCATTATAAACATCTAATAAATTGGGTAAAGTATTATATCTCATGAAATAATGTGTGCTCATGATTATGTTTTCTTATAACTTAATGTGTGCGAATGATTGGGTTTTCTCACAACTTAATGTGTGGACATGATTGAGATGATTTTGGTTTCTTCAAAACTAAATGTGTGGTCATGATTGTATTTTTGCACAATATTATGATTTATTATTTTTTCTCTTGTACCAAATCTCTATGTCATGCCTCATGACTATATTATGATCAATAAATCCTGATTTTTTTTTCTCATATTTCCACATTTATTTGTCTTATTCCTTATATTATGTCAAAATATTTATTCCATGACTCGTGATTTTATGATCAATGTTTTATTTGGTATGATTTTATTATGTTATGTTCATGTAATTGTACCCACATGCTCATCTTATGCTTGATTATGATCTTCGATTATTATCTCTTATGTTTACCCTTATAGGGTATCTGATCTCACCCCCTTATTATTTTTCCATTACATAGATTGTGAAGAAGGGTATTATGTATGATGTGTCTAAAAGGGTGTCATTTTAGAAGTATATTTGGGTGATATATTGAACGTGTTTGTAAAATAAGTTTAATATGTATCTGATCTCCAAATATATTAAACTTGTTGGTCCAGGGGTGTGATTTATCATTATATGTCATGAATAATCATATGAAATGATTTGATATGTATGTATGGAATGATTGGGTCACCTATATAGGTATCAAAGTGAAGTTTAATTATTTTTAGTGATTATACTATGAATAATAAGGGGTTAAACCCTATTCTAAACCAAAAGTTATGTAGGAAGAACCTAAAATGTCATAATTTTAAATGAAGGAGTCATAATTTAGGACATATTTGGAATTATTTTCCTCTATATATGATTTATTACTATGATTATAAATGATTTATACTAACACTAACCTTTTGTTTTTATTCAATGGATGGAACTGAGAGTAGTCAAGTTAACAAATAATGTGATGTAAAATCTAATTATTCTCATAATGAAAACCCAAATGGGATGGGAACTAGAGTGAAAATTATTGTGGTTATTCTCACCCAACTCTCTAAAGCTATGAAAAATAACAAAAATTATACTGAATTCCCAAATTCCCCAAGGAAGGAACAACTCACCATTGAGTACTTCATGAGTCTATGTACACATTCCATTAATGGGTCTTATGATCCACTGATTTACAAGTCGTGGATCAACACTATATAAAAGAAATTTTTCATTATCTGGTGCTAAAACATTAAAAGGTTATTTTTTTTATTTAGAAGGTGTGGTTGATCAATGGTGGACCCTAATAAAGAATAAAAATAAAGAGGACGAAATAAAGTCCATGGAATGGGATGATTTTAAGAAGGTATTTTTTAATAAATATTTCCCCTAAAGTCTTTACTCTAAAATAGAGATAAATTCCTAGGGATGAAACAAAAGGAGGATGAAACAATTAGTATCTATGAAAAAAAATCATAATATTCACATGGTATACCTCTAGTTTTTTTTTAACCCTGAAAGTAAGATAGATCATTTGTTTAGAGACCTAAAACCAAGTATTCAGAATTTATTCACAATAAGTGACTTCAGTAGCTATAAAAAAATGTTCTGTGTGGACTAAAAGTGGAAATGGAAACTAGAGACCCTAATTATTCCCTTGAATTTGGAGGAAGTAAAAGGAAAACTGAGTTTGATAGAAACTCAAATGATAAATCATATGTATAGAAGAATATTAAATAATCTACTTGCCAAAAAATTTGGGAGGAATCAACCGAAAAATTGACTCAAAGTATTAAGAAAATGTTTTATATGAGTTAAAGTATGCTACTAACCATGAAACTACTCAAGAAATATGAAGAGGACAATTAATATAATGGAGGAAGAGAAGGTCCCAACTAATACATCACCCACACATTAAAACTTAAATTATAAGGAGTTTTTGTATTATGAAAATCAAATCTCTAATCCAAGGGATAAAGACAAATAATATGCATCATCAAATTATAAGACCAATGGAACAAGGAAGATCTTATAAAATCATAGATACTAATGTTTACCCGGAAAATAAAGTGGTGAAAGGTGCACTTATTATCCATTCAATAATTGTAAATTTCTTATTTGATTTTGGTTCTAAAAATTCCTTAATATCATGTATGTTTTATAATAATATTAATTCACCACCACAAACTCTGGATATTTAATTATTTGTAAAAATACATAGTGGTGAGATGATTATATCCAAGGTATATAAATCTTCTCTGATTGAGGTTTGTGGGAAGATACTTCCTACAAATCAATCTCTTCTTCCCTTGGTAGAACGCAATGTGATAATGGGAATGGATTTTCTCTCCCTGCATAGAGCTCATATCAATTGTTGAGAAAGGAAAATCTCATTTCATTTCCAAAATCATCCCATGATAAAATATCAATGCAAGTATAATGATGGTATCCTTTTGAAAAAAAAATTACTTAATATGGGTCTTGATACTAAATAATGAGGAATATATGGAGAAACTTACTGGGAAGAAACTCATTACTAAATATGTTCCTAATGTGAAAGATTTTGTGAATTTATTTCTTGAAGAATTACATAGTATTTCCCTAAAATGTGAGGTTGATTTTTCAAATGTATTCATACCAGATTATATTCCCATATCAAAGAGTACCAATAAAATGGCACCCATTTAATTGGAAGAGCTAAAGAAGAAACTTCAAGAGGATCTAGATAAAGGGTTTATACTCAATTTTTTCAAAATGGGGGGAACCAATACTCTTTTTTAATAATAAATATAGATAATTACATATTTTTATTGATTATCATGAACTTAATAAGATCATGATCAACAATAGTTATCATCTACCCCATATTGATGACTTATTTGATTAACTATTAGGGGATCAATACTTCTCAAAGATTGACCATTGATCAATATATCATCGATTAAGGTTGAACATATAGGATATACCCAAGAAAACGTTTCATGTACGTTATAGACATGATGAATTCATAGTGATGTCATTCAGACATATAAATTACCCTATCATATTCACAGATCTGATTAAAAAAGTCTTTATAGATTACTTTTATCAATTTTTTGTAGTCATTATAAATTATATTCTTGTATACTCTAAGATTAATTAATAGCATGAATATATTTTGAGGATTGTGCTAATGATCTTTATAGGTAATAAAACATATGATAAATTTCAAAAGTGTGAGTTCTAGTTACAAAAAATATCATTCTTGGGTCATATAATTTCAATAATGGGTATATTTTTGGATCCTTAAATGATATAGAAGATTGAAAAATTGATTAAACCAACATTTATAATAGTGATACATAGTTTTCTTGGATTTGTTAGATAAAATACATGCTTTTTGAAAATATTATAATGATTTTCAAATCCACTATCCAAGTTAACTTGTAAGGGCTTCAAGTTACTATGGATAGATGAATGTGAAGAAAATTTCAAGGATCTCAAGATAATATTGATCACTACACCTATACTCACACTACCCTATAGTGGATAAGTGTTTAATATATATTTTTGAATCAATGAAGGTATTATGATGTTTCCTCGTACATAATGACATGGTGATAGATTATTCCTCAAGTAAATTAAAGATTCATGAGAAAAATTACCTGATGCATGATTTCTAGCTATAAATGGTAATATTTACATTGAAAATATGGATGAATTGTCTCTATGGTAAAAATTGAAAAATATATAATGATCATAAGATATTAAGGTATACATTCACATAGAAGAATTTGAACATATTCTAAAGGAGATGGTTGGAGTTTTTCAAGGACTAGGACTTCTCGATACCTTACCACTCTAAGAAGGTAAACAAGGTATATGATACTTTAAGTAGGAAGGATCATGCTACCTTAAAAATAATGAGGATTGAAAGATACCCAATATTCATGGATTTTCAAAAGATAAACCTTGAAATCAAAAGGGAATAGAAGAAACAATATATTTCCAAAATTACTCATCAATCATCCATCCATGTAAAGATCAAGGTGGAATTGAAGGAGGATATGGATTTTCAAATAAAGGAAAATAATATTCCGAAGTTTAACTTTGATAGTGATAGAATTATAAGATTCAAGAAATGAATATATGTTCCATAAATACTGGAATTAAAGGAGTTGTTGGATGATTCAGATAGATCATCATTCATTATCTATCATGAAAGTAGAAAGATATTTATAGATGTTAAGAATTATTTTTTTGATAAAAACAATAGGGAGATTACAAATTATATATATAAATACTTGGTATTCCATCAAGTTATGGTGGAATAAAAAAAGTATAATAGCATGATGCAACCATTACCCATATTTTTATAGAAATGGGAAAACATCGCCATGGATTTTTTTTTGTAGGTAGTCATAAGACTTATAAAGAATATAATTCAATTTGTGTTATATTTTATCACATTAAGGATTAGGAATATTTCATCACTATTTGAGAAGATTTATCACTTGATCATCTTTCCAAGATATACATAAACGAGGTGGTAAGGTTTTATGGATTACAACTATCAATTGTATCTTATTGATATATGAGGTTTACCTTAAACTTTTGGATAACTCTTCAACAATAATTGGATATATAGCTGAGATTCATCGCTACTTATCATGATTAGACTAATGGTAAATATAAAAGGACTATTGAAACTCTAGAATATATATTGAGAAATGTATTTTAAAGGATATTTGAATCAACACCTTCCCCTGGTAGAGTTCTCATATAACAATAGTTTCAATTATAGAATTCAAATGCACCATATGATAATCTATATGGGAAGAGGTGCATAACTCCAACATGTTGGAATGAAGTTAGAGATCATAATTTGTTAGGACGAGATCTTGCTTAAGAAATTTCATAGAAGAATTAAACCATTAAAAAACAAATTAGAACTACATAAAATTAATAAAATATCTACAATGATAATCATTAGAGACAAAGTATTATTTTAAATATCACCATGGAATATGATTATGCAAATTAGTAAAAAGGTAAAGTTGATCCCTATATACATTGGCCCTTTAAAAATACTCAATCATGTGGGAACATTAGCTAATCAACTAAACCTATCCCTATTATATGATGTGTTTCATATATAACTTTTAAGTAAGTACATGCCTAACCCTTCACATATAGTGAACTTAGAGGTTGTACCATTGAAACATGATCTCTCTTATGAGGAAAAATCAGAAAAAATCATGGATCATAGAGATAAAGTACTCTTAAATAACACCATTCATATGGTTAAAATACTTTAGAGAAATCATAAGTTTAAGGAAGTAACATGGGAACCCAAATATGTGATGAGGTAGAAGTACCCTTGTTTTTTCATCAGATTAACAAAATTTGGAGGGTGAAATTAACTTAAGGGGTGTAAAATATAACACACTATGATTTTACTATCTATTTTACCTTTAAATAAATAATATATTTAATAGATTATTTCATGTGTATCAATAAAATAAAAATAATCATGATACATTTTATTCAGATAAAATATTACAATTCAAGATAAACATTAATAAATTATGAGAATGCAATATGAAACATCATTAAGAAAATTATAAAAGCAATAAAACCATAAGTAAATAAAAATATAATGAACATAAAATATTTAACCTGGTGGTTTTTTGTGAATATCATAACCCCAATTAAAACTATGGAAATAAATAAAATAATTATAAATATAATATACATGTCGACAGATATGTAAATTAATAGAATGAATGATTTTAGTAATGTTTGTAAGGATATATATATGAATGAAATATGTCATTATATATATAGTTGTTTGATATATAAACATTGGAAATGAATTAATTGGATATATAGTCCTTGGGTATATCCAATGGAAAAAATTTTAATTGAAAATGCTATAATTCAAAAATAATAAATAATTCTTGAATAAAATAGAAAGATAATGTTTTACTAAATTATTTTATTATTAAAAAAATTATACATTACATATTATTGTTATTAAAGATTGATTTGATGTATCTATAAAATTCAAAGAAATATTATCGCACTAATTTATTGATAAAATTAAAATGTTAGAATATAAAAAATAAATTTTAATAGGATGGGGTTAAAATTATTTCATGTTAAAAAATGATATTTTTTAAATAACTGTTTTTTTATGTTGTGTATTTTTATCTTAATGAATTAAATTGATCATTTTTAAATAATTAACATAATATAATATTTAAATTTATAAAAAATAGTTTAACAATAATTAAATTATTTATTGATATGAAATAAGATTAAGAACACTTAATGTTTGAAAATTTATTTTTATATAAAAACATATTTTTATATATATGTTTATGTTTACATTTAAATTTTAAATTTATCATATATAGAGATTGAATTAGATTAAATGGAGTTTATTTTTTTAAACAGAATGTTTGGTTAAATAGGTTAATTTTATTTTTAGACTTAAAAAGGAGTTGTCAAGGTAAAAATTGAGTTACCACGGTAAGGGGAAAATTTGGTAAAACATGTTAAACTAAGTGGTAAAGACAAAAAATATCATAAACACTTATCTATAAATTCTTTTATGAGTTATTTTTTGACAAAAAATTATCCATACTCTATTATTTTTCAACTTTTACGCACTTTCCTTTTAAAATGACAACCTTAGATATTACGGAGTGAATATTTATGGAAATGGAACTCAAAACTAACCTATAAAAGGACCCATATTTTAACAATACAAACCACTAAAACCATATGGTTATATCTTAAAAATATTAAAATTTTAGCTCTACTAAATACTTTTTTAAATTTTGGTATCTTTTTTTCCAATAATTAATCCTAAACCCATTATTATGAAAGAACTGATGTTGAGAAAAATTTAATTCATCAAGGAAGTATCTAACCTCTTCTCTAACTTTTTCAATTAAAATTTCATATAAAATACTTATAAACATATTTATACATAATAATTATGATATATTAAAATAATTATGATTCCATTAAAATGGTATTACAATTATATAACTCTAAACTCTTAATCATTCATTAGTATAACATGTTCTTATTTGGATCTATTCAACCACCTACATTAACGTTGTTATACATACATCACCATTCTCACCATGAATAAGTATAAAGAGATTAATAATGATAATATATGATATTAAGAATTAATATATTCTATGAATATGTTTATATAAGGATGATATAAAATTGAATGATCATTATAAAGTAATTAATGGCTATCGGTAAATTACCCAAAATGTGTTCTTCATGGATTACATTCTCTTGAACTATACCCATACCTTCCATTAAATGAACATGGGACTACATAAATCATTGAAAAAAAATTATTACATTACATAAATAATATTTGAATTATGAACTTGTTATAAACTAATGGATACTGACATCTCAATTAAAAAATGTGTACGAAACAATCAAAATTATTAGCATTTGATGATGAAAACAAACAATAACTAACTAATATATATGCAATAAAAGATTATAATTAAAGTTTATAAAATATAATAGATATAAATATGGTTCTAAAATAATTTATTAATATTATTATGTTTATTATACATGAGGTTTAAATAATTTTTGTGAATTTAGGAGTAAAGGTAGGGGTTTCTTTACTAATCTCATTTTGAAATCAAGAATATTTATGTTTGAATTTATATCTGGGAAAATTATATGTTATTAAACTATAAAACCAATATATTTTCTTCTCCTATATTTATTTGTGTATTTTACATATATTCATACAATATAACCTCCCTTTGGTTCAAAATTCAAGATAAATGATGTTTGTAAGTTAAGTCAACCTTATATTTTATTTTGAAATGAGAATATTTTTCCTCCATGTTAATATTATTTATTTTTGATGGATGTAATTATCTAAAATTCTATGATTTATTAAGGTATTTTTAATTGGACTTAAATTTATTTAAAAAATTAATATTCTTTTAACATTTTTAGTATAGTCATTTTTCTCCAACTTTGATCTTCTTTATAAAGTATCAAAATAATTTCCTTTTAAAACGTTTTCTATACGAACATATTTTCCCATCGTCTTTATTATTTTTATTTAAGAAACTTCCTCTCCAATTTTTCATGGTTTTATAAATAAATTTCTATTCACTTTTTTTATAAAATATATTATTTTAAATTAAAAGGTATAAAAATTAAAATGGGGTTTATTCATCATTATCAAAGTAACTTTTAATGATATTATAAAAGTGTTTTTATTATATATAAACATATTTTAATGATTATTCAGATTCACTAGTAATATAATCTAATTATACCATCCACCTCGTTTCTCTGGATGGGTTATGATAATGTATTATGTAATTTTTCATGAAACTTGTTTCTTTCCAATGGGTTAATTATGATATGAATGGATTATAAATTTGTTTCAAGTACTTATGGAACACATATATATATGGTATGTTATTATAAGTCTGGTGGGTATATTATAGCCCTCAAATTCATTGGGTAAAGAGTTATATCTCATGAGATAATGTGAGGATGATTGTTTTACCTCACATCTTAATGCATGGGCATTATTTATTTTTATCAAAACTCAATTTGTGGAAATTGTTGGGTTTTATTACATATTAATGTGTGGGCATGATTAGGTTTTCTCACAACCTAATACATGGGTATGTTTGGGTTTTTTCATAACTAAATGTGTGGGTATGATAGATTTTTCTCACAATTTTAATATTTCATATGCTTATGCTTGTAACACATCTTTATTTTATTCCTCATGATTATGTTATTCTTCATGTATCATGATTTTTGGCTCATATTTCAAAATCTATATGTCTTATATCTTATGTAAATCCAAAATATGTGTTTCATAACTCATGATTTTAAGATCTATGTTTTATTAGGTATGATTTTATTATGTTGTATTCATGTTCTCACACCTGCATGATCATCACATGATCATTTATGATCTTTTATTGTTATATCTTATGTTTACTCTTACTAAGAATATAAGATCACCCCATTATTATGTTCACATTCCACATGTTATAAAGAAACATATTATGTATGGTGTGTCTAAAAAGGTGTCATGTGAGAAGGAAATTTGTGGGATATATTTAATGTATTTGTAAAATAATTTGGTTATGTATCTAATCTCTAAAGACACTAAATCAATGGGTTATGGGGTGTGATTTATCATGATATATAATAAATAATCATTTGAAATGATGTAATATATATATAATGCTATATTTAACTCAATATTCAACCACTTTAACTATGAATTCAATGGATATATTAACACGTTGAACATCCCATCTTGTAGTTTTATGTTCTCCCATATACAAATAAGTAAAAAAAATGTTGTATTACATTTATAGAGGCTCCAAGATCTCACAATGCATAATTAAAAGACATGAAAACAATGATATAAGGGATAGAAATTATCCTTGTATCATGAAATTTAGTTGGAAGTTGTGGTGTGATCATGGTCAAAACAAATATTTCAAATTTATTTTCTCATTCCTTTGAAGTATCCACTTTTTGTTTCATATTTACTTAAGAAAATTATAATATTTTGGAATCTATTTTAGATATTTGATAAGGGGTATGATTATTTAAAAAATATGGTATGTTTTCAAAAATCTCCCTCTATATTTCTTCCTCTTTTATCTTCCTTGATTGGATAATTCTCAAGGGGAATGGTACTGGAATATCTCTATTTTCCCTAATCTATCTTTGTATGGGTTTTCTGATCTATTTTTATTCTTTCCAAAACTTTCTTCTTATTCCATTTTTCCCTTATCCTTATGATGGTTTATGTCTTTATTTTCAAATTATCTCTTATTTTATTAAGAATCCTTTTCGTCCTCTTTTTCCAACTTTGGATAGTTATTCTTGGGATCATTTTGGAAAATTGGGTGAATATAATTTCCACTTATAGCTTTTATTGTTTATACAATACCTTTTAAGTTTGAACTAGTTAAGCTGGTAATTTTTTTTAGATTCTTGGACAGTATTTACACAAGTATTTTTAACTGGATCCTCAATTCCTTTACCTCATTTCTCAACTCTTCAAATTCTAAACCTTATTGGTTATACACTTACGGTTGTAAACTAGTCAAGGTTTTATCAAAGGTTTTATTTTGTTAAATGGGTGGTGGTTTTAAGTTTCATTGGTTATAGGGATACTTGTATAGTTATTGGAATAGTGGGGCTTATTGGCATTGAAAGAGGAAATGTGGTCTAGATTAATTTATTTGATTCTAAAATCCATATTGGACTTGGGAATTGTCTCTTGACCCATAATTTTGCTGCCAAAATTTCCTTTGATGATAATTAGTTTCACAACTTTTAGTTCCTTGAACTTTAGTACATCAATCAATAAAATGGTTTGGAGAATAACATAGACCGCATACCTTAGTTAGTGTTTGTTTCTCACTTAAAAATTTTAGATCCATTTATCTAAACAGATTAATTAGTTCCTCAATATTTAACTATATAAGGGGTGAATAAAAATACCTTTCCATATACATCCCTCTTGTGTCGATACCTCTTATGGAAAAAAGATAATAATTATGAAAAATATTTTCTCTAAGTCCTCTTGCCTCTACTAATGTTTTGTCAATCAGATATCTTCTTGATGATGTATCTGGTGTATTTTAGTCAATATTATTAAAACCTTGATAGAAAAAAATTAGAAAGTGATTCTCCTTAATTTCTTAGTTGGGATAAGTGGAACAATGATTCTTGAATCTTTTCCAGTACTCATACAAAGTCTCCCATGATGTTTGTATTATATAATATTTCCATTTCATGATATCTATACTTCTTAAACTTGGGAAGAACCTCTGAAGGAATATCCTCTATAGGCCATCCCTATCATTTACCTCTCTTGGTTGTTAGATGCATAAACATTTTTTAGTTGCTCATTCTAAATAGAATGGCAAGGCTCTCCACTTCACTTGTTCATATACTACTCCTCTAGGATTCAATGTGGAAAACACCATTGTGAATTACTTGATATGTTTTCTTAGGTCTTAACCTTTTAGACAATGAAATCTATGTAATAGTTTAATAAGACTAATTTTCAATTCAAATTCAGTTTGGAGTATAAGAATCAAAATCTGAGAGTTTTGATTAACAAAGTGGGGTGTTTATAGGTATCCCAAAGTCTAGTTAGGGTTTATTTCCATTTTTATAGATTCACAACAAACATTGTAAGTTTCACTAGAGTCTGACAAGGTAATGTTTACAAATACATTAAAATTTTCTAATGTTTCATAATACTATAGGTTTTGTTAATAGGTTTCTCTCAATTTATGGATTAAGAGGAAATAATTTGTGAATTTTGAATCGATCCATGAATTTTAATTTTTATAGATTTATGGCACCAGATATCCAGAAAAATATCCAATATTTTAACACAACCATCATAGATTTTCAAAAATATTGTTAAAAACTTAGGTTTATATATATATATATATATTATACTGGAAACCATGGTTTTCTCCAGATATGGGTATAAAAATTTAGTTGTTACAATTGGTTAAAGGGGTGATTTTGGTGAATTCAGACTTAAGACGATGTTGAAAATAGTTTTGAACAAGTGGGTTAATCAAAGTGGTAAAAGGTGATGGGTTAAAGGTCATATTACCAATTGTAATGTTATCCTTATATTTAAAATAGTTCACTCCTCTTCTTATCAATTGATAAATTAAATAATACATAATTGTTTAATCATTCTTCCTATAGTGAAATAAATAGTGATGATTAATCTTTTAGTAATCATTAATTGATTAAACCTCCTTCACATGAAAATGTAAAGGTATCAAATGATACTAAAAAAGAAAATCACCCCTAAATTTCTCAAGAAAATCCCAATTAGATTTTAGTTTTCCTAAGTAATTCAACGATGTCTCATTATATTCTATAAATGTATTACCAATAGTTAGATACTCATTACTCAAGTTAGCCTATTCCATCATATATAAACTAATATTAGTGGATGGATAGAATAAATTATCAACCGAGGTATCATTCAATTCATAAAAAAATAAAACGAACTCAATTTCATTTAAATTAATATCCTGCTACTGAAAAAACAAATTGATTAACAAAATAAGAACTTGTATTCATTTAAATATATAATCAAGAATTATAATCAGTCATTTTTTCCATAACATAATTAAAAAAGTTTTTCATCCCCCCATTCAAGAGGTTTTAGGCAGAGGGGAGAGAAAATTTTAAAAAACAATAGAAAACATAAATTGAAACTCAAAAACAATTAAAGAACAGTAGCAGCCTAACTTCTTTCCTCCTCATCCTCCTATTATTTTTTTAGATTCTTGTTTTATTTATTTCATCTCTAGTCAACCCCATGATATTATTTCTCCTTTTAACCAAGATATCTTCCCCAAGATTACATGCTCCCTAAAAATCCAAAGCTTTGGATTCTTCTTTCCCTCCCTACATTGATTAATAATGGGACATTACAGGATTCACTATTATTTGATTGAAATATTTTTTTCATGAGTTTTATCTGTAGTGAATGGGCTCTATGTGGTATCTGACGATCTTAGTGGTTAAAATTAATTCCAAATATTTCAAAATAAATTTCCTTATGTAGGAATCTTGTCTTGTAATTTTTCAAAGGGAATGACCCTTAAGAATCTAAGAGACTTGGTATAATGACTCTTACAAAAAGTACGATGACTCTTACAAAGAGTAGTATGTCCCTTACATGGAGTAGTATGACCCTTAAATGTGAGAATAATGACTCTTATAAACTCTATCCATTGTCAATTTATTTGTCATAGAGTCACAATGAATCTTAAATTTCATCAAAGTCGCTTTTATGAATACAAGGACTATTGGGTTTTACTCTTATGTGTTCTCTATACATTACTGATTTCTCATTTTAGAGTTAAGATAACACTTATTTGCTTCCAAACATATCCAAATATTCATATTAGAGTCCAAAACGAATCTTACAAATCTCACTTCCCTATCCATAGTTACTTTTACATCATCACACACTTAGTCAATTTACCTCAAATACTTTAACTCGATGCTTCATAATCCACAACTTCTTTAGCCAATATCCAAAATATAATTAATTTATTGCCACTTCTTTCTGCCTATGGGGATCACTTTTGATTATTTATGTATGTCTAGTATCTACCCTTTTTTTATATTATGTGATGTTATTTTTATGGTTTTATTATTATTATGACTCCATTCTTTCTTTTATTGATTTTTGATGATTTTAATATTTATATAGTTTATGGATACCTGATAATGAGGTTATATACAACGTATGTTCAATCCCCTCATCACTAGTCAGAAAACTATTTCATATAGGGAAGCATGCATGGGGCCTTAAGGAACTTTGACTCAGAACTAATGAATTAGGTTTGGGCATAACAAACTACTAACAAATCCCTTTTTTATTTTGATTTATTTTTAGGGCTTGAAAGACTATAGATGGTTTTGTCAAGATTCATATGTGAATTTATTCTTGTGACTATCTATCACATGTATAGTGGATTTTTTAGTTTCCATGATAATGTGATTATTGTTTTTAGTTGTGATGTTATAGTTCCACATTGTTCTTAAAGTGTTCTTGTGAAATTATGATTTATTGGTTTTTCTTCTTTCTTGGGGTGGTGCGATCTCATGAGTTCATGAATCATGATTATAAATGTGGGTTAACATGTCATGTATTTTTTTATGTGATTGCTAAAAGTTAAAATTAATTAAATGTTAGAAATAATCTATTCGGTGTTTTTTCAAGTACATTAGTGGCAGTATCTAATTAATTTAGCATAAGGATTGTGATTATTGTTATGTATAACTGTTACTAATGTGTAGGTGTAGGTGAAAGGGTCATGAGATTTTGGATAATAGTAGTTGGTGGTCCTCTAGTGTATCATATATTTTCTATTAGGGTGATGTATGTGTGTTCACTTTTTAATGCTTAAATTCTATTAATATTTAATTTTTTAAAGGCGTTTCTAAGGTTATTTGTGGTAATTTTAAAGAAAATACACTATAATGATATCTCATGGTGACACCTATGGATAGGTTTTAGGATATTCATGAGGTCTAGAATACTCATATCATGCCTCTGGATTATTAGGATGGTGTAGCTAGTCATTCCCCTAAGGATTCTCTAGAGGATCAGGCAGTTTAGGCCCTTTAACTATGAGTATTTCACATCATATCAGGGGGAGGTTTAGTATAACATCTTGTAATATAATCAACCCATAATTACATAATTTATAATAAGGGTTTCACTTTATTATGTTTCTAGGATCTTTTAAGTTTGGAGTTTTAGAGAATTATGAAAACCATTACACTACATAAGGAACACCGACATTTAGTGTCCATTTTTTCCACCAAAATAGGTTTCCTATGTTCATAGTCTTGTTTCATTAATGACACATTTGGTGTGTTTAAGTCCAATTTTATTTTATTTGGAGCTATGATTCATAATAGTTCTTACTCATCTTTAGCCCCTAATAAAAACAGTTAAAATGTGGTATGAGAAAAAATATTTTGTTAAGGGATATAAAAATAAAGTAAACCCATTAGTCCATTTATAAATCATGAAAGATCATAAGGTAATTTTACTTTTATATAATAAAATTTGATCTAAAATAATAATTTATATATCCTATAAATAAAATTATTTTACCAAATATGTCATAAAACATATCATAAGAAATCATAAATTCAAAATCGTAATCATGAGGGTTTCTTTAAAAACATAAAACCATATCCCTGAAAAACATACCCTTTTATCTAAAAAGATCATAAACTTCCTTAAAAAAATAATCTCATTTTCTTATCTTAATAAATAAATAAATAATCCATGAAAACTATTTTCAAGCATAGAAAACCCATTTATGTATCTTGGTACATTATCCTTACATTCACCCTTATAATAAACAATACAAATTAAAAAGCTTCGTGGTAAATTCTTACATATCCCTTAGGAGTAACTTAATTCTTGTTAGCACTATCATCATATAAAGTGTAAAAGAACCATATAATGAGAAAAAAAATATAATCTTTCATTTCCATCATAAAATATTATCTTTAATACATATGTATAAACATATTCAGGGTTCACATAAAAATAAGGATAAAATCCGTTTTCTTTGAAAACGCTTAAAATTGAAAATTTACGAGAAGAATGAGAAAAAATATTTTCTTTAAAAACCATCAAAACTTAAAGATGAATATTTATAATGAATAAATTATATGATTTCTGGAAAATATATTCAGGTATTATATGTTGAAAGAATTATTTTTCACTTTGGTAAAAAGAGTTAAAAGTGACTAGTATGGAAAATGTTTAAAAGATTACTTTATAAAAACTTTTCAAAAAGAAAATGATAGTTTTAAATGACTTTAAGAAATTATTATAATAAAATTAATAACATTACAGAAACATTTTTAAGAAAATTTATATGGAATATAAAGTTTTTAAAACGTTTAGAATAATGTTTTGAAGAAAAATACCTTACGTCTTTGGTAGATTTTAAATCAAAAGAACATTGAAGGAGAGAACATGAAAAGAAATTGTAAACCAATTTAATTTCAGAAAATATTTTATAAAATATATCAAAATTTTATTATATACACCACACAAAAAAACATTTTGTAACAATGGAATAAGTTTCAAAGAAAGGAAATTGATATGATAAATCCCATACCTCGTCTCCAGACTCCCCACATACATATTTTACTTTCATAAATAATAAGATTGTATTAATTTTAAAATTGAATAAAAACATTTTCCAATTTTATTACATTACTACTATTACTTGTATTTCATGTATTTCCATATTTTTTTATTTATTAAATTGGTTATGTTTATGTCAAATGTTTTTTAGGTTGTTTGATTCGTAACCTCAAAATAAATTTGGTGAATTGATCATGGTCAAAGGGATCAGTATTCCATCATATCAATAATATTAAACATGTTATAATTATAATTATTATACAATAAATATACTTTTCTAACCATTAATTTAAGGTGTTCATGAAAAATTAATCACATAATTTCATAGAGATGGTAGTATGTACGTATGTATGAATGAAGTTTTCATTTTTCTACTCGTTAGAAAAGAAATAAGGTTGATAATATTTTAATTTTAAAGAATCATAAAAAATTTATACATGTCATTTTTAATAATTATTTATATCCTTATAACTTTCCATGTGAAATGGTAATGAAAAATGAATCACATCACTTTGTGGGGGAGGTAGTCTACATGTATGCATGAGCGATGTTATCATTTTCCAATGTAGGGAAGGGTGGTTGAGCCCACTTTGTGTTGTGTTTTATTTTTTTCAATGTACAAGAAGTATTTGAAGTCAATATGTTGAATAATATTCAAAATATATTATAATTTCTTGGAATTTGGTTTTATAGAACCCAATCATTATGAAGAAGAAGTTTCCAATCCAAGGGGGAATATTCTTGGAAATTGAAGTAAATCTTGGAGTCTTGGATGTTGAAGGTAATTGTCCTAATTCATATTATAAAATGATATATGGGAAATATGTTAGTTTTTGTAAGTTTATATTTTTAGAAATTGCACATGAGACTCAGCCCGGTTGGTGATGACTCAGAAGGTGTATCCAAGAGACCCGAGATCAAATCCAGGTGGAGGTGAATTTCCAGGGCCACTAGCAGTACTGTAGTAGTCACTGTTTGGTACTGTAGCAGACGAAACTATTCATCCATATGGGGCTTTGGTCCACTGGTTTGGTCCTCAGGTCCTGTAAGGCTTTCGGGCCACCCTAGGTCTTCGGGCCAGTTGTTTCCCAAGGCATCCACGCCACCTTAAGTCTTTAGGGCCACCCCAAGGCCTTCGGGCCACATGAATGAAGAATTACTGGTCAGACTACAAGGGATAAGGCTTCAGATGAGGATTTAGGGCAGGTGCATTCACTGGATCAGAGCTAACTAGAATTTGAATAATGAGAGGGTATGTGTTTTCCATCGGTACCAGGCCTATGCAGCTTTGCATAGGACAGCTATACGACCATCCCTGTGAAGGTGGGGTGCTGATTTCATGACATATGTTGGGGAAGATCAGTTCCAAGTTGTCTTGTCTGGGTGATTCCCTCTAATACCTATAGGTCATGTAATTGTATCTAAGCCTTCGGGCCTTGTAAGGGTTCCAACTCACCCCTTCAAAATGTGTATTATCAGAAAAATAAATAAAATAAAGGCCTTTGGGCCATTCCAACCGTATATTTTTAAAATTTGATTTATTCTTGGAATTTGATTTATTCTTTGAAAAGAGGTA
Organism: Viscum album; assembly: GCA_963277665.1. Lineage (NCBI taxonomy): Eukaryota > Viridiplantae > Streptophyta > Magnoliopsida > Santalales > Viscaceae > Viscum > Viscum album. The sequence goes on along the minus strand of OY728137.1, from coordinate 219,660,692 downwards.
TTTTAAGGATACTGAGGTGTTCCATTATTGTGAAGAATAAATATTTTATGGAGATATTGTTAGATGAAGATTTTAGAAGTTAATATTAGATGTCATTTTTGATAAATCATGACTAAATAAGTGTGGTTATTGATGAACTAGTTTATATGTTTAAAGAATATTTACTAATGAGATAAAAAAATTACCACAATATAAGAATGTGTAAGACTGCGAAAATATTTATTTTCATGCAGGAATGTCTTGAAGAGGTCTTGGATTGAGTTTGAGAAGGTTCTAATTTGAATAGAGTGCGATCTGTAAGATCTAAGCAGTTGTGTAATGGTATTCACTATTTTTCATAAGCTATGTAAAAGTCATCCATAGTATATAAAGTTAATTTTACTTGCATAAGGGTATATGATGGAGGATATTCATTGTGTAAAGGTAAATCCCATCATACATAAAGGTAAACAGGTCAAATGGGAGCTCACATAAGGGTAAGGCTCACTATCTATAGGTTGTGTAAAGGTCATGAAAATCACTGTGTAAGGGTAGATGTATCTATGTAAAGGTAAGTACATACCAACATAATGGTAAATAGGAACTCAGATAAGGTAAAATCTTATGGGTATAGTTAACTGTGTAGGGGTACGTACCTATCGAAGGGTAACTAGGAGAACACGTAAGGGTATGGAAGCTTATGTAAGGGTATTGGTTGATCGCATGTGAGGGTATCCATGAATAATTGATGTTACATAATGGTACATCTTCAAGTACACAGACAACATATAGGTAAGTACCTACTGTGTAAGGGTATACTGAGGTTACATAAGGGTGGTGGGAAAATCATGAGGCTGTGTAAGGGTACCTATGTATGGGTAAAAGGAACACAAAAGGGTGACCCAACCTATATAATGTTAACCTAGTGTAAAGGTGTGACATGCATAAGGGAAAACCATGTTTTAATAGTATCTCATAAAGGTAGTTCCCTAGTCACATAAGGGTAAGCCACATAAGGGTAGTCATTGAGGATTTTGAACTTGACACCAGCTACACTGTAAGGATGATCACCCCACCATAGATGCTTCATATATACTGATATGAACATGTTGTAGCTTCATTATTCATCTTGGATGGTCCAAATTAGGCAAAGGTAATAAATTCAAGGTATAGGGGGGAAACACTAAAGTATATGAGATTTTACTATAGTAAAAATAAAGAAGATAAAACAAATCATTTGATCTTGAGGTTGTTCATTCATGGGATGTTCTATAAAGAAAAGTTGATGAAAAATAAGGTAGTGCATAGATGAGAAGTGGATAGAAATGGTGCATGCATGAAAATAATCATTACATGCATGTAAACCAAATAATGAATCAAAATGAAGGATCCACATGATAGTGTGTGATGATTGATATAATGAGGAAGAAAAAAATCTTTCAAGATCATTGAGCATTTAGAATTACCTACAGATTTGGTGATATGAAAATATTCCTTGACTCGGCATTTAATTTAGAGACTTAACACAAAAAAAATATTAGAGAAGATTAATACTTGAGGGGTATTGAAAAATGATTAATGACCGGGTGTTTCCCCCAGAATCACATTCGATCTAGGAATCACTATTTCTGAACGGTTTCCAACGGGTTTGTTCATAGAACTGGAAACACCTAATAGTTCTATATCCACAAGTACCTAAATTCCAAAGGCTGGTCCTCATAGGGAATTTTTCCAAAAATTCTTAAGAAATTTCATTGTTCGAGAGGATGGGAGTTAGGGCTCATCACACCCTTTTGGGGGAAATTATTTCCTATTTCAGGACACTCTTAAAGATTTAAGATATTTTCATGAATCCTTTATTTATTCCCAAGTATGATATGGTCCACCCTAGAGTTAACAATAAATTATTAGTAATTATGGAATTTAGAATCATTCGAATATATCTGATGTTATTTGTCAATAGAGATATCAGTATGTATCTGAGTTTCTCTATCAATTGTATCCTATTATATACAACTTAGAGATTCTTTGGTTGTTATTATAATGATTTTGGTTTTATAGCCACACAGTGGTGTACTCTAGAGTATATCATCATCCAAGGAGAAGAGAGTTACTCTAGTTTTTATCATCATCTTGGGAAATGGAATTTTTTTTGATTTTGGGATTGAACCCATATGATGGGATTCTTACGTATCCTTGTGAAAGGAATAAGAACCCAAAAAGTTCAGTATTTCTTAATAGGAAACATCATACCTTTTAAGGTCATGTGATAAGGATATATCCATACATTTTAATGTCATGTGGAAAGGACATCTAGGAGGAAGGAATCTAGTCAATGTTTGGTGTGAGATTTATGTTGAAGTAACCCAAAGAACCAAGAAGGGATATGAATTTCCAAGTTGAATTAAACCCTACTGGGAATATGGACCAGAGATAATAGAGTTGATTTGGGATGTTGGGTTTGTACCTCATGAAGAATTATTACATATCCCAATTGTATGGTAATCAAATCTCACTTAATTAAGTGTTGAGTACCTATTCTTATGGAGTCCCTAGAAGTTTTATCTCACTAGGTAGTATGTCCCTTTGTGAGGATTAAGTTGGGGATTACTTCTGAAGAGGATTACCTATAAAGGGACCGTGAGGAATGTCTCAACTCATGGTGGTTTGGAGGTTTACTTTGGGGCTTACTTATGATGAGGATTCCCAAATTAGGGGAATTGTGATTGGGGCTTACTCCTGAGGAGGATTCTCATTAAGGTCGGATCCTAGGTGGGCAACCTATGTATCCTTGTTATAGAGGGAATCAGAGTTATCATAGTTCAATGGCTATAATGGATCATGCAGGTGTCATGATAACCATTAACCATTAATCCCATATGATTCATGCTTGGTGTGAGAAACAAGAGGAAGCGGATGATCCAAGATACCATACAATCTGCTTTTGTTCGTAGGTGGAAATGGCTACAAACCCCAATGAGAGAGGGGTGTGGCATTGAGTGTGCCCACCTGTTATTCCCCCTCTTTCAATGATGAAAGGGGTTAGGGCTATGATGTTTCCTTATCTTAAATTTACCCTAAATGAGTCTGGGGTATGGATAAGTAATCAGGACCATCGGTGGTGGATAGGAGGTAGAGAGGAGTAAGAGTGAAACCTCCTACAAGAAAGGATAGGGTCTTACTCTAAAAGGGATTCCCTTGATTTGGTTGGGGATTATTCCTAAGGAGGATTCCAATTAATTTCATTGGATTTATTTCTAAGGACGATTTCTTTTGAGATCAATTAGGGATTATTCTTAAGAATGGTTCCCTTCAGTTTCAACTGGGCATAGGAGACAAGTGATGAGGTTTTAGGAGTTTCATGAGGAGTTTATCGACTCAAGATACTTGGGGAAACCAAGAGGATAATATCAACTCGTAACACGGGAAAAGAACCAAGGGGAGTATATCAACTCAAGGAATTTCATGGATTATAGAGTACTATCTCAAATCATGGTATTATAGGGTTGTATGTTAAGGTTGTATAAGGCGCAACCCAAAATTTCCTCGACAGAAACCAAAACTTATATAGTGTGACTCTTCATTTTTCATGGGGGCCAGAAATTGTAGTGAAGGGATTGTCCCAGAGGGCCAAGACCACATCCCAACACTTATCTCAAGTAGGGATGTGAGGGTGTATCCCCCACAATATGGACCATTAGGTTCACCTAGGTGGGTCACCCAGGTGGTTCACCCACTTGTGTGTAACAGCCCGAGATTTTATGAAAAATATTCTTTTTAATTTTATTAATGTCTTGTGTTTTACGCTACATCAAAAGGAGCTTGCACAACACACATCCTTGACTTGCCTTGCATTACACGCAACCGCGACCTTCCTCGATAGCGTGTGTAGTACGCAATAACGAGTTTCATTAAACAACAATATGCTATTAAAATATTATTAAAACTAGCCGTTATGAATAGTAATAACCACTTTTTGAAATTTTGTATATTTTATTTTTCAAAATGGAATTAATTTCTGGATTCGTAATATCGAAATTAGATTAGGGTGAAATTTTGGTACTTTTCGGATAACTTTCATATTCTCATGAATAGTGAAAATTACTAGATTATAATTAAAAACAACTTTTTTAATCGAAATAATTAATAGTGATAAATCATTAAATTGTGTGATTTTAAAGTATATTTAGAATATATTTTTACAATTTAATACGATGTTGGTCATTGGATGTAATTTCACATTTAAACCAGACATAATCAAGTGTCAATCTTTTGGTAGATATTGTTTCTTAAAAACACGCTATTTGTTTTAACAGCGGGATTTAATTATAAAATTAATTAATGCAACTTCTATGTTATGAATTTGTTAAAATAGACTTAATTTTTGAATTCGGAATATGAAATATAGCTTAGGATGAAATTTTGGTATTTTTCTGAAAACTTTCATTTTTTGATGAATAGTGAAACCACTAAGTGGAAGGTTAAAAACTGAATTTTGCATAAAACTTAATTTTACCGCTTCTGTGAATGAAATTTAGAAAATACAATAGACACGGTTAATATCAAGGACTAAAATGTGGTTCAATGAGATGAAAATAATTTTTGGTGAATAGTAACTTTTTACTTTTTTTTTACCACAGTTAATAGTAAATAGGGTAACTAAGGGTAAATATGATATTACTATTACCCTAACACATGTCCTAATTCTATTGGATAAGTTTAATTCGACCAAAAACAACCTTATGAATATAATATGACCATTTAGGTCCACTTGGATTAGATTATGACATTTAATATTATTTTATTTAATTAATAGTTAAAATAGTTAAAATCAAAGTTTAATAACTAAAACATTTTTAATATGGGGTTATAAATAAGATAAATTAGACTATAAATATTCATTATAAAGATAAAAAGATTTCTTACATAATTATATTTTATTTATAATTTTTAGACTTTAAATAAATTAATTTATTTATGACACAACGAGGATGCAGTAATTACCCTTTTAAGGAAATATTAACATAATTGATGTTATAAATGCTCAAATGAATGTAATTTGAGACTTTTTATGAATTACACTAATTTTCTAGGTTACTATGATATATTAGTGTTTATTTAATCAACTTGGCCCGAACATATAATTCTGTTATGACTTTCACAAAAATCATATATCAAATAGTGTCAAAATTGACACAAAATAGTTTTTAAATCAAATATTATATTATTAATTGTTATTTTATTCCTAAAAATATAAGGTTCGGCCAAATGACTTAGATAAGGTTATATGTATTAATAATAAACAATTTGGGGTTCGTTTGGCATGTTATAGTAAGTGTATTAACCATATAGTGAAAGAAAACAAAAAGACACGGTAAAAGTTAAATTATTTAACTTAGAGTTAAATCTAATTGATAAGGTTAAAATAATACCCTAATCTTGTCTAAATCTTATTGGTTGATAGGATTTCGAACCATCCCCACTTTAGCTTCGAAATAAGACCATTTGAAACCATTATAAACCGATTTTCACATTAATATAAAATAATATTTTGAGGTATTCTTAAGGTGCCCCTCTCCTCCCTTATAAAAGGACACCTCCTCCCCCTCCTCCTCACACCAATTTGAGCACTCAAGCTCGGCCAACCCCTGCCAAAATCTCTTCTCCACTTCCCTAGAAACATCCTATAGGTTATGGTCTTCCTCAAAGACCAATTTTAGTGCCCTAAGAGGAGGTCTCAAAGAGGCGCTTCAAAGAAGAGGTAATTACCGTTACCAATTCTTTCATCTTTATTTCTTCTTCCACTTCTTCTTCTTAGGTTGTTTCATTATGAATTAATAACATCAGTATCACTCATATACTGATATGTTATTTTAAGTATGAAACAACCCTATTTCATCATCTATCCATCCTACGGAAAAAAGAAATCATCGCGCGTGCGTACGTACGGAATACCGTCTCCACGCCGTGGTGTAATATATTTTCCACCACCACCTTACATGGATGGGTATAATGGTGTAAAGAATAACTATACATAGTTATTACAACATCATATTGATTCTGATATATTGTATAATCCACTCCAATTAAATTCAATAATTATGGAAATGATATCATCGCTCGTGCGTACGTACGGAATACCGTCTCCACGACGCGATGAGATTCATTCTTAATGATTAACCATTCATGAATGATTATAAAGTATATATAATAAGTACTAATGAAATATATGACATAATAATTGTCACGACCCGTCCTCGGGGCCCGTGCCGTGACTACCCCAAGCCCGCCTTCCATAGGCCAGGGGCTGGCGACTAGCACCAAGGCGTAAATCCCAACAAAAAGGGAAGGCATTGCCTTTGAAAAGTAAACAAGCACCACATAGTAAGCAAGCGGAAAAGTAAACACTAAGTAAAAACTGTACAAGCTGTGCTGAAAGAAAAATGGTCCGGAAATACAAGCCCAACTGTAAAGTACAACTGAAAGGAAAAACAGCAACTGAAAGGAAAAACTGCAGCGTCGAGCCATCCTCTGGAAGTCCCACCTGAAGGGTGGGTACAGATAGCTCCAATGCTCCTCGGGTCCCGCCGTCCGCTCCGAGCACGTCTCGCCCAGTGGTCCACCTCCAGGTACTGACTCGTCATGTAGTCCACCTCCGGGTACTGACTCGTCGTGTAGTCCACCTCCGGGTACCGTCCAGTCCTCGAACACTCGGTCTCCATCAGCACTGCCTGTCGTCTGCAACCAACACCACGAAGTGCGGGCATAGCCCGTGCAGGGGTGAGTATAAGCTACTCAGTAGGGACCCCGAGACCCCCGAAGGTCTCCTGAAATCCACAAAGGATAAGCCACGAAGGAGAGATACAATCACGAAGTAACATCTGACACGGCTTAGGTATATGCCCATACATATACCTAAGTCATCAATTCCCCGATCGGCTCCAACGTCCGAGCCCTAGCACAACCCAGTCCACACAGGAAAGCAAAATGCATACCCACGCAGGATAGAACAACACAATCGACAAAGGAGAGTAAACAGTAAATCCACACAGGATAACTCAACACAATCCACAAAGGAGAGGAAAACGTAATCCACACAGGAAAACTCAACAGATAACTCTCATAGGTATATGCCCATACATATATCGAAATTATCAGATAACCCATCTCAATAAAGAGGAAACACAAGGATCATTGACTCAGCTCAAACCAGTATTTTCATTATCAAAAACATAACTGCTGAAGAGCCCCATCTCTGAAGTGTACAGTGGTCCTGTCACGACTCCGAGGTACTTCTCACTAACCTAAGACTGCTGAGGTACTCCTCCTGTCGAGTACCGCGGGTCTGCTGCCAACTACCGGGCGCTCTGTCCGCTAAGGGTCTGCTGCCAAATACCGGGCGCTCACCCAAATAGCCTACAGAGGTAATCCTCCAGTCGAGTACCGCGGGTCTGCTGCCAACTACCAGGCGCTCCGTCCGCCGTGGGTCTGCCGCCAAATACCGGGCGCTCCGTCCACTGGGCTAGTCGACTCACTCCAAGTTGAGTCGGTCGAGCAGTCTTCAGGTCTCAGCCGGCTACACGGTCTCCGTACTCTGTACGCTCATCTCCAGTATCGCGGGTCTGCCGCTACAACCAAGCGCACCACCTCTATCGAGTAAAACAGAAGATTCAGCTCACACAGGTATGCTTCTTCGGATGACGATAAAGATGATCACTGAACCATCTGAGACGTCGGACCCACGAAGGATCGATAGGTACTATCCTCGCAGTGACCCACACAGGATCGGGCCCACGCAGGACCTGTAGGAGTTGGCTCACACAGAACCGCTGAGAGATGACCCACACAGGATCGGACCCACACAGGATCGGGCCCACGCAGGACCTGAAGCACTGATCCACGTAGGATTGCTGAGTGCAGGAGTCGTCGCAGTCCGCTGAGGATCTCTGCACAGTCGTCGCCGCAGTCCACTGAGGATCTCTGCACGGTCGTCGTCGGAGTCCACGGAGGATCTCTGCACAGTCGTCGCAGTCCAATGAGAATCTCTGCACGGTCGTCGCTGTCGAAGTAGCAGTCGCAGCCAGCCTAGGGTTCCCGCACACAGCAAGCTCGTTCGGGAGGGTCCGCTCCACGAGCCGAGAGGCTGATACATCAACTGACACAAAGTCCGAAGTTGATGTATCCAAAAGTTCCGTATCGTCAACAGGAACTCAACGTCGCAGACGGCGCGTCAATCGGACGCCCGGTCTGAGAGATATTGGCATTTTCGTCCCAGGGGCCCGGTTGGTTTTTAAGGAAAAACCAACCCGACCGCACTCCACCTGCGTCCGAACCTCGGGCGGAGCATGCCAAAAGATCTGTCTCACTTAGAGGAAATCAACAAAGCTGACGGCACGTCAATCGGACGTCCGTAGCTCAAGATATGAGCGTTTCCGCTCCGAGGGCCCGGTTGGTTTCGTGTACGAACCAACCCGTCCGAACCCCAAGTATTCCGAAACTTGAGTGCGATAAACCAAAACGACCGTCTCGATCCAAGGATCGTGTTGCCGCTGACGGCGGGTCGTTTGGAGGCCCGTAGCTCAAGATATGGCCATTTGAACGAAGTCCGTCCGAAGACGGGGGGGTCCGGGCCCGGGCCGACCCGGCCCGACCCCCCCCCCCCTGGTTGGCCCGAACCGGGTCGGGTCCGACTCGGTTGGCCCGGCCCGGCCCGTCCAGGGCCGGTCCGGCTCGGCTCGGCCGAGCGGCCGAGCGGCCGACGCGGGGGAAAGCCGCCGCCCCGCTGGACACCCCCGCGGCACCCGCGGGGTGTCGGCCAGACACCCGCGGCACCCGCGGGGTGTCGGCCAGACACCCGCGGGGTGCCGCGTGACAACCCCGCGGCACCCGCGGGGTGTCGCGCTTGACACCCGCGGCACCCGTGGGGTGTCGCGCTGGACACCCGCGGGGTGTCGCCGCCTCCGGCCGTCGGCCCCGCCGCGCCGGCGACCCGCGCCACCTCCGGCTTCCGCGGGCCGCCGGAGTCGCTCCGGTGGCCCGTTTTCCTTCCCGTCTACGCCGTTGTTCCTCTCGGGTTCCGTTCTTTACTGCGGGATCATCAAACACCCATTGCGGCACGTTCCGTCGTCGCCCGCCAAATCCGCAAAACACGAAGAACGGCGGAGGGTTGTTGGGCCATGTTCGTTCGACCCGCACCCTCCGCGTTAGATAAAAACAACGGAAGAAAAAAAATAGAATGTTCAACACATGAACCAACAATTTTAATAAAATAAAATTGTTTCTTTAATTCCGGTTCTTTAATTTTTAAAGAATGTTCACGGGAATATAAGGAGGGGTATTTCAAAATATAAAATCCCTACCTCAAGCGTCGTCGATCGTCGCGCGCGGGCGTTCTTCGCGGAAAGGATCGTCGCGGAAGAGAGGGATCGTCGCGTCGTCGCGGGGAGGCGTCGCGTCGTCACGGAATCCGGCGTTGAGTCGGCGAGCTCAACGAACCAAGAACAACAGATTTAAATTATTAATATTTAAATCTTTGTTTCGTTAAAACGAAAAGAAAAGAACTTTTGAGAGGAAATCCGAAATCACTCACCTCAAACGGTCGGTGATCGGAGATCGGAGCGTGGAAGAACATCACGGACGGAAGCGTCGTCGATTTCCGGGTTCGGCGTTCTTCGCGTTCTTCGCGTTCTTCGTGTTCTTCGCGAGGGAGAAGAAGAACAAGAATCCTCTCAAACCTTCTCCAAAGATTTGGGTTGGTCTTATTTTATTAATATGCCAACACACGAAACAGGTTATGAAACAATTGAATTAATTCGTTGAATTAATTCAACAAAAGAAACAGGCCATTAAATTCACGAAAGAAACAGCCCATTCAATTCACGAGAGAAATAGCCCTATTAAATGGTCTGTTAAGAATTTAGAAAACGCGTCGGTTGACTTTCATTAAGACGGGTTTTCACGGGTGCGTTTCTTAGCGGAAAGAAACGGCGGTGCTCGTGCGGGCCCCACCTCACAAATATCCTACCAAGGGGGTAGGATATTTCCGGATAGCATCCTATCCAGTTCAACTCAGTTCAATCCACCTTTAAGTGGCTTCAAGTGGCTTCCAAGTGGCTTAAGTGAAATAAAATAAAGTTGTCGCAAAATTATTTTATTTCTTAACTTTAAGCCCGAAAATTAAAAACCACACCCGAGCAAACGCAACTCCGTAAGAGGTGTTTCTAAAAGAATATTGGCGCTGCGATTTCATCGGTGCCCTCAGAATTCGATTCCGGGCACCGGTTCAAAAGTTAGAAAAACCCGCTCGTCTGTTCACTGAACGTACCCGAGCCAAACTTCGGAAAATGATTCCGGGCACACCGGGCCTCGGAATCAGGTGCCGTCAGAAACTGCGCTCTTGTAAAATTACAAAGAAAATTAAGAAAAAAATTTCTTTGAAATTTACGGGTCTTTACATTACTCCCACCACAGGGCTTTACGTCCCCGTAAAGCTTCAACACAAACTAGGGATACAAGGCGGTACTGAGCACGCATCTGAGCCTTCCGCTCCCAAGTGCTCTCCTGGAGGTTCCCGTGCCGCCATCTGATGCACACAAGAGGGATCGATCGCCCACGTAGGACCCGCTCCTGTCGATCCTCTATCTCCACTGGGACCTCCGCAAAAGTCACCTCATCATCCACGTCTAGCTCCCCATAGTCAAAGATGTGCGTCGGGTCGTGCACGTATCTCCTCAGCTGGGATACGTGGAAGACGCCGTGCACCCGGTGCAACTGAGGTGGCAGAGCCAGGCGATAAGCCACCTCGCCAACCCTGCTGAGGACCTGGAAAGGTCCGATGAAGCGGGGAGACAACTTGCCGCCTCGGCCAAATCTCCGCAAACCACGTCGAGGTGAGACACGCAAGAAGACGTGGTTGCCATCCTCGAACTCTAGTGGCCTCCGCCTCCTGTCATCATATGACTTCTTCCGGCTCTGTGTTGTCCTCATCCGCTCCTGGATGACCTGGACCTCCTCTGACGTGGCCCGGACGATCTCTGGTCCCATAAGAGCTGCAAGATTTCTTCTTTTCCGATAAGATAAACCTGGTCTCATCCCCTGGATGAACCACATTCTTTGCCTAAAACAATCAATCCTAACATGGATGATACTAATCCATACCAAGGATGACGTCGTAAGGCCTCGACGCTACTACTAAGAGATCCAACCGTTACTCTCGCCTCCAAGGGTTGAGTCACACTATCGGCATCAGTGTGTGGTAACTGGTCTCCTCCAGTAGATGTCTCACAAGTGAGGGTCAAGTCAACATCCAAAACTGGAACCTCTTAGTAACATCACGAAAGAGGACAGGAATGAAAATATCACAAAGGTATGCGTCTTTTATTATTGCAGCTCATAATACAAGACGCTACACAAAAGCAACAAGGAACCAGAAGTACAAAGGACGTATCCACTAGTTTTGCTCCTGTCCATCTGCTCCCAGAGCTCCATGATCGAAGGCCTCGGCTGCCTGAAGCTGAGCTCTCGCATGTTCACCTACTCCCTGTGGTTGGGGCGGACCTCCTGGTGGTGGTGGTGGCAGAGCCTCAAAGCGTCGCCCACCTCCCGCTGCGCGGCCAGCTCCTCTGCCTCGTCTGCCTCCTCCCCGCGGACTGCCACGGTCGAACCTCTGCCTCTGCCTGGGAGGTTCTTCACTTAACTGCTGATCATCAGCATGGCGGGTCGGACAGTCACGATCCATGTGACCAATCCCGCCACAGGAGTAACACTGCCCACTCTCGGCACGCCTGGCTCTGACTCCACCCCGGCTCCCCCGCACAACTGAGCCTGAGTCGTGCAGTCGGCCACCGGTAGGTCTGGTCTGCCTGGAACCTTGAGTCATCCGTCGGCTACCTGCTACCGATGACTCCGCTATCTGCCGCCCTGTGGCAGGTCTCACTGTGGACTCATCCAGGAAGCTCTCGATCAGAAGGGCTCGCTCTAGCACTCCTGCCTGGGTCGGGATGTTAAGAGAGATCAGCGATGCCCTGATCTCATGTCTCAATCCCTGCTCGAAGGTCCGGGCCCGAAAGAAGGGGTCCCGTACCATGTCTGTCGAGTACCGAGAAAGGTCGGTGAACCTCGCCGCGTACTGAGCGACCGTCAAGCTGCCCTGCCGCAGCTGAAGAAGCTCCTGGATGTGCACCGTACGGAGGGTGGCCGGGACGAACTCTGAGCGGAAGAGGCTCTCGAAGTCCGTCCAGATGAGGGAGGCCTCATCGTGCACCTGGAGCATCAAGCTCCACCATCTGCCTGCTGCCGCGTGCAGGAGAATCGCTGCGAGGATCACCATGAGGTCTGCTGGTGTCCTCACTAATCTGAAAACCCGAACAACTGCCTCCAGCCAGTCCTCAGCGGCCTGAGGGTCCGTCTCCCCGCGGAACCTGGGCGGTCGCTGGCGCTGGAACTCATGCAGTGCACTAAGGCGACGTGCATCGTCAGCGGCTGGGGCTGGTAGCATCGGTGCCTCGGCGGGTATAGGTATCGCCGGTGCCTCAGCTGTCAAAGGGCCCTGTACCGAGTCCTCGACGCTCGGTGGGCTGTCATCACGCTCCACTCTCGGAATCCTAGCTGGCTGTTGTCGTGGGGCCATCCTGAAAGAAACAGGTGCGCCACGGTCAGGACAGTATACCTGGTATGCTGACACAAGTAATCACAAGGAAAACTTGAAACAAACATGCAATCAATGTTTTCGTGCATTAAGTCGGAAATCAGAAGTCAGGGTCCTGGTGTATGGATACGTCGGCCGCCGCACCAACACAGGACTCCCTGGACTGATAACCACACTTAATACGCTAAACACTATTGCTTCACATAGAAGAAAGATCAGAGTCTGCGGTAGAACCGACCACCTCTGATACCAATTTGTCACGACCCGTCCTCGGGGCCCGTGCCGTGACTACCCCAAGCCCGCCTTCCATAGGCCAGGGGCTGGCGACTAGCACCAAGGTGTAAATCCCAACAAAAAGGGAAGGCATTGCCTTTGAAAAGTAAACAAGCACCACAGAGTAAGCAAGCGGAAAAGTAAACACTAAGTAAAAACTGTACAAGCTGTGCTGAAAGAAAAAGGGGCCGGAAATACAAGCTCAACTGTAAAGTACAACTGAAAGGAAAAAACAGCAACTGAAAGGAAAAACTGCAGCGTCGAGCCGTCCTTTGGAAGTCCCACCTGAAGGGTGGGTACAGATAGCTCCAATGCTCCTCGGGTCCCGCCGTCCGCTCCGAGCACGTCTCGCCCAGTGGTCCACCTCAAGGTACTGACTCGTCGTGTAGTCCACCTCCGGGTACTGACTCGTCGTGTAGTCCACCTCCGGGTACCGTCCAGTCCTCGAACACTCGGTCTCCATCAGCACTGCCTGTCGTCTGCAACCAACACCACGAAGTGCGGGCATAGCCCATGCAGGGGTGAGTATAAGCTACTCAGTAGGGACCCCGAGACCCCCGAAGGTCTCCCGAAATCCACAAAGGATAAGCCACGAAGGAGAGATACAATCACGAAGTAACATCTGACATGGCTTAGGTATATGCCCATACATATACCTAAGTCATCAATTCCCCGATCGGCTCCAACGTCCGAGCCCTAGCACAACCCAGTCCACACAGGAAAGCAAAACGCATACCCACGCAGGATAGAACAACACAATCCACAAAGGAGAGTAAACAGTAAATCCACACAGGATAAATCAACACAATCCACAAAGGAGAGGAAAACGTAATCCACACAGGAAAACTCAACAGATAACTCTCATAGGTATATGCCCATACATATATCGAAATTATCAGATAACCCATCTCAATCAAGAGGAAACACAAGGATCATTGACTCAACTCAAACCAGGATTTTCATTATCAAAAACATAACTGCTGAAGAGCCCCATCTCTGAAGTGTACAGTGGTCCTGTCACGACTCTGAGGTACTTCTCACTAACCTAAGACTGCTGAGGTACTCCTCCTGTCGAGTACCGCGGGTCTGCTGCCAACTACCGGGCGCTCCGTCCGCTAAGGGTCTGCTGCCAAATACCGGGCGCTCACCCAAATAGCCTACAGAGGTACTCCTCCAGTCGAGTACCGCGGGTCTGCTGCCAACTACCAGGCGCTCCGTCCGCCGTGGGTCTGCCGCCAAATACTGGGCGCTCCGTCCACTGGGCTAGTCGACTCACTCCAAGTCGAGTCGGTCGAGCAGTCTTCAGGTCTCAGCCGGCTACACGGTCTCCGTACTCCGTACGCTCGTCTCCAGTATCGCGGGTCTGCCGCTACAACCAAGCGCACCACCTCTATCGAGTAAAACAGAAGATTCAGCTCACACAGGTATGCTTCTTCGGATGACGATAAAGATGATCACTGAACCATCTGAGACGTCGGACCCACGAAGGATCGATAGGTACTATCCTCACAGTGACCCACACAGGATCGGGCCCACGCAGGACCTGTAGGAGTTGGCTCACACAGAACCGCTGAGAGATGACCCACACAGGATCGGACCCACACAGGATCGGGCCCACGCAGGACCTGAAGCACTGATCCACGTAGGATCGCTGAGTGCAGGAGTCGTCGCAGTCCGCTGAGGATCTCTGCACAGTCGTCGCCGCAGTCCACTGAGGATCTCTGCACGGTCGTCGTCGAAGTCAATGGAGGATCTCTGCACAGTCGTCGCAGTCCACTGAGAATCTCTGCACGGTCGTCGCTGTCGAAGTAGCAGTCGCAGCCAGCCTAGGGTTCCCGCACACAGCAAGCTCGTTCGGGAGGGTCCACTCCACGAGTCGAGAGGCTGATACATCAACTGACACAAAGTCTGAATTTGATGTATCCAAAAGTTCCGTATCGTCAACAGGAACTCAACGTCGCAGACGGCGCGTCAATCGGACGCCCGGTCTGAGAGATATTGGAATTTTCGTCCCAGGGGCCCGGTTGGTTTTTAAGGCAAAACCAACCCGACCGCACTCCACCTGCGTCCGAACCTCGGGCGTAGTATGCCAAAAGATCCGTCTCACTTAGAGGAAATCAACAAAGCTGACGGCATGTCAATCGGACGTCCGTAGCTCAAGATATGAGCGTTTCCGCTCCGAGGGCCCGGTTGGTTTCATGTACGAACCAACCCGACCGAACCCCAAGTATTACGAAACTTGAGTGCGATAAACCAAAACGACCGTCTCGATCCAAGGATCGTGTTTCCGCTGACGGCGGGTCGTTTGGAGGCCCGTAGCTCAAGATATGGCCATTTGAACGAAGTCCGTCCGAAGACGGGGGGGTCCGGGCCCGGGCCGACCCGGCCCGACCCCCCCTGGTTGGCCCGAACCGGGTCGGGTCCGACTCAGTTGGCCCGGCCCGGCCCGGCCAGGGCCGGTCCGGCTCGGCTCGGCCGAGCGGCCGAGCGGCCGACGCGGGGGAAAGCCGCCGCCCCGCGTGACACCCCCGCGGCACCCGCGGGGTGTCGGCCAGACACCCGCGGGGTGCCGCGTGACAACCCCGCGGCACCCGCGGGGTGTCGCCCTGGACACCCGCGGCACCCGCTGGGTGTCGCGCTGGACACCCGCGGGGTGCCGCCGCCTCCGGCCGCCGGCGCCGCCGCGCCGGCGACCCACGCCACCTCCGGCTTCCGCGGGCCGCCGGAGTCGCTCCGGTGGCCCGTTTTCCTTCCCGTCTGCGCCGTTGTTCCTCCCGGGTTCCGTTCTTTACTGCGGGATCATCAAACACCCGTTGCGGCACGTTCCGTCGTCGCCCGCCAAATCCGCAAAACACAAAGAACGGCGGAGGGTTGTCGGGCCGTGTTCGTTCGACCCGCACCCTCCGCGTTAGATAAAAACAACGGGAGAAAAAAATAGAATGTTCAACACATGAACCAACAATTTTAATAAAATAAAATTGTTTCTTTGATTCCGGTTCTTTAATTTTTAAAGAATGTTCACGGGAATATAAGGAGGGGTATTTCAAAATATAAAATCCCTACCTCAAGCGTCGTCGATCATCGCGCGCGGGCGTTCTTCGCGGAAAGGATCGTCGCGGAAGAGAGGGATCGTCGCGTCGTCGCGGGGAGGCGTCGCGTCGTCGCGGAATCCGGCGTTGAGTCGGCGAGCTCAACGAACCAAGAACAACAGATTTAAATTATTAATATTTAAATCTGTGTTTCGTTAAAACCAAAAGAAAAGAACTTTTGAGAGGAAATCCGAAATCACTCACCTCAAATGGTCGGTGATCGGAGATCGGAGCGTGGAAGAACGTCACGGACAGAAGCGTCGTCGATTTCCGGGTTCGGCGTTCTTCGCGTTCTTCGCGTTCTTCGTGTTCTTCACGAGGGAGAAGAAGAACAAGAATCCTCTCAAACCTTCTCCAAAGATTTGGGTTGGTCTTATTTTATTAATATGCCAACACACGAAACAGGTTAAGAAACGATTGAATTAATTCGTTGAATTAATTCAACGAAAGAAACAGGCCATTAAATTCACGAAAGAAACAGCCCATTCAATTCACGAGAGAAACAGCCCAATTAAATGGTCTGTTAAGAATTTAGAAAACGTGTCGGTTGACTTTCATTAAGACGGGTTTTCACAGGTGCGTTTCTTAGCGGAAAGAAACGGTGGTGCTCGTGCGGGCCCCACCTCACAAATATCCTACCAAGGGGGTAGGATATTTCCGGATAGCATCCTATCCAGTTCAACTCAGTTCAAGCCGCCTTTAAGTGGCTTCAAGTGGCTTCCAAGTGGCTTAAGTGAAATAAAATAAAGTTGTCGCAAAATTATTTTATTTCTTAACTTTAAGCCCGAAAATTAAAAACCACACCCGAGCAAACGCAACTCCAGAAGAGGCATTTCTAAAAGAATATCGGCGCTGCGATTTCATCGGTTCCCTCAGAATTCGATTCCGGGCACCGGTTCAAAAGTTAGAAAAACCCGCTCGTCTGTTCACTGAACGTACCCGAGCCAAACTTCGGAAAATGATTCCGGGCACACCGGGCCTCGGAATCAGGTGCCGTCAGAAACTGCGCTCTTGTAAAATTCCAAAGAAAATTAAGAAAAAAATTTCCTTGAAATTTACGGGTATTTACAATAATGATACTGGATTTATGTATATATATATATGTATTTCATCTACTTACTTCCATTCAAGACAATAAAGAAAGAAAAACAGCGTTCATGCGTACATATGGACTACCGTCTCCATGAACGGTGTTTTTCATTTCATTTATCTATCTATTATATATATATATATATACTGAATATATATGATATATAAATCATATTATATATTCTGGATGTAAGTAAATCATGATATAAGTAATAATAATGTCAAGAACAACAAGTCAAAACACCTACGATAAATGAAACGATTTTACCCAAAACGCTTCTTTAACATGGAATTTACAAAAGAACGGGTAATATAATGTCATAAGTGAACCATATATGATATCATAACAATGAATATGATTCTGTAATAAGTCAATGACATTATTTAAATCATTATACAGGAGGTTCGGACACATACGAAGCAAATCGGACCTAAGGTAAGGGAAATATCACAATCTCATTTTTATCCGAGATTGTTTATTCGTAAGTATTTACTGGGGTGTATTTTATCATCCACATACATGTTTCCTCAATATGTAATGTTGTTTTCATCCACTTACAATAGTTTAAATCCAATTTTACCCTTCGGTGAGTTTTTAGTAAAAGATATGAAAGGAATCTTTTGTCGTTTTTCGTACGAGGTACTTTTTTTGACTTTTCTGACAAAAGTACGAGAAGAATGTTTTTTTTACTTATACGGCATGAATGGATTTTTAAAACATTATTTCCAAGAAGCTTCCTTTACAAGTTTTCAAGTTTATTTTTAATCATCTTCTTTTATTTTAAATTCGTATGACATGTTATGAAAGGAAAAATGTTTTTGAAGTAGAAAGGATATTTTCCTCAAGAATGGAGTTCAAGTATTTTATCAAAATTATTTTCCATCTAAGACAATATAGGGTTCTGTTTCTATCCCTATTATTACATGGATTTGATTATGTTGTGATGGAAATATTTTTATGAATTCCTTTATCTTATATGAATTGTTTTATGATGTCACGATGTTTAAGATTCCCATTTTTATTATATGGGTTATGCAATGATGTATGATTTATGATTTTGTGGCACACATAAGAATGGTATCATTATGAGATGGGTGGGACCTATATCTCCCTCCAATGCATTGGGTAAAGATTTTATATCTCATGAGATAGACCGGGCTGGAACGGTAGGTTATACCGGTTCAGTGAAACAGGACTGAAACGAGGGTTACTCGATTCAGAAAGGGACTTTTTCCACTAAGATAGTCTTGGCAATGAGTCTTGACTAACAAGAAATGATTCTCTATGATTATGTGTGAATGCCACAAAGTTTCATGTTTTAAGTTATGATTATTGTGATTACATTTCACTTCCATGATTTATCCCATGTTATGAAATTATGCTCTCTTTCTCAAGTTAAGATTTCCAAAATGTTATGTTCTTATGAATACGATGTGATTGATATTTCTTTTGTTTACCCTTACTGAGCATTTGAGCTCACCCTTTTATGTTTTCTTTTCCCCAGGATATAAAGAAAGGTTTTAGGTAAAAAAAAGGGAAGATCTTTATAGGAGATGTTGAAGATCTTTCACCACGATTAGAAGATTACGTTCCGAGTTTCCAAAGACACTAAACTATTACGATCCTTGTGTGTATGTACTAAGTATTCCGCAAATGTAATGTAATGTCAATGTACGTCAAGTTTCGGGTCTCTACATTTGGTATCAGAGGAAAGGTTTAGTCAACCTTTGGAATCTAGGATGCGAAAACGTTAGTGAGATCCCTAGAGATATTTCTACGGTATGTCTAGGGATGTCCCTAAGGTTAAGTATACGTATAGGTTATAGTACTAGAACTACGCTAACGATCATCAAATTAAACCTAAGATGTTATATATTGAAGGTACTTTCCCTTTATTATGTTGTTTTCCCTAGCATGATTTTTTCCTCTCACACTAGTCTTTTTGGGTTTTAGACGATGGCTGGAACCCAAAGGAACCATGTTGATCAATGCAATGGACAATGCAATGATTGTCCTCCTGAACAAACAAATGTTATGGGAGATGGATTGAAAATCTTATTGCTATACTTACACAAGCTATGAATCATTCTGGACTTCCAAATGAGCAGAGAAGGGAACAATATTCTATTGAGTCCTTCATGAGGCAACGTCCACCTTCTTTCAGTGGGTCTTCTGATCCACTTGTTGCTGAACAATGGATCAGTACCACTGAAAAGATATTTTCAGTTCTTCAATGTTCTGAACATGATAAAGTCATCTTAGCAGTATATAGTTTGGGAGGTGAAGCTGATCAATGGTGGAATATTATCAAGAATAGAAGGCAAAGAGATGAAATTGAGTCCATGGAATGGGATGAGTTCAAGAACTTATTTTTCAATAAGTACTTCCCTCGTATTCTTCGAACAAAGATGGAGAAGGAGTTTCTTGAACTAAAGCAAAAAGATGATGAATCTGTTGGTATATACGAAGCGAATTTTACAAGATTTGCAAGGTATGAATCTGGCATTATCATCCAACCTGAAAGTAAAGTTGATCGATTTTTCAGTGGCTTAAAACCAAGTCTTCGAAGGGCATTATCTATAAGAGACTTCAGTAGCTATGAAGAAATTGTGCGTTGTGCTATCAAGGTAGAAATGGAAGTTGGTGTTACATATCCATCTCATGGTTTTGACAAGAAACGAAAGATGGAGTTCAAGGAGAAATCTCAGAATAATGGTGAAAAGAAGATGAATGTTTCCTTATGCACAAAGTGTGGAAAGAAGTATGGTGGAGATTTTCTTAAAGGGACTAGAAAATGTTTTAAGTGTGGAAAAGAAGGTCATCGAGCAGCTGAGTGTTGAAGTAATGGAAAAAGGGTTTCTAATGATGTGAATAAAGAAAACACTGCAGAGAACGCACCACCAACACTTCAATGCTTCAAGTGCAAGGAAATTGGGCATTATGCTAATAAATGCCCTAATCCAAGGGTTAGTGATGATCAACATGAGCAACCACTGAAGGAAAAGGACAAAGGGAAGTCACATGCGATCACTATTGGCAATGTTGAATATGACAACGATGTGGTGGAATGATTAAGTGTTTATATAATGGGATTCCAAAATAATGTTGTATCATTGAGTATTGCAATATTTATTGATGTGGTATTCAAAGTGATTGATATATTTTTTGGAAATAATATGATATGCGCATAATGAAGGGAAAACGAGAAAATGAAATGTTTAATAGTATTCATGAGCTCATGATTGATATAAGGACTAAGTGATATCATGGTTTGAGTATATAGAATTTTGAGGATTTTGGTATGTGGAAAGTGTTAACTTTAAACTGCATTCATGTTTTCACTAAGGTTTTTAAGATAATACATGATTAAGGACTTTGAATGTTTATAATGTGACCAAAAAGACATATCTTATGGGGATCAACAAAGGTATTAAATCTCTGGTAATTGTTTTCACTATATTATGAGAGTGGACTGCAGTATTATGGGTAAGCCTAAAGATTGGAATGGATTATGTTGGAATAAGTTAGTATTGTTTAAGGATAGAAGTTTTTTTTTCGATATTATTGATGGGATGTTATAGTAATATAGTTTTAGAAAAAGGACAACCTGCAGGACGGCCGACAGCCCATCGCGTCGGACAAGGCTGTGGGAATCGAACCCACAACCGAAGTGCGACTGGCCTTTATCGCCTACCACTGGCCTACAGGAAGTCCCTGTTTAGTAAAAACTAGTTTTATTATATTAATTTGTATGACATATGATGTATAAGTCCATTTTAGGAACCATATATGATTAATCTCACTATAGATCAACTTATGTATATAATTTTTATTTTCTAACCTTTTGTTTGAGACAGATGGAATGACCCGTCATTCTATCACATGATCTGCTAACACTTCACGAATAACAAATTCAACTTCATTTATTTAAGAGATGAAGTGAAAATTGTTAAAGGCACGAACAACAGTGAGATTGTACCAAAATAAAGTAAGTATTTATTCTAATTCAAATTCTTTAACATTAGGGAAACGATCTTGAAAACCAAAAATGTTGTCCTAGTGATCTTATATCTGATGAATCAGATGGTACCTTAGATCGTCACAAATTTATGGCTTTGTGATTGACGGATTTTCCATAGCCATGTTCTCTACCACTCTCCATCAGAACATGATGGTTAGATTTCTCTTCCATATCCATATTTTCACCTATGTGGAAACCCAGTGACTAGTTTATTTGGGTAACCATTAAGTTTCATACTTTTGTTTTTAAAGATTGGTTTTGATATTCCTATTTACGATGTGGGTTTCTATTAAAGAAACTTTCGAATAATAAACCATTTATAACCCCGACGAATTTTGAGGGCGAAATTCATTTTAAGGGGGGTAGAATGTAACAGCCCGAGATTTTATGAAAAATATTCTTTTTAATTTTATTAATGTCTTGTGTTTTACGCTACATCAAAAGGAGCTTTCACAACACACATCCTTGACTTGCCTTTCATTACACGCAATCGCGACCTTCCTCGATAGCGTGTGTAGTACGCAATAACGAGTTTCATTAAACAACAATATGCTATTAAAATATTATTAAAACTAGCCGTTATGAATAGTAATAACCACTTTTTGAAATTTTGTATATTTTATTTTTCAAAATGGAATTAATTTCTGGATTCGTAATATCGAAATTAGATTAGGGTGAAATTTTGGTACTTTTCGGATAACTTTCATATTCTGATGAATAGTGAAAATTACTAGATTATAATTAAAAACAACTTTTTTAATCGAAATAATTAATAGTGATAAATCATTAAATTGTGTTCTTTTAAAGTATATTTAGAATATATTTTTACAATTTAATACGATGTTTGTCATTGGATGTAATTTCACATTTAAACCAGACATAATCAAGTGTCAATCTTTTGGTAGATATTGTTTCTTAAAAACACGCTATTTGTTTTAACAGCAGGATTTAATTATAAAATTAATTAATGCAACTTCTATGTTATGAATTTGGTAAAATAGACTTCATTTTTGAATTCGGAATATGAAATATAGCTTAGGATGAAATTTTGGTATTTTTCTGAAAACTTTCAATTTTTGATGAATAGTGAAACCACTAAGTGGAAGGTTAAAAACTGAATTTTACATAAAACTTAATTTTACCGCTTCTGTGAATGGAATTTCGAAAATCCGACAGACACGGTTAATATCAAGGACTAAAATGTGGTTCAATGAGATGAAAATAATTTTTGGTGAATAGTAACTTTTTACTTTTTTTTACCACGATTAATAGTAAATAGGGTAACTAAGGGTAAATATGATATTACTATTACCCTAACACATGTCCTAATTCTATTGGATAAGTGTAATTCGACCAAAAACAACCTTATGAATATAATATGACCATTTAGGTCCACTTGGATTAGATTATGACATTTAATATTATTTTATTTAATGAATAGTTAAAATAGTTAAAATCAAAGTATAATAACTAAAACATTTTTAATATGGGGTTATAAATAAGATAAATTAGACTATAAATATTAATTAGAAAGCTAAAAAAATTTCTTACATAATTATATTTTATTTATAATTTTTAGACTTTAAATAAATTAATTTATTTATGACACAACGAGGATGCAGTAATTACCCTTTTAAGGAAATATTAACATAATTGATGTTATAAATGCTCAAATGAATGTAATTTGAGACTTTTTATGAATTACACTAATTTTCTAGGTTACTATGATATATTAGTGTTTATTTAATCAACTTGGCCCGAACATATAATTCTGTTATGACTTTCACAAAAATCATATATCAAATAGTGTCAAAATTGACACAAAATAGTTTTTAAATCAAATATTATATTATTAATTGTTATTTTATTCCTAAAAATATAAGGTTAGGCCAAATGACTTAGATAAAGATATATGTATTAATAATAAACAATTTGGGGTTCGTTTG
Source organism: Viscum album (assembly GCA_963277665.1). Classification (NCBI taxonomy): domain Eukaryota; kingdom Viridiplantae; phylum Streptophyta; class Magnoliopsida; order Santalales; family Viscaceae; genus Viscum; species Viscum album. Next base: position 219,637,648 of record OY728137.1, on the reverse strand, counting down.
GCATGTTATAGTAAGTGTATTAACCATATAGTGAAAGAAAACAAAAAGACACGGTAAAAGTTAAATTATTTAACTTAGAGTTAAATCTAATTGATAAGGTTAAAATAATACCCTAATCTTGTCTAAATATTATTGGTTGATAGTATTTCGACCCATCCCCACTTTAGCTTCGAAATAAGAACCTTTGGAACCATTATAAACCGATTTTGACATTAATATAAAATAATATTTTGAGGTATTCCTAAGGTGCCCCTCTCCTCCCTTATAAAAGGACACCTCCTCCCCCTCCTCCTCACACCAATTTGAGCACTCAAGCTCGGCCAACCCCTGCCAAAATCTCTTCCCCACTTCCATAGAAACATCCTAGAGGTTCTGGTCTTCCTCAAAGACCAATTTTAGTGCCCTAAGAGGAGGTCTCAAAGAGGCGCTTCAAAGAAGAGGTAATTACCGTTACCAATTCTTTCATCTTTATTTCTTCTTCCACTTCTTCTTCTTAGGTTGTTTCATTATGAAGTAATAACATCAGTATCACTCATATACGGATATGTTATTTTAAGTATGAAACAACCCTATTTCATCATCTATCCATCCTACGAAAAAAAGAAATCACCGCGCGTGCGTACGTACGGAATACCGTCTCCACGCCGTGGTGTAATCTATTTTCCACCACCACCTTACATGGATGGGTATAATGGTGTAAAGAATAACTATACATAGTTATTAAAACATCATATTGATTCTGATATATTGTATAATCCACTCCAATTCAATTCAATAATTAAGTAAATGATATCATCGCTCGTGCGTACGTACGGAATACCGTCTCCACGACGCGATGAGATTCATTCTTAATGATTAACCATTCATGAATGATTATAAAGTATATATAATAAGTACTAATGAAATATATGACATAATAATGATACTGGATTTATGTATATATATATATATGTATGTCATCTACTTACTTCCATTCAAGACAATAAAGAAAGAAAAACAGCGTTCATGCGTACGTACGGACTACCGTCTCCATGAATGGTGTTTTTCATTTCATTTATCTATCTATTATATATATATATACTGAATATATATGATATATAAATCATATTATATATTCTGGATGTAAGTAAATCATGATATAAGTAATAATAATGTCAAGAACAACAAGTCAAAACACCTACGATAAATGAAACGATTTTACCCAAAACGCTTCTTTAACATGGAATTTACAAAAGAACGGGTAATATAATGTCATAAGTGAACCATATATGATATCATAACAATGAATATGATTCTGTAATAAGTCAATGACATTATTTAAATCATTATACAGGAGGTTCGGACACATACGAAGAAAATCGGACCTAAGGTAAGGGAAATATCACAATCTCATTTTTATCCGAGATTGTTTATTCGTAAGTATTTACTGGGGTGTATTTTATCATCCACATACATGTCTCCTCAATATGTAATGTTGTTTTCATCCACTTACAATATTTTAAATCCAATGTTACCCTTCGGTGAGTTTTTAGTAAAAGATATGAAATGAATCTTTTGTTGTTTTTTGTACGAGGTACTTTTTTTGACTTTTCCAACAAAAGTACGAGAAGAATGTTTTTTTTTACTTATACGGCATGAATGGATTTTTAAAACATTATTTCCAAGAAGCTTACTTTACAAGTTTTCAAGTTTATTTTTAATCATCTTCTTTTATTTTAAAGTCATATGACATGTTATGAAAGGAAAAATGTTTTTGAAGTAGAAAGGATATTTTCCTCAAGAATGGAGTTCAAGTATTTTATCAAAATTATTTTCCATCTAAGACAATATAGGGTTCTGTTTCTATCCCTATTATTACATGGATTTGATTATGTTGTGATGGAAATATTTTTATGAATTCCTTTATCTTATATGAATTGTTTTATGATGTCACGATGTTTAAGATTCCCATTTTTATTACATGGGTTATGCAATGATGTATGATTTATGATTTTGTGGCACACATAAGAATGGTATCATTATGAGATGGGTGGGACCTATATCTCCCTCCAATGCATTGGGTAAAGATTTTATATCTCATGAGATAGACAGGGCTGGAACGGTAGGTTATATCGGTTCAGTGAAACAGGACTGAAACGAGGGTTACTCGATTCAGAAAGGGACTTTGTCCACTAAGATAGTCTTGGCAATGAGTCTTGACTAACAATAAATGATTCTCTATGATTATGTGTGAATGCCACAAAGTTTCATGTTTTAAGTTATGATTATTGTGATTACATTTCACTGCCATGATTTATCCCATGTTATGAAATTATGCTCTCTTTTGCAGGTTAAGATTTCCAAAATATTATGTTCTTATGAATACGGTGTGATTGATATTTCTTTTGTTTACCCTTACTGAGCATTTGAGCTCACCCTTTTATGTTTTCTTTTCCCCAGGATATAAAGAAAGGTTTTAGGTAAAAAAAATGGAAGATCTTTATAGGAGATGTTAAAGATCTTTCACCACGATTAGAAGATTACGTTCCGAGTTTCCAAAGACACTAAACTATTACGATCCTTGTGTGTATGTACTAAGTATTCCGCAAATGTAATGTAATGTCAATGTACATCAAGTTTCGGGTCTCTACATTGTGGGTCACCCAGGTATGGGTTCCCAGGTATGGGTTCCCAGGTATGGGTTGCCCATGTATGGGTTTCCCAGTAATGGGTTTCCCAGTAATGGGTTTCCTAGTTATGGGTCACTCAGGTGGGTCTCCTAGGTATGGTTCACCCATGTGCCAGACTGGGGTCCTCTCCCTAGTGATGCAAGACCATGGTAGCTCACCCAGGTAGCGATGGACTACTTGGTTAATGGATTTTTATGAAGAGATCCCTCTCCTCGATTCTCCATCTACGAGTTCGGTCATTGTCCTCCAAAAATTTGAGGTGGAGGGGTTAATTTATAGACCCATTGGAGGGATTATGTGAATGGACCTATGTGGAGGGTATTGAGTATATGGGCCTATGTGAAGGTACTTTCACAGAGGGGCCTTCATGGATGGGCCTGTATGGATGGCCTGCACGGTGATGCTCATTCCTTTATAAATTTTTTCCACATTCCGAGTGACATAACTTTTGACCTATATGTTTGTTTGGGATCTATGACCAATAAAATAAAATATTTCAAAGAAATATATGCTTATTGATATAGTGAAGACACCAAATATTTTTGAGTGAAATGCATAAATTTAATTTTAATGCATAGAAATATTTTTATCATTGATATTGGAAATCCACACCCAACTCTTGGAGGGGGTTCATACCACTTATCCATCATTATGGAGTATCCTTTTAGATCATGGAAATATATCCAAAATCTTCCTCAGTCATAGTGACACATTTCTACTCAAACTCAACATTTTTTCTAATTAATTATCACATCATTAATTCTAAGGGAAATTGAATTAAAACGCATTTCCAGAAAACAGCCTTAAAACGCATTTTTTGGTGTCAACATTGGGTATTCAGAAGAATTAAGTGTTATATTATTGATGAGTGAATGAAAAATTAATACTGATTCAATATGTAGATTTATGGTCATTAGAATATTGATTATAATATTCACATACAATGAATTTAAATTTTATATGTATTAGAAAGAGATTATTTTTGTTCGAAACTATGTTTTTAAAAGATAAAAATTCTTGTATTAAGAAAGATAACTAATACATAATCTATTACAAACTTTGATATATCGAAGGCAGAGAAAATGGATAACCATTTCTACATATATATATAGTGACCCCAGACTTTAACACATATTATTTTATGATTTTAATCATAATTAACCATCAAATTACAAGCCAAGGATCATGAAGTCTAGTGTCTTTGGATGATTAGATATATAAAACTGAAAACATGGAAATAGAATAAGACATATTTATTTTAATCATCTATAAATAGATAAAAAAAATTCCATTAAGCTTATATTTCTACATAAGATATCTTGGTGAATATGAACAAAAGGAATGATCTAGAAATCCCAGTAAGGGTATAAATATAGGAATAAAGCAAAGCACATGGGTTAGAAGGCATAACATGATGACATAAAATGGTAGGGAACTTGAATAAACCGAAGTAATAATAATATGTATTGTATGGGGAAATGTAATCATGGAATAATATGAATGTGTAAACAACAAACAACATGACATAATCATGAGTCAAGGATAACTACCAAGACCATTGCACATGGTGGACAAAGTCCCATAAAAGAATCAGGTTCACTCCATGTCCAAACATGACGTCTCATGAGGTTAAAAATTACCCAATACATTATATCACTATCTGGTCACACCCATCATAACATTTTCATGAATATCTATTCCATAAGAAGAATCAAACATGAGTTATAAACATAATGGTTACCCAAGGAAAGATTTTGGGTATCATAAACATGTCATGAGGTATAACCAAAGGGAGTATTTTAAGAGAGTTTAGGAAATAATTGATTTAAATGTTAATTGGACATTAATAAAGGAAACTATAATAGATAATGATAATTTATTTAAAAATTATGTGAAAACCTTTAATAAGAGTGTTTAGGAAACTTTATAAATGATCCACTTTGGTGTGGTTTAAGGGAAAATATTAAAGAGTATTTAAAATGGAAAAGTCATAATTGTTTGTATAAACCCAAAATTGAAACAATATTGTATTTAATTATAAAATGAGTGATTCTATCAAAATTTTTGGCTTAAAACATATTAATTATGATACTTAAAATGAGTAAGAATTTGAGAAGTTCCTTTTAATTGGGCTTGGTTATCGGGAGGAAAAAAGAAGAGAACCTTATAAAACATGTATTTCCCCATAAAAGAAATAAGATTAGGGATGGGAAAATATATTTAGAACATAAAAATATTATTTATAAGGATTAAAAAATAATAATTAATAATTACATTGGGATAAAGACATAGAAATCATAACTCGAAGAAAAAAATGGAGGTTCGGAAATAATTCCTTACCTTATGTCCGAAAGTGTTCTTTAATTGATCTTAATGTACTGGAAAATTAAATTAAATACATTAATTAATTAATTAATAGAATTTTATACATGTATTTGATTTATTATAATTTTATTAAGTTCATTTATGGATTTTTGATAAGTTATAAGACACAGCTTTATTGTTCGGGAGTATTCATTTCCTTAGTTTTCATGATCAGTTTACTTGTATACATGTATGAAAGATCATGTAAAATGGGAATAGATATCCAAAATTAAAGTTATTAGTTTTTAATGAACATAAATAATAATAAAGTTTTATATAATCCATTTGGTTATTTTGTGTGAGTATGAATCATTAGATAAGATGTTAGTGATAATATTTTAGATTATTTTCACGGTTTTCTGATCATCACAAACTAGTTTTGTTTCATAATTTATTACTGTGTATAAAAGTTAGTTTGAGACCATAAAAAGGATTATAAAATAAAATTTAAAATCTTTACCAATCATTATAATGGTTTTATTTCCATCCTTGAAGGCGGTAAAGGAAAATGAAAACTTTCCATCCTCAAAGGCGATAAATCAACACCTCACAGATGATATTTTCATTTTTAAAATAAAAGGAAGAGGAGAAGAGACTTGATGGTAGATTTTTCATTAACATAATATCATTATATTATATATAATATACTAGAGTTATTATTCATGTTTATATATATGTGGTGAGGAGGGTATAATAAAATAAAATAAAGTTAAAAGAAAATAAAGAAAATGAAAGAGGATTTTACCTCTTGAATTCTTCTCCTCAAGAACCTCTTTAGGGAAATTGATTTTGGTCTTTTTTTGAGACTAGAACTTCTTGGACATAGAGAAGAGACCTTGGAATATATTAAAGTATAAATTGGAAAAGATTCAAGGATTAATAGGTGTGAGGAGAAGAGGTGGTGGGACGTGGTATTTATAGTAGTGGAGAGAGGTGTTTTTGACTAATTTAATCATTAGTTTATTATTTTGAATCAAGATAAGAAATAGTGATGATTCCAAGACTAAATACAGTAAATAGATAATGATAGTTTAAGATTATGGTTCTTACATCAATTAGGAATCAATTAATAGTGTACTTAACTTATATTGTTATATAACACCAAGATTTTTGATGAGGTTCACCTCCCTAAGGATGACTATATCCCTGGTGTATGATGGTTCTTATCCCTATGTGATCATAAAAATTGGTATCAGAGTGATAGGATCCACCTATATTGGATTATATTTTATTTTATTCTCCTTTATTATTATAAAATCAATATGGAATACAATATTTGAGGAAGTATATCAATTGTGTAACGACATGAAAATCCCTTATTTTATTAATAAGATAACTCTTCTTTTTCATAATGACTGTTTTATTATATATCATAATGGAATTAAATAGAAAGAATATTACATGTCAATTAATAATACCAATTACTATATTGAGTACTAGTACTGAGATATGAAAACTGAAGAATAAATATCATGTAATAGGATGCTCTATAGTATTGAACTCTTCTAGGAGGACTAAACCAGCCATGGAAATTGTTCAAATAAAAATAAAGATAATGACTATAATTTACATTATAAAATGAATTTTCAAAACCTTCAAGAATGAAGTAGTAAATATAGATGAATGGTAGAGTACATATAGGGTTTAAAGGGAGAAGTGACAGTTGGGATATGACCATTACCTAACCATTTGTCAATATGAATATGGGAACTATGAGAATTGGTAAATATGTTACCACTAGAATTAGTATTTATAAAGGGTAATTAAAAATGATAATTAATGTAGAAAGAAGAAACAATGTCCTCGACCAGTAGAGTAATTCCATTTGAATCCCATTTTTCAGAACTTAGGAAGGAGACATCATCACTGGGGTTCGCCCTTGACCAATACCTAATAGAGCCTCAACAAGTTAGTCTTGAATTAAATATCTTGTGGGAGAAGTTCAAATTAGTGGATATAACCACTAGGTAAATGTTAGCTAATCCACCCCATGAAACTACTACCATCACACACCTTACCCTTAGGGTGTATGTTGATGTAAAAAGGGGTTATGTATTTAGACCTTAGTACCATAAAAGTGTAATTCCATTCTTATAAATAAAATATTTATTTCTTAAAATTACATTTTCATTATTATTTTATTTAATAAAATACACATTAATATAAAATGAATTTGATAAATATATTTTTCAATGAAAATAAAATATAATTTTATTTTTAAAAAATATATAAACTTTTATAATAAACTCAATAATCCTAAAAAAATTATTAATAAAATATTCATTGAAAACATTATGTATTTAAATATAAATGATAATACAATTTTATAATGTCTTAATAAATTTTTATAAGAATAGGAAAGTTGACTATGTTTTAAAAGCAATTACTTTTCAATAAATAAGGTTTTTTAATTTAAAAGTTAAAATTATTAAATTTAAGAAATAATTTTTATAAAATATAAATTATATTTTAAATTATCATGTCAAAAATTATATTAGGATGTGATTTTGAGAATTTTCAAAAATAATTTAATTTTCAGTGAATTGTAAAAAAAATACAATTTTGTGTTTTTAGTATGTTTTATGACTTCATAAATATATAATGATAATGTGATAATTGATAAAATTGAATCCAAGGCCATAAATAGATTATTTTATTAATATTATGTATTTTAATGGATTTAAATCAATTTATTAACCTATAAGAAACTTTTCAAAGTCTAAAATGGAAACTATGATTTCTACAAAAATATTTTGTGGAAAATTTACATTTCCATGTCCAAAGTAAAATTTAAAAATGTATTTTGGTTATAATTGATTAAAATATTATATAACATGACAAAAATTTCTAAAACTATGAGAAAACCATGGGTAAGAAAATTATTTTTCATTTTCCACAACCTAGAATTCCAAGACCAAAATTTAGAAAATATTAAACAATTCCTCCCCTTTTACTATAAATACTCACCCATCCTCCCATTCCTCTCCAATAAAAATATCATAATCATAAAATAATTCTCATTTACCCACTCTAAAGCCCCTCCAAGGTGTCTTTAATTCCCTAAGGTTTCCCTCTCTAATATTTTGGAAGTTACTTCCCAAGGTAAGAGAACTCTCCTCTTCTTCTATTTCATTCAAGTACCTCTTTGGGGTATATCTTCTAAATGTTGAATTAATTTCCTTTCATACAATTTTTTATTGTCCCATTACTTACAAAATAGTTTTTTTATCAATGTTATACCTTTTTTCCTCCCATTATTCCCTTTACTTAATCCACATTGTATACCCATCATGTTGATGAATTTGTTTCATGAATTTTTCCTTTTTACATTGAATATTCTTATACTATGAATACTCAACCCATTTCCCTATTCATGGATTTTCACCTAAATATAACGATGAATCATTGATTGGGGACTCCCAAATATTAAACCTTCATTACTTTCTCATAGTTTAAAAATTATGTAATTCTCGTGTCTTTAAGAATTTAAAAAATTAATGAGTTTTATAAGACATACCACAAAAGAGGTATTTTCCTAATACCCATAAAATGTAAAGAATTCAAAAAAAAACTTTTTCATAAATAATTTCCATAGTACCATCCAAACCAATATGGATCAAGAATACCTTTATTTGAAGAAAAATATAAAATGAATTAGTGGGGAATTATGAGATGAAATTTAAAAGTCTTGCATGATACACTTCAATATTTTTCGTCAATTTTGATGGGAAGATTGATCGATTCTTTGGAAGATTGAGACCCCATCTATATAAATCATTGGAAATTCAACACTATTGGAGTTATAAAGAGATAGTATGATTTTCTCTCAAAGTTTAAATAGAGTTAAAAGATTACTAATATACTCATATACAGAATAACATGAAGGGAAAAATTGAGAAAATTTTGGGAAATAATTTAAATAGGAAGAAAATGAAATATTCCATGTGAAACAAATGTAAGAAGAATAATTCAAAGAATTGTTTATAAGGAAGTGTAAAGTGCTAAATGTATAGAATATATGGCCATATATATTGAAACTATCATGAATATGTTAAACCTCAACATCTAAATGCCAATAAAAAATGGAACATAGTACGTGCACAAACTACTGTGTAATGCTTCAATTGTGGAGAGCATGAACATATTTCTAATAAACTTATAAATCAGAAGTTAATGGAGGGAAAATTCCATTAACCCCAACAGAGGCCACGGGAGAAAGGTCATACTTTTTTAATCACAATGGTTGATGTCAAGGTTCCAGATGATGTTATGTTTGGTACTCTCATAGTACACTAAAATATATAAAGTACATTGTTTGATTCTGGTTCTACACATTCTTTTATTTCATTCAAGTTTTAAAAGACCATCAAGTTAATCCTTGAACTTCTAGTGGTAGAGAAATTTTTCAAAACTCTTAGAGGAACTATTCAATCATCAAATATATATAGGGAGTCCCTTATTAAATTTGGTGGTTACAATATCTCTACAAAACTTTTTGGTTATTCTTATGGTGTAATTTGATATAATACTTGGGATGGATTGGTTGTCAAATTATAATGTCTAGATAAACTATAGAAGCAAGGATATTTCTATTATCTTTAAGGAGAAGCCTATAATTATATTTAAAGGATAGATATCCAAGCCTGATTCTTACCAAGAACCACCTCCTATTATCTTATTTTGGGGAATGATTGGTGAAGAAATAAAAGAAAGAGAATGTATACATATTGGAGATATACCCATTGTTTGGTAATATATTGATGTATTTCCTCAAGAGTTACCTAGGCCTCCCCTAGAAAGAGAATTATAGTTCTCAATTAAACTCATACCTATATCTAATACAATATTAAAGACCCCATATATAATGTAAAATTTTGAGTTAGATGAATTAAATAAGAAACTATAAAACCTATTGAAAAAAGGTTTTATTTGACCAATTGTGTCTCCTTGGAGGGAACCTTTTCTCTTTGTGAAAAAAAAATTGATCGATGTGGCTATGCAGTGACTATATATATCTTAATGGGATCATAGTAAAGAAAAAATACCCCCTCCAAAGATTGATTATTTGTTCAACCAACTTCTAGGGGCTCAATTATTCTATAAGATTGAGCTCCAATTAGGGTATCATCGGTTAAGAGTGAAGAAATAAATTGTCCCAGATATTGTATTTTGGAAAGGTTATTAGAATTATGGGTCTGTTTATATAACCTTTTTCTTGAATAATGATCCTTATATATTAATATATTTTATTATTATAGTCTTTAAAGAATACCTTTAAAAATTTATGGTGCTTTTTATATATGATATTCTGATATATTCCAAAATCCACGAGGATCATGAGGATCATCAAAGGGTCATATTAAAAACTTTGAATAAGGAGAAACTATTTGGTAAATTCAGTAATTTTGAGTTTTAGTTACAAAATACTGCATTCTTAGGGAACATCATGACCAGTGAAGGAATCTCAATAGATCCAGAAATGAAAAAGGTTTTATATGAGTGGCCACATCCAAAAACAATAACTGAGATTCATAGTTTCCTTGGTTTAGAGATATATTATAAAAGGTTTGTGAAATGAAAACATGTATTTCTAATCCACTAACTAGGTTAACTCTAAAAGGGGTTAAGTTTATCTAGATAAAGGAGTGTGAAGAGAGTTTCCAAGAACTGAAGAAGAGGTTGGTTAGTGAACCTATGCAAACTTAACCCCCTATTAGATAAGGATTTGTTATCTATAGTGATGAATCTCTGAAAGGTATTGGATGTGTTCTTATGAAAAATGGCAAGGTGGTATCCTATGCATCTCAATGTTTAAATACTCATGGAGTCATATGAAGTCATTTTTTCTCTAAATATATAGAGACACCATCTTTTTAGGGAAAATTGTGATATATACATAGACCAAAAAAAATTAAAGTATATATTCACACAAAATGAACTAAATGTGAGACAAATTAAATGGTTGAATCTTCTTAGAGACTATGATTCTTCAATTCATTATCATCCTAGAAAAGTATATAAATTCAAGATTCATTGAGTAAGAAATATAATGGTTTTATTTCAATGATGAGGACTGGATAAAATTCGTTGATAAAGGACATAGTAATGTTGTACATGGGAATAATAAGGGAGGGTACATCATCAAACCTGTCCCAAATAATTTATAAACCATCATTACTATAGAAAATCAAGAAAAATCACAAGTATGATCCTTTGATATCTAATGATATTTTCAAATTTAGGCACTGATACAACATGATATTATGAGGCCTAGTGATTCCAAAAATGATTTAATAAAAAAATTAAATATATTAATATCACGGGTACAAATTTTTTATAAAATTTTGGAATAACTCTCAAAGGGGGGATCATATGGTAAATCAAAGACCTCCATTGAGTCTGGAATATATGATTTAACCTTGGAGAGACATAACCTATATTAGTGTCAGGTGTTTTGTAAAAAAGGTATCAGATATGTAAATAATGAAATAAATTAATTAGCTAATTTATTTATTATTTTTAGTGTAGAAACCTAATAATATACTATATAAATATATTTTTATAGACAAATCCTAGGGTTAGATACATAACCCTGAGGGTAATGTGAGTGATTGTTGGAGGGGAGTTTAGAAAAAGATGGCAATGGATCGAGGATCATTTTTACCAATGCAGTTCTAGGATCTTCCCAATGATGATGACATATATTTTCTCTTCATCAGGGATAGATCCAACAAGAGGTAGAGTGTTTTTTTTTCAAAGTATATCCCATGAAAAATTCAAATATAATCAACCAATAGATTGGTTTTAGAGTTGATCGTGTTGTGCGGGTGTGGGTTTTATCTTCCTAGATTGTGGATAATATATATTATTTGTTATTAGTCTTCTCACATAATTATAATGGTGATGAGTCAACTAAAAACCGAACAAATCTGAGGTTTATTACTCATTATTTATTTGGTCATTTCTTCCCAGTTTCTTCACATGTTCATCACTGTAAATTCCTTTGAATAAAGGTTTGATGAAATACCTAGTATTCGATCGTTGTGTGACCATTCTTTGGTGAAATGAATTGATAACATGGGTGATCTATGCAACCAAGGGTGAGATCAATGAACAATGATGATGGAGGAATATCAAAGGTGGATTATATTAGACCTATTATTCTCGTTCTTCCCAGTTTGATGTGTAACAATGTCACAATGTGGTGATGGTTGATTTTCGATAGGATCAAAGACCGGAATCCAATGAGTAGTGATGACAAGGATAGTAAACCTAAGATCTAAAATTTATGATCATGATTTGTAGGAGTGGTGAAAAAATTAGAAGACACATAGAAGAATCATGTAATTTTGGAAAATACAACATTACATAGCATGTACTTGAAAAACACACATTGTGTGGATCCCTGGCTATGGTACTATGGTTTCTTGTGAAAGAAAGCATCACACACCGTGTGACACATTCCACACACTTTATGACCCATTTTTTGAGGCTCTATGTGTTCCCCAGATGGTAAATAGGCACGAACACATCCATGCACATGGGTATGGGTAAAGTACATGGGCATGGACTAGTACTCAGACACATCTAGGTACACAAACATGACTAGGTATACAGGCATGTCCAGTGTAAGCGGTAATGAGTAAAGGAATGTGGGAAGGTATGAGTTTAGTAGTACATGTCATATACTTCCTCATAGATATCTTGGTGGCCTTAATCTCTTTAATATAGACCAATAATGGTTGAGTGAGTTACCTTGGTTTATCCCTATGAGGTTAAAGTGTGTCATTACATCATGAGTGTCAAATTGTGATCCCCTCTAAGTTTTTTGTCTTAGATGGAGTTTTTGGAATCCCCTAGTGATCATGGGTGTGATCCTCTATCATTACTTCTCAAACCCTAGGTGGGGTTCTTAGAATCGGCATGACCACCATGTACAAGGTTTTGATCCCCTATTTATCAGGTTGATCTAGTAGAATTTGAGGTATCATCTTGCATATTATCCTTTATATAGTGGGTTGTTTCAGTAGGGTTCATGGTGTCCCCTAGAGATCTTGGATGTGATACCCTATCTATATATCAAGATCTTGGAGATCCAATGAGTACTTCCTTGGCGAGACCTGATGACCAGGACCTCTTAGAATAATTCCATTCATAATAGCTTGTCTCGTGGAGTGTATTCTTCCAAATGATCATTAACTTGAAGCTTCAAACAATATCCTTGGATGGTAGTGGTTGATACATTTTTACACTTGGAGTCTTTTATAAGTATATATGGGTTATTTGTGATTATCAGTATGTCTCATATCTTAATTGACATACCTTGTGATGAGGTAACTACTCTTTATGTTTTATGTTTGGTTATTTTATGGTGTCCTACTAGGTATTGTTGTACTCATCCCTACATGGGATTTCCCTAAACATTCCATATCTTATGAATATGAAATGCCTTTTGATGGAGACTTGGGAGGATCGGGAGAAAGTGGAGCATAGTTTGACATAGAAAGACCAAGTTTTATACTGATGTTGTATTTGGAAGTAGTCCCCTATTTATGATCATGTTGTAATATTTTGAATTTATTTTGGGTGGGATTGTATTTTTCCCTTATGCTTTTCAGTACTTTTTCATACTCTGACTATAGGATTTATATGTTATACCTAGATTAGAATCATTTGTAATTTACTTTCATCATTGTATAGACTAGGAGATGTGTGTGTGCATATAGTAACATTGTTATAATGCTTACCATGTGTGTGATGTTCCTACTCAGTTCTGATTTCTAGACCCTTGACTATTGGAGGTGGGATTGAGGTTTTCATGCTCATCCAATTACCATCCAGGTGGTCCCTAATGGGTTAGGTCATGATAGAGTGGTATCAAAGGATTTAGTTATATCTTAATACTAGAGTTTGGAGATTGTACAGAAGTGATATTGGTTTGGGACCTTGGGTAACAATGTTAAAGTGTTTCAATTTTGGATTTCATAAAATGGATTCTAGTGTTGATGTGGTGGCTAATGTATCTATTCATCATGACTCTAATAACCTACTGGTTAACTGGTACATGTAAACACTGGTTTTAGAGAAAATATTTGTGCATGCATCATATAGGAATGGTTTGTGGTTTCTATTTATATCTTGAGTTAGATACCTAGATATACTCATTGACCATGATATATCTTGATTTTATTTTATAATGCCTTCGTGATGATTTCCATCCAAGATTACACAACATGATCATGAGTATGATCCACTAAGTGATGAGGATTTGGAAAAGGGTCATGTAAAATAGGTGGAACCTCCAGGTGGTATACCAGTTCTACCACCATCTATTGAATAGAAGGTGGAATCAGCAGTATCATCTAAGGATGTGCATAGGATAAGAAAACTCCATGAGTTTCAAAGGTAGTGACCTCACAGGTTTAGGGGTGTGCTAGATCCCTGGGTATTTGAGTAATAGATATAGGCATTCACCCAAGTTTTTTACCTTGGGAAGACACCAATAGATCATATGGCGGTCCTAGAAGTGACTCTTCTTTAGGTGTCTTCTAAGAGATGATGGAGTCTGGTGATGTAGATTCATAATTAGATATACCTACCTTGGTTATACTTTAAACATCTCTTCAGGGAGGATTAATATCATTCCACGTAACGATTAGTTTATATCCAGGATCTACTACAGTTTGAGTAGGGTAACATGACCATGAACGTGTATTCTAAGAGATTCAATGACCTTTCACAATACTCTTTGGATATGGTTTGAGATCTATTTTTTCAAGAACAAACCTTTAAGTATAGTTTACAATAAGATATAAAATCTTTAGTGATATCTATTTTCATTCTCACCTATGTTGGAGTGTTTGGGAAGGATCTAGTCATGGAGAGCTTTCTAGAAAAAAAATACACTGGTAGTGGGTGCCATTGGTGGGCATGTTGGAGTTGAGACCTCAGCATCTAGTAGATGTTGGTATAAACTAGGTTTTGGGCTTCTGAGATGATTCAGGAGGCTATACTAGGATATAGGGTCTATATTTTAAGTCTCTCGTGATGGGTATACTCAGTCTAGATAGAGGCGGTGAATCTCTTATGATGTTCAAGGACACCTCACATGGGATTGTCTAACCAATCACACATCAGATAGAGAGACAGTCAGTGGACCACCAAAGTAGAGGTAGAGGTGGGAGTAGGGCAGTTTATAAGGTGGAAAATGTGGTATAGGATCGGGTAAAGAAATAGGAGGTGGAATACAGTTTTACTTGCTTCCAACTCCACCCCTAGGTGGTCTATTCCAGGATTAGGGAGCTGGTGTATAGGGATGAGGATGGTTGCAGGAAATGGAATCCTATAACCCCAAGGATCCCAAAATTATTAGAGGTATGATTTGTATCTTATCTACATTATCTATAATATTGATAAAAATATGTTTGATCCATTCCTTCATTTCCACTTCTATGGTTTGATACTTAGAGATTCTGGTTGATCCCTTTACTCGACCTTTGTGCTTGGAGACTCCGGCTAAAGGTGAATCAGTGATCACACACTTCTACTAGTTGTGTGACCTAACTCTTGGAGGAAAGATATTCTTATGGGATCTATTTTTAATAGTGATTAGGCCTTATGAAATCATCATATGTATGGATTTTCTATCCACAATTTATTCATATATTAGCTATTTCAAGAAGAGGATATAGTTCATCTGTGGTGATGAGATGAGGTATTTCTTTGTGGGTGAGAAAGAAACCCATGAAGAGTAAGATAGGATCATACATATAATGATATAGCTTATTACTCACCATTTATCCATTATTACCCTTGGAGCAGTGAATACTATGGGATTTTAATTTTCTACCCTGGTAGAGGAGTATGTGGATATCTTTCCTGAGGATGTGTCAGGATTACCTCCCCACCAAGAGATAGAATTTTTCATAAAATTGTACCTCGAGATGACCCTAATATATGTTCCAAAATATTGGATATCTTCTATACAGCTTTGACAGTTAAAGGTTAAATTGGAGGAATTGGTTAGCAAGGGCTTTGTGAGACCGAGTGTTTCCCCTTAGGTAGCCATTGTGTTGTTCTCCAAGAAGGTGGATGGGAACTTGAGGTTGTGTATAGATTATTGATGTCTGAACTAAGTGACCATGAAGAAAAAGTATCAACTACTAAGGATTGACAACCACTTTGACCAGTTGAGAGGGGCGTGATAGTTCTTGAAGATTTACCTCATATCAGTCTATCATTAACTTCAAGTATAGAATGAGGATATATCCAAGATGACTTTTAGATCCCTCTACGGTAATTATGAGCACTTAGTGATTCCTTTTTGGATGAGGAACTCCCAAGTAATGTTCATGGGACTCATGAACTAGATATTTCATCCTTTATTATACCGATTTTTGATGGTCTTCATCAATGATATCCTAGTGTACTCAGTATCTAAGGAGGAGTACACGATACACTTGATGATGGTTCTAGACATACTTTAAGAGCACCAAATTTATGGAAAGCTTTCAAAGTGTCAGTTTTTTATTCGTAAGGTCCATTTTATAGGAAATTTCATATTAGTATAGGTTTTATTAGTAGATCAAGTGAATATTTAGGTATTGCTATCTTGGGATCCACATAAGAGCATGACTGAGGTTCTGAGCTTCCTTCGGTTGATAGGACACTACAAGATATTTCTCCCCGATTTCTCTAGGATATTATCACTTTTGACTACTTTGAACAATGAGGGGTATCATTTAATTTGTAAGGATAGGTTCTAATAGACTTTTCAAGATTTGATTCATAGGTTGATGAGTGCCCCCATCTTGATACCTCCATAGGAGGGTGTCGAGTATATAGTGCTCAGCAATGGATTCAGGACAAGACTTGGTTGTGTTATAATGTAGTGAAATAAAATGATTTCATATAGGTCTTGATACTTAAGACCACATGAGAATAACTATGTGAACCATGGTCTATAGTTGGAAGTGATGGTCTTCTCCCTAAATATTTGGCAACACTACCTTATGGGAGAGAAATTTATCATCTATTCTAACCATAATCATCTAAAGTATATCATCTCTCAGAAGGATCTTAACTTGAAATAGAGGTTACAAATATAGTTCCTTAAGGATTATGACTTAGAGATAGTCTATACTCCTAGGAATGGGAATTTAGTGGTAGATTCCCTTAGTAGAAGATCCTGTTCACAGTTTCTAAGTGAGGTGACAGAGTAGTTAGCCGCTTTATAGTTGTCCCTTTTGGATGAGGATGGTGTAACTTATCTCTAATAGATGGTTGTTACCCCATTTCTTCTACAATGTGTTAAGGAGGCTTAGTATGGATATGCTGACTGTAAGACCTTACATGCTCATATATCCACTAGACATGCTCCTTATGGATTTTATGGTGTTGGGGTGTATTTCATTCTTTTTAAAGGACGGAAGATGATACCAATGACATTAAGTGAGGTGGTTTTGAGGGAGTTTCATACATCCCCTTAGGCGGTACATATGTTTGTGGTAAATATCTACTAGTAACTTTGACATAATTTTTTGGTGGCTTGGTATAAATAAGGATGTAGTCGATTTTGTCTCTTATTTCTTTACTTATTAGTAGTTTAAGGTTGAGCACTAGATTCTAGTGGGTTTAGCTCAACCCCTTGAGGTTCCAGAGTGAAAATTGGATAGTCTATCTATAGACTTCTTGATGGGGATTCCATGATATTATAGAGGAAACAATTCTATCAGGGTGATCATATATGGTCCCACCAAGTTAGTCCACTTCCTAGCTATTTGAGAGCAGAGTTCAGTAGATAGTTTAGGATGACTTTATGTGCAGGTGATAGTCTATCTTCTTGAAGTTCCCTCAACATTAATTTTATACCATGATTCACACCTCATGTCATAATTATAGAGAGGATTAAAGGATTCCTTTGGTACTTAGATATGTTTGAGTCTGGAGTTTCACCTCTAGACTAATGGTCAGACTGAGCGAACCATTCAAGTTCTGGAGGACATGCTTCAGGTTTTCTTGTTAGAATTTGTTCATAGTTTGGAGGATCATATAAACTCAACGGATTTTATGTAAAACAATAGCTATCATTACACCACTGGTATGGCACCATTTGAGGCATTTATGGGAGACCCAATAGTTCATCAGTTTACTGAACTGGTCTATGGGAGTATACACTAATCGGCCCAAATTTTGTATAGGAAATGGAAGATAAGCTACATGTCATCCAGGAGTGTATAAGGTCTTCAAAAATCCATTATAATTTTTTTTGTACCAATTAAGGAGGCCTCTAGAGTTCAAGGAGGGATACCATGTGTTTCTAGGGATCTCACCTTAATCTTGATTGTAGATATTTGGTTGGGACAACAAGATATATCCAAGATTCATTGGCACTTTAAAGATATTGTGTAGGGTTAGAGAGGTGGTGTACCACTTGGATATACCACTGTAGGTATACTAGGTACACAACGTATTCCACATGTCATGGATGAGGAGGTACGTGCATGACCAATTGCATGTTATCAACTGGGTTGATTTGGACAAAAAGGATGGAACTACTTTTGTAGAGTACTTGGTAGAGATTGAGGATTGAAAGGATAAGATCAATTGTGGGTGAGTGATTACCTTGTTACATGTCTTGTGGTAGTATAGGAATATTCAAGAGAGAACCTAAGAGTGGGAGACCCAGATGTAATCTCAGTACCCACATCTTTTTTAGTAGTATTTTTCACATTTCAGGACAAAAATACCTAAGGTGGGGAGAATGTAAAATCTCTGATTTTTTCATGTAAAGATTTGTAATATATTTAATAATATTTTTAGAGCTAGGAATTGAGACGGTGTGAGAATACAAGGATCGATGATCCCAAAAAATGATTTAATAAAAATATTAAATATATTAATATCACATGTGCATGGATTTCCAAAAACAGAGAAATAACTCTCAAGTGGGGACTCGAATGGGAAATTTGATACCTCTATTGAGTCTGTAATGTGGGTTTTACCCTAGGAACGACATAACCTATGTCAACATCAGGTATTTTGTAAAAAAATTATCGCAAACATAAATATATATATATATATATATTCAGCATAGGGACCTTAAACTCTCCTCTATAAATATAATTTTATATCCAATTATCAGGGTTAGATGCATAACCCTGAGTATTGAGAGAGAGACTGCTGGAGGAGAGCTTGGAGAATGATGGTGATGGGTCAAAGATCATTTTAGCCAATGTATTTTGAGGATATTTCCAATGATGACAATACAAATTTTTTCTTCATCAGTGATCAATCCAACCTGAGGTGGGGAATTTTAATTGTGGTTTATTTCCCTTTTTTATCCCATGATGAACAAAAATCGAATCAACCAATATATTTATTTTTGAGTTGATCTTGTTGTGCACGTTTGGATTTTATATTCTTGGGTTATGGAGAATTGAAATTATTTATTATTAATATTCACTCATCATTTTAATAGTGAAAAATCAAGGAAAACCAAAACATGGATGAGGTTCAATCCTCATTTTTTTTATTTTTGAATTTATCCCTCATTTATTCTCATGTTTATCTCCATTAATTCCTTTATATGGAAGTTTGATGATATACCTGGTATTCTATCATTGTGAGACTGTTATTAGGCACAAAGGATCTATATTATGGGTGCAGTTCATAACCAATGGTGTGATCAAGGTGAAATGAAGATGGAGGATGGTAATAGGTGGATCATATTAGACCATTGATTCATGTTCTTCCTAGTTTGACAATTAGGAATGACACGATGTGGTGGTGGCTGATTTTTGAGAAAATCAAAGGTTGGAAACTGATGAGTGGTGATGGTAAGGCTGGTCAACCTTAGATCTAAAATATCTAGGTATGATTTTTAGTGGTGGAGAAAAAATTAGAATATGCATAGAAAAACTATGGGATTATATAAAATACCATGTTACATGATGTGTACCCTGAAGAACATAGGTTGTGTGGGGACCCTAGCTGTGGCACTAGGGTTTCATATGAAATAAAGTATCACATTCTATGTGACAAATTTTGCATGTTGTGTGACCCGTTACTAGTGAATTGGTTTATACCCTAAAGGGTATATGGGCACATACATGGCTAAGAACATGGGCATGGTTAGAGTACATAGGAATGGCCCAATACTCAAACACATACACAGACAAGTACACAAGAATGTTCGATGTACACAATCATGGGTATAGAAACATAGAAAAAAACACTGGAAGGTCTAGGTTTAGCGGTACATTTCATGTACACTATATACTCATCATGTACCTCCTCAGAGGTAGCTTGGATCCCTTCGTCTCTTTAATGTAGACTAGTTTTGGTTTAGTATATTCCCCAGGTCTATCTTTATGGGGGTACTGTGTGGCATTACATTATAAGCACCAGATTGTGATCACATCTATGATTTTTTTCTTGGATAGAGTTTATGGAATCCCCCATTGGTCCTAGGTGTGATCTTCTAACATTCCTTGATATACCCCAAATTATTTTTGTGGAATTAGTGTGACCAACATGTACAGTGAATTGATCCCCTATCTAGTAGGTTGATTAAGTAGGGTTTGTGATATCATCGTGCATATGATCCCCAACTTAGAGGGTTATTCTTGTAAGGTTCATGGTATCCTCTAGTAATCATGAATGTGATCCCCTATCTAGACATAGAGATCTCTGAGATCTATTGAATTCTTATTTGGAGAGACTCTATGAGCATGACCTCTCAGAAAAATGCCACCAGTGATAGCATGGATCATAGATTGGATTCTCCCATATGAGTGTTACCTTGAATCATTAAGAAATATCCTATGGATGGTAGTTTTTGATACCTTTTTATAATTATAGTCTGTTATGAGTATATCTAGGATATTTATTATTATCGTTGTGTCTCATATCTTGATTTTCATACCTTTTTATGAGAATAACGATCTTGATACTTTATATTTGGTGATTTTAGGGTGACTTACTAGGTATTTTTATACACACCCCTTCAGGATATTTTTCCACACATGTCATTTTTTGTGCATTTGATAGGCCTTTTGTCAGATTCGTGGGAGGACTAAGAGCTAGTGGATCATAGTTTGGTCTAGATAAACCGAGGTTTATACTGTTGTTTAATTTGATAGTAGACCTCTCCTTTTGAGCATATTAGACACTTTTAATTTAATTTGGGTGGGCTTGTATTTGGCCTTTATTCTTTCTAATACATTTATCATTCTCTAATTATGGGATATAGATGTTATGCATGTGTTGGTATTAGTTTTACATTACTCTCATCATTGTATGGACTTGGAGATGTGTGTGTGTTTGTGTGTAGGTAAATTAGGCTAATTCCTTCCATGTGTGTGATATTCCTACTCAATGTTGGTCACTAGACCTCGGACTATTAGAGGTGGGATTAAGGTTTTCACGCTCAGCCTATCACCGACCAAGCAGAACCTGATGGTTCAGATCATGATAGTGAAAAATGACAAGTTTTCTGAATTCAATATTAATCAAGAAGGTGTACTAAAATTTAGTACAAGGCTATGTATTGCATCTATTCTATAGATAAATAAGGAGTTTCAGGATGAAGACCATAGATAAATATTCTCTATAAATATTAAAATCCTTAATATGTATAGGTACCTTAGTGATCATTTTTGGGGGATAATATGAAATGGGAGATTATTGATTACACTGCAAGGTTCTTGGGGTGTCAACAAGTAATGGCAATGAAACAATTCCTAAAATGGTATTACAACCACTTCACATACCTGTATATAAGTGGGACAACATCGCTATGGAATTTTTCACTAGACTTTCTAATACATAAAAGGGAAACAATTATATATGGGTAATTGTCAATAGGTTGACAAATTCTTCCCATTTAATTTCCATAATAGGTGATTCCTCCCTGGAGTGTCTATCTCGCCTCCATATTAAAGAAGTAGTGAGACTCTATGGAGTACCACTATCAATTATTTCTTATTGAGATCCAAGATTTACTTCTATGTTCTGGATGATTCTTTAAAATGCTATGAATATAGAGGTAAACCTAAGCAAAACCTGTCATCCTCAAACTAATTGGAAGTTTGAGAGGACAATTCAAAATTAAGACATTTTAATGGGTAGATCACATTATTTTCAAGGGAGTTAGGACCAACATCTTCACCTATTAAATTATCCTATGATAATATTTTCCACTCAAGTATTAAAATTTAATCTTTTGAATATATCTATGTAAAATGATATATAACTCTAACATATTAGGATGACGTTTGAGGAGGGAAACTATTGGGTCCAAAAATTGAAAAGGAGACTATATAAAAGATATAAGTTATTCAAAACCACATCAAGGATGATCAAATTTAATAGAAAATCTATGATGACAATGAATGAAGGATATATAATTCCATTTTGGTTAGAATGTTTTTTTCATGATATCACCATGGAAAATAGTTATGAGATTTGGAAAGAAATGGAAATTGATTCCAAGGAACATTGAACCATTTGAAATTTTGGTTCATGTTGGATTAATTGTTTATTGATTGGAAATACCTAAAAATATTTCCAATATCCATGATTTCTTCCACATTTATTTATTGAGAAATTATATGTTTCACCCAACACATGTACTTGAAATTAATGGTGTGGTATTGGAACCTGACTTGTCTTATGAAGAGGAACTGGTCCATATTCTTTAAAGGATGAAAAAAGAGTTGACAAATAATACAATATGAATTTTTAAATTCCTAAAGAGAAATCATAAGTTTGAAGAAGCTACTTGGGAACCTAAAAGAGAGGTGAAGGAAAAATAAACCAATTTTTTTGGGAAATAGTTAAATTTCAATGATCAAATTTTATAAGATAGGGAGAATGTAATGACCTAAAAATTCACTTTTTATTAATAAAAGATCTCTTCTTTTTTATAGTTACTATTTTATAATATTACACAATATTTTTATATATAAATACATTTAAAAAAATATTACATGTCAATTAATAATACTAATGTAATGGTATGTGCCTTCTTAGTACATTAATTTGTGGGTTTTGGTTGTTGGGAGTGTTTGGAGGAGTCTCAGAGGGAGTTTGGAAGAGTTTAGGCACTAAAGGATTGAATTAGGTGGATTACATGTCGTGTAATGTGATTACATGATGTGAAACTATGTTCATAGCTTCTCTGGGAGGTTTCATAGCATGTAATATTTTGGGGTTTGAAAAATAAAATAAATCAAGAGGTGGTGCATTTTTCAGTGGAAACTAAATCCCATGTACTATACAATGTGAAACATTATTACATGTCGTGTAATACCCTAATCCAATTTTGTTTTAAAAATTATTTCTGGACAAAATCTATTTCCTTCATTCATTTTCTATCCTTCCTCTCATTCCAGTAGAACCTTAGGCACCATGAAGAATTATTTGAACCCTCTTCCTCCCTCTTTTATATGTTAATCTTAGTAATAATTCATTATTGATATGCAGTCAATCAATGGTTAGTTTTCTCTACTTTCTCATTGGTTTCCTCTTATTCTTCCACCAGGATTCGCTACCACAATACGGGTTTCCTTGAGTTGGATTTTTGGAAAGTTTTTTTATAATCTTCTGGTGTGGAATATGTTGATAAACATTCCTAGTGGTGTGGTTGTCACTTTCGGATATTCTTCTTCACCCTGTGATGCACAGATGAGTTGAAAAGATTCTTCGAGGTAGGATTCATTCATATCTCTTTAATTGTACAGTATGAAGGAGGGGTTTTCTTTTATTTAAATATAGATTTTGGTTGTTCTAAATTAATCAAAGATAAGAATTGGAAAAATGAAATTGAAAAAAGGGGTTGGGGAATTTTTTCGCGCGATTTTTACAGCCTTGATATTGATTATGATGTTTTGATTGTACCGGCTAAATGCCCCACAAAAATTGTGGTCGCTGGTGGATTTGTTTGTGCTTGTTATATCTATTATGTTTTATGATTTGGTTGTGGTTGTTGTGGTATCACCCAAAATGGAAATTGGTTGATCATGTATAATCATCTAATAAATTAATTCCCTAGGTTTATATTGTTTTTATAATAACGCCTAAATTAACAAGTGGTATTGAATAAGGGATTCCTTATTAAATCTGACTTTTTGTTCTACCTCGGTATGTGTTGTGATGTGATGTGTGTGTGGGGGGTTTGTTATGATTTGAGTTGTGGTATGGTTGTGAGCACGGATTTGTTATGCAGAATGGTTTGGGAAGAGTAATTGAATCTCAGGTTGATAGATTAATTGATTATGGAGTAGATTATAAGTGTTGTACAACATGAGTGCCATCATTTTGTGCTTTGTTTATGTTGTTAGATGTGGTTGTGTGTGGATGGATTTGGAGGGATGAATTTAAATAATGGTGGTGATGGTTGGTATGGGTAATTATCCTGGAGTTTCTCCAAGTATAACTTTTGTTGTGTAACTTATTGTGTGTTGTGATTAGTAGTTTTCTAGATAGTAATTAAATAAATGAATAAATGATTGATTAATAAAACTTGGATTGGAATGGGTTGGTTATTAGGATATAAATAGTTAATTAAATTATTTGGAGAATGAATTGGGTTTGTGGCTTGTTGTGCGGTGTTGTGCATTTAGAGTTAGTAGCAAATTTAGTAGTGTTTTCGGATAGTTGTTTATTTAATAATCCATAGGTTGGTCTTGAGTGTTTGGTGTTATATTTAAATACATATACATGTATTTTCTATTGTGATTTCTATATGAACCCAAACCTATTTGAGAACTATGTGTTTAACACCCCCATAATCATGGGAGAGGGTGTATTTCCCAAACATCCCAATGGGTGGATGGATGGATGGACACCCTCTCTTCCTTTCTCCCTCTTCTAGGTGGTGATATCCCAATATTCCTTGACCATGTTTTTGTTTGTAAGGCCTAGGTGTTTGTGGGTGAGTTGTGATTTCCCAGGTGTCTTCGAGATGAGATGTGTTGTCTTTTCCCAACTTTCTTCAGGATGAGATGTGTTTTTATTTCTTAGGTTTCTTCAGGATGAGATGTGGTTTGTGTGGCCTAGGTGTCAGTGGGAGGTATGTGATGTGGTTTTTGAACTAGGTTTCTATGGGAGGGATGTGATGTGGTTTGTGTCCCATGTGTCTGTGGGTAGGATATGGTGTGGTATGTGGCCCAAGTATCTACGGGATGGATGTGGTTGTGAGGCCTAAGTGTGTGAGGGTGGGTTTTGGCCTGGTATGTTTAGAAGTGGTGGGATCACGGGGACATTTTCCATTAGGCAAGAGTGTCTTATTAGTGGGAAGTTGTGTGGGGTAACCTATCATCGATGTGAGTTATATTTCATTACTTTAATTGTGTTATTTTTTATCATGCCTTGGTGATGTTGGGATAGGTAGTATACCTGTTAAGCGCAATTTGGTTATGCTATTTTCTCAGAGGGGAATTAGCATTCTTTTTTCACATGTGCACAAGAGACCTTGGTTTTCCTATTGAGTATACATGTATGCTTACCCTATATATATAAAACTATTTTCAGGTTTCTATGAGGATTTTTTGGATTGTTATAGTCCTTACGATCTCGTATTTGATAGTTGTTGTGTCGTTGCCTAGCTTTACTTTGGGAACATACTTTGGATACTTTTTTGTATTGGTTTTACTTTACACATGCATGTGGGATGGATTTTGGTTTTCTATTATATTATTTCATCGAGTTTCATTATGGATTATTCATATTATATCCCAATATTTTTTCCTATAAAATGGTAATGCCTCCCATTTTTGTGATATTTGTATACCCTTAGTGTTGGTCACCAACCCGAGGCCTAGTTGAGGCGGGAATCAGGGGTCATTATCTCCCTTTCTTCATTTCCATCCCAAGAGGGGTATCTTTGGATGGAGGGGGTTGTGATAACTAATTAATAAAACTAATACTAGAATAGGGATATAAAAACCAAATAATAGAGACCATGAAATGGTATACTCCAAAGGATTAAACTCATATAAGAATATTAAACCTTCCATGAAAGCTATTAAAAAAATGTTAGTAATATAATTGATATTATCAAAGGAATTTTAAAAACCTTTGAAAATGAATTAGTAAATATTGATGAATGTTAGAATGCATATAGGGTATAAAGGGAAAAGTGATCAATATGATTAGATCATTACCTATCCATTAGTCAATGTGATAATTGGTCAAAATGACCATTGGGAAATATAAACATTTTAAATAATGTTACCTCTAGAATTACTATTTATAAAGGGTAATGAAAATTGATAATTAACGCAGAAATGAGAAACTATGGCCTTAACCAGTAGATTCATGCCTTCTGAAGCATGTTTATCAGAAATTTGGAGGGAGGTATCACCACTGGGGTTCACCCTTAACCATTCCCAAGAAGTTCTTCAAAAAATTTGGCTTAAATGAAACTACCTATGGGAGAATTTAAAATTAGTGTAGATCACCACTAGTTTGATTTTAGCTAATCCACCCCATGATATTACCATCATCTCACACCTTTCCCTTAGGGTGTTTGCCGATGTAATAAGGGGTTATGTATCTAGACCTTAGTATCATTAAATTGTAATTTCCTTTATATAAATAAAATAGTTATTTTTTTAATTACACTTTCATTATTATTTTACTTAATAAAATACACATGAATACAAGATGAATTTGATAAATAGATTTTTGGATAAAAATAAAAAAAATCATGGTATTTTTAAAAAATATATACACTTTTATAATAAACTAAAGTATTATAAATAAAATTTATCTTAGTAAAATAGTATTTTAAAACACTAATTATTTAAATATAAATGATAATATGATTTTATAAAGTCCTAGGAAATTTTTATAAGTGTCAAAAAGTAAATTATGTCATAAAAAGTCTTATTTTTAAATATATAATGATTTTTCATTTAAAAGTTAAAATTATCATATTAAGGATATTATTTTGATAAAATAAAAATTATTTTTTACATCATCATGTCAAAATTATTTTATGGTTAAATTTTTATAATTTTCAACAATACTTTATTTTTCTATGAATAGTAAACATACAGTTTTGTGTTTTTGGTATGTTTTATGACTTCATTAATATATAATAATGATGTAATAATATATAAAAGTTAATACATGGAAATAATATATTTTTTTATTTATATTATGTATTTCAACTGATTTAAATCAATTTCCAAACCTATAAATGACTTCCAAAGTCTAAAATGGAAATTATGATTTTAAAAACTATATTTTTGGGTAAATTTACTTTTTCATCTCTAAAGTAATAATTAAAAATGGATTTAAGTTCTAATGAATTAAAATATTATAAAAAATGACTAAAATGTATAAAAACATGATAAAAACCCATGGTTAATCCAATTTTTTTCATTTTCTACAACCCATAATTTCAAGACCTTGATTTAGAAATTATTAAAAAATTACTCCTATTTTACTATAAATACTCACCCATCCTACCATTCCTCTGAATTATAAATACATTAAGAACAAAATTATTCTTATTTCATCTCTCTATATTCCCTCCAATTTTTCTTTGAGGTATTAACTTTTCCCTCTCCAATCCTTAAGAAGTTACTTCCCAAGGTAAGGGAACTCTCCTCATATTCTTTTTCATTTAAGTACCTCTTTTGTGGAATATCTTATAAATGTTGAATTAAATTCCTTTAATACACATTTTTATTATCCCATTACATCCAAAATAGTTTTTTTATCAATGTTAGACCTTAATTCCCTCCAATTATTCCCTTTACTTAATCCACATTGTATACATGTCATGTTATCAAATTCGTTTCATAAATTTTTCCCTTTTACATAAAATATTCTTTTTTTATGAATACTCAACCCATTTATCTATTCATGGTTATTCACCTAGATATTACCATGATTAATTGATTTAGGGATTACCAATATGAAACCTTCACTCCTTTTTCATGGGTTAAAAATGATGTAATGCTCATGTCTTTAAGCATCAGCAAAATTAATGAATTTTACATGAAACTCATTTATTATTTACCATAGGTTATTATTGAAATGTTTTCTTATGATATATGTGGAAAAAATGAATTTATACATATTAATGTTGTTTCTTGATTGTGCTTCAATTAATTGGGTAAATAATTAATCTCTAGAGATGACATGTTTTATGATACCTTACTGAATAACCTTAGTGATTATGTTTATGACACCTTGGCAAAAAACCTTAGTGACATGCTTGTGAATATCTAATTTTTATGTTCTATCAACATTTCCATGTTATGTTTCATGATCATTATATTATTTTATTCCACATGTTCTTAAGATCATTCCCTATTTTTATGCATTATAATCACATGTAAAATATTTCCTTTTTTCCCTTATTGATATTTTTTCTCACTGCTTTATTTTAATGTATATTCCCAGGATAAGAGATGTAGTAAAAGTAACCTAGGATGTATCTATTAAGAATACTTTCAAGTGGATTAGAATAAATTTTATTCTTTCATGTATTACGTCCCTAATTTCTAAGAAACTAAACCTCAAAATATCCTCTGTATTATAAATGTTGTGATGTGGAATGAAAGTTTTATGCATTAAAAAGGAAGGATTACATAAACTGCTTATCATAACATTGTAACATTCAAAACCCTAGAGAATATAAGGAATAAAGAGTTGAAATAGAATAATAATGTTTCTATATTATATAAAGAGAAATAATATGATGTTTTCATATTCTTTTATTCTATAAAGAATAATTCCTCCATAAAATAAGATAATTTAGTAGTTCAAAATACAACTAAGGAAATGGATAACCTTTATACCTCATAAGTTAATGAAATTTTATTAGATATGTTTTTTCAAGACTGTCTAAGAGAATAACTGAGCACAAGTGTAAAACATTACCTTAAAAATCTATAATATGATTTTAAAAGAAAATTTATTATCTTGCAGATGAAGCTAAGAAAAGAGATAAAGAAATGGCATAGAATGTGATTATGTGTGTAGATATCACAAAACAATGTAATTCTAAAACTAAAAGAATCAAGGAGATAGAAGTGGAATCCTCCAGATTTTGAAAGGATTTTCTTGAGGTAATATTAAAGAAATATCAGGTCATTGAGATCCTTGATGAAAATTTCCATGCTCTAGATGAGAACCAAAATTCAATCATTTAAGTAAAAAATGTTCATATAGAATTAATGTTCAATAAGCTTAATAAACTTTAAGATTTAATAAAAGAGAAGAAAAAAATTCATGATGATGAGATTGATAAAATTAAGAAATCTAGTGAAGACAAACTAATGATAATAGAGAATAGAAAATACATTCTCAACATGAAATTTTTAGAGCTTGAAATTAAATTAAAGAATCTATAAATAGCACAATATATTTAATCACAACAAGTTCAAAGGAAAGATAATAACACACAAACTATAGAGGAGGAATCTGGTACTAAAATACATTTATCTAGTGGAAAGAACATTTTTCGATCATCTAATGATCAATATATAGTATCTTCAAAGGAGAAGGTACCATCCACCATCGTAAATAATTTTTTTTCTAACTATGTTTCTATTAATTGTGTGGATTTGAAATCAAAATCTGTATAGATTTGGATAAAACAATATTGAGAAACCTGCCATTACAACTAGGGTGTATAAAAGTTTATAAGGATATGTTACCCTGAAAGGGATCATTCGATGAATGATATGGAAAAAAATAATCACAAATGAAATTATGTTCATATTTTTTCAAAAATAAAAAGATCAATATTTGTGGGGTATTACTTGTACTGCTACAAGTTTGGGCACAAGGATGTGGATTGTTGGAATAATATGTCAACACCTGAAGTTCAATGAAATCCTACATCAATGGTGAGAATGTTCTAGGTGAATAAAAGACCATAAGAAATTTTCAAAGAACTATCAATCACAAACAAATTTGAAAAACTTAGAGATTTATGTCACATTATCAATGGAAGTGGTCATAATGAAGTACCATGAAAATATAAATCATTTAACCATGAAACTCAAGAAAGTGAGAAGAAAATACAATAAAAAGTGAGTAATGAATATAATCCTGTCTTGGGAAAGAATATTTCAAATAAGTTTATAAGGAAGGACGATGAGACTAAAAAATTAATTTTCATTATTATCATAAACCCTCTTTTAAGGGATGAGGGGGAACCCAACATGACATCACATACTTAAGACAAACATCGAGCCCTAATCGCCCAAAAGTATAAGTCCAAAAACAAACTGGTTCAATTCAATAATTAAAATCCCCTCCCCAGCATCAATAATGAGAAGACTAGATTCCACCTTCCCATCGTTGATTGACAATCTATCCCATACAAAGATGCACGGGCCTAGTACCAATGGAAAAATACATACCCTCTTAATTTTCCAAATCTAGGTAGCCATGTTCTGGTGAAAACTCTATGCTCTAAACCTCATCTTGGGAAACTCTTTGAAGATGGTCTAGTAGTATAGTCCCTTCAACTAGTCCGTAGGGCCACAAAGTAAAAACACAGTCAAAAAATTCATCACATCTAGAAAATCCAATCCATGGAAGAATAAACACCGATGAAAATCTATGAACAAAATCAAAAACTCAAATACACACTGTTAGAAAACTCATCACCGTCTAAAAAAACCATCACCAACGAAACTCCTACATAGACCAATAAACTAGATACTTCTTCACTACTATGGGAAGCCTTCACACCCTGCCTTCTTCTTTCATCCTAGATGTCAGACCGTCGTCAAATTAAAACCCTATCGCAACCCTTGACTCCCTTCTAATCCACCGTAGAAGGAACCCGAAGAGTTTCTCCATGGTGCAAAAAGTCGCAATGAACCCAGGGAAGGATCATAAGAGAGGGAGATGAGTGAGGAGGGTAAATTTCCCACCAATGTCGATGACACCTTGAAACCACCATCTTCCCATCCAAAATCAAAGGCACCAAAATGAGACCGCCTTGTCCTGCAAACTCATTGAACACCGCAACCTAATAAAGAGGAATAAATAGACATAAAAGGAAAGGATGAAGGGGGTGATGTGGGAGGAAGCATTCGAGCCTCCACCCTCTGGATCAAAACTGTAGAAAACCCTAGGACCGTGAGTTTATGGGGATCTACCGCTCAGAGGCCTGCTGAATTAGCGAAGTTGATTCTTTTATGGAATAATTTGTCACACCTTGGAATTATACAAACAATACATAGAATAAATTATATATGTAAGTAATACGAAGAAATAAATAAATGTATTAATACATGAAATAAATAATAGGATTGGTATATTGTAGGACATTCTTAAGATTCCATGTGGAATGATTATTTCATACATACAAATTCCCAAATATTTCTTTTATTATCTATCTAGATGACCTGGAAAGAGAAAGAAAAAATTATAATTCATAATAAAAAGAAAAATTTAAAGTAAATTAAAATATTCCATATGAAGAAATCTAATTTCATGAGAGGTTGTGAACAAATGATGACCGGAAAATTTTTGAAGTTTTATGTGGGAGTTGAAATCAAGCTGGTCATAATTCAAAGTACTTTATAACAATCACACCAACTCAAAAAGTAATAATTAATCATATAAATATTATATCAGATGATATGTTTTCTATAGTGGCTTATTCTAAAAGAAAAAATCCACACAAGAAGAAAATAAAATCATTCATGTTGTCCAAGACAACTATGAAATCCAAAAAGTCCAGCATGAAGAATCATGTTAAATATGAAACTAAAAAGAAAAGGTTCTCATGGTTTAGAAAAATTTCTCATCATTTTTTATCATAATAAAGAGTAAAAGGGGTTACACCTTATTCCCAAAATCATTAGTGTTGTATTTTAACCTTGAATGGAATTGAAGGTGATGTTGGTTCTCAAATGGAGAACTAAAAAAAGTAAAATGGAATAAATATTCAAAATCTAAAATTGTTCTATTTTATAATTATTTATTAATTGTAATATCAAAGTATATATGAATAATATATCTTTCTTATTGAAGTTAAGAAGGAAATAATCCCTTGAGGGGGATTTTCCTAAGAAGATTCCATAGTTGATAATTCATACACATTTTAATTCTAAAAGGTTCTTATGAAATTTTCATTAAAATGCATGTATTGAAATTCTATTATATTTCAAGAATTTTTCTTAAAACTAAAAGGAGAAAAATTATTTTAATTGATGATAATAAAATGGAAATATTTTTTAAAGTTACAAGGATTTATTAATTAAAACCTACTGGTTTTATTTTAATTTTTTTAATTTTTGTGCTAAGTGGTGTAATAAATCCTAGTTGAAAATATCTATAAATATTTACATCAACTGATATCAATATGTTTAAACCAGAATATATGTGAACAGACTCTAATAGAAAGAATTAATAAATGGTAATAAGTATAATTTGGTGTCATTTTAAAATTTTTAAATGGATAGATTTGTTATCTAACTCAAATCCTCGTGTTTTCTACATTGAGCATGGCTCATTTAGACTTTGAGTGGGATGAATGATAGAACATTTCTAATAATGAAATGATACCAACCACACTTCTATAATTCTTTATATTTTCTATCAGAAAGGGGGAGAGTATAAAATGATAATGTTAAGGATCAATGGGGATAGAAGAAATAAATCATATGTGAAATTTTGATGAACATATTGATATAGAATTTTCTGAAGGTATTAACAATGAATACAAAGGGTGAGATTATTGGGCCCACTTTGTGTTTTGTTTAAATCATTTTAAATATACAAGAAGTTATTGATGTCAATATGTTGAATAAGAATAATAATAGAGTAGAAGTGTTTAGAAGGTGGTTTTGGAGAACCCAAGAATTATAAAGAAGAAGTTACCAAGACAAGGGGGATATTCTTGGAAATTGAAGTAAAGCCTTGAAACTTGTATGTTTAAGGTACTTGTCCTAATATATATTACAAAAGGAAATATGTGAAACATGTTAGTTACAACTAATGTATATTCTTGGAAATTAATTTATTCTTGGAAAAGAGTTTTTTTAATAAGGTTTAGATGTTTCATCCTTGTGAAACACAAATATTATATAAAAATATTATTGGATGAAGATTGTAGAAGTTTACATTGGATGTCATGATTGATAAAGCATGATTAATTATATGTGATAATTGATTAATTGGTCTACATTTTTAAAGATAATTTTCTAATGTGTTTCTCATTACTTACTACAATATAAGAAGTTGGAAGACCATTCTAATATTAATTTTCATGAAGGAAAGTATTTATGAGGTCCTGGAGTAATTTTGAGAAGGTTATAATTTGAATAGAGTGAAATATATAATAACCAAGTAGTTGTGTAAAGGTATTTACTATTTTTCATAATATACATAAAGGTTAGACATATTGTGTAATGGTAATTGAAATTGTGTAAGGGTACATAGTGGAGGATATGTGCTATGTAATAGTAAATCCCATCATTTTTAAAGGTAAAAAGGTCAAATGGGAGATCCTGGAAGGGTAAGAATCATATTCTATAGGATGCATAAAGGTCATGAAAATCACTATGTAAGGGTGCCTATAGCTACATAAAGGTAAGTACATACCTACATAAAGTTAATTGGGTGCCCATGTAAGGTTAAATCTCATGCATAATGGTAATTATGTAAGGTTACATTCCTATATAAGGGTAACTAGTAGATCATGTAAGGTTATGGAAGATTTTGTAAGGGTATCAGTCACTCACAAGTAAGGGTAGCTACAAATAATTGATGTTGTGTAAGGGTACATATTCAAGAGCATGTAGTATGTAAAGGTAAGTACCTACTATATAAGGGTACACTAAGGTTATGTAAAGGTAGTGAGAAAATCATGATCCTATATAAGGGTACCTACGTGAGGGTAATATGCCTATTGTAAAGTTAACCTGACCTTAATAAGGGTAAGCCGAAATAAAGGTTCGACATGCATAATAGTAACCTGCTTTTTCCTCAACTCGCTTAAAGGTAGTTCACTTCTTGTATAAGGGTAATCTTAGAGGGTTTTGAACTCAACACTAGCTATTTTACAAGGATAATCACCCCCACCTTAAATTCCCTATGGATAATGAGACTCCCATTCCATAGCTTTAACACCCCGACCCCAGTTACCCAGAGTCGTTGCATTATTTTAATACATTATCATGATTACAAGGAATCAATTCTCGAAGGAACGATCGGTTTAGCAGTATTGGAAAATAGATTACATATATGAGCATTACATTAAAATTTATAAAATAAAACCCAACATATATAATCCTTTAAGAATTCTATTATTTCTCTATCTTAACCCTACATATCAATCATAATACACTTATTCGCATCTTGGGAAAAATAAAACATAAGAAAGGGGTGAGCTCAGATGCTCAGTAAGGATGACAATATAGCAGAAACTATCATAAATAATCATAAATATTTAAGGAAATTTATAAGACTAAAAAAAGAATTTTAAAGTTAAAATTCAGCATAATATGGCAAAGATAAATCAAATAATTCCATTTACTTATTCTCATGGATATTATACTAGTCGAATAATCACATTTAATATCAATAGATAATTTCAAAATGATGGATTGCATAATTTCGGACATCATAACCACATAGTCAAGGCCTCGTGTTAAGACTACAAATAAGATTTTCTCAAGGCCTTGTGCCAAGATACTATTTTGTCCCATGAGACCTACTGATGCATCGAGGAGCTATAACGGGCTCCACCCATCACTTACTAAGTCCAATGCATTCCTTATATAAAAAGGTTGAAACATAACATAAACATTCATATCAAAACTAGCAAATGAAATGTCAATACTTTAACAATAAACCATGAATGATATAAAAACAACACATCCATATTCAAACAAATCATAACGCATTCAATACAATAAAGAACATTGTATTAAAATAAATAAACCTCAATCATGAATAATATCCATTAAAGTATGTTAATAGTTGAAAATGATCAGTAAAATTCTTTGAGAGAAATATCCATTTTTCATGTAATCAGTTAAAAGTCACACAATTAAAAAGGAATAAATTTAAAATACTTTTTTTAATCAAAGTTTCCCATACCACTTTGAAACTTTTAAAAGGAATTAACATTTTAAAACATTCATGTCTATATAAATAAATCCTTAGAACCATTTTTAAAATAAGGACATTAATGAGAATGATTTAGAAGAATAAATATTTAAACCATTTAAAATGATGTTTTAGTTAAAGATTCCCTTAAAAATAACCCTTTTGAAAACTCTTTTATGAAACATGGACATGGATAATAAATATGTACCAATAAAAACTTACACATAAACAATCTCGGATAATAATGAGATTGAGGAATTAACCCTTACCTTATACTTTCCTTGGGTAGAGGGTACGTTTAACCTCCTATATAATGAACATTGTATATTATTAAATTATACCAAAACCATATTCATATTTATGTTATCATACTTTATTCATTTATGTCTTAATACTACCCATTTAATAATAATTTCTATGTTAAAATAATATTTCGGTTAATAATCGCTTTCTCTATCGTACATGTTTTAACTTGTTATTCTTGATCGTATCACATATATCATGATTTAATTGCTTCCATAATATAAAAAATTATTTATTTATCATATATATTCATAATTTAAATATGTATAATAGATAGATATATGAAATGGAAAACACCGTTTATGGAGATGGTAGGTCGTACGTACACATAATCGTTGTTTCCGTTTTCATATCGTATTGAGTAGAAGTAAGTGAATGAGATATATGTAAATAAATACATCTATACATACATATATATATATATCCAATTTCATTATTATTTTATATATTACATACTTATTAATAATATATATTTTTATAATCATCGTTGAATGGTGAACGTGGAAATGAATCTCATCGGGTCATGGAGACGGTAAGTCGTATGTACGCACGAGCGACAATATCATTATATTGATGGTGAAATCTTATGTAATTGGATGGTATATTATATATATATAATAATTAACATGTTATATTTATTATTTACATTAATTATACTCATTATTATACTCATCCAAATAATGAAGTGTTGAATAACAAACTACACCACGACATGGAGACGGTAAGTCGTACGTACGCACGTATGGTGACTTTTTCATCCATAGGATGGATATAATAATGAATATGGTTGTAAAATAATTATAATAACATATTATTATGTATAAGTTACTGGATTTATTATTTTATTATGGAAAAAAATCAAAGAAAGAGGAAGTGGAAGAAGAAAAGAACTTTGAAAGAGGTGATGAAGTAATTACCTCTTCTTCGGATTCTTCCTTTTGATTTGATCAAAAGGGCTCCTTAGGTTGGATTATGATAAAATTAAGGCCTCTAGGTTGAATTGATGGTATTTGGGAGGATATTGGAGTAGTTTTTGGCTGAGAAAAATGGATTTGGAGGTGTGATTTTGAGAGAAGGGGAAGTACCCTTTTATAAGAAAGGTGAGGGTCACTTTAGGAAAAGCTTGAAATATTATTTTATTATAAAATAATTTTTGGTTTCTAGTGGATAAAAAAGGATTTATTTAGATTCTAAAGTGGGGATGGATCAAAAAAAAATAACCAAATGGTTTTATACAGGTTTAGGTCACCATATAAACCTTATCTTTTAGATTTAACTCTTAGTTAAATAGTTCAACTTTTACCATGTATTCCTGTATTATTCTAATACATGGTTAATAAAATTACTATAAAAAGCCCAGAGAACCTAAAGTGGTTAATTAATGACATATATATCATTATATAAGTCCTTTGGATGAACCTTAAATTTTTATTAATATTATATCATTTAATAATATAGTATTTTCTTTAAAAACTCATTTATGTCAATTTTGACATTATTTGGTATTTTGTTTTTGTGAAAGCCATAACAGCATTATAACTTCGAAAAAAATTTATTTCATAAACCCTAACATGTTATATTAACCTATAAAATTAGTTTAATGCATCAAAAGTCACAATTTATATTTATTTAGATATTTTTAATATCAATTATTTTAATCTTTCATTTATAAGGTAATTACTGCATCATCATTGTTTCATAAATAAATTTAACTATTTAATGTCTAAAATTTATAAATAAAATACCATTGTGTATTAAATCATTTTATATTTCTAATGAATATTTATAGTCGATTTTATCTTATGTATAACTCTATATTAAAAATGTTTTAGTTTTTAAAATTTGAATTTGACACTTTTTACACTTCTTTAAATAAAATAATAATAAATGTCCTAATCTAATCCAGTGGATCAAAGAAGAGAATATTTTATTTATGAGGTTGATTTTTGTCGAAATTAAATTATCCAATATAATTAGGACATGTTTTAGGGTAATTATAAGATCATTATTACCTTCAATTACCCTCTTCACTTTTAACTGTGGTAAATAAAATTCAAAAGTTACTATTCACAAAAAATTATTTTCATCTTATTGAACCAAATTTTATTTAATGATGAAAAATGTGTCTCTAAAATTTTTGAAATTCATTTCACAGAATCATTAAAATTACGTTTTATACAAATTTGCAAATGTGCTGAGAAGGTGGGTAAAAGACGTTAAAAAAATCAATAAAAAATTATACGTCTAATCTTATTATAAAATGAATCCACTGAATTAAATTGAAATAAAATAGGTATTATGTATCTATTTTTACTTTAAAATAAATTTAAATAAAAAGAGTTACTATTTAAATAAAATTCGGTTTTAAACAATGACGCAGTGTTTTTCACTATTCATCAAAAATTGAAAGTTTTTAGAAAAATACCAAAAATTCACCCTAAGATAATTTTGATATTACAAATCCAAAAATGATGTATATTTTTACATATTCAATACATATGAGTTTAATTAATTAATTTAAAATTAATTCCCATTGTCAAAACCAAAAATTGGGTTTTTAAGACGTAAAAACTATCAAAAATTGACATGTGTTTATGTACAATTTAAATGGGAAATTACATCCAATGACCAAAATTATATTAAATGATAAAAATATAATCTAATTATAGTTTATAAACACTCAAGTTCATAATTTAACACTGTAAATTATTTTGATTAAAAAGTTTTTTCAATTAAAATTTAGTATTTTTCACTATTCATCAAAATATGAAAGTTATCAAAAAAGTACCAAAAATTTATTCAAAATAAATTTTTATGTCCTGATTCTAAAGAATAATTTAATTAAATTGAATTGAATATATAAAAGTGTCAAATATTAGATTTAAAAAAGGTTCTCCATTAAAAGGTGGTAAATTTTCATTTTTTGAAAAAATACTTCTTTTATCTGAAAAAAATAAATTTGTTCTTATATTATGTCTAATAAACACATAATATGGATTCTAAAATTATATAGAGTATATAAAATTAAAAATTCAGTTACTACTATTTATAATAGCTTTTTGAACGACTAGTTTTGTAAGTCGTGGGGTGCTCAAACTCGGTGTTGTGTGTAGCGAAAGCTATTGAATTGCATTAAAGAGATAACGTACTATGAAATATTGGGGTGTTAAATTATCCCCTCCTTCAATAAATTATATCCTCAAAATTTGAAATTATTTTTTGAAAATAAATGGTTAAAAATAGAAAATACCTTTGTGGAAAACCCACATCAGAAATAGGGATAATAAAATTTAGTCTTAATAAGAGGGAAAAGGAAATGAAAAGGTCACCACCAAATTAGGATTTCTAATAAAAGAAAATTAGTGCCCATTTGAGAAACATAATTGGAGTAAAAACATAAATATTTATAGGGAGTGATTAAGGTCATCAATCACAAACAAGTGAACAATAAATACAAAATTGAGGGCTTCAAAGCCATAAATTTATGATGAGTTAAAATATCATAGGTTCAACAAAACATAAGGTATTAGGATAACACATTTTTAGTTTTCCCTATAGTTTAAAAATTAATTTGTTCATATAATAAGAATAAAAATAATACTTCACAAGTATAGTTCCATCATTTAACTAATTTCTACCACAAAACCATCTTTCACTCCAAAAGATAATAGAACTCAAAAATATTCTATTTATCCTAATCGTATAGGGTTCCAAAAAATGAATTTATAATTAATCTTTCAGACCATTTAAAAAAACTACATTATACAATCTAGGATATCATGTAGGTCAGTGGTGGGTGATGTACCCTTGTCTTCCTTCGGTTGCGGGTTCAAGTCTCGCGGACTTGCTTGATAGGACGAGTTGTCGCCCGACCTCCGGGTTGTCCTTTTTATAAAAAATCCAAAAATAATATTAAGAAATGTTTTAACCTTAAACCATAGTATATATTGTCTAACTTAATTCATTCCAATATTTAGACTTATCCAAAATACTTGTGTCCAAACTCATAGTCCAAAAATTTATAAGGAAGGTCAGCATAACATAATAAAGATCTCTTTTTAACACATAATAACATGTGAGTACCTTTATAATGTATTCTCTTAAAACATGGTAACACACTAAATTACCATAAAACCTTATTTATTTAATTCATGCTCTATTATTCCTTATAGAAAACTATATATATTCCTTATATCCAAAAATTTTAAATATTCCAACAATGATGGAATAAGCAAACCATTAATCAGTTCTAAGGTAGTCAAGAATATTCAATATAATTTATCCAAATCAACCATCTATTATTCAAAAATCACTACCTCAATATCAGGATCATATTAAGGTTTATCTTTCCTTCAACCATGTATTTTCCAAAAAAAATAACTTGATGTTAATCACTTTTATTAGTACCATATAATCTCAAATCCTCAATCAAATAGTACTACAGTACAATCCTTGTTTATTTTCATAATTAATATAACCATTACATCATTGATACAACACTCAAATGACATAATTCATTAATAAAAATATAAGAACACTAATTATTCCTCTTCATCTACAGTAGTATCATAACTTGATTATTATCTAATAGCATCATTTGGGGTATACTCTGACGATTGGGACATTGATTCACGTAGTGTCCCAACTCCTTGCAAATGAATCATTGTACATTTGAAACATTTTTCTTACCCTTGTCATCACGTACTTGGTGTCCTTTTTATCCAAACTTATAACAAACTCACATTACCTTCAAGCATTTACCAAGGTGATTCTTTCCACAATTATCACATATGGGGAAATCCTTTTTTCCCTTCTTCCCTTTATCCAACTTTCTCTCTACCATCCTTTTCTTCTCTAGCTTCCCTTAAAAGACATAGGACTCATAGAATTCATTACTTATCTTATTAACACATGATATTATTTCTTCAAATGATGAGAATACGTGGGAGAATATTTCCTTTCTAAATGTTGGCTTAAGACCATGAAAGATATGATCTTTCTTACTCTTTGGATTATGCGTATTGTTAGAGTTCTCATTTCTTCTACTGGGAACCATTTCTAAACAATGGAATACACTAGGTTAGTTTATGAATCGCAATGCATAATTCCAAATTTGTAAAATACCTAACATAAATTGAACAGTTTATGCATATAATCCATAATCATAAAAAAATCCTTGAGGAGGTATTTACTCATAAATCCTTCATAATGGTTTGTAAAGAAAATATGAATTATCCTAAGCATATCCCCTAGGAGTGTCAATACCAAGAGTACAGAAAGGCTTGTTGTCATGTACTAGGATACCTCAGGTCAAGCCTGAAACTCCTTTTCAGAGTTTTCACTCCTAGGTACATATGTGCCAGATCTACCTCTACCTGTTTGTATCCAGATAGGGATGTATTTCATTGGGAAACCCACATAATATTTACACTACTAAAATTTTTGGATGTTCGTCTATAATAATCCTCAAAGTCTATCATAGGGTAATTTTTCCAAATCAAAGTTTATCTAAATATATTTCCAAGTTTGTTTCTAAACTTACTCTGATACCAACTATAACACCCCTACCCCAGTTACCCAGAGTCGGTGCATAATTTTAATACATTGGCATGATTACAAGGAATCAAGTCCTAAATTAATGATCAATTTAGTAGTCTTAGAAAATAGATTACATATATGAACGTTACATTATAATTTCTAAAATAAAACACAATATATATAATCATTTGAGAATGACATTATTTCACTATCTTAACACTGCATATCAATCGTAATAAACTTTTTCGCATCCTGAGAAAAATAAAACATAAGAAAGAGGTGAGATCAGATGCTCAGTAAGGATAACAATATAGCTGAAACTATCATAAATAAGCATAAACATTTAAGATAATATATAAGACTAAAACAAAATCCTTTTAAACTTAAACTTCATCATAATATATAAAAGATAAATCAAATAATTCTATTTACTTATTCACATGGATATTCTACTAGTCGAATAATCACATGTAATAACAATAGCTAATTTCATAATGATGGAATGCATAATGCCAGACATCATAACCACATAGTCAAGGAATTGTGATAAGACTACAAATAAGATCTTTCTCAAGGCCTTGTGCCGAGACACTAGTTTGTCTCATGAGACCTAACAATGCATCAAGGATCTATAGAGGGCTCCATCTATCGCTTACTAACTCCAATGTATTCCTCATATGAAAAGGTTTAAACATAACATAAACATTCATATTAAAACTAGCATACGAAATGTAAATACTTTAACCATAAACCATGAATGATATAAAAATCACACATCCATAGTCAAAAATATCATAACTCATTCAATAAAATATATAACATTGTATTAAAATAAATAAACCTCAATCATGAATAATATCCAGTAAAGGATGTTGACATAGTTAAAAATGATTAGTAAAACTCTTTGAGAGAAATATCTCTTTTTCATGTAATCATTTAAAGTAACACAATTTATAAAGGAATAAATTTAAAATAAATTTTTGAATCAAAGTTCTCCATACCACTTTGAAACATTTTAAAGGAATTAACATTTTAAAAAATTCATATCCCTATAAATAAATCCTTAAAACCATTTTTAAAACATATAAATTAATGAGAATGATTTAGAAGAATAAATATTTAAACCATTTAAAATGATGTTTTAGTTAAAGAGTCCCTTAAAAATAATCCTTTTGAAAAATCTTTTAGGAAACATGGACATGGATAATAAATATGTCCGAGTAAAAACTTACACATAAACAATCTCGGATAATAATGAGATTGATGAATTAACCTTTACCTTGTACTTTCCTTTGGTCGAGGGTAAGTTTAACCTCCTGTAAAATGACCATAGTATATTATAAAATTATACCAAAACCATATTCATATTTATGATATCATACTTTATTCATTTATGTCTTTATACTACCCATTTAATAATATTTTCTATGTTAAAATAATATTTCTGGTAACTATCACTTTCTCAATCGTACATGTTTTAACTTGTTATTCTTGATCATATCACTTATATAATGATTTAATTGCTTCTAGAATATACAACATTATTTATGTATAATATATATTCAGAATATTAATATGTATAATATATTGATATATGAAATGGAAAACACCATTTATGGAGACGGTAGGTTGTGCGTACGCATAAACGTTGTTTTCGTTTTCATATCTTATTGAATGGAAGTAAGAGAATGAGATATATGTAAGTATATATATCCAGTAGAATTATTAGGTCATATATTACATACTTATTAATAATATATATTTTTATAATCATTTTTGAATGGTGAACGTGGAAATGAATCTCATCGTGTAGTGGAGACGGTAAGTTGTACGTATGCACAAGCGATGATATCATTCTATTGATGGTAAAATCGTATGTAATTTGATAGTATATTATATATAAATAATAATTAATATGTTATATTTATTATTTACATCAATTATTCTAATTATTATACCCATCCAAATAATGAAGTGTTGAATAACAAACTACACCACGACATGGAGACGGTAA
The DNA here is from genome assembly GCA_963277665.1 of Viscum album. NCBI lineage: Eukaryota > Viridiplantae > Streptophyta > Magnoliopsida > Santalales > Viscaceae > Viscum > Viscum album. Next base: position 219,594,661 of record OY728137.1, on the reverse strand, counting down.
GTCATACGTACGCACATATCGTGACTTTCTCATTCATAGGATAGATAGAATAATAAATATGGTTGTAGAATATTTGTAATAAAATCTTAGTATGTAGAAGGTACGGGAGTTATTATTTTAGTATTGAAAAAAATCAAAGAAAGAGGAAGTGGAAGAAGAAAAGAACTTTGAAAGAGGTGATGAAGTAATTACCTCTTCTTCGGGTTCTTCCTTTCAATTTAATCAAAAGGGATCCTTAGGTTGGATTATGATCAAATAAAGGACTATAGGTTGAATTGAGGGTATTTTGGAGGATATTTGAGCAGGGGTTGGATGAGCTAAATGTATTTGGAGGTGTGATTTTGAGAAAAGGGGAAGTACCCTTTTATAAGAGACGTGACAGTCACTTTAGGAAAAGTTTGAAATATTATTTTATTATAAAAACATTTTCGGTTTCTAATGTCTCCAAAAAGATTAATTTCTAGGATAAGGTGGGTATGGGTCCAAAACCTCTCAAAAAATAGGTTTTATATAGGTTTATGTTACCATATCAACCTTATCTTTTATATTTAACTCTTAGTTAAATAGTTTAACTTTTACCATGTATTCTTGTATTATTATAATACATGGTTAATAAAATTACTATAAAAAGCCAAAAAAACCTCAATTGGTTCATTAATGACATTTATATATCATTATATAAGTCCTTTTTTTGAACCTTATATTTTTAGAAATATTATATCATTTAATAATATTGTATTTGTTTTAAAAACTCATTTATGTCAATTTTTGACACTATTAGGTTTTTTTTGTGAAAGTCATAAAAACTTTATAACTTCGAAAAAAATTTATTCAATAAACCCTAACATTTCATATTAACCTATAAAATTATTGGAATTCATAAAAAGTCTCAATTTACATTTATTTGGATATTTATAATATCAATTATTTTAATCTTTCATTGATAAGGTAATTATTGCATCAGCATTGTGTCATAAATAAATTTAATTATTTAATGTATAAAAATTATAAATAAAATACCATTATATAGGAAAAAATTTTATATTTATAATAAATATTTATAGTCTAATTTATCTTATGTATAACCCTATATTAAAAATGTTTTAGTTATTAAAATTTGAATTAAACACTTTTAACTCTTCTTTAAATAAAATAATAATAAATGTCCTAATCTAATCCAAGTGGATCAAATAAGATAATATTTTATTCTTAAGGTTAATTTTTTTCTAAATACACTTATCCAATAGAATTTTAACATGTTTTAGGGTAATTATAATATCATTTTTACCTTTAATTACCCTATTTACTTTTAACCGTGGTAAATAAAATTTAAAAGTTACTATTCACCAAAAATTATATTCATCCTATTGATCCACATTTTAATTAATTATATCAACCATGTCTCTCATATTTTTAAAATTCAATTCATAGAAGTGGTAAAATTACGTTTTATGCAAATTTGCAAATGTGCCTAGAAGGTGGGTAAAAGACGTTAAAAAATTCAATAAAATTTTATACATATAATCTTTTTATAAAATAACTCCAATGAATAAAATTGAAATAATATAAGTATTATGTATATATTTTTACTTTAAAATAAATTCAAATAAAAATAAAATTATTTAAATAAAAGTCGGTTTTAAACAATGACACAATGTTTTCACTATTCATTAAAACTAGAAAGTTTTCAAAAAAAATAACCCTAAGATAATTTTGATATTTTGAATCCAAAAATGATGTCTATTTTACCAAATTCAATACATAGGAGTTTCATTAGTTATTTTAAAATTAATTCATGTTGTCAAAACCAGAGAGAAGGTTTTTAAGAAGTAAAAACTATCAAAAGATTGACATGTGTTTAAGTACAATTTAAATGTGAAATTACATCCAATGACATACATTATATTAAATTACAAAAATTTAATATAATTATACTTTAAAACCACTCAAATTCATAATTTTACACTATAAATTATTTTGATTAAAAAAAATTCTATTAAAATTTATTATTTTTCACTATTCATCAAAATATGAAAGTTATCAGAAAAGTACCAAAAATTTATCCAAGATAAATATTTATGTCCTGCTTCTAAAGAAGAATTTAATTTCATTAAATTGAATATATAAAAGTGTCAAATATTGAATTTAAAAAAAAATTGTCATTAAAAGGCTATAAAATTGCATTTTTTGAAAAAATACTTCTTTTATCTAAAAAAAATGAATTTGTTCTTATATTATGTCTAAGAAACACATAATTTGGAGTATATAAAATTAAAAATGCATTTAATACTATTCATAACAACTTTTTTAATGGATAGTTTGGTAAGTCGTGGTGTACTCGAACTCGGTGTTGCATATAACGCAATCTATTGAATTACTTTAAGGAGATAATGTACTATGAAATATTGGGGAGTTACAATAGCTTCGTTCTACATTGTGGAAGGTACGAATTTGATAGGGACAAGAAATTTGAGGTATAGTGGGGCTATGTTGTAGTATATGATATTTCACCATAATAAACATGGATAAGATAAAACAAAGCATTCAAGCTTGAGGTTTTTCATTTATGAGAAATTTTTCTAAACAAAGTTGATAAAATATGAGGTAGTGCATGGATGAGAATTGGATCGAAATAGTACATTAATGTAGCTTCACATTACAATAATGTAAATAAAATAATGAAGAAAAATAAATTTTCCATGTGATAGTGCATGATAATTGAGATAATGAGGAAGAAACAATGATTCTGAGATATTCAATAATTCATAATTACTGAAAGCTTTGGTGATATGAAAATCTTCTTTGACTCTGCATTTAATTTATATCCTTGACATGGAATTTTTATTAGAGAATAACAACACTGTAGTATTATTGAGAAATGATTAATGACTAGTTCTTTAGGATATTTTAGTGTGATATTATTCATGAGTGAATGAGAATTGAAGATTGTTTCAATATGGAGATTTATAAGAGTTCCAATATTAAGTATAATATTCACATATAGTGAATATAAATTTTAGAAGAATGATAATGATATTGTTGTTGTTCAATATAGTGTTTTTAATAGAGAAAATTTTTATGTCAATAAATATACCGGATACATCATCAATTCCAAACTTTGATATATAAAAGAGAGAGAAAGTGAAGAACTAGTGATACACAGTAAGAATATTTCTTGTTCATAGAAGAATAATAATAGGTGAATATATCGAGATTTTCATTCTATAATTGATCAAGTATAGGAAAAAGTTATGAGGATCAAGACTTTAATTTATCTCCATATTTTATAAGTCTAAGGAACATTGATTTTTTCCCATTTTATTGTTGTAGGATAAGAATAAGGATAATTATAATAGTCCAAGAGGTACTCAAGTCAACATAGGTGATCTAGATTCAAGGTGGTACAAGCCCAATCTGTTATACAAAGGGGAAACAATTCCACTCTTTCTTTATACCTGTTCAGTTACAGGATAATGAGTTAAATTTTATACCCTTACTCATGGTTTATTTTATGATAAGAAGTAAGTTGTGTGGTGGGGGATATAAACCACCATACATCAGAGACATAGTCATCCTCAGGGTGGATAATCTCATAAAAAATAATGGAGTTTTATTGTGTTTTTTCCTATTCTGCATCTTCATACACAATAACCAATGATAAGATAAAAAATATAAAGATAAATTCAATCATTAAACAAGTGAGGAAGAAACAAAGGGATAAAAATTTTAATAGGTCATCCCACACTGATTCACCCCCATCCCCCTCTTAGTGTAGTCACATTTGTATGTGATCATAATAAGGGTAAAAAGTTTGGTAATATATTACCTTTATAAAATAATGAATGTTTCATAAACATCTTATATTTTCACTAATTCCATCTTTATAATTAGTCGTGTGAGATGTTAATGAAAAACGAATCACACCGCTTCATGGAGGTGTTAGTCCACGCGTATGTATGAGCAAAGTGTTAATTTAATATTAGATGGAAAATGAGATGAAAAAGGATTGTGACATAAAAAGAATAATTTTTTTGTATATTTAACATACGTACTTTATTATATCATCATGATTATAGAATATTGATGTGTAAGAATAAATAAACATGAAAATACCCAGTTAAGAGTTATACTTCTTCTTTAGAAAACCACCTTTATCTTGCACCTTAAGCCTTCTAGGATTGATCATTTGGTAAGACTAGGAACTCTAGGATGTGGTAAGGGATGTTAAGAAGGTATTTTTATAGATATTAATTAATCTAAATGGATTAAAGTATTTGAATAAGAGTGTAGAAGAGGTGCCCTTTTATAAGTGAGGGGAGTGACACTCTTGTAATTATTCAAAATCTTAAAATTATATAAATTATTAATCATGGGAAATTGGTACTAAAATTATTCAATATCAAATATAATATGATAAGGGTAAAAATAATTTCATCCAATAAGATTTAAGATAATATTTTGTGACCTTGTCACATAGTTTTAACCTTAATTAACTCATTTTACCCTTTACCATGGTGACAACTTTTTAACATGGTTACTATTCATTATGAACAAAACGAAAATTAAAATTTTCGCTAAATTTGAACCTACTGATTCAAAATATTAAATAATTTTTCAAGATTCAATTTCTAGAAGTGGTGGAAATTATTTAAAATATAAGTTTGCAAAATGAAAGGTGAAACCATTTTTAGAAAAATACTTGTTTTAAGCATTAAAATGATTTTATACTAAAATAATGTATAATATTGATTCCCATTGAATTAATTTTATTTTTTTTAATAAAATGATACTTATTTGAGTTTTAAAAGAGTTTTGAACAAAAATTTACCTTGTTAAAACATGATTAAAAGAGAAGTACCGAAAATAGTTTTTATTTGAATAAAGACATTACTTAGATTTACATAATGTAAAACATATAATTACAAGTTAAACATTATATTTTAAAATACATAATATAAATTATTAAAAAAAAATCTAGAAAATTTTTTCATAAACTCTTAAGTGATTCTTATATCATGATAATGTCATAAAATTGACATTATTTGTAAAATCGACATTTTTTACTATTTTCCCAAAAATCAAATATTTATGAAAAATAAAAAAATTCATAGTAATATTATTTTTACATGATTATGTCAAAATTTAATTCCATTTTATCAATTTTAATTAATAAATTAATAAATTTACCTTTTAAATACAAAAAAAATATAATTAAAACTCACTTTATAGAAAATACCCCTTTAAAACTTTAACTGTTCTTAACCTTATATGATTTCATTCTTATCATTGAGTACTTATTTCCTAGACATTAATAAATTAATTTATATTATTAATAATTTTAAATATATATTTCTTAATTAATTTACTCTTATTCATACCCACCAAACCAATGGCTAAGTTATAACATTTATATCTAAATAATAATATTTCTATAGTATATCATGGATCATTTGAGATTAGTGTTGCATATGGTACATGATTTTGAATACATTCTAAAATCTTGATGTGTTATATGGAGGTATGCATCAGGGTGGAGCTATTATGGTATACTTCTCTTGAGACTTACATATGCAGCATCCTTCAGCTTTCTAGGGTATGAGCGGTCCTCAAGATGTAGAGAATTAGATCGAGGTTATAGAGGTTGTCGTTGAGATGGTGGAGACACTCGATGAGTGATGGGATAATTTGGTAGCCTATATACTTTATGTACTTTCTAAGAGATGGTTGATTATTATGGTTTAGGACAGGAGGCATTAGGGCTTTACATGGGTTGTCTTCAAGGGCCACTTATTTGAGGATTTTTTTTTGAGTCTCTCAAGTTAAATTGGGATTAAAATATTATATATCTTCACTAGGGGCATTATTAGTAGTGGATTATTCCATAAGTTTCTCAAATTTACTAATATTCTTTCTTGGGATAGCATACAATGGAGCCCAAATGGTCTATTGATCCTATACTAGTCTTCAGCCTGATTTGAGGCACCATGTTAGTATTTTTAACCAGATTTATGATTCTTAGGTGGTTTTTAAAGATATTCATACTGAAAATAAATTGGTGGAGGAGAGTTGTGGGTCTTTTCCTATTTCATGGTGGTCTTAGTATTGGTCCTACATGTTGTGTTAGTGGTTCCCCTTCCAGTGCAAAGAAGAAGAGGTATGATGAGATGTGCCAAGCCAGTGAGAAGTATTTTGTGCAGGGAATGGGTTATTCAATTTCTCCATCTAGATGGTATTTAGTGGTTTTATGTCTTTTTCGGTGGTTAGGGAATTACTAAATCTCATATACTAGATATCCAAGGGGGTATCATGTATTGGACGGATGAGTCATCTGAAAAATTTATATACAAGGATGTCTTAATAGGGATTTGGTAGAGGGTGTGGTTTGATGTAATATTATTGAGCTTGGTCAGGGGGACATCATTCGGATAATAGGTATTTATATAGGAAGTGGGTCTATGGAACTGTTTGGGGGTCTCATGGGTAGTGGAAACCATATACACCTCATGTTTTTGTTCCTTGGATGAGTCAGTGATCGCAAAGTTAGATTCATCGATCTAAGGTAGGAAGAATTTATGATTTAGAGAAAACTTCAGCTGATGGGGTAGAGGTACTATCTACCATGAGAGGTATGGTTGTAGTAACTTCTAGTTTTCAATTATTTTGTTTGATACAAGAGTATCCTATAATTTTATATATTCTCATGTGGTGTTTGGTTTGGGGTTGGAAGTGGAGTTCTTACATGGTATTTTGGATCTTAATACACCTCTGAGAAAGAGTTTGGATCGTATTTAGAGATGCCTTGTTTGTGCCATAGTGGTTAGGGATATAGGAACTTATGATATTTCTTTATTTTAGACATGGTGATTTTTGATGTCATCTTCAGAATGGATTGGAAAACTCAATTCCTGGCTTTCATTGACTACTACCATAGGTGGGTATCCTTTACTTCCCTTATGATATATGGGTATGTTATCATGGGTGAATGAGATATGGAAATAGGTAGAGTGATACCTGAATAAAGACTAACAAGGGATATTATAGTGTAGGTGGTGGGTATGGTCCTTACGGACAATTAAGTGATGAATCCATCTATTTTCCCACCAGTAATGGATCATTTCCAAGATGTATTTCCCAATTATTTCTCAAGTTTTCCTTATAATAGGGAGATCAAGTTTATGATTGAGATTGTGATAGTTACTCAGACTATATAGATACCTTCTTATCATATGGAATTGGCCAATATGAGATAGCTGAAGGTGCATCTTGAGAACCTTAAGGTGAAGATATTTATTTATACAAGTACCTCTCCTTGGGGTGATCTTATTTTTTTACCAAGAAGGTTGATGGTGGCCTAAGGTTGTGCATGGATTACCAAAAACTAAACTAGGTTATAGTTAAGATAGAAAATTCATTAACGCATATAGATGAAATTTTTATCATTTGAGAGGATATTGGTGGTTCTATAAGATCTACCTATTATCAGGTTATAATCAATTCTAGGTTAAGTCAGATGATACACCTAATATGATGTTTTGGAGAAGGTATAGTCTATATGAGTATATGGTGATTCCATTCAGTCTGAAAAAATTTCCAATAGTGTTCTTGGATCTCATGAACTGGATTTTTTATCCCTACCTAGAGTCCTTCTTCATGGTGTTTTTAATGATATCATTGTATATTATTGAACCCAAGAGTTTCATGTAAAATACCTGAATATTATACTGAGTACTCTCATATCACATTATATTAGATTCAAGTACTCAAACTATCACTTCTGAATTTAAAAAGTGTGTTTTCTTGAGTATTTTGTGTTAGAGTCTAGGATTTCAATTGACCCAAAGAAATTAGAGGATGTGATGTCTTGGGATAGTTCTAAGAATGTTTTTGAGATAAAATTTTTTCTTATATTGACTGGTTATTTTAAATTTTTCATTTAGTATTTATATCATCGAGCAGCGCCCATAATGGGACTGAACAAGAAGGGGGTGAAATTTTAGTGGACTGGTCAGCAAGAATCCACTTTTTAGGTGTTAAATGTGAGATTTAAATATACTATTATTTTTAGTCTGTCAGATATAGGGAAGTGTTATATCATGTATTACGATGGATTTGGGGTTAGTCTAGAAGATCTCATGATGAAAGAAGATCGGGTGGTCGCTTATGGGTTTTTTCAGTTATGACCACATTAACGAAACAATCGTACACATGATCTATTGTTATTGGTTTTTATCCATACCCTAAAGTGTTAGTTTAATTACCTCTTAGGGTAGAGGTCTATCATCTACACTTTTTTTATTCAAACCCATATGTTTGGTAATTTTAAACACTTTTTTTATTTAAGTGTCAACCCTCATAAAAATTCCAACCCATCAACCAAATTATAAACTACACTGGAAATTTTAAAATTCAAATTACCACCTAGTAACACACCATGTAAAGAAAGACTATATTTAAAAACTAAAAAATACAAAAATCAAAAAATTAAACACAACTTACATGTATAGATCAATTCATAGATCCCAATTCCACCTAACATATATAGTATCATTTCTCTATTAGTTTAACTCACTCATTCTCCCATACACCATCATCATTGTGACATGTTGGAAGGAGTTGAGAACACCAGTAGTTTTCATCAACAGTAATGCCTAAAATAGATTCAATACCATTTTAAATTCCATATCACTAGATGAAATAGAAGATAACCATTAAAGGATTCATCAACCTTGAACCAGTCACTGATAATCAACAAAAATGACCACCACTGCTAACTACTAACAAAAAATCGTCACTAAACTGGAACAACAATACTAAACATAAATTAAAATCAAACCCAACTTCACCCATTAAAACATCACACCAAAAAAAATCATCCACCATCCTCAACCCATAAATTTATCAACACCACCACCTATATAATGATACAACTAAAAATTTTCAAATCATGGCCATAAGAGACTAAAACACCAGATAGAAGAGAGGATAAAAAATCTAAAACTGACCATTATCGCCCATGTTAGCCCAATCCACAACATTAACCACTATTCATAGACATGATGGGGTTGAACATAATGGGATGAATGGAAATATATCATCGAGGGGATATAAAAGGTAAAACAACTGTTAGGGTACTCAATGAGATCAACCACCGCAAGATTCCATCGACACAATCCCAAACCACTGAATTTCTATCATGTATGATAAGAGATGGTGTCGTGTGTGGTGGTTGAGGATGTAAGAGTAATAGAAAGGAAAAAAAATAGATCCAAACTAAGATATTATGATACATATGCTCCCAATGGGACTTGAACCTATGATAGATACATTGGGCAGGGTATCTATGGATGTTTAATTTTTATATGGTGTATTCCTCAAGGAAGGGGAACATCCTAGAAGGCACTCTGAGTATAAATATAACATCACTAAATCTATAAATCTCTCACACATCTAAATCATGTTGGTTATTGAACCTTAACCATGCCTCCCCATACGCTAGAGGTTTTCGATTAGCAGCAGGGGTGTAAAGAATATAGTGGGGAGACTATACCCCTTGGTACAGAGTTACAAAACTGTAAAAATAAATAATAATAATAAATGTCATAATAAAAAATAGAGAAAAATTAGTAAAATGTATAACTAGAAAGTAAAGTAAGAACTAATAAATCAAATAATAAAGAACCATGTAATGATGGGTTGGAATTTATCCAAATATCAAACTAAAAGTAATATAAATAAACAAATCATTTGAAACAATAAACTCAAAAGAACCCAATATCAAACCCCATGTTGGTCCCTTCTCTATGCTTTAGATCATCATGAAATAAACAATCAACAATAAGGTCTTTTTACCTTGTCCAAACCAACATCTATGTAATCATATCGGATACCAAAAAATGGCTTGAATAGGGTGTGAGTAAAATTCAATAGGTCGGCACCACCATGTCTAAACAAAACCAGTATGATAATAAGTTCATGCAATAAAGTAATAAATAGGTGTATTAATTAATCAATTAATACAATATAACAATCAACCTACTTCATCTCTATGACAGAATATCTTAGAGCATGTAACACAACAATTCCAACCATAATCACAATCCCTAGTATAATCACATAACCGGGAAAATCCTTATATATAATCATTTCAACATCCTGGGCATATCCCTATATATAATAATTTTAGAATCCTCAGAATAACCCTCTATAAAATCATTTCATCATCCAAGTAATAACCCTCTATATAATCATTTTAGCATCCCAATACAATCCCACTGTATAATAATTATAGCATGAAACTGGTTCTAGCCCGCTATATAAGCATTACAACATGAAACTAGGCCAAGCCTACTATATAAGCATTATATCATGAAACTGGGTCAATCCCACTATATAATAATTATAGCGTGAAACTAATACAAGCCTTATATATAATCATTATAGCATGAATCACAATATAATTCATAATAGCAATAATATCACAATATCATATTATAATCCTGAATGGTTAATTTTGAAAATTAACATTTGTATTTCAATTGTGCATTCATTTTTATATCAAATTATCACTAGTAATTTAAATAAACAATATTCCATTACCAAAGTGATTCTATTTCAATAAATAACCTAAGGTATCATGTCATTCTAACGTGTACTTTAATCCATTATCCAATTAATTATTATTCAAGGGTTAGATCACCCTACAGGTTTCTAAAATCTAGGTCGCAACACTATTGGATCCCAAGGAATCCAACAAATAATCAAACACAAGATTTATCATAATCTATTATTCAATTTATTAATTCACTTGTTGTGTTGTTATAATCATAATATTTCACACACTTAACAATTAAAAATACCATAGGGTTATGTTTTAGACCACCTACCTTTATCTAAAGATCAATGCAACTCTTCCAAAAGGTAACACTAACAAGAATGAAGGTTAATAAGATCACAAGAAGAACCAAATTTAACAATATCAATATAAACACCTATTTATAGAGTGGTCAAAAGATTACACCATGATAATAAGAAAAAAATGGACAATAGGGGAAAACCAAAGTAGAATAACTCACCAGGGACCAAACACTTGATAGAGACATATAAAAGGGAGAGAGGCACTCCAAAATCACCTGGAAAACTCCTAGGTCTAAAGACAGGAAAGGATTCATGCATATGGAATGAAATATAAGCACATCATGGACTTAAAACTACCCATCCTAAGAAATACATGGCTTGTAAAATTTACACGACATGTGATTCTTGATTTATGAGTTACGGCAAAAAATGCATCACCTTAGGCTAAAATAACCATGCTCGAACATTACATGACATGAAACATTTTCATAGTGTATATTCATTTCACATCATAAACCCATTTCACAAAATCTTCTCGGCATCAGTTATATGTCGTGTAACATATATACGTCGTGTGTAAATGTCCTACAAACAGCTTTAATCTTAGCTTCTTCAAAAGTTTTTGAACCACCTCTAAAGCCTTCCAAACTCAAGGGGAACCCTAACAATCCCATTTAACACATTTATAACTAGGATCCATTAATTCAAAAAAACACATCCATGGGATTTATGTTATTTTCCCTAGAAAACGTTTTTCAGGCTTAATGAGAATCGACCACCAAGGATTAAAGAAAAGAAATAACCCAAACAAAATAGGTTTAATGAAAACCTCAAAAAGGTATATACCTAGAAAAAATTAGGATCTTACAAAATCTCAACATTATAATGTCTCATCCCTGAGATTCTCCAAGCATCATTGTGGGGTATTAGTGAACAAATTTGGTCATTGTGCTTGCATATCAGATTACCTCTCCTAGGCCACCTCTTTAACACTCCCATGCTACCACTGCACTTAAACTATAGTTATAGTCTTTCCCCAGATATACTTCTCACTACATTCTAAAATCTATATTAGATTATACTAAAATGATGTGTCTACACAAAGATCGATGTCCTCAATGTCTACCACATTAGAGGATTCAGGATGAAATATCTAAAGTTGTGACATGTGAAACATGTTGTGCATGGAATTTTTAGTGCTATAGAAGGTCTAATCAATATTCCACTAGAATGACCCTTTCCATTACCTCAAAATAGCCCAAAAATTCTGGTCACTAATTTTACCTATTTCCTGATATGGAATTTCCCTAGCCTAGTTGACGCCTAAAGGAAAACATGATGACCAACCACAAACTACAAATGTCATCTCCAATGTTCAACATAAGATTTCTTCCTGCTTTGCGTGGTCACCAACCATCTTCTGATCAACCAAACCTGCTCAGATTTCTCCTAAACAAGACTAGGTCCAACAAGTGTTGACTCACCTACCTCCAACCAACAAAGAGGAAAAAAAATCCTTCCATATAAATCCTTAAAAGGTGACATCTAGATCAATTCCTAGAAGTGGTTATTATATGAAAACTCCATGAGTACCATATGTTTATCCCATAAACCATAGAAATCCAAAACACATCCTCATAGCATATCCTTCAAAAAATGAATAGTCCACTCAAATTGACTATGAGTCTGTGGATGAGAGTTTGTTCTTAGAAGAACCTGTGATCTATGAGCCTTTTTAAGAACCTTCCAGAAATGAGATGTGAAACAAGGATTTCTATCAGAAATGATACTCCTTAGAACACCATGAAATCAAACTATCTCTCATACCTAAACACTACCCAGATCATTAATAGTGAAGGTCTCTCTGATAATAAATAATTGGGATACCTTTTTCAATCAATCTGTGATCACCCATACAACATAATTCTTGTGAGGTTTCCTAGGTAATCCTATAAAAAATTCATATTGACATCATCCCATTTCTATTCTAGAATGGGAAGAAGCTGGAAAATCCCAGTATGACTATGATTCTTGGCTTTCACCCACTGACAGGTGAAAAATCTCACCATGAAGCTCATTACCTACTTCTTTATTCCTAGCCACCAGTTCTATCTATGGATATCCTGAAACATCTTTTCAAACTAGGATGTACCGCACATCTATAAGTATTAAAATCTCTCGTTGTCTTCTTTTGAAAACCCATAAGAACCCATACTTAACCCTAGAAAATGATAAAATTTCTGCTACCAAGATACCATCTAGATATTGGCTCTCCACCATATAAATTTTCTCTCAGAACTAAGCCATATGGATTATATAACTGCTCAATATTGATCTAGTCCAAAATCCTAGGTATGATATATGTCTAAGTTATATCTACACATCAATGGGACTCTGAAACATATAGATGCATGTCTGTAAAGAGTGTCATTATCTGAAACTCATAACAAGAATCTTACACTACCTCTGTATGCATCTTCTGACATAAGGCATCGGAAATGACATTGCATTTATATGGTTTATAAGAAAACATCAAGACAAAATACTATAGATAATCAAACCACCTCCTATGATAATGGTTTAGGTATTGCTATGAAAATATATACTTGAGGCTCCTGTGGTTCATGTGCACCATAAACCTCCCACCCAAAATATAGTGTCTACAACATCTCAGGGAATATACCACCATAGCTAGCTCCAGATAATGAGTAGTAAAAATTCATCTCATGTGGACTCAACTGTATAGAGCCATGAGAAACCACTTGATACTCCTGCATCAGAAATACTCTAATTCCAACTCTGGATGCATCATAATTCATGGTATATGCTTCACTCAGAATTGGTAATTGAGAATTAGTGTTGAGGTCATCTTGCTCTTCAACTCTTGAAAATTTCTCTTGAAAGCATCTGGCCAAAAAAATACCCCTTTATTGGTTATCCTAGAAATTGGTGCTTCTAAATGGAATAATTCCTAGATAAATACCTGATAATAACTTACTAAACCCAAAAAACTCTGAATTTTGAATACATTCTTGGGTCTCTCTAAAGATACCATGGCTATAACTTTCTCTTGGTCCACTTACTCTCCTAAATCTGAGATTATGTGGCCTAATAAGTGAACTTTATCAATCCAAAAACTAAATTTGGTTATCTTAGTGTAAATATGATTCTATCTCAATGTTCTTAATACAATGTTAAGATGATGGGTATGATTGTTCTCTAGCTAGGAGTAAACTAATATTTATTTGATAAAAACAACTATAAACTACTTCATAAAAGGATAAAAGATCTGATTAATCAATTCCATGAATACCATTGGTGCATTAATCAAACCAAATGACATCACTACAAACTCATATAATCCATACCTACTCCTAAAATTAGTATGAGATATGTTTGATAATCTCACCCGCAACTGGTGATATCCTGATCTCAAATAAATCTTATAAAATATTTTAGCACCTCTCAGTTGATCGAAGAGATCACTGATGCGTGGAAGGGGATATCATTTATTTACTGTTATCTATTTCAATCTCTGATAATCCACACATAAGCGCAAATTTATATCATCCTTCTTAACGAAAAGAACCAAGGAACCCTATGGAGACATTCTTGGTCATATGAAACATTTAGATTCCAAATATTCCGACTGAACTTTCAACTCTTGAATCTCTACTGGTTATATCATGTAAGGTGAGATAGAAATTGTCTATGATCCTAACACCAACTCGATCATAAAATCGATCTCCTTCTTGGGTGGTAAGCCAAAAAACTATCCAGGAAAAACATCCTAAAATGGTCTATCAGTGTAAGAAAAGTATCTTGCGATATTACACCATCATCGAGTGAAAGGAATTTTATTTGAGATGTGATAAAACCTAATTTTCACTGAATTAATCATTCATGGACAGCCTGAAGATATCACTTACCCAAGTGAAAATAGTTGTCTCCTTATGGATATAGAAATGTAACTCTCTTATAGTAACAGACGATATCATATTGGTATAGAACTATCCAATTCATACCAAGAATCAAATCAAAACATGTCATTCTCGATATGAACAGTTCCCAAAATAAATAGTAACCTCCTATTTCTAGATAACACACCTTGAAACATTTGATATTCTCTAACCGCACTCCCAATAATGTATCGATGGTCAAGACACCATCCAAGATTTCCACAACCAATCCCAAACCATATACAAAAAGAGTAGTTAGAAAAGGAATGTGATTCTCCTATATTAAAAAACACAAGCAAGGTTAGATGATACAAGAATCATACCTTTTATGGTAGAAGGTCCTACATTCACACTAGTCGGAGTAGACTATATATCATGTAGCTGACTAGCCCCTATTCCCTAGAATCCAGTCTAGCTCCCCTGGCCAATTCCCTATACCTAGTACTGTTGCTCCTTCACTGGGGTACCACATCCCCTACCTCAACCAAAATGACTTGTGGAACTCCAGATACCTATCTATTGAGGGGTTCTGAGTCCTTTACAGAATCTGGTACCTGTCTTATTCCCCTTCCATCGATCCTGTGATAGGTTCCTAAAAAACTTCTACATATGGACTAACCTACCACAATCATGGCACTCCAAAGTAGGGTATGGATACTTAGGAAACTTGTGTTCCTACTTTCTATACTAATAGAACTATATTGGAACACAATTTTGATATGGTTTCCCACTTCCCTGGCTTATCTTTCCACTATTTTCTTGGTGAAAATTTTCACAGTGGAACTTATTTCCACCTAAAAAGAGCTACTAGTTCACCTTACTAAAATAGCATGGCCACTAATCGGGGCCTCTCTCAGATTCCCTTTTCTGATGAGTGTCTGTCTCATCACATTAGAAAAGCTACTCAAGAGAAAGACATTCACCTATGAGATAATCTCATAGTGGATCTCATCCTAAAAATGTCTCACCCTGGATATCTCATCAGCTGCTAAAGATGGTGGAAAGCACTGCAATTCAATGAAATCTCATGTGTAGTCCATCACTAACATACCCTCCTATGTTATGAGTATGAACTAATGATCCTTCTCATCCATCAACATCTCTAGATATAAGTATCTCAGGAACTTTTCCTTGAATTCCTTCTCGGATAAATCCTCTTATTGTCCATCTTTATCTATAATATTCCACCAACGCTTGGTAGGTTCATAAAGCATGTACATAGAAAGATTCACCCTCATATGTGTGGGTGACTTGAGGTTCTGGAAGATCAAGTAGACTAACTCGATTCATAACTCAACTTCCTAGGGGCCTCCCTCACTAGTGAACATAGACAGATGCTGCAGCTAAAACTCTCTCTTCAACTTAGACATTCAAGGAACGATGCAAAAAGTCTCCCTTTCCATGGATCGCATGACCCTTAAGAAGTTGTAGTTAATATTTACCTTTATCTAATCCTCATGATCTACAAGAAATTATGGATCAATTTCATTCAAAGAATTTTTATTTCCACTCTTCTTATGCTCAATTAAAATACAATGAGGATGCATTTTCTCTATAATACAAATGAATTCCTTAGAACACTAGCTAAAAATAAGGTCAACCTAAACATGTGACATCAAAAAATAACCACTAACTCATGGTCTCTCCAAATAAATCTTACAAGTGTTTTATCATGAAATAACAGTTCTTTAAATTCATTTATCAGATATAACATGTATATCATTTCAAAGTTTATATAGTAAAATGTATCACATGAAATAAATATGTCCCTATAATGAACAATGCATGTCAAGATATATTTCTATGTTCCAATCATGATGCATTTATACTCATATTACACCATAATAGGACATGAGTAAAAATCTCAATAAATAATAACATCACACAACATTTGAATCACCAAAGGTGAAATAGCATTATCCATAACAAGAAAATATAATGGACAACAATCCCATACCTAAGAACTCGGATTTTCCCCCGTACATGGGTTAACTACTCCCATGCACAAGCTCATTACCAAGTCCCAAAACATCCTAGTTTCCTTTCTAACTTTCCCAAATAGTAAAGAAATAGAAAAGAAAAACATGAGATATAATACCACTTTGTAACGTCCCGTGATTTTTTACTCTCTCACGTGACCAAATCAGGTTGGTTATTATACCGCATGCATGCCTACTCATACACCATAGGCTACTGATTAGCAGTAGGGGTGTCAAGGATATTGTGGGTAGACTATAACTCCTAGTATAGAGTTATGAAAAAACAATAATAAACAATAATAATAAATATAAGAGTAATGGATAGAGAAGAAACAATACAATGTAAAATTGGAAAGTAAAGGAAGATTCAATAAATCAAATAATAAAGAACTATGTAATGATAGGTTGCAATATATCTACAATTCAAACTGAAAGTAATACAATAAAGGAATCAGTTGACAAAATAAACTCAAAATTCCCTGGCCCTAAACCTCATGTTGGTCCCTCGTCTCTATTCTAACCCATCCTCAAATCAACAATCAGCAATAAGGTTCTTTAACCTTGTCCGAATTTGTGTCCATGTAATATCCCCAGGTACCAAATAGAGTGCAGAATAGAGTGTGAGTAAAACTCTGTAGGTCTACACCACCATGCCTAAATAAAATCATTTTGATAATAAGTGCATGCAATAAAGTGGTAAACATGTGTATTAATTAATCAACTAATATAATATAACAATCAACCAGCTTTGAAAGAATTCTAGAATATCTCAAATAATATAGAACAACCATGCCAACCATAATCAAAATCCATGGTATAATCACATAACTATGAAAATCCCTATGTATATCATTTTAGCATCTCGAGCATAGCCCTCTATATAATCATTTTAGTATCCCATTCATATCCCTATATATAATAATTTCAATATCTCATGCATATCCCTATATATAATAATTTTAGCATCTCAGAAATAGCCCTATATATAAGCATTTCATCATCCAGGTCCAATCCCTTTATATAATCATTACAGCATGAAACTATGTCAAGCCTACTATGTAAGAATTACAGTATAAAACTGGGAAAACCCACTATATAATAATTACATCATGAAATTGATCCAAGACTGATATATAATCATTATAGCATGAATCACAACACAATTCATAATAGTAAGGATATCAAAATATCATATCATAAGCCTTGGTGTTTAATTTTGAAAATTACCATTTTTCTTTCAATTGTACATTCATATCAAATTATCACCAGTCACTTCAATAAAAAAATATTCCATTATCAAAGTGATTCTATATCAATAAATTTTCTGAGGTTTCTTTTCATGTTAAAAAATACTTTAATCCATTATCCAATTCATTATTATTAAAGGGTTGGCTCACCCAACAGCTATCCACAAGCTTGGTCACAACACCATTGAATCCTAAGGAATCTAATGAATAATCCAAAACAAGATTTATCGTCATCTATTATTAAATTTATTAATGTGCATGTTATGTTAGTGAAATCAAAATATTACGCACACTTAATAATTAAACATACCATAGGGTTAGGTTTTAGATCGCATACCTTTATCTGGTGATCAATATAACTCTTCCAAAAATTAATTCTAACAAGAATGATGAAGAAGAATATTTTAGAAAGAAAAACATCACACAATATCAAGATCAAAACCTACTTCTATGGAGGTCAAAATATTACACTATAATAATAATAAAACAAGAAGAGGAGAGGGGAAAACCAAAAAAGAACAACTCACCTGGGATCGAACACTTGATCGAGACACCTAGAAAGGAAAAAGGAACTCCAAAATTTCTTGTAAAATTCCTAAGGCTCAACATAAGAAAGGATGCATGCACATGGAATTAAATATAGGTGCACCATGGATTTAAACCATCCGACTCAAGAAATACATGGTGTGTAAAATTTACACATCATGTAATTCTTTATTTATGAGTTATAATGAAAAATTCATCACCTCAGGTTAAAGTAACCCTACTCAAACATTACATAATGTGAACCAATTTAACAATGTCTATTCATTTCATTTCATGAACCCATTTCACAGAATATTCCCAACATCAATTACATGTCTTGTAATATATATACATGTTTTGTAAATTTATTTCAAAAAACTTTAAGCCTAGCTTATACAAAAGAACCCAAACCACCTTAGAATCCTTAAAAACTCAAGGGGAACCCTCGTAATCCCATTTAACACATTTATACCCAGACTTCATTAATTTAAAAAAACATACATACCCAAAAGTTAGGTCATTTTGCCTATAAAAATATATCTATCCTAAAAAATACTCAACCACCAATGTTTAAAGAAAAATAAAAATCCAAATGAAATAGGTTTAATGAAAAACTCAATGAGGGATGTACCTAGAAAAATATGGGATCTTAAAATATATACTCAGGAGCAGGTGGTTCGAGAATCTAGTGAGGAATGTAGATTGATGATCTTTTTTATAGAATGATAGTTGGGTAAAATAGAGGTGCAAGAGGTTGTGACCTTTACTCTTCGAGTCATTATTTCCTCACTAAAAGATCAAGTGAAAGTAATCCAAGAGCCTACTTATGATTATCTTATGATGTAGGAATGACTTAGGGGTGATAACCTAGTTCTAGGATGGTATCAGGATGAGGAAAGGGTTTTGTACATCCATGGAAGGGTAGTGGTTCCTAATTCTATGAGGGAGGAGTTTTAAATTCTCCTTAGGATTGGTGTATATTCCCAAGAGGGGGTGGATTAGGTGTTACCTTTTTTACCAATAGGTTATTATTATTTTAACCTTTAACCCCTAATGATTATGAACTTATATTATTAGCTAAGATAGTTGGATATATTTTTTTTAACCAATCAATCATACCACATGTAATGCAAGTAAATAAAATAAATAAATCATATGTTATTTACAAGTTTTGGTTAGAAATACTTAATCCTTTCCTTTATTGGTTATTTTACCTAATCTAAGATTATTCACTATAATCAATCACGGATTACAATGGGTTAATTTAATCCTGAACATAAAATTACTAGTATCCCATTGGACTTCTCTTGACAACTTTGCATTGGAATTATTACAATAGATTCACATTATAGTCACAGAGTTATACTATGATCTCTTTGCATACCCTGAGTCACACGGGTTCTATGGATTCCCACTATATATATATATGAAAGTGTTTTTTTTATCCTCTATTTAATTAGATCAATAGGTATGTAGATGATTCTTCTATATCAACAAGACTAATTTCCTTCCACTCATAATAGTGTCTTCGAATACTAGTAAAATGTTTAGGAATAATACTTGTAAATCAGTCACTACCACAACTTATCTTTACGTCTCTTCAATAGATAATTCCCACCTAGCTTTATTACTTCTCAATATATAAAAATATTGACAAAAACTAATAAGAAAAAGGAACATCAATTCAATCACTTCTCAAATTGTCACAACCCGTCCCCCGAGGCTCGTGTCGTGACTACCCCAAACCCACCTTCCATAGGCCAGGGGTTGGCAACTAGAACCAGAAATGCATTTATCTAAAATGGGAAAGAGTTTCCTTTGAACCTACAAACACATAGACCAAGAACACAATAATATGCAAACCACGTAGTAAAACTGCAGTAGTAAAATGTGTATTGAAATTAAAGGGGCCGGAATACAAGCCCAACTAAAAGATACAACTACAATAGAAAAAAACTCATGAGATTGTCCACCAAGGATCCTACCTTAACGGTAGGTACAGATCATCTCCATAGCTCTCATCATCAACCAGTTAACTCTGTGTACCACCAGGTCCTAGATCCTAAGGTCTCAGCCAAGCTGGTCGTCGCCTGTACAAGACACAACAAGGTGCGGGCATAGCCCGTGTAGGGGTGAGTATAACAATACCCAGTAGGGACCTCGAGACCCTTGAAGGTCTCTCATAATTCCACAAAGGAAAACCAAAAATCATTTTCTCAATAACAAAGCACAAAGAAAAAGACTCAGATCAAAATAGGAATACAAATCAGAGTTTGCAAATAAAGATGATTGGTCTTAATCTATATCATTTTATTTCATTAGGAAGTTCCCAAAACTGATCCATGAAAAAAGTTATTCCATTATCGATCCACCCAGGGTCGTATGTCGTTGATCCATGACGGGCTGCTCTAAGGATGGTCCTTATTGGGTCGTACGCTGCTAATCCACACATGGTCGCTAGAATGCTGATCCACACAGGGTCGCTATGATGTTGATCCACACAGGGTCACTAGAATGATGATCCACACAGGGTCGCTATAATGTTGATCCACATAGGTTCTCTATGATGCTCATCCACACAGGGTCTCTATAATTCTGATCCACAGAGGGTAACTATTATACTGATCCACCGGTCCCCGGTGATAGCACATACACCCCTCCGTAATATGATTGTTAGGTCCTGGCCCACCAGGTACCACTGGTTGCCTCGTAGACATGTGGTCCCCACATTGGGGCCCTCCCACGTGCCCGAACGTGTCATATAACTAATGATAGTCACCATAGACCAACACATGTCCTTTTCGGTGTTCTTTTTCCTCACTCACACACACCCTAAGAAACTTCTTAGAAGGTGCACCTTTCTTTTTAGGAGCCCATCGGATTAGAACTCCACAGTTAAGCATTATCGTGACCCGTCCCCCAGGGCTCATGCTGTGACTACCCCAAGTCCGCCTTATATAGGTCAGGGGTTGGAGACTAGCACCAGAAAGGCATATCCCTAAAATGGGAAGCCATTTCCTTTGAACCTTAAAATACACAGACCAAGAACATGACAAGATGAAAACCACATAGCAAAATTGCATTAGTAAAATGTGTACTAAAAGTAAAGGGGTCAGAATACAAGCCCAACTGAAATATACAACTACAATAGAAAATATCTCCTAAGATATTCCACCAAGGATCCTACCTAAAGGGTAGTTATAGATCATCTCCACAACCCTCCTCGTCAACTAGTCACCTCTGTGTACTGCCTGGTCCTGGCTCCTAAGGTCTCAACCAAGCTGCCCGTCATCTGCACAAAACATAACAAGGTGCAGGTGTAGCCCGTGTAGGGGTGAGTATAACAATACCCAGTAGGGACCTTGGTACCCAAAAAGGCCTCTCATAATTACACAATGGAAAACCACAAATCATGATCTCAATCACAAATCACAAAGCAAAAGACTCGGCTCGAACTAGGTGTACAACTTAGAGTTTAGGAATAAAGATGATTAGTCTTAAGATATATCATTTTATTCCATTAAGAAGTTTCCACAACTGATCCACAAAAGATTTGTTATACTATTGATCTACATAGGGTTGTATTTATCTAATCCACGATGGGAATCTCTAAGGATGGTCCTTTTTGGGTCGCGCATTGCTGATCCACATAGGGTTGATAGAATATTGATCCACACAGGGTCGCTATGATGGTGATCCACACAGATTCGCTAGAATGATAATCCACACAGGGTCTCTAGAATGCTGATCCACACAGGTTCACTGTGATTTTTATCCACACAGGTTCTCTATGATGCTGATCCACATAGGTTCACTATGTTGTTGATCCACACAAGGTCTTTCTTCAATTAACAGTCAGCCACAGGATTCCCAGCACCCAGTGCGCTTGACTTCCGTAGTATCTACTCCTCAAGATATCGGTCCTACCTCAACTTCCACAAAGTTCCAAAAATAAGTAACACAAAGGACCTTCATGTCATAAGGGTCCCAACACGATAGACGTCGCGTCAATCGGACGTCCGGTCTATGAGTTATAGGCATTTTAGTGCCGAGGGCCCGGTTGGATTCGGGTTCGATCCAACCCATTCATACACAAACAATCCCCAAAACTCAGGTAGAGTATCTCAAAAGGACCACCTCATTTCAAGGATTCCAGATCTATAGATAGTTCATCAAATGGGCGTCTGGTTTGTGAGTTACGACCTTTTTAGTGTAAATGGTCCAAAAAGGGTCTGGGTCTAGTCGACCCAGTTGGACCGACCCAACCCGCCCCAACCTGGGCAGACTCGAACTGGTTCTGGCCAACCCGACCTGGTCTAGGTTCGACCCGGGTCCGACCCGGCCTAGCCTGAACCGGCTGGGCTGGCCTGAGTAGGTTGGGTTGCGACGGGCTCAGCCTGTTGGGTCGTGGACCGACCCAACCTGCCTTTGTAGGGCACAGCTTTCCAAGAATCCCGGACCGCTGGATGGCATGGCCCCCATCTGGGTGGTCTATGTGAGGGGGGTCACCCCCCTTCCTGAATGGCTGAAATTTGTTTGGATTTGCAACGACGGTGCCACGTGGTGTCACCTCCCTGTCCACAGGACCTGCAGGGCGCGGGTCCCCTTCGTCGTGGCTTCGAAGTCGTGGCTCCTCACCACAGTGTGAGAAGGCGCACCTCCTTCCACAAATGTGGCCATTTGAGGGCCGATGTCCCCTATTGACCACCACAGCTCGATGTCACGATTTCTCTCTGCGGCACGCGATGACGCACTGAAGGAACTTCTGCAGGCCACCGGGTGAGCTCCAGTGGTCCGTTTTCCCTTCTGAATGCGCCTACGGGCCTCCTAGGTTTTTGTTGTCATTATGTGGCTTTTAGATTTGATTTTTAGTCGAGTTTAAACTTTTCCTGCGAAGAATGCGACAAAAATCGAAGCGATGGAGGGTCTGAGCCTTGTTCGTTTGTCTCGCGCCCTCCTTGTTGAATCATATCAAGCGGGTAATAAATAAATAATCAAAGATAAACTAAAACTCATTCAATACTTCAATGATTCGTCATGATTTTCAATAATGTGACAAAGAAACAAATTCTCAGGAATTAAAACATAAACAACCCCTACCTCGGAATCAGAGGAGACGTCGTGATTGTAGAAGAATAATCCATACTTGATGAAGCCATCGACATTCATTGATCTTGGATCAATTCCTCCAATATTTTCGTCCAAGCCTCCATTCATTGTTGGTGGAAGATGTTGTCACTACAAAAAAAATGGGTTTAGCGGCGGTTTTGTGGCAGAGGTTCACAAAACCGCCGCTAAACGTTTTCAGTGAAAGGTTTCACGGCGGTTTTTAATAAACCGCCGCGAAACCCTATTTTATTTAAAAAACCACAACCCTTTCCCCTACCCCTGTCGCGGTTCCCCCATAAACCCTCGCCCCTCTTCCCCGATCCCCCCTCTTCCCCGATCCCCCCCCCCCAGCCCCGGCGACACCCGCGCCCCCCGCGCCCTCCGGCGACCCCCGCACCCCCCGCGCCCCCCACGGCCTCCGACGAACCCAGCACCCTCCTGGCGCCCCCCTAGACCCCCAGCGACCCCCACGCCCTGCGCTCCCCCCACGCCCTCCGGCGACCCCCGCACCCCCCGCGCCCCCCACGCCCTCCGGCGAACCCCACACCCCCCCCCCCCCCCTAACGCCCCCCTCGACCCCCAGCAACCCCCGCGCCCTGCACGCCCCCCACGCCCCCCACTCCCCCCGCGCCCTCCGGTGACCCCCGCACCCCCGGCGGCTTCCGGTGACCCCCGCACCCCCTGGAGCCCCCCGCGACCACCTTCTATTTTGGTAATTTTTAGTTATTTCTTGGTTCTTTGATTCGAATCATGAATTTGTTACACAATGGGAATCTACTGCGGGGTAGATACTATGAGTTTGGTTTAGAGCTTGAAGAATTATAAGTCATAAAAAAATTTCAAGTTTTTAATGGGTTGATTAGGATTAATTCAAACTAAGGATACTTTTTTGGGTATTTTTATAAATCGTGGAATTCACACCATGAAAGGGGTTCATGACATTAATTATTTAGAACTAATGGTTTTTATCATGATTTACATATTACCCTTCTTCCATTCAATGTGAAGACCTCCATCATAAATCCTAGAAAGATTTTAGATAATATTGGGTATCTTCCTCTACCAGATTTCTTTTCTTGGAGCATTTGTTCACTAGTGTGGTGGGTTGTCTTCCTTTGGGTACGTGTAATATCATTCACTCTCTTTATCATTTATGTTCTTGGTTTGGTAGTGTTGTGTGATATGGTTTCAATGGTTTCATAAATAATATGTGTTATCAATCAATCCATTGTGGTTTTCCCTCATTCCTTTTCTATTTGAGGAATATCTTCTTGTTTCCAATTTATGTTGTCGAAGGATCTTAGGTTCCTTATGTTTATAAGGTAGGTGTATCTATACAAGCAGTTCTAATTTAAAATTTCCTTATATTCTTATTAATTTCTTTGGCTTGTTTCATGAAATTGATGGATTTAAATGGATTTTATGGAAAATATACATGTTTTTAAAGAGGTATTTCTTCAAAAATGGTTTTTCTCACAAAAAGTGGTTGACTAAATTCTTTATGGTTTGGCCTATTTAGATTGAATTTTTTATACTAATGGATGTTTATCTTTATTTTTTATTTTAATTTGGTTTCATAACTTTATTCTCTAAAACAAGATACTACTTTCATGCCTCTTTATTACACATCTCCATGTATAAGACCCTCTTGGGAGACTTGCCTAGTTTTCCCTAGTCGGTTCTTTATAAATTAATATCAAAAGGAATATTGAGCCTGGAATGTTACGACACTTCCTAGTTTTGGTTTAGTTTCATTGGTAGACTAGATTTAGTAGCACTAGAATTTAGTTAATATGTGTGGGATGGTTCCTAGACATCTCACCTCCATGTATGAATTCAAGTTACTATGGGTGGTTAGTTATTTTTGAAAATATTGTCACTTGGTCTTTGTTGTTGATTGAATAAACTAGATTTGGTGTATATTTAAAAAAACTATTCCTTTCTTATGTTTTATATTTCATTAATAAAATTCATAAATTCATTAAATTATTATTATTTTAAATCATTAATATGGATTATGGAAGTTGTTCTATGATTTAGGAATTTTCTCATGACTAAAGGGGTTTTCATCTTGTATTTGTTAGACGATTCCTACTAGAAGAGGTCTTATGAATCTAAGTGATAGATTTGTGAGACGGGTTTAATAGGAGAATCCCTTAGTGGTATCTTCTTTAGTGGAAGTTATAATATGCACTATTCATACTTTGGTTATGAAGGTATTAAAAACCCAGGAGGAGTAGTGGATCATGACTCATAATTTACTAACAAGAATCCACCTATCTTTCATGGTGATAATGGAATCTAGAAATATGAGGAGAGGATTGAGTAGATTGGTAGGAGATTTAAAATTATAAAGATTCCCAAGGAATCTAAGGGGTGGGGGTCAACATATATTCTTGATGGATTTGGAAGGAAATGGTGAGGCTCAGTTGTGCATGCTATATTTTATGAGGATCTTACGTGGGAATCCTTCAAGAAAATATATAAACTATAGTTTTATCCTAAAATGTTACATGTAGAAAAGACCGGATACTTTATAACATTATAAAAATGGGAATGTGTTGTTATAGTGTATTCCACTAACTTTTCTAGGTTGGTTCATTTCAAAGTGGATATTATTACCAATGTTTACATGAAATCTCTAAGGTTTGAGATTATGTCAAGTGTCTCCTAAGAAACCTGAGTGTGACATGGATTTATATTTATAGTGACACTTAATTTTGATATACCTGCACACTATTGTTTGTTTTATATTCGTGGACTAGATTATGCATTAGAAACCATTAGTGGTGGCCTACTTAATTTACCTCACACCATATTCAGTACATGGATTGGTACCCAGATAGTCTTCTTTGTCATAGGAAATACAACTTTGATATGGTTAATTGTGTATGAAACCATTGAGAAACATCATTCCTCTTGGAGGACATCTAAGGTAAAGCCTAAACAATCACATAATGTCTTAGGTTTAAAATGCATTATGATCAGTTTCAATCACACATCAATGGGGTGTTGTTTGAGGCAACATAAATGTGTGATCGATAGTGTTATGATAAGTGTGTAACCTGATATTCTTATTGCTCCTCAATGAGGTGTTGACGTTGTCTCCTATGGACCAGACTTGTTCGGTTGGTCTGAAGTGGTAAATGTGATCAATGAATCATCTTTATTATATTATGCATACTTTATGATCAATGGTTCATCTTTATTGTATTATGTTTCTTTAATATTACACTATCGTATATTTTGTGTAAGCACATTGTGATATACATGGATAAAAGCTGGATCACATTACCGAGGAACACACCTCAATATGTTAAGGGTTTGAATGAGTTTTTAGATTTTGAAATTTCTAATCGATCCGTTGAAGGGAGAATAAGATGTCCATGTCCTAAATGTAAATTTAGAACATGGTTGAAGAGAGATGAAGTTTATGAACATTTAATACTGAAGCAATTCCCTGATCAATATTTGTGTTGGATTTGGCATGGAGAATCAAACAATACATAAAGATTGAGGACTGATGTTAATCCATAGAATGAGGTCCCAAGTTTGTCGGCAATGGAAAATGAAATGAAAAACCTCATAAATGATGCATTCGGAACTGCAAGACACCACTATGAGCATCAAAACATATCAGAACAACCAGAAGAGGGTGCTACAAATTGCAACGTGACAAGTGATGTTTTTGAGACTGTAACACAAGCAGATCAAGATTGTAACATATCATTGGATCCTCCTCTTGATTCTGTGGAGCCAAATGTAAGGGAAAACTTCAGTGAGGAAAATTCATTTCATGATTTATTTGACGATGGAAATCAAGAGTTGTATAGTGGGTGTTTGAAATATTCAAAGCTTTCATTTCTGCTGAAGTTGTACCATATCAAATGTCTATGTGGAATTACAAATAAGGCAATGTCCATGTTATTGGAATTGATTCGTGATTCATTTCCTGAAGTAAAAATACCAGAATTGTTTTATGAGATGAAAAAAGTTGTAAACAAGCTTGGTCTGAATTATACAAAAATACATGCATGTCTCAATGATTGTATGCTTTACTGGGGAGAGGATTCAAGTAGACAGAATTGTAAGAAATGTTCTTCTTCTAGATGGTAGTCAAAAGGTGATGTTGGAAGTATGACTGAACATAATTTCATGGAGAAGAAGAAAAGGAACACGCCTGCAAAAGTTTTGCGTTACTTTCCTTTGAAGACTCGATTGCAAAGATTATTCAGGTCATCAAAAATAGCCGAACACATGAAGTGGCATTCTGTAGATAATAACAATGATGGGTTAATGAGACATCCACAGGATTCCCAATCGTGGAAGACATTTGATTCATTACATCCAGATTTCTCAGTTGATCCTAGGAATGTTCGATTGGGATTGGTTGCCGATGGATTCAACCCATTTGGGACTTTGAGTACGAGTTATAGCATTTGGCCAGTTGTTTTGATCCCTTATAATCTTCCTCCGTGGATGTGTATGAAACAAACATCTTTTATCATTTCGATGATTATTCCTGGAAAACAAATGCCTGGAAATGATATTGATGTATACCTGCAGCCTTTGATTGAAGAATTGCAGGAGTTATGGAGCAACAGTGTTGAGACATTTGATGTTTCTTCTAAAACAATGTTCAAAATGCATACTGCTTTAATGTGGACCATTAGTGACTTCCCTGGGCTTGGAAATTTATCTGGTTCTAACACTTATACGGGCTTGGCTTGTCCCGTTTGTAACTTTGATTTCGAGCCCAAACGGCTAACTCACAGTAGAAAATGGTGCTTCTTGTGCCATCGAAGATTTCTTGATGCATCTCATAGATTTCGGCTGAACAAATCAAAATTTAATGGTTCCATTGATTGTAGACCACCTCCAAAGTTGTTAACCGGTTCTGAAATATTGACACAGCTTGAAAATGTTAAAACAGAATTTGGGAAGATTCATCATTTGACTGATAGCGGAAAATGAGTGCGAAGTGCATCGTCAAGTGAAATCAGAATGCAACAATGGAAGAAAAAAAGTATATTCTTCAAACTTCTGTATTGGGAATTTAATTCTTTGCGCCACAATCTTGATGTGATGCATATTGAGAAGAATTTATTTGATAATTTGATTTTTCACATTACTTAATGAGCATGGAAAGTCGAAGGATCATCTCAATGCTCGCAAAGACTTACAAGTAATGAACATAAAACGTGATCTCTGGCCAGATGAGAATGAAAAGTATGCTCCAGCCATTTTTTCAATGAAAAATAGGGATAAAGATGCGTTCCTTCGAATTTTAAAGAATGTGAAGGTATCTGATGGGTATTCGAGTAACATCTCGAGGTGTGTTGATTTGAAGAATCGTAAGTTATATGGATTGAAAAGTCACGATTCACATGTTTTGTTACAACAGTTACTACCATTGGCATTGCGTACATTATTACCTGAAAAAGTTACTACTGTAGTACTGTAATTCTGCACATTTTTCAGGAAATTATGTGAGAAAACTCTACATCCATTACAGCTTGACAACCTACAGGAGAGGTTTGTATTGACCCTTTGTGCAATGGAGATGATCTTTCCTCCATCGTTTTTTACTGTCATGATGCATTTAACTGTGAATTTGGTTGACGAAGCTAAATTAGGAGGCCTCGTTCATTATCGATGGATGTATCCAATTGAGAGGTATTTTATTTATATGTTTCCAGTTAATTAAAAAATATTTGGAATTTAAATAAATGCATAATATTATTATTATTTTTCACAGATATCTTGGGAATTTGAAAGCATACGTGAGAAATAAAGCTCAACCAGAAGGCTCTATTGCTGAAGGCTATTTGGCCGAGGAGTGTCTCACCTTTTGTTCCAGATATTTGGATGATATTGAGACAAGATTTAATCGAGTTTTACGTGTTGACGACACATCAACTCAATCTCAAATGCATCAGAAATAAAAAATATTTCCTGCTATTGGCCGATCAGTTGGGAGGACCTCATACGCGACACTGACATAATTGGAGTTATTACAGGCACATAGATATGTGATGATGAATAGTGAAATTACAGATCCATTTATTGAAGAGTTGAGGATACAAACAAAGAGACGAATGAGAGGCTGAACACGAAATGAAAAAGATATAATGAAAGCTGTGAATAAAGAGCTGGTAGAATGGTTTACACGACGTTTAAGTTTATAAATATTGCAATAAATACGAATATTAGTTTGACACATACAATTTGCAAATCTATTAAATTATATTTTTATTCTTCAGATCATGAATACTGATACTCGAGCAGACTTGTAAGAATATTTGAAGTTTCTTGCTAGAGGTCCTATAAAACAAGTTAGAAAGTTCGACACTTATAATGTGAATGGTTTTAGATTTCGTACAGTTGATCGAGAAGTGGGTTTGAAAACACAGAATAGTGGTATATTTACATTTTCTGAAGTGGAATACTATGGAAAGTTTCATGATATTATTGAATTAAATTACCACGGGCATTTTTAGGTTGTTTTATTCAAATGCAAATGGTTCGATGTTATCAGAGGTGTTAAAAGAGATTCCTTGCAATTTAATTCTGTAAACTTCTCTCACTTGATGGATGTTGGTGATCGTGAACTGCATGATCCATATATCTTAGCATCATAGGAAAAAATGGTATATTATGTGAATGAAGTTGTGGATGAAGGGTGGAGTGTAGTTACTCACGTAATACAAAGAGATTTGTATGATATGGGTGATGAAGTGGAAGATTTGACCTCTGCAATTGAATTTCATCAACAACTAGAAGCAGAATTATTTGTCCATCATGATATTGAAAATATTAGTCTAGCAAGTATGAATGAAGTGTATGAAGCAATGGAGCAGGAAACTGACATTATTGAAGGGGAAAATGATTGTATGTAAAATTATTTATTCATTCAGCAACCACTTGTTTCATTTCTGTAGTCATTCATTATCATTGTTATATATATTTTGTTTGTTAGTACTGGGCATCTATTATCATTTTTAATTTTTTTTCTTCATAAATTTTTTGAAATATATATTATGAACTTAATTTTATTTGATTAAATGACAGGAATGCCAAGGAAGAAGTGGTACACCATTTCTACTACTTCTGCGACAGATGACGATCCGTCTGTCCCCACGGCATCTGAGGCAGCAGCTGCCTACATCCCTGCATCATCTCCCCCTACACCATCTCTGACACCGTCAGTGGATGTCTCATTAGAGGATGAGTCATCGCCTCCCCCTACAGGAGCCTCATCAGTGGGGCAGCGACACGCCCCTTCCAGTTCATCACGAACATTCTGGAGTGTCACAGTCATAGGTACAAATTTTAATTAAATTAATGTATTGCATTTTGTTTATAGTAATTGTTTTCTAATTGCAGATGAAAAAAATGAAACTGTGGAAAAACACTAAAAAAGTTCTGATGTTTGGAACATTAATGGCGAGAAGATAGTGGTTCCATTTGATTCTTATGGGGTCCCGACGGATGACGCCGTAGGTTTACTTGGTCAGATTATAGGTCAGCTGGCAGTGGAGCCCATTTCCCTACCTATTTCATATGATGATTGGAGGCATATGCCTCCTAACTGGAAAAATGAAGTTTTTTATTCTCAGATAAAGGTAATTTTATTACTTTATGGTTTAATTGAATTTCATGTTATAATATATTCAAAATGAATTTCTGTATACAGATGTTCTTTCACTTTACCGTTGCTGATGTGATAGCACGGAAGTGGACATTGAAAAATCTTGGAAAAAATGGAAAGATTTCAAATTGAGGTTGTGGTGTGATTTAAATGATACTTCGTTGACCGTGCAGCAGATGTATGAGAAGCTACCCAGTGGGGTACCGAAAGAACAATGGAAAGTTTTTGTCGATAGCCATCGTGATGAGAAGCGGATGGTATTGAAATATATATTATTATATTATCCTAATTTTACATTTATACATGTACATGAAGAGGAGATAGACATTGAATACATTACTGTTAAATTGAATTTTATTTATTTCAGGATCTCTCAAGACAGAATGCATCAAACCGGGCAAAGCAAGTCATCTCGCACACTGCGGGCTCAAAAAGCTTTGCTAGAAGCTGAATGTCATTGGTAATATTTTAATTAGTTTAAATATTTATAAGAAAATATTATCTATTTAACATATTTAATTGTTGATTTATCTTTTTTTAATGCAGTCACAGAGTTTAGGGCATGAAGCATCCCGAACAGAACTGTGGCTGGATGTTAATAAAAAAACAGATGGAAGTTTTGTTAATGAACCTGCCAGAGAAGTTGGGGTATGAAGTCAATTATTTATTATAAAAACTTATTATCAGTTTTTAATATGTTAATATATATTGATATTTGATTTATAGGTAAAAATTAAAGAAATATGGGATGTCAATCCTGGGCAATCCTACTCAGTCTCCCAGGATGACCCGGTTGGTAAAGTCCTTGGGAAGGAGCATCCTGGTAGAGTGTGCGGGATGGGTTTGGGACTCGTACCATCTGAGGTCTTTGGCAAGCCATCAGGGATTTCGGCTACATCTACTCCTGGTTATAGTCATTTCATACCTGAAGATACTCAGAGGGATATGTCTTCTCTATGAAACACAGTTCACCAGCAGGGGGATCAGATATCTGCTTTGCAGAAAGAGTTGCTAGAAATATGTCAGCATATGAGCAGATATGCCCCCGGTGGTAGTGCATCAGCTAGTGGTGAGAAGGTAAATCACAAAAAAATCAACATCATTTAGTTTTCACACTTTTATTGGTTTTAAGTTTAATTATAAATATGAAACAATATTTAATTTTCAATATAATGTTCTTATAGGTGGCAGCAGGTAGTGGAGATGAAGGTGGAGAGGGTGACGATGCAGCATCAGATGATGAGTAGTAGTGTTGTTTATGTGTTGAAAAAGTATGAGAACGGTTGTTTTGTATATGTAACATGTATGGCACATAGTTTCCACCAAACATTTTCATGTCCTAACATTTTCTTGATTTCTCATGTTTCCTTCTATGCATTTTATTTATTTATGATGTTTCATTTTATGTCTTGATTTCTCGAGTGTGGTATACATCATTCCATTTAGGCCTGTGTTTGAATTGGTACCACATCCAATGAGAATATCATATATGTAACCCATATTCATACCATTTCTACTATATAGCAGCATTCGGGTAGCCCCATTGTGTAAGCTTGATTCATACCATAACTGATTCATAGAAGTACCTAGGTAGTCCAACTGTGTAAGTCCCATTCATATCATTGTTTCTCCATAGCAGCACCTGGGTATCCTAGCTGTGTAAGCCCAAT
Organism: Viscum album; assembly: GCA_963277665.1. NCBI lineage: Eukaryota > Viridiplantae > Streptophyta > Magnoliopsida > Santalales > Viscaceae > Viscum > Viscum album. The sequence continues at coordinate 219,561,667 of OY728137.1, read as the reverse complement.
TCATACCATCACTATCAAGGCCCAATGAGCCACAACACATTACAGAGGCATGAAGAAATTCTATCACATACCAAATCCCCAAACATTCAATGGTATAAAGACAACCAAAACAACAGAAGATAAAAATCTCACTGAAGGGATTCCATAAATTCTAACACATCCTTAGGTCTACGCTAGGTTGGTCTGCACATGCCCAACCTATATCCATAATCACAACCAAAGTATATCCCCTTAGAATAAAATCTCAGGAGGGAGGAACAATCACCCCATGTAACACTCAACAAGGTAGAATTTATTAGGTAACATATTGGTTTTATATATGCCAATTTTTACTAGATACTCCCTTTTTCAATCAATTTCCATACTAAGTGGAAGATAAAGCACCTATCTGATGGCCCAATATGTTTTAGTTTAGCATAGACATACCCCTATTGGATCCATATCCAATATGTATCACACTAAAAGGCCAATCCCATGACCATAAATGTCTAAGGCATGAAAGGTTAATGATAAAAGGCTTTGTCATGGCCTTAAAATTTTTACACCACTCAAATGGGTCAAGGAATACCAATTTGTTTTTAGTTTAAGGTTGATATAAAACAAGCGATGAGACCACATATCACATGTACCATAGAATAATGTATAAACCATAGGAAGAATGTTCAAGGACCGTCTAATTCTAATAAAAAATGCATCAAAATATGTGTCATTTGGTATCCCAATGCACTAACCATCTTGAGAAACCTGGCGTCTCCGCAATTGAACAAACCCATACATTAGGAAAGCATCACATGAAACAACCATGGATTGATAATGTCCCCATGACCAAATTCCCAATAGTCACATTACCTTCATCACTAAATCTCTCTATCTATGAGATCTATGAAAATCCAACAATTATTATAAACCACATGTTAACCAAGTAAAACTACACCTAATAACTACCTAAATCCCCACCTGAAAGGCTAATCTTAGACTATACAACCAACATACCAATTATGCTGATAAATAACTCACACTCTTACTGACATGGAAAGAGTGTATCTTGGAAGCCTCCCACAATACCTAAATTTAACCATTATCAGTATAACATGAATCTAAGCATGTATACACTCTATTAAAACACCTAATATGCATCATTACAATAACATCCAAATAATCATAGTTTAATTTAACTTATCCCCCAAATAACCATGTCAATTATTCATGTTAGACTTAACAAAACACAAGCACTACCCATGCTTTTACATTCACAATACCAAATACAATGATATTACTAACTGAATACCAAACCACAATCCACCTATATACCATCACTATAGAAAAAAGTGTCTAAACTTACTTTCATTTATTTAATGAACTCATAGACCTAGGATAAGTCCTCTCTTGGATTACATACATACAAGAAAACCCTCATCAGGTGGAAATGAGAATTGCTATTTCACTTGATTAGAACACTCCAATCACCAATATCCCAAGATACATCTCAATATTACTAGTCTCTCTCAACCCTAGTTCACATGTCACATCCTATATAGGATAAAACCCATGGAGAAGCATCTATGAACCCATCTCAAATATCACGAGGAAAATCATATGCCAATATACCCACTCGAGGGTTCTCATGCATATCACAAATCCCATACCCAATCCAACTATGAAATCTAGGTTACTAATCCTAACTAGAAATCGACACACCATACTTCCCCTGAAGGATAAAGATCACATACATGCACATATATATTAATGACATTATCTTATGATAATAAATATTGTGAAAAATCAATATCATTTGGTTTGGTTAAGTATAATTCCACCAATAAGGTATTTAGAAAAACATTAGATAAGTTGTTGTTGAAATTTTAAAAAACTCAAACCTATTTTCTTTAACGAAGTCAATAACAACTATATCATTATGCATCCCATCCAACCTGCAACATGATGACCATCTTGGGATGTATACATGAAACTCTTATCTCATATCCAATGACATAACTCAAATCCTCAATAGGAATCATGTATAACCTATAAGATCATAAACCATACTCTCTCAATCCCCATGCATGGTTAGCGTGTTGTCCAACCTAAAACACACGCCAATTCACAAGTTACCCATTTTCTATAGTAGGCATTAACAACCAACCCAAAACACACAACAAACCATACCATAACATACATACTATAACTACTCAAACATCCATCTTTGGAACAAATTCTATACCCATATAAACATAATTTGTTCTATCCCATAACACAAATCCATTGTTAAAAAAACCCAACCCATATCACAATCCACCCATGGATGTTATATCGGCCAACATAGAGCATAACCAATTACATATCATTACACATCACCATGGTTAGCATGATCACATAAATTGTATCAAAATTCATAACCATTTATTATATAGAGTATTAGTATCCATATAATATAAATCAACCCTTCTTAAAACACATAAGAAATTAAAGAAGCTAAAAACACATATACATATTGGGGGTCACATGGATTGGTTACTCACCAAATTGTGATACATACCTTTCCTTATGTTGGACTCCATAACATACAACATTTTCTCATATCCTATTTTTCAATGAATACTACCATGTTATTTGTTTGTATGGTGTCTCCTGTTCAATATTCTGGTTTGATTTGTTTTTCAGGGCAGTGGTGTGGTAGGAGCAGAATTATTTTTTTTCCAGGTCAACATTTCGCGGCGGTTTTAACCACCGCTAATTCCTTACTGGTCAGCATTTAGCGGCGGTTATAACCGCCGCTAAATGAATTATGTTTAAATTTAGCAGCGGTTTTCACCGCCGCGACATAGGCGCATCAAACGCCAGAATATAGCGGCGGTTAAAACCGCTGTGAAAAAAAAGTATCATCTATGCATAAAACTGCCGCGAAATGGACAAAACCCATCGCAAAAAGAGGCATCTACGACGCTTTTCTTAAACCGCCACGAAATAGTAAAAATAGCCGCTAATAGATTGTCGATGCCCAGTTTCGCGGTGGTTTTTGTAAACCGCCACCAAACCCTATAGCGGCGGTTTAAACCGCCGCCAAATGAAAAAAAACCGCCGCTAGGGGCCGGTTTTGTTGTAGTGTGTGGTACTTCTTCAGAGGTTCCTCACTTCCATGTCAAAAACCCAAGCCTGAGATTCATTTAAATAGATAGGAAGGGTGATTAATGCATCGAAATATTAATTAGGTTCATTAATGAATGAACCTATTAACTCTCAACGGTGTGGTTACAAAATAGAAGAGTCAATCCATTTAATGTCTTGACAACCCAACGGTCCTTCCACTGCCGCTCAATGATTGGTATAAAAATAAAAATAACATTTTTATGTTATTTTATTATTCTTAAAAAATCCATAAAATTAACTCTTTCACCTGACCTACTGTAGTCAAAGTTAAGCCTCCCTTAAGATAATATCAGTGATGTGGATTCAACGGTACCCTAAGATTTTTAATCCGAGAACCAGTTCAAAAGATAGAAAACTCCACCCACATGTTTACTAAACATACCTTAAAAAAAGTTCAAAATTCCTTTCTGGGCACACCAGGCCTCAGAATCAAGTGTCGTCAATTTTCAAAAACTTTTAATAATCCTAAATAATTTTAAAAAATATTATATGAAATTTTTTGGTCTTTACATTCTCCCCACATTAGGGATTTTTATCTCCAAAAGCTACAACAAAACTGGGGGAACAAATGGGGGTATTGAGCACATATCTGAGCCTCCCACTATCATGTGCTCTCCTGGAGATTCATGTGCTGCCAATGAACTCACACCAGAGAAATCGACTACCCACAAATGACCCTCTCCTATCGATCCTCTATCTCCACCGAGAATTCTGCAAACGTCGCCCCTTCATCGATGTCTAGCTTTCCCCAATCGATAATACACTACAACAAAACCGGCCCCTAATGGTGGTTTTTTTTCATTTGGCGGCGGTTTAAACCACCGCTATAGGGTTTGGTGGTGGTTTACAAAAACCGCCGCGAAACTGGGCGTCAGCAATCTATTAGCGGCGGTTTTTACTATTTCGTGGTGGTTTAAGAAAAGAGTTGTAGATGCCTCTTTTCGTGATGTTTTTTGTCCATTTCGCGGCGGTTTTATGCATAGATGATACTTTTTTTTTCATGGCGGTTTTAACCGCCACTATATTCTGGCGTTTGATGCACCTATGTCACGGCGGTGAAAACCGCCGCTAAATTTAAACATAATAAATTTAGCGGTGATTACAACCGCCACTAAATGCTGACCAGTAAGGCATTAGTAGCGGTTAAAACCACCGCGAAATGTTGACCTGGAAAAAAAATAATTCTTCTCCTACCACACCACTGCCCTGAAAAAACAAATCAAACCAGAATATTGAACAGGAGACACCATACAAACAAATAACATGGTAGTATTCATTGAAAAATAGGATATGAGAAAATGTTTTATATTATGGAGTCCAACCTAAGGAAAGGTATGTATCAAAATTTGGTGAGTAACCAATCCATGTGACCCCCAATATGTATATGTGTTTTTAGATTCTTTAATTTCTTATGTATTTTAATAAGGGTTGATTTATATTATATGGATACTAATACTCTATATAATAAATGGTTATGAATTTTGATACAATTTATGTGATCATGCTAACCATGGTGATGTGTAATGATATGTAATTGGTTATGCTCTAAGTTGGCCGATATAACATCCATGGGTGGATTGTGATATGGGTTGGGTTTTTTTAACAATCGATTTGTGTTTTGGGAAAGAACAAATTATGTTTATATAGGTATAGAATTTTTTCCAAAGATGGATGTTTGAGTAGTTATAGAATGTATGTTATGGTATGGTTTTTTGTGTGTTTTAGGTTGGTTGTTAATGCCTACTATAGAAAATGGGTAACTTGTGAATTGGCGTGTGTTTTAGGTTGGACAACACGCTAACTGTGCATGGTGCTTGAGAGAGTATGGTTTATGATCTTGTAGGTTATACATGATTCCTATTGAGGATTTGAGTTATGTCATTGGATATGAGATAAGAGTTTCATGTATACATCCCAAGATGGTCATCATGTTGCAGGTTGGATGGGATGCATCATGATATAGTTGTTATTGACTTCTTTAAAGAAAATAGGTTTGAGTTTTTTAAAATTTCAACAACAACTTATCTAATGTTTTCCTAAATACCTTATTGGTGGAATTATACTTAACCAAACCAAATGATATTGATTTTTCACAATAGTTATTATCATAAGATAATGTCATTTATATATATGTGCATGTATGTGATCTTTATCCTTCAGGGGAAGTATGGTGTGTCGATTTCTAGTTAGGATTAGTAACCTAGATTTCATAGTTGGATTGGGTATGGGATTTGTGATATGCATGAGAACCCTCGAGTGGGTATATTGGCCTATGATTTTCCTCGTGATATTTGAGATGGGTTCATAGATGCTTCTTCATGGGTTGTATCCTATATAGGATGTGACATGTGAACTAGGGTTGAGAGAGACTAGTAATATTGAGATGTATCTTGGGATATTGGTGATTGGAGTGTTCTAATCAAGTGAAATAGTGATTCTCATTTCCAACTGATGAGGGTTTTCTTGTATGTATGTAATCCAAGAGAGGACTTATCCTAGGTCTATGAGTTCATTAAATAAATAAAAGTAAGTTTAGACACTTTGTTCTATAGTGATGGTATATAGGTGGATTGTGGTTTGGTATTCAGTTAGTAATATCATTGTATTTGGTATTGTGAATGTAAAAGCATGGGTAGTGCTTGTGTTTTGTTAAGTATAACATGAATAATTGACATGGTTATTTGGGGGATAAGTTAAGTTAAACTATGATTATTTGGATGTTATTGTAATGATGCATATTAGGTGTTTTAATGGAGTGTATACATGCTTAGATTCATGTTATACTAATAACGGTTAAATTTAGGTATTGTGGGAGGCTTCCAAGATACACTCTTTCCATGTCAGTAAGAGCGTGAGTTCTTTATCAGCATAATTGGTATGTTGGTTGTGTAGTATAAGATTAGCATTTCAGGTGGGGATTTGGGTAGTTATTAGGTGTAGTTTTACTTGGTTAACATGTGGTTTATAATAATTGTTGGATTTTCATAGATCTCATAGATAGAGAGATTTAGTGATGAAGGTAATGTGACTATTGGGAATTTGGTCATGGGGACATTATCAATCCATGGTTGTTTCATGTGATGCTTTCCTAATGTATGGGTTTGTTCAATTGCGGAGATGCCAGGTTTCTCAAGATGGTTAGTGCATTGTGATACCAAATGACACATATTTTGATGCATTTTTTATTACAATTAGATGGTCCTTGAACATTCTTCCTATGGTTTATACATTATTCTATGATACATGTGATATGTGGTCTCATCGCTTGTTTTATATCAACCTTAAACTAAAAACAAATTGGTATTCCTTGACCCATTTGAGTGGTGTAAAAATTTTAAGGCCATGACAGAGCCTTTTATCATTAACCTTTCATGCCTTAGACATTTATGGTCATGGGATTCCCCTTTTAGTGTGATACATATTGGATATGGATCCAATAGGGGTATGTCTATGCTAAACTAAAACATATTGGGCCATCAGATAGGTTCTTTATCTTCCACTTAGTAAGGAAATTGATTGAAAAAGGGAGTATCTAGTAAAAATTGGCATATATAAAACCAATATGTTACCTAATAACTTCTGCCTCATTGAGTGTTACATGGGGTGATTGTTCCTCCCTCCTGAGATTTTATTCTAAGGGGATATACTTTGGTTGTGATTATGGATATAGGTTGGGCATGTGTATACCAACCTAGCATAGACCTAAGGATGTGTTATAATTTATGGAAGCCCTTCAGTGAGATTTTTATCTTCTGTTGTTTTGGTTGTCTTTATACCATTGAATGTTTGGGGCTTTGGTATGTGATAGAATTTCTTCATGCCTGTGTAATGTGTTGTGGCTCATTGGGCTTTGATAGTGATGGTATGAATTGGGCTTACACAGCTAGGATACCCAGGTGCTGCTATGGAGCAACAATGATATGAATGGGACTTACACAGTTGGACTGCCTAGGTACTTCTATGAATCAGTTATGGTATGAATCGAGCTTACACAATGGGGCTACCCGAATGCTGCTATATAGTAGAAATGGTATGAATATGGGTTACATATATGGTATTCTCATTGGATGTGGTACAAATTCAAACATAGGCCTAAATGGAATGATGTATACCACACTCGAGAAATCAAGACATAAAATGAAACATCATAAATAAATAAAATGCATAGAAGGAAACATGAGAAATCAAGAAAATGTTAGGACATGAAAATGTTTGGTGGCAACTATGTGCCATACATGTTACATATACAAACCAACTATTCTCATACTTGTTCAACACATCAACAACACTACTACTCATCATCTGATGCTGCATCGTCACCCTCTCCACCTTCATCTCCACCACCTTCTGCCACCTATAAGAACATTATATTGAAAATTAAATATTGTTGCATATTTATAATTAAACTTAAAACCAATAAAAGTGTGCAAACTAAATGATTTTTGATTTTTTTGTGATTTACCTGCTCACCACTAGCCGATGCACTACCACAGGGGGCATATCTGCTCATATGCTGACGTATTTCAAGCAACTCTTTCTACAAAGCAGATATCTGATCCCCCTGCTGGTGAACTGTGTTTTGTAGAGAAGACATATCCCTCTAAGTATCTTCAGGTATGAAATGACTATAACCAGGAGTAGATGTAGCTGAAATCCCTAATGTCCTGCCAAAGACCTCAGATGGTACGGGTCCCAAACCCATCCCGCGCACTCTACCAGGATGCTCCTTCCCAAGGACTTTACCAACCAGGTCATCCTGGGAGACTAAGTAGGATTGCCCAGGATTGACATCCCATATTTCTTTAATTTTTACCTATAAATAAAATATCAATATATATTAACACAGTAAAAACTGATAATAAGTTATTATAATAAATAATTGACTTCATACCCCAACTTCTCTGGCAGGTTCATTAACAAAACTTCCATCAGTTTTTTTATGAACATCCAGCCACAGTTCTGTTCGGGATGCTTCATTCCCTAAACTCTGTGACTGCATTAAACAAAGATAAATCAACAATTAAATATGTTAAATAGATAATATTGTCTTATAAATATTTAAACTAATTAAAATATTACCAATGACATTCGGCTTCTAGCAAATCTTTTTGAGCCCGCAGTGTGCGGGATGACTTGCTTTGCCCGGTTTGATGCATTCTGTCTTGAGAGATCCTGAAATAAATAAAATTCAATTTAACAGTAATGTATTCAATGTCTATCTCCTCTTCATGTACATGTATAAATGTAAAATGAGGATAATATAATAATATATATTTCAATACCATCCGCTTCTCATCACGATGGCTATCGACAAAAACTTTCCACTGTTCTTTCGGTACCCCACTGGGTAGCTTCTCATACATCTGTTGCACGGTCAATGAAGTATCATTGACATCACACCACAACCTCCATTTGAAATCTTTCCATTTTTTTCCAAGATTTTTCAATGTCCACTTCCGTGCTATCACATCAGCAACGGTAAAGTGGAAGAACATCTGTATACAGAAATTCATTTTGAATATATTAGTAACATGGAATTCAATTAAACCATAAAGTAATAAAATTACCTTTATCTGAGAATCAAAAACTTCATTTTTCCATTTTGGAGGCATATGCCTCCAATAATCATATGAAATAGGCAGGGAAATGGGCTCCGCTGCCAGCTGACCTATAATCTGACCAAGTAAACCTACGGCATCATCCGTCGGGACCCCATAAGAATCAAATGGCACCACTATCTTCTCGCCATTCATGTTCCAAACATCAGAACTTAAGTGTTTTTCCACGGTTTCATTTTTTTCATCTGCAGTTAGAAAACAATTACTATAAACAAAATGCAATAAATTAATTTAATTAAAATTTGTACCTATAATTGTGACCCTCCAGAATGCCAGTGATGAACTGGAAGGGGCGTGTCGCTGCCCCACTGCTGAGGCTCCTGTAGGGGGAGGCGATGACTCATCCTCTAATGTAACATCCACTAACGGTGTCAGAGATGGTGCAGGGGGAGATGATGCAGGGATATAGGCAGCTACTGCCTCAGATGTCGTGGGGACAGACGGATCGTCTTCTGTCGCAGAAGTAGATGAAATGGTGTACCACTTCTTCCTTGGAATTCCTGTCATTTAATCAAATAAAATTAAGTTCATAATATATATTTCAAAAAATTTATGCAGAAAAAAAAATTAAAAATGATAATAGATTCCCAGTACTAACAAACAAAATATATATAACAATGATAATGAATGACTACAGAAATGAAACAAGTTGTTGCTGAATGAATAAATAATTGTACATACAGTCATTTTCCCCTTCAATAATGTCGGTTTCCTACTCCATTGCTTCATCCACTTCATTCATCCTTGCAAGACTAATATTTTCAATATCATGATGGACAAATAATTATGCTTCCTGTTATTGATGAAGTTCAATTGCTGAGGTCAAATCTTCCACTTCATCACCCATATCATTCAAATCTCATTGTATTACATGAGTAACTACACTCCACCCTTCATCCACAACATAATTCACATAATATACCATTTTTTCCTGTGATTCTAAGATATATGGATCATGCAGTTCACGATCACCAACATCCATCAAGCGAGAGAAGTTTATAGAAGTAAATTGCAAGGAATCTCTTTTAACACCTCTGATAATATCGACCCATTTGCATTTGAATAAAACAACAGAAAAATGCTCGTGGTAGTTTAATTCAATAATATCATGCAACTTTTCATAGTATTCCACTTCAGCAAATGTAAATACACCACTATTCTGTGTTTTCAAACCCACTTCTCGATCAATAGTACGAAATCTAAAACCATTCACATTATAAGCGTCGAACTTTCTAACTTGTTTTATAGGACCTCTAGCAAGAAACTTCAAATCTTCTGACAAGTCTGCTCGAGTATCAGTATTCATGATCTGAAGAATAAAAATATAATTTAATAGATTTTCAAATTGTATGTGTCAAAATAATATTCGTATTTATTGCAATATTTATAAACTTACACATCGTGCAAACCATTATACCATCTCTTTATTCACAGCTTTCATTATATCTTTTTCATTTCGTGTTCGGCCTCTCATTCGTCTCTTTGTTTGTATCTTAAACTCTTCAATAAATGGATCTGAAATTTCACTATTCAGTATCACATATCTATGTGCCTGTAATAACTCCAATTCTGTCAGTGTCGCGTATGAGGTCCTCCCAACTGATCGGCCAATAGCAGGAAATATTTTTGATTTCTGATGCATTTGAGATTGAGTTGATGTGTCGTCAACACGTCCAACTCGATTAAATCTTGTCTCAATACCATCCAAATATCAGGAACAAAAGGTGAGACACTCCTCAGCCAAATATCCTTCAGCAATAGAGCCTTCTGGTTGAGCTTTATTTCTCACGTATGCTTTCAAATGCCCAAGATATCTGTGAAAAATAATAATAATATTATGCATTTATTTAAATTCCAAATATTGTTTACTTAACTGGAAACATATAAATAAAATACCTCTCAATTGGATACATCTATCGATAATGAACGGGGCCTCCTAATTTAGCTTTGTCAACCAAATGCACAGTTAAATGCATCATGACAGTAAAAAACGATGGAGGAAAGATCATCTTCATTGCACAAAGGGTCAATACAAACCTCTCCTGTAGGTTGTCAAGCTGTAATGGATGTAGAGTTTTCTCACATAATTGCCTGAAAAATGTGCAGAATTGCAGTACAACAGCAGTAACTTTTTCAAGTAATAATGTACGCAATGCCAATGGTAGTAATTGTTGTAACAAAACATGTGAATCGTGACTTTTCAATCCATATAACTTACGATTCTTCAAATCAACACACCTCGAGATGTTACTCGAATACCCATCATATACCTTCACATTCTTTAAAATTTAAAGGAACGCATCTTTATCCCTATTTTTCATTGAAAAAATGGCTGGAGCATACTTTTCATTCTCATCTGGCCAGAGATCACGTTTTATGTTCATTACTTATAAGTCTTTGCGAGCATTGAGATGATCCTTCGACTTTCCATTCCCATTAAGTAATGTGAAAATCAAATTATCACATACATTCTTCTCAATATGCATCGCATCAAGATTGTGGCACAAAGAATTAAATTCCTAATACGGAAGTTTGAAGAATATACTTTTTTTCTTCCATTGTTGCGTTCTGATTTCACTTGACGATGCACTTCGCACTCGTTTTCCGCTATCAGTCAAATGGTGAATCTTCCCAAATTCTGTTTTAACATTTTCAAGCTGTGTCAATATTTCAGAACCGGTTAACAACTTTTGAGGTGGTATACGATCAATGGAACCATTAAATTTTGATTTGTTCAGCCGAAATCTATGAGATGCATCAAGAAATCTTCGATGGCACAAGAAGCACCATTTTCTACTGTGAGGTAGCCGTTTGGGCTCGAAATCAAAGTTACAAACGGGACAAGACAAACTCGTATAAGTGTTCCAACCAGATAAATTCCCACGCCCAGGGAAGTCACTAATGGTCCACATTAAAGCAGCATGCATTTTGAACATTGTTTTAGAAGAAACATCAAATGTCTCAACACTGTTGCTCCATAACTCCTGCAATTCTTCAATCAAAGGCTGCAGGTATACATCAATATCATTTCCAGGCATTTGTTTTCCAGGAATAATCATCGAAATGATAAAAGATGTTTGTTTCATACACATCCACGGAGGCAGATTATAAGAGATCAAAACAACTGGCCAAATGCTATAACTCGTACTCAAAGTCCCAAATGGATTGAATCCATCGGCAGCCAATCCCAATCGAACATTCCTAGGATCAGCTGAGAAATATGGATGTAATTAATCAAATGTCTTCCATGATTGGGAATCTCGTGGATGTCTCATTAACCCATCATTATTATTATCTACAGAATGCCACTTCATGTGTTCGGCGATTTTTGATGACCTGAATAATCTTTGCAATCGAGGCTTCAAAGGAAAGTAATGCAAAACTTTTGCAGGTGTGTTCCTTTTCTTCTTCTCCATGAAATTATGTTCAGTCATACTTCCAACATCAACTTTTGACTGCCATCTAGAAGAAGAACATTTCTTACAATTCTGTCTACTTGAATCTTCACCCCAGTAAAGCATACAATCATTGGGACATGCATGTATTTTTGTATAATTCAGACCATGCTTGTTTACAACTTTTTTTCATCTCATAAAATGATTATGGGATTTTTGCTTCAGGAAATGCATCATGAATCAATTCCAATAACATGGACATTGCCTTATTTGTAATTCCACATAGACATTTGATATGGTACAACTTCAGCAGAAATGAAAGCTTTGAATATTTCAAACACCCACTATACAACTCTTGATTTCCATTGTCAAATAAATCATGAAACGCATTTTCCTCACTGAAGTTTTCCCTTACATTTGGCTCCACAGAATCAATAGGAGGATCCAATGATATATTACAATCTTGATCTGCTTGTGTTACAGTCTCAAAAACATCACTTGTCACGTTTCAATTTGTAGCACCCTCTTCTGGTTGTTCTGATATGTTTTGATGCTCATAGTGGTGTCTTGCAGTGCCGAATGCATCATTTATGAGGTTTTGCATTTCATTTTCCATTGGCGAAAAACTTGGGACCTCATTCTGTGGATTAACATCAGTCCTCAATCTTTCTGTATTGTTTGATTCTCCATGCCAAATCCAACACACATATTGATCAGGGAATTACTTCAGTATTAAATGTTCATAAACTTCATCTCTCTTCAACCATGTTCTAAATTTACATTTAGGACATGTACATCTTATTCTCCCTTCAACGGATCAATTAGAAATTGAAAAATCTAAAAACTCATTCAAACCCTTAACATATTGAGGTGTGTTCCTCGGTAATGTGATCCAGCTTTTATCCATGTATATCACAATGTGCCTACACAAAATATATGATAGTGTAAGATTACAGAAAAATAATATAATAAAGATGAACCATTGATCATAAAGTATGCATAATATAATAAAGATGATTCATTGATCACATTTACCACTTCAGACCAACCAAACAAGTCTGTTCCATAGGAGACAGCATCAACACCTCATTGAGGAGCAATAAGAATATCGGGTTACACACTTATCATAACACTATCGATCACACATTTATGTTGCCTCAAACAACACCCCATTTATGTGTGATCGAAACTAATCATAATGCATTTTAAACCTGAGACATTATGTGATTGTTTAGTCTTGACCTTAGAAGTCCTCCAAGAGGAATGATGTTTCTCAATGGTTTCATACACAACCAACCATATCAAAGTCGTATTTCCTATGACAAAGAAGAGTATCTGGGTACCAATCCATGTACTGAATATGGTGTGAGGTAAATTAAGTAGGCCACCACTAATGGTTTCTAATACATAATCTATTCCACGAATATAAAACAAACAATAGTGTGCAGGTATATCAAAATTAAGTGTCACTATAAATATAAATCCGTGTCACACTCAGGTTTCTTAGGAGACACTTGGCACAATCTCAAACCTTAGAGATTTCATGTAAACATTGGTAATAATATCCACTTTGAAATGCACCAACCTAGAAAAGTTAGTGGAATACACTATAACAATACATTCCCATTTTTATAATGTTAGAAAGTATCAGGTCTTTTCCACATGTAACATTTTAGGATAAAACTACAGTTTATATATTTTCTTGAAGGATTCCCACTTAAGATCCTCATAAAATATAGCATGCACAATTGAGCCTCACCATTTCCTTCCCAATCCATCAAGAATATATGTTGACCCCCACCCCTTAGATTCCTTGGGAATCTTTATAATTTTAAATCTCCTACCAATCTACTCAATCCTCTCCTCATATTTCTAGATTCCATTATCACCATGAAAGATAGGTGGATTCTTGTTAGTAAATTATGAGTCATGATCCACTACTCCTCCTGGGTTTTTAATACCTTCATAACCAAAGTATGAATAGTGCATATTATAACTTCCACTAAAGAAGATACCACTAAGGGATTCTCCTATTAAACCCGTCTCGCAAATCTATCACTTATATTCATAAGACCTCTTCTAGTAGGAATCATCTAACAAATACAAGATGAAAACCCCTTTTGTCATGAGAAAATTCCTAAATCATAGAACAACTTCCATAATCCATATTAATGATTTAAAATAATAATAATTTTATGAATTTATGAATTTTATTAATGAAATATAAAACATAAGAAAGGAATAGTTTTTTTTAAATAGACACCAAATCTAGTTTATTCAATCAACAACAAAGACCAAGTGAAAATATTTTCAAAAATAACTAACCACCCATAGTAACTTGAATTCATACATGGAGGTGAGATGTATAGGCACCATCCCACACATATTAACTAAATTCTAGTGCTACTAAATCTAGTCTACCAATGAAACTAAACCAAAACTAGGAAGTTTCGTAACATTCCAGGCTCAATATTCCTTTTGATATTAATTTATAAAGAACCGACTAGGGAAAACTAGGCAAGTCTCCCAAGAGGGTCTTATACATGGAGATGTGTAATAAAGAGACATGAAAGTAGTATCTTGTTTTAGAGAATAAAGTTATGAAACCAAATTAAAATAAAAAATAAAGATAAACATCCATTAGTATAAAAAATTCAATCTAAATAGGCCAAACCATAAAGAATTTAGTCAACCACTTTTTGTGAGAAAAACCATTTTTGAAGAAAGACCTCTTTAAAAACATGTATATTTTCCATAAAATCCATTTAAATCCATCAATTTCATGAAACAAGCCAAAAAAATTAATAAGAATATAAGGAAATTTTAAATTAGAACCGCTTGTATAGATACACCTACCTTATAAACATAAGGAACCTAAGATCCTTCGACAACATAAATTAGAAACAAGCAGATATTCCTCAAATAGAAAAGGAATGAGGGAAAAACACAATGGATTGATTGATAACACAAATTATTTATGAAACCATCGAAACCATATCACACAACACTACCAAACCAAGAACATAAATGATAAAGAGAGTGAATGATATTACACGTACCCAAAGGAAGACAACCCACCACACTAGTGAACAAATGCTCCAAGAAAAGAAATCTGGTAGAGGAAGATACCCAATATTATCTAAAATCTTTCTAGGATTTATGAGGGAGGTCTTCACATTGAATGGAAGAAGGGTAATATGTAAATCATGATAAAAACCATTGGTTCTAAATAATTAATGTCATGAACCCCTTTCATGGTGTGAATTCCACGATTTATAAAAATACCCAAAAAAGTATCCTTAGTTTGAATTAATCCTAATCAACCCATTAAAAACTTGAAAATGTTTTGTGACTTGTAATCTTTCAAGCTCTAAACCAAACTCATAGTATCTACCCTGCAGTAGATTCACATTGTGTAACAAATTCATGATTCGAATCAAAGAACCAAGAAATAACTAAAAATTACCAAAATAGAAGGTGGTCGCGGGGGGCGTTGGGGGGTGCGGGGGTTGCCGGAGGCCGCGGGGGGTGCTGGGGTCGCCGGAGGGCGCGGGGGGGGGGGGCGTGTGGGTGTGGGGGGCGCGCAGGGTGCGGGGGTCGGTGGGGGTCGAGGGGGGCGTCGGGGGGTACGGGGTTCGCCGGAGGGCGTGGGGGCGCGAGGGGTGAGGGGGTCACCGGAGGGCACGGGGGCGCGGGGGGCGTGGGGGGCGCGTAGGGCGCGGGGATCGCTGGGGGTCGAGGGGGGCACCGGGAGTGTGCAGGGTTCGCCGGAGGGCGTGGGGGGCGCGGGGGGTGCGGGGGTCGTCGGAGGGCGCGGGGTGCGCGGGTGTCGCCGGGTCCGAGGGGGATCGGGGAAGAGGGGGGATCGGGGAAGAGGGGCGAGGGTTTGTGGGGGAACCACGGTAGGGGTAGGGGAAAGGGTTGTGGTTTTTTAAATAAAATAGGGTTTCGCGGCGGTTTATTAAAAACCACCATGAAACCTTTCACTGAAAACGTTTAGCGGCGGTTTTGTGAACCGCCACCACAAAACCGCCACTAAACCCATTTTTTTTGTAGTGACATGTGATGGATCATGCACTTACCTCCTCAGCTATGACACATAGAAAACACTATGCACCTGGTGCATCTGTTGAGGAATAGCTAGATATTACGCCACCTCACCTACTCTACTCAGGATCTGAAAAGGTCTGATAAACCTTAGAGATAGATTGTCACCCCGACCAGACCTCTGTAATCCTCATCGAGGTGAGACCCATAGGAAGATATGGTCTCTCTCTTAAAACTACAAGGGTCTTCGTCTCCCATAGGCATAAGACTTTTTTTGGCTCTATACAGTCTTCATCCTCTTCTAGATGATCTGAACCTTCTCTGTGGTAGCCTGTACCAACTCTGGACCCATAAGTGCTGACTCCCCTGAGTCTGTCCAGCATAGTGGTGACCTACAAGGTCACCCGTATAGGGCCTCAAACGAATCCATGCCAGTTGTGGAGTGATAAATTTTATTGTAAGCGAACTCTAGTAGTGGCAGGTGGTCCTCCCAACTATTTCCAAAATCAAAGAAACAAGCACGAAGCATGTCCTCAAGTGTCTATATGGTCCGCTCCATCTAACCATCTGTCTAAGGATGGAAGGCGGTGCTTAAATGTAGTCGATTCCCGAATGTATCCTATAATCCCTTCCACAATTGGGATGTAAAATGAGCATTGCAATTTGAGACGATCGTCAATGGCACCCCATGAATCCATACAATCTCTTGTACGTAGAGACATCCCAATATCTCTACTGATCCCTACTTTAGGATGGGTAGGAAGTGGGACAACTTGGTAAGTCGGTCAACGATCACCTAGATGGAATCATGGCCCCTGGTCATACGTGGTAGCCCTGTCATGAATTCCATGGAGATACCATACCACTTCCACTCAGGTGCCTCGTGTGGCTGAGCTAATCCTACTAGTACCCAATTCTTGGCCTTCACTTGCTGAAAAGTTAGGCATTGTGATACGAACTCATCCACTGCTTCTTCACCCTCGGCCATCAGTACTGACGCCGGAGGTCCTGTTACATCTTCACCACTCCATTATGTACCTCCAAGTTGGATGTGTGGAACTCCCTCAACACCTCCTCTCGTAACATCACTGGCACCATGGTGCGTCCTTTGAAAAGGATGACGTGCTCCCCACCTTCAGAAAATACATCGGGAGCCTATCCTAAGGATATCTGAGCATGTCGGGCCTCGCAGTCAATGTCCCCAAGTTGTTCCTCCCTGACTCGCTAAAGGAGTAAGGGAGTAACTATCATAGACTGGAGGTAAGATACTCCATCCATATCCACGAAGTATAACTACAACGTAGCTAGCTGCTCTGTCACCTCGCTCAACAACTGAAGAGAAGACCTCATGCTGAGTGTGTTTGCCACCATGTTCCCCTTCCCAAGAGTATAGACTATCTCAAAGTCATAGTCCTAGAGGAACTCTAGCCATCATCTCTATCTTAGGTTCAAGTACTTCTGTGATTAGATATACCTGAGACTCTTGTGATCAAAGTAAATAGTAAATCAATCACCCATCAAGTAGTGTTTCTACATCTTCTTGGTGAAGACCACTGCTGCTAACTCCAGTTCATGGGTAGTATAGTTCTTCTCATGCTATCTCAACTACTCTGAGATGTAGGTGATCACCACTCACTCTTGCATCAGGACACAACTTAGTCTGGTCCCTGATGCATTGCAGTAGACTACATACCCAACGCCCTCCTCTGGTAGTCTCAAGATAGGGGCACTCATCAGTCTCTGCCTCAACTTCTGAAAACTCAGTTGGCATATCTCCATCAATACGAAGGGTTGTCACTTCTTTTTCAAAGATTACAAGGGTGTCGTAACTCTGGAAAATTCAGGTATCAATTTCTAGTAGTACTCTACCAATCCCAGGAAACTTCGCACCTCGGTCACACTCCTGGGTGGATCCCAAGAAATAACATCCTCTATCTTCTCTACATTAACTGCAACTCCAGCCTCCAAGATAATGTTCCCTAGAAATTGGAATTCCCATATCTAGAACTATCACTTTGAGAGCATTCCATAAATTTGGTGCTCTCAAAGTGTATCCAAAACTATCTGTAGGTGCTTGGTGTGCTCCTCCTCTGATGCCGAGTATATCATGATGTCATCAATGAAGACCACCATCAAGCGATCGAGGTAAGGCCAGAAGATCCTATTCATGATCCCCATGAACACTTTCGGAATGTTGGTCACACCAAAGGTCATTACCAAGAACTCATAATGTCCATACTAACATCTAAAGGTTGTCTTCGGTACGTCCTCATCTCGTACTCTGAGCTGACGATTGCCTGATCTAAGGTCTATCTTCAAAAACCATCAAGATCTCTTTAGCTGGTCAAATAGATCATCAATCATTTGGAGTGGATAATTGTTCTTCATGGTCACCTGATTTAGGTACCGATAGTCCATGTAAAGCCTCATAATCACATCTTCCTTCTTGGAAAACAAAATCGGAGATGCCCATGGAGAAAAACTGGGCCTTATGAACCCCTACCTCTACAAGTCCTTTAATAGTACCCGCAACTTACGAAGCTCCGCAGGATACATCTGATATTCTAGTGTAGATATCAGTGTCATCCCAGGGTATAGGTCGATGTAGAATTCTACCTCTATATGAGGAGGTAGTCTCAGAACATAATTAGTAAAGAAATATGCATACTAGTCCACCACTATAGGATAACTTTGACTCTTCACATCAATTACTCTCAGGGTAAGGCTAGCCAACTAATGAGTGATCGGCAGCACCCTCCTCCAAGAAAGTCTATCCTGAGATGAAAAAGTTCCCTTCTCGACGGTGAAGGAAAACATGGTTCCATCCTCATGGACACATCTGACTTTGCACCTAAGATAGTCAATCTGAGCATGGACCATGGATAAACAGTCCATAGCCAAGATGACATCATAAGGCCACGACGCTGCAACTATGAGATCCTAGCCAAATCTCTCGCCTCCTAGAGTAATCTCACACTACCGGAACCAGTGTGTAATCATTAAATCATATCCCTTAGGGGTATCTAATTGTAAGAATCAAGAAAATAGATCTACCAGAATCTACGAGCTTCGAATGAGAGTCATGGCAATGAAAGAGTGACTGGAACTTGTGTCTATAAGTACTGCAGCTAGGGTGGTGTTGACATAGATCGTACCTTGAATCATCTTTGGAGCATCATGGTCATAGGAATCAGCTACCTAAAGTTGAGCTCATCCCTGTCTGCCTGCTCCCTGAGGTCGAGGTGGACCACCAGGAGGTGGTGGCGGTTGAACCTCAAATCACCACCCACTGCCTGTTGCACGGCCTGCTCCCCTGCCACGTCTACTGCCCTATGGACCTCCTCACTAAAATCCCTGCCTCTTCCTCAGTAGTCCCTCAACCATCTATTGATTGTCGGTATAGCAGGTCAGGTAGTCGCGATCCATGTGGCCATGTCCTCTACACGTGAAGCACAGTCTGCTCCTCTGTTAGCCTGCTCTACCTCGTAATCCCTGCACCTTTGAACCTACGACCTGGGGTCATCCTCTGGAGTGTCTGGCCCACTTAGACCTCTACGTCATCTACCTACTACATAATATAGATGACTCAGCTACCTTTCATCCAGTGGTGGCTCTCACCATTAGTGCTTTATCAGCTAAAAATCTCTCCACCAATAATTCTCACTTGAGAACCCTATCATGCATTGGGATATTGAGTGATACCATCAATGCTCTGATCTCCCATTGGAGACCCTACTAAAAGGTTTGGGCCCTAAATAAAGGGTTTTGTACCATGTTTGTGGAGTAGCGTGAGAGGTCAGTGAACCTCGCTGAGTACTAGGCTACTATCAGGCCACCTTGCTGTAACTTCAAGAGCTCTTGAATATGCACAAAGCATATTGTATCTAGAAGAAAATTCACCCTGAAGAGGCTCTCGAAGTCCATCTAGGTGAGGGTCGCCTCATCATGTAACTAGAGAATCAGGCTCCACTATCTCCCTATTGTTCCCTAGAAGAGGCTAGCATCTAGGATCACCATCTGCTCTGCTGGTGTCTCAACCAAGAGAAAAACTTGTGTTATGGCCTCCAACTAGTCCTCAACTGCCTAGGGATTTGTCTTCCCTTGAAACCTCAGAGGATACTACCGCTGGAACTCATGTAATGCACTTAGTTGGTGTGCATCGTCCACTAGTGGGGCTAGTGTAAACAGTTTCCCAATAGGTAGTGGTGCTACTGGTGCACCACCCGAAGGTGCTATCACTGTAAGAGGTCCCTACACCGAAGCCTCATCGCTTGGTGGGCCATCATCATGAACTCTCTCTAGAATCCTAGTTGGCTGTCTATGTGGAGGAATCCTGAAAAGAAACACGTGTTATATGGTCAATAAGTTATACCTGGTGAGATGACTCAAAAGAGATCAAAAGTAAAACATTTTCAAAACACACGCAATCAATTTTTTGATGAACCGAGTCGAAAATAAGAATTAAGAGTCCTGGTGTATGGATACGTCGGCCACCTCCCCAACACTGGACTCCACAAACTAAAAACCACACTCAAAACACATAACACTATTGCTCCATTGGAAATATCAGAGTCCTAGTTCTTCAGTAAAACCGAATCCTCTAATACCACTTTGTCAAGACCCGTCCCCCGGGGCCAGTGTTGTGACTACCCCAAGCCCACCTTCCCTAGGCCAGGGGTTGAAAACTAGCACTGGAAAGGAATTTCCCTAAAATAAGAAAGCATTACCTTTGAACTTGAAAGAACACAGACCAAGAACATGATAATATGCAAACCACGTGGTAAAACTATAGTAGTAAAATGTGTACTGAAAGTAAAGGGGACGGAATACAAGACCAACTAAAAGATGCAACTACAACAAAAAACAGCTCCTGAGATCATCCACCAAGGATCTTACCTGAAGGGTAGGTACAGCTCATCTCCACAAATCTACTCGTCAACCAGTCACCTTTGTGTACTACCTGGTCCTGGTTCTTAAGGTCTCAGCCAAACTGATTATCATCTACATAGGACACAACAAGGTACGGGCGTAGCCCATGAAGGGGTGAGTAAAACAATACCTAGTAGGGATCCCGAGACCCCCGGATGTCTCTCATAATTCCAAAAAGGAAAACCACAATGCATGATCTCAATCACAAATCACAAAGCAAATGACTCAGCTCAAACCAAGTATTCAACTCAGAGTTCAGGAATAAAGATGATTAGTCTTAAGCTATATCATTTTATTCTGTTAGGAAGTTTCCAAAAATGATCCACAAAAGAGTTGTTACATTTTTAATCCACACAGGGTTGTATGTCACTGATCCAAGATGGGCCACTCTAAGGCCGGTTCTCATCGGTTAATGCACTATTAATCTACACAGGGTCGCTAGAATTTTGATCCACACAGGGTCGCTATAATGTTGATCCACACAGGGTTGCTAGAATGTTGATCCATATAGGGTTGCTAGAATGTTGATCCACACAGGTTCACTATGATTCTGATCCACACAGGTTCTCTATGATGTTGATCTCCACCGGGTCACTATGATGTTGATCCAAACAGGGTCACTCTTCAATTGACAGCCAGCCACAGGATTCCTCGCACCCGGTGCGCTTGAGTTTCATAGTATATGTTCCTCAAGATATCTTTCATGCCTAAACTTCTATGACATTCCACAAAGGAGTAACCCAAAGAACCCCCATGTTTTAATGGTCCCAATGTGATAAATGACGTGTCAATCGGATGCCCGGTTTGTGAGTTATAGGCATTTTAGTGTTGAGGGCCCGATTGGATTCAGGTTCGATCCAAAACAGCCATAATCCAACTTTCTCCAAAACTCAGGTGGAGTATCTCAAAATGACTATCTCATGCCAAGGATTCTATCACTGTAGACAATTCGTCAAACGGACGTCTAGTTTGTGAGTTATGGATTTTTTATTGTAATTGGGCCAAAAAGGGTCTGGGTCTAGTCCAACCTGGTTGAACTGACCTGACCCACCCAAACCTGGGCTGACCCAACCCAGTTTGGGTTCATCTCGGGTCTAACCTAGCTCGGCCTGAACTGGCTGGGCTGTCTCAAGTGGGCTGGGCCACGGACCTGCCCAGCTCGCCGGGCGGCCTGGCCCCCAGCTGGGTGGCATGCGCGAGGGGGGTCTCTCCCCTTCCTGAACGACTGAAACCATTTGTAATTACAACAGCAGTGCCTCGTAGCACTGCCTCCCTATTATCGGGACCCACGGGGTGTGGGTCCCCTTCTTCGTAGCTTCAAAGTTGTGGATCTTCATCGTGGTGCGTGACGGTGTGCCGCCTTCTACCAACACAGCCGGCCAAGGTCCATCCACCCCTTTTGAACACCGCGGATCGATGTCCTGGCTTCCCTCCCCGACACACAATGACGTTCCACCTACTTCCATAGTATTCGTCCGATGATGGCTGACGTCATCACCGCTGGCGCCGGTTGCTGGTGTCGCGCTGGAGAAACTTCCACGGGCCACCGAGTGAGCTCTAAAGGTCTGTTTTCCCTTCTAAACGCACGTACAGGCCTCTCGGGTTTCTATCATCACAACATGGCTCCCATATTTGAGTTTTCGTCGAGTTCAAACTTTTCCCGTTAAGAACGCAACAAAAACCAAAGCGGCAGAGGGTCCAGGCCTTGTTTTTTTGGCCCACACCCTCCGCATTAGCATCATATCAAGCGGGTAATAATTAAATCATCAAAGATAAAATAAAATTCATTCAACACTTCCAAGATTCTTCATGATTTTCAAGAACTTGGTAAAGAAACAAATTCTCATGAATTAAAACATAAACAACCCCTACCTTGTAATCGGAGGATATGTCACGGTTGTGGAAGAAGAATCCACGCTTGATGAAGTCGTCGTCGTTCGTCGATCCTGGATTGATTCCTCCAACGTTTTCATCTCAGCCTTTGTTCTTTGTTGGTGGAAGATTTCATGGTACTTCCTTACACTTACGTGTCAAAAACCCAAGCCCAAGATTCATTTAAATAGAGGGGAAGGTTGATTAACACATCGAAATATTAATGAGGTTCATTAATGAATGAACCTCTTAACTCTCAATGGTGTGGTTACAAAATAGAAAAGTCATGACATTATATGGCTTGACAACTCAATGGTCCTGCCACCGCCACTCAACAGTTGGTAGAAAAATAAAAATAACATTTTTATGTTATTTTATTATTCTTCAAAAATACATAAAATTAACTTTTTCACCCGACCTACTGCAGTCGAATTTAAGCCTCCCTTAAGAGAATCCTGGCACTATAGATCCAACGGTGCCCTCATATTTTTAATCTAAGCACTGGTTCAAAAGATAGAAAACTCTGCCCTCGCGTTTACTAAACGTACTTTAAAAAAAGTTCAAATTTTTGTTCCGGGCACACCGGGCCTTAGAATCAAGTGTCGTCAATTTTTTCAGAATTGTAATAATCCCAAATAATTTAAAAAAAATATGTAATTTCTAGATCTATAGAAAAATCTTCCTCCTCCTCCTCACTCTTCAAAACCCAACAGGTAGCACAATCTCAGTTCTCTTCTTCCTATTTTACTTTGATGCACAAATGATTGGTATCTTCTAATCAGTATCATCTCCACTTTCTTCTTATTCTAGAGTTATCTTATTATTCTTGACTCGTATCTTAACCTCTCAATTTTCATACACCTAAACTCTCTTTACATATTTATTTTTATACATAAGTTATTGGAAATTTATTTTCTTATATTCAAAATATAGAAAATCCCTTTGAATTTGGTGGCCCACAATCTCATTCACCTCAATGACCTATACATGGGATTTTCCCATTATCTTCATTCTGATTCAAGCGGTTAACAGCATTTTGTGGGTGTTTTCTCATATTTCCATAAATATGGATATTCTAGAAGATTCATTTAAGTAAATAAATTCATAACTACACCCATGATTCTAAAAATCACGTCATACATTGTATCCTATGAATTTATTGAAGTGCCCTTTATTTTTCTCATATTCAAAATTTATATCATCCAATAAAATGTTATATATTATTCTAGTAGGCATGAGTTCCTCATATTATTCTCATATTCTTTCTCACTAAACTTTCTTAAGCTCATCTTATTCAACCTGTTGAAGCACACAGTAGTTCTTCCCAGCTCAACAGATATTCTGGATACTTCTACAGAAAGCTTAGTTATATCATATACTTCTTCTAACTTCCATATAAATATGAAAAAAAACTTTTAATGAAACTATATAAAATATATATAGAATCTTTAGTTTCAATTAAACTCCTCATAACAGCTTGAGATCTCTAGTGGAACAACTATATTTCATATTACATCTAGATTTATAAGATATAATATCATCTTTATTAGATTCCTCAATCTCAAATTGAATCAAAATATTCTTTGTGATGTTTATAACATTTCATAATATCTCTATTATCTTCAAAATTGTCTTCGGTTTTTTATCACCAAAATAGAATTTCAAATATTTTCATTTGAAATTCTCAAATAACAAATAGTGATCTTCTATATATTCTATATCATTAAACTTTCTTAAATCAGACTTGGATCATGGATCGTAGAATTATAAGGATGTTTTTATCATTTTGGAATAGATCGATCATCATCTCAATTTATTTGTTCTTTAAAATCACAAATTGTATAAATATTAGAAAATTTGAATGAATTTAATTTAATATGATCTCTCAATAGTCATATACTCAGAGTGAATCCATACACTCATTCACAAAGTTATGTGGTGATAGAAAAGTCATATGATGCATCTCAAAACCATACACTAAAAATTATGATTCTCATTATGAAGTCATATGATATACCTAGAAGTCTTGCAATCTTAGATGAAGTTTTATGGTGGATAATTATAACACATAATTCATAAAATAAATTCATACTATAGCCTTGAAGTTATAAAATCATCAGATTCATACATTGAATTCCTTTTCCATTTTCCTACATTAGATCAAATTCATACAATACTATAATTCTTATGATATTATCCAAAGTATGAAAATGAAGTCTTACAATGGAACCCAAAGTCTGATAATGCACCCTCAAAGTATGATGATATCCTCAAAGTCATATACTCACACCAAAATTCATACGGTCTACTTTATAGACATACGATCAAGTCATATGGTGTAGAATTCATATGATTCCAACTTCATAGTTGTACACTTGATCAAATTCTTATGATCTCAACCCAAATTTATATGAATTGTACAATGTTTCCATACTTCATCAAATTTAAACCATACTCTCTTTTAATCCTCTCTATCCATCTCAAATCATTTCAAATATTCATAAAAGTGTTGAAAAATATTGAAATTAGTATCCTTCATGCTATATTACACAAGGATAGTTCCTCCAACACTTTTTATATTAAATCTTACATTTCAGCTAGCTTTGAACTTTAATTATTAAAACTTCTTCAAGTAGTTCACCTAGATGGATTCTTCTATATTTCCTCTACTTTTATAAACTATTGTATATAGAACTAAAATATTTAATACATTCCATTCACATGAGGATTATCTTATTCAACAATTTGATATTAATAATACTACTTGAATCTATCCAGCCAAGATCTTCTAGCAGTAGCTTTACTTACTTTTCTATGTTGATAGTATCTATCTCTCCTCCATTACCCATAATGCATGGGCAATACCTCTATGTTCTTAATTGGGTGGATATATATTGAATCACCCATTTCCCCAAACTTATTGACAACATATATATTTATTTTATTGATTAACAATAAACACAATCATAAACCAAAGGGAACTTCAACCTCCCCCTTTAGATTTGTTATCAATACTTTACAAATACATTAATTAATGTTGATATTTCATAATAAGCTAATTTTTCCTCTCCCCCTCAATGAAAATAAATATAAATAAGAAAAAGTTTTTTATCTCCCCTTGTTCATGGATACCACTTTAAACACCATAATTTCATGGAGAGGTCTTCAAGGGAAAATTATTCCCCCCCTTACTCATCATAATTTAAGAACCACCTTCTCCCCTTTTGGTGATCTCATAACTTCTAAGTGAAGGTTATCTCTTCTCAAACAAACTCTTCTAAATTTAAGAAACTCCACTTCTACCCATGTGTTCATACACTTTCTATATTTTCCATTAATTTCATGAGAGAATGGAGGAACTATATTTCCTTAGTAATATTTCATCAACTAAATAACTCTAAGTCTATGTGTGGTAACCCACTGTAGAAAAAAAGAGAGGTCAATTCAAACAAAAATGTTATCCATAGTTATCCATAATTTGATACCACTTCCAACCTTCCATTTTTAGAAATACTATATAGTATACCTATACTAATGGGGTTATACTCGTGGTTTAGTAAAACCATTGGTATAGGTCCACCCATACTGATAGTTTGAAAAAATCACTGGTATAACCTATTTTTGTTAAGTCTATACCAATAGTTTCAACTAATTGTTGGTATATCCTCTTTATGTAATGTATATTCCAATGGTTTTAAGTAAATTTTGATATAGATTGGATATAGCAACAGTTTTTTAAAACTTTTGGTATACCCAACCACATTTACCCAATGCACGCAGCCTCTCCTCCTCCCATTTCACTCTCATCAAGATCAAGAACCCTATGACATTCATTTTTCTTACCTATCTGCATAAATCTCTCCTCCCTTCTAATTTTAATTTGATTATTATTTAATATAAAATTGGTAAGTTCCAAATAATTCATATCTTCTATAAACCATCATTTCTATTTATTTTCTAGGTTTAGAAAAATATCCTAGATTCATTTTATCAGATTATTCTAGATTCATTGAACAAAGGTTGGTTTTAATTATATTTTTTTATTAAATTGCATAATAAATTTGAATGTAAGTGATGTATTTTTTTAATTTAGTTACTCTATACTTTTATATAAATCTAATATGAACCTATTATTTTGTGTGATATATATGAGGTAAGACTATAATTATTTATTGTAGAACTTTTTTTGTGAAAATATTATAGGGTTATGAACTTATTAATATCAATTTTTTATTTTAAAAAACGAAATTATTAATTTTATGTCTCAAAAAAATACCACACTCAACTCTATGTGTTACATCCAAGATAACTTGACTCTGATTCCCTATAGACTATTTCTTTTGAATGGATCACCTATTAAATATGAAAAAAAACCTCTCACTCTATGAATCTCAAATAATTATGATTTTTTATGAATATTTGATCAAATACACTTATAGAATATTTTTTCCTCACTCTTCATCATGTATTTTATAAGATCTAGATAAATGGATCTATTATAAAAGCCTCCCATAATTCCTTGATTTAAGGTCAATTAGAATAGTTTGTATTAAACCAAACTACCTACATTAAGATGAGTAAAAATAATTTACAAATTAAAATGTCAAAATTATATTATTTAATATAGTACTTATGTACTATCTAAAAAACCTACTTTAGAAAAGGCTTGGTTATCCTATAATAAAAACATATGTCTAGAAAAAAACATCTCAAGAAACCCAAATCAAATGTATCCCCCTTAGAATTATTACATTAATTTCAATCATGTTTTCATTAATTATTTTACTTTATCACTATTTTATCTCATACACTCATTGTTCACACTTTATCATTGCTTCCCACACTTTGTGTTACATGCACTTTTAATTTAGTTTTTCCACTATTTTATACATTTCATTTATTTTATCACCTCTATCACACTTTCACTCATCATCGTACACACATACACCAATATTTTGTGGTACCATACTTACCCTAAATCCCACTCCCACTTGAAATTTTTATGGGGTGACTAGTAAATCTCAGAAGGAATCACTTTAACATCCATCAATATGAGAAACCACTAATTATGGATCTATCTAACATAAATTCATAACTTATTTTTGATGTATAATATTCTTACAGTGAAATAATAATCTTTTATACTTTAATTTATAGAATACGAATAACATAAGTTCAAAATTTAATAGAATAATAAAAAAGAACAATTATAAACACAATTTTGTGTAGTATTATGTATAGTTATTACTTATTGATATAATATAATTCAATATCATGGTTTTATATATATATATATATATTATATATATATAGTATTTTGTTGTATTTTATATTATAATTCTCATATAGACTAGTTTATCAATTATGGTTTTATATAAAGTGAACAATTATTATTTCCTTAAATATAGTTTGGATTTCAATTCAATATTATTTCATTTAATTTACAAAATGAAATATATATTTTTAACAGAATGGATAGAATTTTTATGTATGAAATATATCAGATCTCAATCAATTTTCTAGAAAATTCGGAGATTTTTTTAAATTTTTTATTTACTAATGATTCAGATAGAGGTCTTATACATTTCCCATGTTATAATTGTGTTGGAATAACTTGGTTAAGGCATGAATAAGTTTAATACCATATCACTAAATATGTTTTTCAAACAAAATTATATGTCTAGTATCATGATGGGAGAAAATAAAATCTCAAAATGTTCAAGATCGGAATGAGAGGAATAAATTGGAGAATTTTTTATATGATCAGTTCTTTTTTATTAATCATCACGAGAAATAAAGGATTCCAATATAGTAAGGCCTTGATACTAGTACACATGATGTGTGTGATGAAAATGGTGATGTTTACTAGGTAAAAAAATTGAATGATGCTTCCACGACTCTATTATATCAGCAATGTGGTAAAATGAAATTTTAGTAATTTTTAATCCGACATTTTCATGGGAAAACCATGTATGGGATTTCTAATAATTCCATTAGTTATATTATTAACTTTTTGAAGGATTTACTTTTAGATGATGTAGATATTCCCTTAAACCATTATATGGCATGGAAGTTAGTTGGAGAGTTTGGATTTCCTAAAAATAAAATTCATGCTTTACCAAAATATTGTAGTTTATTATGGGAGGAAACTACTGACTAAAATGATTGTATAAAATGTGTAATATCCTGATAGAATCAAAATTCTAATGGAACACCATCTCATGTTCCATATAAAGTAATGTGGTACTTTCCATTGATTCCCAGACTCCAAAATATTGTTATATCGGATTAAATATCAATAAATATGTGATGGCATGATACTGAGAGAAAGAATAATAATGATGAGTTCATTCATCCTATAGATAGATTATCAATGAAAACATTTGATGATCAATATCTTTATTTTGTAGTTTACTTGTATAATGTGAGGTTGGGTCTATCATGTGACGGTTTTAATCCATTTGTGTATATGCTTAATATTCATAGTACATGTCCAGATTTCGTATATATTTATAACCTTCCTCCATGGATGTGTATGAAAAAAATCCTTCAATTTCATGAATATACTCATATCTATACCTTATAATCCTATAAATGATATATATTTATACATTCAACCATTAATAAAATAATTTAATCATCTTTGGAATGTGGGTGTGTTCACATATTATTCTTGTTCGAAAGAAATATTTCATATGTGTATTGTGGTTATGTGTATGATAAATGATTTCCTATTTATGAAATGATGTCTAGATATATAATGAAGGGGAAAATTTTATCTTGTTTTTATAAATAATACATGATCTATAAGAATTAAATATCACCATAGCTCTAGTTTTATGGGACATTGATGGTTCTTTCCAATGGATATCGGAATAATAGTCAAAGATTTGACAATACCATGGAGAATGAAAATATACATCAGTTTATGTCTATAAATGATGAACTTAATGAATTTAAATATGTCATTTTTTCATTTGGTGTGGTCAAATAAAATCTAAAAAGAGAAAGAATTTTTCCACTAAATCCAATTATAATTAGAAGAAGAAAAGTATCTTCTTTTAGTTTCCTTAATGGTCAACTGATTTTTTAAATCACTCTTTAGACATAATTCACATTGAAAAGAAATATTTGAAATGTTTTTATTGATTCATATATATTTAAAGGGGAGATAAAATATAATTTATAATCTTGGTATGACTTGGTGGATTGTGGTATTAGACCAGAATTGTGTCCTATGTGTATCGATGAAAATAAATGGAAGGCTATGTGCACTTCTTATGTAATCAAACCTATAGAAAAAAAATATAGAAGTAATAGAGACTATCAAGGTTCATTTCATCTATTCAAACAACATATCAAAATGGTTCAATAGAATATAGTTGAAGTTGAATTCTTTGAAGACTCGTGATTATCAAATCCTTTGATATGAGTTGATTCCAATAGTAATTTTTCATATATTGTCCAATAATATAAGCATGAGAGTTATTTTATTGTATCAATTTTAAATATATATTTGTGATTAAAATTTGTCTAAGTATTTCTTGAAAAAAATTTAGGAAGAGGCCCCATTAATTTTGTGTGAGTTAGAGAAAATATTTCCTCCATAATTTTTCATATGAATGTTTCATATAACTGTCCATCTTACAACTAAAATACTTCTTGGAGGAACTTTTATGTTTAATTGGATGTATAAAACTGAAATAAATATATACACATTTAAATCTTATGTATATAATAGAAATAATCTGGAAGGTTCTATTGTGAAAAGTTACTTGGCTTAATAATTTATGGATTTCTATTCAATGTATGTATCTAATGTAACTACAAGACAGAACCAACCAATGAGAAATAAATAAGAGTATTATGGAAAAATTGAAACCAATTTTCTATCACTTCCCTAAATAGTGGGAATTCTTAGATCATATAAATTGACTATATTAATCATTTAAGATCAAGAGATGGTGCACCACACTATTTTTTTAACTGTGATTTTTTTCGATGACTACATCAAGTAAGTAAATTAAAAATGTATATTTTATCTCATCCCATGTAATTTGAAATATGTGTTAAACTATTTATATTTTTTCTATAGGGAAAATAAAAAAATTATAAATATAAATCATTATTCATTATATTTTTGAAGGAGAGAGTCATTTCATAGAAAAGAGTTATCTTATTTGTTGAAATTGAAGGTAGAAGTATTACTGTAATAAAATAAAAAAAAATAAAATTCATTTTATTTTAATATTCATATATATTTCAGGTATTGAGTTTTTATGACTCTATCTCAAAAGAAATAAGAACTTTTTATTTTAGTCCTAATTATGTGGTTTGTGAGTGAAATTAAATTGTGATCAATGGGTACAAATTTATTATCACTAAATGAGGAATGAACATGAGAACACAACAAGATAGTGTTATGTTAACTTCCACAATAGACTATTATGCTAGTGCATCAGATATTAGAACTTGATTTGAAAATGTATATTATTATGGATTCATTGAGAAAATACTAATATTGGATTATTAATCTCATGGTAGAGTCTTTATGATAAAATTAAAGTGATTTGATTCAATGATGAGACATGGAAGTTTTATCGATGATTTTGGATTTAGACTTATTAACAAGACTCAAACTCTTGTTATTGATGAGCCATATATGTTGGAATCATTGGAGAAATAAGTTTTTTATGTGAAAGATCATCTGAGACTTGAAATTTTTTTCATTATTGAAGTAATCCCAAGACATAGTTTTTATGATGGTGAGGATGAAATTGAAACCATCACTACCCCCCATTGGCCCCAATCAATTTATTACTTATGATGAATCTAGTAGTTCAATTTTTAGGTTTTATTGGGAACTTGAGGTTGTGGTGGGTAATATATAGAATCATCCATATGTGTTCTCGTTTATTTTGGTGTATCTTGACTTGGGTTTTTTAGGTTCTTACTATTAAAATTATTATTACAAATATTTTGTATCCAAATTGTCCTTTATGTTTATTTTCAATATAAACTAGTTGTAGTTTTATTTGGGTATAATTTTCTAATATTGAATTGAACTATATTATAACCTAATAAAAAAACAGAAACAATCATATGATAACAAAAAATAAGATCAATTGAACTAAAAAATATTAAACCAGTTAGAATGAAAATCAAAACCAATGAAGTGAATGACCTAACCAAAAAAATAGAAAATAATTATGACATGTCCTGACAAAGCTTGATCCACAAATACCTTAAGCCCTACTCCAATAGGCTAGGGGATAATGACTATCACTTAGTAGGCATATCAAACACATGATAGGAATTAACCTAATGTACTTATACCCACAAACACATCTCTAATACTATACAATGATGAAATGTAAAAAAATTGATAACAATGCATGCATACATATATAATCCCACAATCATAGTACATCATAAAGTACTAGAAAGTATAAAAAGGGTCCAGATACAAGCCCATACAAAAATGGAAAAAAATTATGACATTCTCTGAATGAGGGGACTTTTGTCAATGAAACATCAGTATACACTGTGGTCTATATAGCCCAACTAAGCTTCTCTTTTTCTTAGTCCTCCAAGGACTTTGTGAAAAGTGTCTATCATCTGTATAAGAAATGACATGTGTAGAAAGAGACCATATAGGGGTGAGTGTAACAATACCCAGTAGGGTACCCCAAAAACACCAAACATAAAGTATCAAGAGTAGTTATCTCATCAAACACTCGTATGTCAACAAGATATGAGACATAATGATAACCAAGGGTGTATAAGATATACTCATAAAAGACTTCAAGTCTCAACAGTCATAACCACTTCCAACCATAGATCCACTATAAGGTTTCAAGGTAATGCTCATCTAGGAGGAACCACTCCTTGAGCTATACCGCCACTCATGACACTCATCCCAAAGGTCACGCTCTATAGGTATAGCTAAAAAAACATGAATTATACTAAGAGGGTTCAACCAAGAAATAGGATCAATTAGACTACATGTCATTGTAAAAATCAAATCTCGATACAATGATAGTGGTTCAATGCTCAAGGAACACTGGGGGACACCAGACCCTGCTGGAAACATCCTCCTTGATAGGGGATCGATGCTCAGGTAAATATTAGTCACACTGATTCCAAAAAACCCTAACTAGGGAAATCATGAAATACATAAGTATCTCTCAAGGCTTCTCATAGGGATACATGATCCAATCCACTAAAGGGGTCTAGTATAAGTGGACTAAGACAACTCACTTTAAAATAAGGGATCTTGTCCATGTTGTACTGATCAAAAGGAAGTTGTGGAGGGGTCACCCTCTATGATGAAAATGGGATGTTGCACTGATCCCTCATAGGAATGGACTAAGGGAACACATTCAATCAATACATGTCCAAGAAGCTCATATAATCTCACAACGAATGTGAACTAATGATAAAGAGGAATCAAACCTATCCTCAAATGAGTACATGGTGTGTTCATGAGGGTACATGGTGTGTGTCTCTAAGTTTGGAACTACACATGTCTCACACTCACATATCATGCCTTTCAAAAAGTACACGGTGTTTCCAATGAGGGTACACAGTGTGTAGGTGTCGATCTAGCACTCTTTCTGTTGTTCTTCCATACCAATGTACATCAGGTCAGGCATGTGTACTTGTTTGTGTCCCAATACATGACTCTACTCATGTACTCTAGCATGATCATGTACATCCTAAGTACACAACATGTGGGGGTCTAGGATGGAACTCATTATGTAGAATTCTTGTGCCCATGTACTTTCCTAAGTACACTGCGTGTATCCCACCACACATAGTGTGTGGCCCCACAAGATCACTTGGGCGCATATTCCCTGTACACACTGAGCCACTTTCCAGGGTGTACATAGTGTGTGGTATAGACCACATAACATGTAATTCCACCTAGCCTCCTAGTCATGTACTCCTTGTATATACTGATCTATCTAGCTTGGGGCCACACAAAATATGGTAGAGAACACATGGAATGTGATCCTTAACTGTCCATAGAAACCTTATCCACCACTCTAATGATAATACAAGGTGTGTGTTCATTAAATACATGTCATGTATATCAGGATTTTCCAGAATCCTAGATCTATTTATAAGGCTTTTCTCGTGCTACTACAACCACCAATTTCACCAAAAAAATCACCATTAATCACAAATCATCATTGACCATATTCTAGATATATAAACTTCTCGGGAAACACCTAATATGACGCCTCATCACTACTGCATTTTATACTCAAATTGAGGGTCTCTGATCTGAACTCAATTTTACACCATCACCACGTATCATGATCCCATCACCCGTCCCAAAACTGGATCTGTATAAACAATCCATTTTGCCAAATATCGAACACACAATGATCTCTTTCTGAGTATTCATCAAGCCACTTGCCAAAAGAAATGAAGACGGTGATCATGTGCAGAATGGGGGATGAAAACCACAAAATTAAAGTTGAGGAATAAATATCATCCATTGTTAAGATTGGACTCAATACATTTTCACTAGAATGAAAAATTAATATCCAACAATGAAAAAAAATAATGATCCCTCAAATCCCAGATAAACAAACCCATACCCACAAAAACAACTAATATTTGAATCAATCCCTTAGTCGATTGATTCACATTCATTGTGGAATAAGAAAATGGGGATAAATACACAAAAAAAATGTCCTACCTCTATTTGGATCAATTTCTGACAAAAAAATAATATGCATTGTTGTTATTGGTGAGATCCTCAATTTCTATTGGCACACAGATCGCCAAAACTCAATACGTAAATGTTTTTTCATGGAAGATCCTCCATTGAATCCTCTCTCAAACTCCTAGGTTATGAGGCTAACCCTAAATTTTGGCTATAACTAAGTTTATATATAAGTTTATTAGGTCATTTTGTCATTAAATAAAAATAAATTAATTTATTATTTAGGCTCATGATGACTCTTTCACAAAATTCTGATGTTGAAAAAAATTATGTCACACCTAGGGTAAACCTCGTATTCTGAACTCTACGGTAGTCTCATATTTTTGATCTAACACTCCATTTTGGATTTATTTTACTTTTTTAGAAAAACTGTATGTTCCTGATATTAATATATTTAATATCTTTAAAATATTAATTTTTGGCTCATTGGGCCTTGGAATCACGTGTCTGTTAAGCGCCTGACTCTAAAAATATTTGAGAAATATTCCATGTCTTAAACAGAAAAAAATGAGACATTAAATTCTTCTCATATTAAAGGATTTTCATCATAAAAAAGAAAAAAATAAAAAAATGTGGGGATACTGATCTCTCAACTGGGTCTCCCACTCCCACGATCTCCCCTAATGGTTTCCTATATTTCTGAAAAACATACACCCAAGGAAAACACTTGCCTATAAAGGATCTTTCTTTGTTAATTCTAAATGTTGTTGAATCCTTGAAAAATGAAACTCCACTCCCATAACCTAGATTTCCTAGGTTGGTACTGTACAATGACACGTGCACATACCTCCTCAACTATGATAAGTAAATAACACCAAACAACCAAAACAATTGTGGTCATGAGGTTAAGAGGCGCACCACCTCACTAACCCGGCAAAACAATAGGAAAAATAAAGGGCCTAAGAACCCTAGAGATATCCTAACACCCTGGATAAAACTCTAAAACTCTCTAACTTTAAAGGACTTCATAATTTTTTCATAAATAACTTATAAAGTTTTCTTGGAAATCCTCCTACACTCCTAGATGAACTGAACCTTTACAACCACCACTGGCACCGAAATGAGGACCCAAGCACTATAACCAACTAGTTTTGACCAGTATAAAAATGACCAATAAGGTCAATCATACATGGCCTCCAAAAATGTTCTACTCTAGTGGTAGAGTGGTTGTCATTATGATATGAAAACTCCACTGATGGTAGATGATCCTCCCATCTATGGCTCAAAACCAACATTCAAACCCAAATCATGTTCACCAAAACCTAAATATTCCACTTTACCTAGCCATATAACTATAATAAAACACTATGATCAACTACAACTGAGTCCCCAAATAATTCTTGTATCCTCTACCCATTCTTTTCATGAGGTAAGCATCACATTATTCAATGATCATCAAGTGAATTCCACAAAGCCGGACTAGCACTTGTACAAACAAGTGTCCTGAACTCTCCACAAAGATATATTGGTCGTCACCCTTGGATAGGTGATATAATAAGAGTTTAGCTTGAAAAATTAATACAACTCCCTTGAATTCCTAATTGATACCAAGATATCCAGGTATATCCTCACCTCCATCATATGTACTACTAAGGGAAAACAACATCCTCGAAACCTCCTTCCATAGAGTGACTAGTGTCACTATCTTTCCTAGAATAAGTATGATGAGATTACCATATTTTTTAAATCCATAAAGAATATATCCGATAGATATATGGTCATATAACATCACAAAATCGATTGTAGTACCCTGGGACACCCTGAGAGGGGAGGGGTGAATCAGGGTGTCAACTTTTCTTTTAAATTTATGGATCTTGTTCCCACATTGGTAGGAATGATTCAAACCTATATGATGGATATGATCAGAAATCAAACATTCACATGCAAATAGATGACACAACACTTTTTACTTGGTTCACCACTAAGGGCTACATCCAAGGAGCATACGCTGACAGGTTTTCGGTTGTACTTAATTCCACTATTATTCACTAGTTGTGGATTACAATGGTTCGAGAATAGTCACTATGTCTCAGGCTCACTACCTTTAAAAATTTTCAAGGATAGCCCACTACGTCCCTCAGGTCACTCCCGTTGACTCCCCCTGGCTCACTACCTTTGGTGAAGTCTCAGTCAGTTTATAGACGTGAAGGTCTATTCAATAGATTCGCATTGAAGTATTTTTCTCTGCTTAGCAGAAGACTATGCTTGCATCGAAGACTATAATTGATGCCCTTGAACACACTGAACCACTGAACCAGATAATCAGAAACATGCAAACAGGTTATACTGAAGATTTCACGCAACTCCTACCCTTTGCGTGAAATATCTCACCTTTGTGCAAAATACTTGTTTTTCGCATGGAAAATATTTCACGTGACAACCTACTTTACGCGCAGCTTTACACACAAAACCTTTTTCACATAGCTTGGCCTATTTCGCGTTGCTTGTATTTTTTCGCGCAACATCAATTTTTTTGCGCAATGTCTGCGTTTTTGTGAAGCTGAACATTTTTCACGCAACTCAACCTTTTTCGTGAAACTCCCTTTACATGAACCTTTTATGCGCATTAGACCTTGGATATTCTCTAAGTCTACAACCGTATGGAATGAGGGTGGTCACCTCTTATTTATAGGCGTCTCATACCCCCGTGCGCAAAACCCTCTGTGGTGCAAAAAACCTCTCATTTGGCGCGTAATATTTCACGTAGGTACCGTTTTTCGCGCACAACTCCATGTTTTTCTCACAGCCCATGCCTTTGTCATTTTTTAACATTCTAA
The DNA here is from genome assembly GCA_963277665.1 of Viscum album. Taxonomy (NCBI): domain Eukaryota; kingdom Viridiplantae; phylum Streptophyta; class Magnoliopsida; order Santalales; family Viscaceae; genus Viscum; species Viscum album. Next base: position 219,524,145 of record OY728137.1, on the reverse strand, counting down.
TTCCAAAACACCTCTTGCGCGAAAACAAACTCTCTCCACTATTTTTTGCACCACACTGCTTTTTGCAAATGCCACTGTTTTTTATGCACACTGCTATTTTTCACACACACCACTGTTTTTTGTGAACGCCTACCTTATTTCACACACCACTTCTTTTTTGCACTCACCTTCTCTTGACAACAACCTATGTCTTAATTTTCTGATTTTTAGGTCCAAAAATTTGGCAAACACTAGAGAACAGTACCACCTTCAATATGGTTGTCTGCTTGAACTGTATGATTACTTTACTGGTACACATTCTGAACTTCTACTAAGTATTGACAACAAACACAAACCATAGTCCAATTCATGCATAGAACGAACATGGTTCCAACAATATCCCCCTTTGGTTTTTTTGGAAATCAGTAAATAAATTCAATAGAGAACTAGCCATATGAAAACCAAAAATGCAAGAATCAACTCAGCTAACACTCTAAGTCTACATGAGCAATGATCAGTGTAGAAAAAAATAGGGGAAGCATGAATTGGGATCCCGTGTTTTGGAATTCTCAAAGACTCCCAAGAAATTCTCTTAAATTTTCCCAGAAGCATTACATGTCCAATGTATTCCTTCTTATCCTATCACCAAAATCTCATCGTGATACCAAACATGTCCTGAATTTATTCCTTCTCCCCCATTGGCAATAAATCCAAAGATTGGTATTTTCTCATTGAACATCTCAATACACCCCCTGGATAGTATCTCCCCCATAAACCTGCATCATATCCAGAAAAAGATTAAAAAAAGTTAACATAACTGGGGAGAGTGTTATTTTGAAACCTCCTAATGCACAGGGAGGTGGCTGAACACCGAGGTTCAATCGATGCTTCTCAAACACAGTCGCTGGCAGTGGCTTGGTCAGGATATCAGCCACTTTCTCATCAGTTCCCACATGGTCCATTCTAATCACACCTTGCTCAACTTTTTCTTTGATAAAGTGATACCTGATTTCAATATGTTTTTTACGAGAATGCTAAAAAAAATTCTTCGTAAGATCAATTGCGCTCTTGTTATCATAGTAAATCACCATTGGTTGTTTCACCTCATCACCAATATCTGTCAGTTGTTGCTTCATCCACATCAGTTGAGTGCATGCCTTTGTAGTGGATATATACTCAGCTTTAGCATTACTAAGAGAAGTACTTTCTTGTTTCTTGCTCAACCAGCCAACACAATTCTGCCCAATATAGAAGGATCCACCACTGGTGGACTTTCTGTCCACTACATCACCAGCCCAATAAGTATCAGAAAATTTTGATAATTCATTGTACCTGCCTGCAGCAAACTATAACCCAAAGTTATGAGTACCTTGAATGTACCTCATGATTCTTTTTGCTGCCTCCATATGTTCCTCCTTTGGATTACTCTGAAAGCGGACTGCTATACATATGGAAAACACAATATCTAGTCGTGTCGCTATCAAGTACAATAGGGAAACAATGATCCTCCTATATATGGTGTGATCTACAAAGGTGACATCCTCATGCTTTCCATGTTTGGTTCCAATTGCAATCGGAGTTGACATTCGTTTGGATTCATGAATATTAAATTTATTCAGCATCTCTCTTGAGTACTTTTCCTGAGAGATGAAAGTGTAATATTTATTTTGAGTCACCTAGAGCCCCAAGAAATATGTGAGCTCTCCAATCATTGACATTTCAAATTCTGATTTCAAGTGATTGAAAACTTCATCCACTGATTTCTGCCAGCTGCCACCAAATATAATGTCATCGATGTAAACTAGAACCATGAACTGATCTTTCAAAGAATTATTCACATATAGATTTTGATCTACTCCTCCCCTTTTTAATTGCAGCTTCTCTAGATAAGAATCCAGTTGTGAATACCATGCTTGTGGTGCCTACTTCAAACCATTTAGAACCTTCTTTAGTTTTCAAACCTTTGTTTCATCAGTACCAAGAAGAAAACCCACTGGTTGTTCAATGTAGACTTCTTCATCGAGTACACCATTAAAGAATGTCATCTTGACATCCATTTGATATACTTTATATCCTCGTTGGAGTTCCATGTAAAGGAAAATCTTGATTGACTCCAGTCTAGCCATTGGTGCAAAGGTTTCTTCAACATCAACACCTTCAATCTGAGAGTATGCTTTACATACCATTCGTACCTTGTTTCTAATAACACTTCCATGCTCATCAAAATTGTTCTTGAAGATCCATTTAGTACCAATCACATTATGACCTTTGGGTCTCTTGACTAGATCCCATGTCTGGTTCTTGTCAATCTGATCTAACTCTTCATTCATGGCTTTCACCCAACATTCATCCTTTGCAGTTTCTTCAAATGAGGATGACTCCACAACTGACAGAAATGCAGATTGTGTGTTGTTCCTCATTCTTCTTGTTTGTGTTGGTTCACTTCTATCCACAATTATGTTAGATGGATCAATCTCAGATCTTCGATTTCTCCTATGAGGTTCAGTCGCATTATCTCCATCCAAGATTTCCTCTTCAGATTCTTCTTCTGAGTCAACATCATGATGTGACTCCTGAGTGTTTTGTACACCTTCCTCTATTTCAATATTTGTATTTACTCCATGTTCACATTCATCCTCATCTTCTATCTCATCAGTAAAGGAATTATTTGAAGCATTTGGGGTTTATCCTTCAATGATCTTAATATCATTGCTTTCCAAAATCCTCCCCAAGCATTTATTGAAACACTTGTAGTATTTATTGTTCATTGGATACCCAAGAAAAATTCCTTCATCAACATTGTAACCAAACTTCCCTTGATTTTCTTCTTTATTTCGGATGAAACATTTACTTCTAAAAACAAAAAATTATTTCAACGAAGGCTTCCTTCCATGCCACAATTCATATGGTGTCTTAGTTTCTCCCATATAAAGCCCCATTCGATTCTGAATGTGCACTACAGCTTCAACAGCATCTTTCCAGTAATGGTGAGAGATACAACTCTCAATCAGTATAGTCCTGGACATATTGTTGGCCTGTCTATTTCAGCGCTCAAAAACTCCATTTTGCTGTGGATTTCACACATCATCTACCTTATGTTGTATTCCATGTTTTTATAGGTAATTATCAAACTCAATGGATGTGAATTTCCCTCCATTTTTAGGTCAAAGGACTTTTATTGTCCATCTAGTATCATTCTTGGCAATCCGGTGATAAGTTTTCATGTAATCAAGTACTTGTCGCTTTCTGTGAATAACCATTACACAATCCATTCTACTATAATCATCAATGAAAAGTATGAAGTACCTCTATCCATGAGTTTCAGCAACATTTATTGGGCCACATACGTATGTATGGATAAGATCAAGAAGGTGTGATGCTCATTTCTTCTTTGGTCGATATTAATTATAGACAAGCTTCCCCCATATGCAAGCATCACAAGACTTTTCCCATTCATGTTTCAGAATAGGGATATTCATGACAATCTTCAGATTAGATATCTTTTCCATGTCTTTTTGGTTAATGTGCCCTAGCCTTCGATGTCATAGTTTGTTTTCTTCTTCAACAGACAAATAGCAAGAGTTTACTTTGCTGTCAACCTGATATAAGTTTCCATCTGTTCTACTTCCTTTCATAAGAGAATTCCATGTTTTCCCCTTTATAGTGCATCCTTTTTGATTGAAAGTTACTTTGAGCCTTGTGTCACAGAGTTTACTCACACTGAGGTTATTGTGGCATAGACCGTCAACATAAAGAACTTCGGTCTTCTTCAGTTCTCCATTGGCGAGAGCAGTATTCCCACTACCTTTAATATTCAAAGCACCATCATTACCAAACCTCATTGTTCCATCAACCTTCTTTTTAATGTTCTTCAAAAGGTCATCATTCCCTGTCATATGTGAAGACCATCCACTATCAAGAATCCAGGTGCTGTTACTTTTTATATCTTTGAATTCTACTTCTGCAATATTGGATTTCTCGATCTTCTTCTTTTCTTTCTAAGAGATATTGGATTGAGTATAAGATATTGATGGCCTTATAATTATTTCTTCCACATAATCAGATTCTTCATACACATAATATTCTTCCATAGGAGAAAATCTGTTTGTGAGATCAACACCATCAGGGGGGTAAATATTGACCCATCTCTGAGAGTTGTATTAATCTCTCATATCGAATCTATGCCTACAATACATAGCTTTATGGCCAAAGTTAGAACAATGAAAACAGTATCCATAGAAATTATATCTTCTATAATATGGAGTATTTGAAGTCAGTATCCTTTTTTGAAATCCCAGATCTTCCCCATTCAAGTAGCTCCTTGCCTCTTCATAATATGACATAGTATGGCCCAGATATCCATAGAACTTACACTTCATGAGAGGAAATGTATTCTCACTTTAATTTCTCCTCATGCCTTTTTCCTTGGGAGAATAGTTGGACTGCCTGTAATTTCTAAAAGTTTGAGGATAATTTTCAGTTCTTCTTTTAGTTTGGTTTGAGGGTTTCTTTATCAGAACATCAGGCAACGTTTCAACCTATCCAACTTTCATCTTATCTTTCTTTTGTATCTTTTCACTTCCAGCAGTTGATGTCTCAAATTCATAGCCAATTCCACTCTTTCCCATGAAATTGGGTCTTTGATCACTCAAGATTTTTCCAACCCCATCTGAACCACACTTGGCTCTTTCTAGTAATTCTGTATCTGAGAATCTTCCAAAATGAATTTTCTTCTTACCCTCATTTGTGGTTGATTGACATTCGATTTTACTCCTAAGAGTAACAACTTATTCCTCAAGACCCTAAACATTATTGGACTTCTCTTATAGTATAGATGAAAGGTCATTTATGACCTTTGATTGTTCTTCAATTCTAAGCTTTAGTTACACAACGTCATTTATACTTTCAATGATTGAAGACTGAACTCTCACTAGTTCTTCTAGTCATTAAATTTCTACTTCAAGCTCGTCAACATATTCTGATGATTCTTCCACCATTTCCTTCCACTTATTGAATCTCTTACATTTATTCTCAAGCTTGGAAAAGGCATCCTTAATTTGAATCTTTGGATCACCATTAAGAGTAATCTGATTATCTCTGTCTTTACTGATCGAGGGTTCTGACTTTTCAATGGTAGCCATTAGGGAAGCATGGTTTCCTGTTTTAAATTCTGGTTCTTCTTCTTCACAAAATTCAATATCATCATCTTCCTCTTCACAGAAAAAACTCTTCCTCTGTATTTTCTTTCCAGATTTGAAGTCTCCCTTTTTGAAAAACATTTTCCAAGGCTTCTAAATGTCTTCTACTTCGCTCTCATCATCATCAAACTTTCTTTAGAACTGAGAGGCAATGTGCCCAACTCTTCCACAACGAAAACATGCCAGAGGTAGCTTACCTTTAAATTTACCTTTTCCCTTATTCATCTTCTTGTCGATGAGAGAAATAATTTATTTTTCCCCATCATCTTCACCGCCAATATCTTCTGAAATTTTCTGTTTGTCCATGGATTTGAATTCCATTTCCTTGATTACATGAGTCGTGGCATCTTCAGGTTTGACTCTCATCTCATATGCCACTAGACTACTTAACAGATCATCCAGAGATAGTTTAGATAGATCTATTTCTTCAAGGGATTACACCTTTTCATTGTACAGAGGAAGAAGTCTTCTCAATAATTTCTTTACGATATCAATGTCTTTGATTTCCTCTCCAAGACCTCGAATTGCTCCCACTACTTCAGTAATTCGATTGAAGAATAAATCTGCATTCTCATTAGGATGCATCTTTAGATCGTAAAAATTGTTGTGTAAGACTTGAAGTTTCACCTCCTTTACTTTTTTGCCTCCTTCATAAATGTTTTCAAGTTTATCCCACATAGACTTTGCTGAGGTGAAACTCATCACCTTTAGATAAATATGATCTGAAAGATCCACAGTGATAGCATTCTGAGCTTTAGCATCTGTGTCAAAAACTTTCCTATCTGTATCAGTCATAGCAAGCCATGTTGGATCAATAACTTGTATTCCTTGTATAGTAGAAAAGAGGACTTCCATTCCAAGGGATCTTAAATGAGATTTCATTCTGATCTTCCAAATCTGAAAATTACTTCTATCGAAGAGAGGTATTCCCCTAGCATTGACTGCATTCTCCATGATGACAAAGGATAGATCTAACAGCAGCAACCTTTACCCTTTTATACCACTTCTAGGACCCCAAGACACCCTAAGAGGGGAGGGGTGAATCAGGGTGTCAACTTTTTTTTTAAATTGATGGATCTCATTCCCATGTTGGTAGGAACTAGTCAAACCTGTATAATGGATATGATTAGAAATAAAACATTCACATGCAAAGAGATGACACGTCACTTTTTACTTGGTTCACCACTAAGGGCTACGTCTAAGGAGCATATGCCGTCAGGTTTTCGGTCATACCTAATTCCACTATTATACAATAGTTTTGGATTACAATGGTTCAGGAACAGTCATTCTATCCCAGGCTCACTACCTTTAAAAATTTTCAGGGATAGCCCACTGCATCCCTCGGGTCACTCCCGTTGACTCCCCCTAGCTCACTACCTTCGGTGAAGTCTCAGTCAGTTTATAGACGTGAAGGTATCTTCAATAGATTCACATTGAAGTCTTTGCCTCTACATATCATAAGACTATTCTTGCATCGAAGACCATAATTTATGCCCTTGAACACACTGAACCACTGAACCAGAAAATCAGAAACGCGCAAACAGGTTATACTGAAGATTTCGCGCAACTCCTACCCTTTGCGCGAAATATCTCACCTTTTCGTGAAATAATTGTTTTTCATGCGGAAAATATTTAGCGCAACAACCTCCTTTATGCGTAACTTTACGTGCAACACATTTTGGTGCAGCTTGTCCTATTTTTCACTGCTCAGAGTTTTTCACGCAACCTCAAATTTTTCACGCAATGTCTGCGTTTTTGCGCAGCTGAACCTTTTTCACCCAACTCGACCTTCTTTGCACAACTCCCTTTACGCAAAAATTTTATGCACATCAGACCTCAGATCTTCTCTAAGTCTTCAACCGTATGGAATGAGGGGGGTCCCCTCTTATTTATAGGTGTCTCAGAACCCTGCGTGCAAAAACATCTGTGGTGCAGAAAACCTCTCATTTGGCGCGTAATAATTCACACAGGTACTGTTTTTCGCACACAACTTTATGTTTTTCGTGCAGCCCATGCCTTTTCCATTTTCTAACATTCTGATTCCAAAACACCTCTTGCGCGAAAAAACTCTCTCCACTATTTTGCGCACCATGGTTTTTTTCGCGCACGCCACTATTTTTCGTGCACGCAGCTATTTTTCGCGCACGCCATTATTTTTCACGCACGCCGCTGTTTTTCACGCACATCTCCCTTATTTCGTTCACCACTTCCTTTTTATGTGTACCTACTCTTTCCAACAACCTATGTCTTCATTTTCCGATTTTTAGGTCCAAAAATTTGTCAAACACTCGAGAACAGCACCACCTTCAATACTATTGTCTGCTTCAACTGTATGATCACTTTACCGGCACACATTCTGAACTTCCACTGAGGATTGACATCAAACACAAACCATAATCCAATTCATGCATAGAACGACCATGGTTCCAACATCAATAACCCTAAGTCATACCTCCCTGGATATCTAAAGAAGTGGAGGGGTGATAACAATTGAATCAAGGTAAATTATATCATCCTTATGTGTCTTGCATAATCCAAATTAGTTGTGAGCACGCATGGATACAATAAAATAATACTACTGTGAATTGATCCAAGAAGTTTTATGGATCCATTCCATAAGTCTCGTGATTCGGTTGTGGTTTACAACTCACTAATTGGTATCACAACGAACTCGAAACATCCACAGTGGATTTGGAAAGCCACTTCTAGTATATCCTTCTCAAAAAACAGAGCGGGTGATAAACTGTATTGAGGTTAAACTCTGAGAACCACTTAACTCTAAACCACTTGTCGAAGAACTCAATGATTCTCAGGAGTGGATACTCTTCCTCGTATCACCTAGTTCAAGTGACACCAATTCACACCCAACTTCAAGCACTCATTCACCTCTTAGGATAACAACCCTAGACTCCTCAGGTGAACACACTGGGTCTTACAAAATCCCTTTCTCTGTAAACACCCATTTGTACCTTCATCTTATGATGCTCAATGGGGCCATATGATGTGATTTTTAAAAAATCAGGGGTGATCCCCAGTTTCAGTCCTTATAGAATCCTAACTCTCAGTGAGGAGATAAACTCAGAACCTCCCTAGGAAATAAATCTTCATACTACACCACCATTATAGAAAAACAAAACCAGATAGCATCCAATGCTCCAAAGGTATCACTAGTTAGTTAATATGAATTTAGTTATAACCTATTACACATGATCTCATCCTGCTCTACCTGGGATCACACCTTATCAAAGGAGAAAAACTTCATTCCAATAAGAAGAAAACACCACTACACTCATTAGTAGTAACTGACTAAGCATGGGTGGTAGGAAACCAGTCCATACTAAAGAAAACATTATACAATATTACTGAAACTACAAAGATATTCCACATGAGGCTCTCTCTCTCTCCACCCAAAGTCAGGTCACACTATCAATAGAAACATATAATCATTGATTCTCCCTGTATGAGCCTCAAACACAATGTTTAAGAAAAAAGGTTTCGTAAGTATCGCTAGGTCTTGAACAGGGGATATTCTCATGGATAAGTGACTTATAACTCCATATCAAAACTACAAATAGGGAAATGAAAACATACATCATACCTCAAAACACACTCTGATCCTATATGATATCTTACTTCTTAAAACTTATTTTTTTATTTTCCCACATGTTTACCATAAATAGGGATTTATCTAAAACCTTAGAACAACAAAAAACCTTACACACACAAGCCATGGGAACTCAGCCATCACACCTCAACACTATCTTCTTTGGGCAGCACTGACTCACTCGCATGACACCTGGGGTGGTGGGGGTAGCATAAAACCAGAGCACCATCCACCACCTATGGCTCCCCCATCTCCTCCATCACATCTGCTACCCCACATACCTCCATCCTCCAACTGTTTCCGCTGCCTAGGTAGTTTTTTGACCATATCTATAACTGTAGCACAATGGGTAGGAAAATATTATGTGAGATTTTCTCTCCCATCACAAGATTAGCAACATATCATCCTTATAAAATTGATCTATTCTCAAGGTATTCAAAAAAAAACCTCATGTTTTGTGACTTTCATTGCATTCCTTCTACTGGTGGGTCCTACTAACCCTGCATCCTACGTGATCCCTCCCTCAGAAGCTTTTAATATGTGCTCAAACCCTGTGCATTATCATACATCACCAAAAGATCTATCCATGAATAAGTCTAACATACTAAATCTACCTGAACCACTAAAGGTGGGTCTACAAATTGATCAAGAAGAGAAATTTCCACATGTTAACCATCCTAAAGAAAGATCACCTCATAACTAAGCCCCTTCATGGAGGCCTCATCACTCATCGGGTCATACTCTATACTCAATTGTGGAAACCTCAATAGTTTTCATTATGAATACATCCTGAAATAAAACAAGGAATACCATGGTCAATGATTATATTCAGTGAACTAAATCAAGAAGGATATGGAAACCACAACCCATTCCTTTATAATGCATCTACCAATGTTTTCCATAAAACCAGTGCCTACATGTACTAATTCAATAAGTAGGTTATCAGATTCATTTTTAATGTATACATTGGCTACTACACCAACACTGGAGTCCCTAGCCTAAAATCTAAACTCAAAAAAATTTAACACTATTTCTCTAGTGCCCAAACCAAATCTCACATCTATAAAAAAGAAACTCCAAACTTCAGTCCTAAGCCCAGGTAGTTCTTCCACACTTCTGGATGTTCATACTCTAATACCACTCTTTCATGACCCAACCTAATAGGGATCGAGCTACAACTACCCCAATCCCACCTCCAATAGGCCAAGGGTGGTCGACCAACATTAGGTAGGCATGTCACACACATGGGAGTCATTATCTTAATGTACATGTACACACGCACACATCTCTAATCACATAAAATGTTGGAATTTAAAATAAATAATAACAATGCATGAATACATCTATAATTCTAAAATTAGAGTATGACATAAAGCACTATAAATCATAAAAAAGTCCAAATACAATCCCACCCAAAACTAGAAACTAATGTTTAGCCTAATCTGAAAGGAGGGACTGCTGTCAATGCAACACTAGTATAAACCTCAGTCTATCAAGCCCAACTAAGCTCCACCTAATCCTAATCCTCCAAGGACTCTTTAAAAAGGGTCATTCATCTGCATAAGACATGACATGTGCTGAAAAAGGCTAAAAAATGGTGACTATAATAATACCTAGTAAGACACCCTAAAAACACCAAACATAAATCATCAAGAGTAGTCATCTCATCAAACACGGATATGTCAATAAGATATGAAACATAATGATAATGAAGGATATATCAGATATACTCATAAAATAATTTGAGTTTAAATGTCTCAACCACTACCATCCATAGATCCACTATAAGTTTGCAAGGTAATGTTTTTCTAGGAGGAATAACTCCCTGAGCTATATTTATACTGATGAAACTCACCCCAAAGGTCACACGTGTTAGGTCTAGACAAGAAAAATCATGAAGGATACTGAGAGGGTTTTTCTAAGAAACACACTCAATCGTACTACACTTCATCAAAAATATCATATTTTGAAACACATAAAGGGGGTCAACACCTAGGGATCATTAGGGGACACCAGACCCTACTGGAAACATCCTCCTTGATAGGGGATAAATGCCTAGGTAAATATTGGTCATTTAAATTACAAAAAAAAACCCAAGTGAGTGAAACCATAAAGAACATGATAATAACTTTGGTTCTTTCAGAAGGATACATGCTCTAAGATGATAAGGGGTCTAGTCAAAGTTTCTTGAGGCAACTCACTCCAGAATAATGGATCTCTTCCACACTATAATGATTAAAATGAATTTTGTAGAGGGGTCACCCTATATGATGAGAACGACATGATGCACAAAACCCTCAAAGGAATGGACTAAGGGAATGCACTCAGCTAATACTAGTCCAAGGAATCTCACAAGGAAGCTAAAATATAGAGAAATAGCCATCTAACTTGTCCTAAAAGGAGTATATGTTGTGTCCCTAAGGGTAAACTGCATGTCTTTATAATCCTGGAACTTTCCATGCCTCACACTCACATGGAATGCTTTTCAAAAAGTATAAGGTGTGCCCACTAAGGTTACACAGCATTTAGGTGTTGATCTGGAACTTTTTGTTCCATTCTACCATCCTCATGTACATCGGGTTATCCCCATGAACTTGGACATGTCTGAATACATGGATCTTCCCATGTACTCCTGCTTCCCCATGTACATACCAAGTACAGAGTGTGTTGGTAGGGTCTAGTCTGGCACTCAGCATGTGTCCTACCCATGACCATTTACTTTCCTAAGTACATGGTGTGAATCCCACCACACACGGTGTGTGGGGCCACATGATCTCCTAGGAGTGTACTCATTGTATAAGTCAATCCGCCTGTCGAGGAGTACACAACGAGTGGCATGACCCACATGGAATATAAATCCACCCATACTCCTAGGTGTGTACTCCTTGTACACACTGATCTTTCCATCTAGTGACCACATGACATATATAAGGGACTAAATGGCATGTTATCCTTAACTCTTCGTGGAAACCCTAGAAGTTTCATTAATGACTTTACATGGTATATTTTTTTTGAAGTACATTTCATGTATATCGGAATTTTCTAAAATCCAAGATGTCTTCAAAAATATTCGCTCATGCTACTACAGCCACCAATTCCACTAGAAATTGCACCACTCATCATAGATCTTGGGTTGATCAAACCCTATCGCCGTCTTCCATCCATATCCGCTTCTTAGGAAACAACCATTGTCTCACCTCATCGCTGCCACACACCATACTCAAACTGAGGGTCTCTAATATGACCTTGATTTCCCACTATCACCATATATCATGATCCCATCACCAATCCCAAAATAGGATCTGCAAAAATTATTTTTCAAGACAAAGAATGAATGTGCAAGGATTTATTTCTAGGTATTTTTGGAACCACTGGCCCAAAGAAATACAAATGATGATAAAACATAGAATGGGGTAAGAACACAAAACATGGGATGAGGAACAAACCTCAATCATTGTTTAGATTTTCCTTGATTTGTTATTTTTGGAACAATGAACGAATATCCAATAATGGAAAATAAAATAATTATCCCTCAAATCCCAGATAAATAAACCTATACCCACAAAAATGACTAATCTATGAATCAATTTTTTTTAAATTGATTCATTTTCATCATGGAATATGGAAATAAGTAAAAATCCCCAAAACAAACATCCTTCCTTGATTTGGATCAATCACTAACAAAGAAATAATCTACGTCATTTTCATTGGGGAGATCCTTGATTACTATTGGCACATTGATCGTCAACACTCAATCTGTCGATGTTCATCCATAAAATATCCTCCTTTGAATACTCTCTCAAACACAAAGGTTATGATGATAACCCTTAAATTTGGATATAACCAAGTTTATATATAATTTTATTAGGTTTTTTCATCATCAAATAAAAATACATTAATTTAATAATTAATTTATTATTTACGCCCATGATGAACCTTTCACAAACTCCCTATGTCAACAAAAAATAAGTCACGCCTATGGTAAACCCCACTTATTGAACTCAATGGAGTTCTCAAATTTCCAATTCGAGACTCCGTTTTATATTTATTTCACTTTTTTAGGAAAATTGAGTGTGTGTAGAATTAATATCTTTAATATATAAATTATGGGCTCATAAGGCCTTAAAATCTCACACCATATTAGAACCTGGCTCTAAATATATTCCTAGAAATATTCCAAAGTATTAAATGGAAAAAATCAAGAAATTAAAAAAATTACCTAACCAAAAATATGAACCAAATGACCTAACCCAAAAAATGGATAAATGACCTAATAAATTAACCAAAATGAACCAAATTACCTAACAAAAACTAAGTTGTATTGACTTTAAAATAGAATAAGAAAACTATATCATACCCATGTTAAACATGATAATTAGAACTTTTTGATTTTTCCTATGACATGTCTTTTATATTTTGATATTCTTATCACTAAATATAATATAATTATGTTATTTCATTATGTATCCTTTATTTTTATTGATAATTGGTATATATTAATTAAGACATATCACATATTTTTTCTCTTTTTTCATACATATTAGTTATGAATTTCTAATTAAATGCATATTTGTTATGAAATGAAAGAAATGAAAAACATTAAAGAGGTATGAAGGAACAGGATGTCTAAAAATAATCACCACATGAGAGATATGGTTATTCCTCTTCTGGTTCATGTTGTGAATATTATATTTCAAATTTATATATCAATGAAACATAATTTAATTTCATTAATTTTGTTTCTAAATTTTAAATAGGGTCTATCATCCAATATAAAATTATTCTTCAACCAAGCTTGTGACAATCGTACTCATCCAAACGATGTGAGAGGGGTGGTACTAGATCTACTTTAACCACTCATCATACACGATCACACCCTATCCCTTCATCAGATATACCATCTAGCACATTTTATTATCCCATGGTGTCATTATAGTCACCTGGGATATTTAGACCATAATGTTATCATCGCCATTTACATCTAATCCTCTTCATATTTATTTTCCATATCTGATGATTCCTCTCACTCCACATCCATATTATACATTTTCACATATGTTTATGCTAGCTTATTTTACTTTTACTTCATTATCTCTAGAATATTACATTGATTATCCTTCAGCTTCTACTCTAACACATTTTGAGCCTCACAAACAGACATTGAACCCCACTACTAATATATAGGTTGACGTTCCTTCAGAGCCTAGGGATCCAATAGTACCCACTAATCAGGTAGGCTCAAGTATATGTATAGATCCCTATTAAAAAAATAACCATAACTTATAAGATGTATTGATATAATTTTTTTCTTTTTTTTCACACATGGATCCTCCACTAGGTGATATAGTTATACACACATGCGTGAAGTGTGGAACTACCACACATTGTTGACGGTTGAGTATAATGAGGATAACCAAATGATTTGGTATAAATTATGATTTTGTATAAATCTACATTACTTGTCATATTTTACTTTATTTAATTAGTTAAATTGTAATAATTATCTATATATTCTTCTAGGAGTGATTTTTCTTGAATACTCAATGCTTTCATATCATTCATAGATTTCTTGAATCTATTTTCATGCATTTCTACTTCAAGTATGATTCTTTGATCTTAATTATTCCCCTCTATTTACAATATATTTAAATGGTATAATATTAGTGAATTATTCTATATATTTTCCCTTAATATTTTTTTATCTTTTCACCCTAGAAATATTTTTCATTCAACTTTGAATTTTTTACTTCTTCAGGGGGTTTTTTTCTTGATCTCTCACTTATTAGGGCACAAAAAACTTATTCTGTATATCTTTTTAAACTTCCCTTGAAGTTGGAATCATGATTCCCAAGATAAATATGTATTCTTGAGTCCCTTATAATTCTCTTATATCTGTTATATTAATATTTCATCATTATTCCAGCTTATTTTTAAAGAATTCCACATCTTCTTTCCCTCTTTTCTACTTTTTTGAGCTATTCATACTATAGAAATTCACTTTCATTATGTGGTTTTAGATTTGAATTCATAGCCTCAACTTCAAAATTTTCTTCTTCATTAGTATCTTACCCTAAATCCTAAATTTAAATTAAGCCATCCACTTGATTTTATCCCATGAAAATGTTTTTTAATTCTATAAATTCAGTAGTTTTTTCCTTAGGGAATTGCCTAAAAATCAATTCAAGTCATTTTCCATACTTAAGGTCTCATTCAATGTAATTTTCCTTCAAATATGAATTTATAGTGTGATTTTATGCTGTTATAAACTCATAAGGTTTTCATGTAGTCTAATATTCTCACAATACTTTCCCTCTCTTGAGGTGATTTCCATGTAATTGTCTATGGGAATTACTCCTAGCCATCCCACTACCAAGCAGTGTGCACCTAGCAACACACCCCTAACAACTTTGAGATTCATATTTATTTCCACATCATCAACTCATATATTTAATCATGATCTATTAATTTATCCTTTATAAATATCTTGGATCCCTTATTTGATATAAATAATAAATCCAATATATAATTTTTAAAATGTTATCCTATGTATATAGGGAGGGTATGTCTTTTCATTTTCTACATTATTGAAATATAATGAACACTAGGGTGTCCCTTATATATTTAATGTATGACCATTATAAATAAAAATGATCAGATTCATCTTCATTATCCCTTCCTTAACCCCCTATATCTTCAAGATAAATATGAACACCTATAATATCACAAACTTCCATTATATATTATCTCAAAAATCATTATCCCTTGTTACCATCAAGCTCATGTTCTTTAGCTTCATGACTAGACTTGATGATCAAATCTAGGTCAATTGTTTCTTTCTCCTTACTTTTTATTAATACTTGATTATAAAGATAATGTAGAATAATGTATTCCTTTCATAGTGCTTCCATTTTATAGGTATAATTGAATAGCACCTTGGATCTACTGACCTTACCCACCAATCTAGTAGTCATCGGTTTAGGTAGCTTAGAATAATCCTTATGGATCGTAGATTTTGTTCCTTTTTTAATAAAATATATCCCCAAATAATATTCCTCATTATTTTTGTTCTTCATACATGAATGAAAAAAAAATCAACATGTTTATCCACTTCATAGTGAGAGGAGGTGTGGGAAGGAACTTCTACCCCTTGAAGTTCATTAACAAATTCATTAGTCCCCACTCCAAGTCAATCCTCCACTAATACAACCTCAAGATTCTTTCCACATACCTATTTCATATTCCACCTTATAATTTATACTTTCCATCCCACATATTATTTTTCACTCATAACATCTTTAACAAAAAGATTGAAAATATTCTATATCTTGAATATGTAGGTCTCCTTCACAATGGTCCCATATTTTGAGGTTGAAGAGAGATCCTACATAGGGTTTTTATAAATCATTTAAAATATAATTCAATCCAAACATACTTCCATTTTCACCTCTTGAAGAATATTTAAGATTAGTTGATTATCCAATTTAAGACTATAATTCCTAGATTGAAAATCATTATTAGGGAAAAAAGATTCATCACTGGCTCTCAGTTCATTAGAGGCTAGTCTTGGGAACAACTTATACACATACATAAATTGGGATCCTATAACACAAGTAGTAAAACTTGGGTATGGAGTTTTCATACCCATCGATTCCCCCGCCCTTGAGGATGAAGCCCCACCAGCCAAGGGACTGTATCTTAGATTGGGGTGGAGGGGATTCAGAAAGTTCCTAATTCCTTTATGACCAATGTTAGACATTTCGAGGGGAAAGTCATATAATAAAGGTAACTTACATAAAATAATTCAATGACATACCAGAAGAAGATGATTGGATGATTACAAGAGGAGCAGTAATCATAGAAAGAATCAAATCGAAACACCAGTTAACATCATAGTTTTTACCAATATCAATCGAAAATAAGTAAACTAGAGTCTTTGAAAAATCAATTACAATAAAAATGTGTGGATAAAATGGGTGATGTAGCTCCTTGTTTCTACTATCAAAACTTCTCCAAAATCAGAGTATATGTCAATATAAAATTAGACCCAACCTAAAAACTTAGACTACCCTAAAGAGAGATATAACCTTATAAAAATAGACAAATC
This sequence comes from Viscum album, assembly GCA_963277665.1. NCBI lineage: Eukaryota > Viridiplantae > Streptophyta > Magnoliopsida > Santalales > Viscaceae > Viscum > Viscum album. The sequence goes on along the minus strand of OY728137.1, from coordinate 219,507,260 downwards.
CACACACCCCCACATCATTCATACATTAACCATTCCAAATTATTTTCACCACAACATACACACCATCATTAAAATTATAAAAACAATTACAGATATCCAAGAAAACTCTAATAATAGTAAGGATAACCAAAATAAAAAACATAGAATGAAAAATTAATTACTACAATAAAAATAATCACCTATCCACTTCTAATAAAACTACTTAAACATTAAAAAGAAATGGATAATAGTACCACATTATATTATGTTAGATAACTCCCCATTGAAACATGGTAAATATGAAGTTTGTTATTGAATCTAATTACTATATTTCATTCTTCAGTTAATGGAGCACTGAGATAGAGTGAAAACAAAAGATGATCCACCACCAAATATAAAGAGATCCACCAAAGGACCTCAAAATGAAATATTTTGTGTCATTCAATGGATATCCAAATTTATAGGTATTTAAAATAAAATATATCATGAATTTTTATGGTTATTTTCCCATTTTAAAATAAATTTTAACCACTTCCATAGAATAGTGGATTCTTGAACTGACATTTTATCCTTAGACCTTGAATCAATCATTATGGGATTGGTTCCCTTATACCATAAAAATAATTCTACTAAAAATATATGGGAAACTTTCATGAAAAAACTACTATGTTTTGAGATTAAATAACCCCCACTACCAAGCATTGAAAAATCCATCTCGGTTAACACATCAAAATAGAATCAAATATGCACCGAATTCATGGAGGCATCCTCCTTCATAGAATAACCCCTAAAAAATGAGAAGTTTGAAACTTAATATGGAAAGACACAACCATTTTAATTTAAACATACTCTATGATCTTCTCCAACACTTCTAAAACGCCCACGACACAATGTAATAGACTTTTATAATTCAAGGAAACTATAAAAACATATATTTTTATGGTTCATGAAATATTGTTATTTTCTAGGAAAATTATAAACCCTCAAATATCATGGGGATATATATCTTTAGTGTCAAACTAGCCTATTTCATACCTTCTGAACCTAGTTAATTTTTTTATTTTTATTATTAGTATTTATATTAACCAATATCACTTTCATAGATTGTTGATTATTTACATTTTACTTTATTATTTTCTTTTTTAGTTTTTATGAATCATCATTTTTTAATGTGTTGTATTGTGATGGTATTTTCCACTGAATTTAGTCAGACACTCTCAATATTGGGAGATTTTATCCCTCTCGCTTTGTTGATAAAAACCATTACTTATTGAATCAATAAATTGGGATTATATGTGTAAAATAAATACATAAATTAGTTTTTATATTTGAAATATAGTCTCCCAATATATTCATATCAATTATATGTTTTTTCAAATTAGTAAAAATGAAAATTATACTAGTATTTTATCCATGAAACAAAGGGGTTTGTTGAAATGAATCAAGTGCATTTCTAATAAAATTGTTCAAGGGGTTGTTTGGTATTATTTTATATAATTTATAGTTTATGAATATAATATTTCTATTTATGTTTTAAAATATTCAAAGTAATTGTATATGGAGTTATTGAATATTAAAGGATGTGTGCCTCAATCAAAATTGTTTTTCTAGAGTAGAAAGAAGAAAAATGGAAGCATGGTAAATAAACTGACGCAATAAAAGATTACCATTTTTTTATTTAAAATTTTAATATTTATTTTTTAACTAAGTAGTTAATTTATATTTTCAAAAGTATGATTTTGAGGCCATTAATGATCCAAAATCTGATAACTTTGGGCCAAAAAATCATTTACACTTGGTATTAGGAGATGAGAACCATGGGAGAGTACATTGTCGACCAAGGAAGAGTATTTTCCCCACTAGATATTAGCCCAATTTTAGTGCTAGTTCTGGTAGCACTTACTTGGAAATAGCTCGTTCATAGGTAACACGTGCTTCATAAAGTGGTAGTAGAGGCCAAAAAAATAGCCATACAGGGGTTTGAATGGAGTTAAAATTCCGACCAAGAATTTATTAATGTTGTGGATAACTTATTTCTATCACTTTTATGGAATACCACCATGGTTTTTGATACGTCCATGTTTATGATGCGTTCTTTATATGATGCATAAAGCAATGGTAATGATGTTCTTAGTGGTGGTCAAGATTATGACTTTCTTAGTGATGGTTATGGTGATGGTGATGCTATGGATGATGGTGATGATTATGATGAGGATGATGGTGATGGTGATGGTGATGATGGTGATGATGATAGTGATGGTGGTGGTGGTGGTGGTGGTGGTGGTGGTGAGAGATATATATATATATATATATATCCTTTGAATTTTTTACTAATATTTATGACATGTGATGTTTGATGGTTGGATGTGAATATATGTATGTGATGTTTTAAATTTTTTTTATCATTGATTGATTGAATTAATTAGTTTATTTAATTTTGTATATTGGTTGGTAGTGGTTTAGGGTTTTTACATGAAAATGTTTTTTTTTCAAGTTATTGGAAAAGGTGGGGGTTGTTGTTGGTTGGAAAGGTAAGAGGGGGCTATACCAATGGTTTTTGAAACCATTAGTATAGACCTTTACCAATGGTTTAATTAAACCGTGGTTTTGTTGGGTGGTTTGGGAAGGTAATACTAAAAGTTCATAGAACCATTTATATAGACCCATACCAATGGTTTCATAAAACCGTTGGTATACTATAGATTCAGGTGACCTATACCAATGGTTTATAAAAAACCATTGGTATAGGTCAATACCCACATCCATATTCCACATGGTTTGTAAAACCATTAAAATAGGCTATACCAATAGTTTTCCAACCTATACCAATGATTTTGAACCATTTGTATAGGTCTAGTTTCTAATAGTTTCAGGGGAAACAAACAGATTTTTTAATATTAACATAAACTTTCACTCACTTGAACACACACAAAAAAAACATCCAATTTCAAGGCATGTTCTTACCCATTTAGTAAGATAATCACCCCCTTGGTAATATATCAATCTTAACCTAAAATGGAGTTAAGAGATTAAAAAATATATTTCATCCTTGAATGTTTAAAAGGTATATATTGATTTCAAAATTAGTTAGAAAATGATAAATCTCTAGAAACATCATTTCTTGTGAAATCTCCTAAAAGGATTTTCTCTGTACCTTATCACATTTAATTCACAACACTTAATCACAGCTAGACTAATCTGGGAAAGGGTGGATCGTTCACTTCTCTTTGGTTGTAGCACTGAGGCTAATACTTCTTCCTCAACCCAGTGACATTTTTTCTTGAAGTTCTAATATTTCTAGACTTATTAAAGATTGAATCCTTTTTATGTTTCTAGATTTTTACTTAATTTAAAATCATGGATTTCTTTTCATTCACAGCTTACTTCTTAGATTGAGTGGTTTTATTTTCTTAAGCTAACAAGACACTTTCACCTTTTTATGCTTGCTCTAACTTCTTGGCTTCTTCTAGCTGATATGACTATATGATCAATATATCTTTAGTTTTATTCTCAACCTTCTATTTGGATTTGGATTCCTTTCTAAATGAAACACTTTTAGCACTATAAGTAATTTGTGTTTTCCCTTTGTTTTCCAATATTCATTATTGTTGTGGCAAACATGTCATGCACTTATTGGAAATGTGTACCACCTTCATGCACCTTCCACACACACATTCAACGGCCTTCGAGATACCATTTTTAGGCAGCCTCTCAAACTCTTCATAAGGGGAATCAACCACAAATTTAATCTAGTTATATCTCTCTTGGTTGGATTCTTTTTTTCACCACACCTTTCTCTCATCTCTCTTGTTTTTCATGTACATATTTCAATTTACCATGATGTGCCTCACTTATCATAGTTAAATCACTTATTACTTGTAGGTTTTACAACTTGATCATATTTCTTCATTAAATTCTTGGGGTTATCTTATTTAACTATATTCTTCATAGATCTAACTCCCAAGGAAAACACATTTATTTTTCTTACTTGATCCTTAGGTTGTGGTGTTCATTTCTTGTCTTTAGCATATGAATAATACCAAGAAATATTATAATAATATTCATCATAATAGTGACCACTAATTTTACAACATCCATATAACTTTTCAAGACACTTAAACTAGTTCTTTGTGGATAGATTATTCTTTCTCTATAAAATATATTTTCTTTAAATTGGTTGTCTCCTTTATATATATTTTATCTCACTTACATCTGGACAACTATCACTTATATAAGTTGATATATTATTTCAACAATCAATGAACATGTTCCTAAACCTTTAGCAATGCCAACATCTTCCAACAAATATTTTTCACTTAATTTTAGGTGTAGGCTATCCATATTTTCTAGATTATGGACCCTGTTGTTTTTAGGTTATTTCACCAGTCTTTTAGGATCCTCTTATGGATCTTCTCTTAGTGTAAATTATTTCATAAATCTTTGATGATATGGTGAGATTATTAGTATTTTTAAAAACTCAAATTTATATATATTTTATATTTTTTCCAGTAATTTTTTTTCAAAACATATTCAATGCATGAAACACTATTAGGATTGTGGGTGATCTTATTCCATGTGCTTATAATAGATGTTTATCCCATAGTTTACAATCACTTTTTATACTAATTTCAGTATTCCTAGAACTAATACTCTTACCTGGTGAACTTGTAGTAATACCTATTATTTCAATAGTCTTGGGGATTTAAGTTGAGTAGTTTCTATATTTATCAATTTTTCTCCTATCTCTAAGAACTTCATGTTGATGGAGTATTTATCATCCTAAATTGATTTAATATTTCTCTCCCAATAACTATTCAATTTCTGAACTTGTTCTTCATGCATATTAGAAATCTCATGGAGTGAACTGTCAAGTACTTTCATTATTTTTTATTTCACGTCCATTTGTGCATCATTTACATTCATTGTGACTTTATGTGACTTATATAATGAAAGGACTACCTCAGTAACTGAATATTTAAACACATCCTTCTTAAAAATTTATCTTTTCAAGTCATCAATATCTTGAACATATCTTTCATTTTAATGTTATATTGTTTCATTTACTTCAATCACCAGTTTTTTTAGGGTGTTACCTATTCCATCCGTTTAAGACAATGTCTGTTCTATAGCATAAGCTTCAATTTCAAGATGTGATTTATTACTCAGTAGTCCATTAATATGATATTATATATATTTAATAAATTCATTAAGAAGTTTCTCTAAATAACCTTTGATTTTAATATAAAACCACAAAGTAATTTATCACTAAATTCCTCTTATTCACAACTCAAGATTTCTTAATTAGAGGAATAATAACTAATAGATTCAAAAAGATAGAATTTTTTTTAATACATTTAGGTAATGGTGATTACTCCAACTTCATTATAATTTTCCACTTCTTCTTTCCCTCTATATAACTTATATTTTCTAAAGTATAAATAGAGACAACCACATATGTAAAAATGGGAATATAAAATGGATCTTATATCTAAGGATCTTCTTCAAACAATTCGAATATTCAATTCATAAAAAAATTTATAAAAATATCAAGGCAAAGAAAATTAGATCCAATTAGAGGGAACCTTATCTCTGATACCAATTTAAATAACCCTTAATATTGGTATGGAAACATAATCGAGGGTGATGTTATTAATATTTTCATAACATTTTATATACTCCCTTTACTGATTTTATATGAAATGTGCATAATTTGTGTGAAATGTTAATGTTTAAATATTAAATATAATTTTTGAGCATTATTTGAATTCATCCATATTCAACTCAGTTTACTGTTTTAATAATAAATATCACTATACTGATCAAAATTGTGTGGTTCTTGTTTTTTAGGATTCCTTATTCAATTTACCACATATAAATAGAAGGAATCATTGGCTAATCCTGCCATTTTAAGGGCCATATGGACCACACAAGAAGACCCACAAAATCTGTGAAGAAATTAGACCATCGATGAAGATTGAATTTATGGGATAAATCAGGAAGTCCAAATTCTTTTAGTCTCATGAATAAAAATTTCATGGCCCAAATCCAAAAACAAGAGGCCCAAATAAATCTTTGAAGTCCATCCCACCATTCTAGCTAGGAATTAAAATCAGGACACTATTCCTGAATTTTCTCCCGATTTAATCATCAAATCATGCTTGGATTTTTTAGTGTGAAATATAAGATATGTGTGGAAAACTTGTTATAATAAATTATTTTTATTTTAGGGAATATTCCTATTAGAAAACCCATTCACATTTCATCCTTTGAAAAAGTGTTGATAAAAATGGATAGGTTCAAACTATTAAGTAAAATAGACATATCTTTGGCTCCAAAAGTCCAATGACTACCAAATTTTGAGGGATAAAATTAAAAATAAATATATACAAATTTTAAGAAGATAATATCTCGAGATTCATCTATCTAGATGGCCAAATTGGTTATTCAAGTGTAGGGGAATATTTGGAATGAAAACAGTCCACCTCATTGGGCTATAAATACATCCCCCTCCTCACCTTGCAAGAGTTGGCATTTCAGAAGAGAGGAGAACACATTGGCATGACTAAATATTTTCTAAATTCATGGGAGGACCTTCCATACTCATGTTTTCACTTGAGATACCTTTCTTCCTCTCTTTTTTTTAATTTACTTTTGCGGTTTTCTTTGTTTGTAATTTCGCAAGTGTTTGTCTTTGTAATTCTTTTTTAATGAAAGATTCCTCTTAAATATCTATTATTCTCATCCAAATTTTTTATTTTAATATTAATGTTATTAAAATAGTATAAATAAAGTTAAATACCCTTCCCTTATTTTTCTTTCTCATTCAATCTAAAGTATGTATTTAATTCCCATCATTGTTCGTGTGTGTGTGTGTCTGGCGTACAAATATTTTCTTATCCTATTCTTTTCATTCTATTTATAATTAAACACCATAAACACATATTACCATATTAATAATTATCTTAATGGATGATTAAATCTACCATTTGGGTGAGTTATAATTTAGTTATGTTAAATGATTGAGAACTTTTTCTCGATGAATATAATTAGAATTAACATTGTGTATGTTAGACTTAACATGCCATGGATTAATGAATTGTTTTGTTTAACATGTGGTTTCCATGGATTATTAGAACCATAAATACACTACCATCAACATTTAATAATTGATATTAGAACCCTAAATTAATTTAAGGCTTGGATTAAAGTCATAACACTTAGGAATTCCAATCAATGTCAACTTGTGACATGGGTGTTAATTTAATGCAATATAAATCAAGGATCGAGGATATCACAAGCTTAACTACCTGATAATGAACTCACCCCAATATTTATAAAACTGTTAAATAAAACACCAACCATTAATCACTTCATTTAATCTCTGCAACAACCCCCCCCCCCAATTAAAATACAATCATCTAAAAATAATTGACTATTAAAAAGTATCATTGTTGAGGATTCGATCCGAGTGTTGCTATACACATTAACAGAGCATCAGAACATTGAATGGTCGATAGGATAAAATCATCAGTGCTTTCAAATGGATCTATTCCTGGGGATGCTGCAATTAATTAGTAATTAGTTTATGGTTATTGTAAAAAAACAAAAAAAAATGAAAAAATGAAAAAAAAAACACAAAGAAAAACTTGTCTTCCTCTTTCTTCTAAAATCTATCTGAATGCCCTGTAGCCTCCCAAAAAATCCCTCAGATTTTTTTGACCCTGAAATTGAAAGAACACTTCTCCAACTTAGGAGGAACATTAGGTATAATAAAATAATTCAAGAACCGGTCATCGTCCAACCCGTTGAATTAGATATGTCTAATCTTAGGGAAAAAACACTTAAAGAACTTACCGCCCCTGTTATAAATTACCAACCCCTTGGAATTCAATATCCAAACATATAGGCTGAATTCAAACTCAAATCGGGTTTGATTCAACTTATACCTCATTTCCACAAGCTAGCTGGTGAGGATCCATATCTCCACCTTAAAGGGTTCCAAGTGGTGTGCTCTACCATGAAGCCTCAAGGGGTTTTTGAGGAACAAATCAAACTCTGAGCATTCCCTTTCTCCCTAGATGAAACTACTAAGTAATGGATTTACTACCTTCCTCATGGTTCTATAACCACATGGAATGACATTAAGAGACTCTTTTAGAGAAATTTTTTCTGTCTTCTCGTACTACTTCTATCTGAAAGGAAATAAGTGGTATTCGTCAATTCCCAAATGAATCGCTCCATGAGTACAGGGAGAGGTTCAAAAAGATTGTTGCAACCTGTCTAAACCACAAAATCCCTAACCAACTCATGATAGAATACTTATATGAGGGGTTATTGGGTATGGATAGAACCCTCATTGATAACGCAAGTGGCGGTGCTCTTGTTGATAAAACTCCTGCAACTACAAGAGATCTCATAAGAAACATGGTTGTAAACACACAACAATTCCATACTCAAGCACATGCTCAAGTCAAACAAGCCCAAGAGAATCAATCTATAGATAACAACAAGATGATATAGTGGATGAGTGAACTTATAGATCTTGTGGAACAACTAGTTGTGGAGGCCAAATCCCTAATCTCATATTCTCCACAATCTCTATTCCCTGGACCTATCAAGAACTGTGGAATCTATAGATCCCCATCTCATCCAACTGACACATGTCCATAACTTCAATAGGATCCCTCCGATTCATCTAGTCCAATAGAGCTTAATGTATCCTATACTCAGCAAAACACCAACCCTTGACTATCAGATTAGTTCATTATAACCTCTAACCAACCTCACTTTGAGCCCTTCTCTTCTTATTATAACCAAGGCTTAAGGTATGGAAACCATGTCCCTCAATTCCCTACTCAAAACCCAAAATATTTTCAATATGGTCAAGGTGTTGGTAACTTCTAAAAACCTTATCCTTTTTTCCTCAATAACAAAGGATAAATCCTCCTCCTTCTCCTCCAGGATTCCATTATCCTAGTGAGCCTTCCCAATTCCCAAACCAATACAATCGCTTTCCCATGAACCAAAATCAAGGCAATACCAATCCAAGACAAGCCTCTTCTTCCAAGAAACCATGGGAATGTGTAGTGGAAGATCTTGCCTCATTCACCCATTCCAGCCTCGAAAACATTGAAACCCAAATTGGTCAACTTGCATCCCGCCTGAGCCAGCAACAACAATCAAATTCTTCCCAACTCCCAGTTCAACCATTACCCAAACCCAAGGGTAATGTAAGTTCAATTTAACTTAGATCAGGAAAGAAAATTTCCATTCCTCAAGATAAGTCCTTCAACCCCCTTTGAATGTTGACCTAGAAAATGAAAAGAAAAAGAATCATGGAAAGGAATATGAAGCAATTCCCTCAACTCCTTCCATTCTACTTAAGAACCCAATTCATTTTCCTCAATCCATTTCATAGACAAAGAAGTCCTTTGAACCCAAACCTGAAATGCTTGACATGTTTAGTTGTGTTGAAGTCAACATACCTCTCTTAGAAGCCATTAAACAAATCCCTAAGTATGCCAAGTTTCTTAAGGAATTGTTCACTCATAAGAGGCAGCTTAGGACCTTTGAAAATGTTTCCACCCAATATTCTATTCCCATAAAATGCAAAGATCCTGGGACCTTTACGGTTTCATGACAAATTGGGAGTTCCAACTTCAATGATACAATCATAGACCTAGGAGCCTCAATTAATTTCATTACCAAATACATCTTATTAAACCTTGGTCTAGGTACCTTATATCCAACGAGTGTTGTCATCCAGTTAGCCAATCAAATCACTACCAATCCTGAGGGAATAATTGAGGATGTCCATGTCCGAGTCAATGATCTTATCTTCCCAGCTGACTTCTATGTCCTTGACATGGAAGGTGAGACAACTTATTTCCAATCTACCCTGATTCTAGGAAGACCTTTCCTTATGACATCTAAAAGAAAAATTGATTTCCATGTTAGAATCTTATCAATGGAATTTATTGACCAACTGGTCAAGTTTAATATTTTTCAATCCATGTGATACCCATCAGAGAATCAATCTGTATTCTCAATCCATGCTTCCAAAAATCTCTCTGAGAGTGTGTTGAATCCCAATTAATCATGTTCTTCATATTCTAATAATAGAGGAGTTTTTGAATATTGCATCCTCATTAACCATGTCATAAATGGAGAAGTTTATTTTTACATTTCAGATGTAAACTCTATCAATATAAAGGATCTTGAAAACTCTTTGGAATCCCATATCACCTACGACATACACTACTTCAACTTGGATGGTAATGGGGAAAATGAACAAGCATGTTCATTTTTTGATTCAAATATGATTATCCAACATTCATCATTTCCTATCCATGGTTATGAAAATTCTGTTATATGTGAGGTGAACCCAGAACCAATGTGTTTATATTGTCCCTATGGTAGTTATGTTTGTGATATTTGATACCTAATTAATAAAGTGATCATTGGTGATGTTGAAATTGACCACTCTTTGGAAAACAAAATTGATATTAAGGATATTGAAAATTTTATTCCGTATTATGACTCTAATGATCTTCATTACTCTACATCAGTAAGTGATGAAATAAATGAGTCAAAATAATTGGGATCTCAAACTTTAGTTTTGTGTTATCTGAACCTTACATAAATGAACCATCAGAATTGATACATCTTCCTGAATTTCCAAGCATAGAAAACTAGTACTTTGTGGATAATTTCATTCCTCAAGTTGAAGACCAAAAAAAGGATAGAAATATTCTTTTTCAACCCCCATTGAATTGAAAACACATCAAAAAGTATGGGAAGGAATTATCCAATGAAAAATCAGGAATCCCAAAGGAGAATTTTTTCTAGAATCACATTGGAGTTGAGAAAATAATGTGGCCACCATCAGACTATGGGTAGTATAAAGAAACTTTCCAACTATAGAAAAAATAAATGCAGCACTTCTTGAAAGGTAACCCATGTTTTCTTTTAATTTTGTGAAATTTTAATTTCTTTTTAGTTTTTCATTACATGAATAATGATTTTTATTTTTCAGGTAACATTCCACATGAGGCACATTAACTTACACTAACCCACCACTGAATGGAGACATCGACCCACTAAATTCAAACTAGGGGGCACCTATTTCCCTTTAACTCTCTCTCTATCTCTTCCTCTCTCTCCCACTTTCTTCTCCTTCCCCTATATTTCATTTTTTACCACTTTCCTCATCATAGTTTTTATTTACTCTTTTGTTTGTGTGTGTCTTTATAAAAAAACTAAAAAAACCTAAAAACTAAAAAACAATAATAAAAATCTCTTAAAAAATATGGAAAAGAAAGAGTCATGATTACTCACCTTCAAATTTTCAAATTTTGTCCAACCATTTTTGTGAGTCAAAAAGACATGTTTTCATCTCATATGTTTTTTATTTTCATCATGAATTTGGATAAAGAATTTTGTGTCAAGAATAATAAATTTTGAATGCTTAGTTTTTTATTTGGAAAATGATTTTCCCCACCTGTGAGGAACAAAATTTTCTTTCATTACAAGGCCACCTATGTCCATCTCTTAAAAATTTATATTTTTAACCCTCATTTGTGAGTCTTGAGTTTTGGGACCTTTGAGCTTAATTTCCTACTTTAGTGTGAATTAATATGATAGAGGCATTTTTTGAACCTCATGAGAATCAAAATAGCCAAATATCCTCCCATTGAACTTACATTAATTCTCTTTTTGAAATCCCCTTCAAGCCTATGAAAACCTTTTCTTTGATATCCACATTACAAGCCAAATACCTTATCCCACCCAATATCAACATGGATTTTCATTACATAATTTTTTGAAATATAAATGTGGGAAGAATGGATTTCCATTTAGGTACCCTTTTGTTGATTTTCATAGTGTTATCATATGCTTGAGGGAAACCATCAATTTAAGTGTGGGGAGGTATTTTCATTCAGTGATTTTTGGGAATGTATATATGTTTATCTTGTACAAATGATATTGAAAAGTGTTCAAAAAAATATAAAAAAACAAAATAAAAAAATTAAAATAAGAATGGGTTGTGTCTTGCGTGGGTTAAAATCACTTTTTCTCAGCCTTTGATCTTATTATAACTATTAAAATTAGTGTTGTTAGGAGATAAATCATGGGTTGGGATATGAGTGTGAGATCTTTTTCAAGTTCAACTTTTGAAAAAAAACAAAAAAAAAGAAAAAGGAAAAAATGAACACTTATGTCATTGGGATATGTTTCATGTTTTGTAAATATTACATCTTCACATCACCTTAAAATTTTATTCCACATTTATGTCTTGATTCACACAATTTTTCCCTTGTAAATATGTGTTTCCATTTCCTTTAATTCTTATTTTCAAAAAAAATGTGCATTTCTTTTTCTATGTTGGTGTTTTACCCCATTTTTTCTATCTTTTGGATATCATCTTCCTACCGTCCCATAGCCACAGAAAAAACCCCTAAAAATACCTCTTGATTTTTTATCACTTTATCATAGGTAATGGAAGCTGGGAGCTCTTTCAAACTCTAATATTTTCACTTTGTGTTGGTGAAAGAGTGAACCTCCATAAATTAATTTTATCATCTTGAGAGGAGTAAGTTTTATGTGCCACCATTTCCAATTTCTAAATTTGATCATGAAAAACTGAATTGTTTTTTGAACATTGTTTCTGTAACAAATGTTTGTGGAATTCAATATATATGAGTGAAATTTTCTAAACCTCCCCTGATTAGGGAAAACAAAATTTTAATATTTTTTGCTGAGTTAAAACGATTTTTGTCATGGTTTTATATTTGTTGTACATGAGGACATGCACAAACCTATGTGTGAGGAAGATGATGTTATTAATATTTTTATAAATTTTCATATACTCCCATTACTGATTTTATATTAAATGTGAATAATTTGTGTGAAATATTAATGTTTAAATATTAAATATAATTTTTGAGAATTATTTGAATTCATCCAGATTCAAGTTAGTTTACTATTTTAATAATAACTATCACTATACTAATAAAAATTGTGTGGTTCTTGTTTTTTATGATTCCTTATTCAATTTAACACATATCATTAGAAGGAATCATTGGCCATTTCTTCCATTTTAAGGGCCATATAGACCACACCAGAAGACCCACAAAATTTGTAAAGAAATTGGACCATCCATGAAGATTAAATTTATGGGATCAATCAGGAAGTAAAAATTCCTTTATTATCCTTAAACATTCTGGGAACAATTCAAGGAGTCGTGAATAAAAATTTCAAGGCCCAAATCCAAAAACAAGGGGCCCAAATGAAGATTTGATGTCCATCCCACCATTATGGATGGAAATTAAAATCAGGACATTATTCCTGAATTTTATCCAAATTTAATCATCAAATAAATATAGTATTTTTCATTGTTAAAGCTAAGATCTATGTGAAGAACTTTTTAGAATAAATTATTTTTATTTGAGGGAATATTTTTTTTCCAAAACCCATTCACATTTCAGCCTTCGAAAAAGTGTTGATAAAAATTGACAGGTTCAAACTGATTAGTAAAATAACCATATATTTGGCTCTAAAATTCCAATGGCCACCAAATTTTTAGGGATGACATTAAACATAAATATATACAACTTTTAAGAATAAAATATCTCATTATTCAGCTTTTTGTATGGACAAATCTATTATTCAAGTGGAGGGATATATTTGAAATGAAAACAGTCCACCTCCTTGGGCTATAAATACATCCCCTTCCTCACCTTTCAAGAGTTGGAATTTCAGAAGAGATGAGCACACATTGGAATGAAAAAATATTTTCCAAAGGATTTTGAGGACCTTACATACTCAAGTTTTCACTTGAGAGACCTTTCCTCCTCTCTTTTTCTTAATTTACTTTTGCAGTTTTTTTCGTTTGTAATTTCGCAAGTGTTTGTCTTTGTAATTATTTTTTAATGCAAGTTTATTCTTCAATATCTCTTATTCTCATCCAAATTTGGTACTTTAATACTAATGTTCTTAAAATATTTTAAATCAAGTTAAATCCCCTTCTATTATTTTTCTTTCTAATTCAATCTAAAGTCTATATTTAATTCCCTTCATTGTTCGTGTGTGTGTGTTAGATGCACAAATCTTTTCTTATCCCATTCTTTTCATTCTATTTATAATTAATCACCATAAAAACATATTACCAGATTAATAATTATATTAATGGATGAGTAAATATACCATTGGGGTGAGTTATAATGTTGGTATGTTAAGTGATTGAGAACTTTTTCTCGATGAATATTCTTTGAATTAACATTGTGTATGGTGGACTTAACATGTCATGGATTAATGACTTATTTTATTTAACGTGTGGTTTCCATGGATTATTGGAATCATAAATACACTACCATAAACATGTAATTATTTATATTAGAACCATAAGTTAATTTAAGGCTTGGATTAAATCCATAACACTTAGAAATTACAATCAACGTCAACTTGTGACATGGGTGTTAATTTAATGAAATATGAAGAAGGGATCAAGGATATTACAAGCTTAAATACCTAATAATGAACTCACCCCAATATTTATAAAACTTTTAAATCAAACACCAACCATTAATCACTTCATTTAAGCTCTGCAACAACCCCCCCCCAATAAAAATAAAATCAACTAAAAACAATCGACTATTAAAAAGTATCATCGTTGAGGATTCGACCCAAGTGCTGTTATACACATTAGAAGAGAATAGAAACTTTGAACGGCCAATAGGTGAAAACGGTCATGCTTTCAGGGGGTGTTAGGTGTTTCTTATTTTTACCAATCACAAATTCTTCTTTGAAATTGTAACCCCCAATGGTTATAAACCATTGTTGTCAATTAAGATAGTTGGATCTATTTTTGTGTTTAACCAACCAATCATACCAAATGTAATGCAAGTAAATAAAATAAATATATCATTAAGTACTTAAAAGGTTCAGAATAAAGGATATACTTCTTTACTTAATTGGTTATTCACCCTAAACAAGGATTATCTACTATAATCATCCCCAAATTACAATGGGTCAAGTAGATCCCACACCTGTAATTTTCAAAATCCCATTGGACTTACCTTACCATATCCCCAATATAATTCTTATAATAACTTCATATTTTAGTCATCGATTCGCATTTTGATCTCCATGAATACCTTGAGTCACACAGGTTCTATGGATTCCCACAATATATATGCAACTATTGCTTTCAACTCCTCCTTTGAAGTGGATAAATGAGTATGCACATGATGATTATGCATCAAAAAGTTCGATCTCCTTACACTAATAGAAATATCTTCTAATTAAATTATAATCTTTAGGAATGATTCCTACAACTCAATCACTTCCACAACTTAGCTTTATAGTTATTCAATAGATACTGCTCTCCTGGATTTCTCACTTCTCAATCTTTGAAAGACTCGAACCCATCTGAAAAGAAACATGCACAGTATGTCTGTCTCTGCTAAACTTTTTCTTCTTATTCTTCTCACTCTTTGAAACACAGAATGTTTCACATTCTTGGTTATCTTATTATTCATTGAATTTGATACACATGTTATAGGTAGATTCTAATCAGTATTGGATCCTTATTCTTCTTCTTATTCGATATTTCCCTTGTTCTTCTTCACTCACAGCTCAGTGTCTCAGTTTTAAAACACCTCAAATCTCTCTAAATTTTTTTATTTTTATACATAGGTATCCTATAATTTATTTTCCTATATTTTAAATATCAAAAATCCATTAAATTTTTATGGCCTATGATCTTATTTACCTCAATAAAATTTACGTGGGATTATCACATGATCTCCATTCTAGTCCAAGCGGATACCAGATTTTTTTGGGTGTCTCCTCATATTATATAAATAGATATCTTCTATAAGGTGAGTGAAATTAAATCATAAGAATAGATTTAATCATGATTCTCAAAATCCCCTCAACAATTATCGCTTGTGAATATCTAGGAGTTCCCTTGTGTTTTCTTATCTTCTTCATTTATCTCAGGTAAGAAAACATTATATATTATTTTAGAATGCATGAGTTCCTTGTATTATTCTCATATTATTTATCAATAAACTAGCTCAAGATCATATTATTCAACCTATAGAAACAGGTATTAGTTCTTCCCAGCTCAACATATATTCTGGATACTTCCACATAAATCTTAGTTCTCTTATATTCTTCTTCTATATTTAATATAAATTTGAAAACAAACATTTAATATAGATATATAAAATATATAAAACATCTTCAGTTGTATCCCAACTACTCATAGCTACTGGAGAGATCTAGTAGAACTATAAGATTTTAGATTACATCTATAATTATCAGAAAGCATCTCAGCTTCATCTTATCTTCCTCGATCCCATATTGAATCAAAATCTTCTTTGTGCTATTTAGAACATTTCATAATAAATCTAATGTCTTCAAAATTTTCTCCATTTTTTTATCACTATAATAGAATTTAAAATATTCTAATTTGAAATTCTCAAATATCAAATAATTATATTTTCTCTCTTCTATATCATTCCAATTTCTCAAATCAATCTTGGATCATTGATCTTATGGGAATCATGATGTTTTGATCATGTTATAATAACTCAAGTGTCATCTTGATTGATTTATTCTTTAGAATCACAAATTATATAAATCTCATAATTTTTATATGAATTTAAGTCATATGATCTCTCTAAAGTCATATAGTCTAATTAAAATCATATGCTCATTCAAAAATATATAAGATGATAGAAAAGTCAATGATAAATCTCAAAGTCATGTGCTCATATGTCTAACACTCAACAAGAAGTCGTATGATATACCTAGAAGTATTACGATCTTAGATGAAATCTTACATTGAAGACTTATGAGACAAAAGTCATGAGATGAAGTTGTATAATGGACTTGAATTCATATAATCATTAGATTCATACATTTAATGTATTTTCTATTTTATTTAATTTTCTCAAATCTATATGATTTTGGAAGTATTATGATATTATCCAAATTATAATGATAAAGTCTTACACTGGAACTCAAAGTTCGATGTTCCACCCTCAAAGTATAAAAATATCCTCAAAGTAATGTGCTCACAACCAAAGTCATGTGATCTGATTCAGATTTATACAATCAATTCATATGGTGTATAAGTCATATGATTCCATATTTAAAGTCTTATACTATATTAAAGTCTTATTATCTTATCCCAAATCCATACGAACTGTACAGTGTTTCTAGACTTCATAAAACTCAGTACAGACACTCTTATACTCATATTCATCCATCTAAAATCATTTCAAACCTTTATCTAAGTAATTTAAAACATTGAAATTAGTATCCTTAATTTTAGATTACACAATGATGGTTCCCCCAACACTTATACTCTTCAATATTTAACTTTCACTAGCTTTGAGCTTTTATTATTATAGCTTCTTCAAGCTATTCTCATAGCCAGCTTCTTCCCCAATTCCTCCACTTCTATAAACTTTTGTATATAGTACTAAAATATTTAATAAATTTCATTCACATTAGGATCATCTTAGTCAAATGTATGATGTTAATACTACTACTTAAATATGTCTATCTGAGATCTTCAAGATGCATCCATACTTCTTTTTCCATGTTGATAGAAACCATCCTTCCTCCATTACTCATAATGCATGGGAGTCATCTTCATGTTCTTGATTAGATGGAAACATACTCCATCACCCATTTCTACATACTTATTAAAAACATATATATTGACCTGATTTATTGAAAAAAACATAATCATATGCCAAATACAACTTCAATGTTGATGAGGGACTCCCACATCTCATATTGGGTAGTGAACCTAGGGCTAACTAAGATATACCATGAATTAGGCACTAGTTCTTCTGTACTGGTATGAGGAAAGATATCACTGGTTTTATAGATCATTGTCTTTCCTATTAGAGGTTAAAAACAAAACATCAATGACCATGTGTTTACTTCATCCCCTTCCAATGTTAGTATGTAAGTGAGATGAGGTGACCATGGATTTTTTATGGGTCTCTCAAGGACATCGAGAGGTTGTGATGTGGTACAATTCATGGTGGACTAATTGATGAAGGTTTAGAATTTTTTCCTATTAGAAACTATAACATCCCAGACCTTGATGACACTCAATAGTGTCCTAATCTTGGTTGTCCACATGGCCTTAAGTTCACTCCCCAAATTCCAGAGGCTATCAACTAGCAGCAAGGGAATAGTTGTGTCCATGGGGAGACTATACCCTCATCACTAGAGTATAGCACAACAGAATATAATAACAGATAGATATCATAATTGGTAAATCAAACAAACAATAAATACATAATAGTAATTGATAACAATACCAAAGGAAGATCAAATACATTGATGATGATACATGTCATATATATCTAAAAAACATCCAAAATAGGTATACATGGTATATGTACAATACATGGAACAAAAGTACAAAAAGGAGAAAAAGTAACCCAGCTAGAATCATGAGACTCAGCTCAGTCCCATACTCCACTGCACCTAAGTATCAATCAAGATCCTATAGTAGGTCACCTTCCCTTATCCATACCTACAATCATATAGTCTGTTTGGGTACCCAAGGTAGCCCGAACAGGGTGTGAGACATAATTCCAGTAGGTAACCACCCAAGGTCAAGTGCCATCCAGTCAGTGAATAAATAAAAATCATATAGTGAAGGAATAAATATAACAAGTGAATGAACTACTACAAGTAAAAAGCATATAAATTCTAGGTTCTCATTTATAACCAATTCATTCAATCAATACCATTTAAGAAATAAGTCTCTGATTTAATAGTCAGGCCTATGTCATGTATCAAGTTTATTTAATAAATCAATCTCATTTAATTATTAAGTCTTGAAACCTAGAATTTATCTCAACATAACCATAGTAATATGCTCAAAGGATGCTTAAACAGGCCATCCATAGAGTGTCAGATAAAGACTGAATCCAATATTGTGCTTTAACTTGGCAGACACTTCATATAACTCATTTCATTCTTTATTCATTTATGAAACTGAGCCCATCCATGGCATTCCTAATTTTAAATTTAGGTATTTCTCCAAGGGTAATATAAACCAATACCCTACAAGATCGTCCATGGTGATCCTCACAAGAACCCAGGTATTGCTCTAGGTGTGTTATAACATCACTGCCTCTTGGGTCCTTCCTTGGTGGTCCACTAAGGGATCCCAAGTATCAACCATGGAATATATAATCAAATTACCTTTGAGTTCATGCTTGGAATTCCTAATTTGGTATCCAAGTATCACTCTACATATAATAGTCTCCCCCCATGAGTCTATCCTTGGTAGTCCATATAAGGAGTCCAAGTATCACTCAGGCATAAGCAAGGTACAAGATAATTGAGTATGTACATGGAATTCATATATGAATACATGTGTCACCCAAGGCATAAACTCATTTAATCAATATCATTTAATCAATTACAGGTCATCACATTTCATGAAAATTCAAACTCACCTCAAAAGGTGAGTTAAAGCATAGTCCAAGCTTATAAGGCTTAGTCCTTAATTTACTCACATTTTCATTTCATTATAAAAAGTATAACATGATTAATTTACCAATACATGGAAGGTGTATATAAGCATGGAATCCATCCCCTTTCCTTTAAAAATTCAATTCATAATTCATATCAATAACTCCAATTATAACTCATTTCAATTACAATTGAAAAATCATTATTAAACATCCCTTGAAAAGGGGAAAAGATCACACCTCAAAGTTATCCAACTCATATGTCATCAAATGGTCCATTTAATTAAAAAAACACCAAAAAATGTGGTTATTATTTCAAAGTATTCAACATATAATCATCCATTGATTGGCCTCTTTAATTGAATGGGCTATGCCTATCAATTTTATTTAAGGATCTAAATTCATTTCAAGGCATTTCTCCTATAATTGGGTGTGTTGAACAATGATATATATATAAGCACTTTGAATTTTAATTAAAGGCACAAGACCGCATACCATAGGTTCATAGTGGATAGATCATCCAGTATCATATCTTAATTTAACTCAAATTAGGAGAAAAATTAAGAACATATGAATAACCTATTAATAAGGAAAATTAGCTTGCACCTGAATAACATAGTTGATACCTAACCAAATGAAGAATGGATAAAAAGGAATCAATATCTTAACAATTTAGATCCAACAAGATAAATGGCCCTTGATTCCAAGCTTAGATTAAAGATATCTCTCAAATGCAATAATAGTCACCAAAGAGGGCTTCAAAGGGGTGATGTTATTGTGCATTAATGAAATGTAAGGAATAGGTTAGAAATATAATTAAGTGGCGGTGATTTCATAAATTCACCCAAAAAAATAGGGTCGCATAGTATGGGAATGCGGTGTAGCCAGAATGTGTGCTAATCTTGCATGTTTGACTGTAGGTAAGGGAACATCACATGGTTTTTTCATACGATTTGACTAACCATGTGAAAACCTTGAAAAAATCCACTGTCAAAATTACAGACATGGATGCACAGACATGCACCCCAAATCACATGGTTTTCTATAATTTTGCATCCTATATCTCCTCAATGTCTATCGTCATATGGTTTTATATAACTGTGTGGCCTGCCCCACATGATTTAAACTAACCATGTTCTAGGATTATTTCACCCCAAAACATGGGTTTTGGGCTCTGGACCAACCCTGTAAACCCCTGATACCTTCATAACCTCAATGGGAATTCACATTAGGTTATATCTAAAAATTTAAACTAAAAATTGATATAAATTAAAGGATATATACCTTCATAAAGAACTGAGTTCTTATAGAAATACCTAGTTAGTGGATGAGTTGGGAAATTTATACATGTGGGAGATAGTTCTACTTAATGGTATACTTATTATCATTGTATATGATCAAGATACTCATTTCATGTTTTATTTTTGGAATATATTTTTTAGATCTATGGGATCTTATCTAAATATAAGTATAGTGTATCACCTATAAAAAGATGGGTAGTCTGAGAGGAAGATCCAGATCCTTGAAGATATACTCTGAGCATGCATTTTGGATTTTAGTGAATCATGCACTAACCATATGGACTAGGAAAAGTTTTCATACAACAATAGTTTTTAGGATTTGATCTAAACGGATCCTCATAAGGTCTCATACTATAGTTTGTGTCAATCACCCATGTTTAGGTTAGAGGTGGGTGAGTCAAAAATTATTACGTAGAGATTGGTATAAGAGACTATTGATTGGGTGCAGTTGGTTTGGAAGTGGTTGGTTACTACTCCGGGTTGGTAGTTCTCATATGTCAACCAAAGGTGATGACCATTGGATTTTATCATGGGTTATTGGTTATTCCTATAGGTATTGCCTCAACTAGGGAATTGATATCTAAGGAATAAAGGGAAGCTCGCACCATGATTTTTTAGTTTGTTCAATATTATAGAGAAGGTTAGGGTTATGTATTATAGGTTGGATCTTCCTTTAAGACATCAAGGTATATAAAACATATTTCATGTGTTGAGACTCCAAAAATATGAGTTGGAACCAATAAACATGGATGACAATGATGATGTCGATTTGGTAGTTAATGCTTCTTTCAAGGATAGATTGGCATTCATAATGGACTATAGTGATAATGTTATATGAGGGAGGAAAATACTTCTCATGCATGAGTTATGGAATAATGGTTGTATCTAAGAGGAGACTTGGGAGTGGAAATATAATGTATGAACTCAATGGTTGGAGTTATTCTGTGAGGATCCCTAAATAATCTTCTCGGGGATGAGAATCCCTTAGCGGGTGAGTTTGTAATGACCCTTTAATTTCAAGGTTCGTTTTTTTAATTCATATAAAACCATGTGTGTTTTAATGGTTTTTTTATTTTGGGGTGGTGGTGGTGGGTCAAAGTCATAGAATCTAGGAATTTTCCATGGTTTAGGGCTGAAATTCGATAGTAGTCAAGGGGTCACAATTTAGCATCAGGGGTTGAGACATGGTGTAATCTTTCCTAGGATTGAGTTTATGAAATAAGGGAGGATAATTATGAAATGGGGTTAGTTACTAAATGATTCATATCCTTATAGATTGAGACTTTAAGTTACATCGTAATAGATCTCCTTGAGGTATTGGGACCTCTAGAATAAATAGGTTCATTGTGATATGAAGACCTATGTCACATCGCAATGGGTGACCTGAGTATCTAGGTGTTTTTATTGAAAGTGGAATTATGTTATTACCTATATGTCTAGGCCATAGTGGGACCCCTAAACAAGGGTGTTACATCGTGGATAATGTATTTCATGCTATAATGACCACCCTGTCCATTTTTTTATAATTTTTATTAAATTATTAAAATGATAGAGAATTAATAAATTTTTCTATCATTCCCCCATACCAACCTCAATCCACACACCCTAGGGGATCTTAACTTTTTCAAGCTCTCCATTCCTCATTTCTTGACCATTTGAGGTGTTTTTTGTTCTAATCATTCCTATTTTGTAAGTCTAATTCCATAGAATTCCTGAATTTTTCTTCCCTCATTGTTTCCTTTTACTCCATGTAAAATCCATAATTTATGGTGGTTTTGTTATGTTCTTGAATTTTGGGGTATTTGGATTGAATTGGATGACAATTCTTAGTGATTTTTCTCTTATTATATTGAGGTGGGAAGTTTTTACAATGTTTAAAAATTTATATATGATTGTATGGGTTATTGTTCATATGAGGGTGTATGTGTGAATGGAATTGTTCTGGCTAGAGTATTGAAGTGATTGGGTGGGTCCAAATTGATATAATTGACTCTTAGGAGGGTAGAGGTGGGTGTTCTAGTTAAGGATAATAAAATCTATTGTGTATGTTATCTTTTTATAGGGTTTTACACTTAGTGTAGTTAGGTCTAAATTTGGTTTATTGGTCTTGATTATGGCTTGGGTGAACTTCTATCATGGCTTATGGGTATGAGTGTTGACCTCCTTCAAATGTGAAGGTGTTAATAAGTGAGCATGCATTGTATGAGAATCTTGTCATGGGTTGAGTTAAGGGATATCCAAAGGGATACTCCCATAAGGTTCATGATATCATATGGATCATTAGAGAATATGTTTGACCCTAGTGGTTTGGGTATTAGTTTTTGGATACTCCATTGTTAGTTTTATGTGATGTCATGATGGATTCATCCATGGGGCCTCAATATAAGAAGGGTGTTGGTAAAACTTTCATGAGAGGTTGAATAATTTATTCCCTCCTTGAACTATTTCCATTGCTTCTTGGTTTATGTATGACTTATCCATGGGGCCTTACCTCTGAGGAGGTATTGATTTGGATTTCACGAGAGGTCAGCTATGTTAGTCCCTCCTTAGACCACTTTATATGAGACAAGTGGATATAAGACTTGGTTATGGGACCTTACCCTGAGGGTATGGTTAATCCTTTTCAATATTTTAATTATGTTATGCCTCCCTTACATCTCTTCCTATGACATTAGAGATGGTTTGGGAATATGTGTTATTCCAAAAACCCCAAGTTTTGCAACGCCCTTTCCAAAACCTCACGTGTGGAATAAGATCATAAGTTCTGAAACTGGAAACACCCAATGTTAGTGTTTTTATAATAGAACTATGCTCTAAAATTTCATGATAAATCTCATTGATCTACATAATAAATACACACACAAGTAGAAGAATAAATTATCTCACACTCAAACAGAATGACATGAGGGATTTACATGCTTAATATTTATTTTTACTCAATGGGAGAAACACTAATAATTTTATTGATCATGTAAGAATATTTTAGGATTACTCATATATAAAAAAGTGAATCCAACCATATATTTATGGAAAATTTTAGTCAGTAGATCCATTTACATCACCTTATAATCTTCATGGGTGTCCCTCTGCTTGGTCAAAGCTATCAGAATATGTACTGACTCAACTTCTAATTTTAGGTGAATAATGTAAGATATCTATTTTAATTTTACCTAGACCTTTGAATAACCTTTCAAATATAGTTATTATTATGTGATACAACCACTTATTCCACACTTACAGCATCTGAATTCAAATTTTACTATGGTTATCATTACTCCTTCTTTTGCTTCCGCTTATACTTTTTCTTCCAAAATTCTATGGTATCGCTAAAATAATTTTATCTAGTTCTGAAATATATACTTCAGAAAAAAACCATCCAAATATATATTGAATTTTAAAAAAACATTTATCATAACTTTAACTTAGAAATATATCACTTTAGAATTGTTTTCGAAACTTCACCACCAAGTCATTTTGATTCATTTAGGAAAATTTCAGTCATCCTCTATTCTTATTTCCACAAAACAAATTAGTGAGTATCCTATTTCTTTCTCAATCACCCAAGTACTACTAAGGCACAACACCACCTCTGGATTTCCTAGACTATAACCTTCATTCAAATATTATCCAAATTCTAAATTTTTCCTATCTTCCATAAATCCATCATTCCATCTTCTACAAACTTTTATGTGAAGTGATATTTTAACTGAATTTTTTCTTTGTTGAGTGAAACATTAGATTCTATGTGATGTAGATTACACTATGACTATAATAGAATTACATTCCACTCCCCCACTTCCTTGTGAGATCCTCCAACAAACCCTCCAATCATATCATCTCCTCCCATACTTTTGTGTTCAAAATTTACTCATCTTCTATGGTTGATAGTGAAACCACCAGTTGTAGTATTAACATCCAACTTACAAAAGTTACTCTATAGGTAAATACAAGGAATGTGGTACTTATTCATCTGTATTCATATCCTCTAAATTCTACGTCAACATATCCTTACAATGGATCATATGTTCTAAAATATAAGGAAAGGCATTCCAAACCTTTGAGATACTAGTGTATCCACTATACCACTTCCCACTTATCCTTCTCCATATTTTTTATGAACCTACTAATAACTACCACTACTTGAGAAATGTTTGTCCTTATAAAAATCATTAAATATTTCAAAATTTAAATAATTTATTCATAAATAAATTTTTCCATGTACTTAGACACATCTTCCATTCATGGATCCTTCTCTTTGGATAATTTAAAATGTTCGACTAATGTGATAGAGACTGGTTTGGATCCAGACATTCCAAATCATTCCATTATCTTCTGGATATAATTTTAATGTAAAAAACAATATTTGGTTCTTCTAGTACCTTAATATTTGTATCCCTAAAATTCATTTCACTCCCCCCAAGATCCTTCATTTAAAACCTTTCAGATAACTCATCCATTAGTTCTTCAATCTATTTATTTTCCATACCTTCTAAGAGTATATCATCCATATAAAAGATAATTATGATGAATATTACATCATAAAACATTTTATAGTAATAATAATGATCCATATTGCACTGAATGAATATTTTTCTACCATAAAGTCATCAAACTTCTGGTTCTATTTCCTAGGTTCTTACTTCTACCCATACAAACATTGTTTGAGCTTGCACACAAAGTTTCTTCTAGATTATTTGAATCCTTCAAGTTGTTTCATATAAATTTCCTCCTTTAATTATTTACAAAGTAAATTCATCTTCAAATATAATTATTCATGATATAAACCTTATTCTAGACTCATTCCAAGCATCATCTAGATTTTTGTGTTCCCAAAAGATGGAAAAATATTTCATTGAGTTCAAATCCTTTTGTTTGTTGAAATCCTTTCGCAACTAATTTTTTTGTATCACTTCTTACCATTAGCTTCTTTCATTATATAATTGACCCAATTATTTTTCAATGTATTCTTTCCCAATGAAATTTTTGAAAGATTCCATATTACAAAAGTATGTAAGGATTCTATCTCCTCCTTCATCACTAAATCTCATTGTTTTTCATCACTAATACTTGTCATATTTGTTAGTATTTCATGTTATCTTCCATCCATAAGAAGTAGACAATACAAGCTATAATTAAACCTTTGAATAGGTCTTATGAATATTGTAGACCTTCTCAAATCCTAAGGTTATGCTCCTTATCAAACTATATCTTATAAACTCTTCCTTGAGCCTCCAAAATACTTGAGCATTTAAATAATTATAGCCTTGAATGAACCTATAGAATATAACCTCCATCCAAAACTCCACCTTCAAGATAGTAAAGTTCTTTAGGAACTTGAGTGCTTCCAGAATATTTCAAAATTATTAGACTTTTATTTAGATGAACCTGGGAATGATCTATTAATTATTTGTTCTTAGTTTCATCTTCCAATACTGTGTTCCGACCTATCCATGGGACACCTTCATTATAGTGAACATTTCATCTTCTGATGAACTTCCAAATATCACTATCCCATAGTCAAAATCCAAAGTATTCTTTTTCATATCCTATAAAAAAATGCATGAGACTTTGCTTCAAATTTTTCCATCCACCTAGTTTCAATGTGGACATGGGTAATACTTCCAAAAACTTTAAGGAAGGACATATGGACCTGTATTTTGGTCTATATTTATTCTAGAAGCTCCTTACCTAGTGGTGTGAAGTGTCTTATATTTACAAATTATGTTTCAAAATTCTCAAATTCCACCCAAAACTCCCCAGGGAATCTAGAATGAATTCTTATGCATCTATCTCTCTCATATAGCATCTGATTTATCCACTCCACCACACCATTTTTCTCTGGTTTTCTGGTTCTATATTATCAAAATGAATTCTTTTCTTCTAATAAAACTAACTCCCTACTTCTATATTCCCCACCATTATCAGACATCAAGAACTTAAGAATTAAACCAAAATCTCTTTCTACCATGGATATTCATCAAAAAAAGGTTCCAAAAACTTCAGACTTGTGATTGAGATAGAACACCCACACCTTATGTGTTGCATCATAAATGAAGGTGATAAGTTATAATGATCCTCTTTGAGAATGAACCAGTTTCAATCCTTATACATTCATATGTACCAACTGAAACTTTTAGTTATTTAGTTTCTTGACTTCTGTATTAAAGGAAACCTTTCATTGTTTCCAAAGGATACACTCTTTTCATGTTCCATACTCCACATGATCAAGTTTTAGTATTCCCTTTACAGTTATAACTTTCATCCCCTTCTCACCCATGTGAACTAGATAATCATGCAATTCCTTTTTCATTATAGAAGTTGTTGTTTTTTAAGTGATGTATATTCTAAACTCTCGATGAGATATAATATTTTGTCTTTCACACCTTTCACCACCACCATAGAACCACATGTTATCATTCATGATCATTCTAAAAAACACATATAGAAGCCTATGTCATCAAACTGACCAACTGAGATTAAATTCTTCCTTAACCTTGGTATATGACACACACCTTATAACTCTAGTAAGTATATGCTCTTTGTTTA
The DNA here is from genome assembly GCA_963277665.1 of Viscum album. Taxonomy (NCBI): domain Eukaryota; kingdom Viridiplantae; phylum Streptophyta; class Magnoliopsida; order Santalales; family Viscaceae; genus Viscum; species Viscum album. The sequence goes on along the minus strand of OY728137.1, from coordinate 219,479,917 downwards.
GACATTCATATCACCTTTTCTAACTATCTAGAGGGTTTCATCGTCTGTAATATGTACCTTAAAAAATATTATAGATACATAATTTTCAATGCTTCCCTTATTAGATATTGAGTAACATGGATCTCTAAAATCAATAATCCATGACTCCGATGAACTGAAAAACATAATAATAAATTTCTTTTCTCCTCAGATATGGTATTTGTAGAAGAACTTCCATAAGTGAACCTTATAGAATTTACTCTCTAATATTTAAAATATTTCTTCAAGTGCCCTCCCATGATGAAAGAACATGGGTTTGAGCCCTATTTATTTACTTTTTCTCTTCTATATTTTCTCCTCCTCCTTCTCTTGAATTTAGTTTCCCCTTCAAGTATAAATTCCCACACCTTATTAACTGAAAAATGTTCCAGTAATACCCTAGACTTCAATCTTCTAAAACTCCTCATTCAAAACTAAATCTAAAATTTCCTTAAACACCAAGTCACTTTTACCACTATAATTACTTATAATAATAACCATTTCATCCCAACATTCCATAAATAATGAAAGAAGTATCAATGCCCACACTACATTATCAAACTTCACTCTCACCGATTTCGATTGACTTTGAATCATGTTGAAGTTATTGGTATGACCCACCGCTATTTTTCCTTCTGATATCTTCATGTTGAATATTCTATGCATTATAAAAACTTTGTTCATCATAATATAATTTTCATACATGTTGGTGAGCATGGTCATTAATCTTCTAGTTTTCTTCACCTCTAGGATGTTGAAATTCACATTCCAAGATAATGTTATCTAAACTACCCTAATATATTTTTAGAAAAGTCTTTACCATTTCTATTTTTTCCATTAATTATGGTTTTATCTTCATCAATAGAAGCTCAAGATCCTTATATAACAAATAATATTCAATCTACATCCTCCATAATCCAAAGTATGAACTCTCAAAATTTTCAATCCGGACCTTTCATTATTTTAATAATATTCATTATAAATTAGTAAACTTTCATTGAAATTAAAAGGAAGTAATGATAATATAACCTATTAAAGTCTAATTTAAAAATCTAATGCCACTTTTTGTGCCAAAACCCCTTAATATTGGAATTCCCTTTTCAGAATCTCACTTACAGAATGAGGCTAGAAGTTCTAAAACTAATAAAACCTAATTTCATTGTTTGAATGAGGTAATTACACTCAAATATCTCATGTTTAATATCATTTATATCCATAAAACATCTATAAAACACACACAAATAGATTAATAAAATAACTCACACTCACATGGAACAACACAAGGGACTTTCATTGTTTAAATTTAGTCTTACTCTATGGGAGAAACACTACTTCTTTTATTAAACATGGAAGGATATTATAAGATTACTCATATATGAACAAGTGATATCACTCATCTATTTAAATACAAGTCTATATGGTATATTTGGTTTCACCGCCTTTCAATATTTATGAGAATCCCTATACTTTTTTTAAAGTTACTATAAGATACATTGCCTTAAATTTTGATTCTTATTAAATAGTGAAATATATCTATTTTACTATTATATAACCCTTTGAATAATCCTAAGTAGCCTTTGAACTACCCAATGTTATCTATATATCCACTATAGTTATTACTATAATATCCAACCACTTCTTTCACACTTATATCATCTAGATTTAGATGTTATTATGGCTACTATTTCTTTAGCTTTCGCTTCCACTTCAGTTTCTACTTCCACATCTGTAACGTCCCGATTTCGGAAGCCACCTAGAAGTGTCACGTACCCAGTTGGTCACATAGCTTCAAGGGAATTTACCCAAATTCCAGAGGCTACCGACTAGTAGCGAGGGCCTTGGGTGTGATAGTGGGGAAACTATTCTCTCATTGGTAGAGTAATGCAGTGGAAATAATAGATATACAATATAGGAAGCAGTAAAGCATGAAATAAGTGAATAGCGGAAGACTGAGGAAATAAACAACTAGAGCACATATATATAATGATGCATGATACATATGTCTAGAAAAGAATCCAAACAAGTCACAATGTGGGAATGTAGTAGTAAACCAAAGTACAAAAGAAAACAGATAAACTCCAACAGCATCGCAAGCCTCAGTTTGGTCCCATGCTCTCTAATTCCACAGCAATCATGTACCTGAAGTGGAAGGTCACTTCCCTTATCTATACCTGCAACAATATAATCTGTTTGGGCCCAAAAACATGACCCAAATAGGGTGTGAGACTAATCCTAGTAAGCAACCACCCAAATATTTGTGTCTAATAGTCATTGAATATAATGCTAAGAAATAATCAAAAAGAAGTAGTAAATAAGGAAGTAATAAAAAGTAAATAGTCCTATAGTTTCATTTACAAACGTTTAATTTCAAGTATTTAATCAACCACAAACAAATACAAGAAACCCTCTGGGTAGTTCTCATAGCCTAACCCCTCTGGTTCACAATACAAGAGAAGATATAACAAAGACTCTCTAAGGAAGAACTCATCGTCAATTACCCCTATAGTCATGTGTGATCAAATACTCTCTGAGGAAGCACTCACTTTCAACTCCCCCTGTAGTATTTTAACGGTAACCTATAGGCACTCTGAGAAGCACACAGCATCAATTCCTCCTGTGGCCTCGTAATGTAACTATAGACACTCTGAGGGATCACTCAACATCAATCCCCCCTATGGTCTTGTAGCATAATAATTATAATAGACACTCTGGGAAAGACCACAACGTCAATTTCACCTATGTTCTCACTACACCAGGTCCTCACAGCCCCGTGTAAATAAATCGTTCACAAATGATAATTAGCTACCAAACTAAACCTCAAGAACTACTTGTCTAAACAACTACATCATATCATAGCATTTCAAATAATAAACACTTCATCCTAACAATACTAGGCATGGAAAGAAAATAGCAGCCTAAGAGGAAAGGCTAGACCAAATGGTCAATAATAAGAAAACATGGGAAAAACATCCATATCATTACAAAGATAGCCCTATTCTCAAAAAATTAACCTCTATCCAATCAAACAAGTCATAGCATGAAAAGCAAAGGGCTAAAACCATAAACACACAATACCCCGAATGAGGGTGTTGGGAACTTTTGCACAGATAACTCAAATAATAACTACGGAAAGGCACAAACCACCTACCTCGACATCGTGAGATCGATATATGTGAACCTCAGGACTTGAATCACTCTATAACATCATATATCTACAAAATCGATTGAAATGTTAAACTGAGGATAACTCGTGAGAGAGGAGAATTCGGAAGATGAAGTTCTAGAAGAAGGAATAACTCACCGCAACGATTCCAACGCAGTCAACGGCAGTCGATTCGGGAAATGGACAGCAAGTCAAGGGCTCAGTGAAGATCGGCGGCCATATGGTCGCTCCCGGATGAGTTGGACAATGAGAAAAAGGGTTCTGTCGATTAGACATTACCCCAGTCCATTTAATGAAAAAAAAAAGAATGTACACGGTGTGTATTCTAAAACTACATGATGTATACTTGTCTTTTCTGGCCTCCACTTTTAGCAGTCTCCAGGTCACCACACACAGCCATGTACTCAGCCATTACACGGCCAGTACACTGACACCCGCAACAACTGGGTACATGGCGTGTACTTAAAGTACTTGGTGTGTACTCCTAAAATTTCCAAAAACTCTTCTTTTCCTAAAAAACAACCATAAATAAAAAAAATACCTGAAAAGAATATATGGGTTCTTAAAAACTTCCCCCCTTAAAGAAATTTATCCCTGAATTTCCCTAGCAAGGCAGCATAGAAGAATAAACCTTGAACAACTCTGGCCACTGTGATCATACATCGACCTCCCTCTACAAAGTCTCGTCATGTACTCACCCGTGATTTCATATCACTCATACCAGAGGAACATACCGGCCATGGAGAACCTTCAAACTTTGATCAAAAATCCAGATAGGATGCTCCTCAAATGATTCATCCACCTCTAACTCAACCTCCTCGTGTTGGAAAACATGAGACGAGTCTGAGAATTAATGTCGAAGCTGAGAAATGTGGAATACATCATGTATTTCCCGGTACCTCTGAGGTAACTAAAACTGATAGAAAACTGGCCCAACTCTCTCCAACACCTCAAATAGTCTGACGTACCTCGGTGAAAGATTACTCTACCTCCTAATCCTCCTATGTCCCAACCTCAGTGGGACACGTAGGAAAATCTGATCTCCAACCTCAAACTCTAAAGGTCATCTATGTCGATCATCATAAGACTTTTGTTGTGAATGTGCAGTGTCCATCCTCTTCTAAATCAACTCTATCTACTCTGTGGTCTCTTGGACAAGACGAGGTCCCAGCATAGCTGTCTCTTCTTCCTCCAGCCAACATAAGGGTGATCGGCATGGCCTACCGTACAAAGACTCAAAAGGTGTCATCTGAATAGTTTATTGAAAACTATTATTGTAGGAAAACTTCACAAGAGGTAAGTGCTTCTCCCAAGAACCTCCAAAATCTATGATGAAAGCTCTAAGAATGTCCTCAAGCACCTTAATCGTATGCTCAGACTGGCCATATATCTGGGGATGGTAAATTATACTCAAAAGTAATTGTGTACCCAAAGCCCTCTAAAGTCCCTACCAGACCCGATAAGTAAAACCCGAATCCATGTCTGAAACAATGGAGTGTGAAACCCCATGTAGACGTACAATCTCTCGAATGTACAACCATCCTAGATCATCAACACTAAAGGTCTCCTTAATCGACAAGAAGTGATCAACCTTTGTGATTCTGTCAATGACAACCCAAATTGCATCATTCCCTCAAGGTGACCATGGAAAACTTTTCATGAAATCCATTGTGAAATCATTCCATTTCCACTCAGAAATGGGTAACTATTGCAAAAGCCCAGCTGGTCGCCGATTCTCTACCTTCACCTACTGACAGGTGGAACACCTCATGAAAAAACCAGCAACATCTCTCTTCATACCTGGCCACCAATACTAACGGTGTAGATCTTGATGCATCTTGGTGACACCTGGATGAACTGCCCAAACTGAGGAATGAAAGTCTTGCATCATCTCCTCATGTGTTTCAGCTTCCACCCACACACATCCATGAAAACACAAGATCTCATCCTCGCCTACTGCCCATATAGGAATAGGGTCCTCTCCTAACACACTCTTTCATAGGACTAGGCCTTCTGAATCAGATAGTTTCCTCATTCGCACTCGATCAAGAAGAGTAGAGGTAACAGCTACAAAAGATAGAAATATTTGTCCCTGTCTTTCATGCACCTCCAAATAAATTTCAGAGAACAGATTCACAAGATGTCACTCACTACTGGCCTCCTGAACTGCATGTTTCTGAGTTATTCTAGTTAACGTATTAGCCACTGTGTTTCATTTACCAGGCTTGTAGGAAAGTTCAAAGTCAAAGGACTGAAGGTACTCAACACACCTTCACTGTCTCAAATTCATATCACGTAGAGTGAAGATATACTTGAGACTCTTGTGGTCGGTGAAAACCAAAAAATTATCTCCCAAAAGATAATGTCTCCAACAAAATAAAGCATGAAAAATTGTAGCCAGCTCGAGATTTTGAGTCGGGTAGTTCCTCTCATGTGGCCTTAACTGTTGAGACCCGTACACAACGACTCCTTCTCCCTACATAAGCACTGCTCCTAGCCCGATACCTGATGCATCATAGTAAACAATATAGCTCTTGCCTAGCTCTAGAAAAACTAGTATCGGCACTGAATTCAAACACCCTTTCAACTCTTGAAAGGCATACTTTCAAGATTCTAACCACAAGTACTTCGCAACCTTCTTAGTTAGGCCCGTCAGTAGCACTGCTAAGCGTGAAAATTCCTATATGAAATGTTTGTAGTAACCATCCATCCCTAGAAAAATCCATACCTCAAAGACATTTTGCAGTTGCTCCTAGGAAACTACTACTCTCACTTTCTCTGGATCTACTGATACTCTTGTCTCTGAGATAACATAACCCAATAAGTGAATTCAGTCCATCCAAAAGTGTCATTTTGAGAGCTTAGAATGTAATTTATACTCTCTCAGTGTACTCAAAATGATCTCAAGATGTATGGAATGGTCATTTTGAGTGTGATAGTACACCAAGATATCATCCATGAAGACTACCATGAAAAAATCCAAGTGTGGATGGAACACTCGGCTCATCAGTTCCATGAAAACTATAGGCGCATTCGTGAGACCGAACGGTATAACCACCTAATCGTATAGACCATACCTGCTCTAAAAGGATGTAAAAGGTACATCTGATGGTCTAACACGCAAATTATGGTATCTGAACCACAGGTCAATCTTTGAGAACACACGGGCTCCATGAAGATGATCAAAGATATCATTAATCCTCAATAAGGGATATCAGTTCATGACCGTTAACTGGTTCAACTTCTGATAATCCTTACAAAGTATGAGGGTATCATCCCCCTTCTTTGCAAAAACGATAGGTGAACTCTAAGGAGAGGTACTAGATCTGATGAAACCATTTTCCTGCAACTCCTCCAACTACTTCTTAAGCTCATGCAACTCTATTGTATCCATCCTATAAGGAGGAATGGACACCGATGCCTCTTCTGGAATGAGCTCAATATAAAATTCTACCTCACGCTCTGGAGGAAAACCTGAAAATTCCTCTATAAATACATCTCTAAAATGATCCACCACTGTAGGAAAGTTCATCTATGAAGTCCCCTGGTCATCCAGATATAGACTAGAAATCTGGGCTATAACTCTTCCCAACCCATGATTCTTGGGTCTCACTCTGCTTTCCTAAACATCCTATTCTCCCTTATAGCAGTCGATAACATCCTAAAAGGGAACTAACCAGTTCATTATGAGAATGAAATAATAACCCGTCATCTCTAGGACATAGAGGTCCCAAAAGAAGTGACACCCACCAACCTCTAGAGGTAACTCCTTGCACTGTCGTACACTAGCCATTATTGTCCCCAACGGAGTGTCTAATGTCAAGATATCAGCAGAAGAAAAGATACATATTCCAAGGCTCTCCACAACTGCAACAGATATAAATCTATGGGAAGTTCCTGTATCGAAAAGTTCATAAGCTAAAACTGACGAAATTAGGATCATACCTCAAACTGTAGAGGGTCCAGGATCCTGCTCTTGCTGGGTCTGCTCTACTGCAAAAGTATGACCTACACTGTGGCCCTGTGACCCTTCCTGACCACTCTGAACTGATCCACCCTATTGTTGCTAAAATCTTAGTGACTGGATACCATGTCCACGACCTCCACCTCAGCCTGAATGGTCTAAAGAACTCCAGTTCCCCAACTTGTGAGAAACTGTTGGTGCTACTTCTGAACAAGGAGTCATAGAAGAACCCTTGTCACCAGATACTGGTGAGAAGATCTAACAGAAGCACTGAAGATGACCCATATTTCTGCATGATCGGCACTCCACTGGGTCTCTCGGGCAATGTGGAATTGTATTCCCAACCTTTCCACATTGGTAGCATACCACCTGGATACCTGGAGGTGCATCCCTCCTACTCAGATATCCATGTCTAGACTCCCTACGGTGCTTCCTGCTATCGGTCGGAGAAGTACTAACTCTGGATGCAGAACTACCTTGGATCACAGCTCCAGAATCCCTCAGGTTACGCTTCATGATCAGCGCTCGGTTGACTATAGAAGTGATATAAGTCAACCTGAAGATGTTCATTTGATCCCGGATGTCATGCCTGAGACCATCCTCAAACTTTATTTCTAGGAATAAATCATCACCTCCCAGAAATGGTGTAAAGCACTGCAGCTCTGTGAAGTGAGAAGAATACTCCATAACTGAAAGAGTACCCTACTTCAAACTCATGAACTCTTGGGCTCGATCGGCCCTCAAAGTCTCTGGGTAGAAGTAGTCATAGAAGGTATACTAAAACTCATCCCACACTATAACCTACTGTCGTCCTGCCTGTGAGATCACATCTCAACATCTCTTGGCAGAATACTGAAGCATATAAGTAGAGAGCTTGACCCTCCTCTCTGGAGGCATCTCCAGATTCTCAAATATTTTCAATATGGCTTCTAGCAATGACTCTGCATCCTGGGGTCCTTCATCCCCTGAGAAAGTGGTAGGACGCTACTGTTGAAAAACCCGAGTCAGCTTTTCCATAGAAGGGGCAGGATGCGGTGCTCCCTAAAAGGTCTGGATCATCCTCATAAAGCCCTCTCGAAACTGTTCATCAGCACCTGCATCCAGGATAATGGATGGTGATAAGAAGGGAATGACTAGAGGATCTATTGGTAGTCCTTGATCAGCCATATCTGGTGTCTGATCACTTCCCTGCAACTGGCGTACAACCGGAGGACGTCTCGGTGGCATGAATCTACAAGGTCAAGTGCACACCTTAGATCAAAATTAATAGGGACTGAAACTTGGGAGTGTAATAAGGGAACAAGAGAAATAAAACATTCAAGTTTTTCAAAACATGGATACCTCGACATGTATAATTCCTACATGGCATGTTCCCTTAATCCATCACATGGGCATGTACTTCTTCCAACCCAGGTCGTGTAACACCCCAAACACATGTCGTGTTGTCCTAACACATGGTGTATACTTGAATCCTCCTCCCCTGCCTGAGTTCTTTTACATGGCTAATCCACATGGTTCTCCTAGAACAAGTCTACATAGTGTGTTATTGTCAGACACAGCATGTACTAGACAAACTTCACTGACCTTTTTTGTTAGTTACACGGTCGGTTACATGGCTGAATCTACACGGCATGTTTATTCTAGACATGGTGTGTACTAGAAAGATTCCACCACCCCATGTTGTTTGTTACACGGTTGGATACAAGGGTTATAATATACGGCATTTTCAATCTTTAAATAGTCTGTATAACCTAAGTTTAATCCATCTGTGTCGTTAGTCACACGGGTGGACACATGGTCTACACAACATGGCATGTACATCAGGAACACGGACTGTTCTACCAATGGTTTCCCAGCCCCGTGTCTCTACCCACACAACCAGTGATATGGTTAGAGACTACACAGCATGTACATATGGTACACGATGTGTACATAAGAAAAATAGTTTCTTCCTGAACAGAAGGATACATGGCGTTTATTTATCATTACACATCGTGTATTCTGGGTTTTTTCAGACATTAAGCCTCAGAAACTACTCTAGAACCCATAAAAACACTAAAACGAACATTAAAGTTCCAAATTCCGATCTTTGGGGGACCATACTCCCCGCGAATCAAATATTTTCATCTTATACATGTCATACACAAACATAGTCATGTAATGATTTACCAAATTCCGACCCATGAGGGCCCATAACACCTCAATAACCAAATTTTGGCATTCATTCAAATGAAACCTTACACAATTAAATACCCTATCAAAAGTAGTTATTCTATCAAGGCCTCTATCACAACAGCATGCATATCTAGAACAACATCTATCACAATAACATTCAATCACTAATGCGCCCTAAATGGCATGTCAGGAATGCATGACATGTCATTTATAACAAGTTCCAATATGATGCATGAGATGGAATACCCTCATCTCATTGGGTTGAAATGGAAATAGAACCTTAATAATATCAATGATAACTACACAAAACATGTGAATCACCCAATGGTGAGATCAAATCAACTGTAAAATTGAAAAACCAGAAAAATTGCAATAATGAGGTAGATTGGATTTTCCCTATACATGGGTTAGCTACTCATGGTCACAGCTTATTACCAAGTACCTATTCCTTCCTATCTCGGGCTATAGGATCCAAATAATAAGTCAAGAAGAAAATAATCCCTCTTATAACACTTTGTAACATCCCGGTTCCAGAAGCCGCCCAGAGGTGCCCTGTACCCGGTTGGTCACATGGCCTCAAAAACATTTTCCCAAACACCAAAGAATGTCAACTAGAAGTGAGGGACTTGGGTGTGATAGTGGGGAAACTATGCCCTCATTGGAAAAGTAATGCAGTAGAAATAAGAAATATACAATAGCATAAGCAGTAAATCATGCAATAAGTAAACAGCGGAAGACTGGGGAAATAAACAACTGGAGCACACATATATAATGGTGCATGATACATATTTCTAGGAAAACAGCCAAACAAGTCACAATGCTATAATTCAGTAGTAAACCAATTTAAAAAAAGGAAAACAGATAAACTCCAGTCACATCGCAAGCCTCAGCTTGGCCTCATACTCTCCAGCTCCACAGCAATCAAGTACCTGAAGTGGAAGGGTGTTTTCCCTTATCTATACCTACAACAATATAATCTATTTAGGCCCAAAAGTATGACCCAAATAGGGTGTGAGACTAATCCCAATAGGAAACCACCCAAAGATCTATTCCTAACAGTCAGTGAATATATATAGCAGGAAATAAGAAAAAAGAAGTAGTAAACAAGGAAGTACTAAAAAGTAAAGAGTCCTATTGTTTCATTTACAAACATTTACTTTAAAGTATTTAATCAACCAAAAACAAATAAAAGAAACCCTCTCGGTAGTTCTCATATCCTAACCCCTCTGGTTTGCAATACAAGAGAATATATAACAAAGAATCTATGAGGAAGCACTCACCGTCAATTCCCCATATAGTCAAGTGTGATCAAAGACTCTTTGAGGAAGCACTCACCATCAATTCCAACTATAGTCTTTTAATGGTAACTTATAGGAACTCTGAGGAAGCACTCAATGTCATTTCCTTTTGTGGCCTCATAATGTAACTATAGACACTCTGAGGGAGCACTCAACGTCAATCCCCCCTATGGTCTCACAGCGTAAGAATTATAACAGAAACTCTGGGAAATACCTCAATGTCAATTTTCCATATGGTCTCACTACACTAGGTTCACATAGCCCTGTGTAAATCAATCATGCACAAATGATAATCAGCAGCTAAAGTAAACCTCAAGAACTACTTGGATAAACAACTACAGCATATCATAGCATGTTAAATAATAAACACTTCATCCTAACAATGAAGGTCCCGGGAAAAGTGGAAGCTCGTGGGTGGATGTGCCCACTTGACTTTTTTTCATTAGCAATGATCAATCTGGGATCAATACGAAAATAAACGCCAGACTCCACGAATCGAATCACATAAATAGACAAAGAAGAAGAATAGTCCCGGAACCACAAAGGAGGATCATCAAAGGTTGATTATAATTAATTAAATTAATTGACAAGAAGTAACTTTTATGGAGTTATTTCTTCATATATATTTTTTATCACGTTTTGATGTGATTCATCATTGCATTGCAAAATCCAAGTGTAGACTTCCTCTAGTATTGATCCACATGTGCACCACGTATCTCTAGATGTTGTCAAAGGAATCTCTGGGTGCTAGCATGGAGAATCCTTTTCTTGCATTGTCCGCCTTAGATCGCCTTGATCCGATAAAGGAGGATCTCTCTCAGTCTTGAGAGGGTTCTTGGAGGAAGGAGTTCTTTCAGCTTTGAGAGAATTTTCCAAAATTGTTGTGCAAAATGATAAGGGAAAAGTATTCGGGTTATTAGGATATTTATAATCGGGTTTTAGGTTATAGAGTTATGACAATAAATAAATATGTTACATGTTTTATTTATTTCATTAACTCTTATTGAAAACCCCATATCGAATCATTAATTTATTGACATGAGCCCACACTGATTATAATAAATGTCATTTAATAAAACGGTATAATTTCCTCAAAATCCTGACTAGAAAAACTACACGGCATGTAATCATTAATACACGACATGTACTTGTTTTTCATTTAATTTCCAAAATTAAAACTACATGGCATGTACATTCAATGTACACGACATGTATATATTGTTTTCATTTTATTCTTACTCCAACATTAAAATGATTTAGGCTTCCTCAAATAATTATTAAACCACATACGATAATAATCTTTATTCTACTCAAGATACTTGGATACACTTAGTGTGTGACCCTCTAGGTCTCTTTCTCATTGGCATTAGGTGGGATTGCCTAAATTCCAGGATTACTGTCTAGTAATGGGTCAAGGAACCCAAGAGAAAGAAGTCGACGCTGCATTGATGTGTCACCTCATATGAACGCTTACCATGTAATTTAATCCCTTTGTCTCAATATCTCATCAAGAAGGTTTCATGGTAGTTTCATAAACCTATATGCTTGATCTGTTAGTCTTTGACTTCCAGAAATAAACTCAGCGTGAAACCATGGACATAGAATTTGGGCGACAGTTCTATTTTAATCAAAGGGCCCGACATATATACTTCCATAAATGTGGAAGGGACAAATCATTCCTCAACTTATCCATTAACAACATGTTATTTGTGACGCACCCAATGTACCCTACTTCCTGTCAACTATCTTCATGGAAATTTTTGTTAGAAAATCTAAGTGTGCAAGTCATGACATGAGTTAATGATAATCTTTCGGTCTAAGGACTATTACACACGCTCGTAGATAGAAATGTCCGATGACACCAAGACATGCAGAATTACTACCGACGGGTCTATTCTCATAATCTTTCATCTTGGAGATTACCAAGTGTGAACTCCATGAGAGAGAGTCTCATCTTCTTATGAGTACTCATACATGACGGTCTGTATACTATGTGTCCTATCATAGTATGTCATCCAAACATAGAACTTTATTTAAGAATATTGTTATATCATTTCAAGGTTCTCATCATAGTGGGGATCTTCCATGACCTAATTAATGCAAAAATATTCTAGGACATTATTATATTATAGTCATACAGAACAATGAACAATATATAATAAGTGTACATTCATGTAATCAAAGTATAAAAATTTGGTTCTCAAGACACAAACTCTAACAAATTCCCACTTGGACTAGAGCCAACTACCTAAGACTTTTAGTCTTCTAGAACTCACATGATGATCAGGTTTCTAATGAGTCAAAGCTTTAGTCAAGGGGTCTACCATGTTGTCTTCCATGGAAATACTGCTCACTGCAACTTCACCTCCTAGAGAAAAATCCCTCAAGAGATGATACTTCCAAAGTATGTTCTTTGTCTGCTAATGTGACCTTGGCTCTTTTTCAAGTGCCACCGCTGCAGAATTATCACAATAGAGTGTGATAAGATCTTTAATACTAGGTACTACATCCAACTCTTGGATGAAGCTTCGAATCCATAATGCTTCTTTAGCTGCCTCAGAAGCTACGATATACTTGGACTCTACTGTAGAATCTGCGACCACACCTTTCTTTGAGCTCTTCCAGCTCACTGCACCTCCATTAAAACTAAATATGTATCCAGTATGCGACTTCATGTCATCTTGATCAGTCTGGAAACTAGCATCTACATGTCCTCTAATGACTAGTTCTTCATCTCCTCCATAAACCAGAAACGTATCCTTATTACGCCTCAGATACTTAAGGATAGTCTTGACTGCCATCCAATGGCGGTCTCCTGGATCAGCTTGATATCTTCCTACCGTACTTAATGTGTAAGCAACATCTAGCCTTGTATATAGCATAGCATAAATGACTGACCCAATTGTGGATGTATAAGGGATTCTATCCATTTTCATTCTTTCCTCATGTTTCTAAGGACACATTTTCTTGGAAATATGAATTCCATGTGACACTAGAAACAATCCCCTCTTGGATTGTTCCATACTGAATCTCTTCAGCATCTTGTCAATGTATATAATTTGACTCAGGCCTATCATTCTCTTGGATCTATCATGATGGATCTTGATCCCAATAATATATGTTGCCTCGCCCAAGTCTTTCATAGAGAAGCATTTATCCAACCATGCCTTAACTGAATGTAAGACAGGTACTTCATTTCCAATTAGTAATATGTCATCAACATATACTATTAGGAAAATGATTTCACTTCTTCTAAACCTTTTTTAGATACAAGGATCACATTCATTCTTAACAAATCCAAATTCCATTATGGCTTCATCAAAACGAATTTTCTATGACCTTAATGCTTGCTTTAATCCATAAATGGTTTTCTGCAACTTACATACCTTGTTGGAATCCTTTGGAGTCACAAACCCTTCAGGTTGTGTCATGTAGAAATATTCCTGGAGGTTCCTGTTAAGGAATGCTGTTTTGACATCCATTTTCCAAATTTCATAGTCATGGTAAGCAGAAATAGCCAATAGGATTTTGATGGATTTCAGCATCGTAACTGGTGAAAAGGTTTCATCATAGTCAATTCCTTAACGTTGTCTAAAACCTTTTTCAACCAGTCGTGCCTTATAAGTGATGACTTGTACCTCCATGTCCAGTTTCTTCTTGAATACCCATTTATTACCAACAGGCTTTACATCAACAGGAATATCTACCAAAATCCAGACTTGGTTTTGGTACATGGAATCCATTTCATAATTCATGGATTCTTGCCACTTGGAAACGTTTGTGCCTTTAACTGCTTCCTTATAGGTAAGAGGATCATCATTGCCAACCAATAATGAGTCACCATCCTCAATGACAAGAAAACCATATCATTCTAGTTCTCTCACCTCTATCATGCTCCTACGCAGTTCTTATGTCTCTGGAATAGATTGTTCTTCCATAGGGCTTTGTGAAATTTGTTCTTGTACCAACTCCTGTGTATCTTGAGCCTCAACTTCATCGAAGTCTATCTCGCTCCCATTATCTATTTTGGAGATGTGCTCCCTCTCAAGGAATATGGAGTGTCTTTACACTATAAAATTTTTATCTGAGGGGTTTTATAGGTAATATCCCCTTGTTTTCTTGGGATATCCTATAAAGGTACAATTTGTGCCTCGGGGTACAAATTTGTTACCTGAAGAGGACTTAACAAATGCTTCGCTACCCCATACGTGTAAATTTGATAACATGGATTTGCGTCCACTCCATAACTTGTATGTAATACCATTTATTTATTTAGTTGGTACTTAGTTTAGTATGTGTTATGTTGTTTGTAATGAATATCCCCAAAAAGATAATAGAATACTCGCATGACTCATCATTAATCTCACCACGTCCAACAGGGTGTGGTTCCTCCATTCACTTACACCATTCCACTGAGGCATGTAAGGAGGAGTGAGTTGAGATAGAATCCCAAACTCTCATAAGAAATAAATGAAGTCCTGATTAAGATATTATCCTCCTTTTTCTGAGCGAAGTTTCTTAATCTTCTTACCAAGTTGGTTCTCAACTTCATTCTTGTATTATTTGAATCGATCAAAATAATCTGACTTATACCTCATTAAGTAAATATATCCATATCTAAAATCGTTAGTAAAAGTTATTAAGTACAATAACCCACCCCTTGATTCAACTGGAAGTGGTCCACACACATCTGGGTGAACTAATTCTAGAATCTCTTTAGCCCTTTCACCTTTCCCACTAAATGGGTATTTGGTCATTTTGCCTTGTAGACTTGCATAACATACACCAAGTGGTTTTAGTTCGAAAGAATCTAAATACCCATCTTGATGTAATTTTGTCATATGTTTCTCATTAACAAGACCTATCTGGTGATGCCAAAGTTGGGTGTAGTATGAGTCATGTGAATTAACTTTGTCATCGATTTCCATTACTTGGATTCTTTAGTCTAACACATAAAGGTCATTATATAAATGTGACTTTGCAAAACAAATGCTATCTTTATAAAAGTAGAAACATTCATTTCCAAACATGAAGATGAATCCATCAGTATCTAATATAGATACTAAAATAATGTTTTTGGTTACATAGGGTACATAATAACATCCTTTTAATACCAAGACCATCCCAGTAGGAAATGTGAGGTGGTAGTCTCCGACAACTACAACAGTGATTTTGGATCTGTTGGCTGCTCGCAGATCCACCTCACCTCAGTCAATCTTTCTGAATCTACTTGGTTCCTGTATTTGGATACAGATGTGAGAACCATAAGTAGTATCTAATACCCAATTGGTAGAAATAGATAGATTGCATTTGATAACAAACACACATGAAGCTTACCCTTGCTTCCTTGGCTGGGTGCAGTTTTTCTTTCAGTGGCCCTTCTTGCCACATGAAAAACAAATAGCCTCATGTTCTCTTGCCTACCCTTTGATCTTCCTTTTCTTGGAAGGCCTTGAAGAATCTTTGGGCTTAAATCTCTTTGCCTTCTCTTTCCTTTTATTCACCATAACGGTAGAAGGATTTTCACGCTTCATATCATTATCCACTTGGAGAATGAGGATAAGAAGATTAGATAGAAACTTCTCAATGTTGTTCATGTTGAAATTTACAACAAAGTTAGAGAATTTCTAGGGGAGTTATGCAAGAATGAGATCGGTACCCAGTTCTTCGGGGATTTAAAACCCTAGAACCTTCAAGCGCTCAATATAGCCAATGAGCTTGACTACATGAGGCCCAGTTGGGGCACCCTCTCCAAGCTTGCTCTGAAATAGATCCTTGGATATATCAAACCTTTCATGTCTTTCTCTCTCCTAGTATAGACCATGGAGGTGATCGAGCATGCTATAGGCATCCATGTATTCATGAGACTTCATGAGCTCACCTGACATTGATGACAGCATCAAACATTGAATGTCGAGTGCATCGTTCAAATGTTGATCATAGACCAGGAAATCTTCATCACTCACCCATTGGGCAGGCGAATCAGGAAGTGAGGACTCCAGCACGTAAAACTTTCATTCATGGCGTAGGATAACCCGAAGGTGCCTAAACCATTCCTAAAAGTTATTGCCAGTGAGGATATTGTCTTTATCCAGGATTGATCACAGAGAAAATTTGGTTGAAGAGTTTTTCATATTGATTCTACAAATTAAAATAAAAAATTTATCAGTGCCTTTTGATTACATTTTATGAAAAATAATAAATGAATTTATTAATTATCCTACTATTTTATCATGTCCCAATGGCCCCCACCATTGAACTTGGAATGCCTAATTGCTATGAAATTCTAGTGGGAAGGATCCATATTCCCCTTCGCATAACCCCAACAATGGTTGGTCAAGCTATTTAAAGGTATTTAGGTAGGAAGGTCTTTGCCAACTATGATCTTACAGTTCCTTGATTGTTGAGTGGACTCCCCAATCCTGAAATCCTGACTTGGATTTCCTCAGCACTTTCCTCCATTTTACAACAAGTCTAGAAAGGGAAACTCCTCTTGATGTAAAATGTTTAAGTCAACCCAAAACTTTCATAAGATATTCCTTTATAAAAGTAAGTGTCCTAACAAGGGTTGGTCAAACATATAGTTTTATTCAGTCTTTCCCTTAATCAAGTAACAGAAGGCTTGGTATGACTTAATATGGTATTTGAGGGATTTCAATCCTTTATGCGTAGTTTTGAATTATCACATGATTTTTAATATTAAGTGACGCTTTCTTAAGTGATTAACCATGTTCTAATAATGTTTACACATAGTACAGTTTTTATTTTATTATATCTTTTCATGCTTTTTTATTTAATTAACTATGTGACCATGAAAACACATACATAATAAATAAACCATGCAATCAGATATAAATAAAATAAGATTGCATGATCATGAGATTCTATTGGTTATCTTATCTAGAGGTTTTGATAAGTTAACCCTGACCTAGGGAAAAACACCTTGAACTCAATGGTTTATGTTTTCCAGCTCCCACTTTTCCACCTTTGTATCTTCTTGGGTTGGTTTTGCCTCAGCTTCAAATTTTGAACCGTCTCCTCTGGCTTAGGAGATCCTCCATTATGTATCATGTTTGTATCACATTCTGATGTGATTCGTCATTGCGTTGTAGAAGCCAAGTGTATACTTCCTCTAGTGGTGATCCACACGTGCACCACATATCTCTAGATGTTGTCAAAGGAATCTCCAGGTGCTAGCGTGTAGAAGACTTTGCTTGCATTGTCCGCCTTAGATTGCCTTGTTCCGATGAAGGAGGATCTCTCTCAGTCTTGAGAGGGTTCTTGGAGGAAGGAGTTATTTTGGCCTTGAGAGAATTATCCAGAATTGTTGTGCAAAATGATTAGGTAAAAGTATTGGGGTTGTGAGGATATTTATAATTGGGTTTGATGTTATAGAGTTATGATAATAAATAAACGCATTACGCGTTTTGTTTATTTCATTAACTCTTATTGAAAACCCCATGTCGAATCATTAATTGCTTGACATGAGCCTACACTGATTATAATAAATATCATTTAATAAAATGATATTATTTCCTCAAAATCCCAACTGGAAAAACTACACGGCGTGTAATCATTAATACACGGTGTGTACTCCTTTTTCATTTCCTTTCCAAAATGAAAACTACATAGTGTGTACATTCAATGTACACAGAATGTATATCTTATTTTCATTTTATTCTTCCTCCAACATTAAAACGATTTATGTTTCCTCAAATAATTATTAAACCACATACGGGAATAATATTTATTCTACTAGAGATACTTGGATACACTTATTGTGTGACCCTCTAGGCCTCTTTCTCATTGGCATTAGGTGGGCTTGCCTAAAGTCCAAGATTACTGTCTAGCAATGGGTCAAGGCACCCAAGAGAAAGAAGTTGATGCTGCATTGACGTGTCACCTCATACGAATGTTTACCGTGTAATTTAATCCCTTTGTCTCAATATCTCATCAAGCAGGTTTCATGGCAGTGTCATAAACCTATATGCTTGATCTGTCATTCCTTGACTTCCAGAAATAAACTCGTCGTGAAACCATGGCCATTGAATTTGGGTGACAGTTCTATTTCAATCAAAGGGCCCGAGATATCTACTTCTATAAATATGGAAGGGATAAATCCTTCCTCTAATTATCCATTAACAACATGTCATTCATGACGCACCCAACGTACCCTACTTCCCGCCAACTGTCTTCATGATGGTTTTTGTCAGCAAATCTAAGTGTGCGAGTCATGACATGAGTTAATGGTAATCTTCTAGTCAAAGGACCATTACACACGCTTGTATATAGCAATGTCCGATGACACCAAGACATGCAGAATTACTACTGGAGGGTCTATTCTCATAATCTCCCATCTTGGAGATTACTAAGTGGGAACTCCATGAGAGAGAGTCTCTTCTTCTTATGAGTACTTGCACATGATGGTTTGTATACAATGTGTCCTATCATAGTATGTTATCCAATCGTAGAACTTTATTTAAGAATATTGTTATATAATTTCAAGTTTCTCATCATAGTGGGGGTCTACCATGACCTTATTAATGCAACAAATATTCTAGGACATTATTATATTATAGTCATGCAGAACAATGAAAAATATATAATAAGTGTACATTCATGTAATCAAAATATAAACAGTTGGTTCTCAGGACACCAACTCTAACAAACAATACTAGGCATGGAAAGCAAACATCATCCTAACAGGAAAGGCTAGACCAAACGGTCAATAACAATCCAACATGGGCAAAACATCCATATCATGAAAAATATAACCCTATTCTCAAACAATTAACCTATATCCAATCAAACAAGGAAAAGC
Organism: Viscum album; assembly: GCA_963277665.1. NCBI lineage: Eukaryota > Viridiplantae > Streptophyta > Magnoliopsida > Santalales > Viscaceae > Viscum > Viscum album. The sequence goes on along the minus strand of OY728137.1, from coordinate 219,460,478 downwards.
AGTCAAAACAAAGGGATAAACCCATCAACACACAATACCCCGAACGAGGTTGTTGGGCACTTTTGCACATATAACTCAAAGACTAACTGCATAAAGGCAAAAACAACCTACCTCGTCATTGTGAGATAGATATACGTGAACCTTAGGCCTTGAATCACCCTATAATTCCATAGATATACAAAAACACTTAAAATTTTCAACCGATAATAACTCGTGAGAGATTAGAAATCAAGAGATGAAGTTCTAGAAGAAGTAAGAACTCACCATGGTGATTCCAACGCAATCGACAGTGGTTTATTCGGAGAACGGACGACAAGTTTGGGGCTTGGTGAAGATCCACGGTTGTACGGTATCTCCTAGATGAGACGGATGAAGAGAAAAAGTGTTTTGTCGATTAGATGTTACCTCGATCCATTTAATGAAAAAAAAGTACACAGCGTGTATTTTAAAAGTATACGGCATTTACTTTCCTTTTCTGGCCTCCGATTTAGGTGGTCTCCAGGTCACCACACACAACCATGTACTCGGTCGTTACACAGCCAGTACACAGTCACCCATGGAAATTGGGTACACGGTGTGTACTTAAAGTACACGGCTTGTACTTATAAAATTTCCAAAAACTTCTCTTTTCCTCCAAAACAACCAGAAAGTAAAAATATACCTGAAAAAGAAGATATGGGTTCTTACAACATCAGTTTTTTCTTTCGAAATTCTATAGTAATATTGATTTTTTTTTCAATTTTCTAAATATATTATATGAAAACAATCCATCTGAAGGATATATTGACTTTAGAAAAAACATTTATCATAGATTTAACCCAATAACATGGAGACTTCCTCATTCTAGTGTTGACTACATTAGGTATGCATGGGGCTCATGGAGATCTGGTTAGCACACAATGACATGAAATGGGTGCATGCTTACTTGTTATTTATTTATTTTCCATCAGCACATTCACTTATATATATCTATTGCATTTATTACAAGGACACATTAGTGGTGTCCTGTAGATTTTTATTACTCACACCACGTATGGGAATCTCAGTGCATATGCTGGATTTATTATTAGGAATCCAGCCAGGGGACAGGGCCCTATAAAAATTACTTGAGTAGGTGAAGAATGGTATGGATGGAGGTGATACAGGGACATTCCATGGGATCATTTTTAGTTATGTTATTGTTTTATTTTATTATTTTGATCACTATAAATATGTATTCATTGATGATGGAGATTGTTTTTACTATTGATATATTACTATTATCTACCCATCTTGTTATAGCATGTGTTTTAATTTATATGGTTGGATTACTTTTGTGACTCTATAATGTATTTACTTTATTTTTCCTACTTACCTTGTTTATATTATTGATGGTAATCTGATATTAAGGGCTTATTCTCCCTGGTGTATGCTTTAGTCCCTCATCACTAGTCATCATCCTCTTGTATATGGTGAGGTGATCATGAGGCCTTTTAGTGATCCAACTCATACCTAGGGAACTAGGTCAAGTGTTACACTAAGTCTCGATAAAATCTATTTAGTTTTAAATACATAATTAAAAAATATCATATAGAGACTATTAATGATGGAGTTGTTGAATACCTCTCTATATAACAAGCATTTTTAATAAAAAATGATTCAATAAAATCTTTTAAGGTTTTATTTTATTTGTACTATGTGAATATATAAAAAAATCAAATATAGTAAACCTAAATTTTATTTATTATGATGCATTAATTATATGACATGATCATGTGGGTCATTTAGGAGTAATTATGATGAAAATTATTGACAAATGTATATATGAGCATCAATTTATTGATAAAATCAAAAACATTAATCAAGGGGAGAATCATTAATTTATTTAATAGATGTATGTATGATAAATTGCCACATATAAGATAATTTCTCTTTCTCTTAATTATATTATGAATGAACCCTATGTGGTGATTTACCATGAGTTACATGTTATAAAGGTAAATTATTCATATAATAACCAACTATATTAGAATTTGGTTTCTAATATTTATATGAAGTTTCAATTATGGTATATGTATGGGTGCACCCACCTAACATGCAAACCTTACATATATTTTTTAAAATATGAATCTATGAAATGGTCACATATATTATTATTTATAGTGGATATATATTTCATGTTTTTCAGGTCATTAAAATAAATATTGAGTATCATATAAATTATATAAAATGGTCCAATGGAGCCATTGATAAGATGTGCATGATACATATATGAATAATTCAATTGTTAAATGTTCAAAATCAATAGTTTGATATATTATAAACACTAAAAGTGTGGTTGAACTAATAATATAAAATCATTGTTCATTGTGGGAAGAAATCAATAAATAAATTATTCTCTTAAAGTGGAAAAAAATATTAACAACAAAGTGTTTTTTTATATTTTTTTCCTTGAGGAAACATTGGTATCAAATAAATTATGAGATCTCATTAATTTTTATTGATAATATATTTCAAATTTTGAATTCCTTCAAAACTAATTGATAACAATTGATTTTTATAAATTTTTACATTAAAATAATTATCCAAAAAAAGATTGAAGAACATGGTATATGTTCAACTTATGATGATTTTCATCAGTTATCTAAATTAATAAGACAATTGAATATACATAATCTCACTATAAGAAATGTTCTTCCTTATAAATATGGTTATATATAAATTTATACTACGTTTAATTGATGTTTTATTTGTTTATCTATATGAAAACATTGATTACAACATCAATATATAAATCTCAAAATGGTTCAAAATTCTTGAAGCATGTATCAAAACTATAAAATCTTCACCTAACCATATAAATTTCTAATGGGTTGATTGTGTAATAAATATCTGATATAACCATTTTAATTCACAACATAAAGAATTAAAATTTATTTTATCATTCCAAGATTTATGCAAGTTGATGAATTTTTAATAATTTTAATATTTATCTTAATGTTTTAAATAACATTAAAAATATTCAATAGTTTTTAAAAGGAGAAAAATATTTTATCTTTAAATTATATGTGATTTCCATATATTTTAAATTAATTATTTAGAATATTAAATCACAAATTTTGGAAATATTTCACATATTCATGAAAATATCATTAATGAATGATTAAAGATATTACTTTTAAGAGTTATGTATCTCATACATGAGGGGGAAATTAAGAACTTATTTTTTCTTGAAGGATTAAATATAAATGTAAATTTTATTTATCCCTAAAATATATACACATACATGTTAATATATACCTAAAAAATAATATGAGGTCTTATTATAATAAAATTGATTCAGGGTAATGTTATTCCCTGCTCATTGAGGTTTGAAGGGTATAAATTATTACTTATTATAAAATTCAGAAACAAATTTTTTGGTTATAAAATAATGGTTTTTATCATAGATTGATCATGTGGTTGTTTCGGGATGTGGTCAAAAATAATTTTTATTTTATTGAAAACTTTGAATGCACTATAGGGATGAACAAATTCATTTCCCAAGGAGTGTGTGTTGGTCGGTTCTTCATTATTCTAAATCACTTATTAATATTTATTTTGTTTTAATAATTTTGAAAGTAGGATATCAGGAAATGTGATGCTTGTTTTGGTTTTTTAATAAAATACATTACAAATAAAATAAATGCAAAAAACATGATAAAGGGGTTAGGAAGAAATACAGGTAGTCTTGGGGTGAATTCCAATGGGTTGGATCATCATTTACACTTGTTATAAATCTTCTAACTCAATACACAGACTTGATATCATTCATCCATGCACCTTACATTATTTTTCTTTAGTATGAAACCACCAATTTGCTCAAATGATCCCTTAAATAGAATGAAAATATCATATATTCTCCTTGGTGAATGGGTAACCACACTCCTCATTCGAGTAAATGGACTTACTCACTCACCTTTTAGCAATTGTGTACCATTCTTCCACTCAAATCACAAAACTCAACTAGTATAAAGTGTGATCTGAATAGAGGGATACATTAAAGTACAATAGTTGAGGAGTGCAGTAATGTTGATGGAATATAGAGTGATGATCACCTCCTCTACACACCATATTCATTATAACATCAGAATCAGAGATAAATAGAGTGATAAATTTAAGAATATAAATTCACTTTAACCATTGTGATTCTCATCAGATAACCCACTAAGGGGTTAGCTCTCCATGATCATGGAGTTTTAGATCACTGGGAAAACACATGGGTGAGAAACATGAAGAAAATAGGGAGAAGAGAACAACACAATTTTTTTGGAAGCACTTGGATTTACAAATACTAATTTACATAGAAAAAGGAGGAACTTCACAAAACAGCTTGCAGGATTATATTTCACGCACAATACAATAGACTACACTTACACCCTTTATATATACTTTTCCCAAAAACATTACGGTGACATATCATTAATTGATGAAACAAAAAACAAAGAAAAATAAATAAATATTTTGAAATAGATTCATGGGAAATGGAAGAGATGCATGGGTAACCTTTTGGGAATGAAGCCCTGTTTGAAAAACCATCCATTGGGATTGGTTTTCAATTTCCAACACTCCCCTTGAAACCAAAACTGGCTTAATTATAAGCATCTTTCTTGGTTTTTTGAATGTATCTATCGGTAATGCCTTTGTGAAAATATCATACACCTATTCCATAGGATGTAAATACTCCAATTTTATCATTTTCTACTTCACATGATCTATGATTAAATGATAACGGGTATCAATGTGTTTTATTATTCCATGTTGCACCATATTTTTAGCTAGTTTGATTTCTGACTTATTGTCCACATATATCACTATGGATCCATCCTACATATGCTTCATCTCCTTCAAAATATTTCTCAACCAAATTCCTTCACAAACAGTTCATGATATTACCGCGTACTCTACTTAACATATAGATAGAGAAACCACACTCTGCTTCCTTGAATTCCATGTGAAGGCAGTCATTCCAAGAAAAAATACGTACGTAGTGGTGCTTTTTATTTCATATTGGTCACCTCCCCAATCACTCTTGGAGTATCCATATAGTTTTTCTTCATCATTATATGGATAGAAAAGACTAAAATCCATTATTCCTTTGACATACCTAAGGATTCTTTTGCAGCTAGCCAGTATGATTCTTTTGGTGCCTCCATGTACCTGCTTTGAAGCCCAACATTGTATACAATATTTGTCCTTAAGATTATGAGGTACCTTAGGCTTACAATAATACTCTTGAACAATTTCAAGTCAATGCTTCTTCTTTATCTGTCTTTTTTCAGTTTTAAGCTCACTGCTACAGGTGTGTTTACAATATTACAATTGGTCATCTTGAATTTTTCAAGAAACTCTTTGGAATACTTCTTCTGAGATATATAGATGTTTTCATGTTGTTACATTACTTATATGCCTAGAAAAAAGGACATGTGACCTCCATCAGTTATCTTAAACTCTTTAAACATGTCCTTCTTGAATTCATTGAACATTAGTCAACTATTCCTTGTAAACAACAAATCATCAACATACAAGCATGCTATAAGAATATCACCATGATCATTCTTCTTGATGTAAACTACATACTCATATGGACATTGGGAAAAGTAATTCTCTTGAATATAGTTGTCAATGAATTCATTCCAAGCATGTGGAGCATTCTTTAACCCATAGAGATATTTCTTTAGTCGATACACTTTGTCTTCCTCCCATTGCATAACAAAGACTTCAGGTTGGTCAACATAGACCTCTTCTTTTAGAATTCCATTTAGGAATGAAAATTTCACATCCAGTTGGTAGATCATCCAACTCTGATGGAGTTCAAGGGAGATAATCATCCTCACAACATCAAGGAGAGAAACATGAGTAAATAATTCTTTATATTCCACCCCATACTTCTGTGTATAACCCTTTTCTATGAGCCTTTCCTTATAGCGATCGATATCACTATCAGCATTTTTCTTGATATTTGCCACACATTTGGTGCTAATTCTCTTTTAGATTTTAAGAAGTGTAGTCATCTCCCATGTGTCATTTTTATCTATGGAATGAATTAAATTCATTACATAGAGATTCTCCAACATTCAACCCTTATAGATTCCTACAAAATCATAGTCTCATGATCTGTATATAAGAAAAAAATATTTACCTCTTAATTTTTCTCATAGATTTCTCTTAAGTTTTTCATCTTTATAGGTTCCATAGGTGAGGACGAGATGGACAAATTTTTACTTGATGGAGTGTTTTTAGGAGTAACGGAATGTACTCCTGGACTCTTGTGTATTGACAATGCACCTAAGGAAGGTTTTGTGGGAATTTTATCTTGATGATCATGGCTTTCTCCAGGATCTTCTATTTCAACTGGAATATCTTTGTTTGATTCTTCATCATTCAATTTTCAAGATTCTTCATCACTAACGATTGCATCTCTACTCATCACTACTTTATTGGTCAATGGACTATAGAGATTGTAGTCTTTTGATGCTTCACTATAGCCGATGAAGAAGCACTTTTCACCACGATCGTCAAGATTCCTTATTCTTACTTCTGGAACATGAGCATATGAAAAACACCCACATATTATTAGGTGCTCCATGATCAGTTTTTAGCCACTACACACCTCTTGTGGTGACAAATTTTTGACACTCTTGGTTGGACACTTATTGATCAGGTAGGCATTACATGAAACTGCATCTACCTATAAGCTTGTTGTCAGCCCTTTCTCCTTCATCATGGTCCTCTTCATGTTAAGGATGGTGTGGTTCTTTCATTCTAAAATTCCATTATGTTGTGGAATGTAGGTTGTAGTGTATTGCTGCTTGATTCCTTATTCTCTGCAAAAATCTTGAAATGAATTTGAAGTGTATTCTCTCCCTCTATCAGATCTGAGTACTTTGATTCTGTGACCATTTTCAGCTTCAATATGAGCTTTGAAAATTTGAAAGATCATAAATGTAGAAGATTTTTCTTTGATACAATACACCCAAACTCTTCTACTGAAATCATCAATGAGGGTAATAAATTACCTATTACCTCCAAGTGAGGGTGTTTCAAATGGTCTGCAAATATCAATGAGAACCAACTAAAGTGGTTCATTTTCTCTTCTAGACACTCCATTGGGGAAAGAATTATTTTGTTGCTTATCAAATATACACGCCTCACACACATGGTTTCAAACTTCAATTTCTAGAAATCCATGCACCATTATTGATGATGATAAGAGTTTAAGCCTACGAAAATGGATATATTCAAAGTGTATATGTTATCTCCATGAGTCATTCTTCATGAGTAAAAAGAGACACTCGTCAGCCTTTGTATTAATATGTAGTGGAGACATTCGATTCTTCGCCATTTATAATTGAGAAACAAGTATCCTATGAGTATCTATTATATAAAAAGAAGAGTTTTCCATGTGTATGGCATACCCCTTCTCAAGGAGTTGGCCTATACTGATGATATTGTTTTTCATGATTGGCATATAATACATATTAGAGATGTAATTTGACCCACCATTCTTCTAATAGATTATAATTTTACCTTTTCCGATCATGGGTACCTTTGATGAGTCTCAAAAGCTCTAATCTCCCTAAACTTCTTATGTGAGTTCCTTGAATAGTTCTTTGTTACCACTCATATGGTTTCTTTCACCCGTGTCGAGATACCACACATCTGGTCATTCACATGCCTTTTCTTGTGAAAGTAGGAGTGTGGATACTTCTTCTTCATGGTGATATGCTTCATCATAGTTGGATCGTTTATCATGATCCATTTTTTTCCAAAACTCAAAATCATAATGGCCAAATTTCTTTCAATTGTGGCATTGAACATCCTTTTTGTCTCCACAGCCATGTGTGAATCGGCCTCCACCGTTTACACTTCCATGGAATCTGGTAAAATTTTGTTGCTTTCTTTTATGGATTGGATGATATCCACACCCTCTACCTCTTGAAAAATGACCACCTCATTGTGTTTTTCCATTATTTTGTTCTTGTAGAGTCAAATTGGAATCTAAGTCATGCTCTAGCATTAAACCTACATTCTATAACATTTGTTTCCCATGAACTTGTAACGACCCCATCAATTCTTCAATAGATAGTTTTTTCAAGTCCTTTGATTATTCGATTTCCACAAACACATGCTCAAACTTGGTTTTGAGAGATCTAAGTACTTTTTCAATGACGCAAATTTCCTCAACTTTTTCACTATTTATTTTTAAATTTTTAACAATAATAATTAAATGTGAGAAGTAATCAGAGATACTCTCACCGTCCTTCATGTGCACCACTTCTAACTCCACTCTTAGTGTTTGAAGACAAATCCACTTCACTCGATCAAAACCCTTGAATATAGTGACAAGTGTATCACAATATTTCTTGCTTGATGTTGCTTCGGCAATAATTTCAAAAGTTGGTTCATCCAACCCTTGATAGAGGAGGAATAATGCATTTTTGTCTTTCTTCCTTTGATTTTTGAGAGTCGTCTTTTCTTCATTTGTGAATGCGACTTCTTTCTCTATAGTGGGTACTATATACCCATTAGTGACAATCTCCCATAGTTATTATGAATCAAACAATTCCTTCATTTGGATGCACCACCTTTCATAGTTATCTTTAAAAAACTTCAGAACTTGCGTCTAGATTATGGTGGCCATCTTCTAAAAATTGGATGATTCCTTGGTACCGACACCAATATTAGTTTTTTGGTAACACTTGTATTTAAAAAACCTAATTTACATTACAAAAATGATGAACTTCACAAAAAAACTTGTAATATTATTTTTCACACATAATACAATGAACTACACTTACACCCTTTATATAGACTTTTCTTAAAAACATTACAGTGGAATATCATTAATTGATGAAAGAAAAAATAGAGTAAAAGTGATAAATATTTTGAAATGGATGCATGGGAAATGGAAGAGATGTATGGGGAACCCACTGAGAATGCAACCCTATTTTAAAAACCAACCATCGGGATTGGTTTACTATTTCCAACAAATTTAATAGAGAATAGAATGAGAATTGTATTTAAAATGCATAGAAATTACAATAATTCTAGAAACAATAAGAAAGATCAAAATCCTTCTATCGGGGGATAAAAAATTAAACTAAATGCATTGAGGTGTCTTTTTCATTCATCCCCTCACTTTTAGTGTAGCGAGTAGTGAGTTACTTTTTCAGCTGGATGAGTGCCTCATGTCTCACCTAAAAATTGAGATTAATTCAGTTAAGAACATCTTTACATATTAAAAATTCTCCCACAATCAAACTTGTACTCCTTAGATAAAATTTCCAGTGATGTTTTTTACTACTTTGCAAGGGCAGTGGAAGTCATTCCCTATTTGGTGCATGTGAAAGAATGTGGACCTAAAATAAATCAGTGGTCTAGTGGTTACTCCTTTTTTGGATTTACACTAGATTGGATTATGCTTGCGTCAAAATTAAATTCGTCTCCTAGTGGTTCATCTCCTTGGTGGCATGGTTTAGTTTTCATGGATACTGGTTATATAAACAAGTTAGAGTTTTTCAATCTTTATTTCTGGGAACTAGAGGTGGAAACTACAAGGTACCAAAAGACATGATTGCCAATGTTTTCTTCAAATTATTCATTCATGTTCATCAATCACATGAACTTGGTTTTATCTTCTTCACGTTGGATCAAGAATGGGTGTTACGCTGATGAAGCTTGAAGTTAGCAATGGGATATTAGGAACCTATTCGCAGCTTTGGGTGTCTTTCAACCAAACATGAGTACCGATGAACTCTATGGGGAATTTGATCAAGAACCCGTCATGAATCCTCTTCCAATAATGAAACCAGTGTGAGGGGGAATTTAGGGTTTTCCTCCATCTTTAATCCTACACAGTGGAGAAAATGTGACACAAAATTCAGTTATAGATTCATTGAGAATTTTTAAAAATTATATCTTTTTCAAATAATGATTCAGACTTGGTCTTCATGATCAACATATAAAAGCTTTAGTTTTTTATCAAAATAAAAAATGAAATCCTTGGAATCATTAGAATAGTGTGACTCCCAGTCACCCTTACTGGAGCTTCGTCTTCAAGCTCGGTTGATACTGAATTCATCTCAGAATTTAGATCTCTCCTCAAACGGGATTTTCAATAGGCATCTTGGCTAATCATCATCAATGTGGGGAGATTTAGTTGGAATTTTACCTTAGCAGACTCGGTTTAATATAGGCCATCATTAATGTATCAGGAATCATTATCTCTCCATTGACGCAATAACTCAAATCAGTATTTGGCTCTCATCAGGATTGCATTAATTTGACAGGCTCATCTACCTCTTTTGGTGAAACGTCATAGATTCATCTGACCTCCCATGTATTCTAGTTAAGTTTATCTTATAGAAGGAGGACTATACATTAGAGCATCCTTATAATGGTATTAAGAGGATGGAAGTAGGTGGAGCGGTAGTGGGTTAGAGGTTGTAGCTGGCAATGGAAAAAGGGAGCGCTAGTAGTAATATTCTACCGGTAACAAAAACTTTATTCAGTAGTAGAAAAATAGGGTAATAGAGGGTTGGAGGTATCAGGAATGGGGAGGTAAGCATGAAATACCATTTTTTCTCTAGTGGTAGCATCCAGTGGTATCATATTTTTTTCTCTAGTAATAGTAATCTAGTAGTAGTAGGATAACGATCATAAATAATTTTTCTAACTACTAGTAGCAGGATAGAGAAGCTGAAGCAGTACCAAATGTAGGTGACAATAACAATGGATTTATTCTAGTGGTAGCACTCATTTTTCACTAACAGTGGAAAGTATTTTTCTCACTGATGGTATCAAGAAATGGTAGCATGATATCTTTAAAAATTCCTATCATTCTTAATAAAAACAATTGTTTACTTAGTCCAACCAACCATAGATTAAATTAATTAGAAAAAAATTAAAATAAATTCTAATTTACTTTATAATTAATCAATTTAAAACCAAATTTTGAAAGATTAAATTAATTTTTAGTGTCTAATTTTAGAAACAGATTCTACTTTAAATATCAATTAATTATAAAACATTAAAGAAATTTGATTTCTTTATTTTAAAATCATATTAAAAAATTCAAACTTCACAATTTTAAGAAATCATAATTCAAAAGAAAAATCAGTTCCAAGGTATGGATTTTAAATTAATTCAAAAATTATTTAAAGAAATAAAGTTCAAAATTGAATCCATTTGAAAATATTAAATTCAGATTAAGTCAAACCATTTTATTTCAAGTCCTAAAAAATTTATGGCTAAAAAATAATTCAAAAATGAATGAATCACTAAAAAACAATAATTGATTCATGTATCAATTAAATTCAAGATCCTCACAATAATCCAAAATTAAATTAATTACTCAGTTTTTAATTAAATTAGGGGTATTTTCAATGAATAATAGACAAACAAATTGAATATTTAAGCTCACATCACTCCCCCACACTTTAACTATTGTACTCCTAGAAAATTTTATCAATGAATTTCAAAAATGGGAGTTTTATTCATGTATTTACATATTTTGAAAATTTAAAATAGATATTGCAATGAAAGTTCAATAAAAAAAGGAAATCAATGAAATGAAAAGATGTGCTCATAGAAAATTACAAACTATCAAAAAAAGTGAGGGAAGTTTTTTTGGTTCTTTCCAAAAAAATGAAATCATGCTTTGTACATGTGTTTAATTTCAAAGGCATGAAATTATTCTATTCACATAAAATCCAACCTTTAAAATCCATCAAAAAACCATTTTGTGACCTTATTCACTTTTAGTACAATGTCACTCTTCACTCAAGAGAATTTATTTATCTAGAGTTATTCTCATACTTGGGAAGTGATTATTTACCATAGGCATGGGAAAATTCTCATATCTACACACTATGAATCATGAAAAATACAGTCAATCATGATGTCTTTGAAAAGGTTGTTCAGTGTCTTTGAGGTTGGTGGGAAAGTGTTTAAAAATGCATAAGAAGAAAGAGGAAGGCTTTACTCTTTAAATACAATGCATGATTTATCAAGTAAATCATGAAATAATTTCTCACTCGATATCCTTTTCAAATGTGACACTCACACTCTTCTTATTTTCTTTATTTTCACTGGGACATGGGTCATTAAAATGAATCCAAAAAATGTTTCATCATTATTCTCTTATTTTATTATTATTATTATTATTATTTATATACATTTTTTATTTTCTTTATTTTTTTAGGGGAATAATTTTTAATTTTTCATTTAATTATTGTTATCATTTCCATATCTTAATTAGGGACATGAATCACTCAAATAAGGATAATAAATATTACAAAATCATCACCTTTTTTATTTTTATACACATTTTTTAAGAGAATTAGATGATAAAAATGTAATGTACAAAATGTAATATATTCCCATTTCTCTCTTTAAAAATACCCTATAATGATGAATCGTGCCTCTCACAAACCCCGTAGTATGTAATAGTTCGCATAGAAAAACACATGGAAGACCCTTTACCCCTAACAAATACAAGAATTAATAATGTAATTATATTTTAGAGGGAGGAAAGGTAAGGGATAATTTATATTAAAATGAATCTTAAACCTGTAAGGATATTCATGGTTATCTAAGGACTTAACTTGGATCAATATTCAAGGTAGGTCTCAAGTAAAAATTAGGGGCTTGTTAATCTAATGTTTCAATCATGTTGAAAATACCTCATGAGTTATAAATATTCGAGATAGAAGAAACACAAGTTATGGTTTATAAACAAATCCCAAGCTTCTCCAAATAAGTGAGGGTAACTTAAAGATAATGTAAAAGTGGCTCAAAAACCTCTTAGTATAGGAATCAAAATTTAAAACAATCACTAGTGGTTCTATAATTCAATTTCCAGTCAAAAATCATAAAAATGTTTGAAAATCATATCCTTAGAAAATAAATACATTTTAGTTATAATTTTATCTTTTGAACTTTAATAATATGATTCATCTACTCACAATCATTTGGAGTTAAAAAAATGCTTTGATTTTTTCAATTTGTATCAAATAAAGTTTGAAAAACAAAAAAAAACAATTTAAATTTTTGTACAGTTCCTAAAATAGAGAGGGAAAATTCATTTTTTTAAATAATTCACTAAAACATAAAAACTAAAACAGAAGAAAATGGCCATCAGATTCCTCCCCTCTCCCACACTTAATTTCAACTATATCCTTAATGAATTTTATAGAATTCATGCAGTTTTTAGCCAATTTCAAATAAGAAATCATTCAAAATGAGTATGTTGGAAGGAATTCTCCTAGTTATGGTTATTTATTTCATGGACAGCCTAGGTGGTAAGTGATTCCCATTTTTATTTTTAGATTCAAATGGTCTTCAAAGAGGATCTAGGGTCTATTTTCCATCTGTTTTCTATCTATAAAAACAATAAATAATTAAAAGTTTATTCATAATTAAGAGACATTAAGAAATAAATGAAAAGTAGAGGAAAATGTAGGAGAATTCATTGGTAACCCCCTCCAAGAGGTATTATAGTTTATATTATATGAAACCGAACAATTTATTCGTTATCCCAACCCATTGGTTGGTTGGTCTTGTGTGGTAAGAACCACCACATTCTTCTTTTCTCATAGATCTTCTTAGATTTTTATTTTTTTGTGGTCCCCTTTAATAGATAAGTTCAATGTGTCCAACCCCTTAGCAGTGTAAAATGGAATGAAATATTGGGTCAGGGGGATAATAAATGGGGCCTCTTATACTATTATAGTAAAATCAGTGGATTTTTTCTCCAGTGTATGCTCCACTTATACTACTTATGTAAATTAAAACAAGGGAGAGTTAGTAATAATCTTGAATGAATAAAATTAATGCATGTTGAGTTCAAGTAACAATTCTCCCCCTTATAAATGGAAGGTTTGTCTTCTATTTATTTATGAGAGTCTATTAAGATCTCTTTACCTATGATGCCTCCCTCCAGTCGATGTTAATGGTATTTTCAAGGGTGATATTCCTATTTTTCAATTAGGGCCTCCAGTAATATAGTTGAATCTACAATATTATGACATAGTAGCCCATAATGGAGTTTAGATTTCATGAGATAAAGATAAAAAGAGTTAAAATCAAATTGATCTCCCTCCAAATCATACTCCAACAGTGTTGAATCTGTATAATTAAAATAATAGTGGTTAAAGACCATTTTAATTAGAAAATAATTATAATTAATAGACTCAATATATTTTCTATCCCACTCAAATTATTTAACTGGTATCCCTTATTTCTTTATGAGTTCCTCAAACATCATCTTAGAATTGTGTGGGAGAGTATGATATTTTAGAAATTCCACCTATAGGATGTCCTCTTAATATTTTAGAGGTTTAATTTTTGTTCTATGATCCATTTATACTCCACTTTTAGTATTAGATCTATGAAAATCCAATAAGATTTGTTAATTCATGTCCATTACTTAATCAAAATGTCACATGTAACATGATTATTTGTTCTTTTATGCATAGCAAGAAATCCTTCCACCCTTTGAGATACCAAGTGATTATCAAATTTTTTTAATTATAAGCATAAAATTTCTTTAAAAAGTGAAAAATAAAAAAAATGATCCTCCAAACTTACTCCCTGGTAATGGTGCTAAGTTGATCATGTGGTTGTAACAGGTCACAGTCAAACATAATTTTTATTTTATTAAAAACTTGAAATGCTCCATAGGGATTACCAAGGTGTATGTGGGTTGGTTTTTACTATTCTAAATCACTTATTAATATTTATTTTTTTCATAATTTTGAAGGTAGAAAATTAGGATATGTGATGTTTGTATCATTTTTTGATAAAATTAATTGTAAATAAAATAAATGTAGAAAAATTTACAATGGGGTCCTAAATAAATTCACGTAGTCCTAGGGTGATTTACATAGGTTTTGATCATCATTTACATTTTTTATAAATCTCCTAAATCAATGAAAAGACTTGATATAATTCATTCACGCACCCTCCATTATTTTCATTTAGTATGAAACCACTAATATACTCAAGGTATCCCCTTAACAGATCAAGAATATCTTATATTCTCCTTGGTTAATGTATTATCACACTTCTCATTCAATTAAATGGACTTTCTCACTTACCTAGCGGAAATCGCATACAATTATTCCACTCAAATCACTCTACTCCATTGGTATGAAGTTTGATCTGAATAGAGGGATACATTTAAGTGCAACAGTTGAGGAGTGCAGTAGTATTGGTGGAATATAGAGTAAAGATAACCTCCTCTACACACCATATTCACTATTATACAAGATCAGATATAAATAGACTGATAAATTGAAGCATATAAATTCATGTGCACCGCTATGATTCCCGTTGGATAATCCATTATAAGGTTATCTCTCCATGATCATAATTTTTTTATCACTAAGACATCCCATAGGTGAGAAACACAAATAAAAGAGGGAGAAGGGAACTACACAATTGAATAGAGAATATAATGAGAATTGGAATTAAAATGAATAGAAAATTCATTAATTCTATAAATTATCAGAAGAAGTTGAATCCTCCTATTGTGGGAGGAGAAATGTATTTAAAAGAATAAAGGAATGTTTTTTATTCTTCCTATTGCTTTCAGTGTAGTAAGCAATGAGTTTTTTTAGTTGTATGGGTACCTCATGTCATAATTGATGGTTGAGATCAATTGAGTTGAGATCATATTTCCAGTTTGTAAATTCTCCCATGATCATGTTTTTACTTCTTTTAGAAAGTTCATAGTGACATTTTTCTCTAATTTGTGGGTGAAATGGAATTGGTTCACTATTTGGTGAACATGAAGGAAAATGGACTTAAAATAAATTAGTGGAATAATGGTTATATATTTTTTGGGCCTATACTAGTCTATAAGATCCTTGTGTCAAAATTGAGTTCAGACCCCGATGATTCATATCCCTGGTTGCATGGTTCAGTTTTCATGGATATAGTTTATGTAAACAAGTTATAGTTTTTAAAATTTTATGTGTGGGCGCTAGCATTGGAAACTATGAGTTACTAAAAATGAGTAGTTTCTAGTCTTTTCTTACAATTATTCAACTGTGTTCATATATCAAACATCCTCAGTTTTATATTTTTCACATTGGATTGAGCATGTGAATTACATTGATGGAGATTTCAGCAAACACTGGGATCTTAGGAATGTGTTCGTGACTTTGGGTGTCTTGCAACCGGACATGGGTACTGATGAAGTCTTTGGGAAATTTTCTCAAGAACCTGGAACGTGGCCTCTTACAATGTTGAAGCCATTGCAAGGGATAAATCATAGGTCTCATCTATCTTCAATCCTTCATGGTGGATAAAATTTGGCATAAAATTTGGTATTAGCTTCACTGAGAAGTTTTATCTTTGTTTAGAATTTTCAGCAATGACATATTTTTCAAATCATAGATCGGTCTTGGTGATCCTACTCAACATCTATCATCTTCGTTTATTCATAAAAATCAGAAATAAAGTACTTAGGATTATTAGAGAAGCATGTATCCTGATCACCCTTAGTGGAGCTTCATATTCAAGCCCAGTTTACATCAGCAAGTTCATATTTGTCTCATAATTCAGATCTCTCCTCCAATCATATTTTCAATAGTTATCTTAGTTAATCATTATCCATGCGATGAGATTTAGTTTTCATTATACTTCTAAAATCCCAGTTTATTATAGGTCTTCATTGGTGGATCGAGTATCATTGACTCTTCATCGGCATGATGACCCACATTGGAAATCATCTCACATCGGGATGGCATTCATCTAGCCGGATAGTCTCCTTTTATCGGTGAAACTTCATAGATTTGTCTGACCTCCCATATATTTGAGTTGAGGTTCCCACATGGAAGTAGGAGGGGATGGTGGATCGGCCTTCTAATGGTAGTAATAGGATGGAAGTTGTGGAGTAGTAGCAGGATGATAGAGTTAGTAGGTAGCAAAACAGAAGAGTGGTAATAGTCCTCTTCTTCTGATAGTAAAAAATTTATCTGATGGTAGAAAAATAGGGCAGTAGAGGGTCAGTGTTAGAAGGACAGGGGAGGACATCTGGCGATATAAAAAAAATTCTCTAGAGGTAGTATCCAATAGCCATAGATTTTTTTTCTGGTGGTATTAGGCTGACAGTCATACAACATTTTTTTTAAATGGCGGTAGTAGTCTAAGGAAGCAGTATAGGTACTGGATGTAGGTGATGGTAGTATTGGATATCTTTGAGTGATAGAACTCATCTTTCACTAATTTTAGTAGCTATTTTTCTTACTAATGTAAGTAATCAATAGTAGCACAAGCTATTTAAAAATTTTCAACCTACATAATAAAAAAAATTCTTAGTGAGGTCAAATATAGATTAAATTAATTTTAATAGAAAAAAAAATTGAAAAACAATCTAAAAAAAATTCCAATTCACTTTTTAATTAATCAATTTAAAACCATATTTTGAAAAATTCAATTAATTTTTAGTCTCCAATTTTAAAAAAAAAATTCCTCTTTAAATCTCAATTAATTATAAAACATTAAATAAATTCGATTTCAAAATTTTACATTCAAAATTAATTATTCCATTTTTATAATTTTAAAAAAATAAAAATTAGTTCCAAGGTATGGATTTTCTATAAATTAAAAAATTATTTAAAGTAATTAAAGTTAAAAATTGAATCCATTTACAAATATTAAATTCATATCGAGTCTAACAATTTTATTTCAAGTTCCAAAAATATTTTATGGCTAAAACTTAATTAAAAAATAAATGAATAATTAAAAATGAATAATTGATTTTTTTATCAATTAACATATATATTCTCAAAGTAACCAAAAATTGAATTAATTACCTAGTTTTTAACTAAATTACACGGTATTTTCAAGGAATAACAATCAAAAAAATTTAAAGATTTGGGATCACAACATGGATATCATGTATAAGTTAAATGATATTATGGATATATATATATAAAATACATAACTAAATCATGTTGAACCACTAGGTTCTAAAAATAAAATTTCTCAGTACAAATACTCATGTTCTTGAAGAGACATGAAGTTCAAGTATTAGTTAAACACATAATGAGAAAAATTAATAGAATTTCAACTAAAATTAAAAACCCTAAAAGTTTTGAGAATAATTATATATCATTTAATTTTTACAATTTTGTAGAATTATGAAATGAAAAATATAGATGAAACACTTCCATTCTCAGTTTAATATGATATTATGAATGAGGATAAAGATTTCGAACAAATACCTATTATTAAATGACTATCATAATTTTATGAGGGGATTATAATTATTGTAATATTTTTCCTTAATCAATGATATTTCTGCTAAATTATTTTCATTGATAAGGTCTTTAATGAGACAAATTTTAATTAACATGGAATTCAGTTATGCTGACTTCACTGGTTTTCCCCACAAGGGTTTTTTTAGAGAATGTTAAATAATATTTCATGAAATTTATAACATCTAAGAGGAATAGTTATGAATATTTATTATATTTATGGATGTTATAATTCCATTATAAATTTCTTACTTATGGACTAATCATTTATTGATTAAAAATTTAAACCTAATATCATAAATGGATAGCTAAGTATAGGGTACAATATGATCATAATCCTACATAAAGTGTTTTTAGCCTAATCGTTAAGCATGAATAATGGAACGGATTCAAGAGGTGAAATATTTATGATCACAACCCTAAAAACCTATAGTTTTTTATTCTATTCTATAACAACATTAAATTTCATTCAAACTTCCACTTATTTTAAAACTACAACATATTGAATTTGAAATTTATATCTAAGCATGGAAAGTAAAAAACTTGTGTCTGGGTTAAACCTCAAAAGATGGAACCTCATTATCCCGACCTATATATTTCACTCTCTCCACTACCCCCCTCATATACTAGCGATTACCTCTAAAGCCTCATGCAATGATGATGGATTGGTATTTCCCTACTCGTCCACTCTCACTTTTTTATCCCTTTGTATTTTATCTGAAATGGTTTTATTTTCATTTTTTGGGCTATTTTTTTTCTATCTTTTCCTTGTGTTTTTTAGGTTTTTCCTTTCTCTAGGTTTTTCTAAAATGAATATTCCCTAAATCCAAAATTACATGTGATGTATTTTGGTGGTTATGGCCTTGAGATTATGTTTCCACTCAATGTAGCTTTAAAAAAATATTTGGGATATGTTTTCAACAAACATAACCTCAAGATTAGTTTGATAATACAATTTTTTCAACATATTCTTAAGCAAAGTCTTAATGTTACATTGACACAACATAAGATGGGCATATGGTATGTGTAATATGAAACTGATATTAATAATTTATAGTAATTTTCTTCCATATTAGTTTTAATTAATGTATTATTACATAACATGTAATTTGAAGGGTGATTAATGTATATTATACATGTATTGACTATGGTATTAACTCATGCATTGTAACAGACCAACCCGGGTTAATCAGACCAGTCACCCAAGTCAGCCCATCACAGGGTGGGGTAAAACAAAGATTAAGAAACTAGTCTCGTATATAAGGATGAAAAGACATAAAAACAAAGTGTAAATAGGAAACAAGGGAGATACAATTAATACAAATAGGTGAAAACCAGTAAGTATGATAAAACAAGACCAAACTAGTCTCCAAGTGACCAACTGTCACCTCCAAACCAAAACATCAATGTAAAGAGAAGCTTTCACACTAAAGAGTTATCTTCCCTTTACCTGTATCATATAAAAAAAGTCTATGTATTCCCATAGATAAAAGTAGGGTTTGAGAAATAGGGCCCAGCAGGATACCACCAAAGAATCTATACAAGTTCTATTAATAATAATACATAAGTCCAAGATTTAAAACAAAATAATTTTATAATAATTTTTATAAATAAACAAATTGAAATCCTTTTTCAAATGATCCTTGAGTTTTCACAAATTTCATGTCATGTTTTCCAAATCTATAAACAAAGCAGGTAAAGATACCAAAATATAAATATATATGTGAGCCAATATCCATGAAATAATTTATTGTGTAATAAACAACCAGAAAGAACAATGTACCTACCAGTGGGATCTAGCCTATGGGACAATATGTACTATACGCTCATAATACTAATAGGGCATAAAGATGGATCCAAATAACATAGAGGCCTTACATTGACCATCGACATACAATAGGTTACCTCATAGTGGTATCACACACACTAAGGCTGTAACGACCCGAAGTTTCATTAATGGAAAATCCCTCTTGATCCAGTTAAATGTTTCTTTATGAAAAATGTTTTTATAAGATATCAACTTTTTTTAGTTTTACTTTAAGATTTGTGACCGTTACTTTTATAGCCGTTGAACAGTGATCATTTGGGTAGTTTAAATATAAGGCTTTAACGAAACCATTTCTACTCAGACAAAGGAAGCGATGGCCTCATCCAGTAGAATTGCCCCTTACGAAGCCCATTTGTCAGAGCTTGGAAAAGAGGTGGCGTCTTTGGGCTTTTCCCTTGACCAAGCCCAATCTGAGCTTCATCAAGTCAAGCTCGAACGTGATCGTCTACGGGAAAAATGGAAGTTGATAGAGATTACCACTCGAGCGATGTTATCTGAGCAACCCCAAGAGTCTGTCACCATCGCACACCTTACCCTTAGGTCTTATGCGGCTATTTTAAGGGGTTATGTAACAAATAAGTAGCACCATGTTCATGTACATTATTTTTTTTGTATATAATAATGAATATAATTTCTAGTCATTTTTGATACATTGTAATTAGTTTTTAAAGTACAAATGGTGTTTTTAGTTATTATTTAATTAAGAATTATATTTTATTAAATTAAAGGATTTTTGAATAAAATAATATTTTAATAAAATATTATTATTAATATTAAATTAATTTTTATTAAATATAAATGATCTTATAATTTTATGAATGCAATTAAAATTTTTATTAAGGTTTGAAAGCCATTTCTGTCAAAACCCGTGAATTTTTTATAAATGTCGGTTTTTATTTTAAAAGTGAAAATTCACATATTTAGAAAATTATTTAGATAAAATAAATATTATTTTTGGAATCAGGACGTCGAAATTATCCAACGGTGAATTTTTCATAATTTTCTGAGACAGTCAAATTTTTGGGTAAAAATTAAATACCATTTAAATATATAATGTGTTTTATGACATCATAATGACCCAATGGTGATGTAATAAAATACCATAATCCTTATGTTCGGCCAATATATGTTTTATCATTAAAATAATGAGTTTTTGGGTTTGTTTGACTCACTTTTCAAAGCATTAATGGAGCCCTCAAGACTTATTCAACACTTTGCCTTTTTAAATTAATTTCCATGGGAGTGTGACTCACCTCCACATAAGCAACCCTAATTTTTTAATAAGTTCAGACCTTGGACTTGTAAAATATTATTTTCCTCTTTCCTTTTCCAGAAAACATGGGCAAATACCATGGGATGGTTTGTGGTTTGGATTATTTTAATATAAGGTGTCCCAAACCTAAATAATAAAGAATTCTCTCACCTTTCCTATATAAACCCACCCAAGCTCCCACTTCCTCCTCACTCAAAGCCCTTGAAGTTCATCCAACCTCTGCCCTACTCTCTCTAGAATCCTCTCAAGGTGCCCCAAGCTCCCAAGAAGCCTCTCACAAGCCTCTCTCTAGCCTTTGGAAGCACACTTCCAAGTAAGGGGTTTTCTTCCTTTCTCATTTTTTTGTCAATTTTCTTTAAGTTGTATTTCCCTTTTTATTTAAATTATGAATGTTGGGGTATGTTTTCGCACCTCCCCCATACTGACCTCTTATTGTTTGAATGATGGGAGAACCCTTTCTCTCTCATTAAATGCCTCCCATGTACACCTGTTACTATGCCGAAATTCTGAAAGGAACTTCTCTCTCTTCTTTTACATTCAAGCAATACTTTTGTATCATGAATCTAAATTCCATTTCTATTGTTGGGACATGTATATATATGATCTCCTTACTTTCCATTACATGTAAATATGATTAGGAACCCATTTCTCTCTCATCAAACTTTTTTATGAATTCTTATGTCACGCCGTTACGCTGCCGAAATCGCACCGATTTTCTAAGCCAATGTCTTTGTGTAGTGAATACCATGCCCATTTCTCCATCAAGAGTATTCACCTTTATGCACATTTACATATTGATTATAAAGTTTCATATATTAATTCCACTTTCCTTTATCGTGGAAGAAATTATTATGTTTTATGAATCCATGTTTTATGATCCATGTGGCACACTTATGCATGAAATGAAATGTTTAAGAAGGGTGTGCCCTTTATAGGGCTCCAATGCATTGGGTAAAGTATAGTATCATGATACGTCATGTCCAATGAGTGTTGACTCATGCTAATTCAAGTGAAACAAGGTTTTACTCGTGCTTCAAGTGCAATGAGGGTTTACTCATGCTCCATGTGCAATGAGCCTTGGCTCATGCTAATTCAGTGTTAAGTGTTGTTGCCACATTTCCATGTTATGATTATCATGCTTTATCATGCCTTTATGTTCATGTCTCTCTTATGCTCTATTGATATGCCTATTTCCTAACATGTATTTCACTCCTCATGTTATTCATTGTTTACTCCCTTACTGGGCTTTATAGCTCACCCTTTTCTTATGCATGTCCTCAGGTTATCCCATGCAATGCTAAGTACGAAGGAATGTAGTGGTCATGTAAAGGAAGTTTTCAATAAAGATGTTGTATTTCAAGTTTAAAGTTTTTATGTAATGATCCTAAGCCCCAAAGACACTAAACCTCTCGATCTTCTTTGTTGTATCAAGTGAAGTTTTATGTAATAAATCATGCTTAAGTTGTAATAAAAAGTAGGGTTGTCATAGTTGGTATCAAAGGATAGGTTTAGTTATTTTTGGGATTAGGAAACCCTAGTAAAGCCTTAGATACAAGACTAAGCATAATAAAAACATCCCTAAGTTTTGGTAAATACTAAGTAAGTGGTTTATCAAACAAATACATCCCTGTCTGGATACGAGCAGGTAGAGGCATCTCTGGCACAGATGTACCCTAGGGGTAAAACCCGAAAACACCTCTTTGAGCTAGACTCGAACGAGAACTGGTGCACGACAATGGGCCTTGCTTCACTCTTGGTTACGACACTCCCGGGGGATATGTTTTGATAAATTCACAATCTTAGTATGAACCCTTATTAAGGGAAAAAATGCCCCTAAGAATATATGTTAGAAGGAAGATCATGAAAAGCCTGGATTGAATCCTATAGACTCATGAGTTAAAGAGATTAAAGTTTATTTATAATTCATCAACTTTTGTCTTTGGATTACCCTCTATGTGTTACCCCTAACTTTCCTTTTATTCCAGCCAATGGCCGGTAATAGGAGAACTCGGGATAACAATCGTTGTGAAGATCAGTGTGATGATTGTACTAATGAGATGCCCAATCCAATGGGAGCGGGAATCGCGAACTTTGTCACGCTTCTCTCTCAGCTAACTCAAGTTTTGAATAGAAACACTGGTCAAGAGGAACGTTCAACCCCCCCTAAGAAAGAACAAGTCGCTATTGAGAGACAAAGGCCTCCTACTTTTAGTGGATCATCCGATCCCACGATTGCTGAACAATGGATCAACTCCATTGAAAAGATATTCTCCATACTCCAATGCTCTGAAAAAGAGAAGGTTCTCCTGGAGGCTTATCGTATGGAGGGTGAAGCTGATCAATGGTGGACGTTGATCAAAAATACGAAGCCTGAGGAGGAGATCGAGGCTTTGGAATGGAAGGTATTCCGGAAGATGTTTTTCGATAAATATTTTCCACACACCCTCCGTCTTAAGATGGAAAGGGACTTCCTTTCCCTCAAGCAGAAAGATGAGGAATCTGTGGGAGCGTACGAGGAAAACTTCACAAGGCTTGCACGATACGCTTCCGGCTTTGTCGTTACCCCCGAATGCAAGGTTGACCGCTTCTTTGGTGGGCTAAAGCCTAGCTTGCGGAAAGCATTAGCGATCCGTGACTTCGACAGCTATGAGAAAATTGTCCGATGTGCCCTCAAGGTTGAAATGGAGATCGGAGAATCACAGGGGTATCATGGGGACAAGAAGCGGAAGATGGACTTCAATGCTGGTGGTCCGATGGGTAAATCCAACGGCGCTAAGAAATTCCAGCACCCCACTTGCCAAAAGTGTGGAAAGAAGCACCCTGGAAATTGCCTTAGGGGGACAAGAAAATGCTTCAAGTGTGGAAGAGAAGGGCACCTAGCTGTTAACTGTCAGCAAGAAGGACCCGCGGCTGCGACGGAGTGGAGGAATGCTCCGTTCGAACCTCAACGCGTTGTTCAATGCTTCAAATGCAAAGACCCGGGTCATTTTGCAAATCAGTGCCCTAATCCAAGGGTTATCGGAGGCAATCAACAACCTCCAAGACAGCAAGGAAGAGCTTTTGCCATCACTTCTGCCGAAGTGAACCCCGACAACGAAGTGGTGACAGGTACGCTAGTTATTCATTCAAGAATAGCGAACGTACTTTTTGATTCAGGTTCTACGCATTCCTTTATATCTCAAAAGTTTAGTAGAACAATCCCTGCACCACCACAAATCATGGAAGTAAAGATGTCGGTGAGTACGGAAAATGGGGCAATCATTGCATCCCATGAGTATAAGTCCTCCCCTGTTATAATCTGTGGATTGAATTTCCCGGCGAACCTCGTCATACTCCCTTTGGTGGAATTTGATGCAATTCTTGGCATGGATTGGCTTTCCTTATATAGATCCAACATAAATTGTCGGGAGAGGGAAATCACACTCCATATGGAGAATCGACCCCCGATTCGTTACAAGTGTCAGGAGGAAGATGAATCTCCTTTAGCTCCATCATCTCAAGCATGGATATTACTGCCTTATGAGCATGCATATCTGGCTCAGATGATTGAGTCCAAGGAAGAAACCACCCTTGGAGAAATGCCTATTGTGAGGGAATTCGCTGAAGTATTTCCCGAGGAACTTCCTGGTCTTCCTCCAAGAAGAGATGTTGAGTTCTCAATTGAACTTATACCTGGG
The DNA here is from genome assembly GCA_963277665.1 of Viscum album. NCBI lineage: Eukaryota > Viridiplantae > Streptophyta > Magnoliopsida > Santalales > Viscaceae > Viscum > Viscum album. Next base: position 219,435,413 of record OY728137.1, on the reverse strand, counting down.
GCGCTACCAATATCCAAGACTCCATATAGAATGGTTGTGGTTGAGCTTGAAGAACTGAAGAAACAACTACAGGAGAATCTGGATAAAGGGTTTATACGCCCAAGTGCATCACCATGGGGTGCACCAGTCCTCTTTGTCAAGAAGAAGGATGGGTCAATGCGGCTTTGCATCGATTATCGTGAACTTAACAAAATCACGATAAAGAACAAGTATCCTCTCCCAAGAATCGATGACTTGTTTGATCAGCTGCGTGGAGCACAATACTTCTCCAAGGTCGACTTGCGGTCGGGATATTATCAAGTAAGGGTGAAGAAGGAAGATATCACCAAGACTGCTTTTCGTATAAGGTACGGGCACTATGAATTCATAGTAATGCCTTTTGGACTCACCAATGCTCCAGAAATATTCATGGACTTGATGAATAGAGTCTTTAGAGATTACCTAGATAAATTTGTGGTAGTCTTTATAGATGATATTCTAATATACTCCAAAACCAAGGAAGACCATGAGGAGCATTTAAGAACTGTACTGGAGACTTTGCGCAAGGAGAAGCTCTATGCCAAGTACAGAAAATGTGAGTTCTGGTTGAAGGAGGTCTCATTCTTGGGTCATATCATCACAATCAATGGGATATCTGTGGACCCCTCCAAAACAGATGCAATTGAGGGATGGCCGAGGCCAACATCGGTAACTGATATCCGTAGCTTCTTGGGGTTAGCTGGATATTATCGACGATTTGTGAGAAATTTCTCACGATTTTCCAACCCTCTTACCAAGCTAACTCGAAAGGGAGTAAAGTTTGCTTGGAGTGATGAATGAGAAGAAAGCTTCAAGGAGTTGAAAAGGAGGCTTATCACTGCACCCGTGCTCACTTTACCCACAAGTGGGGAGCTTTTTGTGGTATTCAGTGATGCTTCGAAGAAGGGCTTAGGATGTGTGCTGATGAAGAATGATAAAGTGATATCCTATGCCTCAAGGTAGTTGAAAATCCATGAGCGAAACTATCCAACGCATGATCTGGAGTTGGCGGCGGTGATCTTTGCCTTGAAAATCTGGCGGCATTATCTCTATGGAGAGAAATGTGAGATATATACTGACCACAAGAGTCTTAAATATATATTCACACAGAAAGAGCTTAATATGTGCCAGAGAAGATGGATAGAGCTCATCAAGGATTATGACTGTTCAATACATTACCACCCTGGGAAGGCGAACAAGGTGGCGGATGCCCTAAGTAGAAAGGATCCAGCAATTCTATCAATGATGAGAATTGAGAAGGATCCAATCTTCTTAGACTTGATGAAGTTGGACGTGGGAATCATAAAGAAGGGAACATCATCAATCCTTTCACAAATGATTGCTCAACCATCTCTTTTGGAAAGGTTAAAGGATGCTCAAAAGGATGATTCAGGAATCCAAGAAAAAGTGGAAGCTATCAAAAAGGGAAAATCCTCAGAGTTTAATGTTAATGAAGAAGGAATTGTGCGGTTTGGGAAAAGACTATGTGTTCCATCAAGTTCAGAGCTGAAGAAGGAACTTTTGGATGATGCACATAGTTAAAATTTCTCTATTCACCCAGGGAGCACAAAGATGTATCGAGATCTCTGAGAAAACTTTTGGTGGGATAATATGAAGAAGGAGATCGCTGAATATACATCAAAGTGCCTGGTGTGTCAGCAAGTGAAGGCAGAGAGGCAGAAGTCTAAGGGGATGATGCAACCATTGCCCATACCTGAATGGAAATGGGAGAACATCACCATGGACTTCGTCACTGGACTTACAAGGACATCCAAAGGCAACAATGCAATCTGGGTTGTTGTGGATCGTCTTACAAAGACTGCACACTTCATTGCTATTCGAGAGGATTTCTCTTTGGATCAACTGGCACGGATATATATCAGGGAAGTGGTACGGTTGCATGGAGTACCACTATCTATTGTTTCTGACCGAGATCCAAGATTCACCTCTAAGTTTTGGAAGAGTCTTCAACATTCTCTGAATACTGAACTAAACTTCAGTACGGCCTATCATCCTCAAACTGATGGCCAATCCGAGCGGACTATCCAAAAACTTGAGGATATGTTGAGAGTGTTCTCAATGGACTTTAAAGGAGGATGGGATCAACATCTTCCTCTAGTTGAGTTCTCTTATAATAATAGTTTCCACTCGAGCATCCAAATGGCACCATATGAAGCCCTGTATGGGAAAAGGTGTAGAACACCGGCATGTTGGGATGAGGTCGGTGAACGTAAGCTGCTTGGACCAGAAATGGTCGAAGAAATGGTGGAGAAGGTGAAAACCATTCAGCAGCATATCAAGGCAGCCCAAAGTTGACAGAAGAGTTATGCAGATAATCGTCGACGAGACCTTGAGTTTAAAGTCGGAGACATGGTGTTTTTACGCATATCTCCGTGGAAGAAGGTCCTGAGGTTTGGAAAGAAAGGGAAGTTAAGTCCAAGGTACATCGGCCCATTCGAGATTCTTGATCGTGTTGGGGCTGTGGCCTATCGACTAGCACTTCCACCTACTATGGCCAAGGTGCATGATGTCTTCCATGTATCCCTCTTAAGGAAGTACATACCAGACCCTTCACATGTACTCTCTTCCGAGGTGTTACAATTAGAAGACGATCTTTCTTATGAGGAGCAACCAGTGAAGATCTTAGATCGTAGAGAAAAAGTTCTACGAAATAAGACAATGCCCCTCGTCAAGGTGTTGTGGAGAAACCACAAGTTTGAAGAAGTAACTTGGGAGTCGGAGGATATGATGAAGCTAAGTTACCCACATTTGTTTTAGTGTGGGAAAAGGAAAATTTCGAGGGCGAAATTTCTTAAGGGGGGAATGTTGTAACGACCCGAAGTTTCATTAATGGAAAATCCCTCTTGATCCAGTTAAATGTTTCTTTATGAAAAATGTTTTTATAAGATATCAACTTTTTTTAGTTTTACTTTAAGATTTGTGACCGTTACTTTTATAGCCGTTGAACAGTGATCATCTGGGTAGTTTAAATATAAGGCTTTAACGAAACCATTTCTACTCAGACAAAGGAAGCGATGGCCTCATCCAGTAGAATTGCCCCTTACGAAGCCCATTTGTCGGAGCTCGGAAAAGAGGTGGCGTCTTTGGGCTTTTCCCTTGACCAAGCCCAAGCTGAGCTTCATCAAGTCAAGCTCGAACGTGATCGTCTACGGGAAAAATGGAAGTTGATAGAGATTACCACTCGAGCGATGTTATCTGAGCAACCCCAAGAGTCTGTCACCATCGCACACCTTACCCTTAGGTCTTATGCGGCTATTTTAAGGGGTTATGTAACAAATAAGTAGCACCATGTTCATGTACATTATTTTTTTTTTGTATATAATAATGAATATAATTTCTAGTCATTTTTGATACATTGTAATTAGTTTTTAAAGTACAAATGGTGTTTTTAGTTATTATTTAATTAAGAATTATATTTTATTAAATTAAAGGATTTTTGAATTAAATAATATTTTAATAAAATATTATTATTAATATTAAATTAATTTTTATTAAATATAAATGATCTTATAATTTTATGAATTCAATTAAAATTTTTATTAAGGTTTGAAAGCCATTTCTGTCAAAACCCGTGAATTTTTTATAAATGTCGGTTTTTATTTTAAAAGTGAAAATTAACATATTTAGAAAATTATTTAGATAAAATAAATATTATTTTTGAAATCAGGACGTCGAAATTATCCAACGGTGAATTTTTCATAATTTTCTGAGACAGTCAAATTTTTGGGTAAAAATTAAATACCATTTAAATATATAATGTGTTTTATGACATCATAATGACCCAATGGTGATGTAATAAAATACCATAATCCTTATGTTCGGCCAATATATGTTTTATCATTAAAATAATGATGTTTTGGGTTTGTTTGACTCACTTTTCAAAGCATTAATGGATCCCTCAAGACTTATTCAACACTTTGCCTTTTTAAATTAATTTCCATGGGAGTGTGACTCACCTCCACATAAGCAACCCTAATTTTTTAATAAGTTCGGACCTTGGACTTGTAAAATATTGTTTTCCTCTTTCCTTTTCCAGAAACCATGGGCAAATACCATGGGATGGTTTGTGGTTTGGATTATTTTAATATAAGGGGTCCCAAACCTAAATAATAAAGAATTCTCTCACCTTTCCTATATAAACCCACCCAAGCTCCCACTTCCTCCTCACTCAAAGCCCTTGAAGTTCGTCCAACCTCTGCCCTACTCTCTCTAGAATCCTCTCAAGGTGCCCCAAGCTCCCAAAAAGCCTCTCACGAGCCTCTCTCTATCCTTTGGAAGCACACTTCCAAGTAAGGGGTTTTCTTCCTTTCTCATTTTTTTGTCAATTTTCTTTAAGTTGTATTTCCCTTTTTATTTCAATTATGAATGTTGGGGTATGGTTTCGAACCTCCCCCATACTGCCCTATTATTGTTTTAATGATGGGAGAACCCTTTCTCTCTCATTAAATGCCTCCCATGTACACCCGTTACTATGCCGAAATTCCGAAAGGAACTTCTCTCTCTTCTTTTACATTCAAGCAATACTTTTGTATCATGAATCTAAATTCCATTTCTATTGTTAGGACATGTATATATATGATCTCCTTACTGTCCATTACATGTAAATATGATGAGGAACCCCTTTCTCTCTCATCAAACTTTTTTATGAATTCTTATGTCACGCCGTTACGCTGCCGAAATCGCACCGATTTTCTAAGCCAATGTCTTTGTGTAGTGAATACCATGCCCATTTCTCCATCAAGAGTATTCACCTTTATGCACATTTACATATTGATTATAAAGTTTCATATATGAATTCCACTTTCCTTTATCGTGGAAGAAATGATTATGTTTTATGAATCCATGTTTTATGATCCATGTGGCACACTTATGCATGAAATGAAATGTTTAAGAAGGGTGCGCCCTTTATAGCGCTTAAATGCATTGGGTAAAGTATAGTATCATGATATGTCATGTGCAATGAGTGTTGACTCATGATAATTCAAGTGCAACGAGGGTTTACTCGTGCTTCAAGTGCAATGAGGGTTTACTCATGCTCCATGTGCAATGAGCCTTGGCTCATGCTAATTCAATGTTAAGTGTTGTTGTCACATTTCCATGTTATGATTATCATGCTTTATCATGCCTTTATGTTCATGTCTCTCTTATGATCTATTGATATGCCTATTGCCTAACATGTATTTCACTCCTCATGTTATTCATTGTTTACTCCCTTACTGGGCTTTATAGCTCACCCTTTTCTTATGCATGTCCTCAGGTTATCTCATGCAATGCTAAGTACGAAGGAATGTAGTGGTCATGTAAAGGAAGTTTTCAATAAAGATGTTGTATTTCAAGTTTAAAGTTTTTATGTAATGATCCTAAGCCCCAAAGAAACTAAACCTCTCGATCTTCTTTGTTGTATCAAGTGAAGTTTTATGTAATAAAGCATGCTTAAGTTGTAATAAAAAGCAGGGTTGTCATAAAGGATACCCATGTATCTATCTTGACATACCCAAGGTTCCCTCTATGTAATGTTTGTCAATTTCTATTTTAAAAACCTTGATCAAATTTTTATAAAAAAAATCAAATCTAATCCAAAATGCATCAGGGTTTGAAAATCCATTTTCCATTTCAAAACAAAGAAATTTAGTCTTTAAAAAACCCATTTTTAAACGTGAACCCATTACCTTTTCAATTTAAATGCATGTAATTCTACATCAAAATCTCAAGAAATCAATATAAAGAATAATCAATTCAATACATTAGAATAACTGAATAGATCCACCTACCTCAATGACATAGAAAATCTTACCACCTTTGACAATGAGGATTGAAAACCACAAGTGAACAAACTTCTCAAAGCAAGGAACACCAATAATCTAAATATGATTGATATAAAACCTTATTCAACCACAAAACCGCAGCCTAAACATAGTTGCAACTGAAACCAAAGAAATACCAAGAGGATAACTTACCCAGAGAATATAATTTCAACCTCAATAGAGATCAATCACTAAACAAATCAATCTAGATGGAAGGAAGTCACCCAAAATATCCTACGTTAAGAGATCTATCTAAGAAGAGAATACTTCAAAATAAAATTAATCCTCAAACACCCACCAAGCACCCTAAAAACTGTAACTTTGGGAATTACATTGTGTGTAATATTTTACACATCATAAATAACTTTTATTTTAAGTTATTATAAAAAACACATTGCCTTTTTAATTAAAAATTTTATTTTCACATTATATAATGTGAAACCCTTAAATGAAGTGTAACGTTTTCGAATTGTGTATTCTAGTTCACAAAATCTATCCAGTGTCTATTACACATCATTTAATCCCATTAAAAATCATATAACTACCTATAGAATAGAAAAAGGTCAAGGGAAAAGTTGAAAATCCAAAAAATCCTTAACTTTACCATTACAGGTATCCTCCCAATTTAGGGTCAAAAATACTCACCCAACTAAAAAGGGAAACAAAAAACAGAGATGAAAATATACCTGACATTAAGGCAATGGGGCATTATAATATCCCCACCATAAAATGTTTCTAACTCTAGAAAGATCTCAAGATCCTAGATCCACAAAAATAGTAGGTTGTTGTTGCCTCACCAATGACTCACACTCTCATGTCTGATGGTGATATTATCCACATTGACATAGTACTTGGAGAAGAGGGATTGTTTTACCACATAGTACCTTATCCTAAAAATCCATAATCTGAATTGGCTTCTCAACAAAAGTGGTATTGGGCTCAAGAACAACATTCCCCCCATCTAATAACATGGGAAGGATCTAGTATATACCCCCTCAAATGGGAAACATGAAATTCATCATGTATGGAAGTCAAGACATATGGTAAAAGCAACCAATAGGCCACCCTCCCCAGTCACTCAATGATCTCAAAGTGGCCCACAAACCTTGGTTCCAACTTACCCTACTTACCCAAATGATAATGTGCCAAGTGAGGTGAAACTATCACAAAGACCTGATCACCAACTTCAAACTCCAGTAGCTAACACCAACAGTCTGCATAAGATTTCTTATGACTCTGTGACATGATCAAATTCCCCTGGATCAATTGAACCACCTCTTTTGTCTCCTAAACAACACTCATCCCAACCAAGGACTTCTCTCCCAACTCTGACTAGAACAAGGGAGATCAACATGGTTTCCCATACAAAGCCTCAAAGGGTTCCATAATGATAGAATCCTAATAAATATTGGTATAGGAAAACTCAGCTAAAAGAAAAAATTTATCCCATGATCCATTAAAATCAATCACACGAGCCCGGAACATATCCTCAAGAACATGGATAACCCTCTATATCTTTCTATCCATCTTTGGATGATAATTCGTTCTCAATTTCAATTGGTAACCCATTTTCTATTGTAACCCTTTACAAAATCTAGATGTGAACCACAAGTCCTTGTTATAAACAACCATAGAGGGAACCCTATAAAGTTTTAAAATCTCTCTAACATAAAATCCCCCAAGTTATTCCACTTTCATCATTTCCTTTATTGGTAAGAAATGCACTGATTTAGAGAGTCTTTCAATAATCACCCAAATCACATCCTTCTCACTAGGATTATGTGGTAAAATAATGAAAAAATCCATGTAAATCTCATCCCACTTCCATACCGGAATGGGTATTGATGTAACAAACCTACAGGTATCTGTTATTCCACCTTAACTCTTTAACAAGTGAGACAATGTAATAAAAAATATGAAATTGACCATTTCATCCCCAACCGCCAATACCGACGTCTCAAATCATGGTACATCTTTATAGCCCTCAGGTGGATGGATGAACATGATTGGTGCCCACTATCTAGAAACACTTTTATCAAGGAAGACAGAACAACCAGCCTTCTCTAAAAGAACAAATCTCTACTAGGAGACTGACACAACTCACACAAGGCATACCCACCATTTAGTATTTCTCCTAAGAGTATAATCTTGGTGTATGTCATCTACTCAAGTCAAAATTTCTCATAAAAATATGAGTCATCATTTATCGAAGCCAAGAAAACATGTCCACCAACTTCCTCCACTCCCAAGATCATCTCAGTGAACAAACTCATTAGAGACCAATGTTCAAATAATTCCTTCATAACTTGTGTCATTAATTTTCCTCTCAACGAATTGGATACCACATTAAATTTCTCATAGGAATATATGATATTAAAATAAAATTTCTTAGGATACTCAACCCAATATCTTTGTATTAAGTTCATATCTCTCTAAGTGAAAATATAATTTATACTTTTTTATCAGATTATATCATAAACCAATCTCTAAAGAGACAGTGATTCTATGTTTTGAGCACATGAATAATAGATACCAACTCAAGATCATGGGTAGGGTAGTTATTCTCATGAGGGTGTAACTGGAGTGATCTATAAGCCACAACTTGTTTCCCCTGCATCAAGACACTTCCCAAACCCATACCAGAAGCATCGTAGAAAACATCATATCTTGAACCTAGTTTTGGAAGAATCAAAATTGGTGCTAAATTCAACCTCATATTCAGCTCCAAAAAATATCTCTGACACGTTTCATTCCATTCAAACTTTACACCTTTACAGGTTAAATCTTTCATCAAATATGCGATCTTGGGTAAGTCGTGAACAAACAGTCTATAGTAACCTACCAAACCCAAGAATCTTCGGATTTCAAATATGTTTCTAGGATTCTCCCAAGACATAATTTTCTACACCTTTTCAAGATCAACTGAGACTACCTTATTAGATATCACATTCCCCAGAAACTTCACTTCCCAGATACAAAACTCACACTTGGAAATCTTTTCATACATATGATGTTTCATCAAGGTTTGAATAATGATATTCAAATGGTCTATGTGCTCCTCCTCTATCTTAGAGTGCACCAAGATATCATTTATGAACACAACAAAAAAAGTCCAATAATGGATGAAAGATTTATTTTATCAAATCCATTAATACCATAAGAATGTTAGTGAGTCCAAATAGAATAACCAAAAACTCAAAATGACAATATTTACTCTGAAATGTTGTCTTGGGTATATCATTTTCTCAAAATATGAATTATTAGTACCCCAAACTCAAGTCAATATTATAAAACCAATGATACCCCCTCAACTGATCAAAGAGATCATCAATTCTGGGTAAAGGATACTTGTTCTTAATGGTCACTCGATTCATCTTTAAATAGTCAATAAAAAGTTTAAGAATTCTATCTACCTTCTTAGAAAAGAACACAGGCGAAGCCCATGGTGACATTCTAGGATTAATAAATCCTTTCACCTTCAGGTCTGCAAGTTGGAATTTAAGTTATAGTATCTCAGTAGATGACATTCAATATGATGGCCTAAGATGGGCATCGTTCTAGGTAATAAGTCAATAGTAAACTCAACCTCTATCTTTGGTGACAAACCAAAAAAAAATTAGAAATACCTCAAGGTATGCACACACAAAAGCTAGTATTTGACCACCCAAGCAAGGGTAAACTACACCAAGCAACATTTCTAAAAAATGATATGAGATTAAACTGGTATAAGGAACAATTGGCCCTTCCCTTCCCAATCTAGAGTCCCACTCACCATGAAAAACATGAGTGACCCCGTCAGTAGATAAGAACTATACCCAATGGAGATAACACTATATCTATTCCTTTATGATAATCATCTAATCCATGTTGATGATCAAGTCCAAGATGTCAAGGTCAAGCCTTAAGAAGTCCCAAACCACCTCAAAGTTGTCTATCACCACCCGACATGTGAAATATTTGAAACCTTGTTCAGACCTCTTTCCCAAGGGTATGGAAAGATCCAATAAGAACAACATAATATTAAAAAATAATATCAACATGTAAAAAAACTTGGATGATATAAAATAATAATTCACACCTATATCAAACAAATCAATCACTATAGAAGATTAAATAAACATTATGCCTCTAACAGTAGTTATCCCTGTTTTAGATTCCTCTAGAGCACACTCTGATGCATAAATTCATATGGAATTATCTACCTGGGTATCCCTATTATCCTGATAATGAGACCCACCACTCTTGGAAGCATCAACATTCACCTACACCCCCTTGGTGAAAGTGGGTCCCACCTTACTTCCTTGGGACATCTTATCACATAAATGCTTCAGATATCCAGATTTTCCATAAAGATGAGAAGTTCTAGGAGACTCTATAAATTGAGGCCTGGTATGACCACATCTCCCATTCTGGTAGAAAATAACCTATTACTTCCTTGTAGAAGCCCCTAAAAATGGTCCCGTAGAAAATTGATCACTCTTTTGCTTTCATTTCTGACCAGAAGAAGCACCCTGGCTAACTGTTTCACCCACTAAAGCTCCACCCAAGCCTATCCTTCCAACTATGTCTATCTCAGCCAAATATTCTTTATCCACTACCTCCAAAAAAGGTTGTAAGGAACAAAATAACTATCATAAAACAAACATCATCCCTTATCCCTATCTCAAACCTCTGAGGCTTCAAGTAATCATTGGTGACAAGCTCCGGTTCCAAATGCAGCAACTCAACAAAGTGGGTGGAGTACTCTAGAATGGTAAACTTCCTTTACACCAACAATAGAAACTTTTAGGTATTTGTCTCATTTAAGGTATCAGGATAAAACTTTTGATTAAATATCTTCTTCAAATAAACCCAGATAATATCTTTGTGCAACTTATATAGTATTATCCCGTACCACCATCTTCTTCCTGGTCTTTCAAGAATTTATGTGGAAAAAACCCACCTAAGAATCCTTAGGAGTCTTCAAAAAGTTTAAGATCCTCTCAATATGTTTAAGACACTCCTCTAGCTCTTGTGTTCCTTTTTCACCATGGAATACATGTGGATGTTACTAGGTAAATTTTGATCCATGATCCACTATCCACCTTGGATTCACTATGCCCACTGACCCCAGACTCTGAATGGTACAGATCACTACTTCAACCAAACAAGGGTCCATTAGAGGATCCACCTATGAAACCTGCCTCACATTTTCTCCTCTTATGTTTAGAAGATATCTTCTAGGATGCATTTTCTATTAAACACAAGACAATAACCAATAATACATGAGAAAATTCCAAAACCATTGAACTAAAAACAAGAATCCAAAACCATGCTTTAAAACAATAATAATTTAAAGAAGTTGTGAATCATATCACAAAAAGGTAACACTTTTTTAAAGAAACGCATCCATCTAGATAAACTCACCACTTAGTTTATTCAAATTAACTTACACACACCAAATCCTAAAACATTTTATATAGGTTAATTTAAAAAAAAATCCCATACAATTTATTCAAATGAACCTAAATACTCAGTCTTGGACTTGGTAAAGATTTTATCAACCACCCATGGAAACTTGGTTTTAGTCACATTAGTAAGCCAGCCAAGCCCCTTTTCCACACCTATGATCCAAATTCTAACTATCTTACTCCTATCTACCCAGGACACATAACCCACTTAGGTAGTGCTGACACACTTTAGGATAAGTATCCCCTTTGATACCAAATTTTAATAGACCAACCTGGGTTAACCATACCAGTCACCCAAGTCATCCCATTATGGGGTGGGGTAAAAAAAATAACAAAACTAGTCTCATATATAAGGATTAAAAGACATAAAACCAAAGTTAAAAGTGAAAACAAGGGAGATACAACTGATCCAAACAGGAAAAAACCATTAAGTACGAAAAAACTTGACAAAACTAGTCTTCATATAACCAACTTTCACCTCCAAACCAAAATAGAAATGTAAAGAGAAGACTACATGCTATAGAGTGATCTTCTTATTACCTTTATCCTACAAAAAAAATCTACATCCACCCATAGGAAGAAGTAGGGTGTGAGCAACAAATCCCAATAGGATACCACCAAAGAATCTATGAAATTTCTAATAACAATAATGCATAAGTATAAGCTTTAAAACAAAATAGTTTTACATGAATTTCATAAATAAACAATTTGAAAGAATTTTTCAAATGATCCTTGACTTTTTACAAATTGCATGGCATATTTTACAAATCCAAAAACAAAGGTAAAGATACTGAAATATAAATATATATGTGATCTAACATCCATGAAGTAATCTATCATGTAATAAACAACCAGAAAAACAATGCACCTACCAACTAATCTCTAGAATATGGGACAATACATACTAGACACTAACAATCGTAACAAGGCATAAGGTTGGATCAAACTAACATCAAGGCATGTCATAGTTCATAGACATATAAAAGGTTACCTCCTAGTGGTTTCACACACATTAAGGCTACTTGTGTCTCTATCTTGACATACCCAAGGTTCCCACAATGCAATGTTTGTCAATTTATATTTTAAAAACCATTCTCGAGTTTTTATAAAACAATTTCAAATCCAATCCAATATTCTTTAGGGTTTGAAAATCCATTTTCTATTTCAAATCAAGGCAATTCCATTTTCAAAGCAAAAACCTTTTTCAAACATGAACCAATGCCCTTTTCAATTTCAAAGAATGAAATTATACTTAAAATATCAAGAAATAAATTTGAACAACAAGTGATTCAAGAAATTATAATAATTGAACAGATCCACCAACCTCAAGGATATAGAAAACCTAAATGTCTTTGACAGTGAGGATTGGAAACCACAATAGAATTGTCTTCGCAAAACAAAGCACACTAGGAATCTGAAGAGGATTGATAGAAAACCCTATTCAATCACAAAACCACAGCATTAAAAATAACTACAAATAGAACCAAAGAAATAACAAGAGGAACTCTTACCTAGAGAAGATAATTTAGACCCCAATGGAAATCAATCGCTGAACAAATTGATCCAGATGGAATGAATTCACCCAAAATTTCCTAGGGTAATAGATCTAGTTGAGAGTAGAATGATACAAAAGAAAATAAAGCCTCAAACACCCACATGGAACCCTAAAAACTATAAATCATGGAATTACATGGTGTTTAATCTTTTACATGTCATGAATCCCTTTTATTTTAATTTATGTTGAAAATTGCACCACCTTTTTAATTAAAAACTAGATTTTCACATTACATGATGTGTAACCCTTACACGATGTGTAGCATTTTCACATTGTGTAATCCAATTCATGACATTGATTTAGTGGCCATTACATTTCTTATAATCTCATTACACATCATGTACCAACCCAACAAACAACAAAAGGTCAGGGGAATGATGAAAATCCAACAAATCCCTGACTTCACCATTACTGGTATCCTTTCAATTCAGGGTTGAAAATACTCACCCAATGAAAAATTGACACCAAAAATATAGATTAGAATATACCTAACAAAAGGTTAACATGGTGTTACATGTGTTATAACACATTATCTAATACACAAATGCTTGATTAGAATCTTTAAGGGCCCTATAAATAGAACTATTCCATGTGGTGGAAATGAGTGAGTTATTTATACTTGGTTAAAGCTCCTTGATCCTATAGATCTCATCATATTCCTCCTTATCCTAGTAAGGTGATAGAACCTCATGGTGGTTATTAGATATCATTAATATGACAAATGATATAGGTGAAACTCATGGATACCTTCAGAGGTGGGATGCATTTTGGTTGTCACTTTGGTGATCTTAATCAAACACATATGAAGGTTTTCAAATAGGTTGAAAGATATGGATACAATATAAAGGTATGTATTATGTTCTAATTTTCTATTTATGATTTTAGTTTATCAAAGTCCTGGTGATCTTGGGTTTTTGGTTTCTAATCACTTCTATTGTTATGTTTAAGTGTTAAACACTCCCTTAGAAACCTAGCAGTGGTATCACAGAAACCATGTGATTTTATTCTTTGAAATCATGTTTTAAAATAAGAAAAAAATTATGTTGAGTGTCAATGTATTATCAATTAGGAGCATTTACATTACATTATGTATTTAAAAAAATCTTAATAAAATTCCCCATATTGTGCTTATATGATAACATAACATGCACTGGCTCTTGATGGTATGTTATACTCATAACATAATGTGGGTTTGAAGTCACATAATACATTATATGATAACATATCCAATGTCTGCAACCATAAAAAAAATATTATCATAAAATGACTTCTTGAAATTATGTTGTGAGACCACATAATGTAGAGTGTTTTACTCACACTACATTATGAGATGATGTAGTTTTAGGAACTTTACCAAATGTTACATTATGATACAATGTAATGTAGAGAGTGATATGCACCTTGACATTATATTTTGGGACAATGTAATGTGGGTTTCTAGCCCAATAATAAATTGAGGGTTGATGTAATCTAAAGTTTCTATTAAAAAAAATTAATTAAAATTAGATATTTTTTTGTTTTTCTTATAATTTAGGAATTGTTTATAATTATTTTGGGAGTTTATTAATCATAAAAGTTTAATAAATTATTTAATTATAAAAGTACTTATAATGAATTAATATAATGTTTTTGAAACATATATTAATAAATATTTCTTAATATCATGAGTTAATATTAAATAATTTTTCTAATATTATATGGAATGATTTATGAATTCTAAATAAAAAAATTTATTGAGAAATCATAAGAGGTAATATATTAAAAAATAAGGCCTAAATATAAGATGATTATATTTTAAAATTAAGGAGACTTATTTGAGATATTATTCAAATGACATAAAAAATGGGTTTTGATGATTGATATAATCAAAGATTAAATAATGTAAAGTATGTGATATTTAGATTGTGTAAAATTATTACATAATAGAAGTTGAAACATAAAAGGTTTGTAATTCATAAAATATTAAATATTTTAGCTAATATTTCATATAACATTTAGAATGAAAATTTTATATTATGAAATAAATATAAATTTTTTATATTCAAGACTATATAGTGTCCATAATGTTTAACTAATTTATAAAATGTTTATAATTAGCTTGTTGGGTTTGAATTATTTATAAACATTTATCTATTTTTTAAATATCTGAATTATTCATTTATTTAAAGGATATTTCTTATAATATTCATAGTTATAAAATTTTTATGTTATGGATAAAGTATTATTTAGTTTAATTTTTAAACTATGTCTTAGATATTATCATGCTTGAATCTAAGTAGTTGCATTCTAGGTAGGATAAAAATATTTAGTTTTCATTTACCTTGAATTCGGTTTGTAATTAGATTTATTAGCTTAAATTTTATTGTTAAATATAGTTTATACATATTAGGTGTTAGATTTGTGTTTAATTGTATTCTCTCTTGAGTAAAGTTGCTTTGGGGAGAGGGACTTAGGGTCGGACTTCCCATCATCATGAAGGCTTATGCCTTGTTCTATAAAGGTGGGGTGGTTTATCTATCATTTCGAGCTTACTCATTTGAAGTTTCTAAATCTCATATAACTCTAAGCCTTTACATGAAGATTTCATATACCTTATGAATGATATTCATTTGGATATTTGTAAATATGTTTGGATAATGTTTTTGGGTTAGAAACATAAACTACAACTTATGTAAAGAGTTACATATCAATATGGTTTGAAAATATTGGTTTAGTGGATAAAATAAGATTCCCAACTAAATCGTTTTAAGAATGCATAGATATAAGTAATAACATGAGATATGATGGTGAGATTAAATCCCCTTTAAATATTAAGTGTTAGATTCCATCCAATGTAGCACTTATTAAGACCTCTATTATTTAGTACGATTGACTCTAATAGTTAGGTGTCCATGAATTATCTTGTGTAAGGAAAGTAAGTATTAGGGTGACCCTAACTATTAGGTTCATTGTTCTTGGAATTTTATTTGGGTTATACTACCTAGGAAACCCTAACTATTAGGATACCATAGAAATAGAGTTAGGTTTATATCTATATGATGGATTAGACAAGGTGATTTCCACACAACTATCAAAGATTGATATATGATATGACTGAAAAGTGTGATATACTATATATAGTTATGGATTATATAAATGCACAAATATATATTATTCATTACGAAACATAGAGCTTAAAGTTGAAGCCCTTCCAATCGACAAACCGAAGGGAATATCTTTCATTAAGGCTCTCAAAGTCGTCGATCACTGTGTATCTTCATCCTCAAAGGCGTCTCTTTGTAAGAGGCTTGAGGATGGATGATTTGCAGTCGATGCTGACCTGGACGCACTTCAACAAAGATCTAACCTCTGTAAGTTTTTTGTTACGGCTCGTATTTCATATCTCAAAGGTGATAAACCTTGGTCAAACACAGATCTTAAAGTGCACATCTCACATATTTGGGGCCATAATGATTGGAAATTAGTTCCAATCGGAAAAGGTTATTTTCACTTGCTGATGAAGTCTCAAGAAGATCTTGATCGTGTTTGGAGTTTGGGTAACATGAAACTCAAGTCGAGAGCTCTTTGCATCTCGGCGTCGGATCTCACTTTCAATCCATACAACACTCGTAATAAACTGGTGCAGATCTAGGTTCGTCTTCATGGCCTCAACTGGTATTTTTGGCACCCGAAGATACTCAACGACATTGCCTCGTGTATTGGTACGCCTCTCAAAATTGACCAACGTATGATCAATGATGAACTTGGATTGTATTCCAGAGTAATGTTCGAGGTTGATATGGTGGCCAAACTTCTCGAGGTTATTGTATTTAATGAAAACGAGTATGAAGCTGAAGTTCGGTTTGAATGTGAAAGGATGCCTCCATATTGTGAGCTTTGCAAAATCGTCGAACATTCTCTGTTGAAGTGAAGGGTGGTTAAAACCCAAGTCTTACCCCCTGTGGAAGATGGATGGACCAAGGTCAAGATGAAAAATAATAACAAAGTAGTAGCCTCTGTAAATCCCGATCCCCCGAAGAAATCAACAGATGTTTGGGTTAAAAAGTATAACCCTCTGGGTGAATCCTTGACTGATACCTGGTTAGATCAGGTTGAGGAGGAGGAAAACAAGGAGAGTGATCAGATCATTATTGATGATATCGAAAGACAGGTTATCCATACATGTGAGATTGAGCTAGATCAATATCTGCAAGATCCAATTCATGTCATCCAGTCCTCTGTGACACAAATTGGGATTGGTTTATCTGAGAATGTTGTAGCTAAACTGAACTTATCATCTCTTGTCTTCACTTCATCGGGTTAGACTCTGGCTTTAGAAAATAATGGCACTTCGGTTCTGGTTCAAAACACTGCAGGAAAAAACAGTGATACAAATGATGGACAAACTGATGCTGATTCTTCAGTGGTATCGCTGGTCAAGAATATAGGTACTAACTATATTATTTCTGGTAGTTTTGCCTTAAAAATATGTATGGAAGTGGCTTCTAACTCGTTTAATGCTACTGAGGATTTCCCAAAAATTATCCCCACAGTGAAGGATCCTAATGGGGCGGTAGATATGCATATAATGTCTACTACTCCTCAAATTCCAAGAGCATAAATGATGACCCTATGAACACACCAGTGAACATTAAACCCAGAAAAATGTGTTAGTTTCTAATAATTCTGATGTTGCTAACAAAAATTATGTTTCATTTCTGAGTAAGAAAGATTTGAATTCCACCCCAGCTTCTTCCTCTACTCATAGAATATCTAAGAGGAATAAAGGCTCAGGAGGAAAGAAAAAGAAAAAGAGGAGAACAGTCTCCAAATCCAGGTTTTAAATGGATATTATTTTTTGAAACTGCCAGGGTGTAGCGAACCCGGATACTATTACTATGCTTAAAAGACTTGTCTTAATGAACAAACCTAATATTTTTTCTGTAACTGAACCCAAAATTTTCTTTTCTAAACAATACATACATTTTGCTACTTATGGTTATTCTCTTCTGGGTTCCTATAAGAATGATAGTCTTGTTGATTCCCTGTGGGTGTTCTATCACAGTTCCTTGCAGAATATAAAAATCTATAATTTTTCTGATCAATTGTTCACTTGTGATTTTAATATGGATGGTCTTCATATTTTTTTCTCTTTAGTTTATGCCAAGAATAGATATCAGGACCGTAGACCTTTATGGAATGAACTCTTAGTGATGGCTTCCTCCATCAAAGACCCATGGCTTGTCCTAGGTGATTTTAATGCTATTCTTTCCCCTAGTGAAAAAATCGGCCCAATGCACTCTCACATTTCTTCTAGAGAATTTAGGGCCACTTTTGAAGATTGTAATTTGACTGAAGTCAATCTTACAGGTGCTAAGTTCACTTGGTACCGATGACATTACAATAGGACTATGGCTAGTAAACTTGAAAGGGCTTTCGTGAGCATCCCTTCTTTAGATGCTTGGGATTCTATTTCTAGTATTATGTTACCCAATTTAAATTCAGCCCATCGCCCAATTCTTTTGAATCTTCTATCTAAACGATCCAAACCCAACATTCCTTTCAATTTTAATAATGCTTGGTCTACATATCTATATTGTTCTACTCTCATCAAAAAATGTTGGGATTCTATGAATCACCACTCGGATTCCTTTTCCTATGTCATCAAACTCAAACACCTCAAAAAAAGTCTCAAAAGTTGGTGTGGGGATAAATCTAAGAAAATTGATAAGGACATTGCCACTCTGGAAGCTAAAATCAATCTCATTCAAAACACCACTACTAATTATGACTTTTTTTTAGATCCCCATAATGAAATTAACATCTCCTTGAAACTTAATTCCCTTCTTGTGATCAAAGATAACATCCACAAGAAAATATTCAAAGATAAATGGCTTACTAATGGTGATAGAAACTCCAAGTTCTATAATGCCTTGCAAAGAATTAGGAAAGTTTATAGATCTATTTCCTTTGTCAAGGACAATGACACCCTCTTTGACACTAAAGTAGCCATAGCTAATCATGTGGTCTCTTATTTTGAGAACATGTTCAATGGTCCACCCATTAACAAAGACCTCATTACTAGAATTATTCATGTTCTTTTTAATGAGCAGGAAAATCTCTCTCTTTTGAGAATCCCTCTAGACCATGAAATTGAATCCACTATCTTTGATCTGAATCCTGACAGTGTACTGGGTTCTGACGGTTTTAATAATGGATTTTATCAACAACATTGGGACGTTATCCATTCTGATGTTTGTAAGCCTGTCAAATTTTTCTTTTCTAATGGTAGTCTCCCTCATGGTCTCAATGCTCAATTTCTTACTCTTATTCCCAAAGTCGCAAGTGCTTTAGAAATTCATTTATTCCGCCCCATCGCTCTCATCAATTCTCTTTATAAAATCATTACTAAGCTCTTGGCTAACAGACTATCCCCTCTTTGTAACAAAATTATTTCCTGGAACCAATTTGGCTTTATCAAAGGTAGATCCGTTCAGGACTGCATTTTCCTTGCCTCAAAATGCACCAATTCTCTTAATAAAGTTTCTAGAGGCGGTAATGTTGCCATTAAACTTGACATTAGGAAGGCCTTTGATACCATAGACTGGAATTTCATCTTCAAGGTGCTCTGTAATTTTGGCTTCAATGATGTCTTTATTAATAGGATCCATTCTTTGTTTAAATAATCTTCCCTTTCTATCCTTGTTAATGGTTCCCCTAAAGGATATTTTTAATGCACCAAAGGTTACTGAAAAGGTGATCCTCTATCTGCTATCCTTTTTTCCATCGCGGAAGACTATCTTAGTAGACTGCTCACCAATTTGGTTGGTCAAAACAAGCTGAAACATATTCAAGAAGCTCATAATTTAAATGCTCTGACCCATATTTTATATGCAGATGACATTATACTTTTCCTAAATGGGAGAAAAAGAAATATTATGAATCTCAAAAATTATTTATCTCATTATGAGGAGGTTTCAGGACAATCCATTAGTTGGAATAAGTCTTTTTTTTTGGAAAAGGATTCCCTGTCAACCAAAAAAACAACATCATTGAAAACCTTCGAATCAAGGAGGGTATCCTTCCCTTTACTTATTTAGGTTTTCCCTTATTATGGGGAATACCTAAAGCTGTGTATTTATCTTCTGTGGTGGATCAGGTTCTTTACCATCTTTCTTCCTGGAAAGGGAAATACCTATCAATGGCTTGAAGGATTTGCCTTGTCAAATCTATCATTATTGAAAAAATGTTTTACTATCTAGTGATTTATAAATGGCTGGTTTCCTTGCTTAAAATAATTAATGGTTACATTAAAAACTTTGTTTGGTCTGGCAGCACTATTGAGCGAAAGCTTGTTACAATTCCTTGGTCCATGTGTTGCAAACCGTTGGAAAATGGGGGGCTCGGGATCAAGAATTTAAATCTTTTTAATGAGGCTCTTAAAGACAAACTCACTTAGAATTTGATCAATCAAAATACTGAATCCATTGAGTTTCTTCGGAAAATATTCTTGGAAAAGCTAAAAAATGTAACTTAAGTTATGTTAGCTCCTCAATTTGGCCCTCTATCAGAGACTCTTTTCGTAGCATTATTCACAACTCTAGATGGTTGGTCAGTAAAAAATCCTCCTTAAATTTTTGGCTCAATAATTGGTCTGGCTCCCCCATGATTTCCATGTTATCTCCTCACTCCCCTCCCGACCGCATAAATTACTCTATTCGGGAGGTTATGAATTCCCCCTGCCCCAATCTCCTAGATTCCATTATGCATGTGGTTTATACTCATCCTTTCTCTAATATAGAAGATTTTCTTGTTTGTAAACATATCAATAATGGTATCTTGGATTCAAAAGAATTCTAAAATAATATTTTTTTTCAATCCAATAATTCTTTTTGGTGGATCAAACATTTTGATAATTACTGGATCAAGCCCTCTAGACTAAATCTTATTTGGAGGATTGTGCATAATTGTGTTCCTACTGAAGTCTGCCTTCAAACCTTTTGCATCCAACTCTGCTCGAAATTTCATTTGTGTCATCAACATAGAGAGGATACTAACCATATTTTCTTATCCTGTGTTATAGCTTCTGCTCTTTGGAATTTTATTACTGACCTATTTGATTCATGATGGCTTTGTTCTGACTCAATTCTTATTCATCTAAAACATTGTGTGAAGCTCAATGTCTCAAAGCAAATCAAGAACCTTTTCCTTTCAGCTATTTTCGAGCTCCTCCATGTTATCTGGTATGATCGTAATGATATTTTACATAAAAATAACCCACTCAAACTTATTGCAGGTCATTCGAGAATTATCGTTGCTATCAGGGATGTTTCTTCGCTTCAAAAAGATAATTGTGACAATTCCGTTGAGGACTTTATGGTCCTCAGACATCTTCGGGTTTTCAGCCTCTACAAAAAACTACGTCATTCAATTGAGGTGTTCTAGCAGGCCCCTATTCCTAGATGGATCAAATTTAATGTGTACGGAGCCTCGAAAGGGAATCCGGGTCCAGTAGGTTTTAGAGCTGTTTGCAGAGATTATTTGGGCCACTATCATGGGTGTTTCTTTAGAGGTTGTGCCAGCGCCACTTATTTTGAAGTTGAAATTATGGCGGTGATCCAGGATATTGACTTTGTGAAAAGAAATGGTTGGAATGACATCTAGATTGAAATCGACTCCACCTCCATCATCCAAGCGATTTGGAACGGCATGGTCCACCTTTCCTAGCTGCTTAAAACTCGCTGGATGAACTTCCTGGACTCTCTTCATGAGATTACATATATTTCCACACATGCCTACTGGGAATCGAACATGGTGGCTGATGGTCTTTCTAATAAAGGTATCAACTAGAGTGTTACGTGGACCGATAATCTATTGGTTGACCTTATTAATCTTTATGAAAGAGATTGTAATAAAATCCCTTCTTTAAGACTTTTTTAGTTCCTTTCTTTGATTATTAATAAATTTTTTATTAGTCTTTGACCAAGATATTACCTTTAAAAAATTCTTTATTAAATGATAATAGAATATGGTACTCATCTAATAACATCTTATATTATAGATAAATGGAATCCTAATCAACTATATTTAACTTGAGATCAATTTGGGATAAAGAAAAACTAAATGTAATTAAATTTCTAGATTGATACTAGAACTTGATAATAGTTCTTAAGAAAAATGGAAATTTTTATGTGTTGGGAAAACCCATTTCTGAGAAGAAACTGACTGGTGAAGGTGTTAAAAAATCAAATATAGATTCCTATTATAATCAAATAAAGGATTCACTATAAATCTCCACATTCATGATTTTGACAGTGGAATCTAAGTTGAAAAAGAAACATGAGACTATGGATCCCTATAATATGATATAAAACATAAAAAGTCTCTATCATGAGCAAGATAATCATAAAAGGTATGAGATATTAAAGGCTCTATTTTAGTGAAAAATTCTATAAGTAAATTTAATCTCAACTCATGATATCGATATTATTGGGTATGTCAATGATTTGGAGAGTCTAGGTTTACCTATTAAACTTAAAATAGCCACAAATTTCATTCTTCAATCAGTGTTTGAACGAATCCAGTAGTTTATTGTTAATTACAACATTAATAATCTTTATAAACCTTTACTTGTTCTCCTAAATATGTTGAGAACAGATGATAAGAGAATGGGTGGTCCAGGCACAAATGTCAAGATGATGGTAAAAAAATAGAAGGGTAAAGGTTTTGGAAATAAAGTAAAAGAATGAGTCCATAAAGAGTTCACACCACTAGATAGACTGAATATGATGAAGGAAAATTCTTTCATTATGTAAATATTATTCAATAGAGAAGGAATTTTCTAGATTACCTAAAAGGTTGTAAGAAGATACGTAGAGAGTCTACTCCATGTATAAATGTTATAGAATTAAATTATTTTATTATAAAAGGTATATGATACCAATTATATGTTTTACAAGATTTGAAAATATATAGGTGGTTAAAAGTAAAGATATATGTGAATTTTGAATCTTGAAGTTGTTTTTAAAACACTTAATTAAAGGAGTTGTTGAATTAAAATAATTGGATCCTAGAATATTGGATGAATTTTCAAAAGATGTGTATTTATTATCTCGTTTTTCTCTTGATGAGATCTTGTAAAAAAATTATTTAAAATAGGATTGATTTTCATGAAACACATGGTTTATGATCCATTCAATTCTATAACACTCTTTAAAAGAGATAAGGGTAAATGGAAAATTCTTAAAGCATATAGAATATCATATATGATATGGAATAATAGTTTATTTGTTTAATATTCCTACTAAAAGTAAATAAGTTTTATTTTCTAACATAAAGGAGTTTGTGTATCTTAGCATGATATTTTTAAGAGAATAAAATTTATAATAGGCTAATGGAATTATTTTTGAACTTAGATAATTTCAAAAGATAACAAATAAAATGTTATACCTATATGAAATTAAAGTGATTTCCACTTAATATCATAAAAATTTTAGGATATATATTGGTAAGATAAATGTAAAGAGTTATATGTAGTTACCATGAGAAAGTGAATATAACTATTTTTTGAATGATTATTCTAGTAAAAATACCAAGTGAATTTCAATTGACATCTTAAAGGAGTTTCAAGGTATTCCATTAAAAATGTAAAGAGTTGAATTTAGTTTCTATAAAAAAGTAAATGCCACTTTAACCTAAATGAGTCTAGGATATGCTAGTAAAAATTAATGTAAATATTTATATTATTTCAAGGAAAAATTTTGACTAATTAGGGTACCAAATATGATAGTGTCAAAATTAGAAAGAGTTATAAGTAGACAACAGAAGTTGACATTGTAATATTTGATGTTGTGGAGTTAAGGAGTTTGAATATGTTCAAGTAGTTGGATGTTAGGAATATGATTCCTAAATTTTTACATTATTCCAACTTTCTTTCTTCATAGATACTACTTTATAAAATTTTAGTGGGAGTGTTTTATTAGATATTCACATAATGATACGGTGGGAATTACATAGAGATGTAATGATTTAACATTACCCTAGAAAGAATGGTAAACATAAGGTTTATTCGATGTTCTAACATATATGATATGTGTCATGAACCAACATGGATCACCCCTATATTGAGAACTTGAGCTGACCTGTGACATACCTAAGGTGCATTCCCGATCACCACAGGCTAGAAACTAGTGCTAGAGTCTCAAATAGAACTACTGGGAATGACTTCACCCTCATAATTTTAAATAAACAACACATGGATTCCTCTTAGAAATCCAGAATGACCCATCCATAAATTATATTCCCACACCCTCAAATAATCATGTTAGTAATAATAAAACAACCATACAAAGTAGGAAAAATAAAATAATTAATATATCTCAAATGTTTAATAAAAGAAAAACAACATCACATAACTTAATAATAATAATAAATAACCATCATCACAAGAGATATGGGTCGTCAAGGATGATACAAGATCATCCCAAAAAAAACCCAACCAGACAAACCATCTCCATGTGACCTATGGCCACACTAATCATTCCAAACTGACCATCACCCCAAACAACCTAAATAGAAAGGAAAACTTAAGTCAAGGTACCTAAAAATAAACCATAAGAGCTACATACACCAAATGGTGTATAAAGGGTGTGAGTGAAAACAATACCAATATGATCTCACTAGGGAGTTTATGTTATTCCTTTAAAATTAATTTTCATCCATGATAGTTTGAAATACAATTATAAAATATGTTTTTATTACATGATTACATAAATAAAGAACCAACACCACATCTAGGATTATTCTAAAAAATTCCCTTTTATTTTTTTAAATGAAAATAATCACTTAGAAAAAATTTGTATTAGCATACACCCCCTTTATTGGAAACACCCATTTGAATACACTTTTAAATAAATTTTAGAAATAAAATTTTTAAACACACTTGAAATCTACTAAATAAAATAAACCCAGTCACATGAATAATTAATCAAAACAACAAGTCATAATTCCACCAATGAGATAAAAATAAACAGGCATCAAGAGTTTATAGTGCCATAAAGTTCAATCAAACTAGGGGACACAAGTAAAGTAATTACCATAAGTAATTTATCTAGTATCATGGGAATGAAACTATGTCATAAAGAAATATGTTCCTGGTATTTACTAAAACATGGGACCAACTATCGGTCTATGTTGTTTCCTAAATAACATACGCCGCCCAACTAGGCTTCACCTATAATCATCGATGGTACTCCCCATCTAGTAATATCTCACATAGTAGGTGGAAAAAGTAGCATGAAACTATCTAGTGTATCACAAATCTTGACCTCTCATTCATTGACTAGTGTACCCATAAAAGAAAAGAATAGTAGGTAATGAATCAATAAAATAATGTGATAAATATAAAAGTATAAATTAAATCTCACATCACCTCCAATTCCCTCACAATAAAAACCCTAATCATGTTATCCATATCACAATAATAATAATAAAACCCTTGGTGACACAATCTATATCCATCATAATAAGGTAAGGAGTTTAAGAGGGTTACTCACACCCATGCAATTTGAGGAACCATTTAAAGTTCCAAACGAGCCTAGATAAAATCCCAAATTTGTGTACCAAGACACTTTATTTGATTTGGAATATCATTTAAAAATAATTCTTTATAAAGAACAATCCAAATCCACATTCAGGCTATTTATACATACACCCCTTCCTTTTAAAATAATTTTGAAACTAGAACACTACCTCCAATTACAAAACATTTTTCATAAAACCAAGCCTTCACCCACTTTGGGACCCAAAGAGGGTCAAATACATTTCTAAAACATTAAGTTCATTTTAAAAAATGCATTGAAACATTTTTACAAGAACCTGAAACTAAATCTCTTTTTTAGAAATCAAAACCATTAAAATCTTCATTATTCCAAGTGATGAATCCTTATCAAATCATTTATAGATTTCATTTTAACTACCAAATATTAGTATAATTAAATAAATAAGATGTTGAAAATTTCAATAATCAAATGTTATTCCAAATAAAGTAAACACATAAAAGCACCTACCTCAATCAAACAGTGATCTATCCAGAAGTTGTAGCCTTCAATGATGAGCAGTCAAACAAGAAGCAAGGGATCATCCCCAAGACTTAAGAAAAAAACCTTAAGATTAAATTGCCTTGAACCTAGAATCTAACCCTAGAATCACTTAGGGTTCATATGAAAGAAACCAAAGTATAAAGGTAAAGGGGATAAGGAGAAATAAATAGAGATGAAGGAGGTTCTCACCTTGAAAAATCGCCTAGAATCAATGAAGGTAATGCCAAAGATCCAAAGAAATGAGAAGGGTAGGATCTAACCTCATTATCCTTGGATAATTAAAACAATAAGGGAAATAAGGGAAATAAGGCCTTAAAGTTAGATAGGAGTATAGGTGGGAAAGTAATTTTAAAAAAAATCTGGGAAGACTAGTGCATAGTGTATCCCTTCTAGATACAACATGGTGGCCCACATAAGCACCCCTTAAGGTGTAGCTACTAGGAATATGGCATGGTAGTGCCTAAATGGATAGTTCTAGGGATTTGATCCCCTATACACCATGGACTCCATGCTACAACATGGAGTTCTCCACCAAACACCCTCCTTGACATAGCCTTTAACCTATGTTATAGAGCACCTCAAACACGTAGGACTAAGGAACCTAAGAACCCAGGAAACTACAGCTTATACCTCTATGATACAAGGTAGAGACACTTACCAAATACCCACCACAGTTTATTTTTACTCTCTATGTCATAACCCAAGCATCACACTCCTATAAAAATCCCTTCTACCTTTACATACCACCCATATGCAACTCCTGACTTACTCTTTAATAAATCAAAAAACTACCCCTATACAACACCCACCATAGTGCAGCTTAATCCCTACAGCATGACCTTACTTTATAATCCTTATGAAATACCTTAAACTCTCCCTTACATGACACCCTTCATAATTTAACCCAATGCTTACGTTGTAGAGCACCCTAGTCAACCAAACCCAAGGGCTTTGGGTCCTTCCACTATGGTGTGGACACCTTGGGTTGTGTCATAGTCTATGGGGTTACCCCCTATGAAAAAGGCACCCATGTATGGGTAATATCGATTACCATTATTCATCATGGGAAATTATTCCCCATGACGTAGCCATAGGGGTTATATTGTGGCCTGCTATGGTCTGGGCCTGTAATTCCCCTAAATTTCTAAAAACACCCAAGAATAATAGAAACACCAGTAAAATTAAAATAGCTCAAAATTAAATAAAATAAAAAAACAATGAAATCTGGGTGTGATAATTCTCCCCACCAAACCACTTTCTTTACTCATAAAGTCCTCAGTAGAGGTATAATGAACAATAGAGGAAACCACAATAACATATCATCTCATCTTAGGAAGTGGTTGGGAGGGATAAAAACTATATGAGTCTTAATAAAAGGGATCCACTGAATAAAAATACTCTTATAAGCTAACAAAACAATTTCATAAAGTTCTTGAATTTCTCTAAGAATAAATAAACCATAATCACTAAACATTAAATCCAAAAGAGACAAATACTTAGCATAGGTCTCTCACTTTAGACCCCTACTAGGGTTTCTCCCAATTTTTCTTTGCAATGGTGTATCC
Source organism: Viscum album (assembly GCA_963277665.1). NCBI lineage: Eukaryota > Viridiplantae > Streptophyta > Magnoliopsida > Santalales > Viscaceae > Viscum > Viscum album. Next base: position 219,407,921 of record OY728137.1, on the reverse strand, counting down.
TCCTCATGGTGTTCTATCTTAAATAATCTCCTTCTTCTATAGGTTTTAGTTTGGTTCTCTTCATTTTGTCCTCATATGTCAGTATTATGTATTTTATTCTTCATGGTTCCTCTCTCATGGCTTGTTCATCGATTCAGTCATCTGGACACAGTACCTCACTGGTTACTTTCAGGAATTTATTCTTCTTCTTCTAGTTTCATCCTATTATTATTTCCCTTCAGTCATGGGAATAGTATTCTCTACAAATTCTCTCTTTCTACTTGTTCCATCATTCCTGACTCCACTTTCATTCTGGTCCGATGGAGTTTGAGGTGGCTTGGGTTTGTGTTAGTGTAATAAATTGGGTGTCTCAGCTACTTCGTCTTTGCATTTTTTTTATGGGGTTTTTTTTCTTGTGGTTGTTGTTTGGTTGAAGATATATATCTCCATCACTCTCTTAATTTCTACTTATCCCACCATACAAGACCCCATTTTTTCCTATTATTTTGGTTTTTGAGGGGGTTTTGGGCTTGTGCTGGTGGATTTGATGATAGATCCAGAGAGCACAACTCGCATTTCCTTCTTCTTTATCTTGTTATTTTCCTTGGGTATCACTGGTGTTTTCTCACCTATTTTTCATTAGTGGAGGTGGTGGTTCTCTAATCTTGTGAAATTAGTTTTTAATGAAGGTCTCATGAATCTAGCAATGCCCCCTGGTTTTAGAGTTGGGATGTGCTGGTTTATATTTTTGGTTTTCTGCTCTCTGGAGTTGTAATGCTTATGGTGCTTGTCATTGATGAGGTTCGATGTTCAATGGTTTATATTATGTTTTTCATTAGAAATAGGATCGGTGAAATGAATATTTCAATAGTGTTGTGATAGTTTTTTCTGAAGGGAAATAGTTCATGGTGGTGATTGCATCTTCGCATGGTGAAGTTTTGAAGGAAGGAGATAATGGTCCTGGCATAGGTTGTGTCCTACTGGTGAGGCTGATTCCACTTAGATATCTACTCTTGCTTCAGGTTCCTCCACTCCTCTCTCAATAGATCTAGTGCAAAGGTTTCCAAATAGTTTTTTGGATGTGCTTCTTGAGTGGGTGTCAGTGTTCTAGGGGTCACATTCTGAGGTTTTGAAATTTGATAATTGAATTCTTCTTTTTTCTTAATTTTGAATTTGGGTTAAAGGTGGTTTATAATTGGGTGGTTTTGTGTGGGTTCCCACTTAACTTTTTAAAAGTGGATTGAAAATAAAAATAATAATATTGAGGAGAAAAAAGAGACATAACACCCAAAAAACAGAAATCATCACCAAACTCGATAATGAATCTAAACCAGAAATTTCACAGAAAACAATCCATAACCATGAATCAATAAGAAAAAATATGGGATCTAGACCCTAGGTCACTATTCCCAACTGGTAAACTAAGAATTCCAATCCAAAACACTATTCCACTACAAACCCACAAATCAAAAAATGGCACTAACAAGTGCTTGAATGCCCTAAGGCCACATCATTCCTAGTCACCCAATCATAGAACTAATGGTATTCCATGTTTAAACCATTAAGAAACTAACCAAGATCAAAAACCATATAACCAAACACCAATAATACATAAACCACAAGGTAAAAAAACCTCATACTAAGATTCATTCACCAAATATAAATCCAAAAAAACTCATAAGAAATATTCCCCCAACAATTGATCATAAACACAACCATGAGACAAACACAGAAGTCCCCAAGAAAACACTGGCATGACTCGCCAAAAGGAAACCCCAATCATTATTAACCATACCACTACTTAAAAGAACCTATATCACCATAGATGGAAGGATGAAACTAATTTAATAAGTCTTATAGAATAAAAATAATCTATGTTACACCACTCAACTTGGATTTTGGGTAGAGTTAAGAAAAAGGAAAAGGTCAATTCCAGGAAATGGAAGAGACCACACAAGGACCACCCCTAAGAATAAACACCCTATCTTTCACCAAGACCTTTCTAGTAGGCATAAAATATCTAACAAAAAATATGAACCCAATTAGTTCATGTTTCCAAATCATATCACACAATACCACATAAACCATAACAATGTCAAATCATAACTCACCCAACCAAAACACATGAAAAATTATAATCCTCACACCCAATATAAATTTTCAAAACACATCATGTCATTTTAAATTCTAAAAAATAACCTATTTTATAAATTGAAAAATATTATAAATTTTCACAATAAAATAAAATCTTTTGATAAAAATTCACACTCATGGAAAAGAACTTCCTATGTTTATTTGAAAACCATCAACCCTTAAAACATTCCATGGGGATTAAACCCCTTTCATCACAAAATACTTTCAAAATTTAATTTTGAAATTTATTACTTTAAAAATAAATATAAATGATAAATTTTAAAAAATCTTGTAAAGGTTAAAAATATTTCACATATAAACCAATTTCAAAACAAACTATCCCATAAAATTTTCTCTTAGCATCTTAAATATCATTTTCTAAAACATGCAATAAGCATTAAAAAGGAAAAATCATAGAAAGATAAATAAAAAATAATTTAAAACCAAGCCCAATAATATCAAATTCAGAACTAAAAACTCCCTTATTTAGTATCACACCAATGGTAAGCACCATTGGGGTCATTTAAGAAAGCAAGGGAGGAAAAACAACCATTCCATAGGAGAAATAACACTATTCATGATTTGTCCACATGAGATGGTGAACTGTGTGCTAACCATAAAATAGGATCTGCTATAGTTCCAAGACCATCTACACAAGCTCTACACAGTTCACTAGATCATACAGGCTAACCATACAACTCAGGTTCTTTCTTCACTTCCACCTCCAAAATTCAAGCTGAACCACAGAAGCACTAACATACTTGTTGGGGATCAAAGTATCATCATTACATACTAAAATCTATCAAATACATCTAAATTGAACTCAAAATTAAGACTCAAATCCAAACATCCATTGAAACTTGAGGTTCATTGTGAGGAAGAGCTGGACAAGCACTTTCCTACACAATCCACCTGAATCCTGATGATGATCCTAGTCTCTTTTCTGCCAATACACAACCTAGATAGTAAGAGGGCACTCTGATTCCATTTTTTCATGAACCAACACTAATCACCCCTAGATCGGGCACCCAAGTAGAATGGAGACATACCTGATGCATGTTCCTGGTCACCTCGAGCTAGAAACTAGTTCCAAGGTCTCAAAGTAGAACTATTAGGAAATATTTCTCCCTCATAAGATCAAATAACAACATGTGGATTCCTCCTGAAAATATGGAATGAACCATCCATAAATTGGATGCCTACACTATAAAATATATATATCATTAATAACAAAACATCCATATAGAGTAAACTCTATAAAATAAATAAGGAAACTCAAATACTTAACGAATGAATAACAACATCACATAACTGAATAATAATAAATAAACATAATCACAAGAGATTGGGGCTGTCAAGTATGGTATAGAAGTATCCCAAAATAAAATCAAAACCCAACCATACCAACCGTCACTATATGACCTATGGGAACAACCCTCATTCCAAACTGAACATCGCCCAAAAAGGAAAATCAAATCCAATGTACCTAAAAAGAAACCGTAAGATCTACATAGATCGAATGGTGTATGTAGGGTGTGAGTGAAACCAATCCTGGTAGGATATCACCAACGAGTTTTCATTAATCCTTTAAAATAAAATTTCAGCCATTCTAGTTTGAAATAAAATTAGAAAGCAGGTTTTTATTATATGATTACATAAATAAATAACCAAAAACACATCTATGAGTATTCTAAAAAGTTTCTTTTATATTATTTAAATGAAAATAATCACTTATAAAAAGTTTCTATCATCTTACACCCCCATTATTTAAAATACCCTCTTGAAATAAAATTTTAAATCCATTTTATAAATATTCTTTTAAAACACACTTGAAATCTTCTAAATAAAACAATCCCAAGAACAAGAATAATAAATTAAAACAACAAATCACCATTCTAATAATGTGATAAAAATAAACAATCATCAATAGGTCATGGTGCCATAGGGGTAAATCAAACTAGGGGATACAAGGAAAGGAAGTTCCATGAGTAGGTTATGTAGTATCATGGGTATTACACTAGATCCTAAGGCAAGACAGTACTATACTTTACCAAGACACAGGACCAACTGTTGTCCAATGTTGTGTCCTAAATAACACAAGACACCCAATTATCCTACACCTATCATCATCAAGGTAACTCCATATCTAGTCCTATTTGATGCTATAGAGGACATAGGTAGCATGAAACTATCTATTGTAGCACAAATCTAGACCTCTAACCTAGTTTCTAGTATGCCCATGAAATAAAAAAATGGTAGGTGAGCAATCAAGAAAATCACATGATCAATATAAAAGTAGAAAAAAATATAAAATCACCTATAATTCCCTCACAAGAAACATCCCCAATCATGCCATCTATATCACAACAATAATCAAAATCCCCATCGGGGATACAATTTATATTCATCACAATAAAGTTAAGTCTCAAGATGGTTACTCACATCCATGAAATATGGGGAACTATTTAAAGTTAAAAATAGATCTATTTAAATTCTTAGCTTGGTGTTCCAAGCCACTCTATTATGACACCCCAACCTATAAGTTACTCAGCCGATACCTCAGGATGGTCCACTATTATACCTCAATCATTCCTCCCCATATTCTAGAGGTTTTTGACCAGTAGTGAGGGCCTGTAAATATATCATTGGGAGACTAGGCCCTCATATCAGATTCTAATAACAATAGAAAATAAAATAAACAGATAAAGAATTTGGATAAACATTGAAATTAGGGTAAACAATGATAAATAAATAAATAAAACATCATATGAATTAATAATTGAATGTTCCATACATATCAAATCCCCTATGAGTGGATCATACCCAATAAATAAAAAATAAATAAAAGAAGACTGGGGATAATAACCCATCCCCAATTGGTCATGAGTCCTACCTGGTCCCATCATCCAACTCCAACATAGACAGCCAAAGAATAACCATTGGTCCTTACCTTAAGACATGTTCTTATGAAAAACAATAGTGTATTCTCTAGTACCCAAGTTTCATGAAGACTCGAGTAGGGTGTGAGTATAACTTAGTGGGCTACCACCAATGATATCTCTAAAATAACCAGTATTATAAGTAGTTTTTTTTAAGGTAATGTCTTGTTCAAAGACCAAGACACAATTTATTTATAAGTAGTTTGTGTACAATTACTAAAAATAAATAGTTTAAATAGTTTTTAAAAAAATTATATAAAATATAAAAAAAACTAAAACCTCATGTTCTCGATGACACCCGAGGTCAATTGTACCATTTTCAATTTCTAGGTTTGTGACCATGATCGACCCTACCTACTTCGGCCAGTGTTAGGGTGTCTATGAGCATGTCATGATGATTGTGTGAACCATAAATATCCATAAGGAATCCAGAGTTCAACCTGGAATTCCTAATATCACATAGAATCCAGACACTCATCTTGGCATTCCCATGGAATCTGGGATCTCATCCCAACATTCCCCATCATCAATCATCACTCAAATATGGGTTCTCATCCTAACATTCAAAAAAAATATGATCACTCATCCTAGAATTCCTCAATATCAGTCATATGGGTTTAGTAAATCATCATGGACTTCCCAAGTTTTCAATCACATAGAATTCAAGCTCACGTCTCGGTATTCCCAATAATCAAGAATTGTATGGAATTTAGGTGCTAATCCCAATATTCCCAAGTAGCTCACATGGGATCTAAGAATCTCATCCTGATATTCCTAAGAATTAGGCATAATTTTAAACATTTGATATATTAACGATTATTTTCATTTAATACTCATTAGGCCAAGGATAAAACTCTACCATAATCATCAAATCACATCTTAGGTCCCATTACCACTTTCAAAAAAACATGATTTATCATTTTTATAAAACCAATACATTTTATAAACTCAATTCCCCATCTATAAAAATTTTATCATTTACCAAGGTAACCACTCAATTACTCCACATCAATTATCTTTTAATTATTTCAATTTTATTTCAAGGATTTTGGGGTTCCCAAGCCAATTATTTAATAACATGTCACTACACAATTCACTTTATAAAATAGCTCACCTGCCCCACCTTTAGGTCCATTAATATTAAAGTTAAACCATTTATAGTTATAAATGGTTGTGAAATTCCATTTCTCAACTATTAATTCAAACTATTATTCCTTTTAAAATCATCTAAAACATGATGCGGAATTTAAATACATAAAGTCATTCCAAAGTTATACTCCCCTACTTAAAATCAATAATTTTAATAGTCCAAGTCATATTTAATGGGAATCTAACTAAGTAAAACTTAATTTTAAATAGTTAATTTTAAATTGAGTCAAGCATGACAAAGCTAGATTGACCACACCACACATGCACCTAGAAAAAAAGGTGAGACTATGGGTTAAATTAAAATGGTTTACCTACCTTAGCCTCGCAGGATCATACACATCTGATATCAACCATCGGTTCAAGAAGAAATAGAAGATATCAAATAACCATACAAACACTCTGAAAATAGTCCATTTATCCCATAAATGGCATGAGGAAACGTGACAACAAAAGAAATGAAGAAAAGAGAAAATAAGACTCTTAGAATTACCTTAATCTTACCAATATAATAGATAGAAGTCAATTCATACATCGAATGGTGGAGTTCCACCGTGGAAGATAGGAGAGGGGAAGGGAAGGAGGTGCATTCGATTGCTAGGTGAAATGGAAGAGAAAATAGGGTTAAACTCTTTTAAAACCAAAAGGGTAAAAAGGTAAATACATCCTTTTTAAAGGGTATATGGTTCGGATGCAGTGTTATCCAAACCATGCACTAACTGTGCTACCTTCACTATCCAAGGACAACCCCTTCACATAGTTATTATGCACAGTTTCACAAACTATGCATCGACTGTGTGACATGTCTACGATTCACTACAAATATTTGTATGATCTATAGGGAATGTTGTGTAGTTTTATAAACTATGAACCTATGTATTTTAGGACACATGGTTGGGGTGAATGGCTATCAGTAATTTTTCACTAACCATAACCCCTATGATGAAACTCCAAAAACCTAAACTCGGATCCCATGAGGCACTCCCGAGACCCCTTAATATCTTCCTCCCAAGTACAAATTGGGTCTTTTAATGGGTTCCCACCCTTGTAATTTTGTTTTGATTCCTAGTTAAAAAACTGTTATACCCATCAATTTTAAAACAATAACTTTTTTCAAAAAAATGAGCACTTATATAGAACCAAGTCCTTACAAACTCCCCAATATAACACTTCTCGTCCTTAAGAATTCTCGATGTTTAATCACCCAGATTTTTTTTACTTACATTGGTTTCCAACTCAAGGTTGAGAAACCTCACTCCATTCCAAACACCTATGTAACTCCAAGGTATAACCTCTAACCCAAGGCACCCAAACTCACCAAAACCCAATCCAATGCTCGTCGTCAAAATTGAAGCACTTATATAAAGCTTTCCTAATCCCATATATAATGAACACTAATGTTATTATCATCCAAACACCCAATAGTTCTATGGTTCTCTCCACCATAAGCTTCATATTAGAACCAACAACTTATGATACTTTGTACCTCTACCATCGAAATAACCTACTGAAACTCCAAAACTATATTACAATGATGTTATCGGTGTGGTTTTCAACTCACTGCACCCAAACATTGATGATAATTCCATTGGAACACTATAACCCATCCTCATTTCCAAAAACCAACTGGGGATGGATGCATAACTATCAACCATGCTCAATCCAAGAACAGACAAATTCTTCCTCATAAGCCTGATTTAATTACTGAATTGTACCTATCATATCTAAAAATGATTCACTATATGTGGTTTAAACCCCACCACATCCATTTTCATATTACAACCTAAGTTTAACTATACACAAGAAAATCATCTAAAAAATGCTCGGATCCTATTTTTGAGGCATTACTAGACCAACTAACCATGATGCCTTCACACCCTAAGGTAGCGTATGACCACTAGAACATGATCACTAAATACTATACCCAAATCTCAGTGAGATTACTTAGATATATCCTCAATAATCATAGATTTTTTTTACCTTTCCGCACACCTCGACACATTTTCAATGTAATCACCCTCAGATCTCTTAAAATATAATGACTCAGATTTTCCATGTATTCTTTTGGATATTTTATGGATTATTTTTGAGACTGGGTGCTAAGATGGTGTGTGATTTTGAGGCCTGGTGTGCGTGGAATAAATTTTTGAAATATATTAAGTAGAATATGCATGTAATTTTCTTAAAAATTGGAATAAATTATAAAAGGAGTACCAAATAGAAAATCAGAGGGCACCATTGAGTTCAGAATATGAGTTTTACTTTAGGCATGACATAACCTTTGTCAGCGAGGGGCATTTGTGGAAAATTCATCATTGGCATAAAAATGAATAAAATAAATTAAATAGGTTAATTTATTTATTCATTGACATATAAACCTAATTTTATCTATATGTAAACTATTATGATGGAATTATAGGGTTATTCACACAACCCTAGAAAAATTGGACAACCGTTGGAGAGAGTTTTGGAGGATCTCTCTTAAATGAATGAGAACCAAATAATAGTTCGGTGATCGATGTGGAGTGAAATCAGGGGATCTCGCCGACAACAATGATGCAACTTTGTTATTCATCAGCAATCGATCCAAATCAAGGTATGATGTTTGTTTTTATTATATTATTTCCTTTTTTTCTATTTCTATGATGACCGTGAATCAATCAAACAATAGATTGATTCATAGATCTGTAATTTTTTGGGATGGGTTAACTGTGTGGATCTTTTAGGAAAATTATTCCATGTTTGTTTGTTTATATCTTTTTTCATCATTCTAACATCAACATATCAAGACCAATACAAACATTGGCTGAGGTTCATTCCTCAAAGTTTTGATTATTTTGATTGGCTGAGGTTCATTCCTCCCCTGTTTTTCTTTGTTCATCACTGGGGTTTTGTTTTCCTGGTGGTTCAACCCAAATATCGAGGAATCGATCGTTGCGCACCAATTTCTTGGCACAATGATTAAATATTTCATATTTGGACTTGTTATGGTGTGAGGATCATGTGATGATGGAAGTGGAAGTGGTTTAGATGGGTTTGGGATTCCCAATTTGTGTTCTTTGACATACGATGATGGTTTGGCATGCAAGTTCATTTTCCTAAAGGATTCAAGGGTAAAATCCTGATGTTCGGTGATTGAAAGGTCAGATGACCATGGATTCACATTTCTGGAAAGGTGGGTGGCTAGATTAGTGGTCAAAGGAATGAGAGCATACACAAAATCCAGATCTGGATTTTTGGAAAATTTTGTAACACATGGCATGTACTATGGAGCTACACGTCATATGGGGACCTCACAGTAATGGCTAGGGTTTCTAAAGGAATATATTTATTACACATCATGTGACCACTGTCACATGGAATGTGAACCTTCCTAGTTGTATCTTTATGTAACTCAAAGGGTACATGGTTGTGGCTAGGAATACATGGGCATAGGCACACCGTATACTCCCACACAAACATGGCCAACCCAGATGTATATGAGCATAGTCGTGTACTTTGACACTGTAAGAAGTACATAGGCATCGGAAAATCAATTAATTCCACACAATCATGGGCATGGTCCGTTTACATGGGCAGGACCCATTTCTGAAGGGATGACCATGTGCCCCTAGTACACGCTATGTAATCCTTCAAAGTTTGATTAGAACCCTTGTCCTTTGTATCTTGGAAAATTTTCATTCGGGTGAATTACCTATATCCTTTTCCCTAAGGGTTGGTATGGAATCATTTTCTACACATAGTATGGTGATCCATTCAGTAATAATTCTTGGATAGAGTTTTTGGAATCCTTTCATGAGGCCCGGAGTGATATCTATTATCATCTTCTTTCCCTATGTGTAGTTTTTGGTATCGTCGTGACCAAAAATATGTGGGTGATGATCCTAAACTTAGCGGGTTAATCCAGATTGTGTTTTTGGTATACCCCATGACCTTATGAGTGATCCTCATCTGTGTATCATATATCTTTAAACTTCTAATGTATAATTCTTATGGTGAGACCCGATGAGCTATATATCTCAGAAGGACTCCATTAGTGTTATTCGACTCATGGAGTGTGTTCTCCCGGATTATTACATTGTGGAAATTTCATGTAAGAATCTTAGGCTGACATTATAATTGTGAATTTACCATGAGATTGTGTCTTTGTTGAGTATATCTAGATATTCTTGTTATATGTGTTGTAGAGATATAATTGTGTAGAGATTATTGTTATTCTTTTGTTATATTCTTTGTGGTTTCAGGGTGTCCTACTAGGTACTGTTATACTCACCTCTGCACGGGCTTTTCCCACAAGTGTTGTGTCTTATGTATACGATTGACCTTTTGACATATTTCTAGAGGGACCAAGTCTAGGCAGTTCTTAGTGAGTCAGACAAACCGGGGTTTGTTCCGGTATTATCTTGAAAGTAGTATCTATATTTACTTTCAGGTTGGACTTGTTTTCAGACTCGTTTGGTGGGATTGTATTTGGATATGTTTACTTTCCATTACTTGTTGTCATAATATGGTTGTGGGATTATATGTATTCATACATGGTTTCTTTCATTTTTTTCACATTCCAGTATTGTATGGGCTTAGAGATGTGTGCATGTGTATTGTTACTTTAGGCTAAGGCCTCCCATGTTAGTGATATGCCTACTCAATGCTAGTCTCCAACACTTGTACTATTAGAGGAAAGATTGGGGAGTCATGGTACATTCCCCATTGAGATGGGTTGTTATAGAGTGGTATTAGAGCATTCAGTTCTACCTTAGGACCAGATTCTATGATATTGGTTTGGGGAAATAGTGTTAAATGTTTTGAATTTTGATTTTAGGCCAGGGAATCCAGTGTTTATGTGGTGGATAATGTATCCATATACCAAGACTCTGATCAACTACCTTTTTAATTATTACATGAGAACATTGGTTTCAGGGAAAAAAATGGTACATGCATCATATAGGAATGGGTTGTGGTTTCCATGTAATTATTGAGTCTTCTCTCTATATATACTCATTGAACATGGTATATCTTGTTTATTTCAGGATGCCTCTATGACATATACTAGCTAGGATTAAACATTAAGATCGTGAGGATGATCCCCTCAGTGATGATGCATCAATATAGGGACTAGTTCATAGATGTTACCACTAGGTGGTGCACCATTTATACTACCACCTATAGAGCAGTAAATGATACACTCGGTACTAGCAGATGAGGTGTGCAGGATGAGCGCAATTCATGAGTTATAGAGATATAAACTCCTCAGGTATTGAGACGAGCCCAATCCATAGTCATCTAAAGACTGTCTTGAGGTGGTGACATGAGTTTTCCATCTGGTTAGGACACCAGAAGACTAGATGGTGGTCTTGGAAGTGATCCTTCTCCATGGATTAGTGGGACTATGGTGGGGTTTGGTAACCCAGTCTTAAGATGATATGGTTATTTCATGGTCAGATTTTGAGTACCTTTTTAGAGAATAGTTCTCTCCAGCTAAGTTTATGGATGTGCATGTACAGAAGTTTCTACAGCTTTATTATGGAAATATTATAGTATCTGAGTATTCATCGAGGTTCACCAACCTATCCAAGTACTCGATTGATATATTTCGGCATCTGTTCTTCGAGGCTCGAACCTTTGATCAAGGACTACATAGAGACATGTGATGTATTTTTATACCTATTTTTATTCCTACCTATATTTGGGTACTAGAGAGAGATTTGGTATTTGATATTTTCTTAGCTAAGCAGATGCAAACAGTGGTTGCCAACTGTGGTCTTGTAGGAGAAAATACTTTAGCAGTAGGGAGCTGACATTAGTCTCAGGGATCTGGAAATGTGAGGAATTTCATGTGGAGGTCCCAAGATATGGGGTATATTTTTTAGGTCTCACAATATGGTTCTAGTCATCCTATGGATAGGGGTGATACTCATGTGACGACAGGGGACATCTTGCATGAGATTGTCCAACCCATCATACAGATGGCAAGGAGACAATGGATGAACCACTAAGGTAGATACAATGGCCATAACAGATGGGTTCATAGGGTGGAGGACATGTAAGAGGATCTAGGGTAGTAGCTATAGGTGTTATATTCTTCATATAATTTCCACCACCACCCCCAGGTGATCCATGCCAAGATCATGGAGTTGGAGGACAGGGGTGGGGAAACTATAGGCAGTCAAGGATTATGGCCCAGAGGCTCTAGGAATGATACGATGTACAATATGTGCATTTTATACCTTATTTTTAGTATTTATAGACATAGTTACTATTCATTCCTTTATTGTTTCCTATATTTTTTTAGACTTAGAGATTCCAGATGAGCCCTTAGATCAACCCTTGCACTTGGAGACTTCTACTGGATACAACTTAGCTATTACACACTTGTGCCGATAGTGTGACCTGACTCTTGGAGGTGAGAGTTTCTATTAGAATATATTTATAAAAGAAATGAGTCCTTACAACATCATCTTAGGTATGGACTAGTTATGTATAGTTCATGCCCAGATTGACAGTTTTAGGTAGAGGATGTAGTGTTTCTACAGTGATGGGACCAGGATTTCCTTTGTGGGTGAAAAGAAAACCCAGGAAGCACAGGATGGACTCATGCATAGGTGGGTGTAGTCGATTAATCATTATTTGTATAGAATGAACCTTAGTGTAGTAGATGTTATGAGTCTTCATTTCCCTAAAGTGGTGGTGAATTATGAGGACATCTATCTTAGGGATGCTCCAAGCTTACCTCCCCACAAAGAGATTGACTTCTGTATTTATCTACACCCTAGGATTACCCTGATATATATGCAAACATATTGGATAGATCCCATGGAGCTTCATGAGCTTAGGGTAAAGTTGGAGGACATGTAGAGGAAGGTATTTGTTATACCCAATGTTTTACCCTAGTCAGCCCCAGTTTTGTTTGTTAAGAAGGTGGACAAGAGCTTGAGGTTATGTGTAGACTACCGGTGCTTGAACCAGGTGATTATTAAGAACAAGTTTCCACTACCGAGGATCAATGACCTATTTGATCATTTGAGAGGGGTATGATGGTTCTCAAAGGTTGGAATCAGATTGGGCTATCAACAATTGCAAGTATGGGATGAGGATATACCAAATATGGCATTCAGATGTCATTATGGTCACTATGAGTACTTTGTGATGCTATTTAGCATGACGAACACCCAAAAAGTCTTCATGAGACTCATGAATTGGATATTTCATCCCTTGTTAGACTAGTCCATGGTAGTCTTCATTGAAGATATCCTTATATACTCAAAATCTAAGGAGAAGCACAAGAGATACTTAAGGATAGTTCTATATGTACTCCAAGATCATTATCTTTACAAGAAGCTCTCAAAGTTCCATTTCTAGATTTAGGAGATCCACATTTAGGGACATGTTATCTCAGTGAATGGTGTGGTGGTGGACCCGATGAAGGTAGAGGCAGTGTTAGCTTGGGATCCACCTAATAGCATGATAGATGTGCAAATATTCCTTGTTTTGGTAGGATTTTACTAAAGATTCATACCTTATTTCCCTAGGATATCAATTCCCATGATTGTTTTGACTCATAAGGGGAATCCTTTCATGTGGATAGAGAGGTTCCAATAGGATTTTCTGGAGTTGAGGTAGGAATTGATGAGTGCTTTCATCTTGATATTTCCATAGGAGGGTGTCAAGTGCATAGTGTTCTACAATGCATCAATAACCATGATTGGTTGTGTTCTGATGTAGAGTCCGATGGTGATTTTCAAAGGTTTGTGTCATTTGATACCACATGAGTAGAACTACTTAACCAATAATATTGAGTTAGTAGTGGCAGTCTTTGCACTAAAGATGTGGTGACACTACCTAATGGGTGAGTTGTTTATCATCTATTTTAAAAATAGGAGTCTCAAGTATATCTTCTCTCAGATGGATCTTAACTTGAGAAAGTGGTGATGGATAAAGTTCCTCCAAGAATATAACTTTTATATTTTCTATACTCCTGGGAAGGGGAACATGGTAGAAGATGCCCTCAGTAAGAGATATTATTCATAGTTTCTGAATGATGTGTTAGAGTAGTTGGTCTCATTGCAGTTATCCTTTGTGGATGGATTTTGGATAAATTACCTCCAGTTGATGGTTAGTACCCCTCCACTTTTACGCTGATTTAGGGAAGCTTGGCTTGAGGATACTGACTGTGAGACCTTATGTACTCAGATATCCACTGGACATGATCCTGATATATTTTCTGAAGGTGGGGAGCATGTAGTTATTTTTATAGGGTGCATGATGGAACCAGTGACATTACAGAAGGAAGTTCTAAGAGAGTTTCATACATTTCCTTTGGTAGTATATCCAAGTGTGGAAAAGATATACTAGGACCTATGACATTAGTTTTAGTGGTCATGGATGAAGAAGGGAGTTGTAAATTTTGTTTCTCAATGCCTTACTTGTTAGCAAGTGAAGGATGAGCACCAAATTCCAGCGGGTTTAGCTCAACCTCTTGAGGTTATAAAGTGGAAGTGGGATGGGATATCCATGGAATTCATGAAGGGATTACCATGAATGTCCAGGGGACATGATTCCATCTAGGTGATCGTAGACCAACTCACCAAGTCAACCCACTTCCTATTTATCCAAGACCAGAGTTTGGTAGAGAGCTTGGGAGGCCTATATGTGTAGGAGATAGTTTGACTCCATGGATTTACATCAACAATCATTTATGATTGTGATGCTCACTTCACATTTTGGTTATGTAAAGGATTGCAGGAGGAATTTGTGACTTAGTTTCATTTGAGAACATCTTTTCACTCCCAAAACGATGGCCATATTGAAAGGACTATTCAAGTTATAAAGGACATGTTGTGAGCTTTCATGTTGTAATTTGACTATAGTTGAGAGGATCACCTAGAACTGGTAGAGTTTTTATGCAACAATAGCTACCATTACACCATTGGTATGGCGCCATTTGAGGACTTTTATGGGTGACCCTACAAGTCACCACTTTGTTGAACTGATCTAATAGATTCAGCACTCGTGGGCCCAGAGTTTGTGTGAACCACTACTAAGAAGGTGCAGATCATCTAGGAGCAGATGAGGACTCCACAAAGCCATCATAAGTCTTATGCAGATAGATGAAGGATACCTTTAGAGTTTGAGGAGGGAGACCACATGTTTCTAAAGGTTTCACCTCGATGTGGATTATGGAGATTTGGTTAGGGTAGAAAGATATATCTAAGATTCATTGGCCCTTTATAGATCCTACATAGAGTTGTTGAGGTGGAATACCACTTAACTCTACCTCCGTTCTTAGACTGGGTACACGATGTCTTCCACATGTCACAATTAAGTAGGTACGTGCATGATCTATTGCACGTTATTGTCATGAACCAAGCTGTGATACCATCCTACCTGTCACCAGACCCAGTCTGATACATGGCCCAAAGGGTGTTCCCAATCCCCATAGGATGGAAATTAGTTACAAACATCAAAACACACAAGTGGGAACGATTTAAGCCCAAAATGAATAACCAGGATCAAAAAAATTAATAGTATAGGTAAATAAACTATCACTGATCATATGTAAAAAATACAAGTTGGTTCGATTACAAAGTACAACTGAAAGGAAAAAAAACTAAAACTAAAACAAAGTCAAACTGGACTTCCACCCACGACCTTCATGTGACCTCAAGGTCACCTCCAATCATAATATCAAACCTAATCCAACAATGAGCACTTGATCCATAAAACTTGAACAAAAGAAAAACCTAAAAAATAGCTTGGGTTTACCAACAATTAGTGTTATAGGTAGGGTGTGAGTTAGATAGCTCAGTAGGCAACCACCAAAAAATCCAAATATTTCCTTTCCCAAAAAAATCCATTAACACTAGTTTTAAGTGTAGTTATAAGAATATATTTTTCACCTTTTATTAAACAAATAAAAATTTACCATTTTAAAGTACAACACATGCCACCATCCATCTTTCAAGAAAACTACCATTTATAACAAAAACCCAAACCAAATAATACTAGTAACAATTTCTAATGGAAAATTTTTTAAATGGAAAACACTTCTAAAGAAGAAAAACATTAAAGTAAATTCACTTTATTTTGGAGTTACCAACCAAACATACCCTATGCTGATGGTAAGTACAAAATATCCAATGATCACTAGCCATGAGAACACCCCTAGGCACTAGCTAGCTATGGGGACCTAGGTAAATCATATCTCAGTGTAAAAGTAACCATAACCAATAACCTTATCATGCATGATCCGCCAGGAGGGAAAACCCCAATGTCTTAGTGGTCCTCAAACATCATCATAGTTTAGTTAGTGTTTTCATAATAAATATTGCTAAGTGAAATTGGAATGAGACCACTACCAGATCACTAGCATACTAGTCCTAGTCTGCCCACCTAGATACTCGGGTTTCCCTTTTGTTCTCAATCAAATTTTACATATCCTAAGACACCACTTTCACATCACAAATCCATTCTTGAAAACTTACACACATAAAAACATTTAAAAAAAACTTCAAAAATCATGAGGGGAACCACTTACCCAAGAATTTTATAAACAAGCCATTCTACATTTTAGGAAAAACATGAAACTCTAAAAACATGCCAAATGGTTCTTTATGTTTACACACCCAAATACATTTACCAAAACATTTATAAATCATTTATAAAACCATATTCAAGTGTGCAATTCCAAATGGACCCTTAAGCAAAACATTTTATAAAACACACACACTAAAAATAAAAATGGGCATACCCTATGAGATTCCATTTTAAACCACATTTAGAAATCACACAAAGGATCCAACATCATTTAGAAACAAGAATCATTTAGGAAACCAAGGACTCAAGAAAAACCAATTTAAAAACACCATTTTTATTTGAAAACACATCAATGTGTGCACCTAGTTCACCCATGGGTGTGACAACATCAAATATAACACCAAACATCCAAGGGAACACTCAAAAACCATATCCAAAATGTCACAAATTTCTTTAAAACCAAATCCAATGACCCACATTATTTAGAGAATTCAAATCATCTCATTGAAATCATAAAACCCTTCCCAAAACCTTTTTAATAAAATTACCAAGATATATAAATTACAAAAATCTACACAAAAAACCAAATTCACAAACAACTCTTACCATCCCAACATAATTAAAGCTAAACATTTCATAAAAACCTCCAATTTCACTTTAAAAGAACAATGGCATTTCAACAAACACTTTAGGTTCCATAAACCTAAACATTGCACACAAATCACTTTGAAAACCCATTTTTAGTAAATTCTACCAACACAAAATCACTATTTGCATCAATATATAGGTATATTAGAGGTTCAAAAGACATTTAAAAATTAAATAAAAACACACAAGTGGCCAAGGGTTGTGTTGGAAAGGAAAAATTCAGAATCACCTACCTCAACCACATGAGGGTGGGATAAAACTCCAAAGAGAGGAAGAACCAAGCCTTACGAATGATCTACACACCCTAGCCATAAGAAATCACCCAAAAAATATCCAACCCTAACCCTAGTGTTTTTTCAAGAAGAAAACCCCCAAAGAAAAACCCTATAATCCAAGAGGGAAAGAGAAAGAGGGGAAGAGAAATAGGGAAGAGAAGAAGAGGAAACCATGAAGAACCACTAACCTTTGGTGATAAATCACCCCAAAAGTGGACCAAAACTATGGATAACTAAGGGGGGGACCCTCTGGTCGATATCCAACACCTAGGAATTCAAATGGAAGGTGGAATCACTCAAATCAAGTTTTTAGGTTAAAAGTTATTAGGCTTGTAATGTGTTGCATGGTTTTGTAAACTGTGTGAAAACCGTGTGAATACTACTAGAAAACTTATGAAAAATTGTAGGTTTAAGACATGTGGTTTGGTAAAACCGTGATCAAGCCATTTGACCTAAAAAATTGGCCAAAAACGCTTAAATGACACCCCAAACACTAGGGAAGCCCATCCAATGACCCTTGAATGATTTAAACACAATATAGTGACACCTTGGGTGTCAAAAACTCTCCACCATGAATATTTCTCCCAATACCATTCACTATAACCATGAATAGGTCTATAAGAAAACAAAAACCACCAAAACACAAGGACTTTAGTTGGACACTCAACTCAAACCTCAATCAAAATATCCAACATCGATAAATAAATAAAAACAAATGAAAACAGTGGTCGGGGTGTGAAAATTATCCCAACCACAAAAACCTTCTACCCCTAGAAATTCACCCTACCAAAATTTAACTAAAACTCAAATCCATTCCCTATCAAAACCAATAGAAACAATGAACCCTGGGGTGATTATTCACTCCACAAGTCACATCTATCCGATCAAGATGAAACCACAACACAAGAATGAGGATGAGTGGAGAACATGAGAGGGTTCTCCCCACCACAAGAACTCAACTAATATAGACAACATTTAAAACCTAAACAAAACCCTCACCACAACCAGGAACTATGAATTTTAATATTTAAAATTTTTTGGAAGCTCACACGATTTAGCTTCATGGTTTACCAAACTGTGCACCAACCATGCACAAGATACTTGAAAGAAGGGCACCCCACATAGATTGTCTGCATGGTTTCAAAACTGTGCACCAACCATACCAAATTCCTTTATCCAAAAATGACAGCAAGCGACACGGTTACCTGGGCAAGGCACACAGTTTCCTCTAAATATGTACAAACTATGTGCAGGTAAAAAATTCACCCAAAACTCCTAAAATTTGAAAATTTTAACTGAGACTCAACCTGAGCTTCTTTTTTCAATCTGGAAACTACTGCCACCAAAATAGGGAACCTACCACATGAACTGAACCCACAATACATCAATTCTAAAAAACTCATGCATCACTAAATGAGCACTACTGAAATTTAAAATTGGGATAGGCCAACACAAATGCAAAACACACTCAGAGGAGAATGAAAAAAATCAAAAGGAAACATTAAAATAGACTCATCCACTTGGATTACAATATAATAAGTCCATCATTATTTAAAAAAAATGATGAACTTACAATAGCAGGGAAACAATAACTATACTGAGGTTCCACACACCACTGGAAACTCCTAAATGTGTGTAATCTTCACCCTGAGACCTGTGGCTAGGGCTCTAATGTCTATAGCATATACTGCCTCATAGTCGGGTACTAGAATCCTCCAATAATAACGTCTTCTTCAGGTGACACTTCCTATAAAACTTCTCCAGATGTTCAATGAGAGGCAATGGATTGCCAACTACTTGCGCTCTGAAAACTAACTCAACTAAAAATGCTTCATCCACTAGTTTCTAAAAAAAGAATTTCCTTTCAAGAGAGGACTTCTGATGCCCCCACTGTAGAAAAATAAACCAACTCCTTAGAATGGTCAACATAGGCCTTCACTATCCACTGGCCCTATTGAATACTCATGATCTCTTCCCTTATTTTTTGTCTTCACCTCTTCAAGTATAAACCATCGAACAAGGATGGATTCAAACACTTCCAACTTTATCCCAACTTGTATCAATGGTAGGGAAAGAAAAACCCATTCGTCTAAATATGGACCCTTAAACAACCCCAAAACAACATGAACTCTAACAACCTTAAGAGTACCTAATGATATGAAGAGACAATATACTTATTCAAGCCACACCAGTGCCTCTAACGAACCTCAATCATCACAAAAAATAGGCAACACTTGAGAATAATTAAAAACTGGGCATGACTCATTGAAATTTTTGGGGACCTTTCTGGGTGGCATACTCTGAACAACACAAATAACACTAATTTAAAACCATCATCAATCTGAATCACATTCATAAGGAATATCTCAAGCCAAAACAAAAGTCTCAGAAACCAATCATATACAAACACAGCCAAAAATTACCTTTCCAAAAATCACCATTTTATTTAAAATTCAAAACTTCCTTCTCCAAAGGCCACTTTCCAAATACAGAAACCCACTTTTCACAAGACAAAATCCACATTCTAAAACAAAAAACAATTCTGAAATCATTTGTAAAATTCCAAAACAAGCCTTATGTTTCAAAACCCCACCCATGGCATCCTATGAACCGCCACATATATGTTCATCCACTTTCACTTATGTCATCTATATGCATGTTACAATGTGAACTTTCCATACATACCCACACATATGTGAATGTTCATAAGTAATACCAACGATCGCATATTTTATCCCTTCATCAAATCCAATCATTTAGAAAATCCTTAATCTAAAATGCTTCTCTTAAAACTCATCTTACCAATTTTAAAACCACTTTAAAGATATCATTTCATTTTCATAAAATGGTTTTATTTTAAAATCTTACTCACATAAACCAAGACCGAAATGAAATATGACTCGATCCAAACCACCAGAATGAGGAACTAGTGTCTATGACTAACTCAGAGATGTGGTAGTTATCCATTACCCAAGTAAGCAATAAAACTAAAAGGACCTTGAACCATGCACTCAGATTCTACATGGGTCACTAATCTATGTGGTACCATGACGTGAAACCAACTCACATCCATTATCATTCCTCAATCCAAAATAAACCAAGATAAGGCAAGGAATCAATTCTTGGACTACCCCAGGTAACTCAGGTCTCATCATGAGTCATGGTGATCAGGAACCAACCCATGTGCTACCTCCTAAGACCCAAAAATCCTAATATCCAACTACTAGACACCCCAAATAACAAGTGTATCATCTGATACCATTTTTTCATGAACCATGCTAGGATACCGTCTAACCCGACACCCAAACCGGTCTGAGACATGGCCCTAAGGGCATTCACGATCCCTATGGGTTGGAAAATAGTTTTGGGCATCAAAACACACAATTGGGAATGATTTAATCCTAAAATGAATAACCAGGATCAAAAAAATGAACAAGAAAAGCAAACAAATGATCAATGTTCATATGTAAAAACACAAGCTGGTCCATTTACAAAATACAACTAAAAGGAAACAAAACTAAAAGCGAAACAAAGTCAAACTAGACTACAAACCATGAAATCCATGTGACCTCAAGGTCACCCCCAACCATAGGATCAAACCTTCTCCAACAATAAGAACCTGATTCAGAAAACCAAAACAAAAGCTGAACCTACAAAACTTCTTGGGTCTACCGACACTGAGTGGTATAGGTAGGGTGTGAGCTAGAAAACTCAGTAGGCAACCACCAAAGAATAAAAATATTTCCTTTCCCAAAAAAATCCATTAACACTGGATTGAAGTATAGTTATAAGAATATATTTTTCATATTTTATTAAATAAAGAAAACTTTACCATTTTAAATTCTAACACACGCCACCATCTATCTTTCAACAAAACTAACATTTTATAACAAAAACCCAAACCAAATAATACTAGTAAAAATTTCCAATAGAAGAAAATTTAAATGGAAAACACTTCTAAATAAGAAAAACATTAAATGAAATGAAATTTCTTTTGAAGTTACCAACCAAACATATTGTATGCCAATGGTAATTACAAAATAGCCAACGAGCACTAGTCACAGGAACACCCCTAGGCACTAGCTAGCTGTGGGGACCTAGGTATATTGTATATCTATGTAAAATTAACCATAACCAATAACCTTATCATGTACAAACCAATAGAAGGGGAAACACCAATGGCCTAGTGGTCCCCAAACACCATAATAGTTTAGTTACTATTTTCATCTTCAATCTTGCTAAGTGAAATAGGGATGAGGCCATTATCGGATCACTAGCATACTAGTCTTAGTCCTCCCACCTAGATACTTGGGTTTCCATTTTATGATCAATCAAGTTTCACATATCATAAAGCACCACTTTCACATCACAAACCCATTCTTGAAAACTTAAACACATCAAAACCTTTAAAAATCGCTTCAAAAACCATGAGGGAAACCAATTCCCCAAGAATTTTCTAAAAAATCCTTTCTACATTTTAGGAAAAACATGAAACTCTAAAAACATGCCAAATGGGACTTTATGTTTACACACCCAAATAAATTTACCAAAAAATTTCCAAATCATTTCTAAAACCATCTTCAAGTGTGCAATGCCAAATGGCCCCTTAATCCAAACATTTTCTAAAAAACACAAACCAAAATCCAAACGGGCATACCCTTTGAGATTCCATTTTAAACCACATTTAAAAACCACAAAAAGTATCCAACATAATTTATAAACAAGAATCATTTAGGAAACTAAGGAATCAATAAAACACCAATTTAAAACACCATTTTCATTTAAAAACACATCCATGTGTGCACCTAGTGCACCCATGGATGTGCCAACATCAAATAGAACACCAAACATCCAAGGGAACACTCAAAAAACATATCCAAAAAATCATCTATTACTTTAAAACCAAAGAAAACCACCCACATTATTTAGATAATGCAAATCATCTCATTGAAATCATAAAACCCTTCCCAAAACCTTTATAATACAATTACCAAGCTATATAAACTACCAAAATCTACACACCAAACCAAATTCACAAACAACTCATGCCATCCCAAAATAATTAAAGCTAAACATTTCATAAAAACCCATAATTTCACTTTAAAAGAACAATGGAATTTAAAAAAACACTCTAGGTGTCATAAACCTAGACATTGCACACAAACCACTTTGAAAACCCGTTTTTATTAAATTATACCAACAAAAAATCACTATTTACATCAATATATAGGTATATTAGAGGTGAAACAGACATTTAAAAATTAAATAAAAACACAAAAGTGACCATGGGTTTTTTTGGAAAGGAAAAAGTCATAAATACCTACCTCAACCATGTGCGGATGGGATAAAACTCAAAGGATAGAAATAACTAAGCCTTAAAAACGATCCACACACCCTATCCATAATAAATCACTAAAAAATTATTCAACCTTAACCCTATGGTTTGGAAAATAAGAAAACCCCCAAAGAAAAACCCTAGATACCAAGAGGGGAGAGAAAGAGGGAAAATGAGCAAAGGAAACCATGAAGAACCACTAACCTTTGGTGATATATCACCCCAAAAGTGACCCAAAACGACAGAGAATGAAGAAGGGAACCCTTTAGTCAATATCCAACACCTATGGATTCCAATGGGAGGTGTAATCATTCAAATAAGGTTTTTAGGTTAAAAATTATTAGGCATGTAGTGGTCTTCATGGTTTTGTAAACTGTATGCAAACCATGTGAATGCTACTAGAAAACTTCTACAACTCTTCAGGTTTAAGCAACACGGTTTGGGAAAATCATTATTAAGTTGTGTGACCTGAAAATTTTACCAAAACACTTAAATGACACCCCAAACACTATGGAATCCCATCCAATGACCCTTGAATGATTTAAACACAATATAGTGACATCGTGGGCATCAAAAAATCTCCAGCATGAAGCTTTCTACAAATACCATTCACTATTACCATGAATAAGTTTATAAGAAAACAAAAAACCACCAAAACACAAGGACTTTAGTTGGACACTCAACCTGAACCACAACCAAAAGATCCAACATCGAGAAATAAATAAAAACAAATGAAAACAGTGGTTGGGGTGTGACATTGATTTACTAGGGAAAGATATACATCAAGGATGGATCTACCTTTTTTGATTACTTGGTAGATATCATGGATCATTAGTAGAGGATCCTCCATGGGTGAGTTATTCCTTTAGTTCATGTCTGATGGCAATGAGAGAATCTTTAAGAGAGCACCTGGGAGCGGGAGGATCATATTCGTGCTCAGTACCCACATCTCTTTGTTTAGCCACTTGTTTTGGATTTTTGGGATGTAAATTCCCAAGGTGGGTATAATTTAATGACTTAGATTTTCTATGTATTATTTTTTTTATTGTATTGATTATTTTAGAGACTAGGAACTAAGACGACATGTGAATATGAGGCCCATTTTTTCCAAAATTAATGTTCAAAATATATTAAATATATTAAATAGCACACAAATGTAGTTTTCCTAAAAATTTGGAATAACTATAAAAAGAGGCCCGGATTATAAATCTAAGGGTGTTGTTGAGTTAAGAATGTGATTTTTACCTTAGGTGTGACATATAATTGGTCAACATGGGACATTTATGTAAAATTCATTATGGGCATAATAATGAATAAATTAAATTAAATAAATTTATTTATTTATTAATTGATGAAACAACCTAATTTCATCTATAAGTAAACCTTTATGATGGAATTATAGGGTTAGATATATAACCCTAGAGATGTTGGAGAACTTTTGGAGAGGGCATTGGAGGATCTCTCTCAGAAGAATGACAGTCGGATCGTAATTCAATGATCAGTGCAGAGTAGAATTAGGGGGTCTTTCCAACAGTGATGACACAAATTCACTCTTCATTAGAGATTGATCTGAATCAAGGTAGGACATTTTTTTATTTTTTTTATTTCCTCTTTTTCTATTTCTATGATGAACATGAATTAATTGAACAAAATATTGATTCACAAATCAGTCATTTTATGGGATGGGTTATCTACAGGGATCTTTTGGGGAAATTGTTTCATGTTTGTTTTTTTATCTCTGAATTCATCATTCTAATGGAAACTAATCAAGGGAAACACAAACATTGGATAAGGTTTGTTTCTCATGGTTGTGTATGTGCTTTCCTCTCCTATTTTTCTTCATTCATCATTGGGGTTTTATTTTCTTGGTATTTCAACCCAAATATCATGGAATTAATCATTGCGTACCCATTCCTTGGTGTGATGATTCAATATTACAGATTCAATCTCAGTATGGAATGTGTATCATGTGATGGTGGAATAATTAGTGGATTAAATGGATTTGGGATGCTCGATTTGTGTCCTTTGGCATGAAATAACAGTTTGGTGTGCGGGGCTGTTTTTTGAATGGATTCAAGGGGAAAATCCCAATGTTCAAGGAAAATAAGGTCAGAAAACCATGGATTCACATTTTCCATCAACATGGGTGGCCAAAGGCATGGGAGAAGGCATAGAATCTAGATCTAGATTTCTGTAAAATTTTGTAACACATGGAATGTACTTTGAAGCTACACTCCATGTAGGACCCTCATAGTGGTGGCTAGAGTTTATGGAATAAGATAAGTATCACATGGCATATGAACCCTATCACACGGCCTATGACCCTTTTCGGTTGGATCAGTGTGTACCTAAGAGGTTATATGAGCATGAATAGGAGTACATGGTAATGGGCACGCCATGTACTCCCACATGAACATGGGAATGCCAGATGTACACAGGCATAGTTGTGTACTTGGAAATTGGAAGAAGTATAAGGGTGTGAGAATGTCATGTACTTCCACACAGACACGAGCATGATCTGTTTACATGAGCAGGACCCAATGTCGAAGTGACATGTCTTGTACCCCTAGTACATGTCATGCACTTCTTAAAAGTTGGTTTTGATCCCTTTTCATCTGTATCTTGGACAATTTTTATTCAGGTGTGTTCCCTATATCATTTTCCATAAGGGTTAGTATGGAATCACGTCATACACATAGGATGGTGATCCATTTAGCATAACTTCTTGGATAGAGTTGTTGTAATCCTTTATTGGGTCCTAGAGTGAGATCCTTTATCATCTTCTTTCCCTATGTGGGGTTATTAGTATCATCATGACCAACACTACATGAGCGTTGATCCTCTACTTAGCAGGTTAATCTAGATTGAGTTGTTGGTATACCCCATGGCCTTGGGAGTGATCCTCATTCGTGTATCTTATCTCTTAAAACTTCGAGTGTATACTTCTTATGGTGAGACCTGATGATCTATATATCCCGGATGGATTCCATCAGTGTTATCTAGATCATGGAGTGTGTTCTCTCAGATGATTTCTTCCTAGAACATTCGAGAAGTAATCCTAGATTGGCATTACGATTTTGACTTTACCTTGAGATTGTGTTCTTTGTTGAGTATATCTGGATATTCTTGTTATATGTGTTATAGATATATACCTATGTAGAGTTGACTATTATTCTTTTGTTATATGATTTGTGGTTTTGGGGTGTCCTACTGGGTAGTATTATACTCATCCATGCATGGGATCTTCCCACACATGTCATGTATTGTACAGATGATCAACCTTTTGAAAGAGTCCTAGAGGGACTAGGACCAGGCGGTTCTTAGTGAGAAGAATAAACCGGGGTTTGTTCTTGCAATATCATGACAGCAATCCCCATATTTACTTTTAGGTTGGACTTGTTTTCAGAATCTTTATGGTGGGATTATATTTGGCCTAGTTTACTTTCCATTACTTATTTTCATACTCTGGTTGTGGGATTATATGTATGTATGCATGGTTTATTTTAGTTGTTTTTACATTTCTACATTGTATGGACTTGGATATGTGTGTGTGGGTACTGGTACTTTAGGATAAGGCCTCCCATATTAGTGATATTCTTACTTGATGCTAGTCTCCAGCCCTTAGCCTATTGGAGGTGGGCTAGGGTAGTTGTGGCATAGGACCCATTGGGACGGTTCATGACATAAACTCTTCTCAAGCTCGAAAATTATGTTTGTCCTTGATCCAGGAATGCATCCAACTTACCATTTGTAATTACATTTGGAATAAAAGTTCTCACCACACTTACTCTACATTGGCATCCCAATGCCACCATGAACACTCCATGGTCGATTTCACACACCTTTGACTCTTATGGAAAGAGGGTCATATGCCCATGAACAACACATCACTCCACACCATATGGATTTACTTACACCACTCCTCAAGTGTAGCCTCCAAATATCCAGCTAGAAACAATATTCTCGCATCCTTCGAGCCATGATCAATGAATTCAAGACCCCTGGCACCTCTGTCTAGATCAAACCCAAGCATCTATACTGCCACACTTGGATCCATCCATGATGTCATCTCCCAATACATGTACATCTCAATACCCATTTCAAGGTCATTAGCCTCCTTACTCACAAGAATCTTGTGGACTCCTAATCACCTCACTCTAAGAGGGAATCATTAACCAAAACATGCCACTGCTTCATGACTCTCTGTCAGATAGTCTTGAGTTAACGTTCATGGAGGCACTACCACCACCACACAGCTCGAGCTCCACTGACACTCAAACACTTCCCAATAAGAATGTTGATGGTTTTTCCTTCCATCAAAGGCTTGATGTGAAACACCCCGAGGATTTATAAATACATTTAAAATTGAAATCATGAAACAATGAGTCCTTACAAAGCACCAATTTGTAATAACCTAGCCAATAAAAATAATTTGTTCACCTCTATGATTTGAATTTCGAAAAACTGACATACACGGTTGTGTTTAGTAAGATATTTAGAGTCTGATAAGACAAACTTAATTTTTGTGAATAGTAACTTACCCTTATGAATAGTAACATACCCTTATGAATAGTAATATGACAAATGGATTAGTAACCTCACATAAGAAATTATAAATAAATTTTTTGTTCCCACATTTCTGTTTTGAGTTTAGTTTTTCTTAAAAATATGACGAATTTAATAAATTGATTTTCCAGGTAAAAATTGTACATTTCAGAGAGATTTAAATTATTATATCAAAATAAGGTTTTATTAATGTTTATAATAATGAAACAGTCTTATCAAAACACTCTTCTTTAATTACAAATTATAACATAATTTTATTTGTTTTAAGTGTCGAAACATTTACTATGCATTTTACTATGCATTTTATGTCCACTATTATTTTTAATAAATAAATTTTTTCATAGATAAAAGTAAAAAATTTCATATTTAGAGAATTATTATGATAAAATAAATTTATTTTCTTAATTCATAATGTTAATATTAGGTTACACTGAATTTATGAGAATTTTATAAAATACTTTAGTTTTTTGTGAATAGTAAAAATACAGTTTTGAGTTTTCGGTGTGATTAATGACATCATAATGATGTAATAATTAATATAAAATGGTGTTCTAATTGTGTGCATTAAACTATTATATTAGGTGTCCCAAGTGGTCAATACCATGTTAAAATACCATGGGAAATCCCATGGTCAAATACCATGGGCAAGCCCATGGTTTTGCAAATACCACTAATGAGGTGTCTTTTGAAATTAATAAAAAAAATCACTCTCTTTTACTATAAATACCCACTCATTACTTTATTTTATTTCATTTAAAATTCATCATCTTAAAATATATGGTATTTTTACCTCCCTAGGAGTCCTCCCAATGTGTCCTCAAGCCCCCAATTCTCCAAACTTCAAGTTTTAGGAGTTACTCTACAAGGTAAGAGAATCTACCACCCTTCTCCTTTTCAAGTACTCTTTTTATGTTATTATCTTTTAATTTAAATTGTATTATGTTGGTATATGTCATTACATATTCCCCTTAATGTCCATATTATTTAATAATTATGAGATAACCCTTTTTATCTCATCAAAATATTTTATGAATTTTTAAGTGACACCATTAGGCTGCCAAATATTCATAAGGGATTTCTCAAATTTTCTTTTATTTTCAAGTTCCTTTGTTTTATTTTCTATCCTCGCTGCATTTAATCCAAATGTTATGATAACTTAAGTAACTTAAATTTACTAGAATTTTATTATGATAATGTAATAATTCATCATCATCTATCATTTCCCCTTATTTTATATTTGAAATAAAAACACCATCTGAGATGTGTTAATTTATCACATTCAAGGACGACGGGTTTTCAATTTCTATTACCATATTCAATTATAGTAATGAAACCATTTTTATGGTTAAAAAAACTATAATATATGTATTATAACTTATGTAATGTTCTGGAATCTTTTTTTACCCATGATATTAATTTATAAATCAAAATGAGTTTGTTGTGATCAAAAATCGCCAATCAACCCAAACAATTATCATTAAAGTTTTATATAAAGATTCATATTCACTCAAAATAACCAAATGAATTTTATAAACATGTAATATTATGTATGTTAACAAATAAGATAAAACTTATATTCTGGAAAACCATTCTCATCTTACATTTTTATCCTTACATGAATGTAAGTAAACTGGTCATGAATACCAAGGAAGAAAGCGCTCCCAAACAATAAAATTGAACCTCGTAAAACCATCAAGAAATCCATTAATGAACTTAATAAAGATATAATAAATCAATTAAATAAATAAGAGGTTCTATAAATATTAATTAATGAATTTAATTTGGTTATTCAGGACATTATGATTAAGTGAAGAACACCATCGGACTTAAGGTAAGGGTTTCCTCATCTCACATACATTTTTGTTAGACATTCCTTATTCACTACTATTACTTGTGTATAGTTAATGTATAATACCCATTGATGTATCATATCATGAATCTATTTAATTTCATGTTATTAAATGTATCATTTTATGATTATTAGTTTTGGGGCATATGATTTGATTGATTACAAAGTGGTAAGGGTTTTCTACCCGAACCTCCATTTTCTTTCAGGTTACTATTTGTCTTTCTTAACCCCAATTAAATTATTATTTATTCTTATTTACTCATAATAAATTATATGTGAATGTTATATATATGTGTACCAACCATAATCCTTCTTTATTTTATGGGTATTTATATGTTTTAAAAGGATATTTTAAAAAATTCTTCCCGATAAACAACCTCATTTCAAGGGAACTTCTCGAATTATTACCTATTTTAAAGTGCACTATGTAATCTATTTTAATACATTATTATTTTTTGTTAAATAAAAAAATTGATCATGAAAAAAAATATTGGTTAATTTATGGTTTTATTAAATAAAACATGCCTTTTCATTTTAAAATCTCTTTAATATTTTCCTAAAATCGCACTAAAATGTTTTATTTCAAAAGTTTCTTTAAAAGATATTTTTACATGATTTTACTTCATTGGGAAAACATTTATGCCTAAAATATAATTTCAATGTTCTTACCTCTTCTTTTCTAGGATATAAATGTTTACAAATCCAATTTCATGACAAATACAAAATAACTCTTCTTTCCAAAGTAAAAAAGGATTTTTCTCGTCTCACTTTAACTTTTATGAGATATATGCCTTGTTTACCACTTATTCCTTACATGTGGTGTATGTACTTACCTTTGTTATATCATATCAAGAGTATCCTTATTCTCATGATATTCTAAGGGGTTATTATTCGAATGTTTCAAGGTGTAATGGGACACTTTGGAATGTTTAAGGATTATTTCATCAAGAAATTTTCAATGGTATCATTTAAAAGTATCTTATCTATGTCAATATCCTTATTGAATATTGTACTTAATTGACGTGTATATATTATTATATAATCTACAATATTTTGTTGAGGGTTTTATGATTAGTTTGGTTATAGATGTTCTATCTTGATACCATTCACCATATTACTCTAAATGGTTAGTGTTTATGTTTAATGATTGGAGAAAGTATTTACATTTCATAAGTTAGTTTCAATATGAATTTATATGTTGATTATGTCCACCCCATTCATATTAGGAATTCATTGGACTTAGTAAGTGACTAGAGGGGCCTGCGATAGCCCCTTGATGCATTATTAGGTCTCATGAGACAAACAATGGTCTTGGCATTAGGCCTTGACAAAATGGTTATTTATGGTCTTGGCATGAGGTCTTCATGGTATGGTTATGATGTCTCACATTATGTATTCTCTCATTATTAAACTAGTAATTGAAAGTTCGTATAGTTATTTGACTAGTATAATACCCATGATTATGCCTTATTATGGAATTATTTATTCATCTCTTATTCATGTCATAATATTTTTCAAGTAAGTTCATTTTTAAGGGCATGTGTTTTTAGTTATTCACCATGCTTAATTTTTGTGTTTATGATATCTTCCATTGTATTTTTTACCCTTATTGAGTATTTGTGCTCACCCCTTTCTTATGTTTTATTTTCCCTAGGATTCAAATATGGTTATTATGAATTCCTTGTATGGTTACTCTATGAGTCATAGATGTTCCCAATGGAATTTCCTTTATGTATTTCATTTCATGTTATAATGTTTAGCTTATGTATGTATCTTGTTTTATAAAACTACTAAACTATATGTTCCTTTGGGATACGACTTTCTTGTAATAATTCCAATGTATTAAAATAATGCACTGACTCCGAGCTTCTGGGGTCAGGGCATTACAGTTGGTATCGGAGGAAGTTTAGTATAAAAATTGGAAACTATATTTAGAAAATGTAGATTAGGGAACAAAACCCTAAGATAGAATTTGAGGATAAACACACAAAAACATCATATAACTTTGGTAAGGAATAGGTTATGTAGATCTTTCTAGAAAATAAATCCTTGTCTAGATACTACAAGTGGACGTGGTTCTGGAACAGATATACCTAGGAGTAACAACTCTGACAAGGAGTTTAGACCTTGACCTAGGGTATCTTGGTACACGATAAAGTTCCTTACTGTGCACATGGTTTGACACTCCTGAGGGATATGCTTAGGATAATTCACATTTTCTTTACCCACCGTTATGAAGGATTTATTCCCCCAAAGTAACCAAAGTATATGGTTATAGGATTTATGATGCATAAATTTATGCTATGTGTTATACCATATTTAGAGTTATAGAGATTTCATAATTTTATGAGCTAATATATTATATGTAATTTATTATAAATATAGCATAGTAGAAGGAATGATAACATCACCAATGCACGTGATGTAAAGAGTAAGAAGAATCATATCTCTTATAGTATTAAGCCATAATTTCGAAGGATGATAGTCTCCCAAGTATTCTCATCATATGAGGAAATAGTATCATGTGTTAACAAGGTATCTAAATAATTCTCTAAGTCCTGTGGATTTGAAGGGAAGAAAAAGAAGAAGAGTATGGAAGAGAAAAACATAGATAAAGGGAATAATGTAAAGAAGGGTTTTCCCACATATGATAACTGTGGAAAGAACCAACCTCATAAATTCTTGAAGGGAATGTGAGTTTGTTATAAGTGTGGAGAAAAAGGACATTCATTTCATGATTAAAAAGTTAATAAAATGGTTTTCAAATGTATAATGCTTAAACTGCAATAAAATTGGACACTATGTGAATCAATGTCCCAAGCATCAAAAAAATATACCCCAAATGATGTTACTAGATAATGGTCAAGTTATGATGCTGACATAGATAAAGTGTAATGATTAATATGCCTAGTCAAGAATCATGTCATTTGAATATTTTATCAGCAATGTACTAGTTATAATAATTATGGAATATATGAGGATTTTACTACAGTACTATTTCATTAAGTATTTTAGGTCGTATGATGAATTTTACCAAGGATAAGTGACTCAGTAGAAATTTAATATCTTGGGAAAGTATATGGTTGAGGGAAATAAAACCTTAAATATATTTTTGATGATTAATATAATGATGAAGAAATGATTTATTTGGATAAGTATTGAGTACCTCAAAACTGATTGTTGACTTGTCGATAAGTGTTCAATGTTATTATTGATAGAGTTTACAATATTTTGGATATAAGGAATATATCCAATAGCATGTGTAAGGATGAATTCATGTTTCCAATAAGGTTTTATGGTAATTTGAGTTATTACCATATTTCAAGAGGACACATGATGAAGATATTCACATGTTTGGAATGTGAACATTTAGGGCTTATTCATGTTGATTAAAGGAAAATAAGGTAGAAAATTAATTGAGCAGGATAGATCATGGAGTTCTAAACAAATGAGGATTGCTAAGAACCCCATGTACATGTATCTAGAAAGGATGGATATGATAATTATTCTAAATTATTGGATCATGATCTTTTATAAAGTTAAACCATTTATGAAATAGTTTAAGTTGATAATTATATGAGGTTTTAGAGTTAATGTCACCACATGATGCAACCTATGCTAAGATATGAAGTATAGATAGATCAAGGTACAAACAAAGTATAATATTGTGTTTATAAAATAAAAACGTATATTTATACTCTTATAGAGTGGAATAATTCATCAACTCTAGGAAAAGAGTCTTAAATAGAAATGTTTTCCTATTATAATTTTTTTCATGATATCAATTAAATTTTTCATAACTATAGTTTATGGTTTTGTGGTAATGATCTTTCATTTGAGCATGTTTTCTATCATTTTCCATCAGAACTTGATGGTTTGATTATTCTTCCATGACCATGTTTTCCAATTATAATGCGTAGTTTTGTAGTAACTAATGCATTTATCTTTCCCTCTTATTAAGAGGATATTTTAACTATATTCCTAATGTGGGTTTCCCATAAGGTAATTTTCAAGTATCAACCATTAACTTTTGAAATTCAATTTCAAATTTTGAGGATGAAATTTTTGTGAGGGGAGAATGTAACACCCCAAGGATTTATAAAAAAATAATATTGAAAGCATGAAACATTGATTCTTTACAAAACATCACTTTGTTATAACCTAGCCAGTAAACATAATTTTTCCACCTCTATGATTTGAATTTCAAAAAACTGACATACACGGTTGTGTTTA
Organism: Viscum album; assembly: GCA_963277665.1. Taxonomy (NCBI): domain Eukaryota; kingdom Viridiplantae; phylum Streptophyta; class Magnoliopsida; order Santalales; family Viscaceae; genus Viscum; species Viscum album. The sequence continues at coordinate 219,374,288 of OY728137.1, read as the reverse complement.
GTAAGATATTTTGAGTCTGATATGACAAACTTAATTTTTGGTGAATAGTTACTTACCCTTATGAATAGTAACATACCCTTATGAATAGTAATATGACTAATGGATTAGTAATCTCACTTAATAAATTATAAATAAATTTTTTGTTCCATCATTTCTGTTTTGAGTTCAGTTTTTCTTAAAAATATGATGAATTTGATAAATCGATTTTTCAGGTAAAAATTGAACATTTAAGAGAGATTTAAATTATTATATCAAACTTAGGTTTTATTAATGTTTATAATAATGAAATAGTCTTATCAAAACACTCTTATTTAATTAAAAATTATAACATAATTTATTGGTTTTAAGTGTCGAAGATTTTACTATGCATTTTACTATGCATTATATGTCTGCTATTATTTTTAATAAATAAGTATTTTCATAGATAAAAGTTAAAATTTTCATATTTAGAGAATTATTATGATAAAAAAAATTCTTTTTTTAATTCATAACATTGATATTAGGTTACGCTAAATTTATGAGAATTTTATAAAATACTTTAGTTTTTCATGAATAGTAAAAATACAGTTTTCAGTTTTCGGTATGATTAATGACATCATAATTATATAATAATTAATATAAAATTCTGGTAGACTTTTGTACATTAAAATATGATATGATTTTTCCCAATTTTCCAATAATATGGTCAAATACCATGGGCAAGCCCATGGTTTTACAAATACCACTAATGAGGTGTCCTTTGAAATTAATAAAAAACTCCCTCTCTTTTACTATAAATACTCACTCATTCCTTCATTTTATTTCATTATCAATTCATCATCCTAGAATATCTGGTAGTTTTACCTTCATAAGATTCCTCCTAATGTATCCTCAATCCCCCAAGGTCCCAAACTTCAAGTTTTAGGAGTTACTCTACAAGGTAAGAGAATCTACCACCCTTCTCTTTTTCAAGTACTCTTTTTATGTTATTCTCTTTTAATTTCAATAATATTATGTTAGGATATTTCATTAAATATCCTCATTAATCTCCATATTATGTAATAATGATGATAGACCCCTTTTTCTCTCATAAAAATATTTTATGAATTTTTAAGTGACGTCATTAGGCTGCTGAATTTTCATAAGGGATTTATCAACTTTTCTTTTATTTTCAAGTTCCTTTATTTTCTTTTCTATCCTCACCCAATTTTATCCAAATGCTATGATAACTTCATTACCTAAAATTCACTGTAATTTTTTTATGATAATGGAATAATCCATCATCATCTCTCCTTTCCCCTTCTTTTATATTTGAAATGAAAACACCATCTGAGATGTGTTAATTTATCACATTCAAGGACAACGGGTTTTCAATTTCTATTACCATATTCAATTCTGGTCATAAAACCATTTTTATTGTTGAAAAAGACTAAAATATATGTATTATAACTTATTTAAGGTTATGTAATCTTTTTTTACCCATGATATTAATTTATAAATCAAAATGAGTTCGTTGTGATCAAAAACCGCCAATTAACCCAAACAATTATCATTAAAGTTTTATATAATGATTCATCTTCACTCCTAATAACCAAATAAATTTTATAACCATGTAATATTATTTAGGTTAACAAATAAAATAAAACTTATATTCAGGACAACCATTCTCATCTTACATGTTTATTCTTACATGAATATAAGTAAACCGGTCATGAATACCAAGGAAGAAAGTGCTCCCAAACAATAAAATTGAACCTCTTAAACCCACCAAGAAGGCCATGAATGAACTTAATAAGGATATAATAAATCAATTACATAAATATTATGTTATTTAAATATTAATTAATGAATTTAATTTGGTTATCCAATACACTAAAATCAAGTGAAGAACACCATCTGACATAAGGTATGGGTTTCCTCATCTCACTTCCATTTTTGTGAGACATTCCTTATTCACTACTATTAATTGTGTATGTGTATACATAATTACCATTGATGTATCATATCATGAATATATTTAATTTCATGGTATTATATTTATCATTTTATGATTATTAGTTTTGGTTAATATGATTCGATTGATTACAAAGCGGTAAGGGTTTTCTACCAGAACCTCCATTTTCTTTTAGGTTACTATTTATCTCTCTTAACCCCAATTAAATTATTAATTATTCTTATGTACTAATACTAAATTATGTTTTAATGTTCTATATATGTGTACCAACCATAATCCTTCTTTATTTTATAATTATTTACATGTTTTAAAAGTATATTTCAAAAAAGTCTTCCTGATAAACAACCCCATTTTAAGGGAACTTCTTGAATTCTTAACTATTTTCAAGTGCACTGTGTAATATATTTTAAGACATTATTTTTTTTAAAATAAGACATTTAATCATGAAAAAAACATATTAGTTCGTTTATAGTTTTATTAAAGAAAATACTCCTTTCCATTTTAAAATCTCTTTAATATTTTCCTAAAGTCCCACTAAAATGTTTTATTTCTAAAGTTTCTTTAAAAACTATATTTACATGATTTTACTTTATTGGGTAAACATTTATTCCTTAAATATAATTTCAATGTTATTCCCTCTTCTTTTTTGGGATATAAATTTTTTAAAAATCTTATTTCATGATAAATACAAAAGAACTCTTCTTTCCAAAGTAAAAAAAAATATTTTTCTCGGCTCACTTTAACTTTTATGAGATATACACCTTGTTCATCACTTATTCTTTGCTTGTGGTGTATTTAATTCCCTTTTTTATATCATATAAAGGGTCTAATTATTCTCATTATATTCTAAGGGATTATGATTTGAATTTTTCAAGGTGGTATGGGAAACTTTCGAATGTTTAAGGATTATTTCCTCAAGAAATTTTCAATGGCATCATTTAAAAGTATCTTATCTATGTCAACATCCTTGTTGAATCTTGTAATTAATTGAGGTGTATCTATTATGATGTCATATACAATATGTTTTCTGAGGTTTTTTTATTAGTTTGGTTATGGATGTTCTATCTTGATACCATTCACCACATTACTCCGAATGGTTAGTATTTATCTTTAATGATTGGGGAAAGTATTTAAATTTTATATGTTAGTTTCAATATGAATGTATATGTTTATTATATTCACCACATTAATATGAGGAATGCATTTTACTTAGTAAGTGATGGGTGGATCCCATGATAGCCCCTTTATTCATCGATAGGTCTCATGAGATAAACAACGGTCTTAGAATGAGGCCTTGACAAAATGGTTATTTATGATCTTTGTAGGAGGCCTTGATAGTATGGTTATGATGTCCCACATTATGCATTCCCTCATTATGAAACTAGTAATTGAAAGTCCGTAAGGTTATTCAACTAGTAGAATAACCATGATTATCCCTTATTATGGAATTATTTATTCAGCTATTATTCCTTCCATAATGTGTTCAAGTAAGTTTATTTTTAAAGGCATGTGTGTTTAGTTATTCACCATGACTAATTTTTATGTTTATGATATAATCTGTTGTATTATTTACCCTTAATAAGCATTTTAGCTCACCCATTTCTTATGTTTTATTTTCCCTAGGTTGTAAAGATGGTTATTATGAATGCCTTGAAGGGTTTATCTATGAGTCATGGATGTTCTCAATGTAATTTCATTTATGTATTTCATTTCAAGTTGTAATGTTGAGCTTATGTATGTATCTAGTTTTCCAAAAATACTAAACTATTCATTCCTTCAGGATACGACTTCCTTGTAATCATGATAATGTATTAAAATAATGCATCGTCTTCGTGATTTTTGGTCTGGGGTGTTACATAATAGAACAATTCATATCTTATGAACATCACTATAACCTCACTAAAAATAAATGGGTACTTACTTCTGGTCTAATTGATTTCATAACCCAAAGGGCATCATGCATCTCCAACACAAGCCTGCCACCATGATCTACTCAAACCATAGAGTTGCATTCTCCCTTTATCCCATTATCCTAACCCAACTCAACATCTCATGAGTCATTCATTACTAAAACTAATCTCAAGTTATCAATAATATGACCTTGCCTCTCAATCTATTGGTCTCCCCGGACTCAAGGCATCATCAATGCTTACATCCAATAAGCATGACATTTTTCATGATTCAAGATTAGCCACATGACTACCCATAAACTCAGGCATAATTCCAAGATTATAATCATATACCCACACTCCATCAACCATAAACATATCCAATGAGGGTAAAAATTGATTATCGTATTAATACAGTGTAAAAATAGTAGGGTCGGGCATCTGAAAGATCCTTCTCTTCAAGACCGGTTTGAAAAACAAGATACAAGCACCCAAGTTTATTTCCTTAAAAATAAACCAAGGTATAGAAAATCCTTACAAAATACACAATATCACCACTCATGAATCGATTCCACAAGTTGAATAATCTAACCATGCTTCACGTTCCAAAACACACAACATTAATATGCTAATCCAACCACTTACTCTAGGTCCCACACCCATAGACACACACCCATTTATAATGGAACCACAATACAAACACTCTCTCTAGGGTCCAAAACTACCTAAAAGGGTCTCAACCTAAAAAAATTACAACATATGATGATACAATGTGACACCTCATAGCTTCAAGCTCATAGGACAACTATAGGCACAGTAGGAAACACCCAGTTATCTCGCACACCTGAACCCATCAATGTCACACAACCCATAAGAAAGGGTCTCAAAACTAGGTCACTCTCACATCCCAAACCACAAATACATAGGGTCGGATCACAATACAAGGGATACTCTTCACTATGATCCCTAAAAGTCTTGTCACTTCTTATTTTACTTTATTTAAAGTTTACCATTTTTAAAACTCAAGGATTCACATTTTAAAACTTTTCATTAGGCATTATTTTGAAATTATCAAGTTTTATTAGGTTTCATATTGCATGGTTTTGTTAAATAGAATTTATTCATAGTTTATAAAGGAAAACACCTTATAAGTTTCTTACAGACACTTTATTTAACCAAAACCATCTATTTATATTTTATTTGTATATACCTATCCACTAGAAGTCACATAAGGAGTTGGCCAAGTAGAGTGGCACCATAAAATTATATGTAAACCATATAAATGGTTTTTGAAACTTTAAATACCAACTCATCTAAATTTTTTAAAATCATAGGTAGATATAAATGGCTAGAATACATAATCTATAGATAGTAAATATAACACTGGCACATTTAGTTCTCATATAACTATCAATCACTGACAACATACAAATGACATATCAATCATATGTGACTATTATGATGCAATAATTAATGTCATATCTTACTATAATATTATAAGAGATAAAATCCCATAAACCAATAACATCACATCCATGTAATCTACTCAAGGTGGAAATCAATCAACAGTAAAAGTGCAAATCAAGAACAATAATTCCCACCCCAGGAAACTCAAATTTACCCTCGCATGTGGGGCTACAGGAATAATATCATTACTAAACTCTGACACATTCATAGTATCCTATATACCATTCCAAAAAGGTAATTCAAAATAAAAGTAATGACTCTGATACCACTTTGTGTTGCCTTGTCCTATAATCCACTCGACTGATGCCCCAGGTTGTTCCACCACAAGACCTCAAGCGTGACTCCTCATACACCATAGGTTGCTGACTGACATAAAGGGATTTTGAATATACTACGGGGATATTATACCCTCATATCAAAGTCTAATAATAGTATAAAATAAAATAAATAGATAAATAATCTAGATAAACATCACAATCAGGTAAAGTGTCGATAAATAAATAAATACAACATTAGATGAAATAATAAGTGAATGTGTCATACATATTGGATACCCCATGAGTGGATCATACACAAGTATTAAAAAAGAAATAAAATAATACCAAGTCTAAAAGACTATCCCCAATTGGTCCCAAGTCCTGCTTGATCCCATAATCTAACTCCAACATAGTCAGCCAAGTGATAACCATTAGGCCCTTCCCTGAGGCCTATTCCTATGACAAATAATAGTGTTTTCTCAGGTACCCAAGTGTCATGGAGGCTTTAGAAAGGTGTGAGTATAACTCAGTAGGACACCACTAATGGTGTACCTAAAATAAATAGTCTCATAAGCTGTACATGTAGAATCACTATAAATAAACAATTTAAATAGTTTTAAAATAGTTTATATAAAAGCATAAAACAACAACCAAAGCCTCATGTTCTTGATGATAACCAGGGAAAGTTGTACCATTGTTGATCTCTAAGTCCATGTCCATGATTTACCCTACCTACTTCGACCAGTATTGGGGTGTCTCTAAGTAGGATACAATGGTTGTGGTAACCATAAATATCCATATGGAATCTAGGGTTCAACCTAGAATGACCAATATCACATAGGATCCAAACAATCATCCTATAATTACCATAGAATTTAATCTCTCCTCTCTACATTCTCTATTATCGGTCACCACTCGAATCTAGGCACTCATCCCCGTATTCTGATGGAATCTGAGTGCTCATCCTGGAATTCCTCAACATTAGTCATATGGTTTTAGGCACTCCTACCAGTCTTTTAAAGTCATCAATAATATGGAATCTGAGTTCTCATCCCAAAATTCCTAATCATCAATAATCATATGGAATTAGGTTTATCATCCTGACATTCCCAAGTAGTATATGTCATATGGGATCTAAGGATATCATCTTAGAATTCTTAATCATTAAGCATAATTTTAAAAAATTGATTAATTAACCATTATTTACATTTAATATGTAGTGGTCCAAGGACACCACTCTACCATAGTCATCAACTTTCCACTTAGTTCCCATTTACACTTTAAAAAAATATGATTTATCATTTTTATAAAACTAATTCATTGTATAAACTCAATTTTTTATCCATAAAGGTTTTAACATTTCCTAAGGAAACCACTCAATTACCCTACAACAACTATCATTTAATTATTTCAATTGTGTTTTAAGGGTTTTGGCATTCTTAATACAATTATTTAATAGCATGCTACTACCTATAGGTCCATATAACTTAAATTTCAACCATTTACAATTATAAATAGTTGTAAAATTCTATTTCATAACCATTGATTCTAACTATGATTCCTCTTAAAATCATCTAAAACACGGTTATTCATGTAAATACATCAAGTTATTCCAAGGTTATACTCCCCCACTTGAAATCACTAATTCACATGGTCCAAGACAAATTAAATTGGAATCTAATGAAATAAAATAAAATTTTAAATAGTTAATTTTAAATTAAGTCAAGCACAGTGAAACCGGATTGACCGCACCACATATTCACTTTAAAATTATAAATAATATGGGTTAAATTAAAAGGTACTACCTACCTTACCCTCATAGAAGCCTACATGTCTGATAATAGCCTTTGGTTTAAGAAAAAATATCAGATATCAAAGAAACAGAAAAATTCCATGAAAATAGGGAATTTATCCCATAAATGGCATGAGGAAACATAACATAAAATAAAACAAATAAAGGATGAAAGAGTACTCTTATAATTACCTCAAGCTTTCTGATGCTATATATAGAATTCGATTAGGATACCATATGGTGAAGTTCCACCATGGAAGAGAAGATAGGGGGAGGGAGGTTGCACTACAATTGGGTGAAATGGGAGATAAAAGAGGGTTAAACCCTTTTAAAACTAGAAGGGAGAAAAGATAAATCCGCCCTTTTTTAAAGGGGTGCGTAGTTTGGCTACACGGTTAGCCAAATAGTGTGGAAACCATGTTACTTACACTATCCATGGATAACCCCTTAGCATGGTTATGGAGAACAATTTCACAAATTGTGTGAAAATCATGCAAAATGTCTTCAATTCACTATAGACATTCACACGGTCTCTAGGGCCTACCATATAGTTTTACAAACCATGTTCCTATGTATTTTAGGCTTCATGGTTTGGATTCATGGTTAGCACTAACCATGTGATAACTGTGTGCCTTAATCTACAACTCTAAAATCCCAAACTTTGTGCCCCAAACCCCTAAGGTACTTCTGATACCCCATAGAAACTTTCTACCAGGTCTAAAATGGGTCTTTTAAGGGGTTTCCACCCTCAAAATTCTGTTTCAATGCTCAGTTCAAAAACTTGCTTAACCACCAGTTTGAAAACTCGAACATTTTTCAAAAAAACTGAGCACCTATATGAAACCATGGCCTTAAATTATTTCCTTTTAAATATCATTTAAAAATAATTATTTAAAAAAAATAAAATCCACGTTTAGACTATTTAGATATAAATCCTTTTTATTTATAACCATATGGATACCAACACAATACCTTCAATTCCAAAACATTTTTCATAAAAACAAACCTTCACTCACTTTAGGACCAAAATAGGGTTAAAAATATTTCTAAAATATTAGGTTCATTTTAAATAAGCTATTGAAACCTTTCTATACGCACTTAACATTAAATCGCTATTTTATAAATCAAAACCATTAAAATATCCATTATGTAAAGTGAGAAATACTTCATAGATCATTTATATATTTCATTTTAACCATCACATATAGGTATAATTCAATAAAAAATACATTTAAAAATATAAAGAATTAAATGTTATGAAAAATAAAGGAAACACAGAAAATAACCTACCTCAATCAAGCAGTGATCAAGATAAAAATTGTCGGCTTAGATGACAAGCACTCAAACAAGAAATGAGTGATTTCCCCCAAGACCTAACAATAAAAAATGTTAAGATTAATTCACCCTGAAACAAAAATCTAACCTTAGAAACCCCTATGGTTTTTGGGAAAGGAAGAAACTAGAAGGGAAAGGGAAAGGGGGATATAGGGAAAGAAATGGGTAAGAATGAGGGTCACACCTTGAGACATTGATTGGAATTGATGAAGGAGATGCCAAAAATCTGGAGAAAAGATAATAAGAGGATCTCCCCTCATGTGACTTAGCTTAGTCGAATAAGAGGGGAAATAAGGGGGTCAAGGCCTTAAGGGTCTATGGGGGGAAGGGTAAAACTAAAAAAATAAAGGGGGATGCTCCATGGCATGGTGGACCTCCCAGACACCCCTTACGGCATAGCCCATAAGGCTATAGTGTGGAGGTGCCCAAATATCCAGGCCTAAGGCTTTGCTCCCTTAGACACCATAGCCTCTATGTTATGGCATGGATTCCTCCACCGAACACCCTCTGTATCATATCCTCTAGCTTATTCCACAGAGAACCTCAAACACGTAAGGCCAAGGAACCTGATCACCCAACTCACTGTGACTTGGACCTCCTTATTTTAGTATGAAGACACTCACTAAATTCCCACTATATTGTATTCATCATCTTTGTATCACTGTCCAAGCACCACACCCCTGTGTAAATCCATTTTAACTTTACACACTACCCTTACACAACTCTCAACTTACCCTTATGTAACTCCAAAAAACTACCATTACGCAACACCCACCATGACACAACTTAATCCCTACAGTGTGACCTTCCTTCCTAACCCTTACAGAACACCCAAACTCACCCTCACACAACACCCTCCATGTCATAGATCAAGGATTACGTCATGGAGATCCTTATTTAGGAATAACTAAGGGCTTTGGGGCCAACTGTTACAATGTAGCCTCCCTAGGCTATGGCGTAGTATGTGGGGATACCCTTACGTAGCATAGGAAAGGATTCTCCATGATATATCCATAGGGATTACATCGTGGTCTACTATATTCAAGGCCTAAAATTCTACAAAATTTCCAGAAACACCTAAGAACAACAGAAACACTAGAAAAACATATAATAACCTAAAATAAAATAAAATAAAATAGTGAAACGGGGGTGTGACAAAATGATAAACTGGTGATTATTCTTTGTTTTATTAAATATTATTAAAATAGTTTTAAGAATATAAAAGGTATCATAGTAAAGGTAATCTCTACTTTATAATTTATTCATATTAGTTGTATATATGTATATATAGATATACATTTTATGAAGTGAAATGATAATTAACCTCTCAAAGTATGACTTTGATTTTATCCCTAATCAATGTTAGCCATATAGTTTTATAGGTGGTGGTAAAATGTTTAGGTTATCATAAGTAGGATTCTTGTATAATATATAGAATATTCTCATGAGGTGAAAAACAAAAGAAATGTTCTTTTGTGTGTGTTTTATAACCCACTAAGTATACTACGTGGAGTGTCATGCACTATGTCTCTAGTATACTTGGGGTGCATGGATCATATCGGGTCCTCATTACCTAAGGTTGGTGGGATACCTAGTATAAAAATATTCATAATTTGATACATTTATTATGAAAACCATTGTGGATTATCCAATCAGGGTGTGGTTAGGTATGTTGTTGATCACATCATTGATTGGAGCTAAACCAAGTATGATTTTTCCTCTCATATGATGAGTATGTTATCTGGGACCTCAATTGAGATAAAATAGGGAATGTGTTGCCACACATAGATAGTACATATTATGTGTTTATCTATCTGGATTAGGGGTATGTGATGTTCTCATCCATAAAGTTGAACAACATGTGATGTATTTATCAATCAGGTTAGTCTATACCTGGAGAGTTGAGAATATATGAGTTGGCTATATGGGATTGACATATACCATGTCCCATGGTCAATAAATGTCTTAAAAAGGGAATATATGAGAATTTATTCCATCATGATATGCAGTTAGTGGCTACAAGTATATAAATACATGTGTTTCACTATCAAAAAATCAGGCTACGTCTGCACCTTTACAACCATGATCATAAAAACCATGGTTGTAGGGTAGCCTATGATCATGATTAAACAAGGATTATGGTCATAGGCCTCCCACCTAAATAGTAAAACAAGGACTATGATGGTAAGTGTGCACGAGAAAATGGGAATCCCATGGGAATAGTAAAGGTATGGTGTAGGAAAGGCATATAACCATGGTCTATATGGACTGTGGTTTTAGGTTTCAGGACCCACCATATTTTTTATTTTTTTTAAATTATAATAATTATAATTATATAAAATTTTATATACATATAGATATACATTTATATACACATACATAGACACATAAATTATGTCTTAGGTTAGTGGTAAAGTGTTAGATTGAATATTTAAGAGGTTTTGGGGAACATGAGCCTTAGCCCGGTTGGTAAGGACTCCGTAAGTGCATCCAAGCAACCAGGGATCAAATCCAGGTGGAGGAAGAATTTCTGGGGTTTCTATAGCAGTACTTTAGTAGGGACTGTAGCAGGAACTATGCAGTACTGTAGCAGGCACTGTAGTGAGAACTGTAGCAGGCACTGTTTTCCACTGTAGCAGTCAGGAATATACCCCCGTTTGGGCCTTCAGGCCACCGATTTGGCCCCTAAGTATGTTAAGGCCTTCGGGCCACCCAGGCCTTCAGGTCAGTAATGCCTTAGGGCCACCTCAAGGCCTTTGGGCCACCTTAAGTGCAAATGTAAACCAGACAACCTACAAGGAACAAACTCTACAAGGAGGATGAGCAAGGAGCTTTCACCACAACAGAAGCTAAATGGATTGCAAGAATGAGAGGGTATGGCACCTGCCATCGGGACAAGCCTGTGTATGCACGAGAATGCCTACCGAAAAGCCATGCGAAGGTGGAGAGCTGATTTCACGATGAAGATGCTGGGGAGGAGCAGTTCCAAGTAGTTAGTCTGGGTTGTATGTAATGCTTAAAGCCTACGGGCAATGGTTTCCTCTAAGGTCTACTATCCATTTAATAATTATGCCTACGGGCCTTGTAAGGGTTCCACCTCACCCCTTGAAAGGTGGATTATCAAAAATCAATAAAAAATGAAGCCCTTCGGGCCATTGGAGGTAAAATGGAGGAGGTTTTGGGGTCAAATCTCATCGGGCACTTTAATTTTTTTAAAGGTTATGGCCATGGTTATAAATCATGGTTGAAGTACCCTATGACCATGGATTTTAACCATAGTTGTAGCATGGGACCCTATTCCAATGGAAATAGCATCCATAGTCTATGTGGATCATGGAAAAATGCTATAATCATGGTATCAGAGTCTACTTCCATGATTTTATAGAAGTATCACTACAAGAAAATAGTGTTTCAGTAGTGGTTTTTTCACGGTGGTTTTTAAAACTGTCATTAAATGTTTTTAAAATATTTTTTATAAATGTTTTAAATTTTCTTCAAGAAAAAAATTACATTTTTTTAGAGGTGGTTTTTTAAAAAAACCGTCGTGAATTAGCAACGGTTTTTTCAAAACCGCTGCAAAATTGAATAAAAAAAATTAAAAAAAATATTTATTTATTTATTATTATTTATTATTTGTTATTTAGAATCAAATATAGTTTATTATTTATAATTTTAATTATTTATAATTTTAATTATTTATAATTTTAATTATTTATAATTTTAATTATTTATAATTTTAATTATTTATAATTTTAATTATTTATAATGTGTCAATTAATAAATATTTATAATTATTAGTTAATAATATTATTAAACTGAAAAAAAAATCTTTAATAAGTTGAAAAACAGATTTCAGCATCAAATGACCATAACTTTTGATTCGGGAGTCCATTTTAGCTCCACAACCAGTCAAATTGAATCTTATCAGATGAGATAAAACCAAGTGAGATTTAAATCATGTGATAATAAAAGGGAAAAATATATTCAAATTTCAAAAGTTAAAAATTGAACTCGAACTTCAAACGGCTATAACTTTTAATCCAGGAGTCTCTTTGGGCTCTGCCACATATCAAATCAAAGTTTGCGACAAGATTTACGCCGTTTAGTTCTAGTTTCAACTCTTTGAGTATTATACCCCTTTTTATTCCACCATAAATGTAACTCCCTGACCCCAATTACCCAGGGTCTGTGCTTTATTACATAACATTGACATGATACAAGGAATCAAGTCCCTAAAGACCGATCAGTTTAGGCCTCGTCCAAAACCATATATCAAATTGGGAAATACCTTGGCCAATTCCACATCTAATTGTCTTATGAGACCTACCTATGCATCAAGAATCTATATCGGGCTCCACCCATCACATACTAAGTCCAATACATTCCTTATATGAAAAGGTTGAAACATAAACATTCGTATTAAAACTAGCATATGAAATGTCAATACTTTAACCATAAACCATGAATGGCACAAAAACAAATCATCCACAGTCAAACATATCACAAAACCTTAAATAAAATATGGAATATTTTTATCATAATAAATCAACTTCAAACGAGTGTAAAATTTATCAAAGGATGTTGACATAAATGAAATCAAAACTATTTGAGAGAGATATATCTTTCTATTTTGAAATCATTTAAGAGTCACATAATTATAAAATAAAACATTTATTTTTAAAATATTCTTATAAGCTTGTAAGGTAATCTTCGATGATGTTATAACGATGGAAAATAGCTGCACCCACTGTATAAGTTAAAAAACATTCTTACCATAATTTTGTCGAAAAGGTCATAAAGTACCTTATTTGGAAAATGATGGAAAGATTAATTTTAAAAAATATAAGGTCAAATAATGGTATAAATGACTTTAACCCATAATTTATTAAATATTAAAGATGTTTTGAAATATATTTTTAAGAAAACACGGATGTGGATGATAAATAGGTCTCAGTAGATACTTACGCAAAAACAACCTCAGATAATAAAGAGATTGTGAAATTAACCCTTACCTTGTACTTTTCCTTAGTCTATGGTATGTTAACCTCATGTATAATATTTAAAACATTTTTATTAAATTATAAAATAACTATATACATAAATATGATATCATATATGATCCTCTAATATTTCTTTGTTAATAATATTTCAGTAGTATCATCGTTTTGGGTGTTAACTAATTCATTTTCCTTTATATGATTGGTTAAGTAAGCCATGTTTTTTATGTATAGGATGTATTTGATTCATATACATAATGATATTATGTTCATAAACATTATTTTTAATCATAAAATGAAAATTATTCTTGAATGGTTACGATGGGGAAATGAATCTCAGCGCGTTCGTGGAGACGGTAATCTGTACGTACACGCGAGCGACAATATCATTATATTGATGGATAAATCATATGTAATTGGATGGTATAACATATATACAGATTAATTAACATGTTATATTTATTATTTATATCATTTATACTCATTATTATACCCATCCAAATAATTAAGTTTTTGAATAACAAACTACACCACGACATGGAGATGGTAAGTTGTACGTACACACGTATGGTGACTTTGTCATTCATATGATGGATAGAATAATGAATATGGTTGTACCATTTTTATAATAACATCATAGTATATAGAATATACTGGAGTTATTATTTTATAATGGAAACAAAAAAGAAAGAAGAAGTGGAAGAAGAAAAGAACTTGAAAGAGGTGATGAAATATTTACCTCTTCTTCGGGTTCTTCCTTTTGATTTGATCAAGAGGGATCTTTAGGTTGGATTTATGACCAAAGGAAGGCCTCTAGGATGATGTTAGGGGAGTTGGGAGGATATTTGGGTAGGTTTTGGCCGAGCCAAATGGCTTTGGAGGTGTGAAATTAAGAGAAGGGGAAGTGCCCTTTTATAAGAGAGGTGAGGGTCACTTTAGGAAAAGCTTGAAATATTATTTTATAATAAAATAATTTTTGGTTTATAATGGATCCAAAATGAATTATTTGAAGGATAAGGTGGTTATGGGTCAAAAACCTCTCAACCAATACGTTTTATACAGGTTTGGTTCATCATATTAACCTTATCTTTTAGATTTAACTCTTAGTTAAATAGTTTGACATTTACCATGTCTCTTTGTATTTTTATATTATATGGTTAATAAACTTACTATAAACTACCAAGAGAACCCCAAGTGGTTAATTATTAAAATATATAACCTTATCTAATTATTTTCGCCAAATATTAGATTTTTATGAATATTATATCAATTAATAATATAGTATTTGTTTTAAAAACTCAATTATGTTAATTTTGACACTACTTAGTATTTGATTTTTTTTGAAATCTATTAAAACTTTATCACTTAAAATAAAATTTATTTAACCAACCCTATCATGTCATATTAACCTATAAAATTAGTGTAATTCATCAGAAGTCTCAATTTACATTTATTTGGATATTTATAATATCAATTATTTTAATATTTCATTAATAAGGTAATTACTGCATCATCATTGTGCAATAAATAAATTAAATTATTTAATGTCTAAAAATTATAAATAAAATACCATTATGTAGGAAATATTTTTATATTTCTAATGAATATTTATAGTTAAATTTATATTGTGTGTAACCCTATATTAAAAATGGTTTAGTTATTAAACTTTGAATTTTACTCTTTTAACTCTTCTTTAAATAAAATAATAATAAATGTTCTAATCTAATCCAAGTAGACCAAAGGAGGTCATATATTATTCCTAAGGTTGTTTTTGGTCGAATTATACTTATCCAATAGAATTAGGACATGTGTTAGGGTAATTATGATATCATTTTTACCCTTAATTACCCTATTTACCTTTAATCATGGTAAATAAAAGTCAAAAGTTACTATTCACCAAAAAATATTTTCATCTTATTGAACCACATTTTACTTACTGATATTAACCATGTCTCACGGATTTTTGAAATTCAACTCACAGAAGCGGTAAAATTAAGTTTTATACAAATTTGCAAATGCTCTTAGGAGGTGGGTAAAAGACGGTAAAAAGTTCAATAAAATTTTTATATATCTAAACTTATTATAAAATGACTCAATGAATTACATTGAACTTATATAGGTATTATGTATCTATTTTGACCTAAAATAAATTTAAATAAAATAAATAATTATTTAAATAAAGAGTCGGTTTTAACCAATAACCCAGTGTTATTCACTATTCATCAAAAATTGAATGTTTTCAGAAAAATACCAAAAATTCACCCTAAGCTAATTTCGATATTCTAAATTCAAAAATGAAGTACATTTTGAAAAATAAAATTTATAAAATTTCAAAAAGTTGGTATTACTATTCATAACAGCTAGTTTGATTGGTCGTGGTGTGTTAGAATCTCAAAGTTGCGTATAATGAAAGATATTGCATTATTCAAAGGGAAACGTACCGTGGAAGCTTGGGGTGTTACAAGAAAGGCCCCATAAGGCCTCCAAAATAGAGATTTTAGTTGCAGACCCCGATTTCTTAAAATTCAAACGGTTATAACCTTTTATCCAAGTGTTTGTTCGGCCTCTACCACATATCACATCAAAGTTCATTTCATTATCTTCAATTTGACTGGTTGTTGCACTCAAAAAGTAGTTCCAAACCAGATTTTATGGTCATTTCAGTGTTTTTAGGGTTTTCAGAGATTCTTAACATTTTATGATTTATCTATTTATTTAATAATTACTTATCAATTAATGAATATTTATTTATTTATTTATTTATTTATTATTTATTTATTTATTTATTATTTCTTTATTATTTATTATTATTTCTTTATTTCTTTATTTATCAATTTATTTATTGATAAATTTATTTATTTAATATTTAATATTTATTTATTTATTTATTATTTAGTTACTATGTACTCATTATTTATTGATTTATTTTTAATTTATTAATTAATTATTAATTATTTAATTATTATTAGCGTATTACTCATTTATTATTTATTTATTCTTTATTTATTATTTATTTATTATTTTTTCGTTATTTATTAATTATTTATTAATTATTTACTTATTATTTATTTATTAATTATTTATTTATTATTTATTTATTAAATATTAAATATCAAATATCAAATATCAAATATTAATTAAGAATTATAAATTATTAATTATCAATTATTATTTATTATTTATTATTTATTATTTATTATTTATTATTTATTATTTATTATTTATTATTTATTATTTATTATTTATTATTTATTATTTATTATTTATTTATTTATCTATTTAATTATTTATGTATTTATTTATTTATTATTAATTCTTTATTCTTTATTATTTATTCTTTACTATTTATTATTTATTAATTATTAATTTATTTTTAATTTACTAAATATTAATTTATTATTAGTTTATTATTCATTTATTATTTATTTATTTATTATTTATTTAATTATTCAATATTCATTATAAATTAATTATTAATTATTAATTTCCTAATGATTTCTTAATAATTTATAAATCTTTAAATATTAATTATCAATTCTTAATGATCAATTATTAATTATTAGTTATTATTAATTATTTATTTTTTATTTTTTATTTTTTATTATTTATTATTTATTATTTATTATTTATTATTTACTATTTATTATTTATTATTTACTATTCATTATTTATTATTTACTATTTATTATTTATTATTTACTATTCATTATTCATTATTCAATATTTATTCTTTATTATTTTTTATTTTTTATTTTTTATTTTTTATTTTTTATTTTTTATTTTTTATTTATTTATCTATTATTTATTAATTTATTTTTCATTTTTTCTTTATTTATCATATATTAAATTATTTTTTCATTAATTTCTTATTTATACATTATTTATATGTTATATGTTATATGTTATATATTATATATTATATATTATATATTATATATTATATGTTATATATTATATATTATATATTATATATTATATATTAATTTATTATTTATTATGCACACATTAATAAATAATTTATTTTTACTTTATTAATTAATTATTAATTAATTAATTATTATTAGTTTATTATGCATTTATTATTTATTTATTTATTCTTTATTCGTTATTTATTAATTACTTATTAATTATTTTTTTAATTATTAATTTATTAATTATTATTTATATATTAATTATTTATTAAATATTAAATATTGAATATTAAATATTAAATAATAATTATTAGTTATTAATTATCTATAATTAATTATTAGTTATTATTAATTATTAATTATTAATTAATATTTATTTTTTTATTTATCTATTTATTTATTTATGTATTTATTTATTTATTATTAATTCTTTATTATTTATTGTTTATTAATTTATTTTTAATTTACTAAATATTAATTTATTATTAGTTTATTATTAATTTGTTATTTATTTATTTATTATTTATTTATTTATTCAATATTCATAAATTATTAATTATTGATTATTAATTTCTTAATAATTTCTGAATAATTTCTTAATTATTTAAAAAAAATTAAATATTAATTCTTAATGATCAATTATTAATTATTTTCTATTATTAATTATTAATTATTTATATTAATTTTTAATTATTTCTTATTTACTATTTATTATTTATTATTTAGTATTTAGTATTTTGTATTCACTATTTATTACACCTTATTTATTATTTATTATTTATTATTTATTTATTTAACCATTATTTATTAATTTTTTATTTATTTTTTATTTATTTATCATATATTAAATTATTTTTTCATTAATTTATTTTTTATACATTACTTATATATTATATGTTATATATTATATATTATATGTTATATATTATCTATTATGTGTTATATATTATATATTATATATTATGTATTATATATTGTGTATTATATATTATGTATTATATGTTATGTAATATATATTGTGTATTATATATTATGTATTATATATTGTTTATTATATATTATGTATTATATATTGTGTATTATATATTATGTATTATATATTATGTTTTGGATGGGTTTTCACAAGGTATTACATATGATGTAATTTATGATCAAGTTAATGATAACTTTCCAAAATTGTTTGGAATATATCCCAAAGGTTTTTTGGATATGATTTCATAAGTTATTATACATGATACAATATAAAGTGAAATGGCACAAAGCCCTTTTAGGATTTACTTTAAGTGGGAGACTGTAAGGAATATGCCCTAAAGCCAAAATCTCATGTGATGCATTTTAGTGGCTATCGCCTTGAGATTATGTGTCACGACTTGTCCCCTGGGCCCGTGTCGTGACTACCCCAAGCCCACCTTCCATAGGCCAGGGGCTGACGACTAGCATCGAAAGGCGTATTCCCTAAACCAGGAAGGCAATACCTTTATATCCTGTAAGCACACACAACCAAGCCCCAGAAAGATACGAACACAAGTAAACTGTATAGTATAAAGAGTGTGTACAGTAAGAAAAAAGGGCTAGAATACAAGCCCAACTGGAAAGTACAAGAAAACTGGAAAGTACAAGTAAACTGGAACAGCACCTGTGAACACCCACCAAGGATCCTACCTGAAGGGTAGGTATAGCTCTCAAATGGTCGTCTCTACGGTACACCTCGTCTAAGGTCCACCTCTGAGCCACCACCAGTCCTGGTACCCTTGTCCTTAGTCAGCGCTATCCATCGTCTGCACCAAACACAACAAGGTGCGGGCGTAGCCCGTGCAGGGGTGAGTATAACGATACTCAGTAGGGACCCCAAGACCCTCGAAGGTCTCACAAAACCCACAAAGGATAAACCATAAATCATTAAAACATCTGACAACTATACTTAAGTATATGCCCATACATATACCTAAGTTATCAAGTGTACCCATCTCATTTATGAGGAAACACATGGCCCAACTCTTAGCCCAAGCTCAACTGTTCCACGAAGGAAAGAATACCACAAAGGTACCACCACAAAGGTAAGTACCAAAAAGGTAAATCCACAAAGAAGAATACCACAAAGGTATCACCACGAAGGTAAGTACCACAAAGGTACGCCACACCAAAGAATACAACAAATGTATCACCACGAAGGTAAGTACCACAAAGGTACGCCACATAGAAGAATACCATAAGTGTATCACCACGAAGGTAAGTACTACAAAGGTACGCCACACAGAAGATTACCACAAGGGTATCACCACAAAGGTAAGTACCACAAAGGTAGGCCACACAGAAGAATACCACAAAGGTATCACCGCGAAGGTAAATACTCATCTCACAATAGGTATAACATAGGTGTGGTAGTAAAGATGATTAGATGTAACTACTGAATCATCTTACTCTGTTAAAAGGCAGACCCACGTAGGATCCTAAATTATTAGACCCATATAGAATCCTAAATCATCAAACCCACATAGGATCCTAGTACATCATTAGACCCACATAGGATCCTAGTACATCAGACCCATGTAGGATCCTAGAGTAGTCCCATGTGAATTCCTAGAGTGGATCCAAGTGAGACTCTTGAACACAGACCCACAAAGGATCCCAAAGCACAAACCCACATAGGATCCCTTTCTCATGTTACAGCCAGCTACAGGGTTCTCGCATTAAGCTCTCTTGATTCTAGGAGGGTCCTCTCCTCAAGCCACGGGTCGAAAACTCCAAATTTCATGAAGTCCTGTGATAAAGTATCTCAAAGAACTGCCATGTAAAAGGGGTCTTAATGCAACATACAGTGCATCAATCGGACGCCCGGTCTATAAGTTATTGGCCTTTTAGTCCCGAGGGCCCAGTTGGATTTGTGTTCGATCCAACCTGCTTGTACCCCAACTTTATCCAAATATTAATTGGGGTATACCAAAAGTACTATCTTTCCTCAAGGTTTCTGGTGCCGTAGACGGTACGTCAAACGGACGTCCGTAGCTCAAAATATGGCTGAAAGAGCGAAAAGGGTCGAACTTGGTCCGGGTCTGATCTGACCCGTTTGGACTAACCCGGCCTGCTAGCGCAGCCCGCTGGGCGGTCCGCGGTGCGACGGCCCGCTGGGTCCGTGGTGCGGAGGCCCGCTGGGTCCGTGGTGCGGCGGCCCGCTGGGTCCGCGGTGCGGCGGCCCGCTGGGTCCGCGGTGCGGCGGCCCGCTGGATCCGCGGTGCGGCGGCCCGCTGGGTCCATGGTTTCGCGGTCTACTGGGTCCACGGTGCGGCCCGCGAATGTTCGTAGCTCAAAATATGGTCGAAAGAGTGAAAAGGGTCGAAGTTGGTCCGGGTCCGATCCGACCCGGTTGGACTGACCCGGCCCGACCTAGCCTGCTAGCGCAGCCCATTGGGTGGTCCGCGGTGCGGCGGCCTGTTGGGTCCGGGGTGCGGTGGCCTGCTGGGTCCCTAGTGCGGCGGCTCGCTGGGTCCGCGGTGCAGCGGCCCGCTGGGTCCGCGGTGTCGCGGTCCACTGGGTCACCGGTGCAGCCTGCGGTGGTGGCTCGTAGGTCTGCTCGGCACATGGTTGGCCGGTCAGCCAGCTGTCCTCCTCCGCAAGGCGCGGTCGTGTGCTGCGCCATTTCCAGCAGCTGGCAGCAAGCCAAACACCTTCCCCTCACCGTCGTGGCACAAGGTCGCGGCCCTTCTCCGGCGGCGCGGTCGCGCCGCCCCCTTCATCAGGAATGGTTGGAGTTTCGGCCACCGTTCCTGAGCCCTTCCAGTGCCAGTCGCCGTCCTCCTCCATCGTGAAGAACACATCAAAAAACACAAGGTTGCGGAGGGGTCGGGCCATGTTTGTTTGGCTCGCACCCTCCGCGTTAGAGCGGTAGCAAGCAGCTTGTTTATTATTGAATCATGAAGAACTTCAAGAACAGGGAAAGGGTATACAAAAAACAAACCCTACCTCATGTTCGTTGGAGAGCGTCTGCGTTTGAAGAAGTGTCGGCGTTCGTCATCCCTGCAAAAAACCTCCCGCAGTGCCGCTCGATCGTCGTTCTTCGGTTCATGGTTCGGGGTCACTCGTCGTCGCCCGCGGGAACAAGCTCCGTCCTCCAATTGTTGGGTGTCGCGACACTTTACCAGAGCTTCGTCGCTTGGTGAAGTCGTGCCAATACCTCCCCCCCCCCCCCCCGAGCTCCATATAAATAGAAGAGGGGGAGGGTAAGTAACGATCGTGGAATTTAGGAAGGTTCAATTAATAAGAACCTTCCTAAATTCCAATGACGTTGTTACTTAGTATTTGAAAGGTCAAGTCATTTAATTTATGTTGGTACAATTAAATGACACAAATAATTACATTACGTTGGCATAATTAAATTGGAGGATTCCAAGGGGCTCCCCCACATTTAAGAGGGTTCGGGTGGTCCCCACCACCATGAATTCACAAATGGGGGTTATCTATCTCGGGCGGTCCCCACCTCTAAGCATTCAATTGGGAGGTTAAAAATAAAATAAAAAGTTTTTCTTTATTTTATTTTTTATCTCTACGAAAAAACACGAAAACTAACTTTCACCCTCGACCAACTGCAGTCGAGGTGAAGGTCTCCTTAAGCGAATATCAGCGCTGCGAGTTCAACAGTGTCCTAAGATTTCAATTCCGAGCACTGATTCAAAAGATACAAAAACCTGCCCACGCGTTTACTAAAAGTACCTGAAAAAAAATTCAGAAATTAATTTCAGGCACACTGGCCCTCGGAATCACGCGCCGTCAATTTTCACAGACTCATAAAATTCCCATATAATTAAAAAAAATACATGGAATTTTCAGGTCTTTACATTCTCCCCACCATAGCGATTAGTGTCTCTGTAAGCCACAACTCAAACTAAGGGAACAAGTGGGGGTACTGAGCACGTATTTGAGCCTCCCGCTCCCGTGTGCTCTCCTGGAGGTTCCCGTGCTACCAACGAATGAACACCATAGGTATCGAACATCCACGAAGGTCTCGCTCCTGTTGATCCTCAATCTCTACTGAAACCTCCATAAAAGTCGTCACATCATCAACATCCAACTCGCCAAGGTCGATGATGTGATATGGGTCATGCACATATCTCCTCAGCTAGGATACGTGGAAGACGTCATGCACCCAGTGCAACTGAGGTGGAAGAGCTAAGCGGTAAGCCACCTCGCCAACTCTGTTGAGGACCTGAAAAGATCTGATGAATCTCAGAGATAATTTTCCACCTTGGCCAAATCTCTGCAAACCTTCTCGAGGTGAGACTCGTAGAAAGACGTGGTCACCATCCTCAAACTCTAGAGGTCTCTGTCTCCTGTCGGCATAAGACTTTTGCCTACTCTGTGCAATTTTCATCTACTTCTGGATAATCTGCACTTTCTTTGTGGTAGCCCGTACCATCTCTGGTCCCACTAGTGCTGACTCCCCTAGGTCAGTCCAACACAAAGGTGATCTCCAAGGTCGCTCGTACAACGCCTCGAAAGGTGTCATCCCAATGGTGGAGTGATAGTTGTTGTTGTATGCAAACTCCACCAAAGGCAAGTGATCCTCCCAGCTGCGACCAAAGTCAAGGACACAAGCACGGAGCATGTCCTCGAGGGTCTGAATGGTCTGTTCAGTCTGGCCATCCGTCTGCAAATGGAAGGCGGTGCTCAAATGAAGTTGCGTCCCGAAATCCTCCTGCAACTCCTTCCATAGTCGGGAAGTAAAACGGGCATCACTATTGGAGACAATCGTCGAGGGTACTCCATGTATCCGCAAAATCTTCTGCACATAGAGGCATCCCAAGCTCTCTACTGAACCCTGCTCTCTGATCGATAGGAAGTGGGCTGACTTGGTGAGTCGGTCGACGATCACCCAAATCGAGTCATGTCCCCTGGATGTACGTGGAAGTCCTGTCACGAAGTCCATGGATATCTCATCTCACATCCACTTTGGGACCTCTAAAGGCTGAACTAAGCCTGCTGGTACCTGATGCTCTATCTTCACTTGCTGACAAGTGAGGCATCGAGAGACAAACTTTACTACTACATTCTTCATTCCTGACCACTAAGGGTGTAATTTTGGCCCGGGGGCCCGAAAGCCCGACAGGCCCGGCCCGAAAGCCCGAGTGGCCCGGCCCGGCAAAGCCCGCATCGGGTTAGGCCGGGCCCGGGCCGCAGGTTCCGCGGGTCAGGCCTGAGCCTTTCCAGCCAGGTCTGCGGGTCAGGCCAGGCCGGCCTGAAAAAGCCTGGCCCGCTGGCCCGCGCGAAGCCCGGCCCATTGTAAAAGATATAACGGGGGAACTGCGGGTAGGGGGATTTGATCCCCCTACCTCAAGCTCCCAAGGCTGCGCCTAGACCAACTGGTCCAGGCACTGCGCCTGTAAATTAATCACAGGTCTATATATATATAGATATATTTATATATATATATATATGTAGATCTATATATCTATCTATCTATATATATCTATATCTATATATATATATATATAGATATATCTATCTCTATATACATATATCTATATATACATATATCTCTATATACATATATCTCTATATACATATATCTATATATACATATATCTATATTTATCTATATTTATATATAGATATATGTATATATATATATATATCTATTTCTATATATATATATATGTATATATCTATCTATATATACATATATCTATGTATATATATCTCTATATCTATATATCTCTATCTATATATATATTTATACATATATATATATATTAATATATATATCTCTATCTCTATATACATATATCTCTTTATATATCTGTATATATACATACATCTATATATATATATCTATATATACATGTATCTTTATACATTTATATGTATCTATATATATCTCTGTGTGTGTGTGTGTGTGTGTATTTCTATCTATATGTGCATATATCATTATATATTAACAAAAAATGATATTATATATATACATATAATTATTATTATATATAATTATAATGTGTGTATAAATATATATATACAACGATATATAATTATATATATAATAGTTTATATATAAAAACAAAGTCATTAATAATATATATCAATTAAGTGTGGTTTTTAAAAATCCATTAATAATATATATATGTGTGTGTGTGTGTGTGTGTGTGTGTATGATTTAATATAATATATATATATATATATAAACAAATCTATTAATAAATATATATATATATATATATATCAATGATTTAATATTATATATATAGAATAACTTGTTGTATATTAATAAAAAAATAAGTATGGTTTTTAAAAATCCATTAATAATATATATATGTGTTTGTATATGTATATGTATATGATATAATATATATATATATATATATCAATGATTTAATAGAATAGTGTATATATATAAACAAAGACATTAATAATATATATCAATTAAGTGTGGTCTTTAAAAATCCATTAATAATATATATATGTATATGTATATGTATATGATTTAATATAATATATATATATATAAACAAAGCTATTAATATATATCTATATATATCAATGATTTAATATTATATATATATAATAACTTGTTGTATATTAATAAAAAAATAAGTATGGTTTTTAAAAATCTATTGATAATATATATATGTGTGTGTATGTGTGTATATGTATATGATATAATATAATATATATGTATATAAAAAATGCTATTAATATATACATATATATATCGATGATTTAATATAATAGTGTATATATATAAACAAAGCCATTAATAATATACATCAATTAAGTGTGGTTTTTAAAAATCCATTAATAATATATATATATATATATATATATATGTATGTATATGTATATGTATATGATTTAATATAATATATATATATATAAACAAAGAAATATATATATATATATCAATGATTTAATATTTTATATATATAATAACTTGTTGTATATTAATAAAAAAATAACACACTCACCTAATGATGTTCGTGCAAGTCCCTCAACTTCATTAATTTTTTTAAGTACGTTGCAACATGCATAAATTATATATACTATACATATATAAATCTATTTAGGAAAAAAAATTAACTCACCCAATGATGTTCGCGCACACCCTCTAATTATTTTTTTACAATTTTCTCATATTATATATATATATATAATAACTTATTATATATTAACAAAAAATAACTACTCACTAAATGATATTCGCACACCCCCAACCTCATTATTTTTTTAAAATATGATAAAACTTTCATATATTATATATACTATATATACATATATAAATCTATTTAGAAAAAAAATAATTCACCCACTGCTGCGCACCCGCTAAGGGTGTAATTTCAGTCCAGACAGGGTCGGGTCGGGCCTGCCCTGCAAAAAAATTAAAAAACGTTTAAAAAAATGTTTTAAATTAAAAAAACGCTAAAAAATACTTTTAATAAATAAGTTAAAAAAATAAATGTAAAAAAATGTTTTAAATAAATGATAAAAAACATTAAAATAACAACACTTTAAACTCACCAATCACTACTGCACACTCCCCAACAACTCATTAATTTTTTTTTAATTTGTACATAATATATATAAATTCACAGACATGTATAAATCTATTTAGAAAAAAATAACATATTCACTCACTGTAAAATGTTTTTACAAAAAATGTGTAAAATGTTTAAAAAAATACATGTAAAAAATATGCATTCAAAAAAACTTTTTAAATTAAACGTCTAAAAATAAATGTAAAAAAACGTTTTAAACAAGTGTTAAAAAATGGTTTAAATAAAAATGTTTAAAAAGTTTTTAAAACAAACATTTAAATTATTTTTTTTAAAACACTTAAAAAATACTTTTTACATTAAAATGTGAAAAAAAGTTAAATATTTTAAAAAAATACTTGTAAAAAGCATGCGTTTAAAAAAATTCAAATTTTTTATTAAATTAATCATTTAAAAATAAATGTAAAAAAACGTTTTAAACAGATGTTAAAAAATGGTTTAAATAAAAATGTTTAAATAAAAAATACTAACAAACGCTTAAAAATTATAAATAAGTTAAAAAAATAAATGTAAAAAATGTTTTAAATAAATGTTAGAAAAACGTTTAAATAATAAGGCTTTAAACTCACCCACGGCAGCTGCGCACCCCTCATTATTATTTTTACAATTTGCAAATAATATATATATATATAGAGACAAAAAACATATCCACCCACTGTAAAATGTTAATAAAAAATTAAATAAACGTTTTTACAAAAAACATGCATTTAAAAATAAATGTAAAGAAACGTTTTAAATAAATGTTATAAAAATGTTTAAATAAAAAAAATTAAGATACAATTATTTTGAAAATAATAAAAGCCCACCACGACCCGACTTGAAAAATCCCGGCCCGGCCCGAAAAAGCCCGGCCCGACCCGATGGTTTGGGTCGTCCCGAGGTCGGGCTCGGGCCGCCTCATGGGGTTGTTCGGGCCGGGCCGGCCCGGACCGAATAGTGGTCAACAGCCCGACACATTGCATGGCAGGCCCGGCCCAGGCTGAAATTACACCCCTACCGGCCACCAATGTTATCGTCGAAGGTCCTGGTACATCTTCACCACTCCTGGATGTACCGCTAGAGGGGTTGTGTGGAAATCCCTCAACACTTCCTCCCAAAGCGACATTGGTACCATGGTACGTCCTCTAAAGAGGATGACATGCTCCCCACCTTCAGAAAATTCATCAGGTGCTTGTCCTGTGGATATATGAGCACGTCGAGCCTCGCATTCAGCGTTCCCACGCTGCGCCTCCCTGGCTCATTGAAGAAGTGGGGGAGTGACTATAAGAGACTGAAGAAAAGCTGCTCTATCTCGATCTACAAAGGATATCTGCAAAGCGGCCAGCTACTCCGTTGCCTCACCTAGCAGTTGTATACCAGATCTCCTGCTGAGTGCATCTGCTACAACGTTCCCCTTCCTAAGAGTATAGACTATCTTGAAGTCATAGTCCTGGAGGAACTCAAGACAACATCACTGTCTTAGGTTCAGTTCCTTATGAGAGAATATATACTTGAGACTCTTGTGATCAGAGTAAACCATAAAACGTTTGCTTATCAATTAATGTCGCCATATCTTCAAGTTGAAGACCACTGCTGCTAACTCCAAGTCATGGGTAGTGTAGTTCTGCTCATGTTGTCTCAACTATCGAGAACCATATGTGATAACTGCTCGCTCCTGTATCAGGACACATCCGAGCCCGGTCCCTAATGCAACGCAGTAGACTACGTACCCAACTCCCTCCTCTGGAAGCCTCAAGATGGGGGCACTAGTCAGATTTTGCCTCAGCTTCTGAAAACTCTGCTGACATCTCTCTGACCATACGAAGGGTTACTCCTTCTGTGTCAATGCTGATAAAGGTGTTGTAACTCTGGAGAAATCTGGCACAAAACTCTAGTAGTATACGGCCAAACCCAGGAAACTTTGTACCTCTGTCACACTCTTGGGTGGCTCCCAAGCAAGTACTACCTCGATCTTCGCTGGATCTACTGCTACTCCAGCCTCCGAGAAGACATGTCCTGGAAAGTGAACCTCTCAGATCCAGAACTGGCACTTCAAGAGCTTACCATAAGGTTGGTGCTCTCGGAGTGTGTCCAGAACTACCTGAAAATGATAGGCATGCTCCTCCTCAGTAGTCGAGTAGATCAGAATGTCATCAATGAAGACTACTACAAAGCGATCAAGGTATGGCTGAAATATCATGTTCATTAGTCCCATGAACAATACTAGAGAGTTGGTCATGCCGAAAGGCATGAACAAAAACTCATAATGGTTGTACCAACATCTAAAAGTCATTTTCTGCACATCCTCATCTCGCACTATGAGCTGGTGATAGCCTGATCTAAGGTCTATCTTCGAGAATCATTGTGCTCCCTTCAGCTGATCAAAGATGTCATCAATCCTTGGGAGTGGGTACTTATTCTTCATGGTCACTTGGTTCAGGAGTCGATAGTCGACAAAAGTCACAAGCTCCCATCCGCCTCCTTGGTGAACAAAATCAGGGCTGCCCAAGGAGAAACATTGGGCCAAATGAACCCTTTCCCCTGTAAGTCCTCCAGCTGTACCCGGAGCTCACGAAGCTCCGCATCAGCCATCTGATATGCTGGTGTGGATATCTGTAACACCCGAGACTTTTATGAGAAATATTTTGTTTTTATGTTATATAAATCATCAAAGGAATCTTTCACTACACACAACACTAGCTTGACTTTCTTTACACGCAAACGCAGCCTTCCTCGATAGCTTGCGTCGTACGCAATACCGAGTTTCACTAAACAACGATATGCTATTAAAATATTATTAAAACTAGCCGTTATGAATAGTAATAACCACTTTTTTAAATTTTATAAATTTTATTTTTCAAAATGGACTTCATTTTTGAATTCGGAATATCGAAATTAGCCTAGGGTGAAATTTTGGTATTTTTCTGAAAACTTTCAATTTTTGATGAATTGTGAAAACACTGGGTTACTATTTAAAAACAGACTTTTTATTTAAATAATTTTTTATTTTATTTAAATTTATTTTAGGTCAAAATTGATACATAATACCTATATAAGTTCAATGTAATTCATTGGATTAATTTTATAATAATTTTACATATATAAAAATTTTATTTAACTTTTCACCGTCTTTTACCCATCTCCTACGAGAATTTGTAAATTTACATAAAACTTAATTTTACCACTTTTGTGAGTGGAATTTCAAAAATCCAAGAGACACGGTTGATGTCAGTAAGTAAAATGTGGTTCAATGAGATGAAAATAATTTTTTGTGAATAGTAACTTTTTACTTTTATTTACCACGGTTAAAAGTAAACAGGGTAATTAAGAGTAAAAATGATATTATTATTACCCTAACACATGTCCTAATTCTATTGGATAAGTGTAATTCGACCAGAAACAACCTTAGGAATAAAATATGACCATTTAGGCCCACTCGGATTAGATTAGGACATTTATTATTAATTTATTTAAAGAAGGGTTAAAATAGTTAAAATCAAAGTTTAATAAGTAAATAATTTTTAATATAGGGTTATACATGAGATAAATTAGACTATAAATATTCATTAGAAATATAAAAAGATTTCCTACATAATGGTATTTTATTTGAAATTTTTAGACATTAAATAATTTAATTTATTTGTGACACAAAGATGATGCAGTAATTATCTTATTAATGAAATATTGACATAATTGATGTTATAAATACCCAAATAAATGTAATTTGAGACTTTTTATGAATTAAAATAATTTTCTAGGTTAATATGACATGTTAGTATTTATTTAATTAACTTTTTTAGAATTAATCATTCTTTTATGATTTTCACAAAAATCAATTACTAAATAAGTCAAAATTGACATAAAATAGTTTTTAAAACAAATATTATATTATTAATTGTTATTATATTTCTAAAACTCTAAGGTTCGGCCAAGATACTTATATAATGATAGTTGTATCATTAATGGACCACTTGGGGGGTCTCTTGGATGTATATGGTAAGTTTATTAACTATATAATATAAAAATACAAAGTGACATGGTAAATGTCAATCTAATTAACTAAGAGTTAAAACTAAAAGATAAGGTTAATATAATGACCTAAAATTGTCTAAATTCTATTGGATGAGAGGATTTAGACCCATCCCCACCTTATCTTCTAAATATATCAATTTGGAGCTATTAAAAACCGAATTTGACTTTATAATAAAATAATATTTTTAGTTATTCCAAAGGTTCCCCTCTCCTCCCTTATAAAAGGGAACCTCCTCCCTCTTTTCCCCACACCACTTTGAGCCTTAAATCTCGTCCAACCCCTGAAAAATTATCTTCTACACTTCCCTAGAAACATCCTAGAGGTTCTGGTCTTTTTCAAAGACCAATTTCAGTTCCCTAAGAGGAAGTCTCAAAGAGGCGCTTCAAAGAAGAGGTAATGTCCGTTACCGATTCATTCAACTTTATTTCTTCTTCCACTTCTTCTTATTTAGTTGTTTAATTATTAAGTAATAACATCAGTATCAAACATATACTGATATGTTATTATAAGTATGAAACAACCCTATTTCACCATCTATCCATCCTACGGAAAACGAAATCACCGCGCGTGCGTACGTACAGAATACCGTCTCCACGCCGTGGTGTAATCTATTTTCCACCACCACCTTACTTGGATGGGTATAATGGTGTAAATAATAACTATATATTATTATTGTAAAGTTATATTGATTCTGAAATAGTATATATACACTCCATTACAATTTCACGATCATGGGAACGATATCATCGCTCGTGCGTACGTACGGAATACCGTCTCCACGATGTGATGTGACTCGTTCTACATGATCTTAATTGAATAATGATTATATAAATGAATTGAATGAATGAATATGATATATATTACACTAATACCATTCTGTAAATGAGGTATCTATAACCTAAAAATAATAATAAGAATTTATTCGACAAAACATGCATAAGAACAAAAAAGTAATAAACACCTGAATAACAAGTAGTAATGAAATATTACTAATAAGAAGCTAAAAATATGACCATATATGATATCATAAAAATAATTATGATTCTTTAATAAGTCAATAACATTATTTAAATCATTATACAGGAGGTTCGGACACTTACGAATCAAATCGGACCTAAGGTAAGGGAAAATATCACAATCTCATTTTATCCGAGATTTTTTATACTTTGGTATTTACTGGGGTGTATTTTACCATCCACATCCATGTTTCCTCAATATGTAATATTATTTCCATCCACCTACAATTTTTTAAATCCAATTTTACCCTTCGGTGAGTTTTTAGTAAAAGATATGAAAGGAATCTATTGTCGTTTTTCGTACGAGGTACTTTTTGACTTTTCCGACAAAAGTATGAGAAGAATATATTTTTTACTTATACGGCATGAATGGATTTTTAAAAAAATTATATCCAATAAGATTACTTTACATGTTTCAAGTTTATTTTTAATCAACTTCTTTTAGTTTAAAATTTTATGACATGTTAAGAAAGGAAAAATGTTTTTGAAGTATAAAGGATATTTTCCTCAAGAATGGAGTTCAAGTGTTTTATCAAAATTATTTTTCATATAAGATAATATAGGGTTCTATTTCTATCCCTGTTATTACATTGATTTGACTATGTTGTGATGGAAATATTTTTATGAATTCCTTTATCTTATATGAATTGTTTTATGATATCACGATGTTTAAGATTCCCATTTTTTTATTACATGGGTTACGCTATGATGTATGGTTTATGATTTTGTGGCACACATAAGAATGGTATCATTATGAGATGGGTGGGACCTATATCTCCCTCCAATGCATTGGGTAAAGATTTTATATCTCATGAGGTAGACATGGCTGGAACGGCAGGTTAAACTGGTTCAGTGAAACAGGACTGAAACGAGGAGTGAACTCAGTTCAGAAATGGACTTTGTCCACTAAGATAGTCTTGGAAATGAGTCTTGACTAATAAGAAATGATTCTCTATGATTATGTGTGTATTCCACAAAGTTTCATGTTTTAATTTATGATTATTGGGATTACATTTCACTACTATGATTTATCCCATTTTATGAAATTATGATCTCTTTTGTAGGTTAATATTTCCAAAAGATATGTTCTTATGTATATGATGTGATTGATATTTCTTTTGTTTACCCTTACTAAGCATTTTAGCTCACCCTTTTGTATGTTTTATTTCCCCAGGCCAGGAAGAAGGTTATTAAGTAGGATATTCCAAAAGGGACTCTAGATATGATGAAATAAATGGGAGGCAAAGTAGATGCTTTATGAACCAGTTGTTTATGTTTCCCAGTTTCTAAAGACTCTATACCTATACGGTCCTTTCCTGGTTTTGTTATATATTGTAATAAGTTCGCTTCAATTCTAAAGTAATAAAAATGTATGTAAAGTATGGGTTGTTATAGTTGGTATCAGAGGAAAGGTATAGTCAACCTTTGGAAACTAGGATGTGAAATCCTTAGTAAGAATCCTAGGGATAAGTCTAAGCATAGAACACAATCCTAGTGTTTTAGAAATGGACATGAATAACCTAGGATAATACCTTAAGTGTGAAATTTTATTCTTGATTATGTGGTTTTCCTATTATAATTAGTGTTGCTCACACTATTCTTCTTGGTTTTAGTCAATGGCTGGAACCCGAAGGAACCGTGTTAATACAGAATGCGACGGGAAATGCAATGATTGTCCCCCTGAGCAACCAAACGTTATGGGAGCTGGAATGAAAAATCTTGTATCCATGCTCACACAACTTTCTCAAGCTATGAATCATGCATGACTTCCAAACGAGCAAAGGAAGGAGAAAAATTCTGTTGAATCCTTCATGAGGTAGCGTCCACCTTCATTCAGCGGGTCTTCTGATCCATTAGTGGCTGAACAATGGATCAGTACCACTGAAAAGATATTTTCAGTTCTTCAATGTTTTGAACATGATAAAGTCATCTTAGCAGTGTATCGTTTGGAAGGTGATGTTGATCAATGGTGGAATCTTATTAAGAATACAAGGCAAAGTGATGAAATTGAGTCCATGGAATGGGACGAGTTCAAGAACTTATTTTTCAATAAGTACTTCCCTCATATTCTCCGAAAAAAGATGGAGAAGGAGTTTCTTGAACTAAAGCAAAAGGATGAAGAATCTGTTGGTACCTATGAAGCAAATTTTACAAGACTTGCAAGGTACGCTTCTGGTATTATTATCCAACCCGAGAGTAAGATCGATCGATTCTTTAGTGGCTTAAAACCAAGTCTTCGAAGGGCGTTATCCATAAGGGACTTCAATAGCTACGAGGAAATCGTTCGATGTTCTCTCAAAGTTGAGATGGAGATTGGAGTAACCCATCCATCATATGGGTTTGATAAGAAGAGGAAAATGGAATTCAAAGGAAAATCTAAAGAGCACACTGAAAAGAAGATGAGCTTTCCCTTATGCTCAAAGTGTGGAAAGAAACATGGAGGGAGTTGTCTTAAAGGGACAAGTAAATGTTTCAAATGTGGAAAGGAAGGTCATCGGGCATTTGAATGCCATAATGATGGGAAGAAGATGTCTAATGATGAAAACAAAGGAAGGGATACACAGAATGAACCTACTACACTTCAATGTTTCAAGTGCAAGGAGATGGGGAATTATGCCAATCAATGCCCAAATCCAAGGGTTGATGATGATGGTCGATGTCAACAAACTCTTAAGGCTAAAGACAAAGGAAAGTCACATGCAATTTCTATCATCGATGTGGAATACAATAACGATGTGGTGAAAGGTACACTTACCATCCACTCTAAAGTAGCAAATGTTTTATTTGATTCTGGATCCACCCACTCTTTTATTTCTGAATAATTTTCTAAGGTTATCACTGTATTACCTCAACAATTAGATATTGAGTTAGCTGTGACAACCCCTAATGGCACAACAGTCGCATCAAAAGTTTATAATTCTTCTCCGATTGAAGTTTGTGGGAAAGTGCTTCCTGCAAATCTTGTGATCCTTCCTATAGTGGAATTTGATGTGATTCTTGGAATGTATTGGCTTTCTTTATATGGAGCTCATATCAATTTCCAAAGAAGGGAAGTCACATTTCATATTCCAGATCAATATATGATCGTCTATCGATGCAAGGATGAACATAACCTTCCAGTGGAAATTTCTTCCATCTTATGGGTCTTGATTCCACTAAATGAAGGTTATTTATCTCAAATAGTTGGTGAGAAACTCACGATTATAAATATAACCATTGTACGGGAGTTTGACGATGTTTTTCCATAGGAATTGTCGGGTCTTCCACCAAATAGTGAAGTAGAGTTTTCAATAGAACTCGTACCGGGTGCTTTGCCTATTTCAAAGACACATTATAGAATAGCCCCAATTGAGTTGCAGGAATTGAAGAAGCAACTCCAAGAGAATCTTGATAAGGGATTCATACGCCCTAGTGATTTACCTTGGGGAGCACCTGTTCTGTTTGTTAAAAAGAAAGATGGATCAATGAGACTCTGCATTGATTATTGAGAACTTAACAAGATCACTATCAAGAACAAATATCCTCTCCCGCGCATTGATGACTTATTTGACCAACTACGCAGAGCTCAATACTTTTCCAAGATTGATCTTCGTTCAGGGTATCATCAATTAAGGGTAAAAAGGGAGGATATACCAAAGACGGCTTTCCGTACAAGGTATGGACACTATGAATTTATAGTGATGCCATTTGGTCTTACTAATGCCCCTGCTATCTTCATGGATCTGATGAATAGAGTCTTTAGAGACTATCTTGATCAGTTTGTGGTAGTCTTTATAGATGATATTCTTGTCTATTCAAAGATCAAGGAATAACATGAAGATCACTTGAGAATTATATTGAAGTCCCTGAGAAAGGAGAAGCTTTATGCCAAATTTACCAAGTGTGAATTTTGGCTTCAAAAAGTTTCATTTTTGGGTCACATAATCTCAAAAGAGGGGATATCTGTGGATCCAGCAAAAACAGAGGTTATCAAAAGATGGTCGAGACCAACAACAGTAACTGAGATCCGAAGTTTTCTTGGTTTGGATGGATATTATCGACGTTTTGTGAAAGATTTTTCACGATTATCTAATCCACTCACCAAGTTGACTCAGAAAGGAGTTAAGTTTGTTTGGATGGAGGAATGTGAAGAGAATTTCAAGGAGTTGAAAAGAAGGTTATCCAGTGCACCTGTGCTCACACTGCCTTGTAGTGAAGAAAGGTTTGTGATCTACAGTGATGCATCTAAGAAGGGATTGGGGTGTGTTCTTATGAAAAATGATATGGTCATAGCTTATGCTTCACGACAGTTGAAAATACATGAGCAAAATTACCCAACTCATGATTTGGAGTTAGTTGTGGTAATATTTTCATTAAAGATTTGGAGGCATTATCTTTATGGAGAAAGGTGTGACATTTATACTGATCATAAAAGTTTAAAGTATATTTTCACACAAAAGGAGTTGAATATGTTCCAAAGAAGATGGTTGGAGATGATTAAGGATTACGACTGCTCAATTCATTACCACCCTGGGAAAGCAAACAAGGTGGAAGATGCATTAAGTCGACAAGACCATGCCAGTTTATCCATGATGAGGATCACAAAAGATCCAATATTTATGGATTTACAAAGGATGGATCTTGGAATTATAATGGAAGAGGAAAAATCTTATCTTTCTGAAATGAATGTTCAACAATCTATACATGTGAAGATTAAAGAGGCACAGAAAGAAGATGTCAAGTTACAAAAGAAGGTGAGAAATGTTCCTGAATTCAACCTTGATTGTGATGGGATAATAAAGTACAGGAATCGGGTTTGTGTTCCTCCCATCCCTAAATTAAAGGAGCTGCTGGATGAGGCTCATAGTTCTTCATTATCTATTCATCCTGGAAGCACAAAGATGTATAATGACCTGAAAGAGTACTTCTGGTGGGATGGCATGAAAAGAGATGTTGTTGAATATGTCTCTCGATGCTTGGTTTGTCATCAAGTTAAAGCTGAGAGACAGAAGTCTAAGGGGATTTTAAAACCATTACCCATACCCGAATGGAAATGGGAAAACATCACTATGGACTTTTTCACAGGACTTCCTAAAACATCCAAAGGAAATAATGTTATCTGGGTCATAGTTGATCGTCTTACAAAGTCTGCACACTTCATTGCTATTAGAGAGGATTTCTCTCTGGATCATCTTGCCAGGATATATGTAAAGGAAGTGGTAAGATTACATGGAGTACCACTTTCTATTATATCTGATCGGGATCTGAGATTTACCTCGAATTTCTGGCGAATTCTTCAGTATACTCTGGATACAGAGTTGAGTTTCAGCACTGCTTATCATCCTCAGACAGACGGTCAGTCTGAGAGAACAATTCGAACTCTAGAAGATATGTTGAGAGCTTTCTCTATAGAATTCAAAGGTGGTTTGGATCAATACCTACCTTTGGTGGAATTTTCTTATATTAATAGCTTTCACTCCAGTATTCAGATGGCTTCTTATGAAGCTCTCTATGGAAAGAAATGCAGGACTCCAACTTGCAGGGATGAAGTTGGGGAAAGAAAGCTATTAGGACCTGATCTCGTTGATGAAATGGAAGAAAAGGTCAGATCTATTCAATAACACATAAGAGCAGCTCAGATTCGACAAAAAAGTTATGTCGACAACCGAAGAAAAGACTTAGAGTTTGAAGTGGGTGATAAAGTGTTCTTACGAATATCTCCCTGGAAGAGGGTCATGAGATTTGGAAAGAAGGGGAAGTTGAGCCCTAGATATATTGGTCCTTTCGAAATACTGGATCGTGTTGGGAAGGTAGCTTACCGATTGGCGCTTCCACTGAATCTCTCCCAAGTTCACGATTTGTTCCATGTATATCTCCTAAGAAAGTACATACCTGATCCTTCACATGTACTCAGCTCAGAAGTTGTACCGCTGGAATAAGATCTTTCTTATGAAGAACAACCGATAGAGATTCTGGATCGTAGCGAAAAAGTCCTACGGAACAAGACCACTCGCTTGGTGAAAGTTTTATGGAGGAACCACCAATTAGAAGAAGCTACATGGGAGCTCGAGGGTATGATGAGGGAGATGTATCCTCATCTGTTTGTTACAAAGTGACGAATTTTGAGGGTGAAATTCATTTTAAGGGGGGTAGAATGTAACACCCAAGACTTTTATGATAAATATTTTGTTTTTATGTTATATAAATCATCAAAGGAATCTTTCACTACACACAACACTATCTTGGCTTTCTTTACACGCAAACGCGGCCTTCCTTGATAGCTTGCATCGTACGCAATACCGAGTTTCACTAAACAACGATATGCTATTAAAATATTATTAAAACTAGCTGTTATGAATAGTAATAACCACTTTTTGAAATTTTATAAATTTTATTTTTCAAAATGGACTTCATTTTTGGATTCATAATATCGAAATTAGCCTAGGGTGAAATTTTGGTATTTTTCTGAAAACTTTCAATTTTTGATGAATTGTGAAAACACTGGGTTACTATTTAAAAACCAAATTTTTATTTAAATAATTGTTTATTTTATTTAAATTTATTTTAGGTCAAAATTGATACATAATACCTATATAAGTTCGATGTAATTCATTGGAGTAATTTTATAATAATTTTAGATATATAAAAATTTTATTGAACTTTTCACCGTCTTTTACCCATCTCCTAGGACAATTTGCAAATTTACATAAAACTTAATTTTACCGCTTCTGTGAGTGGAATTTCAAAAATCTGAGAGACACGGTTGATGTCAGTAAGTAAAATGTGGTTCAATGAGATGAAAATAATTTTTGGTGAATAGTAACTTTTTACTTTTATTTACCACGGTTAAAAGTAAATAGGGTAATTAAGAGTAAAAATGATATTATTATTACCCTAAAACATTTACTAATTCTATTGGATAAGTGTAATTCGATCAGAAACAACCTTAGGAATAAAATATGACCATTTAGGCCCACTCGGATTAGATTAGGACATTTATTATTAATTTATTTAAAGAAGGGTTAAAATAGTTAAAATCAAAGTTTAATAAGTAAATAATTTTTAATATAGGGTTATACATGAGATAAATTCGACTATAAATATTCATTAGAAAGATAAAAAGATTTCCTACATAATGGTATTTTATTTGAAATTTTTAAACATTAAATAATTTAATTTATTTATGACACAAAGATGATGCAGTAATTATCTTATTAATGAAATATTGACATAATTGATGTTATAAATACCCAAATAAATGTAATTTGAGACTTTTTATGAATTCCACTAATTTTATAGGTTAATATGACATGTTAGTATTGATTTAATTAACTTTTTTTTAATTAATCATTCTGTTATGAGTTTCAAAAAAATCAATTACTAAATAAGTCAAAATTGACATAAAATAGTTTTTAAAAACAATATTATATTATTAATTGTTATTATATTCCTAAAAATATATGGTTCGGCCAAGATACTTATATCATGATAGGTGTATCATTAATAGACCACTTGGGGGTCTCTTGGATGTATATGGTAAGTTTATTAACTATATAATATAAAAATACAAAGTGACATGGTAAATGTCAATCTAATTAACTAAGAGTTAAAACTAAAAGATAAGGTTAATATAATGACCTAAACTTGTCTAAATTATATTGTATGAGAGGATTTAGACCCATCCTCACCTTATCTTAGAAATATATCAATTTTTATCTATTAAAAACCGAATTTGACTTTATAATAAAATAATATTTTTAATTATTACAAAGTTGCCCCTCTCCTCCCTTATAAAAGGGAACCTCCTCCCTCTTTTCCTCACACCACTTTGAGCCTTCAAGATCAGCCAACCCCTGCCAAATTATCTTCTCCACTTACCTAGAAACATCCTAGAGGTCCTGGTATTTTTCAAAGACCAATTTTAGTGCCCTAAGAGGAAGTCTCAAAGAGGCGCTTCAAAGAAGAGGTAATGTCCGTTACTGATTCATTCAACTTTATTTCTTCTTCCACTTATTATTCTTTAGTTGTTTCATTATTAAGTAATAACATCAGTATCACCCATATACTGATATGTTATTATAATTATGAAACAACCCTATTTCACCATCTATCCATCCTATGGAAAACGAAATCACAGCGCGTGCGTACGTACGGAATATCGTCTCCACGCCGTGGTGTAATATATTTTCCACCACCACATTACTTGGATGGGTATAATGGTGTAAATAATAACTATATATTATTATTGTAAATTGATATTGATTCTGAAATATTATATATACACTCCATTACAATTTCACGATCATGGGAATGATATCATCGCTCGTGCATACGTACGGAATACCATCTCCACGATGTGATGTGACTCGTTCTACATGATCTTAATTGAATAATGATTATATAAATTAATTGAATGAATGAATATGATATATATTACACTAATACCATTCTGTAAATGAGGTATCTATAACCTAAAAAGAAGAATAAGAATTTATTCGACAAAACATGCATAAGAACAAAAAAGTAATAAACACCCGAATAACAAGTAGTAATGAAATATTACTAATAATAAGCTAAGAATATGACCATATATGATATCATAAAAATAATTATGATTCTGGAATAAGTCAATAACATTATTTAAATCATTATACAGGAGGTTCGGACACTTACGAAGCAAATCGGACCTAAGGTAAGGGAAAATATCACAATCTCATTTTATCCGAGATTGTTTATACTTTGGTATTTACTGGGGTGTATTTTATCATCCATATCCATGTTTCCTCAATATGTAATATTATTTCCATCCACCTAAAATTGTTTAAATCTAATTTTACCCTTCGGTGAGTTTTTAGTAAAAGATATGAAAGGAATCTTTTGTCATTTTTTGTACGAGGTACTTTTTGACTTTTCCGAAAAAAGTACGAGAAAAATGTTTTTTTTAACTTATACGGCATGAATGGATTTTTAAAAACATTATTTCCAAGAAGATTCCTTTACATGTTTCAAGTGTATTTTTAATCAACTTCTTTTAGTTTAAAATTGTATGACATGTTAAGAAAGGAAAAATGTTTTTGAAGTAGAAAGGATATTTTCCTCAAGAATGGAGTTCAAGTGTTTTATCAAAATTATTTTCCATATAAGATAATATAGGGTTCTATTTCTATCCCTATTATTACATTGATTTGACTATGTTGTGATGGAAATATTTTTATGAATTCCTTTATCTTATATGAATTGTTTTATGATGTCATGATGTTTAAGATTCCCATTTTTTTTATTACATGGGTTATGCTATGATGTATGGTTTATGATTTTGTGGCACACATAAGAATGGTATCATTATGAGATGGGTGGGACCTATATCTACCTCCAATGCATTGGGTAAAGATTTTATATCTCATGAGATAGACATGGCTGGAACGGCAGGTTAAACCGGTTCAGTGAAACAGGACTGAAACGAGGAGTGAACTCAGTTCAGAAATGGACTTTGTCCACTAAGATAGTCTTGGAAATGAGTCTTGACTAATAAGAAATGATTCTATATGACTATGTGTGTATTCCACAAAGTTTCATGTTTTAAGTTATGATTATTGGGATTACATTTCACTACTATGATTTATCCCATGTTATGAAATTATGATCTCTTTTGCAGGTTAAGATTTCCAAAATATATGTTCTTATGTATATGATGTGATTGATATTTATTTTGTTTACCCTTACTAAGCATTTGAGCTCACCCTTTTGTATGTTTTATTTCCCCGGGCCAGGAAGAAGGTTATTAAGTAGGATATGCCAAAAGGGACTCTAGATATGATGAAATAAATGGGAGGCAAAGTAGATGCTTTATGAACCAGTTGTTTATGTTTCCCAGTTTCTAAAGAATCTATACCTATACGGTCCTTTCCTGGTTTTGTTATATGTTGTAATAAGTGTTCTTCAATTCTGAAGTAATAACAATGTATGTAAAGTATGGGTCGTTATAATATCGGTGTCGTCCTGGGGTACAATTCAATGTAAAAGTCCACCTATCTATGAGGAAGTAGGCCCAAAACATCATCAGGGAAGACATCCACATACTGGTCCACCACTACAGGATAACTCAGAATCTCCACATCAACCGCTCTGAGGTTAAGGCTATCCAACTAATGAGTGATCGGCTACACTCTCCTCTGGGTAAGTCCATCTTATACTGAAAAGGCTCCCTTCTCGTCAGTGAAGTTAAACTCAGTCTCATCCATGCTAACACACCGCACTTTGTGCCTAGTACAGTCAATCTGAACATGGAATATAGATAACCAGTCCATACCCAAGATGACATCATAAGGCCTCGACGCCGCTACTAGGAGATCTCAGCCGAAGCTCTCACCTCCTAGAGTAAGCTCTCACTACGATCACTAGTGCGTAATCGTCGAATCCTCTCTCATAGAAGTCTCTAGCCGTAAGGATCAAGCCAACAGCTCCGTCAGAATCTCCAAGCTTCGAACAAGGGTAATGGAAATAAAATAATGACTGGAACCTATGTCTATAAGTACTTTAGCTTAGGTGGAGTAGACACAGATCATACCTCGTATCATCTCCGGAGTACCCTGATCGTAGGCCTTAGCTGCCCGAAGCTGAGCTCACCCCTATCCTCCTGCTCCCTGTGGTCGGGGTGGACCACCTGGTGGTGGTGGTGGTAACATCTTGAATCGCCTCCCACCACCAGATGCATGGCCAACTCCTCTTCCACGTTTTCCTGCTCCCTACGGAACTCCTCGGTCAAATATCTGTCTCTACCTGGGTGGTTCTTGGACCGTCTGTTGATCATACATACGACGGGTCGGACAGTCACGAGCCATGTGACCCTGTCTTCCGCATGCGTAACATTGGACACTCCTAGTTTGACTGGATCTGCCTCGGGTTCCCCACACAACTGACCCTGAGTCATGCAGTCATCCACCTATAGGTTCGGTCCTCTTGGACCTCTGCGTCGTCTATTTACTGTCAGTTGTAGAAGACTCTGCTACGTGATGACTGGTGGTGGGTCTCACGGCTGGTGTCTGCTCAGCAAGGAAACTCTCCACTAAGAGGGCTCACTCTAACACCCCCGCTTGTTTCAGGATGCTGAGAGAAATCATCAAAGCCATGATCTCCCACCTGAGTCCCTGATCGAAGGTCTGGGCCCTGAAAAATGGGTCTCGCACCATATCAATGGAGTAGCGTGAGAGGTCGGTGAACCTCGCTGAGTATTGAGCCACATTCATGCCGCCCTGTTGCAGATTTAGAAGCTACTAAATTCACACTCCACGAAGGGACACTAGGACAAACTCTACCTGAAACAGGCTCTCAAAGTCTATCCAGAGAAGTTTCACCTCGTTGTGAACCTGGAGCATCAAGATCCACTATTTGTCTATTGCTTCCTGTAGAAGACTGGCGGCAAGGATCACCATGAGATCAGCTGGTGTCCCTACCAGTCGGAAGACTCTCAGTAAGACCTCCAACCAATCCTTAGCCACATGTGGGTCAGTCTCACCCCTGAACCTGGGTGGCCTCTGGCGCTGGAACTCATGCAACGCGCTCAAGTGGCGTGCACCCTCTACTGTTGGGGCTGGTGGCATCGGTGGCCCAATTAGTAATGGTACTGCTAGTGCCTTCAGCGGTGCCCCTAATGAAAGAGGTCCTTGCACCAAGGCCTCATCGCTCAGTGGGATATCCTCGCGTACTATACCCGGAACCCTAGCTAGTCGTCTACGTTGGGGCATCCTGAAAAGAAACTGGTGTGCCACAGTCAATAAGTTATACCTGGTGAGTTGACTCAAAGATATCAGAAAGAAAACTCTTAGAAACACACACGCAATCAGTGTTTTTGTGCACTAATTCAGAAATCAGAAGTTAGGGTCCTGGTGTATGGATACGTCAGTCGCTGCACCAACACTGGATTCCCTAAACTGATAACTACACTCACTACACTTAACATTATTGCCGTTAAAAAGATAAGAGTCCAATTTTCTACTATAAAACTGAATCCTATGATACCAATTTCTCATGACCCGTCCCCTAGGCCCATGTCATGACTACCACAAGCCCACCTTCCATAGGCCAGGGGATAGCGACTAGCACCGAAAGGCATATTCCCTAAACCGGGAAGGAATTGCCTTTATATCATGTAAGCACACACAACCAAGCACACAGAAATATACAAACACAAGTAAACTGTATAGTATAAAGAGTGTGTACAGTAAGAAAAATGGGCTAGAATACAAGCCCAATTGGAAAGTACAAGAAAACTGGAAATTACTAGTAAACTGGAACAACTCCTGTGAACACCCACCAAGGATCCTACGTAAAGGGTAGGTACAGCTCTTGAAAGGTCGTCTCTATGGTACGCCTTGTCTAAGGTCCACCTCCGAGCCACCTCCAGTCCTAGTACCCTCATCCTCAGTCAGCATTTTCCATTGTCTGCACCAAACTCAACAAGATTTGGGCATAACCCATGTAGGGGTGAGTATAACGATACTCAGTAGGGACCCCGAGACCCTCAAAGGTCTCACAAAACCCATAAAGGATAAACCAAAAAGCATGAAAACATCTAACAACCATACTTAAGTATATTTCCATATATATACCTAAGTTATCAAGTGGACCCATCTCATTCATGAGGAAATACATGACCCAACTCTTAGCCCAAGATCAACTATTCCACAAAGGAAAGAATACCACAAAGGTAACACCATAAAGGTAAGTACCACAATGGTAAAGCCACAAAGAAGAATACCACAAAGGTATCACCATGAAGGTAAGTACCATAAAGGTATGCCACACCGAAGAATACCACAAAGGTATCACCACGAAGGTAAGTACCACAAAGGTACACCACAGAGAAGAATACCACAAGGGTATCACCACGAATGTAAGTACTACAAAGGTACGCCACAC
Source organism: Viscum album (assembly GCA_963277665.1). NCBI lineage: Eukaryota > Viridiplantae > Streptophyta > Magnoliopsida > Santalales > Viscaceae > Viscum > Viscum album. The sequence continues at coordinate 219,330,248 of OY728137.1, read as the reverse complement.
AGAAGATTACCATAAGGGTATCACCACGAAGGTAAGTACCACAAAGGTATTCCACACAGAAGAATACCACAAAGCTATCACCACAAAGGTAAAGACTCAGCTCACAACTGGTATAAAATAGGTGCGGTAGTAAAGATGATTAGATGTAACTACTGAATCATCTTACTATGTTAAGAGGCAGACCCACATAGGATCCTAAATCATCAGACCCACATAGGATCCTAAATCATCAAACCCACATATGATCCTAGTATATCATCAAACCCACATAGGATCCTAGTACAGTAGACCCACATAGGATCCTAGAGTAGTCCCACGTGAATTCCTAGAGCAGATCCAAGTGATACTCTCGAACACAGACCCACAAAGGATCCCAAATCAAAAACCCACATAGGATCCCTTTCTCATATTATAGCCAGCTACAGGGTTCCTGCACTAAGCTCTCTTGATTCTGGGATGGTCTTCTCCTCAATCCATAGGTCGAAAACTCCAACTTCCACGAAGTCCCATGATGAAGTATCACAAAGGACCACCACGTAAAAGGGGTCTTAACGCAATAGACAGTGCATCAATTGGACACCCAATCTGTAAGTTATTGTTCTTTTAGTCCTGAGGGCCCGATTGGATTCGTTCTTGATCCAACCCAACTATACCCCAACTTTATCCAAATCTCAATTGGGGTATTCCAAAAGGACCATCTCTCTCCAAGGTTTCTAGCGCCGCAGACGGTTCCTCAAACGGACGCCAGATAGAGTTAATATTTTCAATATTATTAATATTTTTTCAATGATTTAATCCCTATAAATTATTCAATTTGAGTGTATTTTCATCATTTATGTGTTTTTGGTATATTTTGGGCTTAAATGTGAAAATGGGGTAATTCTGTAAAATTGACAGTTTTATATAGCTTCTGTTTTTTGGGCATAACTTTGATAATATTGGTCCAATTGCAGTTAATCCTTTTTTGTAGGATTAATATACTCGTGGGATTAAAATTTTTCTTCTAGACCAAGATCCAATTCAAATCCCAATGGTATAGAAAAATCAATCAAGTAGAGAACTCAGTCTCGATGGTAGAATAGACCCCACCTCATTAAATCAACAATATCTCATTTAGAAGACCTTAGAATGAGGTTCTTCTAGCTGGTGTCGACACAGGACATTCAAAGGACGGCTCAAAATAAATTTTATAAAATATAAAGCTCATCAAGGCCTATTGTTGGAGCATCCAAGTGGACTGGGTGAAACAGTTTTTGGCTTCCAAAAAAGTAATGGTATGTGATTCAGCCATATATTTCTTTACACATGTCCAATGACTCTCAAATTTTGAGGGTCGATATTCAACTTTATTTCCAATATTCTATAAGAAGGTACCTTAGTGATTTTCAGCCTTTTGGTGGGAAGAATATAGGAAAACTTCTGTAGGACAGATTCTGGAGCATCAAATTTTATGTTCCTTGTTTTCTCTCTTTTGTTCTTCTTAGTTTTGTAATGAATTATTCTTTACCCTTAATCTCAGTTACCCTTACCATTTTGGGGTAAATATTTTGAGTGATTGGGTAAGGGGAGGTTTTCCATTTCGTAACCCTTGATTTCATGAACTATATGTTTTAAAATCCTTTCTCTCTTCTGCGAGATCGATTTCAATTTCTTATAACGGTTTTTATTATCATGTACGATTGTATTTTGATTTTAGATTCTGTTATTGCTATTGCTTTAGTCAATGATCAATTTCTCCCTAAATTAGGTTCTTGTCTATATACTATGTAATAGATTAGGTCTTAGTGGTGAAGTACTTGGTGATCGCCGGTACGTGTGAGAGGTGTATTTCATATTCTTGATTGTTTGGGATAAACAAGCCCCGATTGGGCATTGCCTAAGCTAATTGAGGGTATTAGCTACAACTCTATCACATATTGGAAGGACATTAGACCAAGATAAGATTTTGTTAAGGTTTATTCTTATCATTACTATTTTACCAAAGGAGTGAGATGAATCTATTGAGGAATCTCACTTTTATTGATTTAGTAGAAGAAAATTGGATAAATTGGAACTATGATAGAATTACAAATGGAGAACCAACTCTGACCTAATCACCCTTCTCATATAATAGTTTCAATTACTTGTTTTATCAATTTGTTCTCAATTCTTTTCTTAAATCTCTTTCCTTTGGTAAGTTTCACTCTTGTCTTTTCAAAATCAATCAATTTCTAAAAACATCCTCACTTCTTTCTCTTATTTTAAGGTGAAAGCTTAATTGTTGTTCACTCCTCTCTAGAGAAAACCTAGGATAACCACTCTACTGCATTTTAACTTAGGTAATATTTGTTTTTGTCACACCCCACTATAGGAACATGTCAAAACTTGGCGTCGTTTCCGGGGAGGTAGCTCCAACATTTCTTTTCTTTTCTTTTCTCTCTTCTCATCTTTTCTCTTCAAAATTGCATTACTAGAACCTCAAAATCTGAACCTTTAACAATAGATCCTGAAATTGAAATAAACTTGTTGAATAGAATTATAAGCATTAATTTGGAATCTGAATTTGAGGAAGTTCCCCTTGAAGACTCAATTGAAACTTATAGTGTTCACTATGAGCATGTCATCATGGATGAAAATCAAAACCAAACACTTAGAGACCTCTGTACACCACAATTCCTTAATCAAAACAATCAATTTGTCATGCCAGTGTTACAAAATGATTTTTAAATGAAACCTAACATGACTCCTTTACTTCCAAAGTTTCATGGTTTGGCAGGTGAAGATCCAAACAAACACATTAAAGAGTTCACACATGTTTTCTCAACTTTCAGACCCCATGGAATTACTGAGGAGTAGGTAAAGTGGAAGGAATTTCCGTTTTCATTGGATGGAGATACTAAAGAATGGTTTTACAGCCTACAACCAGGAGATGTACATGATTGTAATGACCTGGTAATATTTTTCATGCAAATATTCTTCCCCACCTCAAGAAGCACAACCATTCAGAAGGAAATCTATGTCATACGACAATCATCTGGAGAAACCCTTTACGAGTACTGGGAGAGATTTAAGAATATATGTGCCAGATTTCCACATCAATCCATTTAGGAACATCACTTTCTTGTCTTCTTCTATCAAGGACTACTGGAAAATGACAGAATCCTTCTTTATGCATCATCTGGAGGTGCACTGATTGAAAAGTCACCAGAAGAAGCCAAGGGCTTGATTGAGAAGATTTCATAGAACTCGCAGCAGTTTGGAACAAGAGGTATTGGAAAAAGAGGTATTCATGAGGTACGCACTTCTCATCCATCACCCTTACTAGAAACTAAGATTGAAGAGATAACTAGTATGGTGAGGCAGATGGCCTTGAAGAAATTTAGTGACCAACAAGCACCGGCTAAGGTATGTGGTTTATGCTCATCACCTGATCATTTTACTAACCAGTGTTCTGAAATACAGGGAATGGAAACACGTGTGGAAGCCTTTCAACCAAGGCAGTTCCAACAAAATCAAGGATGGAGAGATCCTAACCAAGTCGAATATGGGTTTAAAAATCAACAGAATCAAGGTAGACCTTCGTACCAAAACCAGTTTCAAAACCAAAAACCATTCCAGAATCAATTTTAGAACCCACCACCATTTCAAAAAAAGAATTATTATAACTAGACTTCATACCAAAAACCACCCACTTTCAAAAGACCCTATGAGCAGCCATCCACCAGTGCAAAACCTCCAATTCAAATCCAGCAACAAAAATCTGAGTTTGAGGGGTTGAAGGACACCGTTAAATATTTTTCCAATAAGTTTGAAAGTCTTGTGGACTTTCTGACCAAAAATATAGGTAAACTCCCTTCTCAAACAATCCCAAACCCAAAAGAGAATGTTAGTATTATAAATACAAGAAGTGTAAAAGAACTCCAACCACCACCCACCATTGAACCTAAAATAAGAAAACCTGGTCTGGGAGAGAATGAAATTAGAAATGATGAGAATTCTATAAAAATGCATCGGAAAGAAGATAAGAAAGAGGAGGATGATAAGGATAGGCCAAGGAATAATAAAAAAGAAACACCATTTAAAAGGAAACAAATGGATAAGAAAGATATACCCACACCATTTCCATCAAGGATGATTGAATCAAATAGGTTACAAGAAGAAACACTGCAAAAAGAAATTCTGGACACCTTGCAGAAAGTGGAAATCAACATACCTCTGCTTGAAGCACTAAAACAAATTCCAAAGTACGCTAAATTTTTGAAGGATATTTGCACCAAGAAGAGGAGACTTCAAGGGAATGAGAGGGTCAGTTTGGGAAGAAGTGTCTCAGCCCTGATCACACCACAATTTCCAACCAAATGTCAAGATCTAGGGACGTTTTCTATTCCATGTACCATTGGTTCATTAAATTTCTCTAATGCTTTGTGAAATTTAGGTAAATCAATTAATGTATTGCCTCACTCATTATATAATTCTTTGTAGATGGGAAACTTGAAGCCCACAAGAGTGGTGGTCCAACTTGCAAACAGATCAACAGTGTTCCCAGTAGGAGTTCTGGGGGATGTCCTGGTTAAAGTCAAAGATCTTTTATTCCATGCTGACTTCTATGTATTGAATATAGAAGATGATAGTATCCCATCACACTCACCCATAATTTTTGGAAGACCTTTCTTGAAAACGGCCAAAACCATCATCAATTTCCATGAAGGGACACTTACCATGGAGTTTGGATATAGCATTGTCCACTTTAATATTTTTGAATCCATGAGGCACCCATCAGATGACCATTCACTCTTCGCACTCTCCCATGAAGATGGTATAGAACCAATTGAATAATCAGGTATGTTTCATAAATTCTTATCATTATGAGAGAATTTTTCCATTAAAGATGTCATTGAACATATGGATGCCCAAACTTCTGGAGATTCTGATTTCCTGTTTGAAGAAGAGGTAAAATATGATTTCTTTGATAATTTTTTAAATTATGATGAAGATGATATGATTTCTTGTGTGAAGTATGTCAAACCATTTTAAGTGGTGAACCTCAATTTAGTTTCATCACTTGACCATCCCCCTGATCTATAATTAAAACCACTCCCCACTGATTTAAAATATGTTTACCTTATAAAGGGAGAGAAATCACCAGTAATAATTGCTAATAATCTATCTGAAACTCAAGAAAAATCATTGATTGAGCTTTTGAGAGAGAATTTCCAAGCAATAGGGTGGAGCTTAGGTGATATCCTAGGAATAAACCCAAAAATTTTCTCACATAGAATTTTTCTTGAGGGAGAGTCCAAACCTGTTAGACAACCCCAAAGGAGGTTGAACCCCACCCTGATGGAGGTTGTGAAAAAAAGATTGAGAATTTATTAGAAGCTGGGATCATCTATCCAATATTATATTCACAATGGGTTAGCCCCATCCATGTAGTCCCAAAGAAAACTGGCCTAATCATTGTGAGGAATGAAAAGAATGAATTAATCCCAGTGAGAATTTAGAATAGCCAGAGAGTGTGCATAGATTTTAGGAAGTTGAACTAGGTCACTCGAAAAGATCATTTCCCTATCCATTTCATTGACTAGATGCTTGAGATATTGGCAGGGAGAACTAATTATTGCTTTTTGGATGGATTCTCAGGTTATTTTCAGGTACCCATTACTCCCGAGGATCAAGAGAAGACTACCTTTACTTGTCCTTTAGGTACTTTTTCATACAAAAGGATGCCATTTGGATTGTGTAATTCTCTAGGTACATTTCATAGGTGTATGGTAAGTATATTTTCTGATCACATTGAAGATTTCTTGGAGGTTTTCTTGGAAGATTTCACATTTTTTGGAAATTCTTTTGACCATTGTTTGAAAAATCTGGAAAAAGTTTTAAAAACATGCATTGAAAAGAACCTTGTTTTGAATTTTTAAAAGTGTAATTTTATGGTTGAGAGAGGAATTTTCCTTAGGCATGTCATTTCTCAGAAAGGTATTGAAGTTGATAAATCAAAAATTGAAGTGATAAATACTTTTCCTTACCCAACTTGTGTGAAACATGTTAGATCATTTTTAGGACATGTAGGATTCTACAGGAGGTTTATCAAATATTTTAGTAATATTTATCTCCCTCTATCTAGATTACTTTTTAAAGATGATGATTTCAATTTCAATGGTTCATTTAGGGAAGCCTTTGATGAGTTGAAAAGGAGATTGATTACACCACCAGTAATGCAGCCACCCAATTGGGAAGAACCATTTGAGCTGCTTTGTGATGCTTCAAACCAAGCTGTTGGAGCAGTCCTTTCTCAGAGAATTGAGGGCAGGCCATAAGTCATTGCATATGCCTAGAAAACCTTATATGCGGCCCAATTCAACTACACAATAATAGAAAAAGAGTTTTTAGAATTTTTTCGCTTTAGAAATATTTAGATCATATCTTCTTGGAACTAAAGTTATTGTGCTTTCTGATCATGCAGCTATTAGGTACTTGATGAATAAGGATGAAGCAAACCCAAGTCTTGTGAGATGGATGCTATTAGTACAGGAGTAAAACATAGAAATCAAATATAAGAAGGGATCTGAGAACCAAGTGGCTGATCACTTAAGTAGACTACCAAACACTGCTGAAGTTGAAATTCCAGACACTAAACCACTAAATGATCGCCTTCCAGGAGAGTAGTTGTACTTGATTGAAGGAGAAGTACCTTGGTATGCTGACATGATCAATTATCTGGTAACATCTCAGGTCCCATCCCATTTAAATTCTCAAAAAATTCACAAATTGAAGCTGAATATAGATATTACATCTGGGATGATCCATTTCTATGGAAAATTTGCAATGACCAAATGATAAGAAGATATTTGCCTAAAAATGAAATTGATTTTGTCTTTAATTTTTGTCACATATTAGCTTGTGGAGGCCACTTTGGACCTCAAAGGACAACAATGAAGGTTTTAGATTCTGGACTTTATTGGTCAACTCTTTTCAAATATTCTCATGAATTTTATAAATGGTGTGAAAAATGTCAATTTACAGGAAATATTTCAAAGAGAAAAGAAATGCCCCAAAAGCCACTTAATTTTTGTGAAATATTTGAAGTTTGGGGGATAGATTTTATGGGCCCTTTCCCAATTTCATTGGGAAATTCTTATATTCTGTTTGCTGTTGATTATGTTTCCAAATGGTTGGAAGAAAAATCCACTTGGACTAATGATGCTAAATTTTTTTGTGATTTTGTCAGGGCTAACATATTTTGTAGGTTTGTAGTTCCCAGATCCATCATTAGTGATCAAGGAACTCATTTTTTTAATTGGAGAATGGAGTCTTTGTTAAAAAAGTATGGGGTGCATCATAAAACATCAACTCCTTATCATCCACAGACTAATGGGAAAGCTGAAGTGTCCAATAGGGAAATAAAAGGAATTTTGAAAAAGACTATTAATCCAAATAGGAATGATTGGATCCAAAGGTTAGAAGACACATTACGGGCTTACAGGATAGCCTATAAAATCCCAATTAGATTGATTCCATATAGGCTTATTTATGGGAAAATCTGTCACCTACCTGTGGAATTGGAACATAAGGCATACTGGGCTGTGAGGAAGATGAATCTGGATCTTGGAAGTGCTGGAAAAGAAAGAAGATTGCAGTTAAAGGAGCTGGAAGAAATTAGAATGGAAGAATTTGAAAATTCCAGGATTTACAAAGAGATAACAAGAGTGCCTCACGACAATCTGATCCAACCAAAATACTTCCATCCTGGAGACACAATGTTGTTATTCAATTCAAGACTCAAGATGATGTCAGGTAAACATTCTTCTAGGTGGGAAGTTCCATTTATATTTACTCATGTATATCCTTTTGGTGTTGTGCAGATTGTGAAGGATGGAGTACATGAGCCATTCACTATCAATGGGCATAGGCTGAAGAAATTCCTTGGGACCATTCCATTAGAGCCAATGGAGGAGATCACACTCCTCCAACCTGTTTATCAATAAAATCCACCAGGTCGTACCTCTCCTTTACACTTTCTTGCTTGTTGTGATTCATTTTTTTTTCAAATCTCATTACATGTTAAATCCACTTGAATGCATTGCAGACACTGCATCATTTAAGTGTGGGGGAGGGAGCCTTTATAGTTTATGATTTTTATTGTTTGTCTTCCTATTTTCACCTATTTTAAACAAAATAAAAAAATGGAGTTTATTTTTCAAAAAAAAATTGTGTTTTTGAAACTTTTGAGTATAAATGATTATCTTTGACATTTTTGAAACCCATTTCCATGGGAGAAATAATTTATTCCATGAAACTGAGCTTAAATTAATGATGAAAATGGCTTTGTTTCAAGTTCAATTCTTTGGTAATTTCATGAAAAGTACTCTGATTTTTTAAATCCCATGCCACATATCACTGTCCTTATACGGAGTGAATGGATTTTTATGGTTTCATAACACCTTATTTTCATGAATCTTCATGTACAATATTTCATGACCATTTTCAAAAAAATCCTTTTCTTATAAAATTTCATGGCATTTTGTGAAAAGAAAATGATTTTGAAGAAGAAAGGATATTTTTCTCAAGAATTCATTTCAAGTGTTTTATCAAAACCATTTTCTATCTAAGATGAAATTATTTTATATGTGTATGTTTCAAGTATAATGTCTCTATGATTTACATGGTTTCACTTTTCTTATGATTAAATGATATCCATTTGTTTTATATGGATTATTTTATGATGGGATGATGTTTATGAAACCCATTTTATTCTTTGGGTTATGATGAATGATTTATGTTTATGTTGTGGCACATGTAACAATGATTTAATTATGAGATGGATGGGACCTATATCTCCCTAAAATGAATTGGGTAAATATTTATATCTCATGAGATATACATGGATGGAATGGTAAGTTAATCTGGTTTAGTGTTACAGGACTAGAATGAGGAGTGAACTCGATTCAGAAAGGGACTTTGTCCACTAAGATGGTCTTGAAAGTAATGCATTGGCTAATATGGAAATAATATCATGTGCTTAATGGTTTTCCACAATTACATGTTTTATTCCCATGTTATTTTATCATGATTAATGTTTCTTTATGATCTATGCCTTATGTACTGCCAAGATTTATTTCTCAAGATTTTGATGTTTAAACTTTATGTTCATGTTTTGAAGTTCAAATGTATATGGTTTGTTTTATTTTCTCCATGCTTACCCTTACTGAGAATTTGTTCTCACCCTATATATGTTTTCTTTTCCCCAGGATATAAAGAAAGGTTTTAGGTAAGAAAAAAAAGGTAATATCTTTATGGGAGATTTTGAAGATCTTTCACCAAGATTAGAAGATTATGTTCCAAGTTTCCAAAGACACTAAACTATTACAGTCCTTGTGTGTATGTTTTTTTTATGTATTAGATATTCTGCAAAAGTAATGTAATATCCATGTAAGCCAAGCTTTGGGTCTCTACAGTTGGTATCAGAGGAAATTTTTAGTCAACCTTTGGAAACTAGGATGCGAAAACTTTAGTGAGATCCCTCGAGATATTTCTAAGGTATGTCTAGGGATGTCCCTAAGGTTAAGTATAAGTATTGGTTATAGTCCTAGAATTATGGTAACGATATTAGAATTAAACCTAAGATGTTAGATATTGAAGGTACTCCCCATTTATTATGTTTTTTTCCCTAACATGATTTTTTCCTCTAACACTATTCTTTCTGGGTTTTAGAAAATGGCTGGAAACAGGAAGATTCACGATAATGGAGGATATGATGGATAATGGAATGATATTCTTCATGAGCAACCAAATGAAATTGGATATGGAAGTCCACATATCATTATTATTCGTAATCAACAATCTCATAATATGATCAATAATCTCAACTTTGGTAAGTTTTCCAACTCAGCTAATAAGAGAAATATGGAGTTTCATGATGATCATAGAGGAAATAAAGTTCAAATTCCCTCATGTAAATCATGTGGGAAGAGGAATCAGGGAGAATGTTTCAAAGGAACTGGAAGATGCTTTTGGTGTGGAAAAGAAGGACACAAAGCCAGTAATTGAAAAGGAAAGGGTTCAGTTAACACCATGGAAAAGGATAATGGTATTACTAAGACATCAACAATGGTTAAATGTTTTAAATGTGGAATGTATGGGAATTATGAAAACCAATGCTCTAAGGGAAAATTTCATGAAGAGAATCAGCATGGTCGTATGGGTAGTATTTACGTTGATGATGATGATGAGACTACAAATGATATATGAGATGAAATAAGTGTTGAGGAATAAAATGATGAAGCTCGGTCAATGGTTTAAGAAGGTAGTGGAATGATTGTATGTTTATCAATAGTTATGTTGTATAGGTAATTTAATGGTACTATGGAATAAAGAATCATCTAAGGATTGTTACACTATTGTTTTTCTTAAGGTATTTGAAAGTATATGTTGAATGGTACCGATAACCATGAAATGTTATTCAAATATTTTTGAAAGGTAGATGATATGTGCATAATGAAAGGATAAATGTATAATGAAATGTTTGATAGTATTAATGAGCCCATGACTGGTACAAGTACAAAGTGATATTATGGTTTGAGTATACAGAATTTTGGGATTTTGGTATGTGGAAAGAGTTAACTTTTGATAGCATTCATTTTTTCACTAAGGTTCTATGGTAACTCATATTTCAAGATAATACATGATTAAAGAATTAACATATTTGAAATATGACCAACAAGATATATATATCTTATGATATACGGGAGATAAATGATTGTATTCAATGCTAGGTAGACGACCTTTCTAGTAATCGTTTTATTTATACTATGAGATTGGACAGAAGTATTTTGGATAAACCTAAAGATTGGAATAGATTAAGTTAGACATCAGATAGTATTTTTTAAGGCTAGAACTTTTTGTTATGTTATAATAGTATATTTTTAGAAAAAGGACAACCCGTAGGATGGGTGACAGCCCGTCGCGTCAGAGAAGGCTATAGGAATCGAACCCAAAACCAAAGTGCGATAGGCATTTATCGCCTACCACTGACCTACAAGTAGTCCCTAGTTAGTAGAAACTAGTTTTATATTATTAAGCGGTATGATAGATGATGTATAAGTCCATTTTTGGAACCATAAACGATTAATCTCACCATAGATGGACTTATGTATATAACTTTTGATAACCTTATGTTTGAGACAGATGGAATGACCTATCATTCTATTGCATGATCTGCTGACACTTTTCCAAATACAAATTCAACTTCATTTCATTAAGAGGTGAAGTGGAAATTTTTCAAGGCATGAGCGACGGTGAGATTGTACCAAAATCAAGTAAGTATTTATTTTAATTTGAAAATTTTTTAACATTAGGGAAATGATCTTGAAAACAAAAAATGTTGTCCTAGTGCCCTTATATCTGATGAATCAGATGGTAACTTATATTATCACAAATTTATGGCTTTATGATTGTTGGATTTTTCATAGTCATGTTCTCTACCACTCTCCGTCAGAACTTGATGGTTAGATTTCTCTTCCATATCCATATTTTAACCTATGTTCTCATATGTGGAAACCCAGTGATGAGTTAATTTGGGTAACCGTTATGTTTCATACTTCACTTTTTAAAATTAAGTTTTAGTATTCCTTTTTATGATGTGGGTTTCTATTAAAGAAACTTTCAAGTAGTAAACCATTTATAACCCCGGTGAATTTCGAGGGTGAAATTCATTTTAAGGGGGGTAGAATGTAACACCCTGAGATTTTATGAAAAATATTATTTTAATTTTATTGATGTCTTGTGTTGTACGCTACACCAAGATTACCTTGCGCTATACACAACACCTTATTAGCCTGCAGTATACGCAACACTATTCTTAGATCATGTTACACACAATTTCAAGTTCGTTTGATAATAGTTATTCTATGAAACATTGTGTATATATATATATATATGTATAAATGAAATATGGTTGGATTCTGTTATACGAAAAAATGAAGGAGTCTTTCATAACACGCAACCCTAACTTGGCTTGCATTACACGCAATCGCGACCTTCCTCGATAGCATGTGTTGTATGCAATACCAGGTTTCACTAAACAATGACATATTGTTATAATATTATTATGGAATATCCATTATGAATATTATTAACTAAATTTTTAATTTTATAACATTATTATTCATCTTACTAATTTTCTAGAACATCGTATGAGAACAAAATAAATTTTTCGGGTAAAATAAGTATTTTTCAAAAAAATGCAGTTTTGCTACCTTTTGATGGCGCACCCACTTTAAATCTAGTTTTTGACATGTTTATAAGTTTAATTTGACAAAATAAAATTATTCCTTGGAATTAGGATATAAAAATTTAATTTGGATAAATTTTTCATATTATTCTGATAACTTTCATATTTTAATGAATAGTAAAAACACGCTATATTTTAATTAAAAACAACTTTTTTCATCGCAATAATTTATATGGTTAGATTATATTTTTAATTGGTTTTAAAGTGTAATTAGAATATATTTTTACCATTTAATCCAATGTTTGTCATTGGAATTAATTTCACTTTGAAATTGGACATAAACAAGTGTCGATCTTTTGATAGTTATTGTTTCTTAAAAACACGCTATTTTTTTGATAACGGGAATTAATTTTAAAATTAATTAATTCCACTTATATGTTTTTAATTTGAAAAAATAGGAATCATTTTTGAATTCCGAATATCAAATAGATCTTAGGCTGAATTTTTGGTATTTTTCTAAAAAACTTCAATTTTTGATGAATAGTGAAACCACTTAGTGGTAGGTAAAAAAAACTGACTCTTTCATTTAAATGAAATTTTACCACTTATGTGAATTGAATTTCAAAAATCCGACATACATGGTTGTTATAAAGAAGTAAAATGTGGTTCAATAAGATGAAATTAATTTTGGGTGAATGGTAACTTTTGACTTTTATTTACCGCAGTTAAAGGTAAATAGGGTAATTCAAGGTTAAAAGGATATTATAATTATTCAAATTACCTTAAAACTTATCCTAACCTTATTGGATGAGTAGTGGACGACCATGGGCATCCTTGGGTCGATTTTGGGACCCAATTGAGCCACTTTCTAGTGATAATGACAATTTGGATTAATTAATTTAATGTAAAGACAAAATTGACATTAACAAAAATCTTTTAGTAATTAATTTTTATAAGGGGTTATATAACTTATCATTTAGACTATAAATATTAATTGGAAATATAAAAATATTTCCTACATGATGGTATTTTTTTTATAATTTTTAGACATCAAATAAATTAAATTATTTATGACCTAATAATGATGCAGTATTTACCTCATTAATAAATTATTTAAATAAATAAGATTATAATGATTAAAATATTATCCAAAACATGACCAATTCTGATTGGATGATTTTATTTCTACCATGAGTCATCTTATCTTCATCTTTAATTATTTTTGGACCTTTTTAAACCAAAGATAAGTTTATAATAAAATAATATTTTCACACTTTCCAAAAGAGCCCCTCCTCTCCCTTATAAAAGGAGACCATTTCTATCCAATTCCTCACACATCTCAAGCTATTTGGCTCGTCCAAAATCTACCCAATTAATCTCCCTACATCCCTATACTCCCCCTAGAAGCCTTACCTTAGGCATAAGGTACTTCAAGAAGTCCTTTTGGTTCAAACCAAAGGAAGTTACCCAAATTAAAGGTAACGGTTTCTCTTAAATTGTTTTCTTTTATTCTACTTATCCAACCCCTAAAATCTTTTTAATCCTTTCTTTAGTAACAACACCAGTATCCTCAATATACTAGGATGTTTTTATGAGAATTATTCTAACTACACTTACATACACCTCCATCTAATGGATGAAGAGCATAATGTTTCTATGGATGACAAACTAACGCCTCACGAAACAATGATTGTTCGATTTTCTCCTACCACCTCTCATGGTGGCCATTATGATGGCACTATATTTATATATGATATATACTATGTTTAATATTTCCTTATGATTCTTTAATTCCCAATTATATCAAGCCTTTATGGTTTCCATAGTGGGTAAATACGATAATCTCATTTGAGGAAGTGCGGACTACCGCCCCCTCAAAGTGATGTGATTCGTTAATACCTTATGTGGGATGTATAAAGGATGGATTTAATGATATTATATGTGATATTATACTGTAATTATAATATACCTATGTATCATTATGTCTTAATTCCATTAAAATAAGAAATAGAAATGAAAGTAGTGTTCATGCGTACGTACGGCTTACCGTCTCCATGAATGGTGCATTTCATTTCTTACCTCCATATGTTATGTACTATTATAAATACATGTATATGCTGGATATATATTATATATATGATATATAAATCATTAATATAATTCTGGATATAATGAAACTTTGATCACATGAACAACATGTAATTATAAGAAGTCAATTTTTGACTCAAGTACCAAATATCGACAAAACGAACGTTATTAACTTAAAAGGTTACATAATTTTTATAACATGGTAATAAGTGATATAAAAGGAATAATAAACTTGAAAAGGGTTCTTAATAAAGTATAAATTAACTTTGGTTTATTATTCAGGAGATTAAAGAACGACCGAGACAAGTCGGACACGAGGTAAGGGAACTTCTTAACCCAATTTTCGTTCTTTGGGTTGATCCTTTCTTGTTTATGTCGTTCTTTGATTATGTGAGAAATGAATTTTTATATCTTATCATGTATTTATACTTTCTTTATGTTACCTTATAGTGAATACACATAAGTGATCTATTTTATTTACAAAAAGATCTTTGTAAGGGATAACTATTCCAATCTCGTTCTTATCCGAGATTGCTTATACGTAAGTATTTACTGGGGTTATATTTATCATCCATGTCCCTATTTTATAAAAATGACTTCATGTATGTTTAAAGTCCTTCTTACCCATTTTTTACTTTTACTACATGGTATGTAAGGAATATTTTTTTTACCATACGAGGTACTTTTTGAATTTTCCGACAAAAGTACAAGAAGAATGTTTTTTTTACTTATATGGTGTGAATGGATTTTTACAGTTTCATAACACCTTTTTTCATGAATCTTCCTATACAAGATTTCATGAGAATTTCATCAAAATCATTTTATTTTAAAATTTCATGTCATTTTTGTGAAAAGAAAAATATTTTGAAGAAAAAAGGATATTTTCCTCAAGAATTCATTTCAAGTGTTTTATCAAAACCATTTTCCATATAAGATGAAATTATTTCATATGTGTATATTTCAAGTATAATGTCTCTATTATTTACATGGTTTCACTGTTCTTATGATGAAATGATATCCATTTGTTTTATATGGATTATGTTATGATGGGATGATGTTTATGAAACCCATTTTATTCTTTGGGTTATGATGAATGATTTGTGTTTATGTTGTGGCACATGTAAGAATGATTTAATTATGAGATGGGTGAGACCTATATCTCCCTCCAATGCATTGGGTAAAGAATTATATCTCATGAGATAGACATGGCTGGAACGGTAAGTTAATCTGGTACAATGTTACAGGACTAGAACGAGGAGTGAACTCGATTCAGAAAGGGACTTTGTCCACTAAGATGGTATGGCAGCAATGCCTTGGCTAATATGGAAATCATATCATGTGATTAATGGTTTGACACAATTACATGTTTTATTACCATGTTATTTTATCATGATTAATGTTTCTTTATGATCTATGCCTTATGTACTACCAAGATTTATTTCTGAAGATTTTGATATTTAAACTTTATGTTCATGTTTTGAAGTTCAAATGTATATGGTTTTTTTTATTTTCTCCAGCTTACCCTTACTGAGAATTTAAGTTCACCCTTTATATCTTTTCTTTTCCCAAGGATATAAAGAAAGGTTTCAGGTAAGAAAAAAAGGGAATATCTTTATGGGATATGTTGAAGATCTTTCACCAAGATTATAAGATTATGTTCCATGTTTCCAAAGATACTAAACTATTATGGTCCTTGTATGTCTGTTTTTGTTATGTATTAGATATTCTGAAAAAGTAATGTAATGTCCATGTATGCTAATATTTATTTCTCTACATTTCAGGCCAAAAAATATTTATTAAACTAATTCCATAAGTTATAAAATACACCCAAATAATACTCCATGAGTTACACATGAAAACACCCAATTTCAAGTTAAAATTCAACTATAAAATTAAATGTGTAACCAAATCAATCATAAAAAGTTTCTGCACCACACCCAATATATGAGGAATATGAAAAATGAGTAAATACAGCAATCTAACTCATCAATAGTTGTTTACACATGTAATCGCCTACCTTTTATGTCCAAACCCTCAAAACATTGTGTGAAACATAAATCGCACCACCGCCGCACCTCAAGGAAGTGAAATCAAACCTAAAACTACAATATTTCACCCAAAAGACAATAAATAAAACCCTAGTTTCAAACCCTAACTTTTGGACATTGGTAACCTTAAGGATAAGGGAAGAAACCCTAATCACATTGAATGGAACCCTAAACAAATTGAAAGAAGAGTGAATAAGGCCAACTTACTTGAGGTATCTTGTAGAAATCTCCCCAAATACACTAGTATATGAATTTTAAAATAGCAAAAAATTAAATTTAGGTTCAAATATGGATAAGGAGACCATGTATGAATTTTAATGGGGAAAAAGAGTGATAAATGAAGGAGTTATGAAGGAAACAAATTACCTTTATAAATCTGCTCGAATTGAGAAATCTTAAGAAGTTTCGACTTTTTCTATAAAGAAAAAGAGCTTCAAAGAAGGGGATAAGAGTTTGGGGGATCTCCTAGGTTTAGTGGTCTCGGTTTAGAGGTAGAATCACTGAAAAATAGTTAAAATTGAATAATTTATTAAATAAACAAAATGTTTTTTTAAAACTGGAAATGGACTTTTGGGGTGACCCAACTCCATAAATAAAATCTCAAATCCACCATGATTATGGATATCTAAAGGATCAAAATTGACATGGTGGTGTTAATATGTCAGGGGAGGCCAAGTATGAATTAGAATGGATGAAAAATGTTGAAAAATGAATGATTTATAAAAGAAACAAAATTTATTTTAAAATTTGGAATTGGGCACACGGTTTGGCCTAATTCATGAAAACTCACCCATTCCTCCATAAAAGCTTGGGAAACCCCAAAACAAAGCATGAATGGAAAATAAATTAAAAATACCTTTAAAATAAGTTATGTATGTGACATATTATGTATTATATATTATGTATTATGTATTATGTATTATATATTATGTATTATATATTATGTATTATATATTATGTATTATATATTATGTTTTGGATGGGTATTCACAAGGTATTACATATGATGTAATATATGATGAAGTTAATGATATCTTTCCAAAAGTGGTTGGAATATATCCAAAAAGATTTCTGGATATGATTTCATAAGTTATTATAAATAGTACAATATAAAGTGAAATGGCACAAATCCCTTTTAGGTTTTACTTTAAGTGGGAGACTGTAAGGAATATGCCCTAAATCCAAAATTTCATGTGATGTATTTTAGTGGCTATGGCCTTGAGATTACGTTTCCGCTCAATATATCCTTAATCAGGGGCTTTAGGATACATTTCTAACTGACATAACCTTAAGTGTAGCTTGAGAATATGTTGTCACCTATTAGAGTTGGTGTCCTAGAACCAGCGATTTGTACTTTGATTACATGGACATTTAATGTATTTAAATATTAAACATCATATTACATATTTTTCATTGTTTTGCATGACTATGATGTAATAATGTTCTAGATTATTTTTTTCATTGATAAGATCATTGCAGTTCTCCACTAGGATGAGAAACTTGAAATGCTATAACGGTATTCTTAAATATAGTTTTGCGATTGGATGACATACTATGATGGGACACATAACATACAGATCGTCAAGTGTGAGTACTCGTAAGCAGATGAGACTTCCTCTCATGAAGTTTTCACTTGGTAATTTCCAAGACATTAGATTATAAGAACAGACTCGCCAGTAGGAATTTCGCATGTTTTGGTGTCATCGGATATTTCTATCTGTGAGCGTGTGTAATGATCCTTAGACTTTAAGATTATCATTAATACATGTCATATATTATATATTATATATTATATATTATATATTATATATTATATATTATATATTATATATTATATATTATATATTATATATTATATATTATCAATTATATATTATCTATTATGTATTATGTTTTATATATTATGTATTATGTATTATATATTATGTGTTATGTGTTATATATTATGTATTATGTATTATGTATTATGTATTATGTATTATGTATTATGTATTATGTATTATGTATTATGTATTATGTATTATGTATTATGTATTATGTATTATGTATTATGTATTATGTATTATGTATTATGTATTATGTATTATGTATTATGTATTATGTATTATGTATTATGTATTATGTATTATGTATTATGTATTATGTATTATGTATTATGTATTATGTATTATGTATTATGTATTATGTATTATCTATTATGTATTAGGTATTATTTATTATCTATTATATATTATATATTATATATTATATATTATATATTATTTATTATTTATTATTTATTATTTAGTATTTAGTATTTAGTATTTAGTATTTAGAAATTACTATTTACTATTTACTATTTACTATTTATTATTTACAAATTATTATTTACTATTTATTATTTACTATTTACTATTTATTATTTACGATTTTTTATTTGCCATTTATTTTCATATTATATATTTCTTTATTTATTATTCATTTATATTCCATTTATTAATTAGTAATTTGTAATTAGTAGTTATTAAATATTAATAATTAATTATTACTTATTACTTATTAATTATTGATTATTGAATATTGAATATCGATTAATAATAATTGATTAATATTTATTTAGATTGTATCTATTTGTTATGTATTATTTGTTTTTCCAAATAATATTTATATATATATATATAAGTATATTAAATTCGGTCTATTGACCAAATGAAGAGTCTGCTGAAGTGGTAAAGTCTTTGGAGAATAAACAAGAGGTAAGGGGTTCAAATCTCAACCAATACAAAATTTCTATATATGGCAAGAACATATGTATGAAGATTGGCATGAGCATAGTAATAATAATGAAAGAAAGAAAGAAAAAAAGAAATTATTTATTTATTTATTCTTTATTCATTGTTTATTAATTAATTATTAATTATTTTTTAATTATTAATTGATTATTTATTATTTATTTATTTATTATTTATTAAATATTAAATATTGAAAATTGAAAATTAAATATTAAATATTAAATATTAATTATTAATTATTAATTATTAATAATCAATTATTAATTATTAGTTATTATTAATTATTAATTATTAATTATTTATTTATTTATGTATTTATTTGTTTATTATTAATTCTTTATTATTTATTATTTATTAATTTATTTTTAATTTACTAAATATTAATTTATTATTAGTTTATTATTCATTTATTATTTATTATTTATTTATTTATTTATTTATTTATTTATTTATTCAATATTCATTCATTATTAATTATTAATTATTAATTTCTTAATAAATTCTTAATAATTTATTAATTATTTATAAATTTTTAAATATTAAATATTAATTCTTAATTCTTAATTCTTAATTCTTAATGATCAATTATTAATTATTTATTATTATTTATTATTTATTATTTATTATTAATTATTTATATTAATTATTAATTATTTCTTATTTACTATTTATTATTTATTATTTATTATTTATTATTTATTATTTATTATTTATTATTCATTATTTATTACTCAATATTTATTATTTATTATTTATCTATTTTTTATTAATTTTTTATTTATTTGTTATTTATTTATCATATATTAAATTATTTTTTCATTAATTTATTTTTTATACATTACTTATATATTATATGTTATATATTATATGTTATATGTTATATGTTATAAATTATCTATTATGCATTATATATTATCTATTATCTATTATGTATTATATATTATGTATTATATATTATGTATTATATATTATGTATTATATATTATGTATTATTTATTGTTTATTATATATTGTTTATCATATATTATGTATTATATATTATGTTTTGGATGGGTATTCACAAGGTATTACATATGATGTAATATATGATGAAGTTAATGATAGCTTTCCAAAAGTGTTTGAAATATATCCAAAAGAATTTTTGGATATGATTTCATAAGTTATTATACATGATACAATATAAAGTGAAATGGCACAAAGCCCTTTTAGGATTTACTTTAAGTGGGAGACTGTAAGGAATATGCCCTAAAGCCAAAATTTCATGTGATGCATTTTAGTGGCTATGTCCTTGAGATTACGTTTTCGCTCAATATAGCCTTAAACAGAGGCTTTAGGATACATTTCTAACTAACACAACCTTAAGTGTATCTTGAGAATATGTTGTCACCTACTAGAGTTGGTGTCCTAGAACCAACTATTTGTACTTTGATTACATGGACATTTAATGTATTTAAATATTAAACATCATATTACATATTGTTCATTGTTTTGCATGACTATGATGTAATAATGTTCTAGATTATTTTTTGCATTGATAAGATCATTGTAGTTCTCTACTATGATGAGAACCTTGAAATCCTATAATAATATTCTTAAATATAGTTATGCGGTTGGATGACATACTATGATGGGACACATAACATACAGACCGTCTGATGTGAGTACCCATAAGCATATGAGACTTTCTCTTGTGCAGTTCACACTTGGTAGTCTTCAAGACATGAGATTATGAGAACAGACCTGCCGGTAGGAATTCCGCATGTTTTGGTGTCATTAGATATTCCTATCTGTGAGCGTGTTTAATGATCCTTATACTTTAAGATTATCACTAATACATTTCATGACTCACGCACTTTGATTTACTAACGAAAACCGTTATACAGATAGTTAGCCGAAAGTAGGGTACGTTGGGTGCGTCACGAGTGGAATGTTATTAATGGATAAGCTGAGGAAGGGTTTTTCTCTTCTATTTATAGAAATTGATATCTTGTCCCTTTGATTGAAATAGAACTGTCGCACGAAATTCCATGGACATGGTGTAACGATGAGTTTATTTTAGGTAGTCAAAGAACGACGTATCAAGAACAAAGGTTGATGACACTATCATGAAACCTACTTGATGATATATTGAGAAATAGGGATTATATTACACAGTGAGCGTTCATATGTGGATGTCGTTGTTATGAATTTAAGTTCTTTCTCTTGGGTGCCTTGACATGTTTATAGACAGTACTTTTGGACTTTAGGCAAACCCGCCTAATGCCAATGAGAAAGAATCCTAGAGGGCCACACACTAAGTTTTTTTGGTGGTCTTGGTTAAATTCTATTTAAATTTATTTAATGGAATAAATATTATTCTCATGACAGTGAAATAATTTTATTCAAATTAAAATGATCGCATAAATTAAATAAATATTTATTCACTAGATTGTGGGTAAAATATATTTATATATTTTATTGAACATTTGATAAATATTTATTTACTAGTTTTTAAATAAAATATTTATTTAAGAGAATAAATTATTTATTTATTTATTCGGGTGTTCAATAAATGGAAGTGGAGTTTGAGCAGACCAAGACTGGTCCAGTAGTAAAATAATTATTTGCAATATGGTAAATAATTATTTAACTAGTTAGTATAAATTAAAATAATAATAATAACGCTATTATTATTTTGTGATGCGGAATTTTATTTATAATTTAGTTTTGTGCAAGTTGGCATACCATAAATAATGATGCAGTATTATTATTAAAAGCATGAGTTTTTTCCAAGGTTATGAATGTATTTAATTACTGTTATGTAATTAAATATTTTAATCAAAGCCCCATGTTGATAAATAGACACATACGTCTATTATGCCACGTACCGAACTACATGCCCGATGAATTGAGAATTGTTAAGCTAAACAATATATCTCTCGAATCCTCTTCCTGTCCCTCTCAAGAACAAGATACATTCTTCAAGGCCGAAGAACAAGCGGTCAAGAACGACCAACACAAGGCACTCACTTCACCATACTAGCACCCAGAGAACAAGTGGTCTCGATCGGAGGCCATTAGAGCATGTGTGGATCACCACTAGAGGGATTCTAGTTTGGATCCTCGCAAGCACAATGAGATAATCTGAAAGGGTCATTCCAGACAATCAGTATCATCAACGAAGAAAATACTAAATATCTAGGTATTCTTTTCTTTATGAAATTAATTGAATTAATTATAAACACGATGTACAAGATCCTCTCTAAAGGTTTCGGGCCTCTTCCTTCTTTATCTAAATATTTGATTCTATTTCGTGGAGACTGGTCTTCATTGTCGTATTGATCCCAGAATAATCATTGATTGTGGTAAAAATTAAAGTTGGGTGTCAGCCCAACCGCGCTTCCACTGCACCTGAAACCTACAAGTGGTATCAAAGTAGTTACATAATAGTTTATAATTATTTAAATATTTTTTTGATGATTTATGCATTTAATAATTTAGTTGTTTCAATTCAAGTTAATCGTTCTACAAATCTAAATCTCAATATATATTCATCCTCTTTCATTTCTCGTTCACCTCATAGAAATAATATTTTATTTTAATTTTGATTAAAATAAAATAGAGGATCTCATTCGTAGGTGCCAAAGGTTTCTGGCTATACAACACCAAAACACACAGCGTGTATTCGGCAGTACACTCCGTGTAGTCAAGGTTCAATGCATCGGGGCTGGTCTACTAAGACAAGCTGTGTAATTGGAGTTTTTCTAAGTATTAATGACTCTGTGTGTTGACCAGGAATAGTTGGCATGCGATTTTTGAATTACACGTCGTGTATCCCACTGGACACGGTGTGTAGTCCCTTCGGGTTAGGGTTGGACCATGTACCCCGTACATAGCTTTCCAAGCTAAAGACTGTGTAATGAGGAACTACACAGCGTGTGTCCCACTGGACACACTATGTACTCTGAAGATTTCCAAAGTACACTCACACGTTGTTTCCCTAGACATGTACTTCGGATGGACGGTGAACAATAGTACACGTCGTGTAGTTGGAACTACACACCATGTACTCATCAAAATTGCATAGATTTATTAAAATTTATTATTATATTATACAAACCCTTGAGATATGTACCATGGTGCAGGCGTAAAGCTGAGGCACAACATGTGATGGGTGTTTTATATATATGTTTTTAATTTAACATATGCTTAATGTTCATTTCTACTCATTGGGTAGTTATGAACAGGAATTCACCGAGTTTCCTCCAAGGTACAAGTTACGTACAAAGATAATTTTAAATGAATTTATTTGTTTAAAATTATGATGGATGAGAATCCCAAGGAAATTCAGAAAAGGGTTTAAGATAAAAGGATTGATTAATTAAAGATAATAATAAATTTATTTGAGCATGATTTATCTTAAATAAGAATGATTAAAGAATTGAATGCTAGTTTTATTTATGCGTAAATATCGTTGCATGTATGGATGATCATGATCTAGACCAAGACCTTTTTATGTGGATGGTTTGTTTTAATATATTTATTTAAATTAAATTTGTTGGTCTGTGTGCCTTCTCCTCATTAATATGTATGGTCTATGTGCCTAAGGTTTCTTTTATGTAAAACCCCTTTTTACCCCTCACCTACATGTGATTTAAAAAAGGCATATGTGATGGATGGAACTCCCAAGCTAGTGGAATCGGTTCAAGCTAGATCTGAGACAAAACCAATCCTAGGAGATATAGATGTGGACAGGTGGAAAGTTATAAACGCAAACCCAAAAGGTTCAAAGTGTTTTTCCCCTAGTTCAGGGTTAGTTTATCAACTTCTAGATAAAATAACCATTATAAAAACTCATGATCATGCCCTTTATTTTATTTTATTTCTGTCAGATTCATGGTTTATCATTATGGATATGTTGTCACGATCACATAATTAATAAATTAAACAAGCATGCAAGATGGAACTAAAATAAACTAGGATTATGCGTAAATATTATCAATATATGGTTAATCACTTAAGTAAGTTTCACTTAATGTTAACAAGAATGTGATAATTATAATAATAAATTCACGCATAAGATATAAAAATCCCTCAAATAAAATATCAAGTCAGAACAAGCCTTCTGGTATTTGATTAAGGGAAGAACTCAATAAAACTATGTGTTTAACCAACCCTTGTTGGGACACTTACTTTTATACAGGAAGACCTTATGAAAGGTTTCAGTATGACTTAACCATATTACATCAAGAGGAGTATCCCTTACTAGACTTGGTGTAATATTGGAGGCAAGAGTTGAGGAAATCCAAAGTCAAGATTTCAGGATTGGGGAGTCCACTCAACAGATCAAGGAGCTGCAAGCCCATATTTGGCAAATACCTACCTACCTAAATACCTTCAAATAGCTTGACCAACCCTTGTTGGGGTTATGAAAAGGGGAATATGGATCCTTTCCACTAGAATTTCATGGAAATTGGACATTATGAGTTAAATGGTGAGGTCCATTGGGACTTGATAAAATAGTGGGAGACTTAATAAAATTAATTTATTATTTCTCATAAATGTAATCAATAAAGTACTAATGATCTTCTCTTTTAATTGTAGAATAAAAATGACAAGCTCATCAACCACACTATCCATGTGATCAATTATAGATAAATACAACATCCTAGCCAACAGTAACTTCCAAAAATGGGTTATATGTCTCCGGGTTATCCTACGCCATGAATGGAAGTCTTACATGTTGGAGTCAGAATTACCTGATCTGCATGCCAAAGAGGTGAGTGATGAGGATTTCCCGGTCTATGAGAAACATATGAACTACACAGTTGACATTCAATGTTTGATGATATCATCAATGTCTAGTGATCTCATGAAGTCTCATGAAAACATGGATGCTTATAGCATGCTCTGGCACCTCTGTGGTCTTTACCATGAGAGAGAAATACATAGAAGGTTTGATATCTCAAATGGAAACTTTTCAGAGTAATCTTGGAGAGGATTCCCCAGCCAGGCCTCATGTAGTCAAGATCAGTGGCTACATTGAGTGCCTGGAGGTTCTAGGGTTTAAACTCCCTGAATAACTGGGCACTGATCTCATTCTTACATCACTCCCTTAGAGCTTCTCCATCTTTGCTGTTAATTTTAACATGAACATCATTGAGAAGTCTTTATCTGATCTTATTATCCTCATTCTCCAAGTAGACAAAGATATGAAGCATGACAAGCCTTCTGTCCTTATGGTGAATAAGAGTAAAGGGAAGTAAAAGAGCTTTAAGCCCAAATCTTTTTCACACCCTTACAAGAAAAATAATATCAAAGGGGAGGCAAGGGAACATGAGGCTATTTGTTTCGCATGTTGCAAGAAGGGCCACTAGAAGAAAAACTACACCCAGCATAAGAATCATGGGGAAGCTTCAGGTGCATTTTTTATCGAATGAAATCTATATGTTTCTATAAATTGGGTATTAAATACAGGTTTTTGTGCTCACATATGTATCCAAATACAAGAACCAAGTAGATTCAGGAAGATTGAATGAGGGGAGATAGATCTATGAGTAGCCAACAGAGCCATACTTTCTATTGTATCTGTTGGGGACTACCACCTCACGTTGCTAACTAAGATTATCTTAGTGTTAAAGGGTTTTTATTATGTGTCATCTGTTACTAAAAACATTATTTCTGTATCCAGATTAGATATAGATGGATTTTTTTTCAAGTTTGGAAATGGATGTTGCTTCTTTTACAAAGATAACATTTGTTTTGGTATGGCACATTTATAAAACGATCTTTACATGTTGGACTACACAAACCAAGTAATGAAAATCGATAACAAAAATACTCCACATGACTCATACCACACCTAACTTTGGCATCACCGACTAGGTCATGTAAATGAGAAACGCTTGACAAAGTTACATCAAGATGGATATTTAGATTCTTTTTAACTAAAACCACTTGGCGTATCATGCATGTTTACAAGGAAAAATAACCAAAACCTCATTTAGTGGGAAAGGTGAAAGGGCTAAATAGATTCTTGAATTAGTTCATACCGATGTGTGTGGACCATTTTCAGTTGAAGTAAGAGGAGGGTACTCATACTTCATAACTTTTACTGATGATTTTAGTAGATATGGATATATTTTCTTAATGAGGTATAAGTAGGATTCTTTTGATAAGTTCAAAGAATAAAAGAATGAATTTGAGAACCATATTGGTAAAAAGATTAAGAAAATCTACTCAGACCGAGGTAGAGAATATATTAATCAAGACTTCATTGATTACTTACAGGAGTTTGAGATCATATCCCAACTCACTCCTCCTTACATTTCCCAATGGAATGGTGTGAGAGAAATGAGGAAATACACCTTGCTGGACATGGTGAGATCAATGATGAGTCATGTGAATCTTCCATTATCCTTTTGGGGATATGTGTTACAAACAGCAGCGCACATACTAAACCAAGTACCAACTAAATCGATAAATAGTATTCCATATGAGTTTTGGAGTGGAAATAAAGACATGTTATTGAATTTACATGTTTGGGGAAGTGATGTGTTTGTTAAGTCCTCTCCGAGTAACAAAATTGCACCCTGAGGCACAAAGTTTAACTTTATAGGGTACCCCAAAGAAACAAGGGGATATTACCTATAAAACCCCTCAGACAAAAAAGTTATAGTGGCAAGACATGCCATATTCCTTGAGAGGGAGCACATATCCAAAAGGGATAGTGGGAGAGAGATATAATTCGATGAAGTCGAGGCTCAAGGTACACAAGAGTTGGTATAGGAATAGATTCCACAAAGCCCCATAGAAGAAAGAACTATTCTAGAGACACAAAAACTATGTAGGAGTACAAGAGAGGTTAGAGAACTGAAATGGTACAATTTTCTAGTTATCGAGGAAGGTGACTCATTATTAGTTGATAATAATGATCCTCTAACCTAAAAGGGAAGCAGTAAGTGGCACAGATGTTTCCAAGTGGTAAGAAGCCATGAATTCTGAAATGGATTCCATGTACCAAAACCAATTCTAGATTTTGGTATATCCTCTAGTTAATGTAAATCCTGTTGGTTTCAAATGGGTATTCAAGAAGAAACTAGACATGGAAGGACAAGTTAGTACCTATAAGGCATGACTGGTTGTAAAAGGGTTCAAACAACATCAAGGTATTGACTATGATGAAACCTTTTCACCAATTGTGATGCTAAAATCTATCATAATTCTATTGGCCATTTTTGCTTACCATGACTATGATATTTGACAAATGTATGTCAAAATAACCTTCCTTAAAGGGAACCTTTAGGAAGATGTCTACATGACACAACCTGAAGGGTTTATGACTCCAAAAGATTCCAATAAGGTATAAAAGTTGCAGAAATCCATTTATGGATTAAATCAAGCATCCAGGTCATGGAACATTCATTTTCATGAAGACATAATGAAATTTAGTTTTATCAATAACTAATGTGAGCCTTGTGTCTAAAAATGTTTTAGTGGGATTGTAGTCATTTCTTAATAGTATATGTTGATGACATATTACTTATTGGAAACGAGGTATCAGTCTTGCAGCTTGTTAAGGAATGGTTGAATCAATGCTTCTATATGAAGAATTTGGGTGAGGTATCATATATTATTGGGATCAAGATCCATCATGATAGATCCAAGAGATTGTTGGTCCTAATTCAAAGTACATACATTGATAAGATATTGAAGAGATTCAGTATGGAACAATCCAATAGGGGGTTATTTCCAGCATCGCGTGGCATTCATCTTTCCAAGAAAATGTGTCCTCATACACATGAGGAAAGAAAAATAATGTCTAGGATTCCATATGCATCAGCGATTGGTTCAGGTCTTGTATGCCATGCTATGTACAAGGTTGGAAGTAGCCAATGCATTGAGTGTGGTAGACAGATATCAAGATGACCCAGGTGATCTCCATTATATGGAAGTAAAGACTATCTTAAAGTATCTGAGGTATACTAAGGATATGTTCCTCATTTATGGAGGAGATGAGGAACTAGTCATCAGAGGATATGAAAATGCCAGTTTCTAGACTGATCAAGATGACATGAAGTTGCAAACGGGATACATATTCACTTTGAATGAAGGTTCAGTAAGTTGGAAGATCTCAAAGAAGAGTGTGGTCGTATATTCTATAGTAGAGTCCGAGTATATCATAGCTTATGAGGAAGATAAAGAAGAAATTTGGATTCAAAGCTTCGTCCAAGATCTCTATGTGATACCTAGCAGTAAGGATCCCATCACATTGTATTGTGATAATACTACAGCGGTGGCACTTGCAAAAGAGTCAAGGTCACATCAGCAGATGAAGAATGTACTTTAGAAGTATCATCTCTTGAAGGATTTTTCTTAGAGAGGTGAAGTTGCAGTGAGCAATATTTCCACATAAGACAATGTAGTGGACCCCTTGAATAAATCTTTGACTTAGCAGAAACATGATCATCATGTGAAGTCTAGTGGACTGAAATTCGTAAGTAGTTGTCTCTAGTATAAGTGGGAGTTTTTTAGAGTTGGTGTCCTAGAACCAAATATTTTTACTTTGATTACATGGATATTTAATTTATTTAAATATTAAACATCATATTACATATTGTTCATTGTTCTGCATGACTATGATGTAATAATGTCCTAAAGTATTTGTTGCATTGATAAGGTCATGGCAGTTCCCCACTATGATGAGAACCTTGAAATGCTATAACAATATTCTTAAATATAGTTCTTCGGTTGGATGGAATACTATGATGGGACACAAAGCATACAGACCGTCAGGTGAGAGTAATCATAAACAGATGATACTTCCTCTCATGAAGTTCGCACTTGGTAATATCTAAGATAGAAGATTATGAGAACATACCCGCCAGTAGAAATTATGTATGTTTTTGTGTCATTGGATATTCCTATCTGTGAGCATGTATAATGATCCTTAGACTTTAAGATTATCATTAATATAGGTTATGACTCGCGTACTTTGACTTACTGATGAAAACCATCATACAAAAAATTGGTGGGAAGTAGGGTACTTTGGGTGCGTCACAAGTGGCATGTTATTAATGGATAAGTCAAGGAAGGATTTTTCCCTTCCATTTATGGAAGTTTATATCTTGGCCCTTTGATTGAAATAGAACTATCACACAAAATTCCATGGCCATGGTGTAATGACTAGTTTATTTCAAGTATTCAAAGAACGATGTATCAATCACAAAGGTTGATGACACTATCATGAAACCTACTTGATGATATATTGAGACACAAGGATTATATTACACAGTGATAATTCATATGTGGATGTTATTGTTGTGACTTTAGGTTCTTTCTCTTGGGTGCCTTAACCTGTTGCTAGATAGTACTCTTGGACTTTAGGCAAGCCCGCCTAATTCCAATGAGAAAGAATCCTATAGGGGAACACACTAAGTGTTTTTGGTGGTCTTGGTTAAATTCTATTTGAATTTAATTAATGGAATAAATATTATTATCATGAAAGTGGAATAATTTTATTCAAGTTAAAATGATTGCATAAATTAAATAAATATTTATTCACTGTATTGTGGGTAAAATATATTTATTTATTTTATTGAACATTTGATAAATATTTATTTACTAGTTTGTAAATAAAATATTTATTTAAGAGAATAAATTATTTATTTATTTATTCGGGTGTTCAATAAATGAAAGTGAAGTTTGAGAAGACCAATACTGGTCCAGTAGTAAAATAATTATTTGCAATACATTAAATAATTATTTAACTAGTTAGCATAAATTAAAATAATAATAATAACGCTATTATTATTTTGTGATGCGGAATTTTATTGATAATTCTGTTTTGCGCAAGTTGGCGTACCATAAATAATGATGCGGTATTATTATTAAAAGAATGAGTTTTCTCTAAGGTTATGAATGTATTTAATTTCAGTTACACAATTAAATATTGTAACTAAATCCCCATATCGATAAATAGACACATACATCTATTATGTCATGTACCAAACTACATGCCCGGTGAATTGAGAATTGTTGAGCTAAACAATTTCTCTCTCAAATCCTCTTCTTGCCCCTCTCAAGAACAAGAGACGTTCTTCATGCCCAAAGAACAAGTGATCAAGAACGACTAACATAAGACACTCGCTTCACCGTGCTAGCACCCGAAGAACATGTGGTTTCGATCAGAGGCCATCAGAGCACATATGGATCACCGCTATAGGGATTCTAGTTTGGATCCTTGCAAGCACAATAAGATAATATGGAAGAGTCATTCTAGATGATCAACATCATCAATGAAGAAAATACCAAAGATCCAGGTATTCTTTTCTTTATGAAATTAATTAAATTAATTATAAACATGATTTTCAAGATCCTGTCTAAAGGTTTTGGGCATATTCCTTCTTTATCTAAATCTTTGATTCAATTCCGTGGAGACTGGCGTTTATCGTTGTATTGGTTCCGGAATAATCATTAATCATGGTAAAAATTAAAGTTGGGCACTGGCCCAACCACTCTTTCACTATGCCCAGAACCTACATAACCAACATATTCTTAAGAAAAGTATTAATGTTACATTAACACAAAGTAGGTTGGGTGTATGGTATGTGTAAGTTGTGACTAATATCAATCATTTGTGGTCACTTTCTTCCATGTTAGCTATCATCAAAGTAGTGTTGCATGAGATGTAATACAGAGGGATATTAATGCATATTATGTTTGTATTTATTGAGTTATTAAATCATTTGTTATAATGCATTAGTTAATATGAAAATGATCTAGGAGTATCCTCGAGGTCCCTATAAGTATCTCTTTATCATAAAATGGAAATGAGTGGGTTATTTATGCCTGGTTGATGTTCTATGGTCCTATATCTCCCCTCATCTTCCTCCTTAGGCTGGTAAGGTGCTATCACATCATCTAGGTTGATGGATCTTGTTCACATGATGAATGATACATGATAAACCCATGGATACCGCCAAATTTGGGATACCTTTTGGCTCTCACCAATCTTCATCAACCCCGTATGAAGGTGTTCAGATAGGTTATAGGTTTTAGCTAAAATACAAAGGCATGCATTGTGTTCTCATTCATTATTTATGATTTTATGTTATGTAAAGCATGGTGATATTAGGATTTTGGTTTCTAATTGCTTATTTTTTTATGTTTAAGAGTTGAATGTCCTCTCAGAATACTAGCATTGTTTGACCCCTCCCATGGTGGTGGTGGTCATTTTCACTCTAGTTCTCACAATAATGGGGACTTATTCATTTGTTATTTTAGGTTAACCCGCCATTAATGACTCCATTATTGTTCAGACATGATGTTGAGTGTGGAAGATTGAGATGTGATGGTGGAAGTGATCAACGATAGTTATAATGAGCCCTTTCAATGACAACTTCTCCTCTTTCAATGTGTTGGGTTTAGACTCCCTGGCATGGTCTCCTCTTTTTCTCCTTCACCTCTACTCTGTTGGCCTTAAATAATGCATAAGAACCCATATTTATTTGGTTGTGTTGGTGTTTAGGGTGTTTTGGGACTATGGTAGAGGCATTGTGTGTGTGTGTGTGTTTCTTGTTTGTATCTTCTCTTCATGTTGGTTTGTTTGATGTTAATAGTTTCAATTGTTCTCAGTTTGTTTTCCCCTGAAATAGTGGTGGTTCTATTATGTATATGAACTTCATCCAGTCATCTTTCCCAATTTTATTATTCCAATATTTTTGGGGACTAAACTCATGAAACTTTGATCATCTGTGATGCCAATAACAACACCAGATATTTTCACATAAATTCATTAGAAGATCGCATGCAAAAGGCACTGTGTGGAAGAAAACCAATCTCCAGAAGTTCAATTCCCCATGACTGAGTGTACCAAAATTAGGTATACATTGCACCCTACTCACCATAGAGTCATCTTTTGCACACACTAGGAAACTGACAAACATTCAAGGAAACATAAGTACATAAAATAGTAATAGCTAAAGTAAGAAAGAACGCATGGTTTAACACACTTTGGATGATGTATCCTATATGCATAGAAGAAACACCACTATAACCATTTTTATTCCACTATAAATATAAGATATTATAGGAGTTAAAAATTACTAAGTATAAGTAATTACTCAATATATTTCCCCTATAATCACTCCCACTTGTGTGTCTCACTTATGATGTGAGTATAGTTTACACTGAATTCTATACTTGCTTGAATACTATGTTTATCTAGTCAAACTAGTTAAAACTAATCCATTTAAATACCAGTTAATGAGGCATTAACACTTCATCTTCAAAACCAAACTGATGACCCTTTGGTCTTTCTAAACTTCTGGAGATTTAGTGCTCCAGGTAAACTCATTGGTAGATGCAGTTTGTCGATGGTCCCACTGTTTTTGTCTGCACCTCATATTTAGACAATCATCTACTGCATGAAATTATGGTGAACAAAATTCCAACATATTAACCTTTAGTGAACTAAAATATACTTCACAACCCAATAATCACCTATTTAAAGTTTTTTCTAGGGAACCTTGGGAATCTCCAACAGTTAGCATGTAGCATAATTCTTCATCTTATCTTCCATTCATTCACCCAAGACCCACTGAGGCATGATGCTACATCATACTTTCCTAATCTATAGCCTTGATAAACATATCTTTAGGAATTTGGATTCCTTTTATTATATATATCCCTAACTCTTTATTCTTTAATATATTTATAATTAAATTATATATTAGGTCAATTTGTTTCATATAAGCATGAAAAAACATATTTTTAGCCAAGTGTATTGCACTTTGGATATCACAAAAAAGCACTACACCTTTCTAACCACTCCTAAGTTCCTTTAATAATTGTTTTAATAATATAATTTCTTTCACGACTTCTATTGGAGAAACATACTCATATTTATTTGGACTAAGAGTTAAAATCCAATGTAGCTTTGATGATCAGCTGAAAGTCATTCCTCTAAAATTAAACACAAAGTCAGTTGTGAATTTCCTCACACTTGAATTCCCAATAAAATCTGAGTCTAAAAATCCTTTTAATAGATCATCTTCTATAAATCATAGGTATGAATTTTCTATTTCCTTAAAATAATGAAGGATCCACTTCACAGCCACCCAATGTACTTTCCATGGATTCACCATGAACCGAATCACAACTCCCACTACATGAGCAATGTATGACCAAGTGAAAACCATTACATACATAAAAATTCTAACCACTAATGCATTTGGTACTTTTCCCATGTACTTTTCCTCAACATATGTCATTAGTGAATGTGAAATAGATAATTTGAAGTGAGTGAAAAGAGGGGTAAAAACTGTCATATATTTAGTCATCATAAACATTTTTCATGATTTTCCAAATATAGTATCTCTAAGATAGAACCAATGGTCCAACTTTATAATCTCTCTTGATGTTCATCCTTAAAATATTTTTTTCCTATCTAAGATATTTCATCACAAATATTCTAGAAAAGTCACACTTCATATTCTAGATTTTATGAGCATCTTATCTAGCTATCAATATGTCATCCATATATAAAAGTAGTATGATAAATGCCCCATCTTCCCATTATTTATGGTAACAATAATGATCTACATTTTTACTACTGAAACCTTCTTCTGAAATTAAAAAATAGAATTCACAATTCTATTTTCAAGGGGATTTATTTAGTCTATAGAGATTTTTCTTCATCTTAAAACCAAATTATCATTCCCTTATATCGATAAACCTATTTTTTATTTCATGTAGATATCCTCCTCAAAATATCCATGAAGTAATGTAGTTTTTACATCCATATGTTCTAGTTACATACCATCAGATGCTACCACACTCATCATTATCCTTATGGTGGCATTATTTAATACTAGTGAAAATATTTTCGTGAATTCAACACCTTCCTTTTGTTGAAACCCCTTCACCACCAGCCACTCTTTGTAGAGATTTTTACCATGAGACACTTCCTTTATCCAGTAAACCCATTTATTATAGAGTGGTATTTTCATTTTAGGTAAATTAGTCAATTCCCAAGTTCTATTAAGCTTTAATAAATCCATTCATTCATTCATTTTTTTACTTATATTTCATTGAGTCACTGAGATATTTTTCTTATTCAGATCATTCAAGTTCCCTTGCATATGTTAATAGTAGAAAATTCATGTTATCCCCGAATATCTAAACATGATTTATAACTATTATTGATCTCCTAAACTAAGTTGGTTGTTCTACATTTATAGGATTGAATCTTTATTTTAGTACCTAAACCAATAATACTCCCACTCAAGCTTCATAATTTCTTGAATTTTCATACTAATCTTAAATCGGTCTCACTATTGGACTTTCAAAGATTTCATATGAGTTATACTGTTTTTGAAAAAAAATGATGCTTTTACTCAGATTAACTTGGACTTCGATAGTTGATTTATTCATAACTTTCTTCTCTTACAAGTTATGGTCCTTCTACAAAACACCTTTATTGAAGTGAACATCTCAACTTCTTATGACTAGTCTCTTATCTTTATACCATAATTGGAAGCTAAAATTCTAATCACCATACCCAATGAAAAAACAAACTTTAGGCTTACCCTCAAGATTGTCTCTATCCTTAGCATCAATATACATATATGTAAAGATCCTAAATACTTTAAAGTGATGAACTTGTAGTCTTTTTCTAAGAAATAATTCCTATGGAAGTTCCTACCCTACTATAGATTTTAGAATTCTATTAACCGAATATGTTGTTGTGTTGAGAGATTATTCCCAAATTCTCTTAGACATTTCATAGTAAAACCTCATGAGTATAACATTATT
Source organism: Viscum album (assembly GCA_963277665.1). Lineage (NCBI taxonomy): Eukaryota > Viridiplantae > Streptophyta > Magnoliopsida > Santalales > Viscaceae > Viscum > Viscum album. Next base: position 219,295,335 of record OY728137.1, on the reverse strand, counting down.
TATAAATGTTTTATTTTCATTAAGACGCTGCATTCAAATATGGAGTTCCAAACACCTTAATCCCATTCCTTATCTATTTTTTCTTACATAAATTCTGAAATTTTTACCCATTGTACTCACAACTGTTGCCAAATCATAGAAACTTAAACTTCCATCTGCTCTCACTTTCTTCCAGATACTTCCATTGAATGAAAACCAAAAAAAATATTCTTATGATTCAAAAATTAAATCCAAAATTTTCTTATTACATCATCAATAAAAGTTATAAAATACAAGGATCCCTCAAGGTACTGAATAGGTAAAGGCCCTCAAACATTAGTACAAACTACCTATAATTTCTAGATTCTAGACTTACATCCATATAAATTAAAGGAAGACCTATTTTTATTCCATAGAAAATAGATTTCATGTCTTATGATATCTATATGATCAATATCCAGTATATTTTTTTTGTTAGAATCATAATATTCTTCTTACTAAGATGACCAAGTCTACAATACCAAACCTCAAGATTTTATGAACTTCTGACCATTGTAATTTCATCTATGTTTCTGATCAAATACAAAATCTTATCCTTTAATCCTTTTCCAACAACCATGGATCCCTGAGTAACTTTACATAATCCATAAGAAAAAGTACTTCCATACCCTACCTCATCTAGTTGTTCAACTAAAATTAGGTTCTTTCACAACCTTGAGATATGTCTAACATTCTTTAGCTTAAAGACTCCCTCATTCTTTATATAAATGTCCACATCTATTTTTAAAATGATCTTAAAAGCTTCATCATCCACTAAATGCACTTTTTTTAAACTTCCATATACATACTTTTCAATGCACCTATACTCTCCCATTGAATAGAATGATGCACCAGAGTCAACTACCCATGACTCCACTAGAATGTTGACACTGAGTAATAGTTCACTACCAAATTCCTTCATACTAATGTAATTTGAGATTTCATATTTTTATGGTCTTTTATAGCTTTCATTATGAATCTTGCAGTCCTTTTTGATGTTTCCTTTCTTATCACACTTCTAGTAGGTTGGACCAGGACCAGCCAATTTTCCCTGGATCTTTTCCCATTACCTTTTTTTATGATGACTTATTTTGATAGACTTGCTTTAGATAAAGTTATTTTCCTCATCCAACAGTATTAAGAGCATTATCAAGTGGTTTTTAGACTTCACTTTAGCAAAATTATTCATTGAGTATCAAATTCCTAATATCATCGAGCACATAATCTCTTTTTTCAAAAGAGTTACTCACCATAGTGACCATAACATCCCAACACTCCAATAATGATGACAAAAATAAGAGTTCCCATGCATCATTCATGAACATAGCCTTCACTGATTCAAGTTTCCCTTGAATCATACTGAAATTTTTTGTGTGATCTTTTATTGATCTTCCTTCTGATAACATTAGGTTGAACAACCTCTACATCATAAACACTTTGTTCAAAGCTATAGGTTTCTTGTACATGTTTGACAGCACCCTTAGTACTTCCACTATAGATTTATTTTCATGGATATTGAAGAAAAAATTTCATCATAGAGGAATCCTCACTAGAATAGCGACTTTATATCCAAACACTACCATTCTTATTTATCCATGAGTATTGACTTTAGTTCAAACAATGGAACTTCCAAGTCCTGTTGAATTAGGTAGTGTTGAGAATTGTTTAGGGTAATCCAGATACATAACCTAATCTAGCTCATAACAATGCCTCAAGTGAACCTCCCTATACTTTAGGGACATTCAACTAGAGTAGAGGGTCTAAAGAGGTACATTGGGGAGACTGTACCCTTGGATCGGAGTGGAATAATATTAGAAATAAACTAAACACATACACATCCTTAAACAAACATCAAAGTATGTAAGATAAAATAACTGAAATATAACTATGATACATCAAATGAAAATACTACATACAGACTCAAGATCATTCTATACAAATCAACTAGTCACCCACTGGGTCAATCACACATACATAGTATAAAAAATAAATAAAATACACATGGCTATATTACCAACTCCAAGACATACCTCAACCCTAATAGCCAAAAACTATTGAGCTACTCCAACTAGATCCTTAGACTCCACACAAGTGGTCCTGCTTGATCATGAAATTTTGGGCCTCTGCTCGATCCACTGTGTCATGTGATCAACCTAAAAGAAAACATAAGGGTCTACACATGAACCAAAGTACACATTCAGATGGTGAGAAATAAATCTCAATAGGATACCCCCAATGATGAACCCATCATTTACTGTCATAACAAGTTCATGCACCCACGATATGATCAAGCTAGCTGAAAGATAAATATCTTACATAAGTAAACAACAAAATAAAGTACTAAAATAAAAAATATAAATAAAACAACAACAAACTTCAAGATCTAAGGTGCCATACATGATTGATCTATCTAACTCTAGACAGATTCAAAAGGCTCGACATAGAAGGCTCACCCATCCACATAATATCTAGCACATATTCCATATCACAAGGGGATTATAGATGTCTAACATGTCCATGGTCATGGAATTCAAGCCCAATGATATCTCCCTAGGAATCTAAAACAAAAACACACCACTAATGGGATCTGGGACACTAATAACATGATCATAACTTGCAGTAGGAACTCTTTGTTAACCTAGAAACCTGTCAAGACCTCATAAATCTTGTAGAACTAACTGGGATAAGATCTTACATCTTGGGAGAATACACATCTTTGGGTAACAAATATTACATCTAAGGGTGAAACAACATCTTCGGGTATCAAACCACTCTATCCAGGGGAATTATACTAAACTAAAAGGGTTTGAACTCAACCATATCATCCATTATCTCCCTAGGTATTTCTAACACCAACCAAACAATGTAAGAGAGCATAAAATCAATCTCAGGGCCAATGCTCACTGTAATTGTATCCCAAAGTTCTCCTCCTGTATCCAAAAGATGAACAAGAATATCCTCAATATCCTAACTAAGACTCAATCCATAAGATCAAGGGTTTTCCTAGTGTTGAGCGCATCACCACCAAAGTTGAAACTAGCACCGACCCTCTCAAGGTCAACAAAGCATGGGGCACCCTCAATAGTCACCTAAGACTCAATAAGAAAAGTTTTCCCTAGATAGGGCTCCTCTAGAACAAGAAAAACCTTGGTCCAAGCTTTTCATAAGAGAACCCGAGATGGACTCTCTGATACAAAACCTATCCTTGAACAACTTTTCACCCATAAGGGAATCCTCAAAGATTACTACACCCTCAAGGGAATCCCAAAAGGGGTCCCTCGGGCCTATCTCAAACTCCAATCAATGGATCCCAACCATATCTAAAACCCCAAGACACCAATGAATCCCAAAGTCTCTAACAAAACTAAAACTTATGTGATCAATTTAAAACCTTGATTTCTCAAACCTCAAGAAACCATTCCTCGCCTCAAAGGGCCTTCCAACAAACTCACTTGACACCCCTTAGCATTCCCAATCTAAGTCGTTACTCAATTCCACCTTATAGAAACAATATGAAAGAACCTAAAACTCAATCCACTTATCATATTTATCCAAGTTGACTAATAAGATCACAACCATCACCTGAGCCCCACACCACACACCTAACCCTCAAGAGGATTCTAAAACAACAACCTCAAAGGAATCCTCCCACTAAACCTTGAACCATCCAAAACCATATCACCAATACATATAATCTCCCAAAGGTCCTTTTCATCTCATCCTATATAGAAATACACTCTAAATGAACTACCTATAAGTCCAATTTTTACTCAAATGTGATAAAACAAGTAAAACACATTTAAAGGGGAAATACATAGTGTGTACCTCATGTACACGGAGTGTGATCCCAACACCCTTCTCTAGTCATGTACCACAGCTCAACCTGGCATGTACTTACCAAGTACATGGCGTGTCTCCCTCATACATAGTGTACACTATGCATGAGGTACCTAGTCATATATTCCACATGGACTCTGGCTAGGTACTCTACACAACTTCAATCAATATACCCTACATAGGCTCTAGACATGTATTCTATATGGCCATGTGCACTCACACTAGACATTTGTTCATGTAGTTGGATACACCTTGAGTCACCCCTATATGCTATGTATGGAACACACATGTTGTTCAACCCTCATACTCTAACTTCCACCCAAAAAGAAGAATACACATCACGAGTTCTCTAAACTACATGCCATGTTGATAGGTTTCCCGAATGGAAATACCTTGAGAAGATCCAAACACTCCCCCCCCCCCATTATCCCAAAAAAAACCTACAACAACCCTCAAGGGGTCCCCAACAACACATAAATAATATTATAACTTAAAAAAAACTAATACATGGGAATTTTTGGCTAAAAAAAAAATAATGGCCTACCTCGGGGCATAAAATGTTGAATATTTGAGCCCAAATATTTGTCATGCCTCTACTACAATCCGGTCTACCTCTTTGTACAAACCCCGATGCATGATCCCATCTCCCCCTATCCCTTTTCTCTATCATATGAGCACAACAAAGGGAGAATACCCTATTTCATACACCTAAATTTATAGGGGAAAGGAGAAAAGAAAAAGAAAATAAAATGCAAAAGGAAAAGAAAAAGGTATGAGCCTAACCCTGATGCCCAAGATGAGTGTATACCTTGACTCAATAAACCCCATGTTCTAAACTTAATTTCAAAGTCAAAATTTCAATACAAATCTCCATTTAAGATATATCACCAAACACACCTAAAAAATTAATTAATATATAATTAATTAAATATTAAATATTCCATGAAAACATAAATAGCTTAAAATTACACTAAACGCATACCCTAGGGTAAATACCCTATTCTGAGACCAATGGAGTGGTCAAAATATTATTATGAGATCATATCCTAGGGAAAATTTTTATTTCTCCCTTCAAAAGCATTAGGAAAAAAAATCAAATTTCCCCTAATTTTCCATCAATAACGATACGGTTCATTGCAATAGCATCACCATAATGCTTCTCATTATTGATAATCTTTGGTTTCCACACAAAAATCGATCTTTCACTCAACGAACATCGCATCCTAATGCCAACTTTACCATCCATCTACTAGTCTCATGGTGACCATGATGCTTTACATGACGGTCATTTAACCATGAAAAATAATATGCTCTTCAATATAGGATTACCCTTATCATCACCCCATGACCAACTACTAACCTCCATGACCCATGCTCTATCCACTGCTAAATTCAAAGACTGGACGTGGCCGACTCACTCACACCAGATCTTTGACTCGAAAATGCCAACCACCATCCATTTCTGGATCACCTGGAATGATGCTCTTTATACTCTACAACCCACTTAAAATGAGTATTACCTCCTCCAATGACCTATTGTGTGCTCCCAACCATAAGGATTCCCATACATTTCTCCTCAAGAACCAACCTCAACAGGTCCACCACGATCACAATGCTTAGGTTACCCTAAGACACAAACGACTCTGAACAGATCCTTATGGTCTCACCCTCTCATTCAACCCAAACACAAAACTGGACTCACTCCTACATGATTCTAATTTTAGAAAACCTAGGATAACATGTTCAAACCACTGACCATACTCCTCTCACATGTAAGTTTCAACCTACTGGAGCACCCTCGATGACCTCTTCAAAAATGTGTCATCTCCCTCATACCACGACTAACCACAAAACCACCTGCCACCCGAGAATCAATACAAAACCATGAGCACCTATACATTATTTCACCGTGCCACCAAAAGTGAAACCATAACCAATAGAACCAATAGGGATAGATTCTAACCTAACCTACCCTCTCAATATAACAAACTAGGGGTAATACTAGTGCTCCACATTTCAAGCCCAAGGAATATACATGATTAACCACAAACCTTATCAGGGAAACCACAACCACATGGAAATTCAAGCCTAGTCCAAAACACCTCTTTGGAATCATTTTGATAATCTAATGAACAACATGGTACCCAAAACCTGCACCAACCCACTATGGTCTCCATGTATCCCTTGATGGAGGGGATGCATTTCTACCACTATAGAACATATCACTTCAAGATCTATATATCTTGAAATCAAAAAATAACACTTACAGTTCAATTGAGTATAATTTCACCAAGAAACTATATGGGATGACATCATATAGGTTGTTCATGACACTTTAAATGATTAAAACATCATCGCTAGTGAAATCACACATAAATAGGTAGATATCATGTGAACCCTACATGAATAGTATGATGCGTGTATAGAAGACTCTTACCAATAGTCCCAAATCCAAAAAACCATAAATCATAAAATCCACAAACTCAAGTGTATCACTCAAGGTGAAATCATATGACCATAACATTGAAAACCAAGAATAAAAATCCCATACCTTGGTAACTTGGACTTCCTATCGGAAGTGGTGTTATCAACACACCAACATGATATCAATCACAATCTTTGACACATTCCTATACCACCTTTCTATCATATCCCAAAATAATAAGATGAGGAAAAAATAGATGGATCTGATACCATTTTTTCATGAACTAGTCTGGGTCGACCTGACATGTCACTTGATCTGGCTCACAACGAGGTCTCAAGTGTATCTCCCCATATTATAGAAGCTGATGACTAGCAGTGAAGGTCTTAAGAGGTATAGTTTGGGGTTATATCCTTGAATTAGAGTGAAATAACATAAAAAATAAACCAAACACATACACATCCATAAATAAACACCAGAGTATGAAAAATAAATAACTAAAACAAAATCATGTTATATGAAATGAAAATGATGCATACAGACTCACAATAATACTATACACATCAAATGATCACCCACTAATCTGAACACATATATAAAATATAAAAAATAAATAAAATTTATAAGGATCTGCTATCAACTTTGAGTCATATCACAATCCTGGTATCCAACAACTGTTGAAATGCTCTAGCCTGATCCTCATACTCCACACGAGCAATCCTTCTCGATCATATAAAGTAAGAACTCTAACTATTCCATTGTTTCCTATTCTTAACCTAAAAGTAGACATAATGGTTTACATGCACACCAAAGTTCATGTATAGGGGTGAGAAATAAATCTTAGTAGGCCACACCTAATAGTGAGCCTATTATATGTTGTCATAACAAGTGCATGAAAGTGTGATATGCCTAGCCTAATAGAAAGATAAACAACTGACATAAAAAGTAAACAATATAGTAATGGGATAAAATAAAAAGATAAATAAAACAAAATAAACCTCAGGATTTATGTTTCCACCCAAGATTTATCTACACCCCTATGACCAGAGTCAGAAGTCTCAGTGTAGAAGGCTCACCCAACCACACAACATTTGGTAAACCTACTAGATCAAAAAGATTTTATAAACATCTAACACATCCACAGGCATGGGATTCAGGCTCTAAGATCTCTCCCTATGCATATTAAACAAAAACACACCACTAACGGGCTCTAAGACACTAATAAAATGATATAAACTGGTGATAAGAACTCTAGGTTAACCCCAAAAACCTGCCAAGGTGCCTAAAGTCCTACAAAACTAACTAGGATAAGATATTATGTATAGAGATCACATAACATATATGGGTAACAAATCCTATATTCGAGATCACAACAACATCATTGAGTATCAAACCCCTCTAGATAGGGCGTACTACTAAACTAAGATGGGGTGTAATCATCCAAATTGTCTATTAGGTCCCTAGGCCCGCTTAACACCAAACAACAAATAGAGAAGTGCATTATATAAATATAAAGGTTAAAACCCACTCCAATAATACCCCAAAGGTGTCATCCTACATTCAAAACCTAAACAAGAACAACCTTAACATCCCAACCAAGCCTTAAGACATGATATCAAGGGTTGGCCTAGCACTGAACCCATCACCACCAAAGTTGAAACTGCATTGACCCTATTAGGGTTATTAAAGCATGGGGCACACTTAGCAGTCCCCTAGGTCTCAATAAGAATAGGACACACTATAAGTTTACTTTTCCCATAATGTCATATTAAATTGGGTCCCTTAAACCCATATCAAACTCCACTCAATGGATTTCAACCGCATCTGATACCCCATGACACCAACACAACCCAAAGGTGAAAACCAAACTAAACCTCAAGTGACCAATCTAAAACCTTAGCTTCTCAAACCTTGATCAACCAATCCCCACCTTAAAGGACCTTCTAACTAATTCACTATACACCCCTTTTCATTAACAATCCAAGTTTTTACTCAATACCACCTTCTAGGAACCATCCAAAAGAACCTATAACTCAACCCACTTGGTGTATTAATCCAAGATGACTAACAATATCACAACCCTCACCCATGAATCACAATATACACATAACCTTCAAGAGGATTCTAAAATAACAACCTTGAAGGAATCATCTTGTTAAACCTCAAACCATCCAAAACCATATCAGAATAGCCTATAACTTCCCTAAGGTCCCCACCATCGCATCCTACATAGAAAAAACTAATAATTGACTACCTATAAGTCCAATCCAATTCTAACTCAAGAGTGATAAAAAAAGTGAAAAATATTTAAGGGAGAAATACACAACATGTACCTCATGTACACGACATGTACTCCCAACATCCTTCCCTGGTTGTGTACCATAGATCAATCTGACATGAACTTCCCAAGGACACAGATTGTATCCCATATACATGGAATGCACTCTGCATGGGGTACCTAGCCGGTTATTCCACATGACCTCTATCCAGGTACTTCACATGGCTTCAAGCCATGTATCCTATACAGGATTTGGCTGTGTATTCTATATGAACATGTTCCCCCATACTGGGTGTCTGACTGTGCAGTTGAACACACCTTGATTCACCCCTACATGATTTATCACAAACACACTTGTTGTGTAACTATTATCTTCTACTATCCACCCAAAAATAATAATGCATGGGGTGATTTCTGTAAATTAAACACTGTGTGGATGGGTTTCCTGAAAATAATTCCCTTAAAAATCTCCTGAAACCTCTGATTATCCCAAAAACACTACACAATGACCCTCATGGGGTCCTTGATAACACACAATTAAGATTAAAACTTAAAAAAACTATTCCATAGTGATTTATAGATAAAAACAAAATCCTACCTTGGGGAAAAAATACTAAAGATTCAAACCTAGATCTGTGTTACACCTCTGTTGTAGCCTGATATACCTCCTCGAACGAGTCCCAACACATGATCCCCTATCTCCCTCTACCTTTTATCTATCAATCAAGCAAAAAAATGGGAAATTCCCTCCTAAATATGCCCAAATCCACAAGGGGGGGAAAGAAAAGAGAGAAAATAAAATAAAATACAAAAGAAAAAGAAAAGAAAAAATCTTGAGCCTGGATTAGGTGCTCAAGTCAATTTTATACCTTACTTAGGTAAAAATCCTGTTCCAGACTCAACCATGAAGTTGGAATTTCAAACTGAAGATTTGTTCAAGATATATCACTAAATGCACATTTAGAATTAATTAATATGTAATTAATTAAATATTAAATATTCTATAAAAATACAAACGACTTGAAATTTCATCAAACTCATACCTTTGGAAAAATGCCTTATTTAGAGACCAAAAGAGTGGTCAAAAATTTATTTTGAGGTCATATCATAGGGTAAATTTCCATTTTTCCATCAAACTCTCTCAAGAACAAAAAATTAAATTTCCCCTAATTTTCTCAACCTATAATGACATGATTCGTTGTAGATGGTATTTAATATATATCCTTTAGAATCCAAAAAAAATTCCTTGAACCTATCAATTATGAACTTGATATCTAATAAAACCATTTCATCAATTAAATAGATCCCACTGAATTCAATAACATCAAGCAGGAGAGAACCTGAGGTGTTTGAACCTCATGTTATGATGTCACTTTTTAGGGATCGAACACACAAAAATATGATCGTCTGTGTTATCAGTAACACCACCAAAAGTTCACACATCAATCCACCAATATATCACACATATAAGGATCTATGCAACAGAAAACCAATCTCTAAAAGTTCATTTCCCTATGATTGAGTGTATCAGAAGTAGGTAAACTTTTCACCCCACTCACCACATAGAGTCGTCCTTCACACACACTAGTAAACTCACAAAAATTCAAGGTAAAAAAAGTATATACATAATTAATACATAAATAAAAAAATAAAATGAATTTTAACATGGTTCAAAAAATGTGTCCTATTTACACATGAGAAACACCTCTATAACCATTTCTATTCCACAGAAAATTCAAGTTATTACAAGAGTTTCAAATTACTAAGTACAACTAATTACTCAAACTCCTTCCCCTAAAATCACTCCCACTTGTGTGTAATACCTATGTTAAGATTCCTACCCTAATTGATTAAGATATCACCCCCAAAATTTTGTTTAATTAGACATTTGTTGTGTTTTTTTAAGGTTTATTAACAATTAATCATATAAACAAAATAAAAAGAAACTACAAATCCAAGATCACCATGGAAGAAATATGAAACTGTGTAAATACAGGAAATGAAGAACTACTATAAATGTGTGTATTGTTTATATAATAAGCCTATGTAACACTCTTGATCTTAATCTAATGTATTTGATAAGGATAACCTAAGTTTAAGACAAAATCCTCCCACATCTAAAGGTATCCATAGGGAAAACTAAATCTCTCAGCGTACAGGAGGGGATTTCCTTCACCAATGGTGTGTTAACACCTTGAAATGTTAAGGATGAAGAATAATAGATCTTTAGGTATCTGAGAGTTTCATCCAAGTATGTAACACCCTGATATTTTATAAAAATACTATGCTTTAGATCTTTCTTAACACACAACACTGAGTTTTAAACAAATTGAGATATAATATAAAAAATATTATTACTTAAATGTGACCATTATAACATATCTGTTAAATTGGAAAGTATGAATGTTAATAACCATATTATGAAAAATGTTTCTAAAGTTTTTAGTTCAAATTTGTTTATTAATTCATAATAAATAAGTACTCAATTTTCAATAAAGTCATTTTATGCTTCAAAAATATGTTTTCTTCAAAAAAAAAATTTATTACTTTTTTTGTTCAGATAATATAATAAATTTATTAAACTTTTAGAAATTTTATTTTATAAAAATTATATAATTTTTAAAACCATCATGTCAAAACTATCATAGAGTGAAGTTTTAGGATTTTTCTGGAAAGATTGATTTTCAGTGAATAGTGAAAATACCGTTTTTTGTAAAACAAACATTTCTTTTCATTAAAAATAACTATTATGATTTGAATTTTATCTTAAAGTAACATAAGTATTATTTAATTATATATAATATATATAATAAAATTTTAATCATCAATATACATGATTTAGGTATAAGTTCATTTTTTAGCTTAAAATGCATTTTTCAAAAAAAATTGTTTTTCTTTGCATTTTGTGTTTTTATCTTAAATTAATTTCTAAAACTTATAGAAACTAGATCTTGAAAAATGGATTTTATATTTTGAATTGTGAGGTTAATTTTTTTAAATATTTCCCTTTTATTTTTTTTCATTATGAATATTAATCATATAAATATTTTCCACCTCAGTAAGGATAAATTAGGTAAAACTGGGTTAAAACTATGGGGTAAAGATTTATAATCTCTATAACACATTCCATTATCCTATTATATCAGTTTATTTCAACCAAATATACGTTTAAAAAGTTAAATAATTTATTTTAAAACATTATTTTGAATTTTGGAACCCATTCTTGACTTTTGAGAAGATAAGTTATATTTTATTCAAATTAAAAATTATTTTTGGGTCTTTGCATTTAATGGCATGGTTGAAATATTCTATTCAGTTTTGGATTGATAAAAAGTATAAAAATATATATTTTTTATTTTTTAACCAAAAAAATCATGGAAACTAATTTATTACTTGATTTCAAGGTAAAATTATTTTTACGATTAAATCAGGTATTTTCCTAAAAACTCTTTTTCATGCGCTTTGTGTTCTTATATTAAAATTAATTCCTTAAAACTATAGAAATTTTATGAGATAAAATGGATTCCAAATTCTTAATTATAATTTTCAAAAAAAAAAGAATTCCCATTTTAATTTTGATCATATAATTAAGTTATCATGGTAAAAAATTAAGTTATCACAATTAAGGTTAAAGTGGGTTTAAAGTGGTTTAACTATGAAATAAGCCTTAAAATGTAAACAAAACTTATTTAAATGTGATTTTTTGAGTTTATTGAGACCCTATAACACCTTATATTTTAATTTGGGTTGAATTTGTTCCACTTTACATTATTATGATATGTATATTATTTAATCATTTAAGTAATCCAAGTGTGGCATTTCCCCCACTTATAGATGGGAACCTCCTATCCTCTATTCCTCACACATTTGAGCACTCTAGCTTGTCCAATAACTACCCAAGTATGTCCCTAACACCCCTATCCATTTTATAGAGGTCTTATTTTGGGTATAATGATAATATTAGGGGGATTAAGTGAAGGACCCCGGGACACCCTGAGAGGGGAGGGGTGAATCAGGGTGACAACTTTTTCTTCTAATGTGATGGATCTTGTTCCCACGTTGGTAGGAACTTGTTGAACCTGTATGATGAAAAAGATCAGAAAGCAAACATGCACATGCACAGAGAAGGCACAACCCTTTTTACTTGGTTCACCACTAAGGGCTACGTACAAGGAGCATACGCCGAAAAGTTGTCAGCCGCACTAAAATCCACTATGCTTCACTAGCTGGAGAATACAAATGTTCGGGCACAGTCACTCTATCCCAGGCTCACTGCCTTTACAAAGGTTCAGGGAAAGCTCATTGCTTCCCTCGGGTCACTCCCGTTGACTCCCCCTGGCTCACTACCGTTGGTGAAGTCACACTCAGTTTATAGACGTGAAGGTCTCTTAAATAGATAGACATGAAGTTCATTGTCTCCTGTTTAGCATGAGACTTTTCTTGCATCAGAGTCCTAAGTTAATGCTCTGTTAAAGTCCAAATTCCAACCACTGATGAATACCCCCTTTTCCCTTGTCCACTGGGAAAACAACCTTTGGAAAAGGCCTTCACAAAGTACCCTACTTTGCAAGGCTCCCAATTTTGCAAAGCTCAAACAAGCCTTCGTGGAGTCCCTGTCTTTTCGCGAAGCTCAATCGTGAAGCACTCTCGCGAAGCACTCTCGCGATGCTCCTGCCTTCGCAATGCTTGGCTATCGCGGAGCTCCTGCCTCTTCGCGAAGCTCACTGAGCCAACGCGGGGCACACAACTTTCGCGGAGCTAGAATAGCCACTGCGAAGCTCCTCTTTCACGAAGCACACTTCCTTCGCGAGAGACCTTTGCGAACCGAGAGCAAAGGAATTTCTCTGAAATTCTCTCTACTTCTCTTGAGGGGGTCGGCCTCTATTTATAGGCGATTTCATCGACCCTCGATCCTTCCGTGTGAAGTCAGCGCCACGTCATCTCAAATCGCGAAGCTCCGAAGATCCCGCCGGAATTCTGTCCAAATCGCAAAGCACCACGGCAATTTTCCGTTCGCGGAGCTTGACGTAATTGCGAAGAATCACCATCAACATTCCTTCGCGCCTTCGCCGTGAAGTTCCCTCGCAAATCCCCTCTCCGCCGCGATGTGCTTCATCCTCTGCCGTTCGTGAATCTTGACGTAATCGCGGAGACTCACCGCCTCCATTCTTCTGGTCTTCGCGATTTCCAAACCATGAATCCTATCTTCGCGAAATTCATGTCTTTGCCAAATTAAATCATGATCTTCATGGAAATCCTATTTTCGCGATGCTCACCAAATTCCAAATTTTGGACCCCAAAAATTTGGCAAACACTGGGAAACGGCGCCACCTTCAATACTGTTGTGTTCTTGAACGGTATGATCTCTTTGCTAGTACACGATCTGAACTTCCATTGATGATTGACAAAAAACACAAACCACACTCCAAATCATGCATATAAGACCATGGTTCCAACATTAAGGTATAAAGAAAATGAGGTTTTTCGAAGAATAGGTATAACTTTTAACAGAATGTTTTTATTTTATTTCTTCTTATACCTCCTTTAAAGCTATTATAATCATTGTGATATAATAACATCAATTAATTACATATAATTAGATGTGATTAGTCACTAAAAGAAGCTAATATTCATTGTTTATATTATAATATTCATGTGCTTTATTAATCATAAACACCATTTTTAGTGAATTTTACACTTTGAACGTAATTCATGTTATAATTGTAATTCCTTCTTAAAATGAACTATTACATGTTATATTTTTGAAAACAATATAAAATACCCAATGATTTTGATTTTATTTTAATATTTTATTTTCAGGTATCCCATGCTATAAGGAACAATTCGTGTTTTTGGAGAACTTGAAGATTCACATTAGAAGACCACTAAAGTTGGCCTTGAAGCAACAATATTCTAGGAAAAGTAAACTGGACAACAGCCCAATAAAGAGACTGTAGCAGCCACAATCCAAGACCAATAATTATGAAAATTTAATTGAAGATATAGTACATCAAGGGGAACATTTAATCCAACGGTGAAAATGTAACGTCCCGGTTCTGGAAGCCACCCAGAGGCACCCCGTACCTGGTTGGTCACATGGCCTCAAGCACATTTCCCCGAACGCCAGAGGCTACCGACTAGCAGTGAGGGCCTTGGGTGTGTTATTGGAGAAACTATGCCATCATTGGCAGAGTACACAGCGGAAGTAAACAACACATACAATGGCGGAAGCAGTAAATATCCAACAACAGTAAACAACGGAAGACTAAAATAATAAACAACTAGAGCACACACATATATATGAAATGATGCATGATACATATGTCTAGGGAAGCAGTCAAACAAGTCACAATGATTAATACAATACTAAACCAAAGTACAAAAGAAAAACAGATAAACAACTCCTCATTATCGCAAGCCTCGGCCTGGTCCCATTCTCTCCTGCTCTAATGCAATCAAGTACCTGAAGTCGAAGGGAGATTTCCCTTTTCTATACTTGCAGCAATATAATCTATTTGGGCCCAAAAACATGACCCAAACAGGGTGTGAGACTAAATCCCAGTAGAAACCCACCCAAAGATCTATGCCTAACAGTCAGTGTGTATATGGCAGGTAATAGTACAGCAAGTAGTAAATAGTAAGTAGTAAACATGATGATACACAACAGTAAACAATCCACAGATAAACAAGCAGCAGTGAAGCAAACAGCTAACCACAAATAGGAATCCCTCTGGGAAGTACTCACAGCCATCCCCTCTGGTCCTATCCAAGAAGTACCAACAACCCTCTGGGTAGTACACTCAGCCTAACCCCTCTGGTTTGGTCATAAGAAATTATAAGACTCTCTGAGGAAGCACGCTCAGTCAATTCACCTTATAGTCTAAGGTATTCAGGGACTCTCTGAGGAAGATCATGCGGTCAATTCTCCTTATATCCCCAAGGTCTAGAGACTCTATGAGGAATATCACTCGCTCAATTCCTCTTATAGCCTCAGGTCGATCATAGACTCTCTGAGGAAGCTCACTCGGTCAATTCCTCCTATAGCCTGGAATGGTTTAAGGAATTCAAAAAAATAAAGACTCTCCAAGGAATCTCACTCGGTTTATCCCCGTATAGTCCATAAAGCTCAAGACTCTCCGAGGAAGCTCACTCAGTCTACCCTCTTGTGATCTATAATGTCCAAGACTCTTTGGGAAGATCACTTAGTCTATACCCTATAGTCTATAACAACAGGTTCTCACAGCCCCGTGTCAGTCAGTGTATAATAATTATATATGTCCAAAGTAAACCTACAGAGATACTTGGCTAACTAGTCTACAGCATAACAAGAATTTCAGGGAACATCACTCTATCCTATGGTCACAAGGCATGGAAAACAGGTATAATGGCCAAAGGATGAACAAGACCAAAAGGTAGTAAACATAACAAGGCATGGGAAAACATCCAAACATAGCAATTATCCTTATATATATCCAAATTACCTCTACACAAGCAAACAATCAAGGAAGGAAAACAACAGGGGAAAAACAGTAAACACGCAATACCTCGTTCAAGGGTATTGGTGGAATTTGCATAAAATACACAAAGTCTCTGAACGGAAAGTCACAAACCACCTACCTTGATACTAGGAGATCGATATACTTAAACCAAAAGGCTTGAATCTCCTTAGAACATCATATATATATGAAAACGCACAAAACGTTCAACCCACTATAACTTGGAAAAGAGGAGGAATTGGAAAAAAGATGCTCTAGAAGAAGGAATAGCTTATCGTTGTGGTTCCAACACATTCTACGACGGTCGATTCGGAGAACAGACGGAGGTTCGGGGGCTTGTAGAAGTTCTGGCGCCATACAACTTCTCTCGATTGAACGGGACCTAGAAACAGACTTTTATGGTGATCAAACACAAGCCCGGTCCATTTAATGAAAAAAAGAAAGTACACAGCGTGTACTTTTGGAGTACACGGTGTGTACTAGGCATTTTCGTACTCCGCTTTAAGCGGCCTCCACATCACCTCACATGACCGTGTGTGTGGCTCGGACATGGCCAGCACATGGCCTCGCATGGCATCGAAGTACAAGACGTATACTTATGAAGTACATGGCATGTACTTCAAAAATTTCCAAAAACTTCTCTTTTCTCAAAAACTCTAGAAAAAGGAAAAACATACCTGAAAAGAAGGTTCGGGTTCTTACAAACTTCCCCCCTTAAATAAATGTGTCCCCGAATTTCCCTAGCGATGCATAGAAGAAGAAACCCCAAACAGCTCTGACCACTGCGATCGCACATCGGCCTCCCTCTCTGTCCTGTACTCGCCCGTGCTGCCATAGCACCCATACTAGAGGAACAGACTGGCTACGGAGAACCTTCGTACTGCGATCGACAATCTGGATAGGATGATCCTCAAACAATGCATCCGCTTCAAGCTCAACCTCTCCAGGTTGAAAGACATGAGATAGGTCTGAAAAGTAACATCGAAGCTGAGAAACGTGGAAGACGTCGTGCATAGCCCGGTACCTCTGAGGTAATTGCAACTGATAGGCAACTGACCCAACTCTCTCCAACACCTCAAACGACCCGACGTACCGTGGTGAAAGCTTACCCTATCTCTGAATCCTCTTGTGTCCCAACCTTGGTACGACACGCAGGAAAACCTAATACCCGACCTCAAACTCTAGAGGTCGTCTCCGATGATCAGCAAAAGACTTCTATTGATATTGTGCTGTATCCATCCTCTTTTGAATCAACTTTATCTACTTTGAGGTCTCTTAAACAAGACGAGGTCCCAGTAAAGCTGCCTCTCCTATCTCCAGCCTGCATAAAGGTAATCAGCATGGCCTACTATACAAAGCCTCGTAAGGTGACATCTGAATAGTTTCTTGAAAACTGTTATTGTAGGAAAACTCCACAAGAGGGATATAATTCTCCCAAGAACCTCCAAAATCCAAGATTCATGATTGGAGCATATACTCAAGCACCTGAATTATATGCTCGGACTGGCCATCTATCTAGGGATAGTATGCTGTACTCAAAAGTACATGTGTACCCAAAGCCTTTTGAAGCCCCTTCCAAAACTGAGAAGTAAAACAGGCATCCCTGTCTGAAAAAATGGAGTGTATAACTCCATAGAGACGTACAATCTCTCAGATTTACAACCACCCCAGCTCATCAACACTGAAGGTCTCCTTGATTGGAAAGAAGTGAGAAAACATCGTGATTTTTTCAATGATAACCCATACTGCATCATTCCCTCGAGGAGACCTCAGAAACCCGGTCATGAAATCCATCACAACGTTGTTCCACTTCCACTTGGGAATGGGTAACTACTGTAAAAGTCCTGTTGGTCGCTGATGCTCTGCCTTCACCTGCTGACAAGTGGAACACCTCATGACGAAACTAGTAACGTCCCTCTTCATACCTAACCACCAATACTGATGGTGTAAATCACGATACATCTTGGTGACGCCAGGATGAACTGCCCAAACTGAGGAATGAAAGTCCCGCATCAGCTCCTCGTTTATTTATGCTGGAACCTATACGCATCCTTGGAAATGCAAGATCTCATCCTCACCTATGGTCCACCTAGGAATAGGGTCCTCTCCTGACATGCTTTCCCATAGGACTGGGCCTTCAGAATCTAATAGCTACCTCATTTTTACCTGATCAATAAGAGTAGAGGTAACATCTACAGAAGATATAAAAGTATGTCCCTAACTGTCATGCACCTCCAAATGCATCTCATAGAATAGATCCATAAGCTACCACTCACTGCTGGCCTCCAAAACTATCTATATCTGAGTCCTCCTACTCAGTGCATCAGCTACAACATTTCCCTTCCCAGGCGTGTAGGCAAGCTCAAAGTCAAAAGACTGAAGGTACTCAACCCACCTTCGATGTATCAAATTTAGATCACGCTGAGTGAAGATGTAATTGATAATATTTTGGTCAGTGAACACCACAAAGTTCTCTCACAGAAGATAATGTCTCCAACAACGTAGGGCATGAACAACTGCCGCCAACTCTAGATCGTTCATTGGGTAATTCCTCTCATGTGGCCTTAACTGCCGAGACCCGTAAGCAACGACTCCATATCCCTGCATAAGTACAAATCCCAGCCTGATACCTGAATCATCATAATAAACGGTATATCTCTTTCCTGACTCTATAAAGACTAGTATCGGTGCTGAAGTCAACCTCCCTTTCAGCTCCTGAAAGGCTGACTCACAAAAATCTGACCATAATAACTTCTCCCCTTTCTTGGTCAGAACTTTTAGTGGTGATACTGGGCATGAAAAGTCTTGTATGAAGCATATGTAGTATCCAGCCAGCCCTAGGAAACTCTGCACCTCAAAGACGTTCTTCGGTTGGTCCTAGGAAACTACTACCCTCCCTTTCTCTAGGTCTACTGATACTTCTATATCTAAGATAACATGACTCAAGAAGTGAATCTGATCCATCCAAAAGTGGCATTTCGAGATCTTAACATATAACTGATGCTCCATCATTGTACTCAAAATGATCTCAATATGGGTAGCATGGTCGTGTCAAGTGTGATGGTACACCAAGATGTCATCCATGAAAACCACTAAGAAGGAATCCAAGTATGGTTGGAACACTCGATTCATCAGTGCCATGAAAACTACAGGCGCATTCGTGAGACCGAACGGCATAACCATATACTCGTATAGACCATACATGATTCTGAAGGTCATAAGAGGTATATTCGATGGTCTAACACACAACTGATGATAACCAGATCTCAAATCAATATTCGAGAACAATCAGGCTCCTCGAAGCTGATCGAAGATATCGTCGATCCTCGGCAAGGGATATCGGTTCTTGACCATAAACTGGTTCAACTTTCGATAGTTCACACAAAGCCTGTGGGTACCGTCTGCCTTATTCCCAAACAGGAAGGAGAACCCCAAGGAGAAGTACTGGGTCAGATGAAACCCTTCACCTGCAACTCCTCCAACTGCTTCTTGAGCTCTTGCAACTCAGGTGTATCCATCCTATAAGGAGGAATGGACACCGGTGCCACTCCTGGTATAAGATCAATAGAAAAGTATACCTCACGCTCCATAGAAAAACCTGAAAAGTCCTCTATAAATACATCCCTAAAAAGATCCACCATTGGAGGAAAGTATAACTACGAAGTCCCCTGGTCATCCAGATACAGACTGGTTATCTGAGCTGTAACTCCTCCCAACCCATGGTGCTCTGGAGACACTCTGCTCGCCCAGACATCCCACTCGACTCTATGAAGAAAGGATCCACCCTCTGGTGATACGAAACTCACCCTGTGGTGATAACAGTCGATGACTTCCTGGAAGGGAACTAGTCAGTCCATTCCGAGAATGACATCATAGCTCGTCATCTCTAGGACATAGAGGTCCCATAAGAAGTGACACCCTATAACCTCAAGAGGGAACTCTTTGTACTGACGTACACTAACTGCTCTAGTCCCCAACGGTGTGTCTAGAGTCAAAGTATCGGCAGAGGAAAAGATGCAGAGCCCAAGGCTCTCCATAATAGTAATAGGGATAAAGCTATGTGTAGCACCAGTATTGAAAAGAGATGAAGATAAAACTGAGGCTACTAAGATCGTACCTCAAACTGTAGAAGGGTCGAGATCCTACTCCCGATGGGTCTGCTCCACTGCAAAATTCTGGCCTATATTGCGGCCCTGTGACCCTGCCTGACCACTCTGAGTTGATCCACTCTGCTGTCACTGGTAGCCTGGTGATTGACCACCATGGCCGCGACCTCCACCTTATCTCGAACGGTCGGAAGAACTCCAATTCCCAGACTAGTGAGAAACTGGCGATGTATCTCCTGTATGCGGGGTCATAGAAGAACCTCTACCACTAGCTGTAGGTGAGAAGAAATGACAGAAACACTGAAGATGGCCCATCTTGCCGCAAGATCGGTACTCCATCGGATCTCTCTGGCACCGAGGCCTAGTATTCCCACTCCTACCATATTGGTATAATACTACCAGGCTTTCCAAAGATAAATTCCACCTACTCTTATCTCCTCGAGCAGACTCCCTACGGTGCTTCATGCTGTTGGTAGGAGGAACACTGACTCTGGATGTCGAACCACCCTGGCTCACTGCTCCAGAATACCTCAGATTGCGCTTAGTGATCAATTACTGGTTGATGATAGATAATATAGATGTCAACCTAAAGATGTTCACCTGCAAGCGGATGTCGTGCCTCAGACCATCCTTGAACTTTCGCACAAGGAACAACTCATCACCTCCTGGAATAAGCATGAAACGCTGCATCTCAGTAAAGAGAGACGAGTACTCCATAACAGAAAGAGTAACCTGCTCCAGAATCATAAACTCCCAGGCTCAATTAGCCCTCAAGGTCTCTGGGTAGAAGTAATTGTAGAAGATGCGCCGAAACTCATCCCAAGTCATATTCTGTCGGCGCCCTGACTGTGAGATCACCTCCCACCACCTCTTGGCGGAGTCTCAGAGCATATAAGTAGAGATATTCACCCTCTTCTCTAGAGGTATCTCCAGATGCTCAAAAATTGTCAGCGTGGCCTCTAGCCACGACTCTGCAGCCTGAGGTCCTCCATCCTCTGAAAAAGCAGGAGGATGGTGCTGCTAGAAAACTCGCGTCAACTCTGCCATCGATGGGGCAGTAGGCAGTGCTTCCTAGAAGGTCTGCATCATCCTTAGAAAATCTTCCCTAAATTGTTCATCTTAACCTGCAACTAGTATAACTGCTGGTGTCAAGGCTAGCACAGCAGGAGGATCTGCAGGAGGTCCCTAATCAGCCATATCTAGTGTCTGATCACCGTCTGGAAATTGACATACAACCGGAGGACGTCTCAGTGGCATAGCTCTGAAAGGTCAAATGCACACCTTAGATCAGGATTATCAAAGACTAAGAACACAAGAGTACATAAGGGGAACAGAAGAAAGAAACATTCAAGTTTTACAAAACATGACTACACAACGTGTATAAAAAACTACATGGTGTGTTCATTTAAGCCATTCACATGGGCGTGTACTTCTGCCACAACTGTTCATGTAACGCCCCAACCACACGACGTTTTGTCTCCACACACGGCATGTACTTGAACTCTATTACCCTGCCCGAGTATCCTTACATGGATAACCCACACAGTCCTATTAATCCTAGAATACATGGCGTGTTCACTAAGGATACAGTGTGTACTAGACAAGGTTTCAATGACCCGTGTTGTTAGTTAAATGGTTGGCTACACGGTTCACTCTACACGGCGTGCTCCCTGAGAACACAGTGTGTACCTGAAGGTTTTCCCTAAATTGGGTTGTTCGTGACACGGTCGGGTACTTAGGTTACATAGAAAGGTGTGTGATAACAGGACACGGCGTGTACAGTCAAAGTTTCATCCATCAGTTCCATTAGTCACATGGGTAGACACACGGTCACTACAACACGGCGTTTACTTACCGTACACGGCGTGTTCCTGAAGATTTTTCACAACCCTGTGTTTCTGCCCACATAGTCATTTACATGGTTTTAAAACTACACAACGTGTATTAATAAAGTACACATTGTGAATTCTGGGTTTTTCCAGACAGTAGCTCAGAAACTACTCTGAAGCCCAGAAAACACAGAAAACAAGAGTTAAGGTGCCAAATTCAGATCTGTGAGGGCCCATACTCCCCACGAATCAAATCTTGGCATCTTATACAAGTTATAACCAGGAAACCAAGAAATGATCCACCAAATTTCGGTCCATGAGGGCCCATAACACTTCAAGAACCAAAGTTTGGCATCCATCTAAGCAAAGTACTATACAAAAAAATCTCTATCAAATAGCATAGATTCTATTAAAGCATCTATCACAACAGCATGCATAATCTACACGTCTATCACAACAACATGAAATTGATAATGCATCCTAGATGGAATGGAAAGAATGCATGGCATGTGATTTATAACAAGTTCCTATATGATGCATGATATGGAATAACCTCATCTCATCGGGTTGAAACAGAAATAGAACCTCAAAAATATCAATAATAACAGCACAAATCATGTGAGTCACTCAAGGTGAAATCATATCAACTGTAAAAATTGAAAAACCTGAAGAAACTGCAATAAATGAGGTAGATTGGATTTTCCCTGTACACGGGTTAGTTACTCCAGGGCACAGCTTATTACCAAGTACCTATTCTGTCCTATCCCTGGCTATAGGATCTAAACGGTAAGTCAAGAGAAAATAATTCATCTGATACCACTTTGTAACTTCCCAGTTTCGGAAGCCACCCAGAGACGCCCCGTACCTGGTTGGTCACATGGACTCAAGAACATTTCCCCAAACGCCAGAGGCTGCCGACTAGTAGCAAGGGCCTTGGGTGCATTAGTGGGGAAACTATTCCCTTATTGGAAGAGTACACAGCAGAAGTAAACAACACATACAATGGAAGAAGTAGTAAATATCCAACAACAGTAAACAGCGGAATACTAAAACAATAAACAACTGGAGCACACACATATATATATGAATTGATGCATGGTACATATGTCTAGGAAAGCAGCCAAACAAGTCACAATGTTGAATACAATACTAAACCAAAGTACAAAAGAAAAAAAGATAAAAAACTCCTCAGCATCGCAAGTCTTGGCTTGGTCTCATGCTCTCCTTCTCTAATGCAATCAAGTACCCGAAGTCGAAGGGCGCTTTCCATTGTCTATACCTGCAGCAATATAATCTGTTTGGGCCCAAAATCATGACCCCAACAGGGTGTGAGACTAAATACTAGTAGGAAATCACCTGAAGATTTGTGCCTAACAATCAGTGAGTATATGGCAGGTAATAGTATAGTAAGTAGTAAATAGGATGATACACAACAGTAAACAATCCACAGATCAACAAACAGTAGTGAAGCAAACAGCTAACAACAAATAGGAATCCCTCTGGGAAGTACTCACAGCCATCCCCTCTGGTCCTATCCAAGAAGTACCAACAACCCTCTGGGCAGTACACTCAGCCTAACCCCTCTGGTTTGGTCATACGAAATTATAAGACTCTCTGAGGAAGCATGCTTAGTCAATTCCCCTTATAGTCTAAGGTATTCAGGGAATCTCTGGGGAAGATCATGAGGTCAATTCCCCTTATATCCCCAAGGTCTAGAGACTCTCTAAGGAAGCTCACTCAGTCAATTCCTCTTATAGCCTCAGGTCAATCGTAGACTCTCTGAGGAAGCTCACTCAGTCAATTCCTCCTATATCCTGGAATGGTTTAAGGAATTCAAACAAAACGAAGACTCTCTAAGGAATCTCACTCATTCTATCCCCGTATAGTCTATAAAGCTCAAGACTCTCTGAGGAAGTTCACTCGGTCTACCCTCCTATGGTCTATAATGTCCAAGACTCTCTGGGAAGCTCACTCGGTCTATCCTCTATAGTCTATAACACCAGGTTCTCACGGTCCTGTGTTAGTTAGTGCATAATAATGATATATGGCCAACCAGTCTATAGAATAACAAGCATGTCAGGGAACAACACTCCATCCTACAGTCACAAGGCATGGAAAACAGGTATAACGGCCAAAGGCTAAACAAGACCAAAAGGTCGTAAATAGAACAAGGCATGAAAAAACATCCAAACATATCAATTATCCTTATACATAGCCAAATTACCTCTACACAAGCATACAAGCAAGGAAGGAAAACAACAGGGGAAAAACAGTAAACACGCAATACCCCATTCAAGGGTATTGGTGGAATTTTCACATAATACACAAATTCTCTAAACGGAAAGGCACAAACCACATACCTTGATTCCAGGAGATCTATATACTTGAACCAAGAGGCTTGAATCTCCTTAGAATGTTGTAGATCTACGAAAACACACAAAATGTTCAACCCATGATAACTTACAAAAGAGGAAGAATTGGAAAACGATGCTCTAGAAGAAGGAAGATATTACCGGTGCGGTTCCAACACAATCGACGACAGTCGATTCGGAGAACAGACGGAGGTTCGGGGGCTCGAAGAAGTTCTGGCACCGTACGGCTTCTCTCGGTCGAACGGGACCTAGAAGAAGACGTTTATGGCAATCAGACGCGATCCCAGTCTGTTTAATGAAAAAAAATCACACAGTGTATACTTTTGGAGTACATGGCATGTACTAGGATTTTTCGTACTCCACTTTAAGTGGCCTCCACATCACCCCACATGACCGTGTGTGTGGCCTGGACATGGCCAGCACACGGCCTCGCACGACATCGAAGTACATGGCGTGTACTTCAAAAATTTCTAGAAACTCCTCTTTTCTCAACAACTCCAGAAAAAGTAAAAACATACCTGAAAAGAAGGTCCGGTTTCTTATAGGAAAAATCTAATTTGGAGTATTAAAGGTAGTTTCATGTGGCCTAATTTGGAGATAAAATTTTGGGCTAGATTTTGAGGCCCAGAAAAAAAATCCCACCAATTTAATCATATCTCAGAAACAAAAAATTATTTTGGGCTGAAATTTTACATATAGTTCATAAACATATAGAGATTAATTTTTTTATTCTATTTCCCACTCCAATTAGAGCATCAATAAGGCCATCTAGGTGCCTCTGTTCAGTGTATGCAATTTGGCTGCAACTTTGGGTCAAGGGTGGAAAAGTCTTATCTCCGTTACTTTTTACCACTCTAGGCCTACCATACTCAAGTGGTATGCTTTTTAATTTTGGGATATCTACCCAAGGCTTAAAAATTTCTTATTTAAGGCAGTGTTGGTGAATTATTTGAGCATATTTGGTGCATTGTTTAATTGTAATGTTATGCTTTGATTTTGTTGCCTTGAGTTTGTCTTTCTCATGTAAGTTGTTCAATTCATCTTAGTTTATTAATAAAAGTTATTATTATCCTTTTATTATATTCTTCTTTATATCACATTGATATCATTGTCTCAATGTGTGAATTTATTCACACCAAACCCTATGATATTATCACACAATGGTGGAGTGATCGTTATTTCATTGTTTTTTTACTTCTCCATTTCCTCCCTCATGAGTATACTTCCAGCTTCCATTGAAACCATAGAATCAATGGAGGGATAACCCACTTATGGGTTGATCCAAGGGTGTAGAAAGGGGATGTATTGGATTTTATTTATCACTCCATTAATGTCTAATCACTTATTCTAATTGAGAATTTTGTTTGATGATCTTTAAACTCCTTCGTCCTTGTTGAATTTAAGGCTACACACTTCAAGTGCTAATACGAACCTTTACCTTGGAGTGATCAAAAAATTGATCCTCCAAGTGTATAGGTGATTATAATTAAGATGTGTAGGTATTAAATTAGTAAGTTATGATGTTTTTTTATCTTCTTAAATGAACCCATATCAAATCTAAGAAATTGAAATAGTTGAAAAAGGAATGCATTAAATCCACCCCAAGTGATAACCTATGATCAAATAATTATTTTAAATTGAACTCACTTAAGTATCTTATAATTAAATTAAACCCATATAAAATCAACCCAAATTGTCCACTTCATAGTCAAAAACAATCCATAGAATGTACGTGTCTGTAGGTTACTTCTTAGGTCTCTGAGGATTCGACAACCCAAGCTAAACTTCAAGCGACCGCTTAACCCTAAATCTTGGGTAAATTTGGGTGAGACCAAATTTTGGATCCATTTTCAGGGACCCAAGTAATTTATCTCAACACTCATTCTATCCTCCACTATTTCTTCTATTCTCATCCAAATTATCTTATATTTTCCCTTTCTCATTTTTTTCTTTTGGCGCATGTCCGCCTACACCTGTGACCAATCAAACCGTCTAGTTAGGGTGGATAGTCTTGGGGTTGGGGAGTAAAGTACACCAAGGGAACTATTTACATTAGATAATAATCTTCATAATACTATATAGTCAAAAATTGAGCCCATTTAAATGGAAGGTCTTCAAAGAAACCAACTCATAAACTTAGGTGGGAACCAAAAAGGAAATCCAAATGAGGCAGCCCCAAACTTGGGGAATGCAATTAATAAAACCATAAATGAATACCTCACACCTTCCTAAACCAATTCACCCTCTTTAATTAGTAATTATTCCCTAGGAGAAGCCCACTATGTCTTCAAACCTCATGTACTAAACCACCTTCCAACCTTCCATGGGATGGAGTCCAAGATTCCCTACCTTCGCATTAAGGAGTTCAATGACATTGTAGAAACCATGTGCCCCCCACATCAACTAGAATCAAATAAGATGAGGCTATTTACTTTTTATTTAAAGGATCGAGTTAAAAATTGGATAAATAATTTGAGACCATCATCCATCAACTCTTGGGACAAATTACAAAGACAGTTCTACTGAAAATACTTTCTCCACCATAAAACAATTTCACTTAAAAAGAGAATCCAAAACTTTTTTGAAAAAGAGGGAGAGTCATTTTATGAAACATGGAAGAGGTTCAAAGACACCCTAAACATGGTTACACACCATGGTTTTTCTATTTATGAACAAGTGAGAATTTTATATGAAGGGTTGGGTTTGGGGGAAAAATAATTCATTGACATGATGTGTAATGGTACATTTAAAAACAAATCCCCAAATGATGTTTACGGGTATCTAGAAAGCCTTGTTGAACAAAACCAAACATGGGGAACATCACCTTATTCTGAAAAGTCAAAAAGAACTAATGGAATGGATACACTTAGAGAAGAGGAAATCCTTAGGTCTAAACTCGCAGCACTCACTAGGAAGGTTGAAGAGATAAACCTTAGGAAAATACATGAAATTCAAACTGTAGACCCTGTTTGAAAAATTTGTGACAAACATGACCACAAAATAGACAATTTCCCAACCATTCCATTCATCAAGGATGTTATTCTAGTAGGACCACCTAATGAGGTCAATTCCCTAAAATTTCAGAAGCCATAATACCAAAACACTTTCAATCCAATGTATAATGACCATCCAGGATTCTGTTGTAAAGACAACCAACAACCCAACCAAAAACCTAGTCAGCCACAAAGACCAAACCCCTACCCTCCACAAAATTTTCAAAACCATAACCAGTTCCAACCACAACCATTCCAATACCAACAACCCATCCAACAACCCATGCAATAATAAATCCAACAACCAAAGTATCCTCCTGGGATAAACCAAACAACACAATCCCCTACTCAATCTGCCACTCTTCCAATCCTTGAGAAGTTTTGTAAACAAATTGAGAAAATGAACTCAGAAGTCTCATCCCTTAAACATTAACTACAAACCATTAAAACTGGGAAGTCACTCATGCATACTCAGGAGGTGCCATCCTCAACTTTAAGGGGAGAATCCAGTTACACACAAAACTCTCATGAACAACTAAAAGCAGTAACTATTTTAAGAAGTGGGAAATCCATTGATAAACCTAA
This sequence comes from Viscum album, assembly GCA_963277665.1. Lineage (NCBI taxonomy): Eukaryota > Viridiplantae > Streptophyta > Magnoliopsida > Santalales > Viscaceae > Viscum > Viscum album. Next base: position 219,267,399 of record OY728137.1, on the reverse strand, counting down.
ACAACCCATTCCAGAACCATTAAAAGCTTCAACAATGCATGAAAATGATGAAGAACCACCCATAGATTCTGAAAAACCCAATGATAATGTGAAGGAACTACAACCACACCAAACAATCAAACAACCTGCTCCTTTCCCTCAATGCATGAGAGAAAAAACTAAACTAGAACTAAATGAGACTTTGAGGGAAATATTCTCTCAGGTTAAGTTGAATATCCCCCTTATTGATGAAATCCAAACCATTCATGCCTACTCAAATTACCTTAAGGACTTGTTCACTTTTAAAAGGAAATTTTCACATAAAAACCAAGTCCTTTTGGCTTTTAATGTGAGTACCACCATTCAAGGGACCATTCCTCCAAAGTTAAAAGATCTAGGATGTCCATACATCAATGTTGAGAAAGGATAGAACAAAGTTGTCAAATCCATTTGTGATCTGGGAGCTAGTGTGAACCTCATTCCTTATGCCATGTATTGTCAATTAGATCTTAGAGAAATCCAACCCACATCTGTCACTCTTAAACTTGCTGATCGTAGTGTTGAAGTTCCTAAGGGGATCTTAAAGAATGTTTTGGTGAAACTTGAAATTTTCATTTACCCAGCTGACTTCATTGTCCTTGAAAATCACTCAAGATTAGGTCCTAGGGAGCAAACCTCCATCATCCTTGGTCATCCCTTCTTAGAAACAATCAACTCAGTCATTTGAGTCCGAAATGGGAACATGACAATAACCTTCGGGAACATGAGTGTCACACCCTGACTTTTAATTATTATTATTATTATTATTATTTATTTAATTCTTGGCCTTGAGTTCTCTCGCCAAGGTCCGAGCGGGGTCCCGGGTCAAAACTGTTGGTGTTTAATGTTTGCAGTGGGGTTCGGACCGTGCGCGGTCACCGCACGGTTGGCGGTAGCCACACAACTGGACCAAGTGTCGTGAAATTTCTCATTATTTTATTACTATTATTGTTTTTGTTTTTTTTAAATAATTAATTTTTTTTATCATTATAATTTCTATTGTATTAAAGCTATTATAATTAATTTCTCATTGTCATTGTTATTTTATTATTATTGAAATAATTATTATTTTTATTGTATGTAATTTTAATTATCATTATCTTTGTTATTGTTAGTTTTATTATTATTATCATTATTATTTGTGTTATTGTTATTATTATTATTATTATTATTATTATTATTATTAGTTTTATTATAATAATTTTTATTTTATTAAAATGAAAAAAAACCTAGCCCTAATACAGGCAAGCCCCCCCCCCCCTTTCTTTTGCAGCTGCGCGAGACCCCCCCCCCCTACTTTTCTTTTGCGACTGCACGAGACCCCCCCCCCTCTTGTTCCTGTTGTGCAATGCACCCCTCACCATGCGCCTTCAGTTGTCCCCATTGGGCCTCGCCGATAGTGCCTCTCCCCCAGCCCTCGTATGCTCCGCCTTGTGCCGACCCGCTGCACCGCTGGACACCCTCCGCACCGTCGGACTTCCTCAGCACCGCCGCCCCAGCCTGCAGTGTGACCCGCCACCCCGAGTCGCCACTTTGCGCTGGCTCCAGCAGACCCCGCACTCCTTCCACGATCCGGCCTCCTCTCGGAGGTCCTCTCCATTTCGGCCCTCCACACCCCCTGCCTTGCTAGCTCCGGCCTCTCTCGCCCCCAACAACCAACTCCCGACCTTATGCACTTGCCCTCTCCAGGCCTGCCCTCGGCTTTTCTCACCTTCGGTCAGCCGAACCCCTCCCCCGATTCGGTATATTTCTTTCACCTTGTTGTGTTTTTATTTATGTTGGAATCCTCTTTGAAACCTTTGTTGATCTTCTTATAGATTTTTTAAATTGTTTTGTTTTGTAAAATCTAGATTTTTAAGGTTCATTATGTGCAAGGCTTAGAGTCTTAGAACTTAGGGTGTTTATTTTAAATGCAATTTTTTCACTAATTAGAAAATTGGGGGTTTTCATTAAATGTTTGGCATCAATTATGGTGTGATGGTGGTTTTCTATTTGTGAACTTGGTTCAACATGTTTGGTTTACTAATGATAGGACTTGTTTAATGTGTAAAATGTTTTGGAAAGGGGTTCTATGGTTTCAAAGGGGTTTTTCTATGTTCCTTAAATTATGTGGGTAGTTGGTTGTGGTTTAAAATAATGTGGTAGTTTTGTGAAAATAGTTTTGGGTGTTCTTTTGGTGGTTGGGTGTTTTTATTTTCTACCATTTTGGTGTTTTAATTTATTTATTTTGGCTAAGTCCCAACACCTTGGGTGTTGATTTTCACGTTTTCCTCATTGTTTTAGGTGTGTGATTGGTGCGCGGGAGGTTTTCCTTCCTTCCGCTGAAGCGTTACTGCGTCCGTGCTTGGTTGGAGGTAGGCAAACCCAATTTTTCCCTTCCTAATTAATTCTTTGGCACTTGCACGCTTTCAATTTCTCTCAAACATTATTCGCACCTCCGTGGCAACCTTAGTTATCTTATTAAATCGTTTTGGAGTTTGGTTTTGAGTCTTTGCATTCGATTTACCATGATTATAATTTGTTCTTGACCCGTAAGGGTGCGGTTGAGGTGCAAACGAAGATTCGCATCGGTTTCAGGTTGGCGTCTTTTTTTCGCCTTGGTTCCAAGTGCATTGAGCATTGCTACGTGTTTTTGGGTGTGCGTTTGATCAGAAATGCATTCTTTGGATGAGTTTTGGGTGTGTGGGCTATGAGTTACTTTTTGGAAATCGTTTAATTTTCAAGTGGTTTATTAAATAGTGAAAATGATGAAGGTATATTTTGAAAGTAGGTTGAGATGGTTCTTTTGTGTTGTTTGTTCATTTGGATTGTTTAAGTCTGTGTTTATGTATTGTAGTTACCTTTACGGTTGCAGCGCGTTGACAAGATTCTTCCACGGTCCTGCGATGGTCGGCGTGCGTGTGTTTGTACGTCTGTGCGAGGCGTGTCACGCCCTTGTGTTTGGACAGCGAGCCAAGGTAGGTCCCCCACTGCACTTACCTTTAGATTTAGAATTTATTAATTGCTTGATGTTTTATTAATTTTAATAAATTGGAAATAATATAATATAATTAATTTTTATATGATTATTTGGTGCGAAAAGAGCCGTTTATTTTATACCGAACACTTGAAACATTTTCTTGACGAGCGGACACCCAGTATTGAAAGAATGACCGTTTGGACTTTAAACATAATTCACGGAATTTAAAATGTACTTCTAGTTTTAAAGATAAGTGATTTATTCTGAAAAAGTGTTTTGGGTTTTCTCGAGAAATGAGGTTTTGTTTTAAAATTTCTGAAGGCCCGTTTGGCACTTTAATAGAATAAATTATTTTGGAAACCCCATTCAGGGGTGATCTTTTGTGTGAGTTGATTGCATGAGATATATGTGATGTTTGTGCATCATGACTGATTGATTTACATTGTGGACGCACCCCTTTTTATTGTATGTGTTGACATGGGAACCTGGCATATTGAGTGAATTTCCTGAGAACGATTGTTGCACTAGTTTAGAATACGCACTAGCTAGTGGCCCCATAGCAGGGGAATACTGAGTTATTGCTGCTATGGGGATTGGGCCCCTCGGTTAGGCCATGTAGGGCTATGTTGGGTAGTAGTATGGGCGTTATGATGTCATCGAGTTAGGGCATGCCTTCAGGATGAGTCATATGTATAGTATATTCTGGATTGTTCACGATCTCCTAGGTTCAATCCATGTTTCTTTTAGTGTTTATTTGTGTGTGGCGGACGATTGAGAGGTCGAGTTCGGTTGCTGACCCATGTGTGCCACTTTTACCATTTCCCTTAGTGTGTGTTGTGTGTGATTTTCCTTTTGACTAATAACTAAAGTTTGGATTTCTAAATTGTTCGCAAAATGTTTTAAAAAATGCAATGCACCTGTTTCTTTCAACATTAGAATTGTTCTAAATTAAAAAGGGCAATGGACTGTTACTCGTTTTAGAAATTAAAGTGTGTGGAAACCATATTTTATATAATTTAGTTCAAACCTGGAATTGATAAATTCTTTATTTATTGGTATGTGCTTTGGGAATAGAATTAGTCGGGCCTACCTACTGTGTTTTAATACTCACGCCTATAGTGTTTTCTTGTTTTTAGTTCTGTTGCAGGTTCCAGATTCAGTTGTTCGCTTGAGCGACGTTGGTTGTGGTATTGGAAGGTGACCCAAGAGGTCACGTGGAGTTTTAGTCGTGGTCAGGTTAGTGGCATTGTTGGTTGCTCTTTCTTTCTTTTTTGAATTTGTTACATTTATTTCTGCTGCTTAATTTATTTTTCTTTTGGTCCAAATCATTCCCACCTGTTTACTTTTGATGCCTGGTACTAGTTGCCAGCTCGTGGGGATCGGGAACGCCCTTCGGGCCATGTCACGGGCCGGCCCGGGTGACCGGTTCTGGGTCGACCTGGGTTGGTTCATGACAGTGAGTCTAGACTTGAACATCTACAATGGAAACTCTCAAATTGGGGATGATGAAGAGATCCATGAGGTTAATTGTATTGGTAGTGTTTATAGTGAACTCGAGGAACATCAAGGAATTACTGAAGGATGTTTAATTCAAGAAGAGATTGATTTTCTTTGTTCACATGAGGGAAATTTGTCTCCTTGGATTGAATCTATTTCAGATAGCTCTATTGATGATTTTCTATAATCACAAATCAATGATACCATGGGTGAAATCAATAACACTGAGTTTAAAACCATTTATTACTCTACTCTGGCTAATTTAGTGGATGAAAATTCTATTCACAAGGAACCAATTTTGTCAAGAAATCTAAACAAAGAAACTAAGTTCAATACAAAGTCTCATCCTTTCTTGGAAAGTGATAACCAATCTGATCTCAAATTTAAGGTCCTACCTTCATCACTAAAGTATGTGTTCTTAGGGGACAATCTAGACTTTCCTATTTTCATTACTTCCTATCTTGAATCCAATCAAGAGATTATGCTTCTGGATGTCCTAATAAAGCATAAGAAAGCAATTGGATGGACCCTTTCTGATATTCCTAGGATTATCCCACTCATTGGAACTCATAGGATTGTTCTTGAATCTGAATCCAAACCGTGTCTTCAACCTCAGTGGAGACTCAATCCAAATCTTATGGATGTGGTAAGAAAAGAACTTCTTAAGTTTTTGAAAGTGGGTATCATCTACCCCATTGCTGAGAGTGAGTGGGTAAGCCCAATTCAAGTTGTCCTAAAGAAAGATGGAATCAATGTGATAACCAATGAGGATGGTGACCTTCTCCCTACAAGGGTCATTAGTATATGGAGAGTCTGTATTGACTATAGGAAGCTCAACTCTTGTACCAAGAAAGACCATTTCCCTTTTCTCTTCATTGATCAATTCCTTGAGCGAGTGGCAGGTCATCAATTCTATTGATTCCTCGATGTATTCTAAGGGTATAATCAAATCGAGGTCTCCTTAGAGGATCAAGGAAAAACAACCTTCACTTATCCATTCAGCACTTTTGCCTTCAAGCGCATGCCCTTTGGATTATGTAATGCTCCTGGTACCTTCTAGTGGTGCATGATGGAAATCTTCTTAGACATGGTGGGGGATTGTTTAGAGGTATTCATGGATGACTTCTCCATCTTTGGGAATACTTTTTAGGGATTCCTTCTGAAAGTTTAAAGGGTTTTGTCAAGATGCGAGGATAAGAATCTCATCCTAAATTGGGAGAAATTCCATTTCATGGTAAAGGAAGGACTTGTTTTAGGCCATCTGGTATTTTGTAGAGGGATTGAAGTTGATAAAGCTAAGGTCGACATAACCTCTCCTAAAACTGTTAAGGAAGTGAGGTCCTTCTTAGGACATGTTGGTTTCTATAGAAGGTTCATTAGGAATTTCAGCTCTATTTCTTAACTACTTTGTGCTCTATTGGTGAAATATTCTCCATTTTTATAGACAGAAATCTATGAGGAATAATTATATACACTCAAGTCAGCTCTTATCTCTCCACCTATCATGAAATATTCAAATTGGAAACTTCTTTTTGAGCTCATGTGTGATGCGAGTGACTTTTTTGTAGGAGAAGTCTTAGGAAAACTGTGTGAGAAAACTCCATGTGTCATTACTTGTGCAATAAAATCTTTAAATGATGCAAAAATAAACTACACCACCACTAAGAAGGAGTTGTTTTTTGTTGTCTTTTCTTTAGATAAATTCATGTCTTATCTCTTAGGATCACCCTTCATTGTCTTCACCGACCATTCTGACCTAAAATACCTTTTCCAAAAACAAGATGTTGAGGCTATATTGATTAGGTGGGTTCTTCTTCTTCAAGAGTTCGATTTAACCATTAAGGATAAAAAGGGTGTTGAAAATGTTGTATTTGATCACCTATCTAGGATGGAATTCAAAGACAAATCACATAACCTTTTTGTGTCTAATTCATTTCCCAATGAGAACCTCTATTCTGTGAGTGATTGCCCACGGTATGATGACATAGAAAGCCATTTGGTGATGGGTGACATTCCAAAATTCATAGGGACCCAAGCTAAGAGTAAATTCCTTTCTCATGTCAAACACTATGTATTTGATTATCCTTACCTCTTAAATTTCTATCCTAATCAAATCATTAGGAGATGTGTTCTTGAGTCTGAACAAGATTCCATTCTAAAATTTTTTCATGGAGAGGCATGTGGAGGCCACTTTTCCACAAAGAAAACCACTGCATAGGTCCTAAAAAGTGTTTTTTACTGGACTAACCTCATTAAGGATTCCTTCCAATTTTTCAAAAGTTGTCCACAATGTCAAAAATTAGGATCCATTACCAAAAGGAATCAAATGCCCCTCACTCCCATTTTGGTCGTCAAAATCTTTGATTGATGGGGAATTTATTTAATGGGACCCTTCCCAAACTCTAGGGGATACCTCTACATCCCCTTAGCTGTTGATTATGTCTCGAAATGGGTTGAGTCCATTCCCACCAAGTCCAATGACCATGATGTTGTGATCCAATTTCTAAAAGAGCACATATTTTCCTGATTTGGAATTCCTAGGGCTATAATCATTGATCGGGGAACCCATTTCTTCAACCACCCATTCTATTCACCCATGTCTAAGTATGAGATTTTTTATAAAGTTTCCACTGCATACCATCCTCAAACCAATGGTCAAGCTGAGTTAGTGAATATGGAGATTAAGCAAATTCTTGAAAAAAATGTCAATCCCTCTGGGAAAGATTGGTCTGAGAAACTATTGGATGATCTTTGGGAATATCGTACAACATTCAAAACCATCCTAGGCATGTCTCCATATAGGATGGTTTATGGAAAATCATGCCATTTACCTATTGAAATTGAGCATAAGGTATTTTGGGCAATCAAAAAAATGAATTTCGACACTTCTTTGGCCGAAGCAAAGAGGAAATTAGATCTTAATGAACTTGAGGAACTTAGGATGGAGGATTATGAAAATTCAAGGATAAATAAAGCTAGAGTTAAAGCATACCAATCTAGTAATCTCAAAGGTAAACACTTTGAATTGGGAAAATTAATGCTCTTTTATAGTTTAAAACATCATTTACACCCAATAAAGTTAAGGTCTGGATGGTTAGGTCCATTCATAGTACATCATGTGTACCCCCATGGGGAAGTAGAGATTCAGGATCCCACAATTAGTCACATTTTCAAGGTCAATGGTCATAGGTTAAAAACATTCATTGAATCATTCAACAAAAAGAAAATAGAGGTTGAGTTAACTGAACCAACATATGAACTGGGAAAAATTGATAGATTTAGGGTCTATATCAGGCTAACAACGTTAAACAAAAGCGTTGCATGGGAGGCAACTCATGGTCTTCATGTTTCCAATCATTATGAATCATTTTTTTAAATAGGATTAATGAATCATTTTGATATTTAAAAAATATATATTGTTGACTTATTATTCTATTATGAGTATAGATGGGTATAAAAGGGGAGTTCTATATTCATCTGTGTCACATGGTGTGATCCTTGACTAATACCTTACCCATAAATTTAAAAAGAAGACAATGTATCATCATTTTATTTTTATGTGTTTGTAGGATAAAATAAAAATACAAAAAAATTATTAAATTTTTTTTAAAAGGACACATCATAGGTCATGGGGCAAACCCCATCACATTCGGTGAAGCCGCGGGGACTCGAACCCGAGACTGAAGGGAGACGGGGGAGTGCGCCTACCACTAACCTACGACTTATAGTGTTTCCTTCTTCTATTTTATTTATATATATACTTATATTTTAAATTTTATATATCCATATATATATATATTATTCTAATTTTTACCTGTTCCTAGTGTATGTCTTTGGTATGATTAAATAAACAGGGGATGTTGAGTTGATGGATTCTTTTGGTGTAAAAACATAAACTATCATCATTAACAGGGCTTCTCTGAGTGACATGGAGATCAAAGGAGTACTCAACAGTGTCATGAACTTCAACTTCAAAAAACCAGGTGACTTTGTTCCATGTTTCTTATTTAAAATTCCTTTTAGAACTCCTCTCCTCTACCTCTACCCCCTTCTAAATTTTATTTTCTTCAAACACTAGGGATAGTGTTATTTTAAGTTGGGGGGTGAAAATAAAGAAAAAAATTACTTTTGTGTGTATAAAAAAAATGTGTGGAAGGAAAAATTTCTTTAAACTTGAACATTAGAATACAAATTGAACACTTTGAAATTGAATATAAAATAATTTAGCATGCCTTGATTCTGATTTTAATCTATGTATAATTGTATGAGCATGGATTTTGGAACATGTGGTTGTCCAATGTGATATTTCATCGTTTATATTTTCATCCAAATAAAAAATCACAACACACGTCCTTTGGATAGTGGGGTATTAGTTTGAGTTAATGGGGTCCCCCAAATAAATAGCATAGTTTTGGTGATCATTTTAGTTTTAATATGATTATTCAATTAAAAAATCAAAAAAAACAGAAAAAACAATAAATTTTCACGTAGAGTAATGAAATGACCTAATGCGTGGCTTTCGGCACTTGGGGATCGTGAATCCATAGTTTTCTGGCCTAGAGTTAGTAATTTTATCACTATTTGTGTTAATTTGACTTTTTTTTTTACTGAGTTAACTCGAGATGATTCCCAAGTATGTGGGCTTCACTTGGTGCCCTAAAAAATAAAATCATTTCTGTTTCACCAAGTTCCATCCCCAAGGTGTCAATAAAAAATACCAAGGTTATTCACCAAGGTATCAGTCTAAATGGTCATCTCTAGAGATTAAGTATTTACCCAATGCATTGGAGCGCTATCAGGGTGCACCCTTAAATTTGTCTTTATCATCATGTGAGCCACATATATCATCATCAATCATTTCATAAACAACCCATATAGCATAAAAGAAATGGGTTTCATTTCATAATCATAACGTTTTAAAAACTGCTTTAAAGACATGATCTTTATGTCACTTTAAAACCCATAGAAAAGGAAGGTGGGTCTCATGTATGTAAATCCCAGAATTTAAAATAGAAAATTTTGGTGTATATATATGAATACCCCTATATAAGAGAGAGATTTGAGTATTCACATAATAAAATAAAAGAACTTTATAACAATAGAGAGAGACATTTTGAGACGGAAATTCTGCAGCATAACGACTATGTTTTGGGGTTTTAAAAAACATTGAAAAGAGATGGGACATGGGTCAAACATTCATAAATGACCCATAAAACAGTAGAGGGACAGAATATGAAGGTTATATGAACATGTTAATGAAATTTTAAAGATATACCATATGAAATGAATAACATGAAAGGAAGACAAAAATAAGATTTCTCTTATGAAAATTCGGTAGCCTAACAGCATCACTTAAACTTCAAAAAATGACTTGACGAGATCAAATAGGGTCTCTCATCATATGAACATAAAAGATAATTATGATAGATATAGAGATCATACACCAACATAATAAAAAGTAACTTTAAAGACTTGACATGAAAATAAAACTTTGAAAAATGAGAAAGGTGAACAAATCTCTTAAAAATTCGGTAGCCTAACGGCGCCACTTAAAACTTGAAAATACTAAATTGAAGAGATAAAATAGGGTATCTCATAATATTAACATAAAAGATCAGTATGATAGATATAGAGATCATACCCCAACAAAATAAAAAGTAACTTGAAAGACTTGACATGAAAGTAAAACCTTGAAAAATGAGAAAGGTGAACGAATCCCTTAAAAATTCGGCAGCCTAACGGCGCCACTTAAAACTTAAAAATACTAAATTGAAGAGATAAAATAGGGTCTCTCATCATATGAACATAAAATATCTGTATGATAAATATAGTGATCATACCACAACAAAATAAAAAGTAACTTTAAAGACTTGACATTAAAGTAGAACTTTGAAAAATGAGAAAGGTGAACGAATCCCTTAAAAATTTGGCAGCCTAACGGCACCACTTTAACATTGTTAAAATGAAATGATGAGAGAAAGAGGGGGTATCTCATCATATGAACATGAAAAAGACATTAGTATGAATATAAAATAACATCCTCCAACATAAGAGCATGGATCATAAAAGAAATGACATAAAAGAGATTACTTGAAAAGAAAGAGGGAGGTAGGATCCATTAAAAATTCGGCAGCCTAACAGCGCCACTTAAAACTTAAAAATACTGAATTGAAGAGATTAAATAGGGTATCTCATGATAAGAACATAAAATATCAGTATGATATATTTAGAGATCATACCCCAACATAAAAAGTAACTTTAAAGACTTGTCAAGAAAATAGAACTTGAAAATGATAAGGGTGAAAGAATCATTTACAAAAATTCGGCAGCCTAACGGTGCCACTTAAACATTCATAAAACAAAATGATGAGAGTAAGAGAGTATCTCTAATAATATGAACTTAAAAAGTTTATTATGATGAATATAAAATAACATCCCCAACATAAGAACATGGAGCTTAGAACAAATGACATAAACGAGAGTACTTGAAAAGAAAGAGAGAGGTAGGATCCCTTACCTTAAAACGTAACTCTTAAAACTCAAAGGTTGGGACCTTGAGGGCTTGGGGAACCTTGGGATGACTCCTTGGGAGGTAATGAGACCAGAGCTTCATTGGGGAAGAGTTGGGAGTCAAATGGATGAGAGTATGGCTTGGTATTTATAGGGAAAGTGAGGGGACAAGGCATTAATGGCCAAGGGACACCTCATTAGTGGTTTTGGCAAAACCATGGGCTTGCCCATGGTATTGGCCACTTGGGACACCTAATACCTTATCTTACTATTCATAAGTCGACCATATTGATTACATACTTAATACATCATTTAATGATGTCATTAAACACCCGTAACTTAAAAACTGTATTTTCACTATTCATCAAAAATTCAACTTTCTCAGAAAAATCTCAAAATTTCACCTTAACCAAATATAGATGCTTTGATTTCAAAAATAAACTCCATTTTATAAAAATAATTTTCTAAATATTTTTAATTTAATTTTTAAATAAATACACTATTCACCGAAAATTCATTTTTTTTAGAAAAATCCCCAAAAATTGCCTTAACATAATATTGATGCTCTGAGTTCAAAAATGAAATCCATTTTATAAAAATAATTTTCTAAATATTTTTAATTAAAAAAACACTATTCACCTGAAAAAACTAATACTTGAATAATAATTTATGAAACCGTTATTTAACCATTTTATTGAATCACATTACTTAATCAAGGTGCCTAGATTATATTAATGCTTTATTTAAGTGAGATTACTAATCCATTTGGTCACATTACTAATCCTAAGCATAAAATCGCTATTCATAATTTACTATTCATCAAAAATTAAGTTGATCTTATTAGACTCTAAATTTCATACTGAACATAATTGTAGAAGACCATTTTTTGAAAATCATTACACATTTTTAATTATTTAAGGTTTACATAAACATTTTTTTAAAATATCCTTTCTCTAAAATTCACCAAAAATATGGATACTATATTTATCCGGACATTTGAAAATTCATAAACTTCATCATAAGAAGAAATCAAAATTTTTATTTAAAACAAAGGATTACACAAGGTAGTTACGGTCTCCTTACATAGCCCCTTATCACACCAGCATAGGACCTAAGTGTAAGGTATGCTAAGGTGAGAGAATCTGAGGGACGCTCGGCCAACATCACACGAGTAGTAATTTCTATCAGTTTGAACTTCTCGCGAAGGCGATTCCGTTCTAGCTTTACACGATGAAGTTCGGCTTGGGTTTGGTCTAGAGCAAAGCCCAGTGGTTCTACCTCCTTCCCAAGTTATGTTAGATGGGCTTCGATCGGTCCAAGACTACTGGGTGAGGCCATCAAATCTTCTTTCTATATTAATTAACCAAGATCACTTGTATTTAGAGAAAAAAGTCGCAACATTCAGTTTTCAACGGTCATACTGACTAACAGTCATATAATAGTAAAAACCCAACAGTCTCATTTTAATTATACTCATGTTATCAAATGAAACAATTTTGTTGAGTATGAACACACAAAATTAGGAAACAATATTTATTCAAAATTTTGGTTCGTTATAGTATGGATATTAAACTTTTCCTTTCTTCCCCTTATTTCCATTTCCAGAGTGTTTAATAGATCTCTTATTCTTCTTCTTTTCTTTAAAGTCTTAAGAATTAGATAATTCTTTTTCTCTCTTGATAGAACATGAGACAATATCATCGTATGATAAGAAGGATTGTGAGACTAATGCTCGCCATAGAAATGGTTTTAACCCATCAAAGAATCTATCAATCTTACTCCTTGGGTTATGTATATAATCTGCAGCATGCCTTGCTAACCTTGTAAAGTTACCCTCGTATTTTGCGATATTCTCATCCTTCTTTTGTCTCAAACTCAAAAATTGTCTTTCCATATCTGCTCGATGGTCACGAGGAAAATATTTTTCTAAGAAAATCTCTTTAAACTCCCTCTATTTAATATTTGATACTTCATAATCTTCCTTTGTGTTTTGAATCAATGACCACCATTGATCTGCATCTCCTGTGAGGCGATAAACCGCCATGACAACTTTTTCCCTTTCGCTACTCCCTAAAGTGTGAAATGTTTTCTCTAAGGAACTTATTCATTGCTCGGCTACAAATGGATTTGTAGTCCCCTTGAATGTTGGTGGTTGTTTCCACATGAATCGGTCTAACATTGATCCTCCACATTATGGATTAGGGTACTCCATATGAGTAAGGTTATTATTCATAAACTGGGTGATTTGTCCCAGTATGGTGATAAGCTGATTAGCACCAGTTGCATTATTAGCTCCACTATAATTATCTTGAGTAGGAGGGAAATACCTATATGGATTACATGCATTGATACAGTTTCCATTCCTTCCACTAGGCACTATTTCTAAAAAATGGCATACAATAGATTAGTTTATGAACTGCAATACATAATTCCAAACTTGTAAACAATTAACATAAATTGAACTGTTTATGGATATAATCCATAATCATAAAAATGTTTTCTTTGAGGAAGTATATACTCATAAATCCTTCATAATGGTTTGTAAAGAAAATGTGAATTATCTTAAGCATATCCCCCAGGAGTGTCGTAACCAAGAGTACAGTAAGGCCCGTTGTCGTGCACCAATTCTCATTCGAGTCTAGCTCAAAACGGTGTTTTTGGGTTTTACCCCTAGGTATATCTGTGTCAGAGCCGCCTCAACCTGCTCGTATCCAGATAGATATTTATTGCTAGGAAAACTCACAAAATCTCTGTAGTACCAAAATTCTAGGAAGTTATTCTATACGAATAATCAAAGTCTATCTTAGGGTAGTGTTCTCTAATTAGAGTTTTTATAAATATAGTTTCCAAGGTTTGTACTAAACTTCATCTGATACCAACTATAACTCCCTGACCCTAGTTACCTAAAGTTAGTGCATTATTACATAACATTGGCATGATATAAGGAATCATGTTCTGAAAGACCGATCCGTTTAGTAGCCTTATAAGTACTAGATACATTCATAAGTTTTACATTACATCATGAAATAAAAACATCAACAACATTTTGTCCCCTTTTGAACACACTTATATACTTAGCATATCCTTGCAGTTCAACCATAAAATACTTCTTCACATCCTGGGAAAAATAAAACATAGAAAGGGGTGAGATCAGATGCTCAGTAAGGATAAAAATATAGCGGTAACTTTCATAAACAATCATAAACATTTAAGGCAATGTATAAGACTAAAAAAAGCCTTTTAAACTTAAACTTCAGCATAATATGGAAAATATAAAATAAAATAATTCCATTTACTTAATCACGTGGGTATTCTACTAGTCGAATAATCACATGCAATATCAATAGCCACTTTTATAATGATGGAATGCATAATTTCAGACTTCATAACCACATATTCAAGACCTTATGCCAAGACTAAAAATAAGATTTTGTCAAGGCCTTGTGCAAATACACTAGTTTGTCTCATGAGACCTATCGATTCATAGAGTAGTTATAGCGAGCTTCTCTCATCACTTACTAATCCCAATGCATTACTCATATAAAATGGTTTAAACATAACATAAACATTAATATTAAAACTAGCACATGAAATTTCAATACTTTATCCATAAACCATTAATGGTATAAAAATAACACATCCACAATCACACATATCACAAAACTTTCAATACAATATGGAATATTTGTATCATAATAAATCAACCTTGATCAAGAATAATATCCCGTAAAGGATGTTGACATAGTTGAAAATGATCAGTAAAAATCTTTGAGAGAAATATCCCTTTTTCATGAAACCATTTAAAAGTCACATAATTTTTAAAGGAATTAATTTAAAATATAGTTTTGAATCAAATTTTCCCATACCACTTTGAAACATTTTAAAGGAATTAATATTTTAAAACATTCATGTCCATATAAATAAATCCTTAAAACCATTTTGAAAACATGGACATTAATTAGAAAGGTTTAGAATAATAAATCTTTAAAACATTTAAAATGATGTTTTAGTAAAAAAATCACCATAAAAATAATTCCTTTGAAAACTCTTTTATGAAACATGGACATTGATAATAAATATTTCCCAGTAGATACTTACGTAATAACAACCTCAGATAATAAAGAGATTGTGAAATTAACCCTTACCTTGTACTTTTCCTTGGTCGAGGGTACGTTATCCTCCTGTATAATAGTTAAATCATTTTTATTAAATTATAAAAGAACCATATATTTAAATATGATATCATATATTATCTTCTAATATTTCTTTGTTAATAATATTTTAGTAGTATCATCGCTTTGGGTGTTAACTGATTCGTTTTCCTTTATATGATTAGTTACATAAGCCATGTTTGTTATGAATAAGATATATTTTATTCATATATAGAATTATATTAAGTTTTTAAAAATTATTTTTAATCATAAAATGAAAATTATTCTTGAATGATTACGATGGGTAATGAATCTCATCGCGTTCGTGGAGACGGTAATCCGTACGTACGCACGAGCGACAATATCATTATATTGATGGTGAAATTGTATGTAATTGGTTAGTATATAATATATAAAAAATAATTAAAATGTTATATTTATTATTTAAATTAGTTATACTCATTATTATACTCATCTAAATAATGAAGTGTTTGAATAACAAACTACACCACGACGTGGAGACGGTAAGCCGTACGTACGCACGTATGGTGACTTTTTCATTCATATGTTGGATATAATAATGAATATGGTTGTACCGTTTTTATAATAACATAACATTATATAGAAGATATTGGAGTTATTATTTTATAATGAAAACAACAAAGAAAGAATAAGTGGAAGAAGAAAAGAACTTGAAAGAGGTGATGAAATATTTACCTCTTCTTCGGGTTTTTACTTTTGATTTGATCAAAAGGGATTATTAGGTTGAATTTATGACCAAATGAAGGGATCTAGGATGATTTGAGGTGATTTGGGAGGATATTTTGGTAGGTTTTGGCTGAGAAAAATGGTTTTGGAGGTGTGAAATTAAGATAATGGGAAGTGCCCTTTTATAAGAGAGGTGAGGGTCACTTTAGGAAAAGTTTGAAATATTATTTTAAAATAAAATCATTTTCGGTTTATAATGGATCCAAAATGAATTATTTATAGGATAAGGTGGGTATGCGTTGAAAACCTCTCAACCAATAGGTTTTATACAGGTTTAGGTCATAATATTAACCTTATCTTTTAGATTTAACTCTTAGTTAAATAGGTTGACATTTACCATGTCTCTTTGTATTTTTATATTATATGGTTAATAAACATACTATAACAATCCAAGTGAACCCCATGTGGTTCATTATTAATATATATAACCTTATATAAGTACTTTTTCCAAACCTTGGATTTTTAGGAATATTATATGAATTAATAATATAGTATTTGTTTTAAAAACTCAATTGTGTCAATTTTGATACTATTTTGTATTTTATTTTTTTGAAAGCCATAAAAGCTTTATCACTTAGAATAAAATTTATTTAAACAACCCTAACATGTCATATTAACCTAGAAAATTAGTTTAATTCATCAGAAGTCTCAATTTACATTTATTTGGATATTTATAATATCAATTATTTTAATATTTCATTAATAAGGTAATTACTTCATCATCATTGTGTCATAAATAAATTAAATTATTTAATGTCTAAAAATAATAAATAAAATAACATTATGTAGGAAATATTTTTATATTTCTAATGAATATTTATAGTCGAATTTATATTGTGTGTAACCCTATATTAAAAATGGTTTACTTATTAAACTTTGAATTTAACTCTTTTAACTCTTCTTTAAATAAAATAATAATAAATGTCCTAATCTAATCCAAGTGGACCAAAGAGGATAATATTTTATTCTTAAGGTTTTTTTGGTCTAATTATACTTATCCAATATAATTAGGACATGTGTTATGGTAATTATAATATCATTTTTACCCTTAATTATCCTATTTACTTTTAACTGTGGTAAATAAAAGTCAAAAGTTACTATTCACCAAAAATTATTTTCATCTTATTGAACCAAATTTTACTTACTGATATTAACCATGTCTCTAATATTTTTTAAATTTAACTCACAGAATCAGTAAAATTATGTTTTATGCAAATTTGCAAATGCTCCTAGGAGGTGGGTAAAAGACGGTAAAAAGTTCAATAAAATTTTTATATATCTAAACTCATTATAAAATGACTCTAATGAATTACATTGAACTTATATAGGTATTATGTATCTATTTTTATCTAAAATAAATTTAAATAAAATAAATAATTATTTAAATAAAAAGTCTGTTTTAAACAATAACTCAGCATTTTTCACTATTCATCAAAAATTGAAAGTTTTCAAAAAAATACAAAAAATTCACCCTAAGATAAATTTGATATTAAAAATCCCAAAATGAAGTCCATTTTGAAAGATAAAATTTATAAAATTTTAAAAAGCGGGTATTACTGTTCATAATGGCTAGTTTGATTGGTTGTGGTGTGTTTGAACTCGAAGTTGCGTACAACACAAGATATTGTATTATTCAAAGGGAAACATTCCATGGAAGCTTGGGGTGTTAAAATTTTATATATTGTTCTATAGATATTTAAATATTTAAATAAATTATTTATAAAAGAAAATTTTCCCCACCTTTCACTTTTTTGAAAAGGTCTTCAAAAGGAATCGGTTTTCATATTTCATATGAAATATTGTTTTCAAAGTACAAAATAAATGTTTTATTTTGATGTTTATGGTGTCAAAGGTTTTTCCCACCACCGTAACAGTAATTTTATTTTTGGATTACTTTTCAAGATTTCATGTTTTCTTTAAATAAAAACCTTTCTTCCCTTTGTTTTGGCTATTTTCAAAAATGGTTTTAAATGGAATGGATATTTTGATATCTTGAAATGTTTTTCTTATGGGTGAAAAGAATATTTTTATGAGTATGATGATGGAAATTCAAGAATCTTGTGTTATTGTTATGTTATAGTTTTTTGAAATTTTTTATGATGATGTGAGAGTCGATATAGCTCATGATGATGGGTGAGCCCAATATATCTCAAGATAATTGGTGTGTTGTGGAAACATCAAGAGTCGCAGCGACAAAATGGTTTGTAGATGAAGAAAAGAAAGAACAAAAGAAAAAGAAGAAGATGAAGGAATGAAATAGTGATTTACATGGTTTGGAAAATGATCCCTATATCCATGGAGAGGCAGAAATATTACTATGATAGAGATCATAATTATAGGGTAATTTAGTAGTTTTAGACACACATAGAAACCCTAACTTGAATTAGATCATAAAAAAGATGATGCAACTATTCCAAAAACCACATTATAAGTCCACTATGATCAGTAACCATTGGATGGAAGTATGTAGATCTATACTAACCTATCAGTGTTTCTAGTCACAAACTGTTATTGTGTCATGTTGAAGTCCACACTACTACAGTGTCTCGTCGCAAATTTCTATAGTAAGTTCACACTGATATAGTGTCATATTGGTGTTTCTGGTCAACTTTTGTATAGTCTGGTTAGAGTTGTTATGGTTCCCAAAATTTGGGTCAGGGAGCTTCAACCCCTAGACCCCTAAGAAGGGGCGCATTTCCCCTACAACCCCAATAACCTCACTATAGAGGTTGAACTATGAGAGTTACGATCTAGTGTGTTGTCTAGGATGCTATTAATCATTTAGACTTCATCCAAAGGATCAAGATTCACTATTACAATAAGGTGGGTTGGTATAGATATTTAGTGTATTGGGTAAATAGATGGAGTTAACCGGTCATAGGCTTATCCAAGTGATTATCTAAATTTACTAGATAGGTTATTCTGTTTGTAAGAGTGGTTGTAATAATGATATAAAAATTATGTCCCAAGTTACCTACATGAATTTTCTGTTCTTGCTAATGATTTTTCATAGAAATATTTTGAATGCACAAGGTATGTTAACAATATTTTGGTTTAAAGGAATAATTATGCCTCTTTTTTTATAAAAATGTATTTTTTTTTAATAAAATATATTTCAAGGGTTCGCATGTTTTATAAGAAACCCTCGTGATTATTATTTTTCCTTTATGTTTTCTTATAAAGTGTTTTATGAAAAACTTTGGGCAGTAAATATGATTTCATGTGTAAATAAATGATTATTTGAACTCAAATTTTATTATGATAAAGAAAAAACTCTCTCTTATGATCTTATGGTTTTAAAATAGACTAATGAGTTTATTTCTTTCTTTTTATATATCCCTTATCGAGATTTTTTTTTCTCATTCCATGTTTTCAAATTATTTTTAAAAAGGCTTATGGTTGATTAGAAAAGTTAATAAAATCAGAGTTCTAAATATGAAAGTTACCTTGAATGAAGCAAGCATATCTTTATAAAGAACTTGTTTTTTTATGAAAATGGATACTATGTGGAAATTTCCATTTTGAAATAGTTTTTCCTAGTTCTCTAAAACTCTAACACTAAAAGGTCCTTGGGTATGTAAGTGATCCAATATTTCCATTTTACGTAGAATTTTTTGGATGGCTAAAATTGGGTCATGTTTATAGGTATCAAATCCAAAACTGTAAAGATTATGTTTTAGCACTAGATCTGAGAGTGTGGGTTTGGGGTTTTTATAAAACATGAAGTAATCATACACTCACTTACACTATCATATTATAGAAGTAATTTATATAGAACTTGAGGATGTTCCTTGGGTATTATCTCATTAACTCATGCATTACAACGCATGAGTTATTATCCTGGTTAATTCATGCATCACATTCATGAATGTAATAAACTCCTGCACATTTCATCTTATGAAAAGATTCCTTAAATGATAGACTACATGGAAAAGTTTAATTTCCCAAGTCATCAAATCCAACAAAATGGGAATTTCATGCACACAATATAGTCATGCATCTATGCATGTTATAGCTTTAGGGCATAATAACTCCTTAAATCTCCCACTTTCACTAAAACCTCGTAGAGTTTGTGAAATTTTACCATATATTGTATCATATACAATAACTTATGAAACCATATCCAAAAATCCTTTTGGATATATTCCAAAACTCTTTTGGAAAGTTATCATTAACTTCACCTAGTATCACATCATGTGTAATACCTTGTGAATAACCATCTAAAACTCCATTTGGATTAACTCTAAAACAATTTTAGAACATCCCTATAATTCAAACTCAATCCTCATTCAGTCAACAACAAAGTGTGACCCCACATTACTTTATATCATTAACATAAAATATGAATCTATGGATCCATAATTGTAATCAATGAGTGACCTCTATAAAATCATCTTTGTTACTCAAGTTATAAAGGGACCTAGTGTGATATCCATCAAACACTTGTATCTTGATACCTATGTCCATGAGTTTGTATCATATGAAAACCTGAATTCTCATATTTTCTCTTTGTCCAATACATCGAGTGACCATGGGACATAGAGCATGTAAATCCCATAATGTATACTCATTTGTTCTCGATTTTCAAAGTATATATTGACTTGGTTGATGAATACATCACATGTTAGTCATCTGTATGTATTATAACATCAAATTTCACTCATCCAAATAGATAAGAATATCATATGCACTTTCTAGGTGCAACCAAACACTCTACAATATATTTCAATCAAGGAACCAGATGTCATACTCATCATATGAGAGGATAAATCTCATATCTAGTTGAGCTCCAACTGACGACATGATCAACAACATACCCAACCACCTCTTGATTAGATAATTGAACATGTTGAATTATATAAGTGGGGCTTCAAAGAATGAAGGTTCTCATGATAGGTATCTTGTCGACCTTAGGTGGCGGGGACTCAAATATGATACATACACCCCTGGTATACGAAAGACATTAGTATGACACTCCATGTGGTATACTTTGTGGGTTATCTAACCCACAAAACCCTTTTTATAGAACATGGTCATATTTTGTATCTTTATTCAAGAATCTTACTCATGATAATTTTAAAATTTCTTCATAACCTATAATACTTCATGAAGAACATTGGTTAGGCATAACTTGAAGTCGTACTATAAGATATCAATTAGCATTACACTTCAGGAATTGTATATTTATATATACATATATGTGACCAACATAAAATAATGATAAAGTGGGGACTGAATTTTAATATGATACAGTCCATACTCTTATAACTTTTTTTGAATATTTAACAAACCCAACACAAGAACCAGTTTATCATATCATATATAATAAATTGCCAAATTAGTCTTATGTATACTACACTTTTAGGGGTTTTGTTAACTCATTAAATCATATGAAATTTTTGTCACATATATATGTGATCATCTAATAAAAACCCTCCCACTAACTCTTTAGTGATAAATATCTATAAAGTAAAAAAATTGAATAATGTTGAGGTTTAAGAATCTTATTTCCAATCATTCAACTCTTTAAACATATTCAAACTTCTTAACTTTATAACATAAAATATTATGATGTTGACTTTTGTTGTCTACTTAGAACTCTTTCTAAGTGCATCGTCATCATCCTTGGAACTATTCCATTAAAAAATTTATTAAAAATATTTTCATAACTAATGTAACTATTTACAATACTAGTTTACATGTATATCCTAAAATATTTTAGGATAAAGTGTCATTTACTTTGTTATGATAACTAATGCAACTCTTTAAATTTTTCTTTACAACCATACCCTAAACTCTTTTAGGATGCCAACAGTAGTTCGCTTAAAAAAATTCTTGATATAATATATAATAAATATAGATGTTCACTTATTAACGATAACTAAATGTAACTATTTATATTTTTATTTATCATCACATATCCTAAACTCTTTAGAATATCAAGTGAAAAAACTTTAATATTAAACTGGTATAATACTTTATTTGTTATCTTTGAACTTCTCTAAGTCCAAACATACTCCCACTAACTTCATATCCATTATATTATTTCAGAATATATTGCTAAAATATGAAGATCCTTTTATGTTAGGAAACAACACTTATTTCCTCTTAGTATGAATATTTAATAAATAAATTAATCACCATATTATATATGGTATTCTATGTGTTTGTATCATTTTTATTGAAAATAATATAATACTTTAAAATATTCCACTGATGGGTGGAAGAATCAGATTCCTTCATATTTTAACAAATAGATAGATAAACACTTTTACCCTTCTCTTTTTTTCAAAGTATGTTATAGAATCTGATGAATTTGAAACCATGTATACAATCATTTGTCTTAATTTTATTCACAATAACACTTTGTTACTGAACCATTTCTCTTATCATATAAAAGAAATGAGATGAAGATACACATCCTTTAATAAGATTCATCTAAGGTTGATACATTCCTTTATATTCAAATTTGATGTAGCAACTATTTTCTTCATAAATTTAATGTAAACTACAAGATCAGTCAATTTTTCTTTGATTTTTAACACCGTTATATTTACGATGCATATAAATATACATTCGCTATCACATACCCTTCAAAATTAAAGTATTTATTTTTATAACACATATACCTAACATGGAGATTCCATGGAGTTTCTTAAAACTTCTTCAGGTATCTTGATAATCCATCATATAAAATTATTACTTCTTCTCCCTAACAACCCTAGGTTTCAATGACCTTGACTGGATTCTTGAAGAAACATTATTGAACTTATTTAACTAACTTTTTTTCTTTTTATTTTAACTTTTACCCACTTTCATTATCTATACATCATTAGTACCTAGACATCATATGCCCAGTTCACCTATTCTCAACACTTTGAGAATATTGGGTAAACTTGTCTTGAATTCAATAATATTTTCAGAACATTTCCACAAATGAAAATATGATGAATTTCCTAGACAAAATAATCCATTGTTAGCCTCCCTTAAAGAATGTTATATAATCATAAATTATGTGTATTAAAAACTCCCATATCATTTTATTAAACAAAAATTGTTTGCATGCTCTTATCAAGAGAAAAATGAGATAAAATAAACATCTTATAACAATATAGTCTAAGTTTGAATCATCCAAGCTACCAATCCAGTATCTCCTTTGCTTTGTTACTTGAAACAAAACTCCAAGATCTAAACTTCAATTCTTTCTCATATTCTAACCTCATATATATTCACAACACTTGTAGATCATACATCTAATATCATATATCTATCAGAATAATATATATGAATTCTATAACATTATACTTGGTGTGGACTCTCCACTGGGATTCTTATAACCCTCTAAGTAATTTTGACAATTTCTTCTCCAATGGCCATCTTTGCCACAATGAAAACATTTTTAATCCTTCCTCTTTAATTTAGTTAGTGATATGGACTCTTTGTGACCTATTTTATTCCCCTTATATCCAAATCCATTGACTTTCTCTTTCTACACCATCAAGGGGGCACTTGTGCTAAGCTAAAAAATACTTGGTTAGAGGATTAAGGTCTTGACATCTGCTAATTTGGAAGGAATCTTACACTTATTATTTAAATAGGATTTAAATATCACCATTTAATCTCATATTATTCCCTTTTAATTTATTATTTTAATGATTTGTTTAGGGATCATATTCTATTCACTTAATCAATATGCTCAAACCATATTGATGCGTAGTTCTTTACACAGCCCATAATTTTTGTTACTCACCCAAAATTATATGTCAAACATATTCACACATATCCAAATGTATCATATGTATTGGGTGCACAAACTCTTCATGTAAATACATAGAGTAATATGATATTGATAATATCCACATGAATAAGCCTGAAGCGATAAATATCTAACCTCATTCACCTTTTTAGATAAGACATGTGCCTCCTGACTGATAGGGGGTCCAACCCCAAGTCCCTCTCCCCGGGGAGACTTTACTCAAGAGAGAATACAATTCATCATAAATATAAAACATAATATGCGCAAACTATATTCAATTACTAAATTCAAGTTCACAACTCTAATTACAAATTGAGGTCGAGGTAAATAAAAAACTAAATGTGTTATAGATTCATTCCTAGTATGAAAATGCAAGGCTCTTTTTCCTAGAAGTGGTTTAACATTTAAACTAAATCATACACCATTCATAATTTAGAAAATTTATAACTTTGAAAAAATAGGGAATAACATTTAAATAAATAAATAGTTCAAATATTTAAACAAGAGAAAAAAAATTATGAACAATTCATGAATAAACGCTAATTATAAACACTTTTATAAATTAAACTTTATTTATTATGGACATTCCATACTTATGAATATAAAACTTTATATTCATTTTAATATGAAAATTTAATATTCATAATTATATGAAATTTAATTTTTAATATATGATATATTCATGAATTATAAATAATTTTATAATTTAGTTACTATTATATAAATATTATACATAATATAAATATCATATAATTAACATTTAAAATAAGGATTTATTAATTTAGAACGATTCAAAATAATTTATTATGAACAATTCATAATTTAAAATACTAAAAAAATTATATTTTCATCCCATTTATGTAATTTATAAACACTTTGAGAATTACCCCTTTTATGATTATAAAATAAAATCTTTTATTTATGATCCATAAAACATGCCATATAAATTTTTTAAAAGGTATTTTAGATATTAACATTTAATATTTAAGGAATATTTAGTGATAAATGTTTTAAAAACATTTATTAATTAATTATAAACTCTTTATAATTAATTAATTAATAATCATCTTATTAATTAATAAATATTCTTAAAATTCCTTTTATTATAATTTATAAACCATTTATAAATTATTAATTCAATTCAAAATTGGAAAAAAAATTGTTTTTCTCAGCACTGCAACTTGCGCTAGGCCATGGTGAACATACTAAAGACATTTTTAAGGACCACAACACCTGTGTAAAACGACATCCTCACTACACTATAGTGAAGACTAGCTGGCCATTTTGTATGTGTTAATGCTTAACGCATGGTCTAAAAATGGATTCCTCACCATGACTTAGTGAACGTAGGGTAGTCATTTTACATACATTAACGCTTAATTCATGGTCTTAAATGGCCTAATCTACGATGTGGTGATGATATATCCAAGCTATGGTAACGGTTAACGTGATGCTCTGTTATTTGATCTTCTTCAATTATCAAACACAGTTTCATAAAACTAAGATCTTTTCTCACTCTAGTACCATTGTTGGGTTTATTTGAGCCTAATTAACAATTAATCATAAATAAACCACACATCTAGGACCACTACAAAAGAAATGTGAAACCATGTGAATATAGGAGATGAAGAACTGTTGTAGATGTGTGTCATTCATCAAAGAAGCCTCTTCAACCCTATTGATCTTCATTTGATGTGTTTAGTAATGACCACTAAAGTGGAAGACGAAATCCTCCCACCTCCAAAGGTATCCACGGTCCAAACCGAATATATCATCATATGAGAGGGATTATACTTCACCCACGGTGTGCTAGCACCTCGATGTGCTAAGAATGAAAAGGAAGAGAGCTTTGGGTACCCATGAGTTTCAACCAAGCACGAAGAAATCACACACTCACTTACACTACCATCAATTGATAGTGATTTATATAGCACCTGAGGATGCTCCTTGAGTTCCATCACATTAACTTATGTGTTACAATGCATGAGCTAATGCCTTGGTTAGTTTATGCATTACATACATGAATGAAACAAACTCTCGCATGTTTCATCTTATGAAACAGTTCCTTAAATGATATCCTACATGGAAGAGTTTAACTACCCATGTCATCAAAGATAACATCATAAAAATTTCATGCTCACAATATAGTTATGCATCATATGCAGACCACAACTTTAGGGCATACTAACACCTTCAACATAACCACTTTATCTTGGCTACCAAACAGGTGACCCTAAAGTCATGATGATCTTTTGGAGATTTAGCGCTCTAGTTAAACCCATCAGTAGATAAAAAATGTTGATATTCCTACTATATTTGTATGCAACTCATGTCCATCCCATCATCTAGTGTATATAATCTTGGTGAATGTAATTCTCATGGATAAACTTTCGGTGAACTGAAACAGACTTCATTTCATGACCCCTACCTCCAAAGATACCCTAATAGAGAAAATAATTTCAATTATTTTATTCTAAATTTAAATGTTTTTAATCCCACCAAAGTGTTATTTTAAATTCAGTTGTCACATTTTATGTTTTAGGAGTATTTTTTAGCTTAATTGCAAAAATGGATTATTTTGGAATTTAACTGTTTTAATTTATTTCAATATTTCAGCCATAAAATTTTCTTCACTAATCAAAATTCAAAATTTATTATTTTATATGTTCCTATGTTTGATGGTATTAATTTTATACTTCTGGACTCAAATATCAATCCATCATTTTGAACCTCAAATCTAGGTCACAAGTCTAGCCTCAAAATCTGTGCACAGATTTGGATAATTATATTTTTGGGCCAATATCTCACAAAGTACTAAAAAGATTGATTTGATATTTTACATTGAGAAATAAGAAATCTGTATTAACAAGTTTTATTAATATGTATGTGCCTGATTCTTTCATTATCAAGGATATAAATGCATTGGAACTTGATGCATTGGAATACGAATAGTCTGTCTGGCAGAATTAAATATTCTGAGTGTATCGGCCATAACTTCTTCATTACTTTTCCAATAAAGCTGAAATTTCATGAGAAAACATAGGGGAGATATTAGAACAAATTTTAAGGACACATTCCAATATTCTTCCATTAAATGGGTATACCACGTGCATACTTTCAGAGGATGATTTTTTTGAGCCAATTTTTCATTCCCTCTCTATAAAAGAGTGTCCCTTTTTCATTTCAAAGTGTTGGAAACTTAGGGGTAGCATTTTTTGAAAATTTTATATAGTTTATTATTGTATTTTATTTTAATTTAATTTTGTAATATCATTTCATATTTTAATTCAAGTGTTCTCATTTATCTACTTTTTCTTTCTCTCTTTTGTTTTCTCCCCCTGTTTTCTTCATCACCGTGAACTCTTATGCTCATGATCATGAGTAGCTAACCCGCGGAAGTTCCCAGGAGATTAATTCAATGATTAAACCAAGTATTTGAACATTAATTATTAATATTTCTTATTTTATTATATTTATTCTTAGGGGGGTCTTAGTGGGAAAGGCTCCTTTGTGTCTCCACTTGCCACCCAAGGTTTAGCTTTCACTTCTACAATATTTTCCCTCAATCGAGGAGGTGGATATGTGGTATCTCAGAGATCATTGAGAGTACTATATATTTACAACCATATGTATAGGAGGATGTTCACACATACAATGGAGTGTGCTCATTAATTAAATTAGAAACTAATAATTAGATTATGAAGGTTCAATATGGGTGATGCTCTCAAGAATGTCTCCTTTCTTCTAACATCGTTTTTTCTGCATTCATTCTATTGCATTGCATTTCATGTTTAATTTTACTTTTCAATTTTCAATTATCAAATATCATTTCTGTTCATTTTGTTTCATTAATAAAAAAATATAAAAAAGGTTAATTAAAAGTATTGATTGCTTGATCATAAAGGCTCCTTAAGAGATCGACATAGGTCAGCAACTATGCTGCACTTAGTATAAATATTTTTGAGAGCGCGCACAACAATGATTCATCAAATCGGTTCCATTGCAGAGGAGTCAAGTGTTATTAACTCACTATTTTTATTCACATTTTTTAAATTGTTTTCCTTCCTTTCATTTAAAAAAACACAAAAAAAATCATAAATTTTAAAAAACAAAAAAAATCATAAGTTTCAAAAAAAAATTGTTTGTCCATGATGTATTCAAATTGTGATTATTATGCATGGACTAAATACTCTTAGGTGAAACAAGAATAAATCCAAAATTCTCAAGTACAAGAACATAAATAATAAATAAAAAAAACTGAAGATAAATGCTGAAAGGGTTGAAGAATATATTCGTTCACTGGTGCAACAACCTAAACCCGAACCTGATCCTGAGTCGGAACCTGAACCTGAACGGATGGTGGAATAGATTTAACCAATCATTTTTTATGTTAAATAACCTGATTAGGGTGAGAAGAATATTATAAAGGACTTAATTATATCATCTCATACTCAATAATTGCTCGAGTAGGTCCCTAAAGTACACATGTCAGCTGATTCACTTATGAGAGATCAAAATTTTTGGAAGAATCCTAGAATCACATTGTTGAATATAACTTGAAACTTGATCTTCCCATCATTGATATTGAAAAATCAGAACCTTTTGACCTATCTTGTTTTGGAATATGATGAAGAAGATGCACCTGATGAGATGGAGTTTCCAATGGTCTTTCCTAAAGAGATAAATTTCGAAGCTGACATACTAGAAAGGGAAGATTTCTTTATTGATTCATCATGTTTTAATCTTTTTCAAGTTGAATTTTTTTCTAACATTCACTTTCCTAAAATTTCTGATATAGAACAAATGGGGCAGAACTTGGATGATATTAAAGATACCACCCAAGTGGTGGTGTTCAATTAAGAAGAGTTAGAAAATAATGTGGCGTGACTACCTACTCTATAAAAACTTTCATATCATATGAATGAGGACACCACATAAATTCACAGGGAGCATCCCTATCTTTTATTCCCTCCCACTATGGATCTCAAATTTTCTATTTCTTATTTCTTGGGGGTTGGGAACTTTCTTACCTTCTTTAGGGTTCTCTACTTTCAGTGTTTACTAATGGAAACTAGTAAAACTCACATGTGTTGGTTCATCTCAAACAAAACCACACCCACCTTCTGATTGGGGATAATCTATTACAACTACCTGACTAGGGGAAGTAAAAACCTAGCACCCACTTTGGGGGTCAATATAAGAATTATCTCTTTTATATCCCTTTATTATTTCTTTTTATTTATTTTTATTATGTCTTTTCATTTATTTGTTGTAGTTTTAAAGTGGTAGAAACTATGATCTTAACTCAAGGCTGCCACTAAAAAATAAATCAGGTTGTATCTTTCCTTATCTTTATTTTGTTTGCTACCCAATTTAAATTCTAAGTACAAAATTTCTTGATCTAATTTGATTTAAAAATAGGGTAGTGAATGGAATAAGTGAAAGGGGAGGATTTCAACTTGTTTTTAGGAATTTTTTGTGTGCTTTAATTTTATTTTTCATGTTGTTGTTGTTTTTTGAAATTTTCTTGTTTTCCTTTTTTATTTTTTTGGTGTGTTTTTAGGATTCTTGAGCTGAATCGAATACATTGGAAAATTAAAACCATATTGGTATTTTTGGAACATTGATGGATTTTAAAATTTGAGTATTTAAATTATTGCTGAATGGATTTTGTTTCTTGATTTTCGATCTTTTCATTTGAAGAAGTTTGATTGATTGTGAAACTCATGTGCACAAGTACTGTTCAAATTGAAAATCTTGCCCAACCCGAGAGGTTTATAAACCTGTTTGACATATTTGTAATTTTCACTTTTTATTTAGAGTTTTGAGACATGTTTTTTATCTAGAACTTGATTTTTTTTCTCTTTTTCAAAGCTGTTAGAGTTCATGAAATGTGTCAGGTATGATTGAGGCATCATTCTGAAATCCCTTTTTGCATAAAATTATTATTTTGGCTTACCTTTTCATCTGAACTTTCTTAAACCCCTAGTAGCCATGAAATACCTTGTTAGGCATCCACATTAAAATCCATTTATCCCTTTCAAACATTTTCTAGAAGTTAAATGCATTATTATTGTTGAACTCAAGTATGGGGGAGGGAGAAGATGAGTTGTATTTTTCTTTCTTGAAGAATCTATTTGAGTTTAATTAAATGTGTTGCCATATTTATTACTACTTGGGTGGAATAAATGTCATGATGAAAATATGTATGTGTGGAACAAAATATAATTACACATATGGTCTAGATGTTCACCAATTTTTTAAGATCAAAAGCTGCCTCTTTTTTCCTCAAAAACATGATTCTGAAAAGAAATCCAGATCTACATTCAAGTTGAAACAATGCTGCAATTTGGGAAAAGGGGGAAGAAAATCATTGATATTGAAAATATAAGTGTTAAATTCCCAAATAAAGTGGTGTTTGGTGGTAAATAATTTTTTATCTAATTGAGGAGCACATCATTCTTGAGCAAAATTGTTTTCATGCATTTACTTCACTTTAGATATTAACCCTCCTCGTTCTGCCTTAAATGTTTTTATATTTAAAGCCTGCCAACCCTCAGCCTCAGAACAAACTATGAAAACGACCTCATGATTGAAACATTTGTGACTCTATTAAGTGGAGATACTAGGAGGATATGAATCCTATGTAGATCACACATGTTCTTGAGAATGAGAAAAGCTTCACATTAAATATCCTTGAGTGAAGAGAGAAATATTTTTTCAGGGAGGTAGGTACAACATTCATGTGAGGATTAACATGAGATTTAATAGATTCATGTGATTTTTTAGGAGTTGTGAAATTTTTATCCATGTAGGAGGCAATATATTTTTTTGATAGGATGATTGAGTTGTGTTTCCATTTATGCTTTCAGAAGTTTGTTTTGACCATGGTATTAGATGATTTCCTAGGAGTGAAATGTTTAAGTGTGGGGGAATTGATAGAGAAAATATTTTCAATTATTTTATTCTTAATTTCGATGTTTTTAATCCCACCAAAGTGTTATTTCAAGTTCATTTGTCACATTTTATGTTTTAGGAGTATTTTTTAGCTTAATTGTTAAAATGGTTTATTTTGGAATTTAACTGTTTTAATTTATTTCGATGTTTCATACATAACATCTTATTAACTGATAAAAATTAAAAAATTATTTTTTTATAGGTTTCTATGTTTTATGGGATTAATTTTATCCTTCTGGACCCAAAGCTCAATCCATCATTTGGAAGTTCAAATCCATCTCACAAGTCCAGCCTCGAAATCTATGCACAGATCTGGATAATTATATTATTGGGACAATATATCATAAATTACCAAACCAATTGATCTGATATTTTACATTGATCAATAATACATCCGTATGAAAAAGTTTAATTAATATTTCCATTCTTTATTCTTTCATTCTCAAGGCCATAAATGTGTTGTAACTCAATGAATTGGAATACAAATAGTCAGTATATTAGAATTAAATATTCTTAGTTTATTGGTCATAACTTCTTGATTACTTGTCCAATAAAGTTTAAATTTCTTGATCCAACATAGGAAATATATTTGAACAACTTTCAAGAATTACACATTCCAATATTCATCCATTAAATTGGTCTACCACACGAATACTTTTGGAGGATGATTTTTTAATCCAATTTTTCATTCTCTATCCCTATAAAAGAGTGTCCCTTTTTCATTTCAAAGTGTTGGAAACTTAGGGGTAGACTTTGTTGGACATTTTCTGCAGTTTATTATTTTATTTTATTTTAATTTCATTATGTAATATCATTTCATATTTTAATTCAATTGTTCTCCTTTCTCTCCTTTTTCTTTCTCTCTTTTATTTTCTCCCCTCATTTTCTTCATCACTGTCGGTCGGTCGGAATGACCCGAAGGCATCCATTTTTTATTATTTTTGATAATCTACATTTCAAGGGGTGAGTTGGAACCCTTACAAGGCCCAAAGGCTTAGATACAATTACATGACCCGTAGGTCTTAGAGGGAATCACCCAGACAAGACAACTTGGAACTGCTCCTCCCTAGCATATGTCATGATATCAGCACTCCACCTTCGCAGGGCTGGTCAGCTAGTTGTACTATGAAAAGCTGCATAGGCCCGGTACCAATAGAAAATCCATACCCTCTCATTCTTCTAATTCTAGTTAGTTCTACTCTAGTGAATGTGTCTGCCTTGAATCCTCCTCTAAAGCCTTGTCCCTTATAGTCTAACTGGTACATTTGCATTTCACGTGGCCCGAAGTCCTTGGGGTGGGACTAAGGACTTAAGGTGGCCCGAAGGCCTTGAGAATCAACTATCCCAAAGGCCTTGGGTGGCCCGAAAGCCTTACAGGACCCAAGGACCAAACCGGTGGCCCAAAGGCCCAGATGAATGAATAGTTCTGGTTGCTACAGTACCAACAGTTCCTGCTATAGTACCTGATACAGAACTACTACGATAACCCAGAAATACTCCTCCACCCGTATTTGATCTCAGGTCTCTTGGATGCACCTACCGAGTCCTCACCAACCGGGCTGAGGCTCATGTGCTTCTTCATCACTGTGAACTCTTATGCTCGTGATCATGAGTAGCTAACCCAAGGAAGTTCCTGGGGGAGTAATTCAATGATGAACCCAAGTATTTGAATATTCATTCTTAATGTTTCTTATTTAATTAGAGTTATTCCTAGGGGGTCTTAGTGGTAAATGCGCCTTTGTGTCTCCACTTTCCACCCAAGGTTTATCTTTCGCTTCTAAAATATTTTCCCTCGATCGAGGAGGTGGATGTGTGGTCTATTTGCGATCATTGAGAGTACCATATATTCAAAACCATATGCATATAAGGATGTTCACACATACAATAGAGTGTGTCTAATGTCTCCTTTCTTCTAACATCATTTTGTCTGCATTCATTCTGTTGCATTACATTGCATGTTTAATTTTAGTTTCTCATTTTCAATTATCAAATCTCATTTCTGGTCATTTTTTTCATTAATAAAAAATATAAAAAAGGTGAATTAAAAGTAGTGATTTCTTGATCGCAAAGGCTCCTCATGAGATCGACCTAGGTTAGCCACTGTGCTGCACTTAGTATAAATATTTTTGAGAGCACACATGACAATGCTTCATCATACCCCATATAATCCAGAAATGAAGAAAGAGATATAATAACCCCTAAAGTATATCTCCAATAGACCATAGGTTGATGACCAACACCAAGGGTATATCAATCCCATGCATGAAAGGCATTACCCTCTAAATAGTTTAAGGGGTAAGAGATGAGAATGATAAACTATCAACCAACACCATGCATGAACTAGATGAAATCATAATACCACTTTGTCACATCTCCATCCCTCTAAAGGTAACCCCACCTTATATGATAATGAATAAAGGGAGATAATGACCCCCAAAACCCAGCTCTAATAGGTCATGAATTGGAAACTAACACCAAGCATATATCAATCACATTACATGTATCGAGATTTCTTCTATTTTATGCATGGTATTGGTTGAGAGTTTATCCTTCTTACCTCTTACTCCTTAAACTATATAGAGGGTAATGTATCCCTTGTGTGTAATTGATGCACTATCGGTGTTGATCGTAAACCAGTGGCTTATTGGAGGTGAGATTCAAAGATCATTATCTTACTTTCTTCATTGTTAGTCCATGTGGGGCTACCTTTGTAGGGAGGGGGTCATGACACTTCAACTCGCAACATCTGATTTGGACCCTACTTAATTGTTCCTTTGTATTATTACTCATTTCATCCTTTCTCATATACTCTTAGGATAACTTCTTGACAGGTTCAATTGGGGGTGTCTTCCAGTTGAAGTGATACATTTAACATAATGGTGACCTTTTGTAGGATAGACACAATGTGTTGGTGGGGGTGAGATGGGTGGAAATGACATCATTCTCTTGGTCTTGTGTTTGGTGAAGGTGTTTATTCCCTGTTAGTTTAGTAGTGTCTCTTATGGTGATATTAGTTCCCCGATGATTTTTCGTGTGGCGTTTTTTATAAATTTACTCGATGACACTTTGGTCGATGGTGGGACGATGAGTAGTGACTTATCAATCGAGGCATGTCTACATCAACAACAATGATTCTGTTGATTGGAGTGTTGTTGATGGTTTTACTACCATAGAAAAGATTCTTCACAGTGCCACCCTTTAACAGTGCTAAAAAAATTGTTGATAAAGGGTGCTTTTAACAGTGCTAAAAAAGCGCTGATAAAAGTACACCTTTATCAAAGCTTTTTTTAGTGCTCATAAAGGTGCTCCCTTTATCAGTGCTTTTTTAGTAGCATTGATAAAGGTTATATTTCAAAAAAATCATTAAAAATAATACATTAATATATAAATATATTTATATTGATATAAATATAATATATATTTTTTAAATATGTTTTAGATAAGTATAAATAGACATTTACACTTAATATATAAGATATTTAGTGAAAATGGATTATAAAATATTTTTAAAAAATATTACTAATTAATAATTTATTAATTATTATCAAGTAATAATCATTTAATAACAATTTTAAGACAAAAAATAATAATAAAAGATCTAAAATAAGTTGAAAACATAACCCAAACTTCAAACAACCATAACTTTTTATTCGAGCGTCTGTTTGGGCCCTACCACATATCAAATCAAAGCCTGTAATGAGATATATGCATAAGTTACATAAGAGAACCCTATGTCACATTTTTTAAGGCCAAAAAGGTCTATAAAACCTCCAAAACTGAGTTTTTAGTCGGGATACCCAAATTAATTAACATTTGATTGAATTTCGGCCTTGTTTAAGGGGTTTTTTTACCCTTATTCAATGGGGACTGAATTTATTCTCAAGGATTACATTCATATTGATATTATGGCTTTAAAATTTTATCATTTTCACAATTTATAGTAATTTATAATCAAATATATAACAATATATACATATTTTTTATATATTCACACATAAAAAATTAATTTTATAAATAAATAATTAAACATATTTACATATAAAATATATTTCTCAATATATAAGCCTTATCTAAATAAAAAAATAATATCCATTTTATTTAAAATACAAATATATTAATATTTATATACTTATATAGTGTGTGTGTGTGTGTGTGTTTGTGTGTGTGTGTATTAACAAATTACTATATATTATCTATATATTCTAACATATGTATAGAAATATTAATATATAATATATGTAAATATATATAAATATATATAAATATGTATAATTATACTTACAAATACACATATATAATATGTGTGTGTGTGTTGTATATATGTATTTATTTATTTATTTATTTATTTATTTATTTATAAACACACACACAAAACATATTTTATAAATGTATTTAAAAATAAACTTATAAATATATATTAATATATGAATAAATATACAGATAAAAAAATATAAATAAATATATATTAATATACAAATAAATATATAAATATAACTATATATGTATATATATATAAATATAACTATATATATATATATTAATATAAATATATATTAATATATGAATAAATATAACTATATATATAAAAATAAATAGATAGATCATTAAATGGAGAATAAAACAAGATGGATGAATGATAAGGGTGCAGGAGAGAAAAAGAGAGGTCTCAGGTTCAAATCCAAGTAGAGGTAGGGGTGCGCGGGTGGATAAAGGGGAACTAGTGCTGTTAAAGGGTGGGGGTGTGTGCCTAGCACTATTAAAGGGGGGTGGTGGGGTGTGCACCGATGGGGCTTCCTAGCACTCTTAAAAGGGGGTCAAGCACTATTAAAGGGTGGTCATCCTAGGTATGTTTTTTTTGGTGACAACAGTTAGCTTCTTGGTGCTTCTTTTGTGTTTCAATGAGGACATTGTCATAGATTGATGATGGTATAATTTATACACATTTATTTGTGCACCAACAGATGACCCCGTGTGTCAAGTCTTCCTGGGGCCTAAGACAATGTTAGGTTTGATGTGACAGGTAGAGCCACATCATTCTTCTCATTTTTCTTTGTATTGTTTTTGTTATTGTGTGTTTGAATAAAGTAAATTCCATATACTTTGTGGTCACTTCATGAAGTTCCCCGGTCTTGGTTGTGGACGTTACCTGGTGGCTAAAACCTGTTTATTTTAAAAATCACACCACGCCAAATAGGAAAAAACAAATTAAAGACAAAAATCCATGCCCCGCTTTCAAAATGGGTGAAGGGGGATAACACTGTTCAAGGGTGGGGGTGTGCATAGCTCTATTAAAGGGGGTGGTGGGGACACATGCTGACAGGGCTTCCTAACGTTATTGAAAGGGAGGTCAAGTGCTGTTAAAGGGTGGTCTTCCTAGATATGTTGCTGGTTATCGGTGACAACGGTTAGCTGCTTGGTGCCTCCTTTTTGTTTCAGTGAGGAAATCATCATAGATTAATGGTGGTCTAATTGATGTGCATTGATTTTTGCACTAATAGTTGACCTCACATTTCAAATCTTCCCAGTTCCCAAGACAACGTTAGGTTTGATGTGGTAGGCATGGGCACATCATTCATCTCACTTTTCTTTGTTTAGTTTTTTTATTGTGTATTTTACTAAAGTAAATTCCACTTACTTTGTGGTCGTTTCTCGAAGTGCCCTGATCTTGGTTGTAGACATTACCTGGTGGCTATAAACCGTTTATTTTAAAAATAACACCATGCCTAATGAGAAAAAAATTAGTGACAAAAATGTGTTCCCCACTTTCAAAGTGAATGAAGGGGGCTAGATCTATTAAAGGGTGGAGGGGTGTGCACGGGGTAGCGGGGGTGCGTGCTGACGAGGCTTCCAAGCACTGTTTAAAGGGGGGTCAAGCGTTGTTAAAGGGTGATCGTCCTAGGTATGTTTCTGGTTTTCAGTGACAATGGTCAACTACTTGGTGCCTCTTTGGTGTTTTAGTGAGGACAACATCATAGATCGATGGTATTCTAATTTATTCACATTGATTTGCACATCAACAGATGACCTGGCATGTCAAGTCTTCTCAGGGCCTAAGAAAAAGTTAGGTTTGATGTGGAAGGCACGGGCGCATCATTCATCTCATCTTTTTTGTGTAGTTTTTGTTATTGTGTGTTTAACTAAAGTAAATTCCACATACTTTGTGGTCGCTTCATGAAGTTCCCCAATCTTCATTGTGAACATTAACTGGTGGCTAAATACTATTTATTTTAAAAATCACACTGCACCTAACAAAAAAACAAATTAGAGACAAAAATTCTCACCTCCCTTTCAAAGCGGGTGAAGGGGGCTAGCACTGCTAAAGGGTGGGGTTGTGAGCCTTGAGCTATTAAATGGGGGTGGTAGGGGCATATGTCGATGGGGCTTCCTAACCCCGTTGAAAGGGGGGTCAAAAACTGTTAAAGGGTAGTCATCCTAGGTGTGTTTCTAGTTGTTGGTGACAATGATCAAATGCTTGGTGCCTCTTTGGTGTTTTAGTGAGGTCATCTTCATAGATTAATGTAGGTCTAATTGATGCACATTTATTTGTGTGCTAATAGATGACCTTGCGTTTCAAGTCTTCCCAGGTCTTGAGACAACTTTAGGTTTGATGTGGCAGGCACTAGCACATCATTCATCTCATTGTTCTTTTTGTGGATTTTGTTATTGTGTGTTTGACTAAAGTAAATTCTAAATACTTTGTGGACACTTCCCGAAGTGCCCCAGTCTTGGTTGTAGACATTACCTAGTGACTAAAAACCATTTATTTTAAAAACCATGATACACCTAACAGGAAACAAATAAATTAGAGACAAAAATTTATACCCCGCTTTCAAAGTGGGTGAAGGGGGGTAGCATTGTTAAAGGGTGGGTGGGTGTGAGCCTAGCGCTGTTAAAGGGGGGTTGTGGGAGCGTGTGACGATGGGGATTCCTATCACTATTGAAAGGGGTGAACCATTGTTAAAGGGTGGTTGTCCCAGGTATGTTGTTGGTTGTTGGTGAAAACAGTCAGCTCCTTGGTGCATCTTTGGTGTTTCAGTGAGGACATAGTTACATATTGATGGTGGTCTAATCAATGCACGTTGATTTGGGTTCCAATAGATGACCTCACATGTCAAGTCTTCCCAGGGCCCAAGATAATGTTAGGTTTGATGTGTTAGGCATGGGAACATCATTCATCTCGTTTTTCTTTGTGTGGTTTTTGTTATTATGTGTTTAGCTAAATTAAATTCCACATACTTTGTGGTTGCTTCCTGAAGTTCCCCAATCTTGGTTGTGGATATTACCTAGTGGCTAAAAACCGTTTATTTTAAAAATTATACTGTACCTAATGAAAAAAATAGATAAAAAAATATACACCCCACTTTCAAAGCGGGTGAAGGGGTATAGCCCTATTAAAGGGGGGAGGGGTGTGCGCCTAATGCTATTAAAGGGGGTGGTGGGGGGCGCGTCAATGGGGATTCCTAGCACTTTTGAAAGGGGGTCAAGCATTGTTAAAGTGTGGTCATCCTATGTATGTTATTTGTTTTTTGTGACAACAGTTAGATATTTGGTACCTCTTTGGTGTTTCGGTGAGGGTATCATCATAGATTGATGGTGGTCTAATCAATGCACATTGATTTTCATGCCAATAGATGACCTCGCGTGTCAAGTCTTCCCAAGTCCCGAGACAATGTTAGGTTTGATGTGATAGGCATGGGCACATCATTCTTATCATTTCTCTTTGTGTGGTTTTTGTTATTGTATGTTTGAATAAAGTAAATTCTACATACTTTTTGGTTGCTTCCCGAAGTACCCCAGTCTTGGTTGTGGAAATTACCTAGTGGATAAAAACTATTTATTTAAAAAAACACCGCACCTAATGAAAAAAAAAATTAGAGACAAAAATTTTTTCCCCACTTTCAAAGAAGGTTAAGGGGGGATAGCGTTGTTAAAGGGTGGGTGTGTGCACCTAGTGCTATTAAAGGGGTGTTGTGGGGGCGCACGCTGACGGGGCTTCCTAGAACTATTGAAAGGGAGGTCAAGAACTATTAAAGGGTGGTCATCCCGGGTATTTTTATGGTTTTCGGTGACAATAGTCAGCTACTTGGTGCCTCTTTGGTGTTTTAGTGAGGACATCATCATAGATTGATAGTGGTATAATCTATGTGCATTTATTTGTGCAGCAATAGATTACCTTGTGTATCAAGTCTTTTCAGGGCTTGAGACAATGTTAGTTTTGATGTGGCAGGCACGAGCACATCATTCATCTCATTTTTTTGTGTGATTTTTTTATTGTGTGTTTGACTAAAGTAAATTCCACATACTTTGTGGTTGCTTCTCGAAGTTCCCCGATCTTGGTTGTGGACATTACCTGGTGGTTAAAAGTCATTTATTTTAAAAATCACACCACACCTAATGGAAAAGAAACAAATTAGAGACAAAAATATGTGCCCATATTTCAAAGTGGGTGAAGGGGGGATAGAGAAGTTAAAGGGTGGTGGGTGTGAGCCTAGTGCTATTAAAGGGGGGTGGTGAGGGCACACACCGATGTGGATTCCTAGCACTGTTGAAAGGGAGTTGAGCACTATTAAAGGGTGGTCATCTCAGGTATATTGCTGGTTTTTTATGACAAAGGTCGGTTTCTTGGTGCCTCTCCGGTGTTTCAGTAAGGACATCATCATAGATTTATGGTGGTCTAATCGATGTGTATTTATTTTCACACCAAGATATGACCTCAAGTGTCAAGTCTTCTTAGGGATTGAGGCAACGTTAGGTTTTATGTGGTAGGCACGAGAACATCATTCATCTCATTTTTCTTTGTGTGTTTTTTTTATTGTGTGTTTGACTAAAGTAAATTCTACATACTTTGTGGTCACTTCCGAAAGTTCCTTGGTCTTGTTTTTGGAACTTACCTAGTGGTTAAAAGCCATTTATTTTAAAAATCAAACTGCACCTAATGGAAAAAATAGATTATAGACAAAAAATCATGCCCTTCTTTCAAAAGGGTGAAGGGGGGGATAGCATTGTTAAAGGGTGGGGGTGTGCGCCTAACGCTATTAAAGGGGGTGGTGGGGTGTGCACTGATGGGGATTCCTAGCACTATTGAAAGGGGGTCAAGCACTGTTAAAGGGTGGTAGTCCCAGGTATGTTGCTAGTTTTTGGTGACAACAGTCGGTTTCTTGGTGCCTCTTTGGTGTTTCAGTGAGGACATCATCATAGATTGATGGTGGTCTAATCATTGTGTATTTATTTTCATGCCAATAGATAACCTCACGCATTAAGTCTTCCCATGGCCCGATACAATATTAGGTTTGATGTGGCAGGAACGAGCACATCATTCTTCATGTTTTTCTTTGTGTGGTTTTTTTTATTGTGTGTTTGACTAAAGTAAATTCCACATGCTTTATGGTCACTTCCCGAAGTTCCCTGGTCTTGGTTTTGGACATTACCTAGTGGTTAAAAACCATTTATTTTAAAAATCACATGACACCTGACGGAAAAAAATACAAATTGGAGAAAAAAATTCATGCCCCACTTTCAAATCAGGTGAAGGGGGATAGTGCTTTTAAAGGGTGGGGTGTGCACCTAGTGTTATTAAAGGGGGGTGGGAGCACGCACTGAAGGGGCTTCCTAACATTATTGAAATAGGGCTCAAGTACTATTAAAGGGTGGTCATCCTAGGTATGTTACTAGTTGTTGGTGAAAATGGTCAAATACTTGGTTCCTCTTTGGTGTTTTAGTGAGGACATCATCGTATATATATTGGTGTCTAATCGATGTGCATTAGTTTGCATGCCAATAGATGACCTCACGTGTTGAGTCTTTCCATGGCCCAAGACAACATTAGGTTTGATGTGGAAGGCACGAGAACATCATTCATCTCGTTTTTCTTTGTGTGGTTTTTGTTATTGTGTGTTTGACTAAAGTAAATTCCACATAATTTTTTGTCACTTCTTGAAGTGCCTCAGTCTTGTTTTTGGACATTACCTAGTGGCTAAAAACTGTTTATTTTAAAAATCACACCGCACCTAATGAAAAAAAAAACAAATTAGAGGCAAAAAATCATACCCCACTTTCAAAGAGGGTGAAGGGGGGATATTGCTATTAAAGGGGGGTGTTCCTAGTACTATTAAAGGGGGTTGGTTGGGGCACACACTGATGGGGATTTGTAGAGCTATTGAAAGGGGGGTCAAGCGATGTTAAAGGGTGGTCGTCCAAGGTATGTTTCTAGTTGTCGGTGACAATGGTCAGCTTCTTGGTTCCTCTTTAGTGTTTCATTGAGTTCATCTTCATAGATTGATGGTGGTCTAATCGATGCACATTGATTTTCATGCCAAAATGTGGCCTCTTAGGTCAAGTCTTCTTTTAAGAAAATGTTAGGTTTGATGTGGTAGGCATGGGCATATTATTCATCTTGTTTTTATTTGTGTGGTTTTTTTATTGTGTGTTTAACTAAAGTAAATTCCACATACTTTTTGGTCACTTCCCAAAGTTCTCTAATCTTGGTTTTGGACATTACCTGATGGCTAAAAACCATTTATTTTAAAAATCACACCACACCTAACATAAAAAAACAAATTAGAGACAAAAATTTGTGCCCCGCTTTTAAAGCAGGTGAAGGGGAAAAGTGTTGTTAAAGGGTGGGGGTGTGCGCCTAGCATTATTAAAGGGGGTGGTAGGGGAGTGCACTGACGGGGCTTCCTATCATTGTTGAAAGGGGGTAAAGTATTGTTAAAGGGTGGTCATCCCAAGTATGTTGTTGGTTGTTGGTGACAATAGTCAAATTTTTGGTGCCTCTTTGGTGTTTCAGTGAGGACATCACCATATATTGATGGTGGTATAATAAAGGTACATTGATTTTTATGCCAACATATAACCTCTCATTTCAAGTCTTCTCGGGGCCCGAGACAATGTTAGGTTTGATGTGGCTGGCACGGGCACATCATTCATCTCGTTTTTCTTTTTTTGAATTTTTTTATTGTGTGTTTGACTAAAGTAAATTCCACATAATTTTTTGTCACTTCTAAAATGCCCTGGTCTTGGTTGTGGGCGTTACCTGGTATCTAAAAACCATTTATTTTAAAAATCACACCACACCTAATGAAAAAAAACAAATCAGAGACAAAAAATCGTGCTCTGCTTTCAAAGCGGGTGAAGGGGGACTAGCGCTATTAAAGGGTGGGGGTGTGAACCTAGAGATATTAAATGGGGGTGATGGGGGCATTCCAATAGGGCTTCTTAGCATTATTTAAAGGGGGTTCAAGCGTTGTTACAAGGTGGTCTCCATAGTTATGTTGCTGGTTTTTGGTGAAAACGGCCAACTGCTTGGTGCCTCCTTGGTGTTTCAGTAAGGACAACATCATAGATTGATGGTGGTCTAATCGATGTGTATTAATTTTCATGCCAATAGATGACCTTGTGTGTCAAGTCTTCCCGAGCCCTAAGACAATGTTAGGTAAGTCTTCTCGAGCCCTAAGACAACGTTAGGTTTCATGTGGCAGGCATGGGCACATCATTCATCTCATTTTTTCTTTGTGTGGTTTTTTTATTGTGTGTTTGACTAAAGTAAATTCCACATACTTTGTGTTTGCTTCCCTAAGTGCCCTGGTCTTGGTTGTAGATGTTACCTAGTGGCTAAAAACAGTTTATTTTAAAAATCAAATCACACCTGATGAAAAAAAAACAAATTAGAGACAAAAAAATTCACCCTGCTTTCAAAGCAGGTGAAGGGGGGATAGCACTGTTAAAGGGTGGGGGTGTTCCCCTAGCTCTATTAAATAGGGGTGGTGGGGGTTCATGTCGAAGGGGCTTCTTAGTGTTGTTGAAAGGGGGATCAAGCGCTCTTAAAGTGTATTCATCCCAAGTATGTTGTTGGTTGTCGGTGACAAGGGTCAACTTCTTGGTGCCTATTTGGTGTTTTAGTGAGGAAATCATCATATATTGATGGTGGTATAATTTATGTGCATTGATTTGTGCACTAATAGATGGCCTCTAGTTTCAAGTCTTTCCGGGGCCCGAGACAACGTTAGGTTTGATCTGGTAGGCACAGGCACATCATTCATCTCATTTTTCTTTGTGTGGTTTTTGTTATTACATTTTTAACTAAAGTAAATTCCACATACTCTATGGTCACTTCCCTAAGTTCCCCAATCTTGGTTGTGGATGTTACCTGGTGGCTAAAAGCCATTTATTTTAAAAATCACACTGCAGCTAACAGAAAAAATAACAAATTAGAGACAAAAATTTTCACCTCTCTTTCAAAGAAGGTGAAGGGGGAGTTAACATTGTTAAAGGGTGGAGGGGTGTGCACCTAGTGCTATTAAATGGGGGTGGTGGGGGCACGCACCATCGGGGCTTCCTAGTGCTGTTGAAAGGGGGTTTAAGTGTTGTTAAAGGGTTGTTTTCCCAGGTGTGTTGTTAGTTGTTGGTGGCAATGTTTAGCAACTTGGTGCCTCTTGGGTCTTTTAGTGAGGGCATCATTATAGATTTATGGTGGTATAATTGATGATCATTGATTTGAGAGCTAATATATGACCTCAAATTTCAAGTCTTTCTAAGGCCTAAGATAATTTTAGGTTTGATGTGGTAGGCACGAGCACATCATTCATCTCGTTTTTCTTTGTGTGGTTTTTGTTATTGTGTGTTTGACTAAAGTAAATTCCACATACTTTGTGGTCACTTCCTGAAGTGCCCTGATCTTGGTTTTGGACGTTACATGGTAGCTAAAAACCAATTATTTTAAAAATTACACTCCACCTAATGGGAAAAAACAAATTAGAGACAAAAAAAATCCCCACTTTTAAAGTGGGTGAAGGGGGGGGGCTAGTGTTGTAAAGGGTGGGGGTGTTCACCTAGCACTATTAAAGGGGGTAGTGGGGAAGCACACCAACAAGGCTTCCTAGAATTATTGAAAGGGGGATTAATCATTATTAAAGGTTAGGTGTCCCAGGTATGTTATTGGTTTTCAGTGACATCGGTCAGCTGCTTGGTGCCTTTTTGGTGTTTCAGTGAGTACATCATCATAGATTGATGGTGGTCTGATTTATGCACATTGATTTGCGCACCAACATATAACCTCACATGTCAAGTCTTATTGGGCCCTAAGAAAATGTTAGGTTTGATGTGGCAGGTACAGGCACATCATTCATCTCATTTTTCTTTGTGTGGTTTTTTTATTATGTGTTTGACTAAAGTAAATTCCACATACTTTGTGGTCACTTCCTAAAATGCCACAGTTTTGGTTGTGGATTTTACCTAGTGGCTAAAAACCATTTATTTTAAAAATCACACTGCACCTAATGGAAAAAAACAAATTAGAGGCAAAAAGTCACACTCCGATTTTAAAGCGGGCGAAGAGGGGGCTAGCACTGTTAAAGGGGGGTGGTGCGCCTAGCGCTATTAAAGGGGGGTGGGGGCGCATGCTGATGGGGCTTCCAAGCACTATTGAAAGGGGTTTAAGCACTATTAATGGGTGGTCTTCCCAGATATGTTGCTAGTTTTCAGTGACAACAGTCAGCTGCTTGGTGCCTCTTTGGTGTTTCAGTGAGGACATCTTCATAGATTGATGGTGGTCTAATCGATGCCCATTGATTTTCATGCCAAAAAATGACATCACGTGTCAAGTCCTCCCAAGGACCGATACAATTTTAGGTTTTATGTGGTAGGAACAGGCACATCATTCATCTCATTTTTCTTTGTGTGGTTTTTTTTATTATGTGTTTAACTAAAGTAAATTCCACATACTTTGTGGTCACTTCCCAAAGTACCCAGTTCTTGGTTGTGGACGTTACCTGGTGGCTAAAAACCATTTATTTCAAAAATCACACTGCACCTAATGGAAAAAAACAAATTATATACAAAAATATATGCCCAACTTTCAAAGTGGGTGAAGGGGGTATAACACTGTTAAAGGGTGGGGGTGTGCCTAGAACTATTAGAGGGGTGGTGGCGGGGGAGTGCAATGACGGGGCTTCCTAGCACTCTTGAAAGTGGGGTCAAGCATTGTTAAAAGTTGTTCGTCCCAGGTATGTTACTGGTTATTAGTGACAATGATCAGCTGCTTGGGGCATCTTTGGTGTTTCAGTGAGGACATTATCATAGATTGATGGTGGTCTAATCGATGTGCATTGATTTGTGTGCAAACAAATAACCTCACGTGTCAAGTCTTATTGGGATCAGAGACAATGTTAGGTTTGATATGACAGTC
This sequence comes from Viscum album, assembly GCA_963277665.1. NCBI lineage: Eukaryota > Viridiplantae > Streptophyta > Magnoliopsida > Santalales > Viscaceae > Viscum > Viscum album. The sequence continues at coordinate 219,222,598 of OY728137.1, read as the reverse complement.
ACGACACATCATTCATCTCATTTTTCTTTGTGTGGTTTTTTTTATTGTGTGTTTGACTAAAGTAAATTACACATACTTTTTGTTCACTTCTCGAAGTTCCCCGGTCTTGGTTGTGGTCATTACCTGGTGGTTAAAAACCATTTATTTTAAAAATTACATTGCACCTAATGGAAAAAAACAAATGAGAGACAAAAATCCATGCCCCGCTTTCAAAGCGGGTGAAGGGGGGTAGCACTATTAAAGGGTGGGGGTAGGCACCTAGCACTATGAAAGGGGGGTGGCGGGGCACGCACCGATGGGGCTTCCTAGCACAGTTGAAAGAGGGGTCAATCCCTATTGAAAGGTGGTCATCCCAGGTATGTTGTTGGTTGTTTGTGACAATGGTCAGTTGTTTGGTGACTCTTTGGTGTTTTAGTGAGGACATTTCCATATATTGATGGTGTTATAATTGATGCCCATTGATTTGCATGCCAAAATATGACCTCACATGTCAAGTCTTCTTGGGTCTTGAGAAAACATTAGGTTTGATGTGGTAGGCACGAGCATATCATTTATCTCATTTTTCTCTGTGTGGTTTTTGTTGTTGTGTGTTTAAATAAAGTAAATTCCACATAATTTGTGGTCGCTTCCCAAAGTTCCCCAGTATTAGTTATGGATGTTACTTGGTGGATAAAAACCGTTTATTTTAAAAATTACACTGCACCTAACAAAAAAAACAAATTAGAGAAAAAAATCCATGCCTCTCTTTCAAAGTGGGTGAATGGGGGTCTATCGGTGTTAAAGGGTGGGGGTGTGCACCTAGCATTATTAAATGGGGGTGATAGGGGGGTTCCCCGATGGGGATTCCTAGTAGTGTTGAAAGGGGGTTGAGCGCTATTGAAGGGTGTTCGTCCTTGGTATGTTGATGGTTGTCGGTGATAATGGTCAACTACTTGGTGCTTATTTGATGTTTCGGAGAGGAAATCATAATAGATTGGTGGTGGTCTAATCAATGTGCATTGATTTGTGCACAAATAGATGACTTCGCGTTTCAAGTGTTCCCGGGGCCCGAGACAGCGTTTGGTTTGATGTGGCAGGCATAGGCATATCATTCTTCTTTTTTTTTCTTTGTGTGGTTTTTGTTATTGTGTGTTTGACTAAAGTAAATTCCACATACTTTGTGGTTGCTTCTCGAAGTGCTCTGGTCTTGGTTGTGGATGTTACATGGTGGCTAAAAACAATTTATTTTAAAAATCACATTGCACCTAATGGAAAAAAATAAATTAGAGACGAAAATTCACACCCCACTTTCAAATTGGGTGAAGGGGGGATAATGTTGTTAAATGGTTGTGGGGTGTGTACCAACCTCTATTAAAGGAGGTTGGTGGGGGAATTCATCGACGAGGCTTTCTAGCATTGTTGAAATGGGGTTCAAGCACTCTTAAAGGGTGGTCGTCCTAGGTATGTTGCTGGTTTTTGGTGATAACGGTCAAATGTTTGGTGCCTATTTGGTGTTTTAGTGAAGAAATCATCATATATTGATGGTGACCTAGTCTATGAGCATTTATTTTCATGCCAACAGATGACCTCTCATGTCAAGTCTTCCTGGGGCCCGAGATAATTTTAGGTTTGATGTGGCATGCACAGGCACATCATTCATCTCATTTTTTCTTTTTGTGGTTTTTGTTATTGTGTGTTTGAATAAAGTAAATTCTACATACTTTGTGGTCGCTTCCCAAAATTCCTCGGTCTTGGTTATGGGTGTTACCTAGTGGCTAAAAACCATTTATTTTAAAAATAAAACCACACCTAACGGGAAAAAAAATTAGAGACAAAAATTTGTGTTCTTCTTTCAAAGTGGGTGAAGGGGGGCAGCGTTATTAAAGGGTGGAGGCGTGTTCCTAGTGTTATTAAAGCGGGTTGACGGGGGGTGCCGATAGGGATTCTTAGTGATGTTGAAAGAGATGTCAATCACTATTAAAGGGTGGTCATCTCGGGTATGTTGCTGGTTATCGGTGACAATTGTCAGCTACTTGGTTCCTCTTTTGTGTTTTAGTGAGGATATCATCATGGATTGATGGTAGTATAATCTATGTGCATTAATTTATGAATCAACAGATGAACTTGCATGTAAAGTCTTCCCAGGGCCTGAGACAACATTATGTTTGATGTGGCAGGTATGAGAACATCATTCATCTCGTTTTTCTTTGTGTGTGTTTTGTTATTGTGTGTTTGACTAAAGTAAATTCCACATACTTTGTAGTCGCTTCCCAAAGTTCCCTAATATTGGTTGTGGACATTACCTGGTAGCTAAAAACCATTTATTTTAAAAATCACACCGCACCTAATGGAAAAAAATTAGAGACAAAAATTTGAACCCCAATTTCAAAGCGGGTGGAGGGGGTTGGCATTGTTAAAGGGTGGGGGTGTGTACCTAACTCTATTAAAGGGTGGTGGTAGGGGAATGCATTGATGAGGCTTCCTAGCTCTGTTGAAAGGGGGTCAATTACTATTAAATAGTGGTCATCCCAGGTATGTTGCTGGTTGTTGGTGACAATAGTTAGCTGCTTAGTGCCTCTTTGGTTTTTCAATGAGGACGTTATCATAGATTTATGGTGGTCTAATCGATGAACATTGATTTTCACTCCAATAGATGACCTTGCATGTCAAGTCTTCCCGGGGCCTGAGATAACGTTAGGTTTGAGGTGGTAGTCACAAACGCATCATTCAATTTATTTTATTTATGTGGTTTTTATTATTATGTGTTTGGCTAAAGTAAATTCCACATACTTTTGGGTCGCTTCCCAAAGTTCCCCGGTCTTGGTTGTGGACGTTACATGGTGGCTAAAAACCTTTTATTTTAAAAATCACACCACACCTAATGAAAAAAACAAATTAGAGACAAAAATTCATGCCCTAATTTCAAAGAGGGTGAAGGGGGTCTCGCACTATTAATGGGTGGTAGGGGTATGATCCTAGCTCTATTAGAGGGGGTGGTGGAGGCGTGCACTGACAAGGCTTCCTAGCACTATTTAAAGGGGGATCAAGTGTTGTTAAAGGGTGGTCATCCTAAGTATGTTGCTGGTTTTCAGTGACAATGGTCAGCTGCTTGGTGCCTCTTTGTTGTTTTAATGAGGCCATCATCATATATTGATGGTGGTCTAATCTATGTGCATTGATTTTTGTGCCAACATATGACCTTGCATGAGTAGTCTTCCTGGGTCCCGAGACAATGTTAGGTTTGATGTGGCAAGCATGGGAACATCATTCATCTTGTTTTTCTTTGTGTGTTTTTTGTTATTGTGTGTTTGACTAAAGTAAATTCCACATACTTTGCAGCCACTTCTTAAAGTGCCTTTATCTTGGTTGTGGATGTTACTTAATGTCTAAAACCCGTTTATTTTAAAAATCACACCACACCTAATGGAAAAAATAAAACAAATTAGAGACAAAAAATCGCGCCCTTATTTCAAAGAGAGTGAAGGTGGGGCTAGCACTTTTAGAGGGGGGTTCATCTGGCTCTATTAAAGGGGATGGTGGGGGTGCTCATTGACGAAGATTACTAGCGTTGTTGAAAGGGGGTCAAGTTGTGTTAAAGGTCGGTCGTCATAGGTTTGTTACTGGTTGTCAGTGAAAATGGCCAGCTTCTTGGTGCCTCTTTGGTGTTTCAATGAGGACATTGTCATAGATTGATGGTGGTCTAATCAATGCCCATTGAATCACCCGCCTATAGATGACCTTGTGTGTCTAATATGTTGAGTATTTGGAGTTTCGTGGTGATGAAAAACACACAAGAATATAATAAAAATGAAGAACACGCAAGGTTTAACATGGTTAGGTAATGATGCCTATGTCCAAAGGATAAGGGGGCCAAATGTTTCATTTCCTCTTCAGATCAAATGTCATAGGATCTCATACACACGTTATAATTTATGGGACTATGATCTCGTTATATAGATGAAGAAAAACACATTTTCCATTGGTTGTTCATATGCCCAAAAAAAATCCATACTATTGGTTGCTTCAAATTCCATGGTTGGATGCTTCAACAGTCCATGGAGGTGCATGGGTTCTTTCCATCTAGGGAAGATTCGTTGCACTTAGAAGACTTCCACAGGAGCAACTTCCAACAGAAGAACAGCCTGCCAAAAGAGGGCTCTCATTGATTTCTCTCTAATTGGGAGTGGCCCCACAAATCTCCTACTCACGGAAAATTTAGGGTAGAAGCTAGACATGTTGTCTCCTTGCAGGAGTCCATCTTCTCTTTCGGTAGAACCTTCATCATCATGTCTGCCCCATTATATTTTGGTGTGGATTTTCTCAAATTTCAACAATCTTTCTTCCAACACATTACAGATCCAATGATATCATACGTCGTGGTTTTTGGATCTAGAATGAAATGTTGGGTTCATGTTAAGATGAATAGCACTCTGACTTTAGCAATAGAGAATATAATTCTCCTGATTATGTCTCAGCTCTAGTAAAAACTTCTTCATCCACAACATCTCCTTGCATCCTTCAGTGACTGTAATATACTCTGCTTCTATGGTGGATAAGGCAACACACTTCTAAAGTCGTGATTTCCATGAGACCGCTCCCCCTGCAAATGATATGAGGTACCTAGATATGGATTTCCTCATGTTTACATATCCATATATATTTTCATCTCTGTATCCTTCTAAAATAGTTTTTTCACTTACAAAACATAAACAACGACTAGATGTACCTCAGAGATACCTCAATATCCATTTGATTGTTGTATAATACTCCTTTCCTAGATTTGATAAGAATATTCCCACAATGCCAACATCGTGTGTAATGTTTTTTCTAGTGCACATCATGGCATACATAAGACTGTCAACTACTGATTGATAAGGAACTTTTTCCATTTTTTCTTTCTCCTCCTCAGTTGAAGGACTCTGAATTATCTTGAGCATGAAATGAATCACAAGTGGAGTACTAACTAGTTTTACCTTACTCATGTTGAACCTTTCAAGAACCTTCTCAATGTACCAATTACTCTTGATATTTCCAAATATTGTGATTCATCCTATCACAAGTAATCGTTATACTAAGAATCTGAGTAGCGTCTCCCAAGTTATTTATTTCAAAAGACTTATTCAACTCCTTTTTCAACCTATCAATCTTGGTGATATCTCTACCAATAATCAGCATATAATCAACATAAAGCAACAAGATAATGAAATCACCATTATAAAACTATTTTGATGAAAACACAGTGATCAACAGTTATCCTCTAGTACTCATTTTTTTCCATAAATGAGTCAAATTTCTTGTATCATTGCCTCGGTGCCTGTTTCAAACCATATTAAAATTTCTTAAGCTTAAATACCAGGTTTTCTTTCCCTTTCATCTGAAATCCCTCTGGATACTCCATGTATATATCTTCATAAAGATCACCATGTAAAAATGTTGTCTTTACATCTAGTTATTGAACCTCCAGGTTCAGACTAGCCGCAGATCCAAGAACAACTCTTATAGAAGACATTTTAACCATAGAATAAAAAATTTCATCAAAGTAAATACCTTTCTTCTGACTGAATCCCTTCACAACCATCTAGGCTCTATAGCGCGGCTATGAGATTCCATTTTCTCCTTTTATTATGTACACCCACTTTTTCTTGAGTGCCTTATATCCTTGGGGTAACTCTACCAAATCAAATATATGGTTCTTGTGTAAGGATCCCATCTCCTCTTTCATAGTCTTCTTCCATTCCATCTTCTGTTGAATCCTGATCACATCATCATGACAATCTGGATCTCCCCCATCAGTGAGAATCACATACTAATGTGGTGAGCATCTACAACTCGGTTGTCGTTCTCTAATGGATCTCCTCAACTGTGCTTTAGGTGGAATATATTTTGGAATATCATATGATGAAGACATATTAGTGGATGGAGACATATTACCTGGTAATGACGTATCTCAGTGTCATGTATCTCTCTCATGCTAGCTATTACTTATAGAGACCCTCTATTTTTAAACATTAACATTACATAACTTTTTCGGAATACTTAAATATTATACAAATAGACTCCCAAAGATCTTAATTGGTCTAGTGACTTTGGAAACATGGAAACATAACACCGATGCATAAATGAACTACATAATATCCCACTAGGTTCTTCTTGACTAGCACCCTTATTAGATACATCAAACATAGTACATATCATCATAACCTAGGGGTAAGAAACATAAAAGGGGTGAGCTCAAATACTTGATAAGGGTAAAAAAGGGAGACATATAAGCATAAACAGGAGTATAAGGGTATGAGGATGTGATCATGAAAAATAGAATATCATACCTTGTATATCAAAAATCATAACTGAAATCATGGAATAAATATTTTCAGTTCATAGGACATAATTCATAATTAAATAAAGAGCATAAGGCATGAAAGAATAACATAGGAATAATACATGAAAGTGTGGAAAACACATAAACATATACTGATTTCCATAATATCCAAGACATCGCTGCCAAGATCATCTTAGTAGTATGGGTTCACTCCCCATACCATCTTAATAGCATGAGTTTTCTCCTCATACCATCTTAGTAGTCATGGTTCACTCCCATGGACATCTTAGTAGTTAAGGTTCACTCCCAAGACCATCTTAGTTTATCTCATGAGATATAAATATTTACCCAATGCATTGGAGGGAGATATAGGTCCCACCTGTCTCATAATGAAATCATACATACATGTGCCATAAGATCATTAAAAATTATAACATAACCCCTGAAATGAAATGGGTATCATAAAAATGTAAACATATCATAACATATAGAAAGAGATAGGTTTCATAATTATTTCATCATAAACATAACCCATTAAAAGAATTAGGTTTCAAAAGCATATAACCCATGAAATATAAATGGGATTCATAAATATCATGTCATCAAAACATAATCTATTCAGATAAAGAATATGAATGGAAACATTGAATAATTTTCCCATAAAGGAATGAGTAACACCAATGAATGTTATCTTAGATGGAAAATAATTTTAAAAGATCTTTTAATAACATTTCTTAAGGAAAATATCCTTTCTACTTTGAAAAATGATTTTTATAACATAAAACCTTTTGAAACTTAAACCCCATGAAATAAAGATCGTAAAATGGATATGTAAATACCCATAAATTTAATTATAAGAATCATTTGAATGTTTGGAGATTATTTTCCCCAAGAAAGATTAATTATATTTTAAGTTCATTTACATTCATCAAAGTCAAAAACACTTTTTTTAAACATCCTCCACTGTGTATATTTTCTATTTACACCACCATCATTCATTATTTTGATCTATTATGTTTGTTTCAAATAGATTGTTCCTGAACCCATTTCTTTTCCCTGGGTTAATCATGTTTCAAAGATATTTTCATTGAACCCATTTATTTTATATGATATAATATTGTTCAAATGATATTTTTATGAAAACTTTTATTTTACACATGTTAATATTTTTTCAAATAGATTTTCATTAAACCTATTTATTTTCTAGTGTTTAATAAGGTTTCATATCTACTGTTTTAGAACTCATTACTTTTCCATGGGTTCATCATGTTTCAAAGTTATTTTTATGGACAATACATACACCTTAAAAAATGAAAGGGTGGCGAACATAGCTTGTATCTCATAGAAATTAAAAGTGAGATGAAATCCCCTCACGTTGTGTCTTGACTCTCTTCGTACTCGAACAATATTCCTATATAATAAATATAAGTTTATTATACAACTTTTTCATAATCATATTATTATATTTAATAACACATATGGTTTGATTATGAACTTATATTACCAGCTTGTTAATGATCCTATGTTAAGGTTTCACTTTGGGTAATATTCATTGTGTTCTTTTCATGTGTCTTAATTGGTTATATCGTTATCCCTTATACTTATATTATGGTTCTAGAATGTAAATAATGATATAAATATCATGTATATAATGTATATTTATATGATAATAATTTATAGCATAAATATGTATGAAATACAATTCATCCTTCATGGAGATGGTAAGTTGTACGTACGCATGAATGTTGTTTCTGTTTCAATTATCGTATGGAAAAAAAAGTATGTAAATGACATATGTATGTGTGTGTGTGTATACATATATCATTATTATATTATAATGATTATATAATATATATTCTATACTTATTAATAATATATATTTTTTATAATCTTCCTTGAATAGTGAATGTGGAAGATGAATCCCATCGCGTTATGGAGACGGTATGTCGTACGTACGCACGAGCGATGATATCATTCCATATTGGTAAAGGGTAGGGAATTGGATGGAATATGAATTATAAAAAAACAATATTATTTTATATTTATTATTTAAATCCTTTATATTCATCATCATACCCGTAGAAATAAAGTACACGTGAAAAACAGTTTGCACCATGACATGGAGACGGTAAGTCGTACGTACGCACGCATGGTGATATTGTTTTTCATAGGATGGGTAAAAGAAGGAATATGGTTATCCCATAATCATAAAAATATCTCAACATATATTAGATGTTGTATTTGTTACTTTGGTATGGAAACAACATATAAATATTAAGTATAATAAGAAAATAACTTTGAAATAGGTGATAAAACAATTACCTCTTTTTCGTGTATCTCCTTTTGATTTGTATAAAAAGACTCTTTAGGATGGATTTTTGCCCAAAGTATGTCCTCTAAGATGTAGTGAGGGAATTTGGAAGAGAAAATTGGCAGTTTTTGGTCGATACAAAGGTATTTATAGGTGTAAATTAAAGAGAAGTATAAGTTCCCTTTTATAAGAGAGGGGAGGGGTACTTTAGGAAACTCAAAAAATATTAAATTAATATAAATTAATTTTCAATTAAAAATGGATCCAAAGTGAGTTTATTATAGTATGATATTATTATGGGTCTAACTCTCATCAAACAATGAATTTTATACATGTTTAGGTTATAAATTTAACCTTATCTTTTGGTTTTAACCCTTAGTTAAATAATTTAACTTTTACTGTGACAGCTTGTATTTTTACACTACAGGGTTAATATAATTACTATAAAATTCCAAAAAAACCCAATTTGATCATTTATAATATATTTGAAACTATCTAAGTTAGTTTTCCAAAATATATATTTTAATGATTTTTTTATCATTTAATAAAATATTATTTATTTTAAAGTATCATTTATGTCATTTTTTGTACTATTCAATATTTTCATTTCTAAAAATATTAAACCAACATGATAACTTTGAAAAAATACTTCCAATATGTCAATAACATGTCTAAGTTATCTATAAAATTCTTTTATGTCATTAATTAATTTAAATTATATTTATTTTAATATTTTTAATATCATTTATGTGATATCTCAATTAATTAAATAATTACTGCATCATTATTGTACAAGACTTTAATTAAGTTATTTATTCTCTAAAAATTAAAAATAAATTATCACAATGAATATAAATTTATTATATTTCAAATTAATAATTATAGTCAAATTTATCTTATGTATAACTCCATATAAAAAATTATTTAGTTATTAAATTTTGAATATGACTCTTTTAACTCTTCTTTAAATAAAATATAATAAATGTATTAATCTAACACAAGTGGATTAAATAGGGTCATATTTTTTACCTAAGGTTGATTTGGGTCAAAAAACACATATCCAATGAAATTAGGACAAGTGTTGTGATAATTTTATATTATTATAATATTATTTTTACCTTTAATTACCCTATTTACCTTTAATTGTGGTAAATAAAATTTAAAAGTTACTATTCAATAAAAATTGTTTTGATATTATTAGACCGCATTTTTCATCCTGATTACAGCCATGTATATCCATTTTTTAAAATTTAATTCACAAAAGCGATAAAATTATGTTTACTACTACTCTCGAAAATGTGGCTAGAAGGCGGGTAAAAGAGACGTTCAAAAGTTCAATAATTTTTTATATCTAATTTTATTATAAAAAAATGATTCTAATGACCTAAATTAAATTAATATATGTATTATTTATCTATGGTGACTTTAAAATCAATTTAATTTAAAATAATTATTTAAATGAAAAAGTCAGTTTTTAACTATTATGCTGTATTTTTTCACTATTTATCAAAAACTGAAACTTTTCAGAAAAATACCAAAAATTCACCATAAGAAAATTTTAATATTATTAATTCAAAAATGATTTTTATTTTACCAAAATTAATTTTCAAGAGTGTCTAAAATTATCTTTAAAAGGACATTAAAAGCGGTTCATTCGAGAAAACGGTATTTTTAAACATATAAGGACTTTACCAAGAATCATATATTTTATTATAAATATTTGAAAAGTAGTTATTATTATTTATATAACTATGTTTAATGGATAGGTTATAATTATCTCATTTAGATAATAATAATAAAAAGATATGTTTCATAAAACTCAGTGTTGCGTGTATCGTACGCCAAGTTGGTGTTGCGTGCGACGTACACCAATTCGGTTCCATGTGAAACGAATGTTTGACTTAGTGAAATGCAAGATATAAATGAAAATTTTAATTTATTTGGAAAAAAGGTCCATAAAAACTCAGGGTGTTACATTCTACCCCCCTTAAAATGAATTTCACCCTCGAAATTCGTCACTCGGGTAAAAATAGATGAGGATACTTCTGCTTCATCATATCCTCAAGTTCCTATATAGCTTCCTCTAACTGGTGATTTCTCCACAAAACTTTAACTAGGTGAGCGGTCTTGTTTTGTATAATTTTCTTTGATCGGTCCAGAATTTCAACAGGTTGCTCCTCATAAGAAAGATACTATTCCAACGGTATGACCTCAGAGTTTAGTACATATGAAGGTTCAAGTTATACTTCCTCAGGAGAGATACATGGAACACATCATGTAAAGACCCGAAATTTTCCATGTATTTTTTTAATATATAGAAATATTACAAGACTGCGAAAATTAACGGTGCGTGATTTCGAGGCCCGGTGTGCCCAGAATGAAATTCTGAACTTTTTTCGGGTACGTTCAATAAACATGTGAGTTGAGTTTTCTAAATTTTGAACCATTGCTTGGATTAAAAATATGAGGGCACCGTTGAATTCTCAGTGCTGAGATTCGCTTAAGGGGGGCTTCACTTCGACCGCATTAGGTCCGGAGAAAAAGTTAGTTTTTGGAACTTTTAATATAATAAATAAAATAACATTATTATTTTATGTTTATTCTATTCCTCCAATAAACAAGTGATAATGTGGGACCAACGACGTGTCAAGCCAATAAATGGATTGACCCTCCAATCTATGTAACAACAATGTTGGGGGAAATTAGAAAGCTTTCTATTAATAAGACCCATTAACTCCCTACGTCGTTACTTACTCTCCTCCTCTCCTATAAATATAGAGATTGGGGGAGGGTATCGAACAAGTTTCACCAAGCAACGAAGTTATGTTGGAACACCATGATGCCAGACCCTTAGAAGATGAAGCCGACCCAGTGGGAGGTGACGGATGATTCCAAACCAAAGGGGGACGTGCGAGTGATGTCTTTGGGATCCAGTCGTGGGAACGAAGAGCACAATCCACTGACCAGCGTGGACGATTCTCCGACATTTCAAGATAGGGTTTACTCTTGATTATTATTCAATAAATTTTACGTTGATTCAATATTCTTGAGTTGCATGTTATAAAACTAACGCGGAGGGTGCGAGCCAAATGAACACGGTCTGATCCCTCCGCTTCCTTGTGGATTAATGTGTTCTTCGCGGGTGGATCATCGGGTTGAGCGGAACCCGACCACGTTAGGATAAATGCAAAGGTGACATCCCAGGATACACAACGACTCCTCAGATTGAAGAACGGGCCACCGGAGCTCATCCGGTGACCCACGGAAGTCCACCGGCAACCGGTGTCGGAAACCGACGCCGACAGGGTACAGGCGGAAGATGGTGCACCAATCGGTCGTGATGGTGGAGGTGGCGCAACCGTGCTGCCGAAGGAGGCCACGGTCCGTCGGCCGCGGTAGATGAGAGTGGCGGTCGGCACGCAGGCTGGTTGCATGGAAGCCGGGGCAGCGCGCGTCCGCGCCGCCGGAGTTGGAGGCTGCGACTGCTGAGCCATGGTGGCGCATCTGGAGGGCGGCTGACACCCGACCAGCCGCGGAGGTAGCAACGACACATGTCAGCACCGCTGGAAGGGGAACCGGCCGGCCGCATCACGCTGAACAGGACCCGCTTCGACGGGTCCCGCGTGCTAGTAGGCGGTGCCACGTGGTGTCGCCGGGTTGGACGAAGTCAAATGGTTCAACTGGACTGTTCAGAAATCCTGGGGGGTGCCTCCCCCAGGTGGTGGCTAGGGCGGGCCCCGCCACGGCGGACCGCACCCAACCGAGTGGTCCGCGCCAAGTGGGTCGAGCCCTGTGGGCCGCACCGAGCAGGTCGGGCCCGCCACATCCCAACACATCTGGGTCAGACCCGGACCCATCTGGACCCAGATACGCCTTTTTGGCCATATCTTGAGAACCGGGTGTCCATTTGATGAACCATCTATGGCGCCAGAATCCTTGGATCAAGATGGACCTTTTGGCATACTCCACTTATGTTTTGGATAAATTTGGGGTATGTCCGGGTTGGATCAAACCTGAATCCAACCGGGCCCTCAGGACTAAAAGGCTAATAACTTACAGACCGTGCGTCCGATTGATGCGCCGTCTATCACCTTGGGTCCCTTATGACATGAAGGAACTTCGTGTTACTCCTTAGTGGGACTTATTGGTAGTTAAAGTATCAACTGATGGCTTGAGGAGCGGATCCTCCTGGAATCAAGCGTGTTTAGTGCGGGAACCCCGTGGTTGGTTGTACTTGAAGAATCTTCAGATCCTGTGTGGGTCATCTTCAGATCATGTATGGTTCAACATCTACCGATCTTGTGTGGGTCATCTACAGATCCTATGTAGGTCATCTACACATCCTATGTGGGTCATCTTAAGATCTTGTGTGGGTCATCTTTAGATCATGTGTGGGTCATCTTCGATCATGTGTGGGTCAACAGCAGAGCTTCTCGACGAAGTAAGATGATCTAGTAATATAGCTAATCATCTATACTTTCGTACTTAAGTTATACCTGATGTGATATGAGTCTTTACCTTTGTGGTACACTTCTGTGTAGTGATACCTTTGTGGTGTTCTTTTGTGTGGAATACCTTTGTGGTATTCTTCTGTGTGGTGTTACCTTTGTGGTACTTACCTTTATGGTGTTACCTTCGTGGTATTCTTTCCTTCATGGAATAGTTGTGCTTTTGGCTAAAGAGTTAGGCCTTGTGTTTCCTCATGAATGAGATGGGTATACTTGGTAACTTAGGTATATGTATGGACATATACCTAAGTAGAGTTGATTGTTTCTTCATTCTTGTAATTGTAGTCTTGCTTTTTGGATTATCCTCTGTGGATTCTAAGAGACCTTAGGGGGTATCAGGGTCCCTACTGAGTATCATTATACTCACCCCTGCACGGGCTACACCCGCACCTTGTTGTGTCTTGTGCAGACTACGGATAGCACTGATCAAGGTCGAGGGTACGAGGATTCGAGACTGCTCGGAGGTGGACCTTAAATGAGGCGTACCGCAAAGACGACCATTCAAGAGCTGTACCTACCCTTCAAGTAGGATCCTTGGTGGGTGTTCATAGGAGTTGTTTTCAATTTTACTTGTACTTTATAGTAGGGCTTGTATTCCAGCCCCTTTACTTAATGTGCTCACTCTATTTACTATATAGTTTACTTTGTGCTTGTATCTTATTGTGTGCTTGGATTGTGTGAGTTTGCAAGTTAAAAAGTCAATGTCTTCCCAGTTTTAGGGATATGCCTTTCTGGTACTAGTCACCAGCCCCAGGCCTATGGAAGGCGGGCTTGGGGTAGTCACGGCACGGCCCCTGGGGGACAGGTTGTGACACATCATGAACTTGAGAGAGATTTGGAAGAAGTTTCAAGTGATAGGTTACTGTCCCAATACGATCAATAATATCAAAGGGACCAATATACCTAGGGATTAATTTCCCTTTCTTCTTGAATCTCATAACTTTCTTCTAGGGTGAGAATCATAGAAACACTTTTTCACCAAATTAAAATTCTAGATCATGTCGATGGTTATTAGGATAACTTTTATACTGACTTTGAGCTATCTTGATATGTCATTGAATAGTTCTAACCTTCTAAACCATTTTCTTCAGCAATCTTGGGTCCCAATAGCTTTCTTTCTCCAACCTCATCCCAACATGTTGGAGCTCGACAATTATTCTCATAGAGGGATTCATGTGGATCCATCTAGATGCTTGAGTGAAATATATTATTATAAGAAAAATTAACTAGAGGAAGGTTTTGATCCCAATAACCTTTGAAATGTAGAGGAAAATATATCAACATATCCTATAGGATTTGAATTGTTCTTTCATACAGACCATCTATCTAAGGATGATAAGAAGTTATTAAACTCAATTCTGTATCAAGTTCTTTCTGAATAGTTTGCCAGAACTTTGAGGTAAACCTCAGATCTCGATCTGATACAATGAAATTTGGTACTCTATGAAACCTTACCACTTCCTTAAAATATATCCTAGAAAGTTGATCCAGAGAGAAATCTTCTCTGATAACAATGAAGTGTGATAACTTAGTAAGGTGATTGACTGCCACCCATATAACATTAAACCCTTTAGAGGTTTTGGGTAGTCCAACAACAAAATCCATAGTTATGTTCTCCCATGACCATTTTGGTATAGGTAATGGATGCAAAATCCCTTTAGACTTGTGTCTTTCAACCTTAACTTGTCGTCATACCAAACAATGAGATATAAACTCTACGATATCTCTCTTCATGCCATCCCACCAGAAGTATTATTTCAAATCTCTATACATCTTCGTACTTCTAGGATGAATAGAGAATGAAGAACTAAGAGCTTCCTATAATAACTCCTTAAAATCTGGTATGGAAGGAACACATACACGGTTCCTAAACCTCATCATTTCATCCTGATTAAGTTTAAACTTTGGAACATTTCTGACCTTCTTTGGCATCTCTTCATCTTCCTTTTGTGCCTCCTTAATCTCCACTTGGATAGAGGGCCAAACATTCATTTGAGAAAGATAAGATATTTCCCCTTCCTTTAGGATTTCTAGACCCATCCTTTGAAAATACATAAATATTGGATCTTTTGTGATCCTCATAATGGATAAGCTAGCATGATCGTTTTGACTCAAAGTATTGACCACCATGTTAACTTTCCCAAGGTGGTAATATATTTAGAAGTAATAATCCTTTATCAACTCTAACCATCTTCTATGGTGCATGTTCAACTCCTTATATTTGAATATATATTTTAGAATTTTTTGATCAGTATATATATGACACATTTCTCCATAAAGATAATTCATCCATATCTTTAGTGAAAAAATTACCATTGCTAAATCCAAATCATGAGTTGGATAATTTTGCTCATGAATCTTCAACTATCATGAGGCATAGGCTATAACCATGTTATTTTGCACAAGAACACATCCTAATACCTTCTTAGATGCATCATTATAGATTAAAAACCCTTCTCCACTACTGGGTAATGTAAGCACAGGTTCACTAACCAACCTTCTCTTAAGTTCCTTGAAATTTTCCTCACATTCATCTATCCAGAGGAACTTGACACCCTTCCGAGTTAACTTGGTCAGAGGATTAGATAGTCGTGAGAAATTATCTACAATCCATTGATAATATCCATCTAAACCAAGAAATCTATGGATCTTGGTCACCGTGGTTGGTCTAGACCAGCTTTCAATAGCCTTCATCTTTGATGGATCTACCACTATACCATCTCTTGAGATTATGTGACCCAAAAATGAAAATTTTGGTATCCAAAATTCAAACTTTGTAAATTTTTCATATAAATTATCCTTCCTTAGGGTATGTAGTACCATTCTCAAGTGATATTCATGCTCTTCCTTACTCTTTGAATAGATAAGAATATCATCTATAAAGAATACCACAAACATATCGAAGTAATCTCTAAAAACTCTATTCGTTAAATCCATGAAGATAAAAGAAGCATTAATAAGACCAAAATGCATCACTATATATTCATAATGTCTATACCTTATATGTAATGTTGTCTTGGGTATATCCTCCTTCTTGACCCTCAATTTATGATATACAGAATGAAGTTCAATCTTGGAAAAGTTTTGAGCTCCACACAGTTGATCAAACAAGTCATCAATATGGGTAAGAGGATACTTGTTCTTGATTGTGATCTTATTCAACTCTCTATAATCAATACAAAGTCTCATTGATCCATCTTTCTTTCTCACAAAATGAACTGGTGATCCCCAAGGTAACACACTTGGCCGAATGAATCTCTTATCAAGGATTTCTTAGAGTTTCTTCTTCAATTATTGCTACTCAATCGGGGACATTCTATAAGGAGTCTTTGAAATTGGTGTGGAACTAGGTATGAGTTTTATTGAGAACTTGACTTTAGGTTTTGGTGGAAGACTAGGAAACTCTTCCAGAAAGACATCCATAAAATCTCGAACAACAGTAATATCATCGATGTTGATCTTGTCCCCAACCATTTGAGATAAAGAACCCTTTTGAATGGGAATTAAGACCCATACACTAGATTTAATCTCTATAGGAAGTTCATACTTATCGTCACATTGATGGATGATCATAGGAGCATTTGAAATATCGAACATAACTTCCCTAACTTGATAATTGAAGTGGGATTTATGCAGAGAAAGTCAATCCATTCTGAAGATGATATCAAATTCGACCAAAGGAATCATGACAAGATTTGTAGGAAGCACATTCCTACAAACTTAAACTAGAGAGTAATCATAGACTTGAGATGCAATCATCGTACCATTAGGGGTTTGCACTACTAATTCTATATATAACTATTTTGGTGGAATCTTAGAACCCTTAGAAAATTCTTTAAATATGAAATAGTGGGTAGATCCAATATCAAATATGACATTATCAGTTCTAGAGTGGATGAAAAGTGTACCTTTCATCACATCGTTATCGCACCCCTTATTAGAAATATTGATTGCATGATATTTACCTTTGTCCCTCGGCTTAATATGTTTCTAACGTCGATCACCACCACCAGCCCTTGGGTTTGGTCAGTGGTTAGCATAATGACTATTCTCCTTACACTTGTAGCAATGAATCATGGGGGGTGCATTCTATGACGCTTTTTCTGCATTCGCAACATTAGCTAACTTCTTCCCATCACTTCGATAATAAATTGTCTGATGACCTTCCTTCCCACAATTAAAACATTTATTAGACCCATTAAGACAATTTCCTCCATGTTTATTCCCACACTTAGAGCATAAAGGAAAGTTCATCTTCTTTTCTCCATGGTTTTCAGAGTTTCCTTTAAACTCCATATTCCTCTTATTGTCAAATCCATGAGATTGATATGTGACTCCCACCTCTATTTCAACCTTGATTTCATGACGTACAATCTCTTTATAGCTACTAAATGATCTTATGTCCAATACCATTTTAAGACTTGTATTTAAGCTACCAAAGAACCTATCAAATTTACTTTTATGTTGGATGATAACTCTTGAAGTGTACCTTGCAAGTCTTTTGAAATTAGCCTCATAGGTACCAACAGATTCATCATCCCTTTGCTTCAACTCAAGGAACTCTTTCTCTATCTTGGTATAAAGAATCCAAGGAAATTACTTATTGAAAAATAAGTTCTCGAAATCTTCCCAATCCATGGATTAAATCTCATTTTTTGCCTTGTATTCTTGATTAGAGTCCACCACTGATCTTCTTCACCTTATAACTGATAAACAGATAGAATGAATTTCTCATGCTCTGAGCACTAAAGAAAACAGAATATCTTTTTAGTAGTATTGATCTATTTTCCAATAATAAGTGGATCATAAGACCCTCTGAATGAAGGTGGATGTTTCCTCATGAAAGACTCGATACAATGTTGTTCCCTCCTTTTCTCATTTGGAAGTCCACCATGATTCATATCTTGAGAAAGTTGTGTGAGCATAGTAACGAGGTTTTCCATTTCAACTCCCATAACATTCAGTTGCTTAGGAGCACATTCGTTTCATTGTCTTTATCAATCACCATTAATGAGGTTCCTTTGAGCTCCAACCATTGACTAAAACCAAAAGAATAAATTAAGAAATAGTTATCATAATGAGGAACCACATAACCATGAAAAATCGCTTATAAGATGTATAACATATAATATATTCCTCAATCTATGACACCTTAGGTTTATCCTAGGTTATTCATAGCCAACTTATATTTAAATTCTTTATAATGGTTCATGAAAAGTTTGTGAATTTCCAAAGTATATCCCCCAGGAGTGTCAAACAAGGTGTGCATCAAGGCTTGTTGTCATGTACCATATTACCCCAAGTCAGGCTCCAAACATCTTATTGGAGTTGTTACCCCTAGGTACATCTATTCTAGAGACACATCCACTTGTAGTATCTAGATTGGGATGTATTGCTATTAAACCACTCACTCTATCCTTCACCAAAATTCCAGGACATTTTCCTATACTTTTCCTTACCCTTAGACTTATACTTAGGCATGCCCTTATGGTTCTCACTAAGGTTTTCTCATCCTAGATTCCAAAGGTTAACTATACCTTTGTTATGATATCAACTATAATGACCCTCATTTTTCAAACATTAACATTACATAACTTTTCAGAATACTTAAACATTATACAAATAGACTCCCAAAGACCATAATTGGTCTAGTTCCTTTAAAAACATGGAAACATAACATTGGTACATAAATGAACTATATAATCTCCCACTAGTTTCTTCTTGAATAGCACCCTTCTTAGATACATCAAACATAGTACATATAATCATAATTTGGGGAAAATAAACATAAAAGGGGTGATATTAGATTCTCAATAAGGGTAAATAATGGATACATATAAGAATAAACAATAGTATAAGGGTATGAGGATGTGATCATGAGAAATAGAAGATCATACCCTGCATATCAAAGATCATAACTGAAATCATGGAATAAATATTGGTAGTTCATGGGACATAATTCATAATTAAATAAAGATCATAAGTCATGAAATCATAACATATGAATAAGACATGGAAGTGTGTAAAGCACATAAGCATATACTGATTTCCATAGTAGCCAAGGCATCACTGCCAAGACCATATTTATAGTATGGGTCCACTCCCCATACCATCTTAGTAGCATGAGTTCACTCCTCATACCATATTAGTAGTCATGGTTCACTCACATGGTCATCTTATTAGTCAAGGTTCACTCCTATGACTAACTTAGTTTATCTCATGAGATATAAATCTTTACCCAATGCTTTATATAGAGATATAGGTCTCATCCGTTCTCATAATGAAATCATACATACATGTTCCACAATATCATTAAAAATTATAACATAAACTGTGAAATGAAATGGGTATCATAAAAATGTAAACATATCATAACCTGTGGAAAGATACAGGTTTCATATCATAAACATAACCCGTGAAAAGAATCAGGTTTCAAAAGTATATAACTCGTGAAAGAGAAACAAGATTCATAAACATCATGTCATCCAAAAATAATATATTCAGAGAAAGAATATGAATGAAAACATTGAATAATTTCCCTATAAAGGCATGATTAACACCAATGGATGTTATCTTAGATGGAAAATAATTTTGAAATATCTTTTAAAAACATTTCTTTAGGAAAATATCCTTTATTCTTTAAAAATGATTTTTATAACATAAAACCTTTTAAAACTTAAACCCTGTGAAAAAAAGATTGTAAAATGGATATGTAAATACCCAAAAAATTAATTATAATAATCATTGGATAAAATCATGGGCATTACATACACCATACAAAAGTAAAGGGTGGAGAACATAGCTTGTATCTCAGAGAAATTAAAAGTGAGATGAAATCCCCTCACCCTGTGTCTTGACTCTCTTCGTACTCAAATAATATTCATGTATAATAAATATAAGTTTATTTTACATATTTTAAAAAATAATATTATTATATATAATACCACATATGGTTTTATTATGACCTTATATTACCCGCTTGTTAACGATCTTATGTTAAGGTTTCACTTTGAGTAATATTCGTTTTGTTCTTGGCATGTGTCTTAATTGGTTATATCGTTAGTCCTTATGCTTATTTTATTATTATAAAATTTAAATCATGATATAAATATCATGTTATTCAGTATGTTTATATTATAATAATCTATAGCATAAATATGTAAGAAATATAATACACCGTTCATGGAGACGATAAGTTGTACGTACGCATGAACATTGTTTCTGTTTCAATTATTGTATGGAAAGAAAGTATGTAAATGACATATGTATGTATATATATATATATATATCATTATTCAAGTAGTATTATCATATCATATATATTTAATACTTGTTAATAATATATATTTTTTATAATCATCCTTGAATGGTGAACGTGGAAGATGAATCTCATCGCGTCGTGGAGACGGTAAATCATACGTATCCACGAGTCATGATATCATTAAATATTAGTAAAGGGTAGGTAATTGGATGTAATTTTAATTATAAAGAAAAAATATTATGTCATATTTATTATTTATGTCCATTATATTCATCATCATACCCATATAAATAAAGTATACATGAAAAATATTTTATACCATGACGTGGAGACGGTAAGTCGTACGTACGCATATATGGTGATATTATTTTTTGTAGGATGGTTAAAAGAAGTAATATGGTTGTACCATAATCATAAAAATTCTCAGGATATAGTATATTTTGGATTTATAACTTTTATATGGAAACAACATAGAAATAGGAAGTATAAGAAGAAAAGAACTTTGAAAGAGGTGATAAAACAATTACCTCTTTCTCAGGTATCTCCTTTTGATTTGTACAAAAGGACTCCTTAGGATGGATTTATACCCAAATTATGACCTATAGGATGTATTTAATGAAGTTGGTACAGGAAATGGATAGGTTTTGGCCACTCCAAATGGCTTTATAGGTGTGAATTATAGAGAAGGAGAAGCGCCCTTTTATAAGAGAGGGGATGGACACTTTAGGAAACTCTTAAAATATTAAATTAATATAAATTAATTTTCAATTAAAAATGGATCCAAAAAGATTTTATTATAGTATGAGAAGATTATTGGTCTAAATCTCATCAACCAGTGAATTTTATACATGTTTAGGTTATAAATTTAACCTTATCGTTTGGATTTAACCCTTAGTTAAACAATTTAACTTTTACCATGACGGCTTGTATTTTTACACTATAGGGTTAATATAGTTACTATAAAATTCCAAACGAACCCCAACTTGATAATTTATAATATATTTGACATTGTATAAGTTATTTTTCTAAAATATATATTTTTATGAATTTTTTATCATTTAATAAAATAATATTTATTTTAAAGTATCATTTATGTCAATTTTGATACTATTCGATATTTTTATTTTTTAAAATATCAAACAAACATGATAACTTTGAACAAATACTTCAAATATATCACTAACATGTCTAATTTATCTATAAAATTAGTGTATGTTATTTATTAATTCAGATTATATTTATTTTTTTATTTTTAATATCATTTATTTGATATCTCAATTAATTAAATAATTACTGCATCATTATTGTACAAGACTTTAATTAAGTTATTTATTGTCTAAAAATTAAAAATAAATTATCATTATTAATATAAATTTCTTATATTTCAAATTAATAATTATAGTTGAATTTATCTAATGTATAACCCTATATAAAAATGATTTAGTTATTAAATTTTAAATATGACTCTTTTAACTCTTCTTTAAATAAAATATAATAAATGTCTTAATCTAACACAAGTGGATTAAATAGGATCATATTTTTGGAATAAGGTTTATTTAGGTCAGAAAATGCATATCTAATGAAATTAGGACAAGTTTTGGGGTAATTTTATATTATTATAATATTATTTTTACCTTTAATTGCACTATTTACCTTTAACCGTGATAAATAAAATTTAAAAGTTATTATTCATCCAAAATTATTTTGATCTTATTAGACCCAATTTTTCATCCTGATTACAACTATGTATGTCTATTTTTTGAAATTCAATTCACAGAAGCGGTAAAATTACGTTTACTGTTAATCTTGAAGATGTGGCTAGAAAGTGGGTAAAAGAGACATTCAAAAGTTCAATAATTTTTTATATCTAATTATATTGTAAAAATGATTCTAATGAACTAGATTGGATTAATATATGTATTATTTATCTATTGTGACTTTAAAATCAATTTAATTTAAAAATAATTATTTAAATGAAAAAGTCGGTTTTTAACTATTATGCCGTATTTTTCACTATTCACCAAAAATTGAAACTTTTCAGAAAACCCTAAGCTAATTTTGATATTCTAAATTCAAAAATTATGTTTATTTTACCAAAATTAATTTTCATGAGTGTCTAAAATTATCTTTAAAAGGACATTGAAAGTGGTTCATTTGAGAAAATGGTATTTTTAAACATAGTACTTTACCAAGAATCATATCTTTTATTATCAATATTTAAAAAGTAGTTATTACTATTCATATAAATATGTTTAACAGCTAGGTTATAATTATCTCATTTATATAATAATAATAATAATAAGATATGTTTTGTAGAAGCTCAGTGTTACGTGTATCGTGCACCAAGTAGGTGTTGCGTGCAACGTACACCAAGTCGGTTCCATGTTAAAGGAATGTTTAACTTAGTGCAATGAAAGATATAAATGAAAGTTTTAATTTATTCGAAAAAAAAGGTCCATAAAAACTTAGGGTGTTACATTATACCCCCATTAAAATGAATTTCACCCTCAAAATTCATCACTCGGGTAAAAACAAATGAGGATACTTCTGCTTCATCATATCCTCAAGTTCTCACGCAGCTTCCTCTAAGTGGTGATTTCTCCACAAAACTTTAACCTGACGAGTGGTCTTATTTCGTATAATTTTCTCTGATCAGTCTAGAATTTCAACAGGTTGATCCTCATAAGAATGATCTTATTCCAACGGTATGACCTATGAGTTTAGTAAATGTGAAGGGTCAGGTATGTACTTCCTTAGGATATATACATGGAACACATCATGAACTTGAGAGATATTTGGAGGAAGTGTCAAGTGATAGGCTATTGTCTCGATACAATCAAGAATCTAAAAGGAACCAATATTCCCAGGGCTTAGTTTCCCTTTCTTCCTGAATCTCATAACTTTCTTCCAGGTTGAGATTCATAGAAACACTTTTTCACCAACTTCAAATTTTAGATCACGTCGACGGTTATCAACATAACTTTTCTTCCGACTTTGAGCTATCTTGATATGTTTTTGAATGGTTCTAACCTTCTAAACCATTTCTTCAGCAATCTCAGATCCCAATAGCTTTCTTTCTCCAACCTCATCCCAACATGTTGGAGCTCCACATTTCTTCTCATAGAGGAATTCATACGGAGCCATCTGAATGCTTGAGTGAAATATATTATTGTAAGAAAACTCAACTAGAGGAAGGTTTTGATCCCAACCGCCTTTGAAATATAGAGAAAAAGATCTCAACATATCCTCTAGGGTTTGAATTGTTCTTTGAGACTAACCATCTATCTGAGGATGATAAGCAGTGCTGAAACTCAATTATATATCAAGTGATTTCTGAAGACTTCTCTAGAACATTGAGGTAAACCTTAGATCTCAATCTTATACAATAGAATGTGGTACTCCATGAAACCTTAACACTTCCTTAATGTATATCCTGGCAAATTGATCTAGAGATAAATATTCTTTGATAGCAATGAAGTGTGCTGACTTCGTAAGGAGGACGACTACCACCCATATAGCATTAAACCCTTTAGAGGTTTTGGGTAGTCCAATGACAAAATCCATAATTATGTTTTTCCATTTCCATTCTGGTATAGGTAATGGATGCAACACCCCTTTAAACTTTTTTCTTTAGACTTAACTTGATTTCATACCAAACATTGAGATATAAACTCTACGATATCTCTCTTCATGACATCCCACCAGAAGTATTCTTTCAAATCCCTATACATCTTCGTACTTCTAGGATGAATAGAGAATGAAGAACTATGAGATTCCTCTAATATATCCTTCTTCAAATTTGGTATGGAAGGAATACATACACGGTTCTTAAACCTCATCATTCCATCCTAATCAAGATTAAATTTTGGAATATTTCTAACCTTCTTTTATAGCTCTTCGTCTTCCTAATGTTCTTCCTTAATCTTCACTTGGATAGAGGGTTGAACATTAATTTGAGAAAGATAATCTATTTTACCTTCTTTCAGTATTTCTAGATCCATACTTTTCAAATCCAGGAATATTGTATCTTTTTTTATCCTCATAATGGATAAGCTAGAATGATCTTTTCAACTCAAAGCACCAGCCACCTTGTTTTCTTTCCCAAGGTGGTAATGTATTGAGAAGTCATAATCCTTTATCAACTCTAACCAAATTATCTGACACATGTTCAACTCCTTCTATGTGAATATATATTTCAGAATTTTGTGATCAGTATATATATAACACCTTTCTCCATAAATATAATGCCTTCATATCTTTAGTGCAAAAATTACCGCTGCTAACTCCAAATCATGAGTTAGATAATTTTTCTCATGAATCTTCAACTATCATGAGTCATAGGCTATAACCATGTTATTTTGAATAAGAAAATGTCCAAATCCATTCTTGGATGCATCACTATAGATTTAAAACCCTTCTCTGCTATAGGGTAATGTAAGCACAGGTGCACTGACCATCCTTATCTTCGGTTCCTTGAAATTTTCCTCACACTCATATGTCCATAGAAACTTGAAACCCTTCCCAATTAACTTGGTCATAGGATTAGATAGTCATGAGAAATTATATACAAACCATCAATAAAATCTAGATAAACCAAGAAATCTATGAATCTTATTAATCATGGTTGGTCTAGGCCAGCTTTCAATAGCCTCTGTCTTTTATGGATATACCGTTATACCATCTCTTGAGATAATGTGACCCAAAAATGAAACTTTTGGTAGCCAAAATTCACACTTTGTAAATTTTTCATATAACTTATCATTACTTATGGTTTGTAGTACAATTCTCAAGTGATCTTCATGCTATTCCTTGCTCTTTGAATAGATAAGAATAATTTTTATAAAGACTACCACAAACATATCGAGCTAATCTCTAAAGACTTTATTCATTAAATCCATGAAGATAGCAGGGGCATTATTAAGACCAAAAGTCATCACTATATATTCATAATGTTCATACCTTGTATGGAATGTCGACTTGGGTATATCCTCTTTATTAACTCTCAATTATTGATATAAAAAATGAAGGTCAATCTTGGAACAATATTGAGATCCACATAGTTGATCAAATAATTCATCAATATGGGGAAGAGGATACTTGTTCTTGATTATGATCTTATTAAACTACATAATCAATGTATAGTCTCATAGATCCATCTTTCTTTTTCACAAAAAGAATCAGTACTCCCCAAGGTGAAATACTTGGCCAAATGAATCCCTTATTAAGGCTTTCTTAGAGTTGCTTCTTCAATTCCTGTAACTCAATTAGGGTCATTCTATAAGTAGTCTTTGAAATTAGTGTGGAACTAGGTATGAGTTCTATTGAGAACTCAAATTCACAATTTGGTGGAATACTCAGAAACTCTTCCATAAATACATCAATAAAATCTTGAACAATAGGCATATCATAGG
Organism: Viscum album; assembly: GCA_963277665.1. Classification (NCBI taxonomy): domain Eukaryota; kingdom Viridiplantae; phylum Streptophyta; class Magnoliopsida; order Santalales; family Viscaceae; genus Viscum; species Viscum album. The sequence goes on along the minus strand of OY728137.1, from coordinate 219,196,809 downwards.
TGTCAATCTTCTCTCCAATCATTTGAGATAAATAACCCCTTTGAATAGGAATTAAGACCCATACATTGGATGCAATCTCTATAGGAAGTTCATACTTATCGTCACAAGGATGGATGATTATAGGAGGGTCTGAAATATCGAACGAAACTTAACTTACTTGAAAATTGATGTGGGATTTATGCAGATAAATAAAATCCATGCCTAAGATGACATCAAATTAGACCAAAGGAAGAATGACAAGATTTGTAGGAAGCACATTCCCAAAAACTTCAACCAAATAGGAATCATAGACTTGAGATGCAATCATCGTACCATTAGAAGTTTGCACTCCTAATTCCATATCTAAATATTTTGGTGGAATCTTAACACCCTTATAAAATTATTTATATATTAAAGAGTGGGTAGATATAGAATCAAATATGACATTAGCAGTTCTAGAGTGGATGGTAAGTGTACCTTTCATCACATCATTATCATACCCCTCATCAAAAATAGGGATTGCATGAGATTTCCCTTTATCCCTCAACTTAAGATGTTGATGATGTCGATCATCATCACCAGCCCACGGGTTTGGGCAATGCTTATCATAATTCCTATTCTCCTTACACTTGTAGCACTGAATCGTGGGGGTGCATTCTGTGACACTTTTTCCGAATTTGCAACATTAGCTAACTTCTTACCATCACTTCAACAATCAATTTCCCATTGACCTTTCTTTCTACACTTAAAACATTTATTAGACCCCTTAAGGAAATTACTCCATGTTTCTTCCCACACTTAGAGCATAAAGGAAAGTTCATCTTCTTTTCTCTATGGTTTTAGAGTTTCCTTTAAACTCCATCTTCCTCTTATTATCAAATCCATGATATTGATATGTGACTCCCACCTCTATTTCAACCTTGATTGCAAAACGTACAATCTCTTCATAGCTACTAAATTCCCTTATGGCCAAAGCCCTTCTGAGACTTGGCTTTAAGCCACCAAATAACCTATCAACTTTACTTTAAGGTTGGATGATAATTACTGAAGCGCACCTTTCAAGTCTTGTGAAATTAGTCTTATAGGTACCAATAGATTCATCATCCCATTGCTTCAACTCAAGGAACTCTTTCTCCATCTTGGTATGAAGAATCCAAGGAAATTCATTATTGAAAAATAAGTTATTTAACTAGTCCCAATCTATGGATTCAATCTCATTTTTCTTCCTCATATTCTTTATTAGATTTCACCACTGATCTTCTTCACCTTCTAACTGATAAACAGCTAGAATTAATTTCTCATGATCTGAACACTGAATAAAAGATAATATATTTTCGGTAGTATTGATCCATTGTCTAGTAACAAGTGGATCATAAGACCCTCTGAATGAAGGTGGGTGTTGCCTCGTGAAAGACTCAATAAAATGTTGTTACCTACTTTGCTCATTTGGAAGTCCATCATGATTCGTATCTTGAGAAAGTTGTGTGATCATAGCAACACGGTTTTTCATTCCATCTCCCATAGCATTCAGTTGATTAGAAGTGCATTTGTTGCATTGTCCGTCGTAATGACCATTAACACGGTTCCTTCGAGTTCCAACCATTGACTAAAACCAAAAGCATAAAGTAAGATATATTTATCATAATAAGGAACCACATAACCATGAAAAATAACTTATAGGATGTATAACTTATGACACCTTCCTTAATCTATGACACCTTAGGTTTATCCTAGGTTATTCATAGCTAACTTATATTTAAATACTTAATAATGGTTCATGAAAAGTTTGTGAATTTCCAAATCATATCCCCTAAGAGTGTCAAACTAGGTGTGCAGCAAAACCCATTATCATATACCAAATTACCCTAAGTTGGGATCAGAAAATCTTGTCAGAGTTGTTACCCCTAGGTACATGTGTGCTAGAGCCACATCAATTTGTAGTATCCATACATGGATATATTTCTAGGAAACCACTCACTCTATCCTTCACCAAAATTCCAGGACATTTTTTTGTACTTTTCCTTACCCTTAGACTTATCCTTAGGCACGACCTTATGGTTCTCATTAAGGTTTTATCATCCTATCTTCCAAAGGTTAACTATACCTTTGCTCTGATACCAAATATAACGACCCTTGCTTTTCAAACATTAACATTAAATAACTTTTACGAAATACTTAAACATTATTCAAATAGACTCCCAAAGACCGTAATTAGTCTAGTGCCTTTGGAAACATGGAAACATAACACTGGTGCATAAATGAACTACATAATCTCCCATTGGGTTCTTCTTGGATACCACCCTTCTTAGATAGATCAAACATAGTACATATCATGATAACCTAGGGGAAAGAAACATAAAAGGGGTGATCTTAGATGCTCAGTAAGGGTAAAAAAGGGAGACATATAAGAATAAACAGGAGTATAAGGTTATGAGGACGTGATAATGAAAAATAGAAGATCATACCCTGTATATCAAAGATCATAACTAAAATCATGGCATAAATATTGGCATTTCATAGGACATAATTCATAATTAAATAAAGAGTATAAGACATGAAATCATAAAATAGGAATAATAAATAGAAGTGTGGAAAACACATAGGCATATACTGATTTCTATAGTAGCTAAGGCATCGCTGCCAATACCATATTAGTAGTATGGGTTCACTCCTCATACCATCTTAGTAGCATGAGTTCACTCCCCATAGCATCTTAGTAGTCATGGTTCACTCTCATGGCCATCTTAGTAGTTTAGGTTCACTCTCAAGATCATCTTAGTTTATCTCATGAGATATAAATTTTTACCCAATTCCATTGGAGGGAGATATAGGTCTCACCCGTCTCATAATGAAATCATACATACATGTGCCACAAGATCATTAAAAATTATAAAATAACCCATGAAATGAAATGGGTACCAAATGTAAACATATCATAACATGTGGAAAGAGACAGGTTTCATAATTATTTCATCATAAACATAACCCGTGAAAATAAGCGGGTTTCAAAATCATATAACCTATAAAAGAGAAACAGGCTTCAAAAACATCATGTCATCAAAACATAATCCATTCAGAGAAAGAATATGAATAGAAACATTTAATAATTTCTCCATAAATTTATTAGTAACACTAATGTATGTTATCTTAGATGGAAAATAATTTTAAAATGTCTTTTAAAAACATTTATTGAGGAAAATATCCTTTTCTTTGAAAAATGATTTTTATAACATAAAACATTTTGAAACTTAAACCCTGTAAAAGAAAGATCATAAAATGGATATGTAAATACCCACAAATTTAATTATAATAATCATTGGATACAATCATGGGAATTATATACACCATACAAAAGGAAAGGGTGGCAAACATAGCATGTATCTCACAGAAATTAAAAGTGAGATGAAATCCCCTTACCTCGTGTCTTGACTCTCTTCGTAGTCGAACAAGATTATTGTATAATAAATATAAGTTTATTATATATATTTTATAAAATCATATTATTATATCTAATACCATGTATGGTTTGATTATAACCTTATATTACCCACTTGTTAATGATCATATGTTAAGGTTTCACTTTGGGCCATATTCGCTTTGTTCTTTGCATGTGTCTTAATTGGTTATATCATTGGTCCTTATACTTATATTATAATTCCAAAATGTAAATCATGATGTAAATATCATGTATATCCATTATATGTATATGATAATAATATATATCATAATGATGCATGAAATAGAATACATTGTTCATGGAGACATTAAGTTGTACGTACGCATGAACACTGTTTATGTTTTAATTATCGTATGGAAAGAAAGTATGTAAATGACATATGTATGTATATATATATATCATTATTCTAGTAGTATGATTAAATCATATATATTTCATACTTATTAATGATATATATTTTTTATAATCGTATTTGAATGGTGAACGTGGAAGATGAATCTCATCACGTCGTGGAGATGGTAAGTCGTACGTACGTACGAGCGATGATATCATTCCATATTGGTAAATGGTAGGGAATTAGATGGAATATGAATTATAAATAAAAAATATTATTTCATATTTATTATTTACTTCCTTTTTATTCATATCCATACCCATAGAAATAAATTATACATGAAAAACAGTTTACCCCACGGTGTGGAGACGGTAAGCCGTACACACGCATGATGATATTGTTTTTTGTAGGATGGGTAAAAGGAGGAATGTGGATGTCCCGTAGTCATAAAAATATATCAGGATATAGTATAAGTTGTATTTATTACTTTGGTATGGAAACAACATAGAAAGATGAAGTATAAGAAGAAAATAACTTTGAAAGAGGTGATAAAACAATTACCTCTTTTTCGGGTATCTTCTTTTTATTTGTACAAAAGGACTCCATAGAATGGATTTCTACCCAAATTATGGCCTCTAGGATGTATTGAGGAAATTTGGGAGAGAAAATGGACAGGTTTTAGTCACTTCAAATGGATTTAGAGGTGTGAATTAAAGAGAATGATAAGTTCTCTTTTATAAGAGAGGGGAGAAGCACTTTAGGAAACTCTTAAAATATTAAATTAATATAAATTAATTTTTAGTTAAAAATAGATCCAAAGTAAGTTTATTCTAGGATGAGATGATTATGGTTCAAAATATCATCAAAAAATGAATTTTATACGTTTTTAGGTTATAAATTTAACCTTATCGTTTGGCTTTAACCCTTAGTTAAACAATTTAACTTTTACTGTGACAGCTTGTATTTTTATACTATAGAGTTAATATAGTTACTATAAAATGTCAAATGAACCCAAATTGAATCATTTATGATATCTTTGACACTATACCGGTTATTTCTATCAAATATATATTTTTATAAATTTTTTATTATTTAATAAAATATTATTTATTTTAAAGTGTCATTTATGTCAATTTTGATACTATTCAATATTTTCATTTTAAAAATATCAAACTAACATGATAACATTAAACCAATAGATCCAATATGTCACTAGAATGTATGATTTATCTATAAAATTTGTGTATGTTATTATTTAAGTAAAATTATATTTATTTTAGTATTTTTAATATCATTTATTTGATATCTCAATTAATGAAACAATTATTGCATCGTTATTGTACAAGACTTTAATTAAGTTATTTATTCTCTAAAAATTAAAAATAAATTATCATGATGAAGATAAATTTCTTATATTTCAAATTAATAATTATAGTCAAATTTATCTTATGTATAACCCTGTATAAAAAATTATTTAGTTATTAAATTTTGAATATGACTTTTAACTATTCTTTAAATAAAATATAATAAATATATTAATCTAACACAAGTGGCTTAAAGAAGATCATATTTTTGACCTAAGGTTAATTTGAGTCTAAAAACACATATACAATGAAATTAGGACAAGTGTTATGGTAATTTTATATTATTATAATATTATTTTTACTTTTAATTGTCCTATTTACCTTTAATCGTGGTAAATAAAATTTAAAAGTTACTATTCATCAAAATTATTTTGATCTTATTAGATCACATTTTTCATCTTGATTACAACCATGTATGCCCATTTTTTGAAATTTAATTCACATAAGCGATAAAATTATGTTTACTGTTAATCCCGAAAATGTGGCTAGAAAGCGGGTAAAAGAGACATTTAAAAGTTCAATAATTTTTTATATCTAATTCTATTGTAAAAATGATTCTAATGACCTGTATTGAATTAATATATGTTTTATTTATCTATAGTGACTTTAAAATCAATTTAATGTAAAAATAGTTATTTAAACGAAAAAGTTGGTTTTTAATTACTATGCAGTATTTTTCACTATTCATCAAAAATTGAAACTTTTTAGAAAAATACCAAAAATTCACCCTAAGCTAATTTTGATATTCTAAATTCAAAAATGATGTTTATTTTACCAAAATTAATTTTCACAGGTGTCTAAAATTATCTTTAAAAGAACATTAAAAGCGGTTAATTCGAGAAAACAATATTTTTAAACATAAAAGGACTTTACCAAGAATCGTATATTTTATTATCAATATATGAAAATTAGTTATTACTATTCATATAACTATGGTTAATGGATAGGTTATAATTATCTCATTTAGATAATAATGATAAAAAGAGATTTTTAGTAGAAACTCAGTGTTGTGTGTATTATACGCTAAGTTGGTGTTGTGTGCAATGTACACCAAGTCGGTTCCATGTGAAAGGAATGTTTGACTTAGTGCAATGCGAGATATAAATGAAAGTTTTAATTTATTTGAAAAAAAAGGTCCATAAAAACTCAGGGTGTTACAGTACTGATGGTGGTGAGACTCGTTCCATGCTGACTGGAATTTCCTCAGACTGCAACTTCTCTGCATTTTCTAGCTTCTCAAAATCTTCAATCGTCTGATCCTCAAGAAACACCACATCTCTAATTCTAATGATCCTCCCACTGATAGGATCCTAGATTTGGTATCCAAACTCCTCATGATCATATCCCAAAAAGATACACTACTTTTCTTTTCCATATAGCTTCGCCTGCTCATCTTTCAGGATGTGAACAAATGTCTTGCAGCCAAATACTCTCAAGTGTTTGTATGAAACATATTTACCTATCCAGGCACTTTCTGGAACATCGTAGTTTAGTGGAACTGATGGAGAAAGGTTGATAAGATCAACTGCGATCCTCATTCCCTCCTCCCAAAAGGTGTTGCAACTTTGCATTTGAGAGCATACATCTGATTTTCTCTCAAATTGTTTTGTTCATCCTCTCAGCAAGACTATTATGTTGAGGCGTCTTCGATAATGATTTTTTCATCCTGATGCCAAAACTCATGCAATACTCCTCAAATGGACCACGATACGCTCCTCCATTGTATGCTCACACACACTTTAACTGTCTATCTGCTTCTCTTTTCACCCTCACGTGAAATAGCTTGAAAACATCCTGCACTTGATCTTTAGTTTTTAAAGAAAAGGCCCAGACTTTTCTAGAATGATCATCTATGAAGGTAACAAAATAAATAGCACCTCTCATCGTCTTAGTGCTCATCATGCAGACACCAGTGTGAATCAAATTTAAAACATTTGCTTTTCTGGATGGTAAATAACCACGAAATGATACTCTGTATTTTTTCCCATGATGAAATCAACACAAGTATCCAAATGTGTACCTTTTATTCCTAGCAAGTGATCCTTCCTGAAGTGAATTTGGATTCCTCTCTCGCTCATACGACCAAGCCGTCTGTGCCAAACTTCTACAGGAACATCTTTTCTGACTGCATTAACTTCTCCTCCACATGGTCTAAAATCCGTGAGATAAAGAGAAGTATCTTTCTTTCCTTTTACAATTACGAAGTTACCTTTGGTAAGCTTCCATTTCTCATCACTGAAGGAACTGACATATTCCTCATTGTCAAACATTCCAGTGGATATCAGATTGAGGCGAATATCAGGAATGTGTCTCAGATCCTTTAACAATAACCTGCATCCAATATTAATTTTCAGGAAAATATTACCAATACCAGTAATTTTGGATGCACCATCATTTCCCATCATCACATGTTTGAAACTCCCTGAAATGTAAGATGAGAAGAAATCTCTTCTGGTAGTGACATGGTAGGAGACACTAGAATCGATCACTCATGTCGAGTCTTGACTTGCAAGACAGACCTGATTATCTTCCTGAATAATAACGATTTCTCCATTAGCAACTAAAACATCGTTAGTTTGGGTCTTACCTTCATGATTCCTTTGCTCTGTTTTCCACTTTCTAGACTCCCATATGAAGTGTTTGGGTTTGCCATAGTGGTGGCACTTCGTCATATCTCGATCCAGATTTTGATCGCTTCCTCATTTGAAGACTTTGGTCACGGGGTTCTCTTTCTCCACTTCTTCCCTGCCATTTCTGCTTCCCTTGTCTTTTAGTGATAAGAGCATCTAATTCAAGTGTATGACCCTCATCCTTCATTCGGGACTCTTCATTTAGTATTATGTCTTTCACCATCTCCACAGTGAGTGTTCTATATGGTGTTGAATTGTTGACTGACACAACTAATGTGTCCCGCGTCTTTGGTAAAGAGCTCAACCTTAATTGTGTCTGCAACTCATTATCAATCATCGTTTTCATGGAATTCAACTGATCAACAGTACCTTGGAACTCTGATACGTTGGTCCCATCTTTGCATTTCAAGTTGACAAGACGACGTATCAGGTTTGCTTTGTTCTGCGCGGTTGCCCTCGCATATATCTTTTCCAATTTTCGACAAAGAACAAAGGCATCGTGTTCATTGGCAAAAATTTGGAAGATGCTTTTGTCGATTCACTATTTGATTTGGGCATGACACTTTTTGTCGAGTACAACCCACTCCGCATCAACTGGCGGAGTACCAATTGACGTCTTTTCATCGGTTTTACCGCTTGTTAACGATTCCTCTGCTTGTGATGCAATGAGCTTAATGGTCTCCACTATTGGTTTCTATAAATCTTTAATATATAACAGACCCCCTATTTTTTGTTTCCAAATATCATAATTAAAAGCGCTCATGTTATTGGTATTTTCATCCATTAATGGAGTGAGAATTTCAAAAATCTAAACACAAGGATGTGTTCAGAACGATTGAAATACCTAGAATCAACTCATAGATCATTGAAAACGGACTCTGGTTGGTCGAGAAGTAGTCAAAACAGTTTCAACGGTCTGGATTGACCGCTGATGTGGTGCTGACATTGATCGTCAGAATAGTGGTCGAAAAAGTCACCGGAATGTCACCGCCGACGTGAATAGTGGCGTCTTCTCTGGCAAAGAGGTACTGTAGCACTCGCAGTTTGGCCAGAACTTTGACCGGCTCTACCGCCTTCGTTTCAGCTCCGTTTTTTACGCCGCTTGGCCGTTGGAATCGGGTCGCCATACTCTTCACAGATATGGGCTCAAAAAAAAAAAAAATCCGAGCAACTTCAATTTTTCGGTTGTTGGAAAATTCGTTGTCATTTCACCGTTTCGAATCCGAACCCTCTGATACCACTTTGTTGGGGCTGCAGAGTTTAGTAGCGACGAAAATCACACAAGTATAGAATAAAAACGAAGAACACACAAGGTTTAATGTGATTCGACAATGATGCCTGCGTCCACGGGAGAAGGGGGCCAAATGTTTTATTTCCTCTCCGAATCAAATGTCGGAGGATCTCATACACACGTTACAATTCATGGGACTATGATCCCGTTATATGGATGAAGCGAAACCCATTTTCAATTGGTTGTTCATCTACCCAACAAGTTGTTCATATTGCTGACTGCTTCAAAGTCCACGGTTGGATGTTTCAACGATCTAAGGAGGAGCTTGGATTGTTGTCGTTCAGGGAAGAGTCGCTACACCCATAAGACTTTCACAGGAGTAACTGTCGATAGGAGAACATCCTGACAAAAGACGACTCCTATTGATTGCTCCCTAATTGGGAGTGACCTCCATAAAGTCTTCCCGAACCCGAGACAACTTTAGGTTTGACGTGGAAGACACATACACATCATTCATCTTGTTTTTATATGTATGATTTTTGTTATTGTGTGTTTGAGTAAATTGAATTTCACATACTTTGTGCTCGTTTCAAAGTTTCCTTGTCTTGCTTGTGGACGTTACCCGACTAAAAACCGTTTATTTTAAAAATAACACGGCACCTAACGGAAAAAGAAGAAGCAGATTAGCGACAAAAATTCGCGCCCCGCTTTCAAACATGCCCTTGCCGCGCCTCGTCTCTTCCTCCTCAAAACCCCCGTCCCTCCATCTTCCCACCTGCTAGCCCCTACCTCAAGGCGCTCCCCGTCGCTTCAGTCGAGCAATCTTGAAGGCGGAATGGCCAACAACGGCGTCGATTTTCCAACCTCTCCTCCTTTTCCTCAACAAAAGGTTTCACTCTCAACCCTCTTAAGGAAGCTCAAGCTTTTGAAGAAAACATGGGATTCTGAGCCTCATCCTCGCGGTCCGTTGGACGGAGAATTATCGACGTTTCTGGCTGATTCGTCCACCGATGAGCCCTTTGCTCCTTCGGAGGTCCGGGAAATTGATGAACCTAGGGGGTTGGTGCGATCGGCATCAGTGCGCGGGCCTTCCTCCAGCGGTGAGGGGGGATACGGGTTTTCTACGGATTCTTCGAGTTTTGATGAAGAGCGGAGGGTGGCGGCTAAGAGAGCTCTGGATTTTGATTCTGCGGCGGAGGGGTTTGACTGTGGAGGAAATGTCGGAAGTGGAGTGGTGACTGAAGAAACTGCGCTTCTGGAGAAAGTGGAAAGCCCGGACGGATCCGCAGATAAGATGAGGAAGAAGAGTGAGATGGACAATGAAGATAAGAGAGCTCCGATTTTTGACTCTGCGGTGGAGTTTGGCGTAGGGGGAGATGCCGGAAGTGGAGTGGTGATGGAAGAAAGTGCGCTTTTGGAGAAAGTGCAAAATCTTGATGGATCCACACAAAATAAGAAGAGGAAGAATAGTGAGATGGTTAATGACGATACGGGAGCTCTAGGTTTTGATTCTGCGGTGCAGGAGTTTGACGGAGGGGGCGATGCTGGGAGCGGAGAAGTGAAAGAAGATACTGCCCTTTTGGGGGACGATGACTCTGCTAAGAAAATGCAAAATGTGGATGGATCTGCGAAAAATAAAAGGAGGAAGAAGATTGAGAAGGACAGTGGCGATAACAAGCCCAAACAATCAGCCATCGCAAAAAGAAGGGAAGAGAAGGTAGTTAGGCTTTCCCAACCTAAACTGTCTGCCTTTCTCGTGCTTGTTGTTCGTTTTCTCACCTGTATGCGTGAATCATTTCAAGGAAAGAAAAAGTTACCTTCAACAGCTCCATGCCGACTCTCAGAGATTGTTGCGAGGTGTAGAGATCGCCCCTTATTTACATATTCATTGATTGTCAAATTTCTACGCATTATCTGCACTCAGCGATATGTTTATTTATTTATTTATTTCGTTGTTTCTGCCTGTTAAGAAACGAGAGATGCTTCTTTTAAACCCCTACCGATTGAGCAAAAGCCCATATCTTCAGTGTTGGAGAAAATTCGGAAAAGGAAGCTGGAAATCTCCAAGAAGTGTGTAATTTTGTGTTGTTTTATCCTTACTGAAGTAATGACTTTTACCCATTGTTCATTTTCTCTTTTTATATATTGGTGCCAGGTCTGCCATTTTGAACAGTGATGGATCTGACATGAAAAAGAGTAGTTCGTTGATGGATTTGACCACCAATCTAGATCGTGAAGTTCATGGCAAAGTGTGCGGGCACAGTGAATTTTCAAGGGCAGAGAATGAAGACAGGGCAATAGACATTGCTGTTGCGAAGCTTGATTTCAATCCTTCACAAATGGATGGATCTGATGAATCTACAAGCCAGTCAAGCCATGAAAGTGTTCCAACCCAGACTGTGAGTTTAAATTGCAATTTTTGACTGTTTAGTATTGTGTGAAGTGAGAATTAATGGCTTTCCTGGGTTGCTTCATCAACATAACATGATTTATGTTGGATGTGATGTTTTTTAATTGAACTCTATTCTTAAAACTAGTGATGCTTGTATATGCTTCTAAAAATTAAAATTTTTATAATGTGAATTTTGGTGCTGAAAAACTTTTAATACTATTTTCATTGTTGCTTGTGGTATTTGCAGGATTGGGATGACAAATCTAGGCATGCATTTCATTCTCCACATGTGGATGAAGAGTCGGTGCATGTATTTTCATTTCCCTTTGATGATACCCAATTATTTTTATCTGTTGTTTTGTATCTAAACGCTTCAGTTCCCAATTTATTTTTCCATTTAAGCTGACGCCCTTTGTTTTTTGCATCAGAAGATGAATGTTGCATCTGTACATTTTTCAGGATCAATGTGTTGATTCTCAAGAAGACGACACAGTTGAAGAGCTACCTAACGATCTTCAACATGACAGTCCTGTAGAAGTTCTTGCACCATCCCTCCTTGCAATGGATTTAAAGTTTGATCTTGCTTCTCGTGATAATGTGTATGCTTCCTATATTCTTAACGCGTGTCTGGTTTTAAAAAATACCTCTTGCTTTCATTTTTTAAAAACATATTCAATAATATTGTTGATGGAGAATTCCCCTTGGGGTGTATTTATAATGAGTATTAAAAACCACACCGGACCTCAAGTCCGATGTGGGATGCAGACTCCAACACTCCCCCTCAAGCTAGGTGTACCTAGCTTGGACACATAATGAAAAGAAATCAACAAAACAGACGCTAACACTCCCCCTCAAGCTGGACATGCCCAGCTTGATTACAAAACACGACAAAAACAGAATAAAAGATAAAAGCTTCAACATTGCTGCTCCCCCTGATGATGTTGATACGATGCCGCTGAAAAAGGATGGGAAAATGCCGAAAAGGTGCGGAGCCGAACAACAGAGCGCCGGGAAATCCACACTGGCGGGTCGGTCGTCAGAGCGTCGGGGAAATCCGCACTACGGGCCGGTCGTCAGAGCGCCGGGAAATCCGTAATATCGGGCCGATCGTCAAAGCGCCGAGAAATCCGCTCGGGAGGGCCGGTCGTCGGAGCGTCGGGGATTCCGCAGGAGGCACCGGGCAGGAAGGCGGGGATTTCGCAGGAGACATCGGGCAGAGAGGGAGCGGATGAATCCGGTCGGAGGGAGGGCCGCCTTGCAGGAGGAGGTCGGCGAGGGAGCAGGACAGCGGGAGGCGACGCTGGAACCCGGAGGAGGCCGCCGGTGTGGAGGGGCCGACAAGGTGGAGGCCGGTTGCTGGAGGCCGGCTGTCGGAGGCGCCGACAGGAAAGGAGGCCGCCAGGAAGGGATGGTCGGCAGGGGGGTAGAACCGCCGGGCAGGAGAAGCTGCCAGAAAAAAAAAGAGCCGCCGGAGAGTCGCTTGCGGGAGAAACGCCAGAAAAAAAAGGGGGGGGGGCGTCGGATCTGGACGCCGGAGAGCAGCAGGCGAGGGCCGCCGGGAGTTGCGCCTGGAACCGCCTTCGGGAGTCGTGGGTTGTAGGAGCGCCGCCGGGAGGCACGACCGCAAAGGGCGATGCGTCGGGGCGAGGCCGGCGAGGCCGATGCGTCGGGGAGAGGCGCCGGTCGTGGAGATCGCGCGCCTGGCAGGAGGGTAGCCGGGAGGATGGAGGGCCGCCGGGAGGGAGGGAGGGCCGGGAGGGAGGGCCGCCTGGAGGGAGGGAGGGCCGGGAGGGAGGGTTGCCGGGAGAGTAGGGCAGAGCCTGAGGGGGGAGAGGCGGGGCCAGTCAGAATCGGGAAACCGCTGGGAGGGAGGGTCGGGAAGATCCCTCTGATACCATGTTGATGGAGAATTCCCCTTGGGGTGTATTTATAATGAGTATTAAAAACCACACCAGACCTCAAGTCCGATGTGGGATGCAGACTCCAACAAATATGTTAGAAAACATTTTAGATGTCAGGACAAAAAAAGAAAAACACAATCTATCTCTTATTGTATTTTCATTTTCAAGAAACATAAAAATATATATTTTTTGTTTTGTTTTTAAAAGATCTCTCTTTTTCGTTTTCATTTTCTAAAAAATGATTTTCATTTACATAATTCAATACATTTTTGATAAATGAGAACATCAAACATTTTCCAAAACCGAATGGAGCCCTGTTCTTTCATAGTGTCACAATGTGTTATTGTAACATCCCGTCCCATCTCATTGGCTTGAGAGGACAGAGGAATGCTACTTGGCTTTAAGCGACGTTCCCAAGCCGCCAAAGGCTGACAATAAATGCCGAGGGCTTCGAGAATAAATTGGGGAACGATTTGCCCTTGAGACAAAACCAACCAACCAAACGACCCACTATCAACAAACTAAATGATGCATGTCAACAAAACAACCAACTCATACATTACCAAGAAGGAACCACACTATTTCACAATACCACCCAAAAACCAATACAACCAAACACAATATCAGAGTACTATGCGGAAGACTAAACAAGAGACTCAAAATAAACCAAGACACACTCCACAACTCCACACCAAGCTCCATGCTCCAAGCACCACCACATCTCCCAAGCATCACCACGAACCACTAGCAATGAGATGCTTTACCTTTACCGGTGTCCCGGAATACGACATCTGCAAAAGCACCAAAGTGCCAAAGCAGGGGTGAGTACTAATACTCAGTAGGTTTTCCTCAAATGACTTCCCTATACACTACGATAAAACCGTTGACAAATTTATATAAAGCAGTTTATATAAAATAATCACAAGTGCAACCATTACCATAAACCAAACATACCCTTACCAAGCCACCTTACCCAAACCAATCAACCCAAGGGAAAACCAAACAATCATGTCATAAACTATCTCACCATTTAACATTAGCACAATAATTTCCATCTTGCAAAGCAATGCACAACAAGACAATCAAAACGGTGGAGCTTCTGTCCAACCTGTTCACCCATTCCCACTAGTGGTACTCCCGGCCCACTTATCCTTTGATGGTGGCCCTTCCGTCCACTATCCATCCCCTTATTATAGTGGTGCTTCCCGCCCACTTCCACACAATATTCCAACAAGCCATAACCAAACATATAACTCACCAAGGCCACACAACATGCAAATAATCATTTCCATCACATGTCAATCCACTTCAATAAATCACCCATTTATTGAAACCACCATTTAATCATTTTCCATGCCAAACAACATTTCAATAAAACAACATCTTTATTGAAAACCCTTTTTTCCAAAAATCCCCGAAAACATTACCAAAGAGATTTCCAATCAATTTCACACATCAAAAACACAATTAATTCTGAACAAAACAAATTAATTGCAACCAAGCTTCAAGTTCTAGCAAAGTGGAGTCGAGAAAGAAGCCACCTACTTTTAGGGTTTCGGCGAATTCGACCCACAAGCAACCGCATCCAAAATCTAGGCAAACGCTCCACTACAACCGCTCTAGATCCCCTTCCCTATCATCCCCAAGCCTTAAAATCAACACCCAAGGCAACAACAACCCTAGATCTACATGCAACGGATGTAGATCTAGAAAACTAAGAAATGGAGAAGAGTAGATCTAGAGGAAATCAAAGGGAAACCAAGAAAAGATACTTACCCAGGAAAAACTACATTTAAACCACCTTGAAACCCCTTCAATTTGCTTCCAAAACGTGTGGGAGAGCCCTTCCAAACCTTGAGAACCGAAAATCCCGAGTGAGGCTCGAGTGGGAGAAAATTTGGAGTTAAATAGGTCAAGCTCGAGGGAGCCCGGATTTAAAAACCTTACATTTAAGTGGCACTATGGTTAGTCCGCACGGTTTGGCAAACCGTGCGCTAACCGTGCGCACGCCACTGTCTCGAGAGGGGGGGTCCGCACGGTTGCCTCTCATGGTTTGACAAATCGTGCGCAGGCCGTGTGAAGCCTACTGTCTCCCCCTGCACGGTTTCCTGGAGAACCCGCACGGTTTTCCCTAACCGTGCTCAAACTGTGCTCCCTTAAAAAAGCCTCCAAATTTATTCAAAATCATTCCAAACACTCCCAACCTCTTCCCAACTCATCCCAAACACTTTAAACACATAAAAAGTCATAAACAAAAGCTACATACCTCAAACCGGAGGTGCTACAGTTATGCACTACCGCATTAGAGGAAGCACTTATTCACTGTTGATTTGTTTTTTAATGCTGGAAAATGTGGGATTCTGTTCTGCAGCTCTGCTGATGGTGAAAATAAATCACAGACTGATGATTCTGTTCATCAAGAGCCATTGAATTGTTCTTCATCTCCAATTGGTGATCCTGTTAAGGCTTTTCTGGATGATGAAGCCGAGGAAGAAGATGACAGTGACAACGACCTACGGTTTGAAGAGAGTGAAGATGAGGGCATGGAAGGGCCTGATGAGTTTGTTGATCTGATAGCTTCTGAAGATGAAGAAAACGAGGTAGACAATGACAAACGCAATCAGCTTCACCAGCAGTGGCTTGAACTGCAAGATTCAGCTGGAACAGAAAATCTGCTGCAGAGACTTAAATGCGGTTCTAAGATGAAGGAACAATCTTTCCTATTTGATGAAGAAACTGAAGATGGGTTCAGCAATAATGATGTAGAAGATAGCGATTCAGCAGATGTTGTGAAAATTAGTACAAAAAGAATTAAAGAAATGATTCCTCTAATGTTCGATGAAAGGGAAGAAGTTTTCTTGTCTTCTGATGAGGAAGAAGTAGAAAAGAAGATAGTTAAACAGCGTGTCATTGAGAAAGCTGTGAGTTCTTTTTATTGAGATTGCTTTCATAAAAAAATTCACTACGTGTTCACAATTGTTGACCTAATGTTATTGTTTGTGTCAGGAAGAGCAGGTGACATTTTTGTCGCCAGCAGAAGATGAGAGCTCTAGAGAGCTGTTTGGGCTTATAAAGAAGCTGAATACTGCTCCTGACAGAAAAAAGAAAGCAAAATCGTCATGTAAATATATGCGAGTAATAAGTTTCATGCTCTTGTCTATCTAATTTTCGAGGGATTTCTCATTATAGTTGCCTTCTGCAGTTTTTTCCGACACAATGCTTACTGGGAAGAACTCTGGCTGCATCTCCAAGGTAAAGTTTCCTTATTTCCTTATTTGTCATTACAGTTTCCTTTTAATGTTGTTTGTTTGGTTGGTCAAAATGGACTCTCTAAGGAATCTTGATCATCCAATTTTAAGAAATTTGGATTCCTTCATAGAATTGAAAGAATTTGTATTCCTTAATTTGTAAATATTTAAAAAAGAAATAAAATAAAAATGATAGAATGATAGAATAATAACAATAATTATAAATTAATTATAATAAATCATAAAACTGTTGATATTGTTAATATGCACCAAATGTTATTTTTTTTCATTCCATTTGACTTTCCATTTGTAATTTGTACCAAAGGAGTCCTTATTGCGTTGTAGAATTATTACGGTTGATCACATAATTACACTTGGTCCTTGGACAAACGACGGTGCATCAAAACATCAAATCTCAATTGGTGCATCTGCTAGAATGCTACTTCTGTGATCATCTGAATCTCATTTATGTTAATAATTTTTAGAGATATTGTTTCTCATTTCATAAAAACACAAAAACTCAATTGGTGCATTTGGTGGGGTGTAACTTCTTTGATCACATGACACTCATATTTTTAGATCAGGTTGGGCCATTTTATCTTAACACCTTTCCTTTTCATACCTCATCTAAAACTTAATAAATTTATTTCTAAAACTTGAAATTTCTTTCTCAAAATATAATTGATGCATTTTAATTAATAAAAATGTACCCCGGTTCTTTATTATTGTTTTGAAGTTATCGCCAATTATACCAGGGATAACAACAATAACAATTATTATTTTTTATATATGCATTGAAGAAAAACAGCCCGTGTTTTGCTTTTGAAAAACTTTTTATGCCTTTTTAAGTATTGGATTATGTGAATAAAAAATATTTTTTAGAAAATTAAAATAGTAGTTTTTTCTCAAAAATAAAAGAATGCGTTTTCGTAGTTTCAAGAAAATGAAAACATTTGGAAATGTAAATGTATTGGAAAATATGTTGTACTTTATGGGATTCTCTATAAATTGGCTAACCTTATTGATGATTTAGATAACATCAAAGCGAGTCATTGTGAGGTAACTAAGGTTCCTAACAAGACAACAATATTGCTCATGAAGCAAGCCTCATTAACATCACGAAGAGACTTTTTTTCGGGCTCAAGTGCAGTGTCAATCATAGTATCCTGTTTGCTTATTTTTAAAGGCACAAGGTCCCATGTGCCATGTTGGTTTTGGTACATGTTATTTGAGTTTTAATGAATTTCAGGATGAAATTGGAATATAGAAGGATTTTTTGGACACAAGCACGGTTAACAAACATAGTTTACAAATCATGCATGATAACCCTGTAGGGTGGATTATGAGACAAAAGCTTCACATGGTTTTCTAATCACGTGTGATGATTGTGTTAGGGACCAAACCCGCTTTTGAAACTCCGATCGTCTGTGCTACCTGTAACACCATCAGAACTTCGCACGTCAATCCACCGAAAGATCGCACATAGAAGACTCTGTGCAGCGGAAAACTGAACTCTGAAAGTTCGCTTTCCTACGACTGAGTGTACCGGAAGTAGGTAGACTTTGCACCCTATTCACTGCGCAAAGTCATTCTTCGCACACACCAGCAAACTCACAAACATTCAAGGCGACAAAAGTACATACAATGGTAATACATAAAGTAAGAAAGAACACAGTTTAATGTGTTTCGGACGATGTGTCTTACGTGCATCGGAGAAACACACCTTTGCTCGCTTTTTCTATAACAGGAAGATATAGGTGATAATAAACAAATTTCGAAAGTCAATTAATCCTCACCAATTTCACAACTCTCCAATAATGCTCAGATTGAATCACTCTTTGCGCGAAAGTCGCCACTTGCTTAAATACTAAGCTTAGTTGGTCAAACCAGTTAAACATGCTCCCCTGAAATCCCGGTCAACGAGGCATGACCTCTTCAGCTTGACTGCCAAACCGACGACCCTCCAGTCTTGCTGAACTTCTGCTCCTTCAGCGTTCCACGCAAAACTATTGGTAGATGCGAACTTCCGATGGCCCTACTACTGTTGGAAGAAGTCCTACCGCCATTGTCTGGACCTCACGTTCAACCCATCATCCATTGCACTAAATTTCAGTGAACGAAATTCCGACATGAATTTTGAGTAAAACTGAAACAGTCTTCACCTACCAACAATCTCCCACTTGAAGTTTCTTCCAGGGAACCTTGACAACTCTTCAACAATTAGCAGACAACAATGTTCTCCATCATTTTTTCCTTTCGTTCACCCAAGCCCCATTGAGGTGCGATACTGCCTCAGACTTTCCTGAGCTATCACCTTGGTAAACATATCGGTTGGATTTTGGCTTCATGCTATATTTCGTAACTTTAGCTCTTTAAACTCCAACAAATTTCTGTTGAAATGATACTCAAGGTCAATGTGCTTTGTACGAGCATGGAACACCAAATTTTTAGCCGAGTGGAGTGCACTTTGGCTGTCACATAAAAACACTGCTCCTTTCTGACTTCTTCCAAACTCCTTCAGCAATTGCTTCAACCATATCATTTCTTTTTCAGCTTCCGTTGGACTTAAGCAACAATCCGCTGTAACCTTAACGATCAGCTGACAACCATTCCTTCAAAAGTAAACACAAAGCCGATTGTACTTTTTCTTGTATCTACATCCCCAACAAAATCTGAGTTTACAAATCCTTGCAACAGATCATTTGTTCCAAAGGATAGGGCTATATCTTCCATTCCTTTCAAATATCGAAGGATCTACATCACATCCTCTCATTGTACTTTCTTCGAATTCGCCATGAACCGACTCACAACTCCCACTGCATGGACAATGTCTGGCCGAGTGCAATGCATGCATCAAATTTTCGACCGTTGATGCATATGGTCCTTTCCCCATGCACTTGGTCTCAACATCTGTTGCTCGTGCATGTGACTTGGATAATTTGAAGTGAGCGATGGGTAGAGACTGACTTACTTCCGATCATCCCAAATCTTTCCACGATTTTTTGGATATAGTCTCTTCGAGATGGCGCCAATGTCCTGACTTTCCTATCGATTTCAATCTTCATATTCAAAATCTTTCTTGCTTGTCTAAGATCTTTCATCTCGAATCTTCCGGATAAGTCATACTTTAGCTTCTGGATTTTCCAAGCATCCGATCTAGCTATCAAGATGTCATCAACATATAAAAACAATATGATAAATGTCTCATCTTCTGATAGGGTGTGAGATCAGGCAAGGGATTGGGTTGTATATATTAGGAGGAATAAGAGTAATATGATCAACGTAAATAGGAGCAGTTAGTGATTTTAACGAATTACTGGGGATATATAAATGAGTGGCTTAGGGTGAGTCAAGGCAGGATAGTTTTTCTGTTTTAGTAATCAGCTTACAACTTGGGCATGGGGGGTGAAGGGGCTCTTGTGTAATAGAAAGTATCATTGGGATTTCTCTTCTATAATTCTTTGAAAAACCTAATAGAAGATACATACTGGAACCTCTCTCTCCAATCGTTCTTGAACAAGCTGAGCTCATCATTTGGTTTGACCTGCCTCCTGCTTCCTCAACGGAGGCGCGCTGTTGAGGTGTTCGGCTGGTTCGTCTCGTCCACTTTGCACTCTGATCTCTCATGGCGACTCGTCATCAAGACCGCATTGATGGAGTTGAACAACTATTGGGACGCAATACAGATCAATTTGCTGAGCTTCTCTAGGTGATCAATAGTCTTACTGTTAGTCAACAAAAGCCCACGGACGAATCTAAGGAATTTCGTGGCCATATTACTGGTGCGTTGTGACGATCAGAGAAGGAAACACGCCACCAAAATTTTCCTGTTTTGGATGGTCCTGATACTTCTGCTGGTGAATCTGGTGGTAGCGTTGCGCTTCAGGACACGCGCACGTCGTTGCTTATTGATTGTGCGATTCCTCCTACTCGTCGAGTTGATTTACTACCGTTTGATGGTACCGATCTTCAAGGTTGGATAATTCGAGCCGATCACTATTTTCGACCCTATCAAATTCTAGATTCTATGAAGTTGTCATTAGCTCAGCTCAGTATGGACGTGACAACGGATTCATTGCTTCACAATTTTAATGGAGGTACGTCCAACTATTTTGTGGCTTGATTTTAAGCTAGAGTTACTAGAACATTTTGGCGGACTTGATGTTTTGAATCCATATGAAGAGTTGGCTGCTCTTGAACAACAGGGTTCTGTATCCGAATACATAGAACACTTTGAATATTTAGCTTCCATGATTCCATGTCAACCAGAAAAACAATATATTGGTTATTTTCTGCACGGTTTGCGTGATGATATCCGCAATTGGGTACGGATTCATAATTCGTCTATACGTTTGAAAGCGATTCAGTTGGCTCGTCATGTTGAGCTGGCCGTTACCCGTGGGGTTGTGGTGCTTTTTCGAGCTGGTGTGTCTCGAGTTTTTGGTAGTTTGCATGACAGGGAGTTCTCTCAGCCATTATATTGTCCGTTGTCTCAAACTTCTCTGGGTGTTAGAAATCGTCCGGTCTGACGCAGTGATGTTCCTATGCCTGCTGTTCGTTTTGATGTTCCTTCGTCAGTAGGCTTCGGTGGTCATGGAATATGGCATCTTACAACCTAGGAATGGGAAGAATGTCGAAAGAAGGGTCTTTGTTTTCGGTGTGGCTTGCCATATACTCTACATAAATGTTTTGATCCTAAACTTCGAATTTTACTTTTGGGAGAGGATGATGATGACAATTCCATTAGTGATAGCTCAGTTTTGCAAGAGGCTGTACCTTTTTCTACTGTCTCCGAATCTGATTTGGCTGAGTATTCGGTACTAAAGTTACAGGGATTAGATTTTTTTCAACCGGTTTCGCACCAACTCTGTCGAGACAATACAGTTATAAAGGTAGAGGGTTACATTAGCGAGTTAGCAGTCATACTTCTTCTCGATAGTGGTGCCACTCATAACTTTATTTCTCTTGCTTTGGTTAATTCACTTAGTTTGCCAGTTCACAAGTCTACCGCAATGATGGTTAAACTAGGTGATGGACATACAATTTACTCTCAAGGAGTTTGTAAGCATTTTCAGATCACTGTGGCCGATTATTCTTGTTTTATTGATGCTTGTGTTCTGGAATTGGGTGGTATGGACCTTATTCTTGGCGTGGTTTGGTTACGGACTGTCATAATAAATTGGGTTGCACTAACAATGCGTTTTTGGTTAGATGGTAAAGAATTTTCGCTATGTGGGGTGTCTCCCACTGAGCGGGTACCTTCTCCTTTGGCGGATTGGATGAAACAACTCCCTGTTTCGGGCTGTTTTCAGTTGCTTTTGGGTGGCAAACACAGTGAAACTACTGTTTCACAGTCTTTTGAGCAGCAACATAGCTTACAGCAGGTGTTGGCTACTTGACAGTGAGTTTTTGCTGTACCGGACGGTTTACCTCCTGCTCAGCAGCATGACCATCATATTCGTTTACAGTCGGGACAAGGCTCTGTTTCTGTCTGTCCTTATCGATATCCCTATTTTCAGAAGAATGAAATTGAACGCCAAGTCGGGGAATTGCTTCGTTCTCAAGTTATTCGTCCTAGTTTTAGTGCTTATTTCAGTCCGGTTCTTTTAGTTAAAAAGAAGGATGGTACTTGGCAAATGTGTGTGGACTATAGGTCACTTAACCGGGTTACTATACCCGATAAATTTCTTATTCCTGTTGTTGAGGAATTATTGGATGAGGTAGGTGCTGCTGTTTTTTTTTTCTAAGTTGGATTTGAAATCCGATCATCATCAAATACGAATGACACTAATTGATGTTGAGAAGACAGCTTTTCGTACTCATAGTGGACATTATGAATACTTGGTTATGCCTTCTGGGCTCACCAATTCTCCCTCGACCTTTCAGGTTGCTATGAATGATTTATTTTTTCCTCTACTTCACAAGTTTGTTTTGATCTTCTTTGATGATGTTTTGGTATACAACAGTGATTGGGCAGCTCACCTTGAGCATTTAGAGACTGTTTTACAGGTTCTTTCTGATTTTTTTTCTTTGCCAATCATAAGAAGTGTCTTTTTGCTCAATAAGAGGTGGAATATCTTGGCCATATTGTTTCTCATTTGGGAGTTGTTGTGGACCACTTGAAGTTGCGGCTGTTCTAGATTGGCCTTGTCCTCAAATGGTGAAGGGTGTCCGTGGTTTTTTGGGTATTATGGGTTATTACCGATAGTTTATTCAAGGGTATGTCCAAATAGATCAACCTCTTAATGTTTTAACTCGTAAGGAGGGTTTCTCTTGGATAGTAGATGCGCAACAAGCTTTTGACCGATGAAAACAACTTATTACAGAGGCACTGGTTTTAGCTTCACTTGATTTTTCCAAGCAGTTTGAGGTTGAATGTGATGCTTCAGGATGAGGGGTTGGAGCTGATTTAATGCAAAGTCGTCGTCCCATTGCTTATTTTAGCAAAGCCTTGGCACCAAAGACTTTAATGAAATTTACTTATGAAAATGAGATAATGGCCTTGGTGATGACCATTCAACATTGCCGGCCTTATTTGTTGGGACATACTTTCACTGTTTTTTCAGACCATAAAAGTCTGAAATACTTATTACATCAGCGTGTTGTTTCTCATGATCAACAACATTGGATTGCTAATCTGTTAGGCTATCATTTTGATGTTAAATTGAAACCTGGACATGAAAACACTGCTGCAGATTCGTTTTCCCGTCGGGAGGAATATTCAGCCTGTCAACATATTTAATCATTTCCTGTTTGGGATGATATGAGTGGCCTCATTGAGGACATTCATTTAGACCCTTTTTTGAATGATATTGTACAACTGTCCACTGGCTGTCCAACCCGTTCTGGTTATTCTCTTTCTCATGGTGTTTTGCTGTACCATGGTTGTTTGGTACTACCTGCCGCTTCTCTTTTGATTCCCAAACTGCTTGAGGAGTGTCATAATTCTCCCCGAGGGAGACATTCTGGTTTTTATCGTACCTATCGTCGGTTGGCAACAAATTTGTATTGGGTTGGGATGAAGACATGTGTTGGAATATGTACAACAATGTGCTGTTTGTCAATGTTCAATGTATCATACTCTCTCGCCTGCTGGTCTTTTACAACCTTTGGAGATTCCTTCCGTTATTTGGACAAATCTTTCTACGGACTTTATCTTCGGGTTACCGCACTCTTGTGGATATAATGTTATTTTTGTTGTTGTAGACAGACTGTTCAAACATGATCATTTTATTCTTTTAAAGTATCCTTATTCTGCTAAGAAGGTTGCTGAAGTTTTTTTTTTTCAATTCCAACCTCTATTGTTAGTGATCGGGATCCAGTACTTCTCAGTCTTTTTTGGAAAGAGTTATTTCAATTTAGTGGTACCCAATTAAAATTCAGTTTGGCTTATCATCCGCAAATGGATGGCCAAATGGGGGTCGTTAATCGCTGTTTAGAAACTTACCTTCGGTGTTTTGCGGGAGAGCAGCCTACCAGTTGGTCTTTTTGGCTTCCTTGGGCTGAATTGAACTACAATACGACTTGGCATGAATCTATCAACACTACTCCATTTGAAGTCGTCTATGGTCGTCCGCCACCATCAATACTCTCTTATTTACCCTATGAAATTCGGGTAGAAGTCGTAGCTTCGACTTTGGGTGATCGTGATGAAGATTTGCGCCAGTTTTGACATTATTTAGCACGTTCTCAGGGTGCAATGAAGCGGCAGACCGATCGCCATCGGCGAACAGTAAGTTTCAACTGGGAGACCAAGTTTTCCTCAAATTTTGGCCTTATCGACAGTCTTCAATCGACTGCTCATCGGATTAATCCCAACCTTTCTCCCAGATTTTTTGGCCCTTTTCCTGTTGTCAAATGGATTGGACCTGTCGCTTATCAGCTGGATTTGCCTCCTCACTCCCAGATTCACTCTATTTTTCATGTTTCCCAGCTGAAATGGGCAATTGGTGACCATCATGTCCAGCCCACTTTACCAGTTGACTTGGCTGCTGATTATTCTGATTACTCGGAACCTGAGAGCATTCTTTCCTGTTGCTTGCTGCAGCAGGATGTCGCCTCACTGCCTCAGTATTTGGTACATTGGCGTGGTCAACCGATGGATAAAGCTACTTGGGAAGATGAATACATTCTTCAAAACCAGTTCCCAGATTTCAGTCTTGGGGACAAGCCTGTTTCTCAAGATGGGGGGAGTGATAGGGTGCGGGATCAAGCAGGGGATTGGGTTGTATATACTAGGAGGAATAAGGGTAATATGGTCAATGTAAATAGGAGCAATTAGTGATTTTAAGGAATTATTGGGGATATATAAAGCGGTGGGTTAGGGTGAGTCAAGGCAGGATAATTTTTCTGTTTTAGTAATCGACTTACAGCTTGGGTGGGGGGGGGGAGCGAAGAGGCTCTCGTGTAATAGAAGGTATCATTGGGATTTCTCTTCTGTAATTCTTTGAAAAACCTAATAGAAGATACAAACTGAAACCTCTCTCTCTCTCTCCAATCATTCTTGAACAAGCTGAGCTCATCATCTTCCCTTTATTTCCAGTAACAATAATGATATGCATTGCACCTGCTGAAACTTTCTTATGACATGAACAAATCAAATTTCCGATTCCATTGTTGAGCGACTTTCTTTAGTCCATAGAGATTTTTCTTCAACTTACAAACCAAACCCTGATTCCCTTCTACCAGTAAGACTATCGGTTGTTTCATGTGGACCTGCTCCTCCAAATCACTATAAAGGAATGCGGTTTTTACATCCATTTGTTCTAGGTACAAATCTTTTGATGTTATCATGCCCAACACCGTCCTCATGTTGACATGCTTTACTATCGGTGGAAATATTTCCATGAAGTATACACCTTCTTTCTGTTGAAACCCCTTCACCACCAACCGTGTTTTGTAGTGTTTCTTGCCATTAGCCTCTTTATTCGGTAAACCCATTTATTTTCGAGTGCTTTTTTCCCTTTTGGTAAATTAGTTAATTCTCAAGTTCTGTTGAACTTTAATGGCGCCATTTCTTCATTCATTGTTGTCTTCCATTCCTTGTCACCGAGGGATGCCGCTTCTTCCAGGCATTCGGGTTCCCCTGCATCTGTTAAAAATAAAAAATTCATGTTAGACTCAAATCTTTGAACATGATTTTTAACTGTAGCAATGCAGATTTTTGACATGACTACTGTAAACTTCTAGCTGTTGGCCACTGTAGCACCTTGGATTTGGGTGGTCGCGACACTGTAGCGATGCAGACTTCCAGTCACCTTTCATTGTTGCACAACGGGCTTTCTGTGCGGTTGGTGAAATAGTATTTCATCTTCTTTATCAGTCCATTTTGGGCTAGGGTTTCTGTGTGTATGAAGCTCTGATACTCCCTGCAATTTTATGCTCCCAAAACTAGTGATATTTCTGCCTCTCCGTGGATGTAGGGATCATTTCTCGAACCACGTAAATCTTTGTGTCCTGTGTGATTTTTTCTTCTGTCTTTTCTTTATTTGCAAAACACCCAAGTCCGATGTGGGGCGCAAACACCAACACTTTCCCTCAATCTAGGTCTACCTAGATTGGATACATAATTAAAGAAAACAAATCAAAACAAAAAAAATCAAAGACACTTTTACCACTCCCCTTCAAGCTGAACATACCCCACTTGATGATATAACAAAACAAAACATAACAAAATATAAACCGCCATGATTGCTTCCCTTCAATAAGTTGATGGATGATGTCGCTGAAAAAGATCGTGCCAACCAACGAACAACGTCTGGAACCAGCAGGAATAACTGAAAAATGAACGCATTGGCAGGAAAAGCCGGATCATGTCGTGACAGGAATAGTCGAGACAAAAGCATCCAAGAGTGCATGAACACCGCGTGACAAAACATTGATCGGATGTCAGACAGGAATAGCCAAGTCACATTAACGGTGCAACAATATGACAACAAGGGCAATGCGGAATGGGCAGAAAAGAGGCCAGACAACTAGATCTGAGGAGGAAGCTTGTGCAGG
Source organism: Viscum album (assembly GCA_963277665.1). Classification (NCBI taxonomy): domain Eukaryota; kingdom Viridiplantae; phylum Streptophyta; class Magnoliopsida; order Santalales; family Viscaceae; genus Viscum; species Viscum album. The sequence continues at coordinate 219,170,271 of OY728137.1, read as the reverse complement.
GAGAAACAACGACGAGAGGTGCAACATTTTGCAGGATGAGGTACGAAAAATGGTCTGGCATGGCTTCAAAAGTGTTATGCCGCCAACAAAGGGGCGAGCGGGTCGCAGTCATGGGTACCGGCAGGAGAGGGACGCGAGTAGGTGGTCGAGTATGGGGTTGCTGGCTGGGAAGCAGTGTTGGGAAGGACACGTAACTACGAATTGGAGGAACCTTCGACGTCAACAATGACTCCAGGCGTGGAGCGGAGTGGGGATGCGGCGGCCTTGAGGGAAGAGCGGAGATGTGACAACCTGGAGGGGAGATTCCAGAGGAGATGCTGTGATGGGGAGTGGAGCACGACAACGAACAGGAAATAAGGTTTTTGGGGAGGCTGACGCGCTGGGAGGGGAAGATTCGCCAGGGGAAGACGAGCTTAGATTGTTTGAAGCTGAGCATCTCACCTTGCGCTAGGTTAAAATCACTTGGAAACGGGCGTCAGAGGCGAGATTGCTTCTCAGAGGCGACGATTGAAGGGTGTCGCACGAGGAGGCTGACACACAAAAATGGGAGACCGAGAGAATGTGATGCGCCTGCTAAGAAGGCATCGAGGAGGGGCGGAGGAGTAAACGACGAAGGGGGCGACCGACGGAAATGGTGGCGGGAGTCGCCACCCCACTTGGGGGGGAATATGGTAGGACGAACTTCGGAGGAAAAAATTAGGCGAGAACCTGTTTTGATACCATATAGAATGATAGAGTAGATCCAATACCCAAGATGTCTCTTAAGAGAGGCTTTGGAGTTTATTTATAGAGAATTATAATGATAAAGAACACCCAAGTTCGATGTGGAACACATACACCAACAGTTCCGTATAAAATATGTTAAAAGTTTTTTTTTGAAATCTGTTGGACCCCATTTAAGTATAATGAGTATTTCTGAGTCCCACATCGATCTTTCCCTCGTAATTATTTTTACTCCTCTATAAAAGAATGTCTCCGCTTCACATTGAGGTAAGACAATTCACCATCAACATGGTATCAGAAAGAAATTAATCCCGAACCCTCCCTCCCCTGCGGATTCCCGGTTTTGTCCGGCCCCGCCTCTCTCCCCTCCGGCTTTGCCCTTCCCGGCGGCCCTCCATCCTGTGCCCACGGCTCCCTTCCCGGCATCCCTCTCTCCCTCAAGCGGCGCCCCTCTCCCGCGCGGCTCCCCTCTCGGCTCCAGCTGCGCCTGCCTCCTGCGGCCCGCCTCCCTGCACGTTCCTCCAGCGGCGCCCCTCTCCAGCGTGGATCCTCTCCCGGCGGATCCTCTGTGACGACTTCCTCCCCAGGCGGTCCTCTTGTGCGCGCAGCGTCTCCCGCGGATCCCCCGGCGGCTCGCCTCCCTCGTGCTTGCGCCGCTTCCTCGCGCGCCAGCCCCGCCCTCCTAGCGCGCTCGTCCGACGACCTCGCCCGCGGCCTTCCTCGGCGGCCTCCCTTCCCCGGCAGCTCCATCCCGGGCGGCTCCCTTCCACGGCGACTCCCGACGACCCCGCGCCACCCCCGCCCTCCTAGCGCGCTCGTCCAGCGACCTCACCCGTGGACTGCCCCGACGGCCTCCCTTCCTCGGCGGCTCCATCCCGGGCGGCTCCCTTTCCCGGCGGCTCCCGGCGACCCCTCGCCAGCCCCGCTCTTCCAGCGCGACGACTCCCGGCGACCCCGCGTCAGCCCCGCCCTTCCAGCGGTCTCCCGACCTCTTCCGGGATCTCCCATTCTGCCGGTACCTGCTCTCCGGGCGTCTGTCCAGCGCTGAATGACGAGTTCATCCGCAACTTTCGAAGACCTCCCTTCGATGGCTGCCTCGGTCCTGCCTCCTCTTATCACCGCCTCCACCCGCTTGGTCGATGAGTGACTCGACTCCACAAATTTCTCTGTCTGGCGGAAGACCATGCTCATGTCTCTCACCGACATGGACCTCGATTCCCATCTCGAGGATCCACCACCTCTACCTTCTGACCCAAAATATCGTCCGTGGAAGCTTGCGGACAGTAAAATCTTTGTTTTGCTGGTCAATTCAATGGACCGCTCTGTCAAAGACGTCACCCGAACAGCCAACACAGTCAAGGAACTTTGGGATTCCTTGACTCATGTACTCCGAGACCAATAACTTGGCTCGGGTATCTGATCTTCTTCAGCGGTTGTCCCTCCTCCGCCAGCAAACTCGTCCATTTCCCGCATGCTTCATGGAATGGAAGGCTCTACGAGACGAACTTCTTGAGCTATGACCCATTCCACAAACACCTGTGGAAGCATTAGCCCAGCGGGACCAGCTCTGTCTTTTCAGCCTCCATGATCTCAATCCGGAATATGTGACGATGACTACAGAGATGCTAGCCAGCCCCTCGTCCCTAGAGATTCCGCAGGTCTATCATCGCCTTGGAAAGGCTCATCGGGCCTTTGCCCCACCCATCCCTAACCTTGATCACACTGCTCTCCTGGGTCGTGGCGGTGGCCGCCCTACCGACACTCGTGGACGCGGCCGTGGAGACAGCCGACCTCGCCCACTCTGTCATCACTGTGGCAAGCTCGACCACCTGGTTGACCGTTGCTGGGTCCTTCATGGCCGTCCCGCTCCGCATCCACGATAGGGCCAAACTGCGGTCCGAGATGCATCCCCACCTGCTGCCGCTCTTCCTTCATCTTTGGATCTCTCTATGGCTGAGATCCAGCTGATTCACGATCATAGGACCACCTCCCTATTGGGCTCTTCATCAGCATCTCTTGTCCACTCCGGTGGTCCCACTGCATTTGTCAGTCATCGCTCCCCTGCCTGGATGCTTGACTCAGGTGTGTCCGACCATCTTACCGGTGATGCAGGTATGCTCTCCAACTACAGTCCCTATACTGGTTCCTCAGCCATCACTGTTGCTGATGGTTCCACTCTCCCCATTGCCGGTTTTGGTACATGCTCCCTTACCTCATCCCTTCACCTATCCTCGGTGGCCCATGTACCACGCAGTTCGTTTAACCTGCTCTCCATTAGTAAGCTGACCAAGGATTTCAATTGTAATGCTATCTTTACCTCGTCTTCTGTTATGTTTCAGGAGCGGACGACGAACCGGGAACTTGGTAGAGGCCAGCTTTGAGATGTGGTGTACATGTTCGATGGCCTGACATCCGTCGCCTGCACGTCTGTCTCTGCTCGTGCCGTGGACCTCCATTCTTGGTTGGGCCACCCCTCCGCCTCCGCTCTTCATCAGCTTTATCCAGATATTAGTCCGTATTTATCTTTTCATTGTGAGTCTTGTACCTTTGCGAAACACCACCGCACTTCATATTTTTCTCGACTTGACACAGGGGCCTCCAAACCCTTCGATTTGGTTCATTCAGATGTATGGGGTCCCTGTGCCACCTCGAGTCAATCAGGGTATAAATATTATCTCTTTCATTGATGATTTTTCACGTATGACGTGGCTTTACCTTCTTCGAGATCGGACATAAGTTTTCTCCACCTTTCAGACCTTTTATCATGAGATCTGGACACAGTTTTCTATCTCTGTAAAATGTCTACGCTCCGACAATGGGCGGGAATACTTATCCACTCCCTTTCAGCAGTTTTTGCAGGCACACGACATCATCCATCAGACCTCCTGTCTTGATACCCCTCAACAAAATGGAGTGGCCGAGCGAAAACACCGGCATATTCTGGAAACTGCTCGTGCCCTCCTCTTCCACCGCAAGGTGCCTCTTCTCTTCTGGGGTGATGTCATCCTCACTGCTACTTACCTACTCAATCGACTTCTTTCCTCCATCCTTCAGGGGGAGACTCCTTTTCATACTCTGTTCCCCTCTGTTCCTCCTCACTCCCTTTCACCCCGCATCTTCGGATGTCTCTGCTATGTCCGGGACACTCGCCCCAATCTCTCTAAACTTTCTCCCAAATCCCTCCGGTGTATTTTTCTCGGATATTCCCGCACTCAGCGGGGCTACCGGTGCTTCTCTCCAGACTTACGCCGCTATATCACCTTTGCCGATGTCTCGTTTGTCAAGAGCTCTTCTTTCACTCTACCCTCTCCTCATTTAGACACTACCATCGATGAGTGCCTTCCTCTCACTTTTCACCCTCCTTTGGTGTCTCCTCCTACTGGTCATCACTTTGGGAAGGTCTACTCTCGTCGTCCATCGACTGTACCCCCCGTCCAGGCCGAGGACAACATTGTTCCCACTTCGTCCGATGCTCCCGTCACAGTACCCGAGCACTTGCCAATTGCACTCTGGAAAGGTACTCGTTCGTGTTAGACTACTCTATTTACTTCTTCATACAAAGGTTTGTCAGCACTGGAGGCAATCTCTATTCCCCGCACGGTTGGCGACGCCAAGTCACACCTGGGGTGGCTACAAGCTATGCGAGATGAACTGCAAGATCTGGATGAAAACCATACATGGGATCTGGTCTCCCTCCCTGTGGGCAAACAGGCGGTCGGCTGCAAATGGATTTATACGATCCGTCTCAATCCCGATGACTCTCTTTGTCGCCTTAAAGCCCGGCTTGTGCCGAAGGGATTTGCTCAGACATATGACATCGATTACTTTAAGACATTCTCTCCGGTCGCTAAGATGGCCTCTGTTCGTCTATCCATATCTCTGGCTGCTCATCATCACTGGCCGCTTCATCAATTGGATGTCAAGAATGCCTTTCTCCATGGCTTTCTTGACGAAGAAGTCTACCTGTAGCAGCCCCTTGGCTTTCGTGCCTCTGGCGCCGACTCCCATGTCTGCCGCCTCCGTCGATCCCTCTATGGCCTCAAGCAGTCTCCTCAGGCTTGGTTTGGCTGCTTCAGCACTGTCATCACGGCCTTTGGCCTCTCTCGCAGTATGAAGGATCACACAGTCTTCCGTACGACGACGAACAACTGTATCTTGCTGGTGGTCTATGTTGATGATATCATCATCACAGGGAGCGACTTCACAGGAATCGCCCACCTCAAGGCGCACATTCACCACCACGTTCACACCAAAGATCTTGGTCCTCTCACCTACTTCCTTGGCATCGAGGTCTCCCGTTCTGAGGACACTATCTCTCTCTGCCAACGCAAGTATGCTTTTGATATCTTGCAGGATGCAGGATTGAGTCAGGCAACTGCAGTGGAAACTCCTCTTGAGCCTGGGGAACGCTCTCTCCATACCGACTCAGAACCATTTCCTCACCCCGAGAGCTATCGACGTCTGGTGGGTAAACTTAACCACCTCACCATGACACGACCAGACATTGCCTGCGCTGTTGGCAAAGTCAGCCAGTTCATGGAGCATCCAACCAGATCTCAGTGGGATGATATCCTCCGCATTGCCAAATACATCAAGAAAGACCCTGCACGTGACCTTCAGTACTCATATCATGCTCATTTGGATGTTGAGACCTTCTGTGATGCGGACTATGCAGGTTGCCTCGCTACCCGCAAGTCTACTTCGGGATTCGTCGCGTTCTTCGCCGGTAACCTCATCTTCTGGCGCATCAAGAAGCAGACTGTTGTCTCCAGATCGAGTGCAGAGGCCGAATACTGCGCCATGGCCACGGTCACCACTGAGATCCTCTGGTTTCGTCATCTCCTCCATGAACTCGGCTTCCCGGTGAAGACTTCTGCTCATATCTGGTGTGACAATCAGGCAGCCACAAAGATTGCCTCGAATCCCGTCTTCCATGAACGGACGAAGCATATCGAGGTGGACTGTCATTTTCTTCGCCACCATCTGGAGCAGAACCATATCAGCTTTGGCCATATTTCGACGACAGATCAGCTTGCCGACATCTTCACCAAATGCCTTCCCGGAGCTCGCATTGACTCTCTCACTACCAAGTTGGGTATTCACAGCATCCATGGCCCAACTTGAGGGGGAGTATGAGACGATCTTTGTTTCATGTCATCCTTTTTCTTTGTGGGATTCAATCCAAGCTGGGCATGACCAGCTTGAGGGGGAGTGTTGGACCCCATTTAAGTATAATGGGTATTTCCGAGTCCCACATCGGTCTTTCCCTCCTTGTAATTATTTTTACTCATCTATAAAAGAATGTCTCCGCCTCACATTGAGGTAAGACAATTCACCATCAACAAAATCATTTGAAAGAAAGTCAAAAGATACATAAAATGTCTTATAATTCATTTATGTCCATATAAATACACCCATAAAATAATTTTAAGAATACGAAATGGAAGAAAAAGATTTAGAAAATAAATCTTTAAAACATTTAAAATGATGTTTTAAGTTAAAGTGTCTCTTACCTCGAGTCCGACTTGTCATATACTTTATCTTTCCGAATAATAAACTTATGCTAATTATTTATTTGTTTAAGAACATCTTTTAAGTTTATTATTTATTTTATTTTATTTATTGCAATGTTATATACAATTACTTAATCATTTTTATACATCAATTATACATAGAAAAAACAATCATGAAAAATGTTTATGAAAAATGAAGACGGTGGGCTGTACGTACTCATGAGTAACATTTTTATTTTGAGAGGCGGTGATGAAAAACGAAACACAGCGCTTTGTGGAGGTGATAATCCATACGTACACACGAGCGATGTTTTCATTTCTCATATGATAAAAAAGGAGATGAAAATGGGTTGTACCATAATCATAATGACATCTCAGTATATGGAAGATACTGATGTTATTATTTCAGTATGATTAAAGAAGATTTGAAAGAGGTGAAAGAAGAAATAAATTTGAAATATGTCGGTTAAGACTTATACCTTTTACTCAAACAATCTCTTTGACTTACACCTCAAGCCTTCTAGGTTTGGTCTTTTAGTGAGACCAAGACCTTTAGGATGTGAGTGAAGTTGAGGAGAGACTTGGGTAGGGTTTGACTGAACTAGAGTGGTCAAAAGGTGTGAGGAAGTGAGAAGATGAGTCGCTATTTTATAAGTGAGGGGAGAGATATTCTTGAAATTACTTAAAACATTAAATTAATATAAATTAATTTTCATGGACAAATGACTTCAAATTGATATAATTTGAAGATAATATGAGCATGAGTCAAAATATTTTCATCCAATAAAATTTGGATAAGTTTAGGTGATGTTTTCACTTTTATCTTTTTGTTTTAACTCGTGTTAACCCTTTTGATAATTACTGCGACATCAAAGTTTGTTTACACCATAAGAGTCAAGAAAGTTACTATAAAGGGACTAATGATCCATAAATAGACCATGGATGATATTCTCAACCATATCCCATTCACTTGGCCAAAGATAATTTTTTTATGAATTTTAAATTATTTAATAAAATATTGTTTATTATAAAATATCATTAATTTCATTTTTGGAACTTTTCATTTAATTTGACTTTAATGACATCATGATAGTAATGGAATTCAAATATAAACCTTTCACATACCTTTAATATGTCATGTTGATTTATAAAATTCACGAGACATTAAAACTCACCCAAACAATATTACTTTTAGAGTTTTTAAAACTATTTATTTGATTTTTCTACTGGTTACACGATCACTGTGTCGGCGTTGCGTAAGCATTTAAGGTAATTATTTCATCACAAAAAATTAAAAATAAATTACCATGATAAAAACAAATCATTTATCTTTTAATTAACCATTTAGAACTGAAAATAACCTGATCAGGATCACGTACCAGGAGAGGGTTACTTTTTATATATTGGAATAGCCACAATGGCTGATTCTCAAGCCTACGGTCGAACTAACAATCTCCATTCCTTTAGCTCCCCAACCCCCTTTATATAACAACCCCCCTAAGAACTTGTGGCCCCCTAACATGTTCCTTTTTATTCCCCAGTATATTCCCCCTAACCACCCCAGTTGACCCCTATATTCCTTTTGACCCAAGCACCTCTTGAAAATCACATTGTCCTCAAGGTGAGACATACAATAAAGATCTGTTGTAGGTAGTGCGGTTGCCAACCCCCTTCTTTGCTCGCCCAGTCGTGCGTCGAGCGGCCCACTTGGTTGTCCAACTCTCCTTGGCTCGTGTCCACTGCACTGGGTGCGGTTGTTGGCTTGGACCTGCTCTTGTTCACAGACATTCCATGCAATCATCCAGATTGCTCTTGAAAATTTAGATGTTGGCATGCCCATCGTGTAACGAGTCAGTTCTTTCATCAAGCCAGAGTTCGGTGGCCACGTTCGGGCAAAGTGGTGCTCATAGAGAAGGTATTGCAGGTCCTCAGGAGGCGAGTCCAATTCCTTGGTAACTACGGGTGTGAACTCATCTCCCTGCGACACCTTCCTTTGGCGCATCTCCTCAGCTGATACGGTCGCTTCATACCAATTCTGTGCGAGAAGGTCCTGTGGATCCTTATTGATGAACGCAGGTCGCGCTTTAGAATGCTTGGTCGTCGGAGAAGATCGAGTCACCTTGAGCTGCTGCACCGTCACGTCAGTAACTGTATTTTTTGTTGAAACCTCAGTCTGCCCCGACGTCGGCATTGCCTGCCCCCACTCTTGCACTCTTCCATGAAATTTTTCTGAAAGAACCACGTGTCGCCCTTGTGGCTGACTGAACCGAACTTCGTTGTTCTCAGGCCCTGTTGTTTTCTCGATTACCTCAAAACACGCTTCAGATCGTTTGGACGGCAAACAAGGCCGGTCGACCTCGAACGTCCAGACTGCCCGCCGCTTTTCCGATTCCTTGTCGCCGCCGTGGTTCAAACGCTTGCCGACCTCCTCCATAACTAGCGGCGACCGAGTCACGTTCGCTTGCATAGGGAGCCTGAGTGAAGTAGACGAGACTTCTGCCTGTAGCAGGTTGGAAGTAGGTAATTTAATGTTGCCAATAATTGTTTTCGCCAGAACCGTGGTCCGTCCCTACGTCCGTTCGGTCTCAGCCGTTACGTCATGTCCCTGCGTCACCACTTTCACCTCGTGCTGCTGCGTTATCTCCCGACGTCACACCCATCGCAAAAGAGGTTCTCGAAACTCAACTTCTTCGTGCTGTTCAGCGTGTTCATGCCATTTCTGATCCCACACTCGCTGACTCTGCTGGATCGATGCGAGCGTAACGTTTATATGCTTCAGTCAGTGTTCCTCACCGTCCATAAGCGTCGCCATTGTCATTGCTCCCCTGAAAGAAATTTACCTAGCAGTGTTGACTTCCTACAGGGCGCTCCTCTCTGACAGAGGCTCCAACAACGATCGTGAGGGATTTGCCAGGGTGCCTCCTATTGCTTGATCGGAAGTTCCAGCAGTGCTCTCCTCCCATGTGAATGTTATCCGACAGTGCGCCTCCTCTGAGCAACGAGGCGACAATTGCAAGTCGGACCAAGTGATAAGGATCACATACCAGGAGAAGACTACATTATATTAGAACCAAGCAGACTGGAATTACAGTGGAGGTAGAAGAATAAGCAGAGGGATGAATGCGAAGGGAGAAAATTAGGAGGCACTTGCATTCCCGCCCAAGCCACAATGGTTGATTTCCAAGCTTACGACCGAACTAACAATCTCCCTTCTCTACTCTAGCTCCCCAATCCCCTTTATATAACAACCTCCCTAACAACATGTGGCCCCAACATATTCCTTTTTATTCCCCAATATATCCCCCCTAACCACCCTAGTTGACCCCTATATTCCCTTTGACCCAAGTACCTAACGTAACCTCTTTTTATCACCGAAAAAAATTTAGAGATTTTTAAACAAAGAGAGTAGCATTTTGTTTTTATTATTTATTTAAAAATATATTAAGGTTTTTATCAAGGGCAAGTGGTAAAAAATTGCCCTATTTCCAAGGCTTTGATGGTCATGGTCAAAACACGTTGATATGATGATTTCATATGCAATTAATTAGATTATTTCTAATTAAAGGTGGCTTATGTTACTTCAAGATCAAATGAGACTTTTAAATTACTTTATTTAATGAAAATAAATGACTGTTACAAAAATCAGTGTTTTTCACTATTCACTGAAAAATCAATCTTTTCAAAGAAATACCAAAATTTCACCCTGAACTAATTTTGATATGATGATTTCAAAAAATGATGTTTATTTTGTCAAATTCAAATTCTTAAATTTAGAAATTAAAGTTTTAAATAAAAGCTTATAATATAGGAAAACAAGTTTAATAAGAAAATTATTTCCCTTTTGATTGAAAAATTACTTAATATTTTTATAATGAATATAATTATTCAAAATCTAATTCATGAATATTAATAAGACATGAAATTGACTGTTAACTTTACCTAGGTTACATAAGAAATTCCATAAAATTTGGATTTTTTTTAAGAAAAAAACAATGCATAGATTTTGAAGATGCTAGTGTCATGAAGGGAGATGATGATTTACTTTATATTGGTGTTGGTTGTTGTAATTCAGATTCGTATTAGAAGTGAGCGATTGATTTAACACCTTCATACCATTTTACACCAGAGAATTATTTTCATGATATGAAGAAGGTGGTTTTCGTAGATTGAATATGAGTAATTTGTTGATGTCATTGGAGTTGGTGATATTTATTTTGTTGGAATCAGGACCTTTCACAACTGGAAACAAAGTCTAGTTTGTGTTTGTTGTCATTCCATATTGGGTTGATCAGGGAGTTTGCAAGACAAGTCATATTACAGTACAAGGTGACTACAATGTTGAATGTGACGTCATTTCTCAGTATTTGCCAAATTTTTGGACACAAAATCAGGAGGATGGAGTAAGGTTCGCGAAAGATAGTTTTCTGGGATTGAATCTTCTCAAATATGGTAAAGACATAAGTTTCGCGATGATTGGGTTTCACGAAGACTGAGTTTCGAAAAAGGTTGAGCTTCATGAAGGTATGGAGCTTCGCGAATGTGCAATGGAAAGACAGTGTTCTTCGCGACTATAACAAGCATCGCGAGTGCGCGATGGGTTGACGATGTTCTTCGCGACTACAAGAAGCTTCACAAGCGGGTTAAATTTCATTGGAGTTTCGTAAATAAAAGAGCTTCGCGGACAGGATTTTGGAGTTTCATGAAAAATTCCTTGAGAGCTTGAGATCTTTGCGAAAAGATGAGCCTATAAATAAGCGGCTACCCTCACTTCATTTTACACGAAAATAATTGGAGAAAATGCTGAATCGTTTTGAATTCATGAAAGCTGAGAGCTTCGCGAAACAGGTATTCATTGTGAGCCTGAGCATCGTGAAAAGACTGTCTTAGTCTTGACCAATGCTTAGGTATCTCGAAAAAAAGAGTTTCATGATAACTGGTTATTCTGCGATGACTTAGTGTTCTGCGAAGGTTGTGAACTTTGCGAAGGAGCTTTGCAAACAATAGTGTTGAGAATGTGGTTTAAGTGAACAAGTGCTTTCAAGTGCATCAATTTAGGACTATGATGCAAACAGAGTCTCGTGTTAGTTAGAGACAAAGACTTAAATGCCAATAAACGACTTTAAATTCGATAAACTGAGTAAGACTTCACCCAAAGCGGTGGGTTAAGGGGAGTCGACAGAAGTGTTCCGAGGGAGACAATGTGCTATCCCTAAAATCTTGTAAATGCAGTGTGTTTGACACAAAGTGACTGTGTTTGAACTTTTGTATTCCACAACTAGTGAAGATTAATGGATTTAGGTACAACCGACACACCGTCAGTGTATGCTCATTGAACCAGCCCTTAGTGATGAATCAAATAAAACTACTGTGTTGTCGCTCTGCATGTGATTGTTTGATTACTGCATAATTCAACCAGATAGGTTTAACAAGTTTCTACCAACGTGAGGACAAGATCCATCACTTTAAAATAAAAAGATGACATCCTGATTCACCTCTCTCCTCTTAAGGTATTCCGGGGTCCTACATATTTCACTATGAATGAATGTTGTACGTTGATGTTGAGGGATGTGTGACATGTGTTAGGTATGCGTCATAAAATTTTATCTGTTTTTTTCTTGATAATAATGGATTTAAGGGTTCTTTTAGCAATGAAAGATGCAAATTATCGAGAGGTTTCATGGTTTATTTGCGAGGCGTGATGATTGACAAACTTCATAGGACTGAAGTAAAGGTGTTTTATGGAGCTGTTAATGTAGCTATGAAGTGGATTTCATTAGATTCGTGTCACAAACTGTTGTCTTGCATGAGCTGAAGACCCTTGAACGGTTTGAAGAAGGTTTGGGAGCAAGAGCAGGTTAGGCAGAGGTGTTTTAGTTCTTATACTTGATTCTTTTTTTTCGTTCAGAGTGTTATTAGACAATAAAAGATTGAAGTTGAAAATCAGAGTGGTGTGTGGCCAGTTTAAGATGATGATAGTCATATTGTTTCTTTGGAGAATATTAAGCAGGGGAGACAAGACAATTAATTGCTGCAAATGCCCCAGATTACATTGCAATCACTATTATGAGGGAATCTTATGTAATTGGTTCAGATATTGTTCAATTTAAAAAATATGGGGAGAGATGTGAGATATTCTTTGTTGATGGAATTTATGGTTTCCTAAAATCTATGGTTTCCAGAGATTCATGGGAGTGATTTTTACATAAGTTTTTTCTATGTTGTCTTTGTAATTCAAGTTTGGCCATTAACTTGAATTTTATATATTTGATTTTATTTTTTCTGCAAAATCACTTTTCTTCCATTTATTGTCGGATTTTCTCATAAATATTTGTGCAAGTGTTTCTTTTGGAAAAGGATGCCCCGTCGACCTTGTGGGTGGGCTGTCTAAATGGCGTGGCGTGGCTTAAGGAGGGCTTGATGAGGGGTGAGAGCCACATTTGGGGGTGTGTGGCGAGGAGTAGTTCGCAATGCTTGGAGGAGGGCTGCCCTGGCCCCTGGGAAGGGACTAGTACTAGGTTAGAGAGAGAGAGAGATCCAGGCTGTGATACCATGTAGAATATCTAAATGAGAGATGAAACACTTTATAAATAAACCAGAGACATAGGAGAAACCTGATGATGTTTTCTAAAACCAAACGACCCTTATTCTTTGGTTTATGGTAATTGATGGAAATAAAGGATCAACAACTCTGGCCCAAAATAAAGAAGTCCATCCAGTTTCAAAGTGGTGTATTACATTGTTAAAGATTCCATGTTATCTGTAATATTGCCAGTGGCTTGAGCCAATTAGTTTGAGTTGTTCAATTTTGATGTTTTTTATTTTATTTTGAGGGACTAACTTGCAATGGATTTGAATATGGATGATGGTGCAGCCATCTTTCTTTGGCAAGGGTTCAAATAAATTCTTGCCCCCATCAAAGAAGCATGGATCAAGCATCGTGCGTTCCTTTATTTTTGGGCGAGATGACAGCAATAGCAGGGACAACATGGTAATGTCAGATGATTCTTCAGACAAGGTTAGTTTTCATTTGTTTCATGCATCCATCCATACATACATATATACATTTTGTGATGATATTTACTAAATCAATGATCAGTGAGGAAAATGAAATTTGCAATATGGAAATCAGTCTACCATTTGAAAACTAACAATACTTTTAATTTTTAAAATGTCTGGTCCTTAATTAAATGCTCAAAATGATCCTCACAACATTTTTTGAACGCTTTTTTACACTCCATTGCTGTTTATGCAGTCGATGGTGGAGAATATACAACCTCGGAATTCTTCAGCAAAGTTTGTGAAGCCACAGCCGAAACCCAGCAGCCTCAGCACAAGAGTTGATGCCGAAACAATGCCGGGCGCATCGCTCTTCGAGATTTTACAGCATTCGTCCTCACTCTCCAATGGCTGTTCTCGTGATGAAAGGAACAATCTGTCTGAAACCGTATTTTCTGCATTCAAATGCACAGGAAAACCAGTGAAGGTAAGAGAGGAGTAATTGGTAACATCTGGGCCTTGCCTGCAAGATTGTTGTTGTAATGTGATTTATTTGAATGCCTGATTTTGCCTAATATTCCATGAGCCAAACATTTCTTTTCATGCTTTTGTTATCTTGTTGTTCTTACCCTTCACAAGAATTTGTTCTGGGTGGTTTTTCACAGCTGTTGAGTTCAATTTTCCCTCATGCGCCCAACACATAAGAGTCTCAGGGAATTATTTTGTTTTTTTACTCATTTTATTTTCAATAAATCAGGGTTTTAATCCTGAGAGATATTAGGAGCCATTTGTTCTTTATTCTCCTATAGATTCTCTCATACCCAGTTTGTAATTGAGGTTATGTATTTGTCAATTGTTTGGTGTGTTGGAGTTGTTTTTGAATGGATTTATGTTGGAAGTGTTTTTGAAGCAATTTAAAGTGGAAAATAGAAAGCAGAACGAAAAATGGGTTTACAAATCATGTTTTATATGTTAAAAAACAATATCATTTTTTTGATTATTGTTTCCATTATTATAGCTATATTCAAATTAAAATTTCTAGAAATGCAAAATAATGATTGTTTTTAAATAATCAACTATATTAATTTTAAAAATGTAATTAATATTGTTATGATAATTAATTCACTTTTCTACAAATCATGTTTTTACAATTATTTATTTTTTGTTTTTGATGGTTCCAACACCAAATGATGGCTCGATATTTTAGCCCCATTTTTGTCAAATGGTTCACAAATGGTTCTTTATGATTCAATTTCTATTCAATCTGAGCTTAATATAGTTAAAGAATACTTCACCAAATCAATTGAGGAGAAAGGTGAATCTTCACATGCTGGTGAGATGAAAAACTCCAACATACAACCGTTTCTAATATTTCCCAAATCAGATCTTTTGCTAACAATATAGGTTCTAAAAGTAATCTTGAACCTTTTCAGACCAAAGAGAATGAGAGAAAATATTTCATACCAAAAGAAAAATGATGTCAACAAAATCACAACCCCTATGAAAAGGCTCAAGAAGGACAACAACATCATTATAGATAGATTTAGAATCAACATCATCACTAAATTGGTTGTAATTTTCAAACGAAAAGTACGTTTGACGAGCTGTCTGCGACGTTGGGATCTTTGTGACGAGGTGGTCTTTTTGAGATGACTACGTGATTTTTTATTATGGATCAGTGTAGGTGAGGAGTTTCTCTTTATTCTTTTCTCGAAGGTTCAGTGTGACATTGCGTCCATATCACTGGACAACAATCCCCTCTACTGGCCGAGTCCCGGATAGAGTTGTGGAATCCCTCTTTGGGACCAGAGCGATCCTCTATCACCCTTGATGGAGTTTTGTGGGAATTGACGTGACCTTCGAGCGCAGGGCATTAATCCTCCATCCAGTGGGCCGTATTGGTAGGGTTTTCAGTATTCTCGGTGGAGAATGCCCTACGATACGAGCCCCATCGGTAGGGTTGTCGGTATTATCTGAGAAGAATCCCCTACGTTGTGGATTAATACAGATTGGGTTGTCGATATTCTCTTGGAAGAATCCCCTCTCTGTATAGCATGACCTTGACCAGTGTATTCTCTTAGGGCAGGGCCCAAATTAGTGGGACTTCTTTGTAAGAATCCTCGATGACATCAAGGCTCGAGGAGTGAGTTCTTCCGAAATGAGCGTGTCTTGAGCATAATTTTGTGGGTGATGTTTGGTTGTGATATCGAGACTCCGTGTCTTAGCGAGGCCGAATGTCTCAGGGAAAATTTGTGACGTATCAAGACCAAGTGTTCTCCCGGATACTTTTAGTAAACATGTTCTACATGCTTACTATCAAATGGCCCGAGGAGTGAGATCTCCCGGAACGAGCGTGCTACGAGCGGAACCATATGGCTGGTAGTGGATGAGACCTTGATTCTTGGAATCCTTTACGAGTATGCCTAGATGTTCTTGTTATATGTGTTGCATACATGTACCTGTGTTGAGCTGACTATATTTTCTTTGTGATGTTCCCGTTGTAGCCTTTTACCTTGTGTTTCAGGGTGTTCTACTGAGTATTATTTTACTCACCCCTGTAAGGGCTTTGCTCGCACGTGTCGTGTCTTGTGTAGACGATCGACACTTTGATGGAGTTCTTGGTAGATCGGGGCCAGGTGGTGCCTTGAGCGTCCCGACAGATGAGGTGTGCTTCTGTGGCTTTAGACGGCTGTTTCAGTACCTACCCTTCAGGTAGTGTTTTCTGCGGAGGAGTTCCAAGGACTTGTACCTTTTTACTTTTCCTTTTGGTTGGGCCTGTATTCTGACCCTGTTTACTTTTAGTTTTCTATTTTTGTACTCTGTGTTGGTATCTTAGTGGCATGCCTATTTGTTTACTTAGTGTTTCTAGTTTCAGCACTTTCGTTTGGAGATGTGTGCGTGTGTACAAGTACTTAGGCAAATGCCTCCCATTTGTGGGATATGCCTACTCGGTACTAGTCGCCAGCCCCTGGTCTGTGGGAGGCAGACTTGGGGTAGTCATGACACAAGCCCCACTGGGACAGGTCGTGACATAATGGTTTTAGAGGAGGTCGATTCTACCTTAAGGACCAAGAGTCTGTGTGTTTTGGTTTGGGGCAACAATGTTAAATGTTTCGAGTTCGGCTTTCGGGCCAGAGAATCCAGTGTTGGTGCGGCGACCGACGTATCCATACACCAGGAACCTGAATTCCGATTTTCGACTCAGTACATGAAAACACTAATTACATGGGAAAAATGATGGTTCATGCATCATATATGAATGAGTTGTGTTTTCCATGTCCTTCTTGAGTCACCTCACCAGGTATACTATATTGACCGTGGTACATCTTGTTTTACTTCAAGATGCTTCCACATAGACAGCCAACCAGGATTCCACTGCGTGATCACAAGGATGATCCATAGGTAATGAGATATCGATACATAGATTTGTACTAGAGATGGAACCTCCAGGTGGTGTACCAGCTATACCACCACCTGTAGAGTAGCATATGGTACCTGTAGTACTAGTAGATGAGATGCGCATGCTGAGCACACATCACGAGTTTCAGCGACAAAGATCCCTCAGGTTCCGAGGTGAGTTCGACTCTCAGGTGGCTGAGGAATGGCTTGAGGTGGTGATCGAGTTTTCCATCCAGTCAGGACACTAGCAGATCAGATGGTGGTCCTGGCGGCAAACCTTCTACATGGCTCGACAGGGCAATGGTAGAGTTTAGATTACCCTATCTTACGATGAGGTGACTCTTCCGTGGGCATAGTTTGAGAATCATTTTCATAGGAGTTCTTACCCTAGAAGCTAAGGGCTATGCGTGCCCAAGAGCTTCTAAAGCTCTGACAGGATGCATGTCGATATTTGAATATTCATTGAGGCATACCGATCTTTCCAGGTACTCGATGAATACGATACATGACCAGTGCTTTAGGGCTCAAACCTTCTAGAAAGATGTGTTTATGGACACCGAGCCAACATTATCCCTCTGTGCATTCCTACTTATGCTAGGGTTCTAGATAAAACCTTTGTGGTTGAAAGTCCCTTGGATGAGCGGATACAGCCATTGAATGTCAGCAGTGGGCAAGCAAGGGAAGAGACCTCGGGAGCATGAAACCCACATCAGTCTCAGAGACCGGATGTGTGAGACGTTCTGAGAGGAGGTCCCAAGATAGGGAATCTACAACTCAGGGCTCATAGGGTGAGTCCAGTCGGTCTGGAGAGAGGCAATGCTTTTCATGTGACAGCTGAGGACATCTCACTAGAGATTTTCCGGCCCATCGTACTGATGGAAAGGAAACGGTGGACGAGCCACTGAGGAAGAGGCAGTAATAGGAACAGATGGATATGTAGGGTGACAAATGTGGTAGAGGAGTTGGGAGAGTAGCAGGAGGTGATATACATTTCGACATGTTACCACCATCGCCCCCACGTGGTCCACGCCAGGCTCAGGGAGCTGGAGGAAAAGGGAGGGGACAACTGCACGCAGTTGAGGCATATGACCCAAGGGCTCTAGGAACGATTCAAGGTACGATCTATGTCTACTCTTAGCTGACGTATTGATAGACACAAGTGCTAATCATTCTTTCTTGTCATGAATCTTTCTCAAGACCTAGAGTTTCCGGTTAAACCGTTGACTTGACCCTTACGTCTGGAGATACCTATGAGAGGAGACTCGATAATCACACCTATGCCTATAGTTTTATCTAACCCTTAAGGCAAGAGTTTCGGTTGGAACCTCTTGGTGGCAGCGTCGAGGCCTTACGACGTCATTCTTGGTATGTATTGTTTATTGACAGTCCATGCTCAGATTGGGTGTTTTAGGCAAAAAGTGCGGTATGTTCGTAGAGATGGAATGAAGTTTTTCTTGGTTGATGAAAAAGGAAACTCAAGCAGCACAGGATGAAATCTTGCATAGGAGGGTGCAATCGATCACTCATGAGTCGGCTAGCCTTACCCTTGGAGCAGTAGATGTTATGAGTTTTCAAGTTTTCAGCAGTAGCGACAGAGTACGAGGAAGTCTTCCCTGAAGATGTTTCATGATTACCTCCCCGCATGAAGATAGACTTCTGCATTGTTTTACACCCCGGAATGACATCGATATTAGCATCATCATATCAGATGACTTCCACAGAGCTTCACGAGCTGAGGGTGCAGTTGGAGGATTTAAAAAGGAAGGACTTAGTAAGACCTAGTGTTTTAGGTTATGTGTGGATTGCCGATGCTTTAATCAAGTGACCATGGAGAACGAGTATCCACTGCCAATGATCGTTGACCTCTTCGTTCAGTTGAGACAGAGTTTGGATGAGCGCCCCGATCTTGAGTTTTCTAGAGGGAGTCGAATACGTAGTGTTCTGCGATGCATTAGGGACCAGACTGGGTTGTATCCTGATGTAGGGGCAAGTGGTGATTGCCTACGGTTCGTGATAGTTGAGACTGCATGAGCAGAACTATGCGATCCATGATCTTGAGCTAGCAACAGTGGTCTTCGCATTGAAGATGTGGTGATATTATTTAATGGGGGATCAATTTTTCATCTACTATGACCACAAGAGCATCAGGTATATCTTTTTTCAGAGGGATCTGAGTTTGAGACAAAGGCAGTGACTAAAGTTCCTCCAGGACTATGACTTCAAGATTGTCTATACTCTTGGAAAGGGGAACGTGGTGATAAATGCACTCAGCAGGAGATCCATCCAACGGCCTGAAGGCCTTCAATTTTTTTATTAAAGATAAATACCCTTTTAAGGGAATAAGGGGGAAACCCAGACATCATGGACATAAGACAAAACACGACCCGAAGGTCAGAGAGAGAAACACTAGAAAAACAACATGAAGCTGCCCCACCCCAGCAAATAAACATGATGAAGCCATTCAACTTTGCATGACAGTTCAACAAGAAAGTGTCCTGTGTCAAAGCACATGCCCGATTCGATGGCTGACGCCATACCCTCTCAAACAACCAAATTCGAAAAGCCCTGCAAAGATGAACCGCCAGCTCAAAATCCTCCTCTGAAGCTGTTCCATGTGGTAAGTCCAGCTGCATCGCCAACCCTATTGCTCGAAGACCAAAAATTAGCCTTCAAGGAGCAGACAACCCCCACATTCAGAAAAATCAACAAAGACAAAAAAACCAATCCACTCCACGGAACAACCAACACATCCATAGAGCAAAAGATCACAACAAGAACCAAACACCGCAGACAGAAAAAACAAAAGTATTGCACAAAACCATCACCAATGCAGAGCCATCACAAACCAGAACACAACAGTAGGGGAAGCCTTCGCGCCCTGCCAAATGCTTGCACCTCAGGTGACAAACCATCACCGAATGAAAAATACACCACAACACAGTACTCCCTTTGAACCGCATCCACATCAGAAACTCGAAGAGGCAGACACACCAAGGAGCAAGAAGCCGAGCCAACGCCACCCAGGGCTGGATGACCCAACGACCTCACCGAGAGAGCATCGCCGATGAGGGGATCCGAGACAGCTGAGCCAGAAGCACCGCTCTGGGCTGAGATTGGGAAGAACTGAACCCTGGAAGAACTCTCACCGGAGGCCGAAACGAGGAGACCATGGCAAGCAGAAGAAAGGAAGACCAGTGAGAAGAGGCAGAGCCGCACTGAGGACGACAACGCCACGAAACCACCAAACGCCCTTCACCAACCAAAAACAAAACCATGTCGGAAGAAGACCACCACAAATGAACCGAGCCAAAAACCCATTGCCACCAACGCTCGAGGAGACTGAAGATCCACCCAAAGCACCCAGGCGAGACATGCGGTTGCAACCTCAGACTGCATTAGACCGGCTCTTGACCACGAATTTCACCGCGTCGCCATGGAAGCCGAGCCCACCGAAGTTCTGGATCGACGCCGCAGAAGCCCGTTTACAATCCACGACATCGCCAGAGAACCCGCGAACCTTCGACGACGCTGAAAACAGAATCGAACCGCATCGTCGCAACAGCAGGATGAGCACGCCACAAACTTATTGAGAACCGAGGATCAGAGCCGCAGCGGACCGAGAACAGAATGGCGACGATAGTGAAACCCTAGGGCCGCAGAGGAGCCCCTTATGGGAGCATCTTCCCTTCCACTAAATAGAAACTCCAGTAGGAGATCCATCTTGCAGCTGCTGAGTGAGTCGTCAGAACAGTTGGCCGCACTGCAGATATCCTTTGTGGATGGTGATGAAGCAGCTCACCTTCAGTTGATGGTTTCCACCCCTCCACTCTTACAGTGAGTCAGGGGTCACAACTTGGGGACATCGACTGTGAGACCTGATATGCTCAGTTGTCCACATGGTAGGTCCTTGATGGATATTCGATAGGTGGGGAGGACGTCGTTCTCTTTAGAGGGCGCACAATTGTGCCAGTGGCGTTGTGAGAGGACGTTCTGAGGGAGTTTCACACATCCCCTTTGGCGGTACATTTAGGTGTGGAAAAGATGTACCAAGATCTTTGACGTCAGTTCTGGTGGTCGGGGATAAAGAAGAAGGTGGTAGAGTTTGTTTTTCGGTGCCTCACTTGTCAACAAGTGAAGGAAAAACATCAGATTCCAGCAGGCTTGACTCAGCCACTCGAGGTGCCAGAGTGGAAATGAGATGAGATATTGATGGACTTAGTGATGGGTTTACCACTCATGTCCAGGGGACACGATACCATCTTGGTGATCATTGACCGACTTACCAAGTTGGCCCACTTATTACTTATCCAGGTGCAGAGTTTAGTAGAGAGCTTGAGATGCCTCTACGTGCAGGAGATAGTTCGACTACATGGAGTTCCATCGACGATTGTTTCAGATCGTAATCCTCACTTCACATCCCGTTTGTTGAGGGGATTGTAGGAGGCGTTTGGGACTCAGTTACACTTGAGCAGAGCGTTTCATCCATAGGCGAATGACCAGACTAAGTGGACCATTCAACAACTGGAGGGAAATTCTACGGGCTTGCATGTGAAAGTTTTGGCTGCAGTTTGGAGGATCTCCCACCTCTGGTGAAGTTTGCATACAACAACAGCTACCCCTCCACTATCGGTATGACACCATTTGAGCCTTGGTACGGGCGACCCTGCAGGTCACCACTTTGTTGGACTGACTCAGGAGAGTCGACACTCATGGGCCGAAAGTTGGTGCAGGCGACTACAGAGAAAGCGTTGGTCATCCAGGAGCGGATGAAGACTGCACAGAGCCATCAGAAATATTATGATGATAGGCGATAGAGGCCTTTGGAGTTTGAGGAGGGAGACCACGCGTTCCTTCGGGTCTCCCCTCGATGCGGGATATGAAGATTTGTCTGGGACGACAAGCTATCTCTTAGGTTCATCAAACCTTTCCTAACACTGCGTAGAGCTGGCCTGCACGAGCACCCATTTAGAAGCTATTTCAGTTTTTTAGGAAAATTGCTCACGCGCACATGGTTTCCATTAGAGATAGCTTGTTGTCCCGACCATAACCCTAGAGTTTTCGTAAGGCAAGGAGAAGGAGGTTCTCTCACCGCCGACGACGGATTGGAGGTCAGAACTCAGATCAAGCATCAAAGAATGATGAAAATGTGGATTCGTTCTTCATCAGTGATCGATCCAAACCCCAGGTAGGGCGTGTGTTTTAAGTTCTTTCTTTTCCCCATTCTTGGAGTTAAACGAAGAACGCAGATCAACCCAAGAACAGGTTGACTCGCAGTTCACTCATTCTTACGGGAGGGATTATTTGTGGGAATTATGTTGGGGATGATTTTTATTATGGTTGTTTATTTTGATCGTTCTTACGGAACAAATCGAGGCTGGAACGAATAAATGACCGAGGTTCATTCCTTGGGTTTCTATTTGTGCATTTCTCCCCCAATCGTTCTTCACGTTCTTAGTGTTCTTCGCAGTAATATGAAAAAAAATTCATCGCATGTCCGTTTCTTGGCACAACGACCCGAAATCAGAGATCAAACATTGTGATGACCCAACAGAGGTGCACCGGCGATAGAGGCATACAGATTGACGAGTTTCAGGAGTAATATCCCTTCGAGCATTTTTTGGCAGAGGTGGAGGCCACAGAGTAGGCGACACGGGGGGAGCTAGGGCGCGTCGTCCATGGAACATGGTGGTTGTGCTGACCAGGAAGCGCACGTGGATGGGTCGCGTGCATGGGAAGGGCTGGCCCGCTCATGCGGGTTGGGGTGAAGAAACCGGGCCACCCTGGGCGGCCTGGTGGGATGGACCGCTCAGCCCATTAGGCCGAGCCAGTTCGGGCCGGGTCGGGCCGGGTCAGACCTGGACCGGTTCAGACCCATTTTTACTAAATTGGCCATAACTTTCAAACGAATGGTCCGTTTGATGAGCCGTCTGCGGCGTTGGGACCCTTGAGATGAGGTGTTCCTTTTGGATAACTAGGTGAGTTTTTAGTATGGACCAGTGTAACTGCGGAGTTTCCTTTGGTTCTTTCCTTGAGGGTTCAATGCGACACTGCGTCCACATCACTGGACATCAATCCCCTCTAGAGGCCGAGTCCTAGATAGAGTTGTTGCATCCCTCCTTGGGACTAGAGTGATCCTCTATCACCCCTGATAGAGTTTTGCGGGAATTGATGCGACATCCGAGCGCAGTACATTAATCCTCCATCTAGTGGGCCGTATCAGTAGGGTTCTCAGTATTCTCAGTGGAGAATCCCTTACGTTACGAGCCGCATCAGTAGGGTTGTCGGTATTCTCTGAGAAGAATCCCTTACGTTGTGGATTAATACAGATTGGATTTTCGGTATTCTTTGGGAAGAATCCCCTCTCTTTATAGCATGACCTTGACCAATGTATTGTCTTTGGGTAGGGCCCAAATTAGCGGGACCTCTTTGTAAGAGTCCCCAATGGCATCAAGGCTCAAGGAGTGAATTCTCCCATATAACGTCCTAGTTCTGGGTGCTGCCCAAAGGTGCCCCGTACCTGGTTGGTCACATGGCCTCAAGCACATTTCCCTGAATTCCAGAGGCTGTCGACTATCAGTGAGAGCTTTGAGTGTGATAGTGGAGAAACTATGTCCTCATTGGCAGAGTAACACTGCAGAAACAAATAGTAAACAGTAACAGAAGCAGTAATACCATACAACAAGTAAACAACAGAAGACTCATAGTAAATAAACAACTGGAGCACATATATAAATGATGCATGTCACATATGTATAGGAAAGAAGCCAAACATGTCACGATGCTGGAAATACAATACTAAACCAAAGTAAAAAAGAAACAAGTAAACTCCAGTAGCATCGCAAGCCTCAGCTTGGTCCCGTGCTCTCCAGCTCCAACAGAAATCAAATACCTGATAAAGAAGGGAACTTTCCCTTATCTATACCTGCAACCATATAATTTGTTTGGGTCGAAAAGTACAACCCAAACATGGTGTGAGATGAATCCCAATAGGCAACCGCCAAAAGATCTGTGTCTAATTGTCAGTGAATATATATAGCAGGTAATATGCAGAAATGAATCAATAAACTAGGAAGTACTTAGAAGTAAACAATCCTATAGTTTTCAATTACATTCTTTTACATTTAATAATTATTCAATCCATTGAATAATGTAACCTTGGGATCTAGCCAAAGCTCTATATCCCCTAGTATAAAAATAACAACAGACGTCTCAAAAGACCATCTAAGCAATCAAGAGAGACCGAGTCCAAGCTTGTGCTTTGGCTTGGCAGACTCTTCATAATCATACAATCATTCAAAAGAAACCCTCTGGAAAAGTTCTCACTGTCTAATCCCCTCTGGTTTCACATATCATCAAATTAATAAATAATAAAGACCCTCTGGGAAAGCTCACACGGTCTAACCCCGTTGGTCTCACATAATACTATTCATTTACAAACAACCACCCAGGTAGCTCTCATGATCAATACCCCCTTAGTCTGCATTATAATGACCCCCTGACAACTCTCACAGTCAATGCCCTGCGGTCCAACATTTATTTAATAATGACCCTCTGGGTAGCTCTCACAATCTAACCCCTCTGGTCAATGACCCACGACAGCTCTCACAGTCAATACCTCTGGTCAATCATAATAATAATTCATTATTAAAAGATCCTACTTCGGGAAGCTCTCACAGTCAATTCCCCTTGGCCATACTTTCATAATGCGAAACACATGCATTTCATATAAAAAACAACTCCATCCTAACAACACTAGACATGGAAAACAAATCGGCCTAACATGCTTTCTAGACTCAACGACCATAACCAAAACAAACATGGGAAACACCTCTATAAACAAGGTAGTAAACCTTATGCACAATCAATAACCCTTTCTCAGTCAAACAAACCATAGTAGACATTAAACAGGGTTAAATTCCAAAACATGAAATACCCTAAACAAGGGTATTCGGCACTTTTAGAATATATAATCCAAAGACAACCAAAGAAAGGCACAAACCACCTACCTCGATGTGGTATGATGAACACTCTCAAATGTTGGCCCTTGAATCGGTCTAAAACATCGTATATCTATAGAAAGAGTAAAAATGATCAACCCTCAATAACTCAAGAGAGTGGAGAAATCAGGAAGAGATGCTCTAGGGAAAGATAGAACTCACCGGTGGGAATCCAACGCACCCATCAACGTCTCAATCGTAGCTCAGACGGAGGAACGGGTAGAGCTCGAAGATCTTCGGCTGTCTCTTCGCTCTCCTGTATGAAACACGGGAAGAAGAGTTGTGTTCTGGAGATGAGACGCGACCCCGGTCCGATTAATCAAATAAAAAGAAAAGTACATGGTGTGTTCATTTAATGTGCACGCCATGTACTAGCCTCAACCAGACCCGTTTTAGGCGGTCATCCAGGTCACCTCACACGACCATGTACTCGGCCATTACACGACCAGTATGCGTCTACCCGCGACAACCGGATACACGACGTGTACTAAAAAAATACACAGCGTGTACTTAGAAAATTTACAAATTCTTCATTTTTCTTCAAAAACAACCCGAAACAAAGATCCATACATGAAATGAAGATCTAGGTTCTTACAAACTTCCCCCCTTAAAGCAATTCATCCCTGAATTGCCCTTCCAAGGGTGGTGAAGAAGAAACATCAAACAACTTTGGCCACTGTGATTGTACGTCAGCCTCCCTCTCCCAAGTCTCGTCCTGTACTCACCCGTGCCGCCATAACACCCGTACTACAGGAACAGACCGACCACAGAGAACCTTCGTGCTGCGATCCATAATCTGAATAGGGTGCTCCTCAAAGGATGCATTCACCTCCAACTCAACCTCCTTAGGTTAAAAAACATGAGACGAGTATGAAAAGTAACACCGTAACTAAGAAACATGGAAGACGTCGTGCATATCCCGACACCTATGAGGTAACTGCAACCGATAGGAAACCGACCCAACTCCCTCCAAAACCTCAAACGATTCGACATACCTCGGTGAAAGCTTCCCCTGTCTCCTAATCCTCCTATGTCCCAACCTTGGTGTGACATGTAAAAAAACCTGATCTCTGACCTCGAACTCTAGAGGTCGTTTCTGTCGATTAGCATAAGATTTCTGGCGTGATTGTGCAGTCGCCATCCTTTTTCGAATCAACTCCACCTGCTCAGTGGTCTCCTGGACAAGATGAGGTCCCAACATAGATGCCTCTCCTGCCTCTAGCCAACATAGGGGTGATCGACATGACCTACCATACAAGGCCTCATAGGGTTCCATTTGAATTGTTGCCTGAAAACTGCTATTGTAGGCAAACTCCACTAAGGGTACGTGTCTCTCCCCAAAACCCCTGAAATCTAGGATGCATGCTTGAAGCATGTCCTCCATAATCTGAATCGTGCACTTGGACTGACCATCCGTCTGGGGATGGTAAACTGTACTTAGAAGTACCTGTGTACCCAAATCCCTTTTTAGTCCCTGCCAGACACGAGAAGTAAACCGGGCAGCTCTGTCTGAAATGATAGAGTGTGGAACCCCATGTAGACGTACAATCTCTCGGATGTACAACCTTCCAAGCTCATCAACACTGAAAGTTTCTTTGATCGGTAAGAAATGTTCAACCTTCGTGAGTCTGTCAACAACAACCCAAACTGCATCATTCTCTCGAGGCAACCTCGGTAAACCCGTCATGAAATCCATCGCGACATCATTCCACTTCCACTCGGGAATATGTAACTGCTGTAAAATCCACGATGGTCGCGAATGCTCGTCCTTCACCTGCTGATAGGTGGAACATCTCATAACAAAACCAACAATATCCCTCTTCATACCTGGCCATCAATACTGACGGTGTAGATCTCAATACATCTTGGTGATACAAGGATGAACTGCCCAAACCGAGGAATGAAAATATCACATCAACTTCTCACGTATGTCTGCTGACACCCACACATGTCCATGAAAATTCAAGATCTCATTGTCGTCTACTGTCTACCCAGGAGTAGGGTCCTCTCCTGACACACTCTCTTGCAGGACTAGACCTTCAGAATATGATAGTTGTCTCATTCACACTTGATTCAGAAGAGTAGAGGTAACAACTATAGAAGAAAGAAATGTCTGCCCCTGTTTGTCGTGCACCTCCAAATGCATCTCAGAGAATAGATCCATAAGCTATCACTCACTGCTGGCCTCCTGAACTGCCTGTATCTAAGTCCTCCTGCTCAACGCATCAACCACTACGTTGCCTTTCCTAGGTGTGTAGGCAAGCTTAAAGTCAAAAGACTAAAGGTACTCAAACCACCTTCGCTGTCTCAAATTCAGATCATGCTGAGTAAAGATATACTTGAGGCTTTTGTGGTCAGTGAATACCACAAAATGCTCTCCCAAAAGATAATGTATCTAACAACGCAAAGCATGCACAACTGCAACTAACTCAAGATCGTGCATCGAGTAATTTCTCTCATATGGCCTCAACTGCCAGGACCCATACACAATGACTCCTTCCCCCTGCATAAGCACTGCTCCCAGCCCGATACCTGACGCATCACAGTAAACAGTGTAAATCTTGCCCGGCTCTAGAAAAATCAGTATCGGTGTTGATGTCAATATCCCTTTCAGCTCCTGAAAGGATGAATCGTAGGATTCTATCCACAAGTACTTTGCACCCTTCTTAGTCAAGTCCGTCATTGGTGCTACTAAGAGTGAAAAGTCCTGTATAAAACTCCTTTAGTAACCAACCAACCCCAAAAAACTACGTACCTCAAAGACGTTCTTCGGCTGCTTCCAAGAAACTATTGGTCTCACTTTCTCTAGGTCTACTAATACTCCTGTCTATGAGATAACATGACCCAAGAAGTGAATTTGATCTATCCAAAAGTGGAATTTTAAGAACTTGACATATAATTGATGCTCTCTTAGTGTACTCAATATGATCTCAAGATAGGTGGCATGGTCATGTCGAGTATGAGAGTACACCAAGATATTGTCCACAAAGACTACCATAAAAGAATCCAAATAAGGATGGAACACTCGGTTCATCAGTGCGATAAAAACTACTGGCACATTCGTGAGACCGAATGATATAACCACATACTTGTATAGACCATATGTGCTCCAAAAGGCTGTAAGAGGTATATCTGATAGTCTAACGCGCAACTGATGATAACTAGATCTTAAGTCAATCTTCGAGAACACCCAGGCTCCTTGAAGCTGATCAAAAAGATCATCAATCCTCAACAAGAGATATCGATTCTTGACCCTCACTTGGTTCAGCTTCTGATAGTCCACACAAAGTCTGAGGGTACCATCCGTCTTCTTCACAAACAGGACAGACGAACCCCAAGGAGAAGTATTGGGTCAGATGAAACCCTTTTACTACAACTCCTCTAACTACTTCTTGAGATCCTATAGCTCTGGTGTAGCCATCCTATAAGGAGGAATGGACACTGGTTCCGCTCATGGCACAAGCTCAATAGAGAAATCTACCTCTCTCTAGAGGTAAACCTGAAAATTCATTTGGAAAGACATCTCTAAAATGATCCACCATTGGAGGAAAGTCTATCTGTGAAGTCCCTTGGTCATCCAGATAAAAACCAGGAATATGGGTTGTAATTCCTCCCATCCCATGATGCTCGGGTCTAGCTCCCCTCACCTGAACTTCCCATTCACCCTTATGTAGAAAATACTTGCCCTCTGGTGATGTGAAACTCACCCTTTGGAGATAGCAGTCAATAAAGGCCTAGAAAGAGACCAACCAGTCCGTTCTGAGAATGACATCAAAGCCTGTCATCTCTACGACATAGAGGTCCCATAAAAAGTGACTCCCACCAACCTCAAGAGGGAACTCCTTGCACTGACATACACTATCCATTCTAATCCCCAACAGAGTGTCTAGCGTCATAACATCCTATGAAGTAAATATGTAGAGCCCAAGGCTCTCAAAAACAACAAAAAATATAAAACTATGAGAATCCCCTGTATCAAAAAGAGTAGAAGATACAACTGAGGCAACTAGAATCGTACATCTAACCGTAGAGGGTCCGGGATCCTACTCCTACTAGGTCTGCTCCACTGCAAAAGTCTGAACTGTACCGCAGACCTGCGACCTTGCCTGACCACCCTGAACTGATCCACCATGCTGTCGCTGAAAGCCTGCTGACTGGCTACCACGACCACGACCACCTCCTCGGCTTGAGCGTCTTGACAAACTCCAGTTCCCTGACTGATGAGAAACTGGTGGTCCTGCTTCTAAACGTGGAGTCATAGAAGAACCCCTATCACCTGTTGCTGGTGAGAACACCCGACAAAAACGATGAAGATGACCCATCTTTCCGCAAGACTGACACTCAACTGGGTCTTTCAGACAATGTGGTCTCTTATGCCCACTCTTCTCACACTGGTAGCATACCACCTGACTACCTGAAGAAACATCGCGTGATGACTACCTACGACGCTTCCTCCTATCTGTCAAAGGAGTACCATCCCTTGATGCTGAACCGCCCTGACTCACAGCTCCCAACTCCCTTAGATTACGCTCGGTAATTAGCGCCTGGTTTATTATAACAGTCACCAAAGTCATCCTGAAGACATTCACCTACGATCAGAAGTCATACCTGAGACCATCCTCAAACTGTCTAGCCAAAGATAACTCATCACCTCCAAGAACAGGTGCAAAGCGCTGTAGCTCTGTAAAACGAGAAGAGTACTCCACTAAAAGAGTTCCCTACTCCAGATGCATGAACTCTCAGACTCGATCGACCCTCAACATCTCGGGGTAGAAGTAGTCATAAAAGATCCTATGAAATTCTTCCCAAGCCATATCCCAATGACGTCCTGCCTGTGAGATAACATCCCACCATCTCTTGGAGGAATCATGTAGAATGTACGTTGTAGGATTCACCCTCCTCTCTAGAGGAATCTCTAGATGCTCAAAGATAGAAAGCATGACCTTCAACCATAACTCTGCAGCCTGTGGTCCTCCATCCCCTGAAAAAGCGGGAGGAAGCTGCTACTGGAACACCCGCGTCAGCTTTACCATAGACGGGGCATGATGTAGTACTCCCTAGAAGGTCTGTAACATCCTTAAAAATCCTTCACGGAACTGTGCATCAGCACCTGCATCAGGTATAACAGCTGGTTCCAAGACGGGCCCGATGAGAGGATCTGCTAGTAGTCCCTGATCTATCCCTTCCGGTGTTTGGTCATCGCCCTACACCTGGCGTACAACCAGAAGACGTCTCAGTGGCATGAATCTTCAAGTTCAAGCGCACACCTCAGATCAAGATTATCAAGGACTAAAACTTAGAAGTGCAAGAAAGGAACAAGAGAAGAAAACATTCAAGTTTTTTAAAGCAGGGTTACACGGCGTGTATACCCTCCTCACGACATGTTCCCTTAGGTTTCAACATGGGCATGTACCTCTGCCAAACCTGGTCGTGTAACACCCCTACACACGGCTTGTTCATCCACAGACACGACGTGTACTTCAATTTTCCCTCCTCCCCAAGTTCTCCTACATGGCTCGAAGTACATGGTTCTCTCATGGGTAACACTACACAACATGTTCATTCTAGACACAACATGTACTACTTAAGTTCTAACCACCCATGTCGTTAGTCACACGACCAGACACAAGGTCAATTTTTACACGGTGTGTTCAAGATGGACACGACGTGTACCATCAAAAATTCATCTAATCGTGCTGTTAGTCACACGGTCGGATACACGGTCTCTTCAGCACGACGTGTACTTTTCAGTACATGGCATATTCTACCAAACATTTATCAACCCATGTCTCTTCTCACACAGTCAGTCACACGGTTAC
Organism: Viscum album; assembly: GCA_963277665.1. NCBI lineage: Eukaryota > Viridiplantae > Streptophyta > Magnoliopsida > Santalales > Viscaceae > Viscum > Viscum album. The sequence goes on along the minus strand of OY728137.1, from coordinate 219,139,824 downwards.
AGACTACATGACGTGTACATAGGGTACACGACGTGTACTTAAGAAAAGTTGTTTCTTCCAGAACAGAAGAACACATGGTGTGTGTTCATAACACTACACGCTGTGTTGTCTGGGTTTTCAGACAGTAAGCCTCTAAAACTCCTCCGGAACCCATGAAAACTTAAAATTTTGTCCAAGGAATGACAAATTCCAACCTATGAGTGCCCATACTCCCACGAATCAAAGTTTGGCATCCTATTCCACATAAAAACTTGACAAAATTCAATTAAAGTTCAACATGACCCACCAAATTTTGATCCAAGAGGGTCCATAGCACCTCAGGGACCAAAGTTTGACGTCCATCCAAATGAAAATTTACATATATCAATACCCTATCCAAAATAGTATGTATTATATCATGACATATATCACAACAACATGTATATCTAGTACAACATTTATCACAACAACATGCAATAAGCAATGCACCCTAAATGACATGACAAAAATGCATGACATGTGATCTCTAGTAAGTGCCTATTTGATGTATGAGATGACATACCCTAATCTCATTGGGTTGCAACAAAAATAAAACTACAATGATATAAATCATAATATCACAAAACAAGTGCGTCACCCAACGATGAAATCAAATCAATTATAAAAATTGCAACACCAGAAAAAATTGCAACATTTGAGGTAAATTGGCCTTTTCCCTGTACACGGGTTAGCTACTCCCGGGCACAATTTATTACCAACTACCCATTCCTTCATATCCCCGTTTGTAGGATCCAAATAGTAAGACAAAGTAGAAAAGGAACTCCTCTGATACCACTTTGTAACATCTCGGTTCTGGGTGCTGCCCAAAGATGCTCTATACCTGGTTGGTCACATGGCCTCAAGCGCATTTCCCCGAACGCCAGAGGCTGCTGACTAGCAGTGAGGGCCTTGAGTGTGATAGTGGGGAAACTATGCCCTCATTGGCAGAGTAACACAATAGAAACAAATAGTAAACAGTAACAGAAGTAGTAATACCATACAACAAGTAAACAACGGAATACTGATAGTAAATAAACAACTAGAGCACATATATAAATGATGCATGTCACATATGTCTAGGAAAACAGCCAAACAACTCATAATGCTGAAAATACAATACTAAACCAAAGTACAAAAGAAACAATTAAAATCCATCAGCATCACAAGCCTAAGCTTGGTCCCATGCTCACTAGCTCCAACAACAATCAAGTACCTGATGAAGAAGGGCGCTTGCCCTTATCTATATCTGCAACCATATAATCTGTTTGGGTTGAAAAGTAAGACCCAAAGAGGGTGTGTGATGAAACCTAGTAGGAAACCACCAAAAGATTTGTACCTAACTATCAGTGAATATATATAGCAGGTAATATGCAGAAATGAAGCAATAAACTAGGAAGTACTCAGAAGTAAACAATCCTATAGTTTTCAATTTCATTCATTTGCATTTAATAATTATTCAATCCATTGAATAATGTAACCTTGGGATCTAGTTAAGCTATGTATCCCCTAGTATAAAAATAACAACAGACGTCTCAAAAGACCATCTAATAAATCAAGAGAGACTGAGTCTGAGCTTGTGTTTTGGCTTGACAGACTCATCATAATCATACAATCATTCACAAGAAACCCTCTAAAAAAGTTCTCACAATCTAATCCCCTCTGGTTTCACATATCATAAAATTAATAAATAATAAAGACCCTCTGGGAAATCTCACACGGTCTAACCCCTTTGGTCTCATATATCACCATTTATTTACAAACAACCACTCGGGTAGCTCTCATGGTCAATACCCCCTTGGTTTGCATTATAATGACCCCCTGACAGCTCTCACAGTGAATGCCCTATGGTCCAACATTTATTTAATAACGGTCCTATGGGTTGCTCTCACAGTCTAACCCCTCTAGTCAATGACCCAAGACATCTCTCACAGTCAATACCTTTGGTCAATCATAACAACAATTCATAATTAAAAGACCCTACTTCGAGAAGCTCTCACGGTCAATTCCCCTTGGTCATACTTTCATAATGTGAAACACATGCATTTCATATAAACAACAACTCCATCCTAACAACACCATACATGGAAAACAAAGCAGCCTAACATGCTTTCTAGACCCAACAACCATAACCAAAACAAACATGGGAAACACCTCCATAAACAAGGTAGTAAACCTTGTGCACAATCAATAACCCTTTCTCAATCAAGCAAACCATATCAGGCATTAAACTGGGTTAAATTCCAAAACACGCAATACCCTAAACAAGGGTATTCAACACTTTTAGCATATATAATCCAAATACAACCAAAGAAAGACACAAACCACCTACCTCGATGTGGTACAGTGAACACTCTCAAATGCCGGCTCTTGAACTGGCCTAGAACGTCATAGATCTACAAAAAGGGTAAAAATGATCAACCCTCAATAACTCAAGAGAGAGGAGAAATCAGGAATAGAGACTCTAGGGAAAGAGAGAACTCACCGGTGGGAATCCAACGCACCCACTGACGTCTCAATCGAAGCTCGGACGGAGGAACGAGAAGAGCTTGAAGATCTTCAGCCGTCTCATCGCTCTCCTGTACGAAACATGGGAAGAAGAGATGCGTTCTGGAGATGAGATGCGACCCCGGTCCGATTAATAAAATAAAAAGAAAAGTACATGGCGTGTTCATTTAATGTACACACCGTGTACTAGCCTCAACCGACCCCACTTTAGGTGGCTATCCAGGCCACCTCACATGACCATGTACTCGACTGTTACACAACCAATACATGGCTACTCATGAAAACCAGATACACATTGTGTACTCAAGAATACACGACGTGTACTTAGAAAATTTCCAAATTCTTCTTTTTCCTAAAAAACAACCCGAAACAAAGATCCATACCTGAAATGAAGATCTAGGATATTACATCCCAAAACGAACGTGTATCAAGCACAATCCTGTGGATGATGTTTGGTTTTGATATCGATACTTCGTGTCTTAGCGAGAACAGATGTCTCAGGGAAACTTCATGATGTATCGAGACCAGGTTTTCTCTCAGATACTTTTAGTATACATGTTCTATGTGCTTACTATCAGATGGCTCGAGGAGTGAGATCTCTCCGAACGAGAGTGCTATGAGCGGAACCATATGGCTGGAAGTGGATGAGACCTTGAGTCTTGGAATCCTTTACGAGTATGCCTAGATGTTCTTATTATATGTATAAGGACCCCACCTTAAACATTGCATATTCTTGAATTAAGTTAATAATTCACATTGAGGATATATTAATGTTTAGAGATTTAGAGAATTAGGTCATAACATATACATAACAACTTGAATATTACATGTAGACACATCTACTCAATTTCCATTTTTTTCAAAAAATAAAAATTCTTTAAAAAAAGAGTCATGTCTAGTTCCATGTTTTAGACAACATGACTTTTCCTTGATACCATACTTGACCCTATTCCACTTTATATCCTGTGAAAAACATTTCAAAAACTTGGGATGAGCATAAAAAGCTCAGTAAAGGATACACAAAAAAGGAAAACTGTTAGTTTTTCAAAACAACAAGTAAACCATGAATACTTTATCATAAGTAATACTTTTCACCTTTATGAAGTAGTAAATAATCTTCACTGAATAAAAGATCATTGCTTACCCTTTTGTAACCAAAATATTACCATAAAACCCATATAAAGAACACATAACATATGAAGGTAACTTGGGACATAAACAGACTTAAATGGAATAACCATACGGTCGACTTCCACACATATCACTAAATGGAATAGCCATACGGCCGACTTCCATACCCAATGCATTGGAGGTTATAATGCAACCACCCGTCCTAGTTTATCATGACACCACTCGTCATTTGGTTTATCACGTAACCACCCGTGAAATGTCCAAGTACTATTATAAAATCATAACACATACAACAAATATAAAGGAAAGAAAAAATTTCCACATTTCAATCACAATATATAGCTTAAATATATTGACATAACAAATCCATTATAAAAACCATTTTTAATACCAAGAAACATAAAAGTGTATATGTTATTTATTTTTATTTTAAAAATATTACGGCTTGTTAAGGAAGCCAAAGATCAAATAATACTCGCGGCGGCAGAAAGGTCTTTGTCACCACTTATGTTAAAAAACACATTCCTTTTTTTCGTTTAGTAAAATGCTTCGTAGAAAAATATTCTCTTTGAATTAAATGAAAAGTCAAAGGTATTTATACATCGTATAAAAGAAAGTCATGTATTAAAACAAAATATGCCTCATTGAAAGGAGATTGAGACAAAGTCCCTTACAAAGATGGTATCCTTAGATTAAAGATAAATCAATTACATAATTATGTGTGACAAATATAAATACACTCAATATTATTGGATATTCGGTGTAAATCGATCAGAAGACATTCACACATGTTCTTTTTAAGACTAAACCAATGACTTGGATGTTTAACTCAATGAATGGAAATTGAGTTAAAATTACTCTTATCAAGTTCATATTGATGACTTGAGAATTTATCAATGGAGTGATTATGTGTATCAAAAGTATATCAACACAAATGGGAGTGGAAATTACAACACAAACAAACAAATAGTGATTCCACACATAATCATAGCATGACATAATTATGAATTAGAAGATTAACCTAGGGAATGGAATTTTGGTTAAAAAGTTCCCTTACCGATTTGGTAACTTACGAAACATACACCACATGAAAGAAGAATCATTCAATGAAGATGTAAATACCCATAAATGAAAGTATATTACACAAAGAGTACAAATCATGGGCATTACGTTCAACACACAAAGGAAATAGTGACAAATATAACATGAATCTCACGAGAATAAAAGTGAGATAAGAAATCCCTTACAACATTGTAATCAATCGAGTCGTATGACCAAAAGTTAATAACCACCCAATGAATCATAGAATAACATGAATATACATATAATCATGATAATATATATCAAATTACTGTACACAATACACCACATGCAATAAATAAGTGATGAACAATGGAAATCTCACGGAATTAAAAGTGAGTTAAGAAACCCCTTACCTCGTGTCCGACTTGATTTGTTTGTTCCTTATTCTTCTTGAATAATAAACTTAAGTTAATTTATACTTTATTAAAAACATTTTCAAGTTTATTATTCCTTTTACATCACTTATTACCTTTTTATAAACATCATGTAATCATTTAAGTTAATAATGGTCGTTTTGTCTATATTTGGTATTTGAGTCAAAAATGGACTCCTTATAATTACAAGTTGTTCATGTGGTCAAAAGTTCATTATATCCAGAATGATATTAATGATTTAGATATCATATATATCACATATATCCAGTATATACATGTATTTATAATAGTACATAACATTTAGAGATAAGAAATGAAATGCACCATTCATGGAGACAGTAAACTGTACGTACGGATGAACGCTACTTCCATTTCTATTTCGTATTGTAATGGAATGGAAACTTAATGATACATAAGTATATTATAATTATAGTATAATATAATATATAATTTCATTAACTCTATCCTTTATACGTTCCACATAAGGCATGAACGAGTCATATCATTTTGAGGAGGCGGTAGTCCGCACTTCCTCAAATGAGATTTTCTTATTTACCCACTATGGAAACCATAAAGGTATCCTATAAATGAAAAATACAGAAGCATAGAAACGATATAAATATAATATATATCATATATAAATACAGTTCCATCATAATGACCACCATGAGCGGCAGTTGGAGATATTTGAACAATCATCGTTTCGTGAGGTAGTAGTTTGCCATCCAGAGAAACAATATGTTCTTTACCTATTAGACGGAGGTGTGTGTAAGTGTAGTTCAAACCATTCTCATAAAAACAACCAATTATATTGAGGATACTGGTGTTATTATAAAATAAAGGAATAAAAAGAGTTTAGGGGGTTGGAGAAGTAAAATAAAACAAAATAAAACAAAAGAATTTAAGAGAAACTGTTACCTTTAATTCGGGTAACTCCATTTGGTTTGAACCAAAAGGAATTCTTAAAGTGCCTATTGCATAAGGTAAGTCTTCTAGGTGGAATAGAGGGATCTTGAGAGCTTATTTGGGTAGGTTTTGGATGAGAAAAGGGGCTTGAGAGGTGTGAGGAATGAGTTAGAGGTGGGGGCTTTCTATAAGGGGGAGGAGAGGTTCTTTAGGAAAGTGTGAAAATATTATTTTATTATATAATTATTTTTGATTTCTAAAGGTCCAAAACTCATTAAGGCCGAAGATAATATAACTCATGGTTTAAATAAATTCATCCAATAAGAATTGGATAGGTTTTGGATGTTATTTTAATATTTATAATCTTATTTATTTAAATGATTTCTTAATGAGGTAAACACTGCATCATTATTGTGTCATAAATAATTTAATTTATTTGATGTCTAAAAATTATAAAAAAATATCATGATGTAGGAAATATTTTTATCTTTCCAATGAATATTTATAGTCAAAAAGATAACTTATATAACCCTATATAAAAATTAATTTACTAAAAGATATTTATTTATACCATTTTTGTCTTTACTTTAAATTAATTAATCTAAAGTGTCATTATCACTCCCAAGTGGCTCCATGGGGTCCCAAAATCAACCCAAGGATGCCCATGGTCGGCCATGACTCATACAATAAGGATATGACAAGTGTTATGGTAATTTTGTATTATTATAATATTCTTTTTACCTTGAATTGCCCTATTTACCTTTAACTGCGGTAAACAAAAGTCAAAAGTTACTGTTCAACAAAAAATTATTTTCATTTTATTGAACCAAATTTTAATTACTAATAACAACCATGCATGTCGGATTTTTGAAATTCAATTCACAGAAGTCGTAAAATTTCATTTAAATGAAAAAGTTAGTTTTTTAACTACTACTTAGTAGTTTCACTATTCATCAAAAATTGAAATTTTTTAGAAAAATACAAAAAATTCAGCCTAAGATATATTTGATATTCCGAATTCAAAAATTATGTCTATTTTAAAAAATTAAAAATATAGAAGTTGCATTAATTAATTTAAAATTAATTCCTATTGTCAAAACAAATAGGGTGTTTTTAAGAAACAATATCCATCAAAAGATTGACACTTGTTTATGTCCAATTTCAAAGTGAAATTAATTCCATTGACCACCATTGAATTAAATGGTAAAAATATAATCTAATTAAACTTTAAAACCAATTAAAAATATAATCTAATCATATAAATAAATTATATTAAAAATAAGATTTTAATTAAAATACAGTATTTTTCACCATTCATCAAAAAATAAATTTTATCAGAAAAATACCAAAATTTTACCCAAAGTGAATTTTGATGTCCCGATTCTAAATAAGAATTTTATTTTGTCAAATAGAACATATAAAAGTGACAAAAACATGATTTAAAGAGGGTTCTCCATCAAAAGACGATAAATCAACCTTTTAAAGTAAATTATGCTTAAAATTAGATTCATTCACATTTAAGCCTCTAACTTTTATTAGATAAATGTAAAAACATTTAAAAAACATGTATAATCAAATTATAGTTAGTTGTGTTCATTTCCACCAATATAACAACTAAGCGATAACTACCATTTAAAATAATAATATTATATTATTATTTTTCAGTATGACCCAACGTTGTGTGCAACGTAAGATTTCAAAGAAACCCGTTGTTGTTTATCAGGTATGCCATCCAACATAGCATACCCTTTAAAGTAAAATTAATAATTAATTTACAAATATTAATAAATATGAAAATGTCATATTCTTTATTTACCGGGGATGTTACATCCTTCCCCCCTTTTGGAATTGCGTCCTTGCAATATTAAAATTAGTTTTGGAAACATCATTGAAAGTACTCAATTGGGAAAAGATTAAATAAAACTATCACTTTAAAAGAAAGAAAGATATATACAAAGGTCACCCTATACAATAGATACTAGGATTACATGAAAACATGGATATATAAGAGAAACTAACTCAAATAGATTAATAATGAGTGATAAAGATCTTGATCACAGGAAGTTAACCACCACAATACCATAAATTTGTGGTTGGGTAAAAGTATGATGATAAAAGAGAGATTATAATTTTTTTTACTTCAAGATCTTTTTCATAGAGTTGATGAATTTTATTAATAAGTAGACTAAGATTGTAAGGAAATATACTAACTTGTCATGTAGAGTGTCATCCTTTAATAAAATTCTACCACAAATTCAGCTTTTCTCCAAACGGTAAGTATTCAAGATGACTTGGTCATTCCTGAAGTGCTAGAATAAAATTCTAGAGCATCACATAATCTAAAAAAGATGAAATATATATTTCTCCTATCTTTAGACATCAACACAAACCAAAATTGGTTAGTAGAAGATCAGATAATCCCAAAAAAAGACAATCTTTTACAAAAAGAAAAACTACTCTTAATCCCAAAAATTTGTCAAACAATACCCAAAGTTCAACAAAGACCATTCAACAAACAACTGTCTTCAAAGTTATCCAAACTAAGATTGAAACCCAAATCTCAGAAGGATTTAATCACATAGTCTTCCAAGATAAATCTTAACTTTTATCTTCAAATAACATCAGTTACTATTAAAATCTCATATTGAAAAGTAATTAACCTAATCACATATTCTCCATGATAGGTTAATCATTTACACAGATAACCCAAAATCAACTTATTTTTGATTCATAAAATCATCTAACTAAAAAGAATTAGTCATACTAACCAGGGACTTCACGTAGTCCAGTGGTAGACGATAAATCCCAGTCACACTTTGGTTGTGGGTTCAATTCCCGCATCTTTGTCCAACGCGACGGGTTGTCACAAGGTCTTTGTGTTGTCCTTTTTCAAAAAATATATAATTTTATAACATTCCCAAAAAGAGATAAATTCATCAAAAACAATCATAACATATTTTAACCCCAAAGATTATCTAATAACTTTCATTTTGCATCCCAAAATGTATTAACCTGTAATTACCTCAAATTCAAGGATCATATAAACCCAAATGGTTCTTTATAACTATATCCACAAAAGAAAAGATAATTATTCCTTGACTAAAATTTTCATATATCAAACTTCAGGGTTACACATTCTATAAATGTCTACTAATGTAATCCCATCATCAAAATAGCCTTAATACTTTTAAATATTTCACCATCCTAAAATCTACTATAACTCTTGAATCTATTATATGTTGACTTCTTACTCATTAAACATTCTTCATGATCTATTAACCATTTCTTTCCAACTTATTCTGAAATACTTCATTCCTACAAACAAAAATCATGAATCATATCCTAAGATTCAATAATATCAAAACATACATTAAGAAATAATCTATACCTTTCATTGGTCATTGTTAGTTCTTCATCCTTAATCGAAATGGCATTAGGTATTGATAAACAAAAATTTGTATGAACCTAGTGATCCCATTCCCGAAACTTCTTTGTAGGAAAATAGTTTGTATAATGACCATACACACCACATTTAAAACATTCAATTGATCCCTCAGAATGAACTTCTTTCACTTTCCTAGAATCAACTGGATGCTTCCTTTTTATATGGAAGGTTCTTGCTTTATGACCTTCACTTCGAGATCTATAGTATCTTCCCGTCCCTTTGAAACATTTTCCTATGTGTTTCTTTCTACATTTTTGACACATAGGTTTTTGAATATAATTACATTTATGATTATTACCTGAACTTCTCTGGGGATTTGTTTCTCCCATATATAATTCCTTATAAAAATCACCAAGGTTTAGGTGGTCAATCATGACTCTAGATAGTTAGTTGAGAATAACGACAAGAGTTGTCATCGCAGCTCCCATTTCATTAAATTTTTTATTCAGAAAACTGTCACATTTTTCATCACATCCATTGTTACTTTGATGCCTGCTAGATCCATCCATTGAGTAAAACCAAAAAGGCCAGTGTGAGTATATCAGTAAAATCATCATATATTATCTTATGAGGATGATAAAACTAAAACATAATTTTTCATGTTATCTTAAACTCATTCGATTTATCTAAAAAAAATTATGGCTCTTTCCAATATTCTAACCATTATGGTTATGTCACTTCTGATTAAATAACACCCTAACCTCTAAATTTATCTAAACCGACTTCTGATACCAACTATAAGGACCCGACCTTAAACATTTCATATTATTGAATTAAGTTAATAATTCATATTGAGGATCTTTTCCGGTTTAGAGATTTAGAGAATTAGGTCATAACATATACATAACAACTTGAATATTACTTGTAGACACATTTACTCAGTTTCCATTTTTTTCAAAAAGTAAAAATTCTTTAAAAAAAGACTCATGTCTAGTTCCATGTTTTAGACAACATGAATTTTCCTTGATACCATCCTTGACCATATTCTACTTTATGTCCTGTGAAAAACATTTCAAAAACTTGGAATGAGCATAAAAATCTCAGTAAGGGATAAACAAAGAAGGAAAACTGTTAGTTTTTCAAAACAATATGTAAACCATGAATAATTTATCATAAGTAATACTTTTCACCTTTATGAAGTAGTAAATACTCTTCACTAAATAAAAGATCATTTCTTACCCTTTTTTAACCAAAATCTTATGATAAAACCCATATAAAGAATGCATAACATATAAAGGTAACTTGGGACATAAACACACTTAAATGGAATAACCATACGATCAACTTCCACACATATCACTAAATGGAATAGCCATACGGATGACTTCCATACCCAATGCATTTGAGGTTATAACGTAACTAGCGATCCTGGTTTATCACGACACCACCCGTCATTTGGTTTATCACGTAACCACCCATCAAATTTCCAAGTACCATTATAAAATCATAACACATACAACAAATATAAAGTAAAGAAAACATTTCCACATTTCAATCACAAATATATAACTTAAATATATTGACAAAACAAATCCATTATAAAAACCATTTTCAATACCAAAATACATAAAGTGTGTATGATATTTATTTTCCTTTTAAAAACATTACATCTTGTTAAGGAAGTTAAAGATCAAATAATACTTGCAGCGACAGAAAGGTCGTTGTCACCGCTTATGTTAAAAGAAACATTCCTTTTTGTTTTTTAGTAAAACACTTCATAGAAAAAGATTCCCTTTGAATTAAATGAAAATTCAAAGGTATTTATACAACCTATAAAAGAAAGTCATGTATTAAAAAAAATATGCCTCAATGGAAGGAGATTGAGACGAAGTCACTTACAAAGATGGTATCCTTATATTAAGGATAAATCAATTACATAATTATGTGTGACAAATATAAATACACTAAATATGATTGGATATTCAGTGTAAATAGATCAGAGGACATTCACACATGTTCTTTTTAAGAAAAAACCAATGGTTTGGATGTTTAACTCAATGAATGGAAACTGAGTTAAAATTACTCTTATCAAGTTCATATCGATGACTTGAGAATTTATCCATGCATTGATTATGTGTATCAAAAGTATATCCAAAAAAAGGGGAGTGGAAATTACAACATAAATAAACAAAAAGTGATTCCACACATAATCATATCATGACATAATTATGAATTATAATATTAACCCCAATTAATGAAATTTGGGTTAAAAAGTTCCCTTACCGATTTGGTAACTTACGAAACATACACCACATGAAAGAAGAATCATTCAATGAAGATGTAAATACCCATAAATGAAATTATATTACACAAAGATTACAAATCATGGGTAGTACGTAAACTACACAAAGGAAATAGTGACAAATATAGAATGAATTTCATGGGAATAAAAGTGAGATAAGAAATCCCTTACTACGTTGTAATCAATCGAGTCGTATGACCAAAAGTTAATAACCACCCAATGAATCACATAATAAAATTAATATAAAAATAATAATGATAATATATATCAAATGGAAGTACACAATACACCACATGCATTAAATAAGTGGTGAACAATGGAAATCTCACGGAATTAAAAAGGAGATAAGAAACCCCTTACCTCGTGTCCGACTTGACTTGTTTGTTACTTGTTCTTCCTGAATAACAAACTTAAGTTAATTTATACTTGATTAATAAAATTTTTCAAGTTTATTATTCCATTTGTATCACTTATTACCATGTTATAAACATTATGTAATCATTTAAGTTAATAATAGTCGTTTTGTCGATATTTGGTATTTTAGTAAAAAATGGACTTCTTATAATTACAAGTTATTCATGTGGTCAAAAGTTCATTATATCCAGAATGATATTCATGATTTAGATATCATATATATCATATATATCTAGTATATACATGTATTTATATAGTACATAACATTTGAAGATAAGAAGTGAAATGCACCGTTCATGGAGACGGTAAGCCGTACGTACGCATGAATGCTACTTCCATTTTTTTTCGTATTGTAAGGGAATGGAAACTTAATGATACATAAGTATATTATAATTATAGTATAATATCATATATAATTTAATTAACTCTACCCTTTATACGTTCCACATAAGGCATGAACGAGTCATATCACTTTAAGGGGGCGGTTGTCCACACTTCCTCAAATGAGATTATCATATTTACCCACTATGGAAACCATAAAGGTATTCTATAAATGAAAAATACAGAAACATAGAAACAATATAAATATAATATATATCATATATAAATAGCCGTCCACAGAAACAATATGTTCTTTACCCATTAGACGGAGGTGTGTGTAAGTGTAGTTCGAATCATTCTCATAAAAATAACCTAGTATATTTAGGATACTGGTGTTATAAAATAAAGTAATAAAAAGAGTTTAGGGGGTTGTATAAGTAAAATAAAACAAAATAAAAGAAAAGAATTTAAGATAAACCGTTACCTTTAATTCGGGTAACTCCTTTTGGTTTGAACCAAAAGGGCTTTTTAAAGTGCCTACTGCCTACGGTAAGGATTATAGGTGGAAGAGAGGGATCTTGAGAGCTTATTTGGGAATGGGTTGGAGGAGCCAAGGGGATTGATAGGTGTGAGGAATGGGTAAGAGGTGAGGGCGTTTTATAAGGGGGAGGAGGGGTTCTTTAGAAAAGTGTGAAAATATTATTTTATTATATAATGATTTTCGGTTTCTAAAGCTCCAAAACTCATTAAGGTCGAAGATAAGATGACTCATGGTCGAAATAAATTCATCCAATAATAATTGTACAGGTTTTTAATGTTATTTTAATATTTATAATCTTATTTATCTAAATGATTTATTAATGAGGTAAACACTGCATCATTATTGTGTCATAAATAATATAATTTATTTGATGTCTAAAAATTATAAAAAATACCATGATGTAGGAAATATTTTTAGATTTCCAATGAATATTTATATCAAAAAATATAACTTATATAACCCTATGTAAAAATTAATTTACTAAAATATATTTGTTTGGATCATTTTGGTCTTTACTTTAAATTAATTAATTTAAAGTGTCATTATCACTCCCAAGTGGCTCCATGTGATCCCAAAATCGACCCAAGGATGCCCATGGTCAGACATGACTCATCAAATAAGGATAGGAAAAGTGTTAAGGTAATTTTTTATTATTATAATATTCTTTTTACATTGAATTACCCTATTTACCTTTAATCGCGGTAAATAAAAGTCAAAAGTTACTGTTCACCAAAAAATTATTTTCATATTATTGAACCACATTTTACTTAATAATAACAACCATGGATGTTAGATTTTCTAAATTCAATTAAAAGAAGTGGTAAAATTTCATTTGAATGAAAATGTCAGTTTTTTAACTACTACTTAGTGGTTTCACTATTCATAAAAAATTAATGTTTTTTAGAAAAATACCAAAAATTCAGCCTAAGATATATTTGATATTCCGAATTCAAAAATGATATCTATTTTAAAAAATTCAAAACATAGAAGTTGCATTAATTAATTTAAAATTAATTTCCGTTGTCAAAACAAATAGCGTGTTTTTAAGAAACAATATCTATCAAAAGATTGATACTTGTTTATATCCAATTTCAAAGTGAAATTAATTAAAATGACCACCATAGGATTAAATGGAAAAAATATAATCTAATTAAACTTTAAAAGAAATTAAAAAAATAATCTAACCATATAAATAAATTATATTAAAAAGCAGATTTGAATTAAAATACAATATTTTTCACTATTCATCAAAAAAATGATTTTATCAGAAAAATACCAATTTTTTACCCAAAGTGAATTTTGATGTCCTGATTCTAAAGAAGAGTTTTATTTTGTCAAATAGAACATATAAAAGTTACCAAAACTTTATTTAAAGAGGGTTCTCCATCACAAGGCGGTAAATCAACATTTTAAAGTAAATTATGCTTAAAATTAGATTTATTCACATTTTAAGCCTCTAACTTTTATTGTAGTTAGTTCTGTTTATTCTCACCAATAAAATGGCTAGACGTTAAATACCATTTAAAATAATAATATTATATTATTATTTTTCATTATGACCCAACGTTGTGTGCAACGTAAGATTTCAAAGAAGCCCGTTGTTGTGTATCGGGTACACCATCCAACATAGCATCCCCTTTGAAGGAAAATTAATAATTAATTTACAAATATTAATAAATATTAAAATTTCATATTCTTTATTTACCTAGGATGTTACATCCTTACTCCTTTTGGGAATTGCGTCCTCATAATTTTAAAATTGGGCTTGGAAACATCATTGAAAGTACCCATTCAGAAAAAGAGTAAATAAAACTATTACTTTAAAAGAAAGAAAGATATATACAAAGGTCACGTGAGACAATAGATAATAGGATTCCATGAAAACATGTATATGGAAGAGAAACTAACTCTCCTAGATTAATAGTGAGTGATAGATAACTTGATCACATAAAGTTAACCACCACAATACCATAAATTTGTGGTTGGGTAAAAGTCTGATGATAAAAGAGAGCTTATAATTTTTTTTACTTCAAGATCCATTTAATAGAGTTGATGAATTTTATTAATAACTAGACTAAGATCGTAAGGAAATATACTAACTTATCATGTAGAGTGTCATCCTTTAATAAAATCCTTCCACAAACTCATCTTTTCTCCAAATGGTAAGTATTCAAGATGACTTGGTCACACCTGAAGTGCTAGAATAAACTTCTAGAGAATCACATAATCTATAAAAGATGAAATATATATTTTCTCTATCTTTAGACATCAACCAAAACCAAAATTGGTTAGTATAATATTAGATAATCTTCAAAAAGGATAATCTTTTACAAAAAGAAAAACAACTCTTAATCCTTAAAATTTGTCAAATAATGCCCAAAGTTCAACAAAGACCATTCAATAAACAACTGTCCATAAAATTATTCAAATTAATCCAAACTAAGATTGAAACCCAAATCTTAGAAGGATTTAATCACATTTTATTCCAAGATAAATCTTAAAATTTATATCCAAATAACATAAATTACTCTTAAAATCTCATATTGAAAAGTAATTAACCTAATAACAGATTCTTCATGATAGGTTAATAATTTCCATAGATAACCCAAAATCAACTTATTCTTGATTCATAAAATCATCTAACAAAAAGGAATTAGTCATATTAACCCGGGACTTCACATAGTTCAGTGGTAGGCGATAAATCCCATTTGCACTTTGGTTGTGGGTTCAATTCCTGCAGCTTTGTCTGACGTGACGGGTTGTCACGCGGTCTGTGTGTTGTACTTTTTCAAAAACTATATAATTTTATAACATTCCCAAAAGAGATAAATTC
The DNA here is from genome assembly GCA_963277665.1 of Viscum album. Lineage (NCBI taxonomy): Eukaryota > Viridiplantae > Streptophyta > Magnoliopsida > Santalales > Viscaceae > Viscum > Viscum album. The sequence goes on along the minus strand of OY728137.1, from coordinate 219,124,011 downwards.
ATCAAAAATAATGATAACATATTTTAACCACAATGATTATCTAATAACTTCCATTTTGCATCCCAGAATGTATTAACCTGTAATTTCCTCAAATTCAAGGATCATATAAAACCAAAAAATATGCACAAAATAAAAGATAATTATTCTTTGAATAAAATTTTCATATAAAAAAATTTAGGGTTACACATTCTATAAAAAGTCTTCTAATGTAATCCCATCATCAAAAGATCCTTAATACTTTTAAGCATTTCACCATCCTAAAATCTACCATAACTCTTGAATCACTTATATATTGAATTCTTACTCATTCAACATTATTAATGATCCATTAAACATTTGTTTCCAACTTATTCTGAAATAATTAATTCTAGGAAACAAAAATCATGAATCATATCCTAAGATTCAATAATATCAAAACATACGTTAATAAATAATCCATACCTTTCATTGGTCATTGTCAGTTTCTTCATCCTCAATCAGAATGGCATTAGGTATTGATAAACAAAAAATTGTACGATCCTGGTGATCCCCTTCCCGAAACTTCTTCATAGGAAAACAGTTTGTATAATGACCATGCACACTACATTTAAAACATTCAATTGATCCCTAAGAATGAACTTGTTTCCCTTTCCTAGAGTCAAATGGATGCTTCCTTTTTTCCATGGAAGGTTCTTGCTTTAGGACCTTCACTTGGAAATATATATCATATTCCCGTCCCTTTGAAACATTTTCCTATGTGTTTCTTTCCACATTCTTGACACATAGGTTTTTTAATATGCTTACCTTTATGATTATTACCTGAACTTTTGTGGGGATTTGTTTCTCGCATATACGATGCCTTATAAAAATCACCAAGGTTCAGGTGGCCAATCATGAATCCAGATATTTGGTTGAGAATAACCACAAGAGTACTTATTGTAGCTCCCATTTCATTCAATTTCTCATTTAGAAAACCGTCACAGTTTTCTTCACATCCATTGTTACTTTGATGCCTGCTAGATCCATCCATTTACTAAAACCAAAAAGGCCAGTGTGAGTATATCAGCAAAATCATCATATATTATCTTATGAGGATGGTAAACACTAAAAGATACTTTTTCATGTTATCTTAAACTCATTCGATTTATCTAAAAAAACCATGACTCTTTCCAATATGCTAACCATTATGGTTATATCACTTATGATTAAATAACACCCTAAGCTCTAAAGTTATCTAAACCGACCTATGATACCAACTATAAGGACCCGACCTTAAACATTGCATATTATTGAATTAAGTTAATAATTCACATTGAGGATATTTTCAGTTTTAGAGCATTAGAGAATTAGGTCATAACATATACATAACAACTTGAATATTACATGTAGACACATCTACTCAGTTTCCATTTTTTTCACAAAATAAAAATTCTTTAAAAAAAGATTCATGTCTAGTTCCATGTTTTAGAGAACATGACTTTTTATTGATACCATACTTGACCCTATTCCACATTATGTCATGTGAAAAACATTTCAAAAACTTGGGATGAGCATAAAAAGCTCAGTAAGGGATACACAAAGAAGGAAAACTGTTAGTTTTTCAAAACAACAAGTAAACCATGAATACTTTATCATAAGTAATACTTTTCACCTTTATGAAGTAGTAAATACTATTCACTGAATAAAAGATAATTTATTACCCTTTTGTAACCAAAATCTTACCAAAAAACCCATATAAAGAATGCATAACATATAAAGGTAACTTGGGACATAAACACACTTAAATGGAATAACCATACGATCGAATTCCACACATATCACTAAATGGAATAGCCATATGACCGAATTCCATACCCAATACATTAGAGGTTATAACGTAACCACCGATCCTAGTTTATCATGACACCACCCGTCATTTGGTTTATCACGTAACCACACGTCAAATTTCCAAGTACCATTATAATATCATAACACATATAACAAATATAAAGGAAATAAAACATTTCCACATTTCAATCAAAATATATCACTTAAATATATTGACATAAAAAATACAGTATAAAAACCATTTTAACTACCAAAATAAATAAAAGTGTATATGGTATTTATTTTCCTTTTAAAAACATTACGACTTGTTAAGGAAGCCAAAGATCAAATAATACTCGCGGTGGCGGAAAGGTCATTGTCACCGCTTATGTTAAAAGAAACATTCCTTTTTTTTTTTAGTAAAATGCTTCGTAGAGAAATATTCCCTCTGAATTAAATGAAAAGTCCAAGGTATTTATATAGTGTATAAAATAAAGTCATGTATTAAAACAAAATATGTCTCAATGAAAGGAGATTGAGACGAAGTCCCTTACAAAGATGATATCCTTAGATTAAGGAAAAATAAATTAAATAATTATGCGTGACAAATATAAATACACTCAATATGATTGGATATTTAGTGTAAATCGATCATAGGACATTAAAACATATTATTTTTAATAAAAAACCAATGACTTGGATGTTTAACTCAATGAATGAAAATTGAGTTAAAATTACTCTTTTCAAGTTCATATCGATGACTTAAGAATTTATCCATGCATTGATTATTTGTATCAAAAGTATATCCAAAAAAATGGGAGTGTAAATTACAACATAAATAAACAAACAACGATTCCACACATAATCATAGCATGACATAATTATGAATTATAAGATTAACCCCAATTAATGAAATTTGGGTTAAAAAGTTCCCTTACCGATTTGGTAACTTACGAAACATACACCACATGAAAGAAGAATCATTCAATGAATATGTAAATAACCATAAATGAAATTATATTACACAAAGATTAAAAATAATGGGCAATACGTACACCACACAACGGAAATAGTGATAAATATAGCCTGAATCTCATGAGAATAAAAGTGAGATAAGAAATCCCTTACCACGTTGTAATCAATGGAGTCACATGACCAAAAGTTAATAACCACCCAATGAATCATATAATAACATGAATATACAGAGAATAATTATAATATATATCAAAAGGAAGTACACAATACACCACATTCAATAAATAAGTGGTGAACAATGGAAATCTCACGGAATTAAAAGTGTGTTAAGAAACCCCTTACCTCGTGTCCGACTTGACTTGTTTGTTTCTTGTTATTCCTGAATAATAAACTTAAGTTAATTTATACTTTATTAAGAATATTTTTCAAGTTTATTATTCTTTATATATCACTTATTACCATGTTATAAACATCATGTAATCATTTAAGTTAACAATGGTCGTTTTGTCGATATTTGGTATTTGAGTCAAAAATGGACTTCTTATAATTACAAGTTGTTCATGTGGTCAAAAGTCCATTATATCCAGAATTATATTCACGATTTAGATATCATATATATCATATATATACAGTATATACATGTATTTATAATAGTACATAACATTTGGAGATAACAAATGAAATGCACCGTTCATGGAGACGGTAAGCCGTACGTACGTCTGGACGCTACTTCCATTTCTATTTCGTATTGTAATAGAAAGGAAAATTAATGATACATAATTATATTATAATTTTAGTATAATATGATATATAATTTCATTAAATCTACCCTTTATATGTTCGATATAAGGCATGAACGAGTTATATCACTTTGAGGGGGCGGTAGTCCGCACTTCCTCAAATGAGATTATCGTATTTACCCACTATAGAAACCATAAAGGTATTATATAAATGAAAAATACAAAAGTATAGAAGCAATATAAATATAATATATATCATATATAAATATAGTTCCATCATAATGGCCACCATGAGAGGCGGTTGGAGATATTTGAACAATCATAGTTTCGTGAGACAGTAGTTCGCCGTCCACAGAAACCGTATATTCTTTACCCATTAGACGGAGGTGTGTGTAAGTGTAGTTCGAATAATTATTATAAAAACAACCTAGTATAGTGAGGATACTGGTTTTACTATAAAATAAAGTAATAAAAAGAGTTTAGGGGGTTGGAGAAGTAAAATAAAACAAAATAAAACGAAAGAATTTAAGAGAAACCGTTACCTTTAATTCAGGTAACTCCCTTTAGTTTGAACCAAAAGGACTTCTTAAAGTTCCTACTGCCTAAGGTAAGGATTATAGGTGGAATATTTGGATCTTTAGAGCTTATTTGGGTAGGTTTTGGATGAGACAATGGGCTTGAGAGGTGTGAGGAATGAGTTAGAGGTGAAGGGCTTTTTATATGGGGGGAGGGGTTCTTTAGGAAAGTGTGAAAATATTATTTTATTATATAATGATTTTCGGTTTCTAAAGGTCCAAAACTCATTAAGGACGTAGATAAGATGACTCATGGTTGGAATAAATTAATCCAATAAGAATTTGATAGGTTTTAGATGTTATTTTAATATTTATAATCTTACTTATTTAAATTATTTGTTAATGAGGTAAACACTGCATCATTATTGTGTCATAAATAATTTAATTTATTTGATGTCTAAAAATTATAAAAAAAATAAAATGGTGTAGGAAATATTTTTATATTTCCAATGAATATTAATAGTCAAAAAGATAACTTATATAACCCTATGTAAAAATTAATTTACTAAAAGATATTTTTTATGTCATTTTTTTCTTTACCTTAAATTAATTAATCTAAAGTGTCATTATCACTCACAAGTGGCTCCATGGGGTCCCAAAATCGACCCAAGGATTCTCATGGTCTCCCATGACTCATTAAATAAGGATAGTACAAGTTTTAAGGTAATTTTGTATTATTATAATATTTTTTTACCTTGAATTACCCTATTTACCTTTAACCGCGGTAAATAAAAGTCAAAAGTTACAATTCACCAAAAAATTATTTTCATCTTATTGAACCAAATTTTAATTACTAATAACAACCATGTATGTCGGATTTTCAAAATTCAATTCATAGAAGTGGTAAAATTTCATTTAAATGAAAAAGTCAATTTTTTAATTACTACTTAGTGGTTTCACTATTCATCAAAAATTAAAGTTTTTTAGAAAAATACCAAAAATTCATCCTAATATATATTTGATATTTCGAATCCAAAAATGATGTCTATTTTAAAAAATTCAAAACATAGAAGTTTCATTAATTAATTTAAAATTAATTCCCATTGTCAAAGCAAATAGCGTGTTTTTAAGAAACAATATCTATCAAAAGATTGACACTTGTTTATATCCAATTTCAAAGTGAAATTAATTCAATGACCACCATTGGATTAAATGGTAAAAATATAATCTAATTACACTTTAAAACCAATTAAAAATATAATCTAACCTTATAAATAAATTATATTAAAAAGCCGATTTGAATTAAAATACAATATTTTTCACTATTCATCAAAAATGATTTTATCATAAAAATACCAAAATTTTACCCAAAGTGAATTTCGATGTCCCGATTCTAAAGAAAAATTTTATTTTGTCAAATAGAACATATAAAAGTGACCAAAACTTGATTTAAAGAGGGTTCTCCATCAAAAGGCGGTAAATTAACCTTTTAAAGTAAATTATGCTTAAAATTAGATTTATTCACATTTTAAGCCTAACCTTTATTGGATAAATATAAAAACATTTAACAAACATGTATAATCATATTTTAGTTAGTTCTGTTCATTCCCACCAATACAACGACTAGGCGTTAACTACCATTTAAAATAATAATATTATATTATTATTTTTCAGTATGAACCAACGTTGTGTGCAATATAAGATTTCAAAGAAACCCGTTGTTGTGTATCGGGTACGCCATTGAACATAGCGTCCCCTTTAAAGTAAAATTAATAATGAATTTACAAATATTAACAAATATGAAAATGTCATATTTTTTATTTACCTGGGATGTTACATCCTTCCCCCCTTTTGGGAATTGCATCTTCACAATTTTAAAATTGGGCTTGGAAACATCATTGAAAGTCCCCATTTAAAAAAAGAGTAAATGAAACTATCACTTTAAAAGAAAGAAATATATATACAAAGATCACCTGAGACAATAGGTACTAGTATTCCATGGAAACATGGATATAGAATAGAAACTAACTCTCACAGATTAATAGTGAGTGATAGAGAACTTGATCCCAGAATGTTAACCACCACAATACCATAAATTTTTGGTTAGTTAAAAGTCTGATGATAAAAGAGAGCTTATAAATTTGTTTACTTCAAGATCCTTTTCATAGAGTTGATGAATTTTATTAATAACTAGACTAAGATCATAAGGAAATATACTAACTTTTCATGTAGAGTGTCATCCTTTAATAAAATTCTACCACAAAATCATCTTTTCTCCAAATGGTAAGTATTCAAGATGACTTGGTCACACCTGAAGTGCTAGAATAAACTTCTAGAGTATCACATAATCTATAAAATAGGAACAATATATTTCCCCTATATTTATACATCAACCAAAACCAAAATTGGTTAGTAGAAGATTAGATAATCTCCAAAAAGGATAATCTTTTACAAAAAAGAAAAACTACTCTTAATCCCTAAAATTTGTCAAATAATACCCAAAGTTCAACAAAGACCATTCAATAAACAAATGTCCATAAAATTCTTCAAAGTAATCCAAACTAAGATTGAAACTGAAATCTCAGAAGGATTTAATCACATAGTCTTCCAAGATAAATCTTAACATTTATCTTCAAATAACAACAGTTACTCTTAAAATCTCATATTGAAAAGTAATTAACCTAATCACATATTCTCCCTGATAGGTTAATCATTTATATAGATAACCCAAAATCAACTTATTCTTGATTCATAAAATCATCTAACTAAAAATAATTAGTCATACTAACCAGGGACTTCATGTAGTCCAGCGGTAGGCGATAAATCCCAGTGACACTTTGGTTGTGGGTTTGATTCCCACAGCTTTATCTGATGCGACAGTTTGTCACACGACCTGCATGTTGTCCTTTTTCAAAAACTACATAATTTTATAACATTCCCAAAAAGAGATAAATTCATCAAAAATAATCATAACCTATTTTAACCACAAATATTATCTAATAACTTTCATTTTTCATCCCAAAAATGTATTAACCTATAATTACCTCAAATTCAAGGATCATATAAATCCAAATGGTTCTTTATTACAATATCCACAAAAGAAAAGATAATTATTCCTTGAATAAAATTTTCATATATCAAACTTCAAAGTTACACATTCTATAAAAATTCTTCTAATGTAATCCCATCATCAAAAGACCCTTAATACTTTTAAGCATTTTACCATCCTAAAATCTACCATAACTCTTGAATCCCTTATATATTGAATTCTTACTCATTCAACATTCTTCATGATCCATTAACCATTTCTTTCCAACTTGTTCTGAAATACTTCATTCCTATAAACAAAAATCATGAATCATATCCTAAGATTAAATAATATCAAAACATATGTTAAGAAATAATCCATACCTTTCATTAGTCATTGTCAGTTTCTTCATCCTCAATCGGAATGGCATTAGGTATTGATAAAAAAAAATTTGTACGATCCTGGTGATCCCATTCACGAAACTTCTTCGTAGGAAAACAGTTTGTATAATGACCATGCACACCACATTTAAAACATTTAGTTGATCCCTCATAATGAACTTCTTTCCCTTTCCTAGATTCAAATGGATGCTTCCTTTTTCCATGGAAGGTTCTTGATTTATGACCTTTACTTTGACATCTATAGCATCTTCCCATCCCTTTGAAACATTTTCCTATGTGTTTCTTTCCACATTCTTGACACATAGGTTTTTGAATATACTTACCTTTATGATTATTACCTGAACTTACGTGAGGATTTGTTTCTTGTATATACGATGCCTTATAAAAATCACCAAGGTTCAGGTGGCTAATCATGACTCCAGATAGTTGGTTGAGAATAACCACAATAGTTCTCATTATAGCTCCCATTTCATTGAATTGCTCATTCAGAAAACCGTCACAGTTTTCTTCATATCCATTGTTACTTTGATGCCTGCTAGATCCAACCATTGACTAAAACCAAAAAGTCCAGTGTGAGTATATCAATAAAATCATCATACATTATCTTATGAGGATGGTAAACACTAAAAGATAATTTTCATGTTATCTTATACTCATTCGATTTATCTAAAAAAACTACGACTCTTTCCAATATGCTAACCATTATGGTTATGTCTCTTATGATTAAATAACACCCTAACCTCTAAAGTTATCTAAACTGACCTCTGATACCAACTATAAAGACCTGAACTTAAACATTACCCATTCTTGAATTAACTTAATAATTCACAGTGAGGAACTTTTCAGGTTTATATATTTAGATAATTAGGTCATAACATATACATAACAACTTGAATATTACATGTAGACACATCTACCGAGTTTCCATTTTTTTACAAAATAAAAAATAGTTAAAAAAAGAGTCATGTCTAGTTCCATGTTTTAGACAACATGACTTTTTATTGATACCATACTTGACCCTATTCCACATTATGTCATGTGAAAAACATTTCAAAAACTTGGGATGAGCATAAAAAGCTCAGTAAGGGATACACAAAGAAGGAAAATTGTTAGTTTTTCAAAACAACAAGTAAACCATGAATACTTTATCATATGTAATACTTTTCACCTTTATGAAGTAGTAAATAATCTTTACTGAATAAAATATCATTGCTTACCCTTTTGTAACCAAAATATTTCCATAAAACCCATATAAAGAACACATAACATATAAATGTAACTTGGGACATAAACACACTTAAATGGAATAACCATACGGTCGACTTCGACACATATCACTAAATGGAATAGCCATACGACTGACTTCCATACCCAATGCATTTGAGGTTATAACGTAACCACCTATCTTAGTTTATCACGGCACCACCCATCATTTGGTTTATCACATAACCACCCATGAAATGTCCAAGTACCATTATGAAATCATAACACATACAATAAATATAAAGGAAAGAAAACATTTCCACATTTCAATCACAATATATCACTTAAATATATTGACATAACAAATCCAATATAAAAACCATTTTCAATACCAAAATAAATAAAAGTGTATATGGTATTTATTTTCCTTTTAAAAACATTACATCTTGTTAAGGAAGCCAAAGATCAAATAATACTCATGGAGGCGGAAAGGTCGTTGTCACTACTTATGTTAAAAGAAACATTCCTTTTTGTCGTTTAGTAAAACGCTTCGTAGAAAAATATTCCCTTTGAATTAAATGAAAAGTAAAAGGTATTTATTCAACTTATAAGAGAAATTCATGCATTAAAACAAAATATGCCTCAATGAAAGGAGATTGAGACGAAGTCCCTTACAAAGATGGTATCCTTAGATTAAGGATAAATCAATTACATAATTATGGGTGAAAAATATAAATACACTCAGTATGATTGGATATTCAGTGTAAATCAATCAGAGGACATTTACACATGTAATTTTTAAGACAAAACCAATGACTTGGATGTTTAACTCAATGAATGGAAATTGAGTTAAAATTACTCTTATCAAGTTTATATCGATGACTTGAGAATTTATCCATGCATTGATTATGTGTATCAAAAGTATATCCAAAAAAAGGGGAGTGGAAATTACAACATAAATAAACAAAAAGCGATTCCACACATAATCATATCATGACATAATTATGAATTATAATATTAACCCCAATTAATGAAATTTGGGTTAAAAAGTTCCCTTACCGATTTGGTAACTTACGAAACATACACCACATGAAATAAGAATCATTCAATGAAGATGTAAATACCCATAAATGAAATTATATTACACAAAGAGTACAAATCATGGGAAGTACGTACAACACACAAAGGAAATAGTGACAAATATAACATGAATCTCACGAGAATAAAAGTGAGATAAGAAGTCCCTTACCACGTTGTAATCAATCGAGTCATATGACCAAAAGTTAATAACCACCCAATTAATCACAGAATACAATGAATATATATATAATCATGATAATATATATCAAATGGTAGTACACAATACACCTCATGCAATAAATAAGTGGTGAACAATGGAAATCTCACGGAATTAAAAGTGAGTTAAGAAACCCCTTACCTCGTGTCCGACTTGACTTGTTTGTTCCTTGTTCTTCTTGAATAATAAACTTAAGTTAATTTATACTTTATTAATAAACTTTTTCAAGTTTATTATTCCTTTTATATCACTTATTACCATGTTATAAACATTATGTAATCATTTAAGTTAATAATGGTCCTTTTGTCGATATTTGGTATTTGAGTCAAAAATGGACTTCTTATAATTACAAGTTGTTCATGTGGTCAAAATTTCATTATATTCATGATTTAGATATCATATATATCATATATATCCTGTATATACATGTATTTATAATAGTACATAACATTTGGAGATAATAAATGAAATGCACCGTTCATGGAGACGGTAAGTCGCACATACGCATGAACGCTACTTCCATTTCTATTTCATATTGTAATGGAATGGAAACATAATGATACATAAATATATTATAATTATAGTAAAATATCATATATAATTTCATTAACTATACCCTTTATACATTCTACATAAGGCATGAACGAGTCATATCACTTTGAGGGGGCGGTAGTCCGCACTTCCTCAAATGAGATTATCGAATTTACCCACTATAGAAACCATAAAGGTATTATATAAATGAAAAATACAGAAGCATATAAACAATATAAATATAATATATATCATATATAAATACAGTTCAATCATAATTTCCACCATGAGTTGGGGTTGGATATATTTGAACAATCATCGTTTCGTGAGACAATAGTTCGCTGTCCAGAGAAACAGTATGTTCTTTACGCATTAGACGGAGGTGTGTGTAAGTTTAGTTCAAAGAATTCTCATAAAAAAAACTAGTATATTTATTATACTTGTGTTGTTATAAAATAAATTAATAAAAAGAGTTTAGGGGGTTGGAGAAGTAAAATAAAACAAAATAAAACAAAATAATTTAAGAGAAACCGTTACCTTTAATTCAGGTAACTCCCTTTGGTTTGAACCAAAAGGAATTCTTAAAGTGACTAATGCCTAAGGTAAGGCTTATAGGTGAAAGAGAGGGATCTTGATATCTTTTTTGGGTAGGTTTTGGACGATCCAAGGGGCTTTATAGGTGTGAGGAATGGGTTAGAGGTGAGGGCTTTTTATATGGGGGAGGAGGGGTTCTTTAGGAAAGTGTGAAAATATTATTTTATTATATAATGATTTTCAGTTTCTAAAAGTCAAAAACTCCTTAAGGTCGAAGATACAATGACTAATGGTCGAAATAAATTCATCCGGTAAGAATTGGATAGGTTTTAGATGGTATTTTAATGTTTATAATCTTATTTATTTAAATGATTTATTAATGAGGTAAACACTGCATCATTATTGTGTCATAAATAATTTAATTTATTTGATGTATAAAAATTATTAAAAAATACCATGATGTAGGAAATATATTTAGATTTCCAATGAATATTTATAGTTGAAAATATAACCTATGTAACTCTGTGTAAAAATTAATTTACTAAAAGACATTTGTTTATGTCATTATTGTCTTTACTTTAAATTAATTAATCTAAAGTGTCATTATCACTCCCAAGTGGCTCCATGGGGTCGCAAAATCGACCCAAGGATGAACATGGTCATCCATGACTCATCCAATAAATATAGGACAAGTGTTAAGGTAATTTTTTATTATTATAATATTCTTTTTACCTTGAATTACCCTATTTACCATTAACTGCGGTAAATAAAAGCCCAAAGTTACTATTCACCAAAAAAATATTTTTATCTTATTGAACCAAAATTTACTTACTAATAACAAACATGTATGTCAGATTTTCTAAATTCAATTCACTGAAGTGGTAAAATTTCATTTAAATGAAAAAGTCAGTTTTTAACTACTACTTAGTGGTTTCACTATTCATTAAAAACTTAAGTTTTTCAGAAAAATAAAAAAAATTCAGCCTAAGATATATTTGATATTATGAATTAAAAAATGATGTCTATTTTAAAAAATTTAAAACATAGAAGTTGCATTAATTAATTTAAAATTAATTCCCGTTGTCTAAACAAATAGCGTGTTTTTAAGAAACAATATCTATCAAAAGATTGACACTTGTTTATGTCCAATTTCAAAGTGAAATTAATTCCAATGACCAATATTGGATTAAATGGTAAAATATAATCTAATAACACTTTAAAACCAATTAAAAATATAATCTAACCATATAAAAAAATTATATTAAAAAGAAGACTTGAATTAAAATACAATATTTTTCACTATTTATCAAAAAATGATTTTATCAGAATAATACAAAAATTTTACCCAAAGTGATTTTTGATGTCCCAATTCTAAATAATAATTTTATTTTGTCAAATAGAACAAATAAAAGTGACAAAAATTTGATTTAAAGAGGGTTCTCCATCAAAAGGCAATAAATGAACCTTTTAAAGAAAATTATGCTTGAAATTAGATTTATTCACATTTTAAGCCTCTAACTTTTATTGGATAAATGTAAAAACATTTAACAAAAATGTATAATCATGTTGTAGTTAGTTATGTTCATTCCCACCAATACAAAGGCTAGATGTTAACTACCATTTAAAATAATAATATTATATTATTATTTTTCACTATGACCCAACGTTGTGTGCAACGTAAGATTTCAAAGAAACCCATTGTTGTGTATCGGGTACGTCATCCAACATAAAATCCCCTTTAAAGGAAAATTAATAATTAATTTACAAATATTAATAAATATGAAAATGTCATATTCTTTATTGACCTGGGATGTTACATCCTTCCCCCCTTTTGGGAATTGCGTCCTCGCAATTTTAAAATTGGGCTTGGAAACATCATTTAAAGTCACCATTCAGAAAAAGAGTAAATAAAACTATCACTTTAAAAGAAAGAAAGATATATACAAAGGTCACATTAGACAATAGATACTAGGATTCCATTAAAACATGGATATGGAAGAGAAACTAACTCCCATAGATTAATAGTGAGTGATAGAGAACTTGATCACAGAAAGTTAACCACCACAATACCATAAATTTGTGGTTGGGTAAAAGTCTGATGATAAAAGAGAGTTTATATTTTTTTGTACTTCAAGATCATTTTCATAGAGTTGATGAATTTAATTAATAACTAGACTAAGATCGTAAGGAAATATTCTAACTTGTCATGTAGAGTGTCATCCTTTAATAAAATTCTACCACAAACTCACATTTTCTCCAAACAGTAAGTATTCAAGATGACTTGGTCACACCTGAAGTGCTATAATAAACTTATAGAGTATCACATAATATATAAAAGATGAACTATATATTTACCCTATCTTTAGACATCAACCAAAACCAAAATTGGTTAGTAGAATATTAGATAATCTCCAAAAAGGATAATATTTTACAAAAAAGAAAAACTACTCTTAATCCCTAAAATTTGTCAAATAATACCCAAAGTTTAACAAATAAAATTAAATAAACAAATGTCCATAAAATTATTCAAAGTAATCCAAACTAATATTGAAACCCAAATCTCATAAGGATTTAATCACATAGTCTTCCAAGATAAATCTTAACATTTATCTCCAAATAACATCAGTTACTCTTAAAATCTCATATTGAAAAGTAATTAACCTAATCACATATTCTCTATGATAGGTTAATAATTTCCATAGATAACCCAAAATCAACATATTCTTGATTCATAAAATCATCTAACTAAAAAGAATTAGTCATACTAACCAAGAACTTCACATAGTCTAGTGGTAGGCGATAAATCCCAGTCGCACTTTGGTTGTGGGTTCAATTCCCACAACTTTATCCGACACAACGGGTTGTCATGCGGTCTGTGTGTTGTCCTTTTTCAAAAACTATATAATTTTATAACATTCCCAAAAAGAGATAAATTCATCAAAAATAATCATAACATATTTTAACCACAAATATTATCTAATAACTTTCATTTTGCATCCCAAAATGTATTAACCTGTAATTTCCTCAAATTCAAGGATCAGCGAAACCCAAATGGTTCTTTATAACTATATACACAAAAGAAAAGATAATTATTCCTTGAATAAAATTTTTATATAACAAACTTTAGGGTTAAAAATTCTATAAAATGTATTCTAATGTAATACCATCATCAAAAGATCCTTAATACTTTTAAGCATTTCACCATCCTAAAATCTACCATAACTCTTAAATCCCTTATATATTTACTTCTTACTTATTCAACATTCTTCATGATCCATTAACCATTTCTTTATAACTTATTCTGAAATACTTCATTCCTAAAAAAAATCATGAATCATATCCTAAGATTCAATAATATCAAAACATATGTTAAGAAATAATCCATACCTTTCATTGGTCATTGTCAGTTTCTTCATCCTCAATCAGAATGACATTAGGTATTGATAAAAAAAATTTGTACAATCCTGGTGATCCCGTTCCTGAAAATTCTTCGTAGGACAATAGTTTTTATAATGACCATGCACACCACATTTAAAACATTCAATTGATCCCTTAGAATGAACTTCTTTCCCTTTCCTAGAGTCAACTGGATGCTTCCTTTTTCCATGGAAGGTTCTTGCTTTACGAACTTCACTTAGACATATATAGCATCTTCCCATCTCTTTGAAACATTTTCCTATGTGTTTCTTTCCAAATTCTTGACACATAGGTTTTTGAATATACTTACCTTTATGATTATTACCTAAAATTCCGTGGGGATTTGTTTCTCGCATATATGATGACTTATAAAAATCACCAAGGTTTAGGTGGACAATCCTGACTCCAGATAGTTGGTTGAGAATAACCACAATAGTTCTCATTGGAGCTCCCATTTCACTCAATTTCTCATTCAGAAAACCATCACAGTTTTCTTCACATCCATTTTTACCTTGATGCCTGCTAGATCTAGCCATTGACTAAAACCAAAAAGGCCAGTGTGAGTATATTAGGAAAATCATCATATATTATCTTATGAGGATGGTAAACACTAAAACATACTTTTTCATGTTATATTAACCTCATTTGATTTATCTAGAAAAAAACTATGACTCTTTCCAATATGCTAACCATTATGGTTATGTAACTTATGATTAAATAACACCCTAACCTCTAAAGTTACCTAAACCAAACTCTGATACCAACTATAAGGACCCGAACTTAAACATTTCATATTATTTAATTACGTTAATAATTAACACTGAGGATCTTTTAAGGTTTATAGATTTAGAGAATTAGGTCATATCATATACATAACATCTTAAATATTACATGTAGAAACATCTTCTCAGTTTCAATTTTTTTTCACAAAATAAAAATTCTTTAAAAAAAGAGTCATGTATAGTTCCATGTTTTATACAGTATGAATTTTCATTGATAACATCCTTGACCCTATTCCACTTTATGTCCTGTGAAAAACATTTAAAAAACTTGGGATGAGCATAAAAAGATTAGTAAGGGATACACAAAGAAGGAAAACTATTAGTTTTTCAAAACAACAAGTAAACCACGAATACTTTATCATAAGTAATACTTTTCACCTTTATGAAGTAGTAAGTACTCTTTACTGAATAAAAGATCATTTCTTACCCTTTTGTAACCAAAATATTACCATAAAACCCATATAAAGAACACATACCATATAAAGGTAACTTGGGATATAAACATACTTAAATGGAATAACCATACGGTTAACTTCCACACATATCACTAAATGGAATAGCCATACGATTGAATTTCATACCAAATTAATTGGAGGTTATAACATAACCACCCTTCCTAGTTTATCACAACACCACCTATCATTTGTTTTATCACGTAACCACCTGTCAAATTTCCAAGTACCATTATAAAATCATAACACATACAACAAATCTAAAGGAAAGAAAACATTTCCACTTTTCAATCACAATAAATCACTGAAATATATTAACATAACAAATCCATTATAAAAACCATTTTCAATACAAAAATAACTAAAAGTGTATATGGTATTTATTTTCCTTTTAAAAACATTACAGGTTGTTAAGGAAGCCAAAGATCAAATAATACTTATGGCAGCAGAAAGGTCTTTGTCACCGCTTACGTTAAAAGAAACATTCATTTTTTTTCATTTAGTAAAATGATTCTTAGAAAAAGATTCCCTTTTAATTAAATGAAAAGTCAAAGGTATTTATACATCGTATAAAATAAAGTCATGTATTAAAACAAAATATGCCTCAATGAAAGGAGATTGAGACGAAGTCCCTTTCAAAGATGGTATCCTTAGATTAAGGATAAATAATTTACATAATTATGTGTGAAAAATATAAAGACACTCAATATTATTGGATATTCAGTGTAAACTGATTAGAGGACATTCACACATGTTATTTTTAATACAAAACCAATGACTTGGATGTTTAACTCAATGAATGGAAATTGAGTTAAAATTACTCTTATAAAGTTCATATCGATGACTTGAAAATTTATCAATGAAGTGATTATGTGTATCAAAAGTATATACACAAAAAGGTGAGTTGAAATTACAACATAAATAAACAAACATTGATTCCACACATAATCATATCATGACATAATTATGAATATAAGATTAACCCCAAGGAATGAAATTTGGGTTAAAAAGTTCCCTTACCGATTTGGTAACTTACGAAACATACTTCACATGAAAGAAGAATCATTAAATGGAGATATAATCACCCATAAATGAAAGTATATTACACATAGAGTACAAATCATGGGAAGTAAGTACACCACACAAAGTAAATAGTGACAAATATATCATTAATCTCACGGGAATAAAAGTGAGATAAGAAATCCCTTACCACGTTGTAATCAATCAAGTCGTATGACCAAAAGTTAATAACCACCCAATTAATCAAAGAATACCATGAATATACAGATAATCATTATAATATATATCAAATGATAGTACACAATACACCACATGCAATAAATAAGTGGCGAACAATGGAAATCGCACAGAATTAAAAGTGAGTTAAGAAACCCCTTACCTCGTGTCCGACTTGACTTGTTTGTTCCTTGTTCTTCCTGAATAATAAAATTAAGTTAATTTATACTTGATTAAGAACCTTTTTCAAGTTTATTATTCCTTTTATATCACTTATTACCATTTTATAAACATTATTGAATTATTTAAGTTAATAATGGTCGTTTTGTCGATATACGGTATTTGATTCAAAAATGGACTTCTTATAATTATAAGTTGTTCATGTGGTCAAAATTTCACTATATACAGAATGATATTCATGATTTATATATCACATATATCATATATATATATATTATATACATGTATTTATAGTATTACATAACATTTGGAGATAAGAAATGAAATGCACCGTTCATGGAGATGGTAAGCCGTACGTACGCATGAATGCTACTTCCATTTCTATTTCTTATTGTAATGGGATGGAAACTTAATGATAAATAAGAATATTATAATTCTGGTATAATATCATATATAATTTCATTAACTCTACCCTTTATATGTTCTACATAAGGCATGAACGAGTCATATCACTTTGAGGGGGTGGTAGTCCGCACTTCCTCAAATGAGATTATCATATTTACCCACTATAGAAACCATAAAGGTATTATATAAATGAAAAATAAAGAAGCATAGAAACAATATAAATATAATATATATCATATATAAATACATTTCCATCATAATTTCTACCATGAGCGGTGGTTGAATATATTTGAACAATCATCATTTCGTGAGCCAGTAGTTCGCCGTCCACAGAAATAGTATATTCTTTACCCATTAGACGGAGGTGTGTGTAAGTGTAGTTAGAATCATTCTCATAAAAACAACCAATTATATTGAGAATACTAGTTTTTTTATAAAATAAAGGAATAAAAAGAGTTTAATGGGTTGGAAAAGTAAAATAAAACAAAATAAAACAAAAGAATTTAAGAGAAACTGTTACCTTTAATTCGGGTAACTCCCTTTGGTTTGAACCAAAATGACTTCTTAAAGTGCCTACTGCCTAAGGTAAGGCTTATAGGTGGAAGAGAGGGATCTTTAGAGATTATCTGGGCAGGGGTTGGACGATCCAAGAGGCTTGAGAGGTGTGAGGAATGGTTTAGAGGTGAGATATTTTTATATGGGGGGAGGGGTTCTTTAGGAAAGTGTGAAAATATTATTTTATTATATAATAATTTTCGATTTATAAAGGTCCAAAACTCATTAAGGTCATAGATAATATGACTCATGGTCTAAATAAATTCATCAAATAATAATTGGATAGGTTTTGGATGTTATTTTAATATTTATAATCTTATTTATTTAAATGATTTATTAATGAAGTAAACACTACATCATTATTGTGTCATAAATAATTTAATTTATTTGATGTCTAAAAATTATAAAAAAATACCATGATTTAAGAAATATTTTTATATTTTTAATGAATATTTATTGTCTAAAATATAACTTATATAACCCTATGTAAAAATTAATTTACAAAAAAAATTTGTTTATGTCATTTTTTTCTTTACTTTAAATTAATTAATCTAAAGTGTCATTATCACTCCCAAGTGGCTCCATGGGGTCCCAAAATCGACCCAAGTATGCCCATGGTCAACCATGACTCATAAAATAAGTATAGGACAAGTGTTAAGGTAATTTTGTATTATTATAATATTCTTTTTACCCTAAATTACCCTATTGACCTTTAACCACAATAAATAAGTCAAAAGTTACTATTCATCAAAAAATTATTTTCATCTTATTGAACCACATTTTACTTAGTAATAACAACCATGTATGTCATATTTCTGAAATTTAATTCACAGAAGTGGTAAAATTTCATTTAAATGAAAAAGTCAGTTTTTTAACTACTACTTAGTGGTTTCACTATTAATCAAATATTAAAGTTTTTTCAGAACAATACCAAAATTCTAAGATATATTTGATATTATGAATTCAAAAATGATGTATATTTTAAAAAATTCAAAACATATAAGTTGCATTAATTAATTTAAAATTAATTCCTGTTGTCAAAACAAATAGCGTGTTTTTAAGAAACAATATCTATCAAAAGATTGACACTTCTTTATGTCCAATTTTAAAGTGAAATTAATTCCAATGAACACCATTGGATTAAATGTTAAAAATATAATCTAATTACATTTTAAAACCAATTAAAAATATAATTTAACCTCATAAATAAATTATATTAAAAATAATATTTGAATTAAAATAAAGTATTTTTCACTATTCATCAAAAAATAAATTTTATCAGAAAAATACCAAAATTTTACCCAAAGTGAATTTTGATGTCGCGATTCTAAAGAAGAATTTTATTTTGTCAAATAGAACATATAAAAGTGACCAAAACTTGATTTAAAGAGGGTTCTCCATCAAAAGGCGATAAATCAACCTTTTAAAGTAAATTATGCTTAAAATTAGATTTATTCACATTTTAAGCCTCTAACTTTTATTGGATAAATGTAAAAACTTTTAACAAACATGCATGATCATATTATAGTTAGTTCCGTTCATTCCCACCAATACAACGACTAGGCGTTAACTACCATTTAAAATAATAATATTATATTATTATTTTTCAGTATGACCCAACGTTGTATGCAACGTAAGATTTCAAAGAAACCCATTGTTGTTTATCAGGTACGCCATCGAACACAGCATCCCCTTTAAAGTAAAATTAATAATTAATTTTTCAAATATTAATAAATATGAAAATGTCATATTCTTTATTTACTTGGGATGTTACAATATATGTTGTAGACATATACCTATGTTGAAATGACTGTATATTCTTAGTGACGTTCCCTTTATTGTCTTTTACCTTGTGTTTTGGGGTGTCATACTGAGTATTGTTTCATTCACACCTACACCGGCTTTCCCCGCACGTGTCCTATCTTATGCAGACAATCGACGCTTTAATGAAGTCTTTGGTGGACCGGGGCCATGTGGTGCTTAGAGTGACCTGACAGACGAGGTGTGCTTCTACGTTTTTAGATAGTTGTATCTGTACCTACCCTTCAGGTATGGTTTTCTACATAGGAGTTCTAGGGACTTGTACCATTTTCCTTTTCCTTTTGGTTGGGCTTGTATTCTGGCCCTGTTTACTTTCAGTTTTTTACTGTTGTAGTCTATGTTGGTATCTTAGTTGTATGCCTATTTTTTTACTTAGTTTTTTCAGTTTCATCACTTTTTCTTGGAGATGTGTGCATGTGTACAGGTACATAGGTAAATGTCTCTCATTTGTGGGATATGCCTATTCAGTGCTAGTCACCATCCCCTGACCTATGGGAGGTGGGCTTGGGGTAGTCACGATATGAGCCCCACTGGTACAAGTTATGAAATGTGATTCCCCTCTTCTCGATCTAGGGTTCCCATATAACTATGTCGGTGTTGTGCCCCCGCTCCTGATTTCCCTCCACTCCTCCAAGGATTCCCACAGAGTACCACTGGCTTCGTACTCTGGAAACCCTCCTACAAATCATTCCCATTTCATCCTCTCCCTTTATACCCACCCCTCTCATGATTTCCCTCCACTTCTCCCGGGGTTCCCACTCATGAAAAATCTCTGATCATCCTAGGGTTCCCGCAGAACATCACCACCTGCTTCAATCCACTTTCATTCCATCCCTTCGAACCCCCTCCTACTCGTGATTTCCATCGGTTCTTCATAGGGTTTCTCCTTCATATTTACTACCCCATCCTCCATATCCCATAACCTGTTCAACAATTTCTTCACAGTCGAGCTACTATGACATATATAGTCTTTCTCTTCACTAGGATCCTTCTCATATTTGAGTCCCACTTATTTTAACTTAGCCCTATCAGCGAATTTGAATCCCCCCTCTAGGTTTGTATCTCAGTGTTGTTGTTTAATTATTAGATTCACTTTATGTTAAATGCAATGTTATTCACAATCCATAATTTGATTCTATATTTCATGATAATTATAATAGTTCACAATGAGATTAATTATGTTATTTTATTTAGATTGATTTATCACTATCTTTAGTTTTTGAATGCACTGGTAACAAAGATTCAAGGTATTTTTTTCATAGATGTAATTATTTCATTTCTATTTCTTTTTTTTAAATATATTAGGTCACTTTTATCACAAATAAAATTAATATTTCCTACCATGCCTTCCATAGGGATCAACATACCATTGTTTATATCATAGATCCAAAGGTGAGAAAATCATTTTATCATTCTCATCAATTTTTTATAAGCATGAATCATGTTGTATATTGTTTATTATTTCTATTGATATCCTTTTATATTAATTCTCATTTAAATTTTTGTCTCTTATATTGCTTACTAAGGTATGTGACATCCAATCCCTCAACTATACTATTTTTTTAGTGTAAGTTATTTTTTATGTCCCCACTGTTGCACACCACTCCATGGGCATTTTACATAATGAAAAACCTTATTGTATCATGTTGTGTATGTGTTAATAGATATGTTTTATGTTTCACACCACTACAAGGGTGATTTACTCTTTATTACACATCTTATTTATTATCAACATGGTTATTTTTAATCTCATAGGCTTCATATGTACATTTTATAAACTATCTGAAGTAGTTTTATAAATTTTTACTAACTATTTAATTTTAAATTTTTTTCTTAATTATTTACAGTTTTTTTGATTTAAATTTAAAATTAATACAAATGATATGATAAATACAACTACTATTGTAGTAATACCAATGTTTCATGCCTATTTTCTCCACTATATTTTTATACATTTAAATACCTAAAAAATTCTATTTTGTTTATGTTGTTTTATATTTGTTTTTTTGTGATTTATTATTAATTTAAATGTATTTATGTGTTTTTTATGACTTCATTTGGAATTTTAATGATTTCTATGTGGCTTCCCCAACCTTGAACTTCCACTACTTCACATACGGTATATTTCTTACTAGGGCACGTGACATGAAATCCCTCAACTATACTGATTTTTTTAGTGTAAGTTGTTTTTATGTCCCCATTGCTGCACACCACTCCATGGGTGATTTACATAATTAAAAACTTTATTTAAGCATTTTGTGTATATATATATATATTTTTTTTTTCAACTCATTCATTATTCCCCCTCTTTATTCTCTCTCCTCATTCATTACATGCCTAAACTCCTTAATATCATGACCAATAACCCTTCTCATCCATTAATTAACTATTCCATCATTTGTTTCTATAATTTATTATATCTTAAACACATCATTTATTTAATTTTATTTATTCATATTTATAACCATGTTCCACCCATAAAATTTCATGGGTTTCATTTTCTTAAATTCCGCCTTTTAAATATATAAAACCATCTGTTAATAGATATTAAAAATTTATCCATATATATATATACACATTATATATATAATCCCACATATACATATATAACCCCCCACATATATATATATTTAACACATATAAATATGCATTATATATATACACATCCGTATATATGCACACCAATATTATTTTCCCAATTTGATAATAATAATAATAACAAAAAACAATAATTAATATTATTATTAAATATATCACATAATTTACACCATTATCATCTATTATTAAATGTTGATAATAGAAAATAAATTTTTATCAGCCACACAATTTCATTTATGTAGAACAAGTATAATATCATTATTATTACATAACCTCTAAAAAAATATTCACCCATGAAAAAATGTCACTTATCTATTAAGAGAGTTGAAAATTATTTAATTACACACGTATATTTCCATTATTTTTCTTTGAAAAAAATATTATTAATAATAAAAATATTATTATTATTTTTAACTTCCAAAAAAATATTCAGATACTAAAATTTTATCATTTCAAATAAATAAAAATAAATTGATAAAATAATTAACAGACATATATTTTACTTTTAATAAAAATTATTAAATAAAAAATGGATATAAGAATTACTCTTATGTGCAATGTAACCAAACACCTGAAGCACACAAATATTATGTCATTCCTAGTGTAAAACTCACATTTTGGATTTAATGGTGGTATGAAATTTCCTATTTTGTACACCATTCAAGAAATACTTAATTTTTTTTATAAAACTTACAATAAAAATATTAAATAAATTACCATTATGTGTGATGTTACTAAACACTCAATACTTAAACATGTTATGTAATGACTAGGTTAAACCCCATATCTCGAACCTAATGATGGTCTTAGATTTCCCATAATAGATATAATTTGGGAGATATTCCATTATTTTTTAAAAATAAAACATGTATGATAAAATATATTTAATATTTTTATTATATCAATATTGTGGATCTACGGGCCCTGGAATCCCATGCTAACTCAGTGTTTAACTCTTAAAATATTCCATATAATATTCCATGGTGTTAACTGTGCTTTTACCCTTATGTAAAGACTTTAAAATATTTATTATGTGTTTTTTATTGAAAAATTACATTTTCACATAAAAATATTTATAACTTATTAATAATAGGATTTATTATTATTATTATTAAAAATTGAGGATATTGAAATTATGCCTATATAAACTTCTCATCCCTGAGAAGTAACTCTAGAGGTATTTTTCAAAAAAATTTGGCCACTAATCTTGAATACCAGACTCCCACTCTCACATCTTCATAATAGAAGGAAATTTTGGAACATAAATAGATCCTATCCAATCTATGGGATCACACAAGTTCTCCTAGAAGTCTACCCATAACCCAAGGTATACCCTACATAGCATTAACCCAGGTATCCTTCCCTATACATTAGTCACAGTCATCATATATACACTAACACAATATCATGATAAATTATACTAATTAATGCCAACAAAGATATATCAGAATAACATAACAATATAGATATATCATAGAAAGAGAAACTATCCTAAACATATAGCATAAATCAAAACATTTAATTAAAGAACTACTATGAAACACAACAACAACAATTATATATATATATATATATATGAAATGTGAACCTACATTCCTAGTCATGATGCACGAACACACCCAAAATATCATAAATCATATATCAACATCATTTTGATCACCCAAATTTATTTTAATCAATGAAAACAACAAACATAATTTTACCCCACTTTATGTAAACTCTGAGGTCCACTATGTAGTGTTGAATAGACACTGTCATAGTTACCTTGACTGAGTCACAATTTTCCTATCTTCTATCTAACCTATCCAGACCCAAGGTAAGGAAAAAAAGTTAGTGAGTCCTGGATTTGATACCATTTTGTAACGTCCAAACCCAAACCACTGGGTATGAGCCAAGTGCTATGAGACCTCATGTGTATCTCCCTATACACAAGAGTCTTTCAACAAGTAGTGAGGTTCTAAGTCAAATAGTGGAGAGACTATACCCTCTATATCATGTCATCAATCAAAATAATAAATAAACAACAATAATAAATAATTAGTGTAAAAATGTGGAAACTAAATAAATGATATACATAATAATATCTCCCTGAGTGGAAATAATTTCCAGATTATGAGCAGTATGAAACTAAATAAACAAATAAATAAACATTTGTGGGGTCCTACAGTGTCTTCCCCGGTCTGCTATAGCTCTATGCTCCACTGCTCAACCATCCTACATAAGACCCTTGAACTTCATAGAATCTCTGGTCATAAAATCTACAAAAACTTCACAATGCCCGAGTAGGGTGTGAGTACAAGACTCATTAGGACACCAACAATGTGTCCTTGAACTGATTTTCTCAAGTATAACATGTGTATACCATAATGATAAAAAATGACTGAGCGGTAGTGTGCTAAACAAGAATCCACAAACCCCTGAATGTACCTACTTTAGATATATTATAGAATATAATGAAATGAGTCAGAAGAAGAAAATCAGTCCCTATACGGAGTCCTCACGATGTCATGGAGATGATACCCTGCGTCATCTATCCCTTAAGAGGACCATGTCACCCATATTCTATAGATGATAATATCTAGTACTCACATTAACTAGGCTATCACGTGGTAAAGGGAACTTGGAAAATCAAGACTACCTTGAGCACACTCTTGACATGACACCATGGAAACCTCATACATCCACCCTATTCTCAGGTTCCTCATCGCCATTTTCACAATCAAGAACACTCCCTCACTAAGGGATAATCTATCACAACGATCCACCTATCTAAAGTACCAATAAAAAACTCCACAGAAAAGGTAACACACATACATGGAGATCACACATGAATACATAACATATAATTATGAGTATATAATAACATACATTATAACATGTGATAAAATCAAACATGAAAAAAGAAACACTAGTATCACTCATGGTGTCACACCTGAGTTTTTAAATTCTCCTTTATTCCGGTTTGGTTTTATTCCTCAGTTAGTCTCTTGGGAACCAGGTGTAACGGGTTTGAATTTTTTGAGTATTCTTCCCTTTTATCTTTGGTATATCTTCCCCCCTCAGGTTTCTTTTGAGTTTTTTTTTAGAAAAATGTATGTTTTTGGGCTAGGAAGATTGAAGCGTATAGTTTGCACATGGTTAGTAGTAACCATGCACCAACCCAGGAAACCGTGCGGTAGGAGACATAACCTACTACACAGCCTTTACACGACCGTGCACCTCAGCCTAGGTAAGTGTGCAGCTAAGTCTCTTTAGGTATAGGTGGTCACACGGTCTCTGAACAGTTTGGAAAACTGTGAGGACTAACCGTGCGACCGTTCCCACTCATTAAAAATGATTTCTCTCCTTTTATCTCTCCTTGATTTTAACCCCTTTGGCCCCCTTTCTCAACCCCCATGGGCTCCCCAACCATAGGCATGCCTCCCTCATTCTCCTCCATCCCTTGGGATTCCATTTTTGGGTGGTTTTCATCCATATTCTTTAAGGAACCCTAATGCAGGTCTCTTCTCCCTTATTTTAATCCATTATTCTTGGGTTTTACTCCCTATTACTTGGGGGTTCTCTTCTCCAGTGGGTTGGGGTTCGATTTAGGGTTTTAATCTTGGGTCCTTGGGTTTGATATTCTTGATTAGGGTTCCTTATTTCCTCCTTGAGGTGTGATTGAGGTGCAGATGAGATTTCGAACTATTTTTTGGAAAGTTCTTCACATGAGGTAGGTGGTTCCATGCTATAGCATTTTTAGATGAATTTAATATGTTTATTTAAATTTATAAATATGTTCTTTGGTTTTATTGTGTGGTGTGAATAGTGTTCTTTAAATTGTTGGTTTGTTTATAGGTTATAAATGGATTTTGACAAGGGAATGGTTATGTTTTTTGTGTGTGTTATAATGTAATGTTTATAAAAAGGGTGTTAGGGATTTATTGGAAGGTTCAAAACATGTTTTCAAAGGAGATGAGATGCATAAATGTTTAAAGGGCATTTTTAATAAAAAAATGATCATTTTGGGAATGATTAGACTTGTTATGTATTTTGAGTATGAATTTTTAAATGCTTGAATGATGAAAATGTTTTTTTTAAAAATGGTTTTAGAGTACGAGTGGGTTTATGAAGGGTCTTGTACCATTGACTTGGTTGGTTTTAATTGTGTTTTTTCTTGTGTTTAGAAAGGAAAATTTGAGAATTTTATAAGTAATGGTAAAGGAATTTTGAAAGGTGTTTTCTTTGGTGTGTGTAAAATGGTAAATGGATTTTTTATGTAAAAAGGTGATTCCATTGGAATGTTTGACCTTTATTGTGTATGTGGTGGAATGTTTGATATGTGAACTTTAACTCGAGCACAAGGAAACACCGGGTATCTAGGTGGGAATACTAGAACTAGTGCACTAGTGATACAGAAGTGTCTTGTACCGGTTTCATTTAGAATGATCGACGATTAAAACACTAACTAAAATATGATGATAATTGATCACCACTAGAATTTTGGATGATTCTCCTCTCCAGTGGATCGTACATAAGGACACTGACAGTTGTGGCTACTATACAACCTTCCACCGAGACATGAGGTTCAAGGGTCCCACTCGAGCTAAATGAACCTATGGGATTTACCCATAGTGCTTTACTATGCATGATGTGGTGCCATCTATTGGAATACAGAGGACCACTTGAGTGTGTGAGCTATTTAATAATTTCATTTCTCACTTAAGATAGTTTTTGTGAAATGGGTTTCCTTCAAAGTGTTCCTTTAAACTATTTACCTAATAAATTTTTTCTTTGAAATTTCCCTTTAAAAGAGTTAATTTAAGTGAACATGTTAGATTATATTTTTAATGTTATTAAATGGAACCTTTTTATCTGGGTGGCATCTTACTGGGAATTAGATCACACCCTACATACACCTTGGTGTGTATGTAGATCTTGTACCTTGTGTATTTCAGGTAAGGCATGATTTATGATGGTGGTCGGGGTTATTAGTGGCCCTCTCTTTCAGGTTTTGGTGATGGTGGCTTGAGGTTGTGGCTACTTGTGTTGCATGAAGTCTTAGGTCAAAGTTTTAGTTTCCTTTTCACTTTAGTCCTTTTTGGGTTTGAGTTGAATTGTAAACTTTAATCTAGTGATGTTTTAAGGCTTGTTTGGTTGTATATTTTTCAGATTTTTTTTATTTAAGTTGTTGGTTGTTTCATGTTTATTGTTCTGGGTAAATCATTCCCATGCATTGTTTAAGAATCCTGGGCACCTTTTCTAGCCCGTGGGGATCAGGAATTCCCCTTGGGCCTTGCCGCAGATCAGGTCGGGTGCTGAGTTAGATGGCGACCTGACTTGGTTCATGACACATGGAATCAAAAATTAAAAAAGGGTTTCATGGGCTAAACACCCACACCCACATGAGATCATAATCAAGAATGATCATAAAAACACCAATAAATATAGTCATTATGGAAACAAGCGTAGACGTTATCCCAAAATTGTAAGGAACTTACTACCTTAGGTAAAATGAAAATTTATGAAATGGGTTAATATCAAGGTTTAATTACACCACTGAATCCTCATTGACTTCATAATTTTTTTTTAAAATTATATGTGTTGAGATCAACCCAACGACACTAACGACACATCAATTCAATCAATATTTCATGAGATATTGAAGATAGAAGTTTGAAAATACAATAAAATAAAATAAAAAACGAATAAGAGAGAGGGAGAGAGAATGAGAGAGAGGGAGGTGTGATGGGGAAAAGGGGTGAGAGGAGTGATGCTAGAAACACCCCTAATTTCCCTTTTTATATACATATATATTTAACTCAATCATTATTACCCCATTGACACTCTCTCCTCATTCATCACACACCTAAACTCTACAATATCATGCCCAAGACCCCTTATCTTCCATTAATTAATTATTCCATCATTTTCCATCATTTATTCTATCTTAAATCCATTATTTATTTCATTTTATTTATTCATCTTTAAAACCATGCACCACCCATAACATTTCATGGGTTTCATTTTTTTAAATCCCCCTTTTATATATATTAAATCATCCATTAATCTATATTAAAAATTCATCCACACACACACACATTACACACACACACCTATATATACATATATACACCCCCCATACATATATATATATATTTAACCCATATATATACACATTATATATATATATAAATCTGTATATACACATGAAAATATTATTTTCCCAATTTAATAATAAAAAAAAACAATAATAATAATTATTAAATATATCACATCATTTCCACCATTATCATCTTCCATAAAATACTAAGAATAGTAAATAAATTTTTATTAGCCACATAATTGAATTTATGTACCATAAGTAATAAAATCATTATCATTATATAACCTCCCAAAAAATATTCACCCATGGTGAAACCTATCTCATTTATTAAGTGAATTCAAAAATTATTTAATTACACATGTATATTTCCATTCTTTTTCTTTGACACCAATGATATTAATATTAATAAAATTATTATTATTAATTTTAACTAACCAAAAAATATTCAGATACTAAAATTTTATCAATTCAAATAAAGAAAAATAATTTGATAAAATTATTTATAGACATATATTCCACCTTTTAATAAAAATTATTAAACTGAAAAAGGATAAAATATTTACCCTTATGTGCAATGTTACCAAACACCTGACCTGAACAAATCTTATGTCATGTTTAGGGTAAAACCTATATATCATATTTAATGATAATCTCAGTTTTCCCATCTGAGATATCGTTCCCGAGATACTTCAATTTTTTTTGTAAAATATTATAATAAAAATATTAAATAAATTACCCTCACGTGTGATGTTACCAAACACCCAACACACACAAATGTTATATCACACCTAGGGTAAACCCCATATATCAAACCTAATGGTGGTATTAGATTTACCATATGAGACGCCATTCAGAATATATTCTATTATTTTATAAAAATAGTGTGTGCCTGATAAAATATATTTAATATTTTTATTATATCAATACCAAGGCTCTACGAGCCTCAAAATCCTATGCTAAATCAACACCTAACTTTAAAAATATTACATAGAATATTTCGTGGTGTTAACTGAGCCTTTACCCTTACGTAAAACCTATAAAATATTTATTAAGTGATTTTTATTGAAAAATTACATTTTACATAAAAATATTCATAACTTATTAAAAATAGGGTTTTTTATTTTCATTAAAAATTGAGGATATTATATATTTCATGTTTTTTATTTAATGGTAAAATTTATCATAATTTAAGTATGAAATTTAATGAAATATATTGTTTATATAAATAAATAAACAAATTAACAGTCATGGATTGATTAGTAATTGGATAGAAATAAAAAAAATCATTCAATGTTTAAAAGGATACTTGTTTAGAAATTATCTTTTTATTTGATCTCTAATTTTTTATTTTAACAAACTAAATATATCATGGTTTAAGTATTATTTTATTAAAATCTAATGTTTATGAGTATAAAAAATATATTTTATCACTCATGTAATTATTATTAATTGATATGAAATTATAATAATAACACTTAATGTTTAAAAAAATCAATTTTCAATAATTTTTTTTATATTATATAGTTTAATTTAAAATTTAAATTTATAATATTTATAAATTTAATTATATTAAAGGGATTTAATTTTTAGAATTTGTGTATTAAAATTAAGTAATAGGGTCAATTCCATTTTTTGGAAAAAAAGTTCCTAAGGTAAAAATTGAGTTACCACAGTAAAGGTGAAATGGTCAAATTAAGGGGTAAAAAGGCCTAAAATATCCATAAAATTATCTCTAAATTTTTGAGAATGAGAGTATTAATAAAAAATATCCATTATTTTTCTACTTTTAATCCACTTTCCATGTAAAATTTCATTCTTTATACATTAAGTAATGAGTATTTTCAGAAGTTCTACTCAAAATCATCTATAAAATATCCCCACATATACCCACTTAAAATACACTTCCCTTCATACATATCTTTATTGAATACCCAAATTCCCTCTATTAAATTTTTATTACACATTTAGTAGCTTCTTATCTTAATAAGGAGTCCCAAATCCTTAATTTTAAAGGAACCTATTTCAAGGAGTGAATTCATCAAATAATATAGTTATTCCACATATTTTTTCAATTAAATTATCATATACATTTTTATAAATCCCATTCACCAATATAATGACGTTATATTAACATCATTATGTTTTTTGTAAAAATTATATAAGTGCATTTTATTTTTTATTACACAATGTTATGTTTGTTACTTATACACTCTCATTAGTTACTAATATGGACGATGTTTGGTTATTTTTGTAGTTTTATTACAATAATATTAGGACATTGTATCCCCAAAAGCAATCTATTAACCTCGAATTCTAGTTGGTGGCCTCTGGAATATGAAAAGGAGTTTTTTAGGCATAACCACGAAGTAGTCTATCTTTTTTATAGATTGATTCATGTTGGGATGTGAAAAATTGGTATAAAAGGTATTTCTATACCAATAGTATTAACCTTCTTGATATGGTAGATATGATCATTAAGAATGCGTCATATCCCATGATAGATATTGGACCAGCGTGTCAAGAACACTTATTATGTTAAGAATACATGGTTTCTAAGGGTATGTGATTTTTGGTCTGATATGTGATGTAATAATTATATATTATTTTAATTTTAATGATATAATTTTTGTGTAGAATTTTTGATTTATTATTTATTTATGGCGGTCAAACCATTTTTAAGAATCTGGTTACAACATTGGACTCTTTTCCTAAAATTGAAACATGCGTTTTATGGAACATATTAACATGTTGGTTCCACATATTATAGTCCTACTAGTGTATGATTCAATACTGAAGATAGAGGTCAGATGTTTAATGTGTCAACAACAACCAATATGGAGTTGTACCATATATTTTATTAGTGTAATTATACTTAATTAGACCAATATATATATATATATATATATATCAGATATTAGGTTATGTATATATAAAGTGAGATGGGGATGGTGGGGAAGTTGATTCATTCCTCATAAAAAGGAGGTACAATGAACCTAGTTGTTTCATAGGACCGATGGTGTATAGTTATGGAACTATTTTATATTTTTGTTTAATCAGTTCATTTATTTAATGTATCAAAAAATGCATATATGATGTTATCCCTTATAGCGCGGAACAAGATTATACATAACCAAACAGTGTGCATGTGGTATGACATGATTTTTTAAGAAGATATTATACATGTTTTTTTGGTCCTTGTAGGTAAACCATGGTAGCTATTTCCATTACATTAGACACTCATTGGTTTGATGATTTTAGTTTCAGTCATATAACTATTCATAATAACTAACGTAGATTTTTCCAAATTAGATATTAATAATATTTTACAAAATTGGCCTTTATTTATGGTTATCTAGATGGATCCTCTAGTATGATGTCAATAGGTACCTAAACATTTACATTTATTTGTAACCATGAGGGGGTATTAGTGTACCCAGATTTAGAGTGTGGATATGTTCATTATATTTTACTTGATACCATGGACCTATAGGGAGAAGTTCCTTATGAGGATGATCAAAGAGGTCCAGGGCCTGGTAGGTCATTGCTCAGCTGGTGATTCTGTTTGAAATCTTTTTCCCCAGTTAGTAATTTTCATCTAGTTTCAATTTAATGGGTTCATGACTATAAAATATACAATTTCCCACTATATGAAATATTTTATTACCAGTATAGTTGTAGAAATTTTGAATGGATTTAACCCTTGTCGATTGGTGTTGTATTTACCTCCCATAGGTTTGACTATTTTTAGCTAAGTGTTCTTACCTAGAGACCCTAATATAAGACTCGGTCATTAGGGATAGGTGGTTGAACTAGAATCCCATAGTTTAGACTTAGACCATGTGATTCGGTTATTTGGTTTCTCATAGGAAACATGCGATGAGGGTTGTAATGGGTTTACTTATTCTTTTTCAGAAATTAATAATGGATATAATCTCATTTTGGTATAGATACATGGTAGGTGCTCTAGTTTTATGATATAGAGCTGTTGATACATTTTATTTCAAAGAAATATCCTATGGTTCTTTGATATTGTTGTTGGATTCCTCATTTAGAACTGCTTGAGTGCATGGATTTTTTGACCATTGGTTTGGAAGATGATGCATTAATATTGAAAAAATAATGACATGTGGTAGGAAAACATGGAAATTATTGTGGCATAGGTGAGGAACCCAATATTAAATATGACATTAAATGATTTTTTGGATTAATGATAATGATATTTTATGAATAATTTTTATCTTTTACATGGTAACCTTCATCTCATGAGATCAAGATTCATGTGATAATGGTACACATTTTTTGTGCATGGAACTGTTTAAAACATAAATATATGAGTAATCGGTTGTGGACTGAGGATTGATGGTTATAATGAAATTTTTTCTGCATGTTTTCCCATGATTTAGGAAAAAACAAGTAATTTCCATTCATTTAAGGGAAGCCATCAAGAATATATCAAGTGTTGTGAGATTGTTGACCTGTGGCTAAACCTAGACACCCATTTTCAGGAGACATGGTTAATGGAGTTATATTAAAGAAACTACAACCTTGTTTGATGTGTGAGTAGCTATGAGAGACTGATACACTCCAATTGATGGAATCATAGTGTAATACTAGTAATTTTATTCTTGTACAAAATATCATGACATCATCCTTAGTATTTTGATTGAGCAATGGATATGCACCAATATTTTTAAATATAATTTTTTATTTAACACAGGAACCTATATAGGTTTCACATGAGGATTGGTATAAGTTATTCCATATGGTGGGGAGTACATCAATTTCCATTTATGGGTGGTGATTATCATTGTGAGATAAAATATGATTTTTTTCATTAGAATGGTTCTTGGGAAATGATGAAAATGATACTATTATAGTGTGGATTAGCAGATCAATTGTGGTTAAAAATATTCTTTATAAAGAGAATTTATACTACTAAAAGTCTATTCATTAGAAAATCAAGATATCCTCTATTTTTAGATGATGATATCATGTATATCATTAACCATAATGGTGTCTTAGAGATGATAAGGTTTATGTTTTTGAGGTTGTAATTACTCGGTTATCTCAGACAATAAAATTGATCAGAATTTTGACATATTTCCTTCAGATTATTGAGAGATATAAAATGAACTATATCCCAATTAATATGATCTTACATAATTATTTACCACTTATATACCCCTAAAAAATGTGTTCACCCAAGGATAAAAGTTTTGTGGAATTTTTAGCCATTCATATTTTCATGGAATAATTAATATCTACTATTTAATTAATTAAATATTAATTTGTTACAACATGTTTGTTTTGTAATATACTTTTATTTGAGTTTCATATTTAGATTCTTCATTATTAATTGATTATGGAATAGTTGGTTTTTTCTAAGAGAGGAATAAATATTTTTTTGCAAATAAGGGCTCAGCCTGAGCCCCATTTTCCTTTTCATTTCTTTGTCTTATTTTACATTTTATTCTTTTTATTCTTCTATTATCATGAATTATTATATATTCTCTATGTGATTTTCTATGTTCATGATTGATAGAGAAAATGAGAAATTAGGGGGGGGGGAGATAATTATACAATAATAGAGGTATCCTCATGGAGATCAGGATGAAAGGGATCATCATGTGGTAGTGGTGGAATGTGAATCGGTGTGAAGGTTTAGTATATCCATCCCAAAGGTAGGATATTTTTTGGTTTTTCTATAAATATCAATTGATTTACCAAATTCTAGTTTAATTTACCTATTATTGATGTTATTATCTCCCATGAAGTCAACCAATTCTTAACTGAGATAAAAATGGGGTTTCAAGCCAATTATTGGGGTTCTCACTCATGAAATCTCAATCACACAATATATAGTTATATGAACATAGAATTTATAATATTGAAATTATGAAAAAAATTAGGTTTTATAAGTACACACTAACTATATTTAGTAAACACTATTTTTTAGTACTTTTCCACGTAACATAGTACACGGTAAGATGAAATGTTATAAAATACAAGTCATGTATTGGGTACACATGATGTGTTGTCGTACTCTATTATCTATCTAAGTACATGGATAAATATACCATGTAGGGGAACTTAGAAATATAATTTACATGACCAAACCTCATTTGGGATACACTGTATATATAATAACACATCTAATATAAGAAACATTACCATTCCACATTAGGTACATAGGAAGGTACCTTGTGTAGGTTATAAATCAGGAACATGTTTTAAACATCATTCACATTGGTTTTACATGAAATATTCAGCTAATGTACATGCCTATGTGGATCATTGAGAGTAAACTACAAGTACTTGGGTATAAAAGTCATGTACTTCCTCCTTTATACCCTTTAGATTGATATATTTTTTTTGTTTTGGCATCCCATAGATGAAATTAAACACATGAGTATCCCATTTTTAGAATTTTTTCTTTATATATCATGATATTTTGATGCTTGGTGGAATTTGGGGTCTCTAAATATGTGTTTTGGGGGTGAGAAATCTCTAATAGAAAGGTTATTCCTATAATTAATGGATAATGTTATCTACTAAGAGTGATACCCTAGTTGAGACCCAATTAGAAATTGTGAATATAAATAGTGGACTTTGAATGGATTCACTATCATCCCCAACTATTTTATCTCAGAAATATCCCTAGTTAGTGGGCCTGAGATGATACATGATGAGGTAGATTTGGATTCATGTTTGAACCAACCAAGAATTAAACATTTACCATTGATGGTCCACAAGAAATATCTCTAGATTGATATTTTTTTGTAACTTTCCTTGAATAAATCTCTTTTTAGTGCATTACTTGTTAGGACAAGGTGACAATGCATTTTAAATACTTTTGTGTGACTGAGGATATTCTATAGGATGCTTCCAATTATATATTGTCTTATAGGATTCCTTATATAATAACTCTCCTTTCACATTGTTTCTAAGGATTCCAATATAGATGTTATCTCTAGCATGCTATTTTAGAGGATCTAAATATAGATTCCTTTTCCTATTTAAGGATATTCAGGATCCCATGTTGGATTCCCCTCTATTAGTTAAACCATATGTACCAAGTGATTTCTAAGGGGTTTTACTAACCCGGATCTAGTGTGCTTTTGGTTTGGGTAGATATGATACTTGGTTTCAACAATAAATCAGTATCAAACATGTGATATTGAGGGGTTGAGGAAGTAGTGGAGGGCTTATTCATTTTCCCACCCTCACACCATATTAATAAAATATCATGGTTACTATTTATGAAACTATGTTAACCAAAGGTACTTCCTAGTACATGGTTGATGAGAATAATATGATTTCTTATATGATTGGGGTGCCCAGATGTACTTCCTATGAAATTTATTGAAATCCTTTCATTAATTATTATATGATTGGGAATTCTTTACTGCATATCCTAGGATTGGGATATTAATCGTTCAAGATTGACTATTATCTTTTCAGGATTCCCACATATACATTTTAGGATCTAGATATTTATCCAACATGTTTTCTTATTATCTTAATGTGATGCCTATAAGTTCTTCATTGGATCCATCATATAGAAATTAAACAGTTGATAGATAATGTTATAGGATGTACCACTTGTCATTGGTATTTATCCCTTCCTATGGATTATTGAGGAGGATGTTGAGGTTATTTTGGACCTATCAATGAGTTATTCTCAAGGATTACTGACATTCTCCCTAATTGATGCATGAGATGATCCTCAAGGATATGGTGGATACAATGTTACAAGATTTCCTAGATATTCCAGTAAATTGCACAATTGAGTTGTTAATTGAATTTATCATTGGTTATTACCTCATATTTGAATTGAATTCCTTGTAGAATGCTTATGGTTTATCCCCTTTAGGTATCATTAGAGCTCCAATGTTGTGACCGCCAATGGACTGGGACTTAGGGATCAGGCATCAGACTCATTCTACATGGAATGAGTGGTATGAAATCCGTTTTAGTTCCATATTTTATAGGTTTTACATATATTATTTGGATCCCATAATTATAGTGATTAGATGTAGGTATGGTGATACCTAGTCTATGAAATTTATCCCCCTTGTGGTACAATAGCTTACTCAGAGACATTTCTAGCAGTGGCCAAAGCAGGTATTTTCAATCAAGATTATGAACCAAATGACCAACTTAATTATAAATAGATTTAATGGTGTGATAGCTTTCTCAATACGATTTTCATAAGATTTGTGATTGATCAAGGTAATGGACCCAATGATCTACTATTGATTTATTTTATTCACTTAAAATGATTTATTTATCATCTATGATGATCATATTCCATGTGCATGGGTGTATGATATAAGATTATTAGTTCACCATTGGAGGTGACATAGTAAGATTTATTTTTCAGACAATATATATGAACCTCAATGTACATGAAAACCTTATGTTTGAATTTAGGTGGAGCATGGGTGTATGATGGATATGGATGAGTCCTTATATTTCATTATCGAGCATAGATTCTTCTATGGATTCCTATGATTGGGAGTGATTATCTAAAATGTTTCATAGAGAATAGGTATGTGTGTTTTTTCATATTCGTTCTAGATCCTTATAAATTAAACTATCTTTGTTTTATATGGATTTTTATATGTGATCGTCTCAGTGGGAAATCAATTTAGAATATATGATATGTCCATCTGATCTATTACCACATTTAATTTAATATTATTAATTTTTGTATTTATTACTTATTTAATTTTATTATATACATATATAAATTATTTTTTGTGTATTTTGTTTTTTCTTACTCTAATATGAGACCATAGTCTCCCCCTTGATACACCATAGTCCCTCACTACTATTCAAATACCATAGCTCTATGGATATGCAATCATGATGCCTAAAAAACATTTTATATGGTAACAATTTCTAGAGTAAACTGTATTAGGATGTGAATATGTTGTTGGAGTGTGGGATAAGTGGATCTCATAGGATATAGTAGAAGATGATGTCCATGTATAATGATTTTTTGTAATATACCTTAAAATTAGTTTATAGAGGGTTGATTTATTTTGGTATTTTTGAGAATGTATGTTTTCACATAATTTGTTATATATTATTCTATTTTTATCATTCTTGGGACATAGATTTGTTCACATGAATTATATAAAAAATTTGGGTTTTATTGTCTAGATCATTATTTAACCACAAAAGGCCATAATTTAGTTTCATATTGATTTTTTTATATACATCATTGATCATAAAAGTCGTGATAAATATATTTTACAATTGTAACATAATTATTCATCATTTTGGATGTTCATGTTTAATATGTGTTAACCTTGGAACATTTAGTCAGGAACTTCTGAAACAATATGTATTAATGATCTAAAAATGAAATTTTAAGATAATTCAAAACATTTGGGAGGGTGATTTTATCCTTTGGGGAAAATAGATTATTGAAAAATGAATTTGACAATACTGGGATTCAAATAAAGAAATTCAGGGATATTTTAATTTAAGATGAACATTTCATGAAACTATGGATATGGAATGATCATTTTTTTAAAGGTAGATCCTAGTTTCCCATGTTAATTTATAAATTCTGGTCTAGATTTCAAGGCCAAAACATTTATTACAATATATGAAACATAACATCCAAAGTAATGATCCACATGGGTTGAAAATTTACAAGATATTATTGGAAATTATTGTTAACTATTTACTCTTACACGACCTTGTAATATTCACTGATCATCAAAGTTGGTCTTTTATATAAATGGGGGGAGAGATAAACAAGTAATTAACTATTAGGAATGATACAAAATAGTTTACCACCCACATTTCACCCTCAATTGGCCTACCTTTTCATTTAAAATGAATTTGAAACCCATTTTTTAACAAAACCACTCAAAATGTCTATTAAAGGAGGGCTTTGAAATGAAAATTGGGCCCTTAAGTTGTTTTTAATTCATTATAATGTTTTGAATCCATTTTGATATGTTAATATTGTCATTAAATTGAGAATTTTTCTAATTAACATTATTTTTTAAATTTAAAGTTCATCATTAATAATATTTATAATTATTATCATCTTTATCAATAAAATTTTTATCATTACAACCTTTGAACCATTCACTCAATAATAGAACTAATTTTTATGTGTTTTTTCTCTTATTATTCCCCACTTATATAAGACAACATCTATCTTCCATTGATATACTTACATCAATGTAAGGATAAAACCCCATTGGAATAATTTTATGGAGTTTATTGGGGGATTTTTTGATATAATTTCCTATTCTTTAGTAAATTATTTGGTACTTTTATTTTATATTTTTATTTTATTTATTATTTTCATCTATGTTATCAATTATTTAAATTATTTCATAATTATAGTTCAATTATGGTCCAATTATTTAGATTAATCATCAAAGTGGGCATCTATGTGAACTGGTTATTAGGGATTTAAATATATATATATATATATATATATATATATATATAATAGATCATTTAGTTATGGGGTTTCTTTATCTCATTTAATTTATACTTATTGAATTGATGAGAATATATTTTCTAAAAAAAATGCATCCAATTTAGAACTAGAAACAACCTTGCATCGAGCCATTAAAATTAATTAAATAATTTTAAATAATTTTATTATAAATTAATAAATTCAAATCAACATAAATAATAGGAAATATAATTTCCAATAATCTGAACAACATCATATTATCATGGTTCAGTTCTTCAGTGTTTATGGATTTGACCCCTACTTGTACTGTATGAGACTACATCTTCATATTGGGTAGATTTAGGTGAAACCAAAATTTGGAACAACTTATGGGGAATAAATTAGTTATTCTTAGAAATTCACATTATATTCTCATCCAAAACATTATATCCTCACCTAATTTCTCTACAATTTTACCCCTTTTTTCTTCCCCCTGTTTTTGGTTCATGTCCTCTTATGTGGATGACCAATAAAACCCTCTAGTTTTGGTGGATAGTTCAAGGGTTATGGAGTCAAACACTCTAAGGGGTATCATTCCATTAGATCAAAATATTTCTAATATTAATGAATCCATATTTGAGTTCATTCCAATTTTTTCATCAATAAAACCTTATAATCAACCTAAAAGAGAACAAAAATGGAAACCCAAAGAAGGTATACACAAAAAAGGGGAATGTCATTTGGTAAAACCATGAATGACTACCTCAAAACTATGTAGACTAATTCACCATATTTAATTATACATTCATTTCAAGGATACTCTCACTAATTCTTCAAACCCAAATTCCTAAAAAACTATACAAAGTTTTATGGGATGGATTCAGAAATTTCATATCATCACTTCACAAAATTAAATAACATTGTTGATACCATGAACCCCAACATAAAATTGATTCAGTTAATATGATAATCATTTATTTTTACTGAGTGATTGAGAAATTAATTGGTTAGAAATTATAATTCCAATATCCATCCATTAATGGGTCCAAATACATGTAAAATTCTATAAAAAAAGTTATTTATCTTATCAAAAAGTTATTTAACTAAACAAAACTATTGAAAACATTGTTGGAAAAGAAGGAGAATCATTTTATAAAACATAATAATGTTTCAAAGTCACACAAAAAATAGTACCTCTCCAAGGATATTTAATCCCTGAATAGGTTCAAATCATTTATGAATGATTTTGGCCAGGAAATAAATTGTTCAATGAAATTATTTGTAATTCTCCATTACAAAAAATTCCCTACATAATGATTTGGAGTACCTGAAAGGTCTGGTTAAACAATAAAAACATGGTTATCCTCAGGATATAATAAATTTTATACCTAATATAATGTTATGTAGATTCATAGGAATGAATAATGAATTATAGTCAAACTTTTTTCCCTCACTAGAAAGGTTTCAGAGAACAATCTTATGAATGTCCCATAAATCCTTATTATTGACCTTGTATTTACAATTTTTGACAACAATTGCAATAAAACATACAAATGACCAACCATTCCATATATTAATATTATTATTTTAGGGGGACCACTAGTGGAGGTAAATAATTTATACTTTATAAATCCATAGTACCAAAAAACATTTAATTAATTGTACAATGGCCATCAATGGTTTCATTTGAAAGATAATCAACAATCCAATTTTCTATAATGTCCAAACCCCTACATAGTATAAAATTTTCCAACCCATAATTACTTCCAATACTAGTTCTTATAACAAAAACAACCCTATTGAAATTCATGTAACCAATATAACAAACTATCAAATATAATAAATATGTACTTGGGATAAACTAACCAAATCAAACCCCTATCCAATTAGTTCCACTCCCAATATGTGGAAAAGTTTATAAAGAAACAATATTAAATTAATTATGGCCTATCATACATAAAAATTTATCTAAACCCCATTAATAATTAAAAAGACCCCATACCTACTCATTTGGTTCCAACCCTAACCCTAAGAGGACAATCTATTGGAAAAATCATATCTTAAACAAATCAGAGTAGTGACCACCTTATGATTTAAAATATCCATTGGGAATCTTAAATAAATAAATCCAAACCCATATTAAGAATAAAATATATCATAAGAATAATTTAAATCCACATTTAATAGAATTAATCTAATATGAATACAATGAAACCTAAACCACCCCCCAAAATCCAACAACATACTCTATTCCCTTAATACATGATAGTAAACTAAAAATCTAAAATGAATAAAATATTGAGGTAAATGTTCTTAAATATTTAATTCAAAATTACCCAACTTAATGAAATACAATGATTTACAACATACAAAATGCACCAAAATTATGTATACACATTTAAATGGATGTTGTCACATGAAAACCAACTCCTTATTGATGCTATTGTGAGAAATACAATCCATGGAACCATGAATCCAACATGGAACAACCTAGAAAGTCTACATATCAATGTTGAAACATGATTGGAAGAATTTATAAAGGCCTTATGTGATCATTGAGATAGTGTGAACTTCATTCAATATTCAATGAATTTTTAGTTATGTTTTAAGGAAAATAAAACCATATCTCTCAGCCTCCAACTTGATGATAATTGTGTACAGGTTCCTAAGGGGATCTTAGGAGATGTTATTATAAAGGTTTATAAATTCATTCACCATGTCGTGTTTTTTATTCAAGAAAATAATCTAAAATTATAATCAATGTAGGAAAACACAATCATCATTGGTTGTTCCTTCCCTGGAATAATGAAATCAATCATAATATTATGGAATGGGAATATTAACATATGCTTCATTATAATGACCCTTGATCTAAACATGTACAATGAAAAGTATCAAATAATGAATGATAAGGAGGTTCATTATTTGAATTAGATATGTAATTTTCAATGTAAACCAAAGGAACATAAAATAAAATTTTAAGGACGTTTATGTCAAGATGTGACTAATTTCCATTTTTCATATCTGGAAATTTTTTATCATCGGATTGAA
Organism: Viscum album; assembly: GCA_963277665.1. Classification (NCBI taxonomy): domain Eukaryota; kingdom Viridiplantae; phylum Streptophyta; class Magnoliopsida; order Santalales; family Viscaceae; genus Viscum; species Viscum album. The sequence continues at coordinate 219,081,988 of OY728137.1, read as the reverse complement.
TATCTTTCAGATAGAAGCAATGATGATTTTGTAGGGTCCCCAATAATTGAATCCTTTAGATAAAACACATATATTGATTCTTTAAAAATTTATAACAATTATCTATCTAATTTTTTACTAGAACATATATGTAATAAGAAAAAATTCTATCAATAAATCTAGAATTAGAATCCATGTTTGATTCAAAGTCCCATCCTACTTATGAAAGTGTTAACCAACCCAAGAATAAAATTCATAGTCCTATATAAATCACATAAGTACACATTATTAGGGTACAATAATACCTTCCAAAATTCCATGTCTTATTTTCCTGATCTCAACCATGTGACAATGATTCCATATGCCATGATAAGGATCATGATGGAAATTGAATGGACCGTGTTGAATATTCCAAGTATTAACACACTCATTGGGATCCATAGTGTTGTTTTTTAAATTGATTAAAAACAATTCCAAAATCACAAGGGAGACTCATAAACAATATAATATATTCTCTAGGATATTTACTCCTCATATAATTGAAATCTCTTATCATTTACCTCATTTATAAGAGTTAGTGGGTAATCCGAATCCAAATTTTAATTTCGATGTATGTTATCACTATGATTAAAATTTAGGATAGTTATCTTCTCCCCATAGTGGTGAGTCATGGATGGATAGTTTTCATAAATTATAGGAACATGAGCTTATGTACAAAGGAATATAATTTCCCATTTCCCACCATTATCCATGTCTATGAATAGGTGGTGGGATATGTGTTCTACTATCACATAGATGGATATCCATTATATAATCAAATTGAGGTATCCTTATTATATCAATGAAAATAACCTTTATATTTCTATTTGGGACTATTTGATTCTTGTTCCTTCCCATATAGTCATGTAATTCCCACAGTACCTTCCATTTATGCATGATGTGAATGTTCTCTAACATGGTGGGGGATTATGTAGTGGTATATATAAATGAATACTCAATTTTTTGGGATATATTTTAGGGGTTTCTAAGAATTTTTTAGATGGTATTTTATTTTTTGTAAGATATGAATATAATACTAGGAATGTATAAAACCATTTCATGGTTAAGAAAGGACTAGTTATGGGATATCTGATATCTATTAGGGGGATTAATATTCATAAATCCATATAGGATATCATTTAAAATATCCCTCTAAATAAATAAAAATAATTATGTCCCTTTATAGGATAGGTTGTTTTTCATAGAAGGTTCATTAAGAACATTAGTTCCATTTCATGACCCTTTTGGGAATTAATTGTGAATGATGCTCAATTCATTAGGTTAGAAATTTATGAGGAATTAATGTACACACTATAGTCACAACGTATAATTCTACCCATCATGAATGATCATAATTGGATATAAATTAAAAAAAAATTATCTGAAAATTTATTAGAAAAAAGGTATCACAAAATAGAAATTTTCCAATTTTTATATATGAAAAACAATGTACGATGCAAAAAAATATACCACCACTAATAATGAATTGAATTTTGTCATTACCTTAAAATTTTTAAGTCTAATATTATAGGTTATCCCATCACTTATTTCATTATTAATTCATTTTTGAAATAGCTATCCCAAAAAAATATGATAAGGAGGGACTGATTAGGTGGGTCTTTCCCTGTCATGAATTTGATATAACCATAAAGAAAAAATGTTATTGATAAGGTTGTGGTCATTCACCTTCATTTTTTAAAATTCAATGATAAATCACCCCATCACTTCTTATAGTGACCTATCAATACAACATAAATTGGTTTTAGAGGTGGTTTTGGTAACCTACGCTAAATGTTTTTTTTAAAATGGTTTTGTGGTGGTTTATTATAAACCACCATGAATTTTTTTTTAATGCTGCCGACCCTTCTCCCCCCCACCCCGAACCCACTTCTCCCCGCTTCCCCCGCTTCCCCCGCGACCCCGGCCCCCCGTGACCCCCGCGACCCCACGACGCCAGCGACCCCGTGACCCTGGTGACCCCGACCCCCCGCGACCCTGGCGACCCTGCGACTCCAGTGACCCCATGACCCCGCGACGCCGGCGACCCCGACCCCCCGCAACCCCGACGACCCCACGACCCCAGGTGGTATTGAAAATTTTTATCATAAAGTTTATGTATTATATTCGTATGTGGTTGTTACAATTTACTTCTTTACTATGTTTTGTGTTCCTGAGTAAGAAAAGTGAGATTAGGACTCAGATTGATGTATAAAACCCTCTAAGGACTCTGTTGGGTTCATTGATGTTTTAGATCATACCTAGGTCTACCCTTGGGTTATGAAAACCCCTTAAGGTTGGTGAAATATTTTTTAGAATGTTACAATAATATAATTATGAAAGTGAATGGGTAGATAATTTTAAGTTGGTATGTAGTCAAGGTTAATGGGATATTTGAAATATGGAATTGGTATTTTTTTGAAATTCCTAGTTGGATTCTGAAATGGATTAAAATAAGCATTTTCACTTTGATTTGGTTATGGTTTTCCATGAAGGACAAAAATGTTTTGAAAGTGGGTATTGTTTTGAAAATGAGGTGTTGACCTCAATGTTATAGGAAAAAGGGGTTATCTTAATAGATTTAAAATGGTGATTAGAAATGAGGGTGTGGTTCCCCTTTTTTGAAAATGATTTAAAATCCCCTTTTATGGTTGTAAATAGAAATGAAATTCTCAGGACATGTTGATTTTTTAAAAGAGGAAGACTCGTTTTTTGAAGGGTGGATTCGAGATTATTTCAATTGAGTATCTTGAATTGTGTTTTATTCCATGATTTTATTTTAAAGATATGTTGAGAACATAGTCATTTAAATGATATATGGGTTAGTGAGATAGAACCCCCGACAATTAGGTTGGCATGTTAACTTGTTTTATTAAATGAAATAAGTGATAAATGTGTTTTGTTGATTCCATAACATAAGGGGGAATTTGGTATAATGTGATTGTGTTAAATGGTTTAAGTTATGGAATTGATATATGTGATAAATGAGTTGCGATTGTAAATAGAATATATGTTAATGGGTTATTCATTATAAATGGGATATAAATAGTCAGTTATGGGAATGATCATTGAAGTAGATTGATATAATATATTATTTAATTCTTGGATGGTAACCTAGAGAAATAATTTAGAAATATGTTGGTGTGTCAATCCACTATTATAGGAAGAGTTACATTTCATGTTTCATTAGCAGCAATCAATTTTTTTAACACTAACTAGTCCTTTATTTTTCCAACCACAATTAGTATATCTTTAATTATAACTGTATTTAGAACTAAATCCCAAGTGAATTCGTGAAGATCTCGGTATAGAGATGTGAACACTACCTAATAATATTGGTGGACTATACCAGCTTTAAATCCCACCATATAGTTCATACAAAAGATTAAATCAATGAAATACATGTATATGATCTAAATAAACTAGATAAAATATACTCCAATAATAGTCATGTATAATTCTATCCATTTCAATCCTCCTCACTACCACTATCTATGAGGTGTGTTGACACTGATGGTATGAGGAATAGTTTCCACATGTTGATTAACAATAGAAGAATTATGGATGTATCCAATACAAAAATATCATATATGATATCCATAATTTCCATATTTAGAAAAATGGTACCCCAAACTATATAGGAATTATGTTTCTTGTTCATGATATCCTTCACTTATGTATAAAACTACTTCTCAAATGTCACAAGATAGTTATTTATTCTGTAATTAGGCCCATCCTAATAAAATTAATTTTTCCTATATGCCTCTTAGTTTTCCTAAGTCTTTTGTTAAGAACTAGTCTAATAGGACTATTCCATATGAGCATACAAAACCATAGGTAGAGTTGATCTTGTTGCACTAACTGGTCATAGAATTTTATGAAAATATTTTTTAAGATTCCCATTCATGGAACAATGGTGTAAATTCTATAGTGGTGATATGAATTAATTATTCATGTGTAAATTCAATATGCACTATAAAAAACCTGGTCAATTTATGTGATATGGATTATAAGAAACTCATCCCATTTATTGATTTTCTCTTACATTACTATCATAGGACTGACTCTACATATTGTGTTTAAATCCCATGTTGATACTCCTAGTTTCACATAGCTGAACAATGGTGTCTCCTACACTAATATTCCATCCAAAGTCTCTTCCTCCAACCAACTCCTTATTATCTATTTCTAGGTGGCATGTAATATAGAAAATTAAAAATATTGATAGATCCTTAGTTTGGATACCTTAAATAATGATATATTCATTCAGTCCTTTTCTAGGTGTTGCCTCTCATGAACAGTGTATAAGGTGAGTGAATTTTGAAGTATATTTAATCTATTATACACATACATGTTCAAATTTAACTAATTATTCTACATTTATTACCCTAATGGTTTTTAAGAATAATTATTTTATATTACAAGTATACAAATCCTTTCCAAGTGAGGTATTGAAACAACATATCCTAGAGAATCTACATTCTTAGTTTCTCTATCTTTTGGTTATAGTGGCTTCATGGGGGGATAAAACAGGGAGGCTTCTATAGTATCGTTAGCTTCCTACTTACAGAATCAAGTAAATAGTATTTAGATCCCAAAATCACTGTAAAAAACTAAGCTATGATAAAATGTGTTTGGTGCCAATTTTTTTCTATCATCATGGGGATATAGAAGAATATTGATAAAGTGGAGTTTCTTATCTAACTCTTTTATGTATTGGGGACAATTGGATTTACTTAATGGAACTTATATTCTATTATCCATCATTTTCTCACTTCCTGAGAGGAATAGGCAGTCCAAGAATATAACCTCCTCATGAACTGTGATTCCTACCAAGTTATGCTTATGTCACATTTTGTTATCTGATATTATATTTTGATGCTATAAAGGATTTCAAAAGTCAAGGGTTGAAAATTTAGAGATTTGGGAGAAACATGATAGGAATACTATTTAGAATAACTTTTAGTATTGACCATGTGGTAATTGAGTAATATGGTATTGTTAGCACACTGTTTCTCTTTACCAAAGAAACTTCCCCTATCCCAAACAATAGAGGGTTCATATCTAACTCAGGGGCTCATCTTTATTATATTATGTTTCTGTAATCTTACACTCTACGTGTTTTAATTTTTTTTATTATTGTGTAGGAACATTGTGATATACATGGATAAAAGCTGGATCACATTACCGAGGAACACACCTCAGTATGTTAAGGTTTTGAATGAGTTTTTAGATTTTGAAATTTCTAATAAATCCGTTGAATGGAGAATAAGATGTCCATGTCCTAAATGTAAATTTAGAACATGGTTGAAGAGAGATAAAGTTTATGAACATTTAATACTGAAGTAATTCCCTAGTCAATATTTGTTTTTGGGTTTGTCATGGAGAATCGAAAGTTATAGAAAGATTGAGTACTGATGTTAGTCCACAGAATGAGGTCCCGAGTTTGTCAACAATGGAAAATGAAATGCAAAACCTCATAAATGATGTATTCGGCACTACAAGATACCAATATCAGCATAAAAACATATCAGAACAACCAGAAGAGGGTGATATAAATTGCAACGTGACAAGTGATGTTTTTGAGATTGTAACAAAAGCAGATCAAGATTGTAACATATCATTGGATCCTTCTCTTGATTCTGTGGAGCCAAATGTAATAGAAAACATCACTGATAAAAATGTGTTTCATGATTTAGTTGATGATGGAAATAAAGAGTTGTATAATGGGTGTTTGAAATATTCAAATCTTTCATTTCTTCTGAAGTTGTACCATATCAAATGTCTTTGTGTAATTACAAATAAGGAAATGTCCATGATATTGGAATTGATTCGTGATGCATTTCCTGAAGCAAAAATCCCATAATCTTTTTATGATATGAAAAAAGTTGTTAACAAGATTGGTCTGAATTATACAAAAATACATGCGTGTACCAATGATTGTATGCTTTATTGGGGAGAGGATTCAAGTAGACTGAATTGCAATAAATGTTCTTCTTCTAGATGGAAGTCAAAGAGTGATGTTGGAAGTCTGAATGAACATAATTTCATGTAGAAGAAGAAAGGGAACACACCTGTAAAGGTTTTTCTTTACTTTCCCTTAAATCCTCGATTGCAAAGATTATTCATGTCATCGAAAACTGCCGAACACATGAAGTGGCATTCTGTAGATAAAAACAATGATGGGTTAATGAGACATCCATGAGATTCCCAATTTTAGAAGACATTTGATTCATTACATCTATATTTCTCAGCTGATCCTAGGAATGTTCGATTGTGATTGGTTGCCGATGGATTCAACCCATTTAGGACTTTGAGTACTAGTTATATCATTTGGCCAGTTGTTTTGATCCCTTATAATCTGCCTCTATGGATGTGTATGTAACAAACATCTTTTATCATTTCGATGATTATTCCTAGAAAACAAATGCCTAGAAATGATATTGATGTATACTTGCATCCTTTGATTGATGAATTGCAGGAGTTATGGAGCAACGGTGTTGAGACATTTGATGATTCTTCTAACACAATGTTCAAAATGCATGCTACTTTAATGTGGACCATTAGTGACTTCCCTGGGATTGGGAATTTATATAGTTGGAACACTTACATGGGTTTGGATTTTCCCGTTTGTAACTTTGATTTTGAGCCCAAACGACTACCTCACAGAAGAAAATGGTGCTTCTTGTGCCATCAAAGATTTCTCGATGCATCTCATAGATTTAGGCTGAACATATCAAAATTTAATGGTTCCATTGATCGTAGACCACCTCCAAAATTGTTAACTAGTTCTGAAATATTGACATAGCTTGAAAATGTTGAAATAGAATTTGGGAAGGTTCATCATTTTAATGATAGCGGAAAATGGGTCCGAAGTGAATCGTCAGGTGAAATCAGAACGCAAAAATGGAAGAAAAAAAGTATATTCTTCAAACTCTCGTATTGGGAATTTAATTTGTTGTGGAATAATCTTGATGTGATTCATATTGAGAAGAATGTCTGTGATAATTTTATTTTCACATTACTTAATGATCATGGAAAGTAGAAGGATCATCTCAATGCTCGCAAATACTTACAAGTAATGAGCATAAAATGTGATCTCTGGCTAGATGAGAATGAAAAGGTTGCTTCAGCCATTTTTGCAATAAAAAAAAGGGATAAAGATACATTCCTTCGAAATTTAAAGACCGTGAAGGTATCTGATGGGTATTCGAGTAACATCTCGAGGTGTGTTGACTTGAAGAATTGTAAGTGACATGGATTGAAAAGTCACGATTCACATATTTTGTTATAACAGTTACTACCATTGACATTGCATACATTATTACCTGAAAAAGTTACTATTGTGAAAAATTTACTGCACATTTTTTAGGAAATTATGTGAGAAATATCTATATCCATTTCATCTTGACAACCTCTAGGAGTGGTTTGTATTGAACCTTTGTGCAATGGAGATGATCTTTCCTCCATTTTTTTTATTGTCATGATGCATTTAACTGTGCATTTGGTTGAGGAAGATAAATTAAGAGGCCCCGTTCATTATCTATGGATGTATCCAATTGAGAGTTATTTTATTTATATGTTTTTCATTTAAGTAAACAATTTTTGGCATTTAAATAAATGAATAATATTATTATTTTATTTCAGAGATATCTTGGGAATTTGAAAGCATACGTGAGAAATAAAGCTCAACCAGAAGGCTCTATTGCTGAAGGCTATTTGGCTGAGGAGTGTCTTACCTTTTGTTCCAGATATTTGGATGATATTGAGACAATATTTAATTGATTTGGACGTGTTGACGACACATCAAATAAATCTCAAATGCATCAGAAATCAAAAATATTTCCTACTATTGGCCGATCAGTTGGAAGGACCTCAAATGTGATACTGACAGAATTGGAATTATTACAGGCACATAGATATGTGATGCTGAATAGTGAAATTGCAGATCCATTTATTGAAGAGTTGAGGATACAAATAAAGAGATGAATGAGAGGCTGAACACGAAATGAGAAAGATATAACGAAAGCTGTGAATAAAGAGTTTGTAGAATGGTTTTCACGACGTGTAAGTTCATAAATATTGCAATAAATACGAATATTAGTTTGACACATACATTTTGTAAATCTATTAAATTATATTTATTTTTTCAGATCATGAATAATGATACTCGAGCAGACTTGTCAGAAGATTTGAAGTTTCTTTATATAGGTCCTATAAAACAAGTTATAAAGTTCGACACTTATAATGTGAATGGCTTTCGATTTCCTACAGTCGATCGAGAAGTGGGTTTGAAAACATAGAATAGTGGTATATTTACATTCCTTGAAGTGGGATACTATGGAAAGATGCAAGATATTACCGAATTAAACTACCACAGACATTTTTATGTTGTTTTATTCAAATGCAAATGGGTTGATATTATCAGAGGTGTTAAAAGAGATTCCTTGCAATTTACTTCTGTGAACTTCTCTCACTTGATGGATATTGGTGATCGTGAACTGCATGATCCATATATCTTAGAATCATAAGAAAAAATGGTATATTATGTGAATTATGTTGTGGATGAAGGGTGGAGTGTAGTTGTTCACGTAATACAAAGACATTTGTATGATATGGGTGATGAAGTGAAAGATTTGACCTCTGAAATTGAATTTCATCAACAACAGGAAGCAGAATTATTTGTCCATCATGATATTGAAAATATCAGTCTATCAAGGATAAATGAAGTGGATGAAGCAATGGAGTAGGAAACCGACATGATTGAAGAGTAAAATGATTGTATGTACAATTATTTATTCATTCAACAACCACTTGTTTCATTTCTACAGTCATTCATTATCATTATTATATATATTTTTTCTGTTAGTACTGGGCATCTATTATCATTTTTAATTTTTTTTTCTGCATAATTTTTTTTGAAATATATATTCTGAACTAAATTTTATTTGATTAAATGACAGGAATGCCAAGGAAAAAGCTGTAAACTATTTCATCTAGTTCTGCGACAGATGACGATCCATCTGGCTCCCTCCCCATGGCATTTGAGGCACCAGCTACCTACACCCCTGCACCATCTCCCCCTGCACCATCTCTCACACCATATGTGGGTGTCCCATTAGAGGCTGAGTCATCGAATCCCCCTTCAGAAGCCTCAATAGTGGGGTGGTGACATTCCCCTTCCAGTTCATCATGGACATACTGAAGTTTCACTGTCATAGGTACAAATTTTAATTAAATAAATTTATTGCATTTTGTTTATACTAATTGTTTGCTCATTGAAGATGAAAAAAATGAAATTGCGGAGAAAAACTTAAAAAGTTCAGATGTTTGGAATATGAATGGTGAGAAGATAGTCATGCCATTTGATTCTTATTGGGTCCCTACGGATGACGCCACGGGGTTACTTGGCCAGATTCTAGGCTAGCTGGAAGCGGAGCCCATTTACCTTCCTATTTCTTATGATGATTGGAGACATAGGCCTCCAATCTGGAAAAATGAAGTTTTTGATTCCCAAATAAAGTTAATTTTATTACATTATGGTTTAATTCAATGTCATGTTACAAATATGTTCAAAATGAATTTCTGTATACAGATGTTCTTCCACTTTACAGTTGCTGATGTGATAGCACAGAAATGGACGTTGAAAAATCATGGTAAGAAATGGAAAGATTTCAAATGGATATTGTGGTGTAATGTCAATGATACTTCATTGACCGTGCAACAAATGTATGAGAAGCTACCGAGTGGGGTACCGAAAGAACAATGAAAAGTTTTTGTTGACAGATATCGTGATGAGAAGCGGATGGTATTGAAATATATATTATTATATGATCCTCATTTTACATTTATACATGTATATGAAGAGTAGGTGACATTGAATAAATTACTGTTAAATTGCATATTATTTATTTCAGGATCTCTCAAGACAGAATGCATCAAACCGGGCTAAGAAAGTCATCCCTCACACTACGGGCTCCAAAATCTTTTCTAGAAGCCAAACGACATTGGTAATATTTTAATTATTTTAAATATTTATAATAAAATATTATCTATTTAATATATTGAATTTCTGATTTGTCTTTGCTTAATGCAGTCATAGAGTTTAGGGCACGAAGCATCCCGAACTGAACTGTGGTTGGATGTTCACAAAAAATCAGATGGAAGTTTTGTTAATGAGCCTGACAAAGAAGTTGGGGTATGAAGTCAATTTTTTATTATAATAACTTATTATCAGTTTTTACTGTGTTAATATATATTGATATTTGATTTATAGGAAAAAATTAAAGAACTATGAGATGCCAATCTTGGGCAGTCCTACTCACTCTCCCAGGATGACCCAATTGCTAAATTCCTTGGGAAGGAGCATCCTGGTAGAGTGCGCGGGATGGGTTTCGGACCTGTACCATCTGAGGTCTTTGGCATGCCACCAGAGATTTCAGCTGCATCTACTCCTGGTTATAGTCAGTCCATACCCGAAGATGCTTAGAGGGAGATTTCTTCTCTACGTACCAAATTTCAAGATTAGGGGGATTAGATATCCTCTTTTCATAAAGCGATGACTGATATACATCAGCAGATGAGCAGATATTCCCTCGGTGGTAGTGCATCAACTGGTGGTCAGCAGGTAAATCACAAAAAATCAAAATCATTTAGTTTTCAAACTTTTATTGGTTTTAAGTTTTAATATAAATATGAAACAATATTTAATTTTCAATATAATGTTCTTACAGGTGAAAATAGAAAGTGGATATGGAAGTGGAGAGGGAGACGATGCATCATCAGACCCTGAGTAGTTGTATTGTTGATGTGTTGAACAAATATGGGAATAGTTGGTTTGTATATGTACCATGTGTGGCACATATTTTCCACCAAACATTTTCATGTACTAACATTTCCTTGAATTCTCATGTTTCCTTTTATGCATTTTATTGATTTATGATGTTTCCTTTTATGTCTTGATTTCTTGAGTGTGGTATACATCATTCCAGTTAGGCCTGTGTTTGAATTGGTAGTCGAGATTTTGGATGAAAAGGAGTTAAACCCATCTTTGATATGTTGAATAAATTCTCAATGCCTAATATTATAATATGTAATTATTCAATATCATCATCCAAGAAGCTAAACCCTTTTGGTGTTGGTATCCTATGACACCGTGAATCACAAAAACATGTGGATTGATAACTATTTATTAGGAACAATTTTCTATGAAACCAATAGAAAATGATTTTCATTTTCCATAACACAAACATAACATTGTTTTATATTTGAGCCTAATATGATTCATTTTATATAAATCCATATTTCCTAAAATTATTCATTAATATATAAAAAATTACATATCTTTCCATGAATAAAACCTTAGAAAACAATAATATCTCACAACTAGCATATCACCCAAGGTGAAATAACATCCAACTATAACATCAAACAACAAGAACCACAATCCCACACTGAGAACCTGGGTTTTCCCCCATATATGGGTTAGATAATCCCACAAAAAAACACATTACCAAGGATTGAAACACCTTAATATCATATAAAACTTTCAAAAAAATTATTCAATAGAAAATAAAATGGGTTTGATACAACATTGTGACGCCATTACCTAGGTTCCACTAAACTGGTTCCCCAAACCAATGTGCCACATGACCATAGGAATGCCTCATATAAAAGAGGCTTCCTACTAGTATTGAGGGTCCAATGAGGTATGTGGGTATAATATACCATATTTACCAGTGTAAAACAATAGTATAAATCAATTTAAATGATAACCAAGTATGTTATAAGAATAATCATACATGATGTATTCAATTCCAAAAATTGGGTAAATCCCCACAACCAATATAGTAAACATACCAGTTCATACAAGTGTCATGTGTTGAGGGAAAAACAAAATAAAAAACCCCATAAAAATCCTAAAATGGTTTTCGATGTCCTTCCAGTTCCCTCATACATGCTCCATACCATATCCCAAACCAACCATCTATCAAAAGGATTTTTCCCTTATACTTCCCTACAACCATGAGATCTACTCAAGTATCAATGGAATCCTAAAAAGGGTGCGAGTATAGGTTAATAGGACACCACTAATAGTGTCTAAACAAATAAATATTATAATAACAATAATACTATATACATAAGTACAATTAAATACTGAACAAGGAAGAAAAGGTAAACAAGTTCCATAATTAAATATCAAGAATTTAACCCTGTATATCCTTTGATTTTATGATGACATCAAATCCCACCAAACCTTATACATCCATGTCAAAATTATATTCCATTAATATAAATGGGTTTTACATCTTTATTAACAACAATGGTAATTCATTAATCATTTTAAATTCATATACTATGGTGCACTAATTAGTTCACTCATATCATACACATAGGCTTTAGTGCCTGGAAAGCTATGTCAATACACTATCCAAGCATAGGAAACTCCATATACATCATATCAAGTCCATTATGTCAAATTTCATGTCTATCCATCCCACATAAAAGATAAGGAATTCCTTGTAAAAAAATTCTTACCCATGGGTGGGATCTACTGTGTCCCTCATTATTTACTAATCCATCAATACACATTCCACAAGGTCAAACGCACTTGATCTTTTTAACAAATTACAATATCAAGGGTGAACCTATTTCATTTCACCAATATTCACATATTTTATCACTTTCACTGCACTTAACATAATTCCATAACTATTCTATTTTACTATTCATTCATAACAAAAACCATTGCACATATTTTCAATTCCATCTTATAACATGGATATTCCCACATTTTCCATTCATTATTTATCCCCTTAGTTATCTCACAACCCATTTAACCATAAAAGTTATGATAAACAACCACTTATTCCATTTTGACATGCTAAAAATATCTATAATTGGTTTAATCTCATAAACTCTTCAATTTATCATTTAATAACTAAATTCACATGTTCAAGGGATTGGTACACCCCATGGGTGGCCATAAACCCAGTCCACTCTTCATCAATATATCCAAAAACATTCTTGAAAGGTCAAAAACATCATTGAGTTGATGTTATGTAATGCCCCGACCCCAGTTACCCAGAGTCAGTGCATTATTACATAACATTGGCATGATCACAAAAGATCAAGTCTCGAAAGACCGATTAGTTTAGTAGCCTTGGAATCACTAGATACATTCATAAAGTTTACATTACATCATAAAATGAAAAATACAACAACATAGTCTCCATATTCCACACTCATATCCCCTCATACTATCCCTTCAGGTCATTCATAAAATAATTCTTCACATCCTAGGAAAAATAAAACATAGAAAGGGGTGAGCTCAGATGCCCAGTAAGGATAACAATATAGAGGAAACTTTAATAAATAAGCATAAACATTTAAGGCAATGTATAACTAAAACAAAAGCCTTTTAAACTTGAAATTCAGCATAACATGGAATAAATAAAATGAAATAATTCCATTTACTTATTCACATGGATATTATACTAGTAGAATAATCACACGCAATATCAATAACCACTTTCATAATGATGGAATGCATAATTACAGACTATCATAACCACATAGTCAAGGCCTTGTGCCAAGATACTAGTTTGTCTCATGAGACCTAATGATGCATCGAGGAGCTATAGCGGGCTCCACCCATCACTTATTAAGTCCAATGCATTCCTCATATGAACAGGTTTAAACATAACATAAACATTCATATTAAAACTAGCATACGAAATGTCAATACTTTATCCATAAACCATGAATGGTATAAAAATAACACATACATAGTCAAAAATATCACAAAACCTTCAATACTATATGGAAGTTTTGTATCATAATAAATCAACTTCAAATAAGATTAAAATCCATCAAAGGATGTTGACATAGATGAAATCAAAACTATTTGAGAGAAATATCTCTTTTTTTGAAATCATTTAAAATTCACATAATTATAAAATAAAACATTTACTTTGAAAATATTCTTATAATCTTGTAAGGTAAGCTTTGACGATTTTGTAACGGTGGAAAATAGCCACACCCGTCGTATAAGTTAAAGAAGACATTCTTACCTTAATTCTGTCGAAAAGATTAAAAAGGACCTTGTTTGGAAAATGATAGAAAGATTCCTTTATAAAATTCTTATAAAAATTCAAAAAGGGTATAAATGACTTTAACCTATAGTATGTAAAATAGTAAGAATGATTTGAAATACATTTTTAAGAAACATGGATGTGGATGATAAAGAGGTCCCAGTAGATAATTACGTATAAACAACCTCAAATAATGAAGAGATTGTGAAACAAAACCTTACCTTGTACTTTTCATTGGTTGAGGGTAGGTTAAACTCCTATATAATGGTGAAATAATTGTTATTAAATTATAAAAGAATCATATACATTAATATGATATCATATATGATCTTTTAACATTGATTTGTTAATAATATCTTTGTATTATCATCATTTCGGGTGTTAACAGATTCATTTTCCTTTATATTCTTTGTTATGTGAGCCATATTTGTTATGGATGGGATTTATATTATTCATATCCAGAATGATATCATGTCTCTAAAAATTATTTTTAATCATCAAATGAAATTTAGTCTTGAATGGACACGATGGGGAATGAATCTCATTGCGTTCGTGGAGACGGTAATCCGTACGTACGCACGAGCGACAATATCATTATTTTGATATTACAATAATATATAATTGGATGGTATATAATATATACAGAATCATTATCATGTTATATTTATTATTTATATTAATTACACATCATTATTATACCCATCCAAATAATAATGTATTGAATAACAATTACACCATGACGTGGAGACGGTAGTCCATATGTACGCACGTATGGTGACATGTCATTCAAAGGATGGATAGAATACTGAATATGGTTGTACCATATTTATAATAACATCACATTATATAAAATATACTGGAGTTATTATTTTAGAATGGAAATAAAAAAGAAAGAAGAAGTTGAATAAGAAAGGAACTTGAAAGAGGGTGGTGAAAACATTACCTCTTCATCGGGTTTTTCCTTTTGATTTGATCAAAAGGGATCCTTAGGTTGGCTTTATGATCAAACTAAGGCCTCTAGGTTGAAGTGTGGGAAGTTGAGAGAATATTTTAGCAGGGTTTGGACGAGCCAAAAGGCTTTGAAGTTGTAAATTAGAGAGAAGGGGGAGTGCCCTTTTATAAGAGGGGTGAGGGGCACCTTTGTAAAAGCTAGAAATATTATTTTATAATAAATTCATATTAGGTTTCTAATGGATCCAAAGTGGATTATTTAAATTTTAAGGTGGGTATGGGTAGAAATACTTTCAATAAATAGATTGTAGATAGGTTTGGGTCACTATATTAACCTTATCATTTATATTTAACTCTTAGTTAAATAGTTTGACATTTACCATGTCTCTTTGTATTTTTATATTATATAGTTAATGAACTTACTATATACCTCCAAGAGACCCCCAAGTGGTCCATTAATGATATAAATATAATTATATAAGCCATTTGGCCTAACCTTAGATTTTTAGGAATAGAATATCAATTAATAATATAATATTTGTTTTAAAAAATCTTTTATGTCAATTTTGACACTATTGGGTATTTTGTTTTTGATAATTTCATAAAAACATTATTACTTCGAAAAAAATTTATATAAGAAATACTAATATGTCATATTAACCTATAAAATTAGTGTAATTTATAAAAAGTCTCAAATTACATTTATTTTGATACTTATAATATCAATTATTTTAATATTTCATTAATTAGGTAATTACTGCATCACCATTGTGTCATAAATAAATTAAATTATTTAATGTATAAAAATTATAAATAAAATAAAATTATGTATGAAATCTTTTTATCTTTATAATTAATATTTATAATCGAATTTATCGTATGTATAACCCAATATTAAAAATGTTTTAGTTGTTAAACTTTGATTTTAACTCTTTTAACTCTTCTTTGAATTAAATAATAATAAATGTCCTAATCTAATCCAAGTGGACCTAAATGATAATATTTTATTACTAAGGTTGTTTTTGGTCGAGATACACTTGTCTAATAGAATTAGGACATGTGTTAGGGTAATATTAATATCATTTTTACCCTTAATTACCCTATTTACTTTTAACTGTGGTAAATAAAAGTAAAAAGTCACTATTCACCAAAAAATATTTTTATCTTATTGAACCACATTTTACTCCTTGATATTAACCATTTCTCTCGGATTTTCTAAATTACACTCATAGAAGTGGTAAAATTAAGTTTTATGTGAATTTCCAAATTCTTATAGGAGGTGGGTAAAAGACGGTGAAAAGTTCAATAAAATTTTTGTATATCTAAAATTATTCTAAACTAACTCCAATGAATTACATTGAACTTATATAGGTATTATGTATCTATTTTGACTTTAATTAAATTTAAATAAAATAAATAATTATTTAAATAAAAATTCGGTTTTAAACTATAACTCAATGTTTTTTCACTATTCATAAAAAAATGAATGTTTTTCAGAAAAATACAAAAAATTCACCCTAAGATAATTTCGATATTCCGAATCCAAAAATGAAGTACATTTTGAAAGATATAATTTTTAAAATTTCAAAAAGTGGGTATTACTATTCATAATTGCTAGTTTGATTGGTTGTGGTGTGTGTTAGAACTCGAAGTTTTGTACAACACACGAAACTGTATTATTCAAAGAGAAGTGTACCATGGAAGATTGGGGTGTTAAATTCTCCCCTAATTCAAATAATTTCATCCTCAAAATTTCCAGAATACTACCACATGAAAAGACTCGGGTGGTTCTTCATCATATGTTCCTCGGGTTCTCATGTTGCCTCTTCTATCTTATGATTTCTCTATAGAACTTTTACCAGACTAGTCGTCCGGTTTCTCAGCACTTGTTCTCTTGTATCAAGAATCATGACTGGATCTTCGCAATAAGACATATTGGGTTCCAGTTCTAATTCCTCATAGGTGAGTACATGTGTTGGGTTAGGCTTGTATTTTCTCAATAGTGATATGTGGAACACATTGTGAACTTTGGAGAGACTTGGCGGCATTTCCAAATTGTAAGCTACAACCCCAATTTGTTTTAGAATTTCGAATGGTCCGATGTACCTGGGACTTAGTTTACCTTTCTTACTGAAACGTATAACTCCCTTCCATGGAGATACCTTCAAGAAAACATGATATCCCACCTGAAATTCCAAATCCTTCTTTCGGTTATCGGCATAGCTCTTCTTCCTACTTTAAGATGCTTTGATGTGGTTTTGGATTAACTTCACCTTTTCCATCATTTCCTCCAGTAGTTCTGGGCCTACGAGTTTTCTTTCACCAACATCATCCCAACAAGTTGGTGTGCAACATATCTTTCCGTATAACGCTTCATATGGTGCCATATAAATACTCGAATGGAAGCTATTATTATAGGAAAATTCCACCAGAGGTAAATATTGATCCCACATACCCTGAAAGTCAAGTGAGCATGATCTCAACATTTCTTCTAAGGTTTTAATAGTCCGTTCTGATTGTCCATCTTTTTGAGGGTGGTAGGAAGTGCTCAAACAAAGTTCAGTATCCAAGGCCTTCTGAAGACTCTTCCAGAATCTTGAAGTAAAATGGAGATCACGATCAGAAACAATCGATAGGGGTACTCCATGAAGTCTCACAACTTCATTAATATATAGCTTTGCTAGACGTTCAAGTGGTAAATCTTCCCTTATAGCAAGAAAATGTGCTAACTTGGTAAGACGATCAACAATGACCTATATTTCATCATTCCTTATAGGAGTCTTTGGTAGTCCCATGTCAAAGTCCATCATGATATTATCCCATTTTCACTCAGGTATGGGAATAATTTGCATTACTCCTCCAGGCTGTTGCCTTCCAGCTTTCACTTGTTGACAAACCATACATCGTGACACAAAATCAGAAATCTCCCTCTTCATGTTATCCCACCAAAATGTTCCTTCAAATCTCTATACATTTTGGTGCTCCCAGGGTGTATAGAGAAATTGGAACTATGAGCATTGTCCAACAATTCCATTTTTAGATCAGGTATATTGGGAACACAAAGTCTCTTCCCAAATTTCAAAATTCCATCTTCATACACAAAGTCACTCAATATCCCATCATTCACAACTTTAATCTTCTTTTGAAACTCTTCATCATCGGTCTGAGAACTCTTTATCCTTTCTAGTAAAGATTGTTTAACAACCATTTGAAAAATCATTGATGTTTCACCTTCCATGGTGATTCCCATATCCATCTTTACTAGATCTATGTATATAGGATCCTTTTCAAATCTCATCTTGTTCAAAACTCTATGATCCTTTCTACTCAAAGCATCTGCCACCTTATTTTCCTTCCTCAGGTGGTAGTGTATCGTGAAATCATAATCCTTGAGTAGTTCAAGCCATCACCTTTGCCTCATGTTGAGTTCTTTCTGTGAGAAAATATACTTCAAACTCTTGTGATCAGTATAAATCTTACATTTTTTACCATAGAGATAATGTCTCCATATCTTCAAAGAAAATTTTATAGCAGCTAACTCAAGATCATGAGTAGGATAGTTTTTCTCATGAATTTTCAGCTGTCGTGATGCATAGTCAATAACTCTATCATTCTGCATAAGGACACAACCAAGTCTTTTCTTCGATACATCACTATAAATAACGAACCCATCATTCCCCGATGGTAAATTCAATTTAGGAGCATTGAATAATATTCTCTTCAGTTCTTCAAAACATTATTCACACTCTTTTGTCCAAACAAATTTAACCCCTTTACGTGTGAGCTTCATTAATGAGTTAGCCAATCTGGAAAATTCTGGATGAAATGCCGATAATAACCTGCTAAACCAATAAAACTGCGTACCTCAGTTATACTCATTGGGGCTATCCATTCTTTTATTTCCTTGGTCTTAGAAGGATCAACAAAGATTCCATCCTTATAGACAATATTGCCAAGAAAAGAGATCCCCTGAATCCATAATTCACACTTGCTAAACTTCCCATATAATTCATGTCTTCTAAGAGTCTTCAGGATAATGCACAAGTGATTTTCATGGTCTTAATATCTTTTGGAATATACCAAGATATCATCAATAAATAACACTAAAAAATGATCGAGATATTCCTTGAAAACTCTATTCATTAGATCCATGAAAACAGAGAGTGCATTAGTCAGCCCAAAAGGCATTACTGTAAACTCATAATGCCCGTACCTGGTTCGAAATGCTGTCTTTGGAATGTCTTCCTTCTTCACACGTAAATGATGGTATCCATATCGAAGGTAAATCTTTGAAAAGTATTGATATCCATGCAGTTGGTCAAATAAATCATCAATGCGAGGTAGGGGATACTTGTTCTTTATTGTTATAGCATTGATTTCCTTGTAGTCGATAAATAACCTCATGGATCCATCTTTCTTCTTAACAAAAAGGACAGGGGATCCCCAAGGAGAAACACTAGATAAAATAAATACCTTATTACTCAATTCATCTAGTTGTTTCTTTAGTTCAACTAATTCAACAGTGTCCATTCTATAAGCGGTCTTTGATATGGGCCTTGAACCAAGATTTAAATCAATGGAAAACTCAATTTCTCGTTCTGGAGGATAACCAGGTAAATCTTCTGGAAACACATCAATATATTCTCTCACAATATGTACATCCTATATTTGAACATTCTTTTCCTCACCCACATTTATTTCATTCTCTTCCTCCCTAATAATTGAATTTAGTTGAGCTACTGGGGGTGGATCTAGATAAGAATTAGGTGGTGACGATTCTGGTCTAAAGATAAGGTGTTATTTATCATCATTATCAAAAATTGTAACCTCCTTATTCTTACAATAAATATTTGCATCATGGTCCAATATCCAATCCATACTGAGGATTATATCAAACTCAATCATAGGTATGATGATGAGATCAGCAGATAAAGAACATTTATATTCCCTAATGGGAACAGATCCATATAACTTTGAGCAATGATACTTCCCTTAGGAGTTTTAACTGACAAATCCCTTGTCAAATAAAATTGGAAGTATATAATTTTCTTAGAAAACTAGGAAGATATGAAACAATGCGATGATCCAGAATCAAATAATGCATTTTCTAAACCTGAGGAAACCATTAAATTACCTGCCACCACGTCTTTCGAAGCTTCTACCTCAGCAGTAGTGATAGCATAAGCTTGGCCTTGATCCCTTGGACTTTTTTGCGGTAAGTTCCCCTGACTCTTAGGAAATTCATTTGCATAATGTCCCATCTCCCTGTAGTTGTATCATTGAACATCGGTAGCTTCTTTCTTCCCCTTGAAATCACGATCTTGGTGGCCTTTTTCACCACACTTATAACAGACTCCCATTCCTTTCAAGCATGTACCGGAGTGTTTCTTCCCACATTTACTGCAGGATGGATATTAAAATTTTACCTTCTTCTCTTTATTTCCATTTCCAGAGTGATCAGTAGATCTCTTCTTCTCTTTCTTTTCTTTAAAGTCGCAAGACTTAGAGAATTCTTTTTCTGTCTTGATAGCACATGAGACAATATCTTCGTATGACGAGAAGGATTGTGACACTAATGCTCAATGAAGAAATGGTTTTAACCCATCAAAGAAATGATCAATCATACTTATTGGGTTACGTATATAATCTCTAACATACCTTTTTAACCTTGTAAAGTTAGCCTCATACTTTCCGACATTCTCATCCTTCTTTTGTCTCAGACTCAGAAATTGCCTTTCCATATCTGCTCAATGGTCATAAGGAAAGTATTTTTCTAAGAAAAGTTATTTGAACTCCCTCCATTCCATATTTTATACTTCATCATATTCCTTCATGTTTTGAATCAATGACCACCATTGATCAACATCTCCAGTGAGGCAATAAACTGCCATGACAACTTTTTCCCTTTCACTACTCCCCAAAGCCTGAAATATTTTCTCTAGGGAACTTATCCATTGATCAGATACTAAGGGATTTTTACTACCATTGAATGTTGGTGGTTGTTTCCTCATGAATCAGTCTAACATTTATCCTCCACGCTACAGATCAGTGTGCTCTATACAGGTAAGGTTATTATTCATAACCTGAGTGAGTTGTCCCAATATGGTGATTAGCTGATCAGTACCAGTTGCATCACCAGCTCCACTATAATTATCTTGAGCAGGAGGTAAATCCCTACAAGGAGTGCGTGTATTGATACAACTTCCATTTCTTCCACTAGGTGCCATTTCTAAACAATGGCATACACTAGATTAGTTTATGAATCACAATATATAAATCCAAACTTGTAAAACACTTAACATAAATTGAACAGTTTATGGATATAATCCATAATCATAAAAATGTTTTCTTTGAGGAAGTACATACTCATAAACCCTTCATAATGGTTTGTAAAGAAAATGAGAATTATCCTAAGCATATACCCTGAGAGTGTCGTAACCAAGAGTGCAGCAAGGCCCATTATCGTGCACTAGTTCCCGTTCGAGTCTAGCTCAAAGCGGTGTTTTCAGGTTTTACCCCTAGGTACATCTGTTCCAGAGCCACCTCTACCTACTCGTATCCAGATAGGGATGTATTTCTCGGAAAACTCACAAAATCACTACAATACCAAAATTCTAGGAAGTTTTTCTATACTAATCCTCAAAGTCCATCTTAGGTCTATGTGCTCTAATCAGAGTTTATCTAAATCTAGTTTCCAAGGTTTGTACTAAACTTCCTCTGATATCAACTATAACGCCCCGACCCCAGTTACCCAGAGTCGGTGCATTATTACATAACATTGACATGATCACAAAAGATCAATTCTCGAAAGACCTATTAGTTTAGTAGCCTTGGAATCACTAGATACATTCATAAAGTTTACATTACATCATAAAATGAAAACTACAACAAAATAGTATCCATAGTCCACACTCATATAACCTCATACTATCCCTTTAGGTTATTCATAAAATAATTCTTCACATCCTGGGAAAAATAAAACATAGAAAGGGGTGATCTCAGATGCCCGGTAAGGATAACAATATAGCATAAACTTTCATAAATAAGCATAAACATTTAAGGCAATGTATAACTAAAACAAAAGCCTTTTAAACTTGAACTTTAGCATAATATGGCAGAAATAAAATGAAATAATGCCATTTACTTATTCACATGGATATTCTACTAGTAGAATAATCACATGCAATATCAATAACCACTTTCATAATGATGGAATGCATAATGCCAGACAATCATAACCACATAGTCAAGGCCTTGTGACAAGACTACAAATAAGATTTTGTCAAGGACTTGTGCCAAGACACTAGTTTGTCTCATGAGACCTACTGATGCATCAAGGAGCTATAGCGGGATCCACCCGTCACTTATTAAGTCCAATGCATTCCTCATATGAACATGTTTAAACATAACATAAACATTCATATTAAAACTAGCATACGAAATGTCAATACTCTATCCATAAACCATGAATGGTATAAAAATAACACATCCATAGTCAAAAATATCACAAAACCTTCAATAATATATGGAAATTTTGTATCATAATAAATCAACTTCAAATAAGCTTAAAATCCATCAAAGGATGTTGACATAGATGAAATCAAAACTATTTGAGAGAAATATTTCTTTTTTTGAAATAATTTAAAAGTCAAATAATTATAAAATAAAAAATTTACTTTGAAAATATTCTTATAATCTTGTAAGGGAAGCTTCGACGATTTTATAATGGTGGAAAATAGCCACACCCTCCGTATAAGTTAAAAAATACATTCTTACCATAATTCTGTCGAAAAGG
This sequence comes from Viscum album, assembly GCA_963277665.1. Classification (NCBI taxonomy): domain Eukaryota; kingdom Viridiplantae; phylum Streptophyta; class Magnoliopsida; order Santalales; family Viscaceae; genus Viscum; species Viscum album. The sequence goes on along the minus strand of OY728137.1, from coordinate 219,059,134 downwards.
TTAAAAAGGACCTTATTTGGAAAATGACAGAAAGATTCCTTTATAAAATTCTTATAAAAAGTAAAAAAGGGTATAAATGACTTTAACCCATAGTTTTTAAAATAGTAAGAATTATTTGAAATACATTTTTAAGAAACATGGATGTGGATGATAAAGAGGTCCCAGTAGATAATTACGTATAAACAACCTCGGATAACGAAGAGATTGTGAAATAAACCCTTACCTTGTAATTTTCCTTGGTTGAGGGTAGGTTAACCTCATGTATAATGGTGAAATAATTGTTATTAAATTATACAATAATCATATACATTAATATTATATCATATATGATCTTTTAACATTGATTTGTTAATAATATCTTAGTATTATCATCGTTTTGGGTGTTAATGGATTTGTTTTCCTTTATATTCTTTGTTATGTGAGCCATATTTGTTATGGATGGGATTTAAATTATTCATATCCAGAATGATATAATGTCTCTAAAAATTATTTTTAATCATCAAATGAAATTTAGTTTTGAATGGATACGATGGGGAATGAATCTCATCGCGTTCGTGGAGATGATAATCCGTACGTACGCACGAGCGAAAATATCATTATTTTGATATTAAAATAATATATAATTGGATGGTATATCATATATATAGAATAATTATCATTATATATTTATTATTTACATGAATTACACATCATTATTATACCCATACAAATAATAATATATTGGGTAACAATTACACCACGACGTGGAGATGGTAGGCCGTACGTACACACGTATGGTGACATGTCATTAAAAGGATGAATAGAATACTAAATATAGTTCTTCCATATTTATAATAACATCACAGTATATATAATATACTTTAGTTATTATTTTATAATGGAAATAACAAAGAAATAAGAAGTTGAAGAAGAAAGTAACTTGAAAGAGGGTTGTGAAAACATTACCTCTTCTTCGGGTTCTTCCTTTTGATTTGATCAAAAGGGATCCTTAGGTTGGATTTTTGATCAAACTAAGGCCTCTAGGTTGAATTGAGGAAAGTTGAGAGAATATTTTATCAGGGTTTGTCCGAGCCAAAAGGATTTGAAGGTGTAAATTAGAGAGAAGGGGGAGTGCCCTTTTATAAGAGGGGTGAGGGGCACCTTTGGAAAAGCTAGAAATATTATTTTATAATAAATTCATATTCGGTTTCTAATGGCTCCAAAGTGGATTATTTAAAGGTTAAGGTGGGGATGTGTTTAAATCCTTTCAACCAATATATTTTAGACAGGTTTGTGTCACTATATTAACCTTATCATTTATATTTAACTCTTAGTTAAATAGTTTGACATTTACCACGTCTCTTTGTATTTTTATATTATATAGTTAATAAACTTACTATATACCTCCAAGAGACCCCCAAGTGGTACATTAATGATACACCTATCATTATATAAATCCTTTGTTCGAAACTTAGATTTTTAGGAATAGAATATTAATTAATAATATAATATTTGTTTTAAAAACTCTTTTATGTCAATTTTGACACTATTGGGTATTTTGTTTTTGATAATTTTATAACAGCATTATTACTTCGAAAAAAATTCATATAACCAATCCTAATATGTCATATTAACCCATAAAATTAGTGGAATTCATAAAAAGTCTCAATTTATATTTATTTTGATACTTATAATATCAATTATTTTAATATTTCATTAATTAGGTAATTACTGCGTCAACATTGTGTCATAAATAAATTAAATTATTTAATGTATAAAAATTATAAATAAAATACCATTATGTATGAATTTTTTTTATATTTATAATGAATATTTATAGTCTAATTTATCTTATGTATAACCCTATATTATAAATGTTTTAGTTATTAAACTTTGATTTTAACTCTTTTAACTCTTCTTTGAATTAAATAATAATAAATGTCATAATCTAATCCAAGTGGAACTAAATGATAATATTTTATTCCTAAGGTTGTTTTTGGTCGAGATAGACTTGTCCAATAGAATTAGGACATGTGATAGGGTAATATTAATATCATTTTTACCCTTAATTACCCTATTTACTTTTAACCGTGGTAAATAAAAGTAAAAAGTTACTATTCACCAAAAATTATTTTTATCTTATTGAACCACATTTTACTCCTTGATATTAATCGTGTCTCTCGGATTTTCAAAATTCTACTCATAGAAGCGGTAAAATTAAGTTTTATGTGAATTTTCAAATTCTTCTAGGAGGTGGGTAAAAGACGGTGAAAAGTTCAATAAAATATTTATATATCTAAAATTATTCTAAACTAACTCCAATGAATTAAATTGAACTTATATAGGTATTATGTATCTATTTTGACCTTAATTAAATTTAAATAAAATAAATAATTATTTAAATAAAAATTTGATTTTAAACTATAACTCAGTGTTTTTTCACTATTTAACAAAAATTGAATGTTTTCAGAAAAATACAAAAAATTCACCCTAAGCTAATTTCGATATTCTGAATCAAAAAATGAAGTCCATTTTGAAAGATAAATTTTTTAAAATTTCAAAAAATGGGTATTAATATTCATAACGGCTAGTTTGATTAGTTGTGGTGTGTGTTAGAAACTCGAAGTTGCATACAACACATGCTACCGTATTATTCAAAGAGAAACGTAACATGGAAGCTTGGGGTGTTACATGTTATTTTATGAGATTGTGTCTTGTTTGATTTGTTTTTCAGGGCAGTGGTGGAGTGGAAGCAGCAAATGTTTTTTTTTTCTGGTTAGATTTTCGGGGCGATTTTAACCGCCGCAAATAGTATACAGGTAAAACAGTAACGGCGGTTAAAACCACCGCGACACGTAAGTATTTTGAAGTTTAGCATCGGTTTTAACCACCGCTACAGAGTAGTATCACCCACGTGCGTTCGCGGCGGTTCTCGTGACTTTAGCGGCTGTTTTACGGCCGCTGGATTTTATTTTATTAGCAGCGGTTATAACCGCCGCTAATAAAATAAAATTCCGGGCTCTTAAAAACCACCTCTAAAGTGACGACAACCGCCTCAAAATGAGGCAACTATGATTATTTTCTTAAACCGCCGCTAAATGGAAAAAACCTCCGCTAATAGTTTTCCGAAGCCAAATTTAGCGGCAGTTTCTGTAAACCGTCGCTAACCCATATAGCAGCGGTTTAAACCGCCGCTAAAAGAAAAAATAACCACCGATAAAGGGAGGTTTTCTTGTAGTGTATGGATTAAAATACCTTTATTTCTTAGTTTTTATCATAAATTTACCACAAATAAAAACCAATGATCTATAGGTCTAGTGCCTTTTAGAGAGTAGGCACATAATTACATCATTGTAAACATAAAAATAAAAACATTATTAAAAACTCCTCATTGACATCCTAAAATTCATATATTATCTAGAATAATATAGTGTACCATTGGAAGATTACATAAGGAAAAGGATGAGCTATAATGACAAGTGAGCGAATAGGCATAGAAAAAACATTTAATGAGTGTCAAGAGGCATAACATGATATCATAAAGAGATTGACTATATGAAAGGAAACATATGATAAGGAACTGAAATCATAAGTTCATAGAATCATAAATATTTATGACATGGGTGATATAAATTTTCACACAATTTGTTTGAAGGTAATTTAAAATAAAAATTTTATGATTTAAAGAAATTAATTTTAGTAATAGCGCTTATATTATGTGGAAATAATTTCATAGAAAAAGTTCATTTTAATCATAAAATTTATTTTTATTAAAAATATTATCAAATGTTTTTGATTTTAGGTCATAAATTAGATTGTTATTAAAAATTGTAATGTTTTAAAATCATTAAAAACAAAATTTTAGGGAAATTAGTTTTATCAAATGAAATGTCTAGAATAAATTATTTATTCTAATTAATGTATTAAATTTATTTGATATAGTAAAAATTGAGTTCTATAAATTCAAAACAAATATTCATAATTAATAAAAATATTCATTAAAATCATATATAACAAATTCAAATGTTTTATAATATTAAATATCACACGTATATCATGAAAAATAAATAAAAATCATCATTTTGGAAAAAAATTATTATTCCCTATTCATATAGAATGTAGTTATTTTAAGAAAATATCAAAAATTAATACTAATTTAATTTTAAAATAATAAATAATTATTTGAAATTAATTTTATTATATTAAAATTATATATTTATATAATCAATCTTATATATATGTTCTTAACAGTGAATAAAAATATATTTTTTGGAATGAACTGTAAATCATGAAATATAATTTTATTGTTAATTTACCAGTAGTAATAATTTTATCCCAAATGTAATATTATAAAAATATTTTCTTCCAAAACAATTATATGGTGATTTTAATTCATATTATCTACATTTTATTATATAAAACACACACACACACACATATTCATATATGAAACTTATATATATATTTTCTGAGATGTTATAATCATTCTATCTCACGAAATGTGACCCCTGAAAATTTATTCCATATAGTAGGGTGAAAATATATTGGTGTTTATTTATCATTTTATTATTATGTTCACATGTAACCTTTTTACACAAATTATTTCACTAATATAACATTATTGGGTGAGTTTTCCTACTATGAATAATACATTCTCTTCATTCCAGGATACTCATTTTCTTATCCTCATAAGAAATTTCATCCTATAACTATGAAAACTGTGGATTCATTAAATTCGAGGGAGCTAATATGTATATCCTCTTGAGGTATAAATAGAACTAATCATGTACCATAGTCAAATTTTGAAAGAGTTCAAGTAAGTGTTCCTCTAATTTGATAAGAATCCCATAAGTAGATAAATCATGTACATTGGACTAGTTTGGCTGGAGCACTGGTTGTTATTCAACTATTATGATAATAATCTCATAAGTGTTGATGTTCCATGGAAATAGATTCCCCTTCTTCCCAAGTATAGGGAAAATATATTGTGAAGAAATACTGAGGAATATTTTTTCTCCAACCTTAAACTTATAGTCCCATCGATGTTTATCAATATAAATCATATACTGGGTTACAATTTTCTTGATGTGTTGATGAATAGTCATGACCATTTCTACCATTTCAATGAACATCCATGATCGTATATACAATTTTTCTCAAATTAATCCAAACATATATGTGGTTGAAATTCCTTACCTAATAATGTTCCATACGTGACTTCATTAATTATCATGTTGAAATATTTATTGTATGATAAATTATATAATAAAAGATACTAGTAAAAATCTATATTGAATAACATAGAAAAATATCTAAACTTATCCTTCACCATCTAAGAATATTATTTTAATGTCAAATTGGTCTGGGGGGACAAGATGAACTAATGTTTAAATCACTCATTAGAGTATATTGGAGACTCTTCTAGAATATTGATGATAACATGAGAACTCAATTATAAATTATTGAAAGTGGTGTTTCATTAAGACACATAAATTATATAATATATATCTTTTCATGGCGATCATGTGATAATTACTCTATAATGTATATTATGTATAATTTTTTGTAACATGATCCATCTCAAACCATAATGAATTGTTCCTTTTCTATGTCTATTGACGACCTATGATGAAACACAGAGTTATGTTTTAAAATTTTCATGTTGTTAATGGAATGTGTTATATTATCCATTCAGAATTATTCTTCTCTATTTTCATATGCTGACACAAAAGTCACATTGATGTATATTCTACAATCTCCTTCATCATATTGACCCCAAAATCAATTTCATAGTGAACTCTATACACTTTCATGTTTCATGGGAGGATAGTGAATTTCAATATACAAGCATCAATTAGTAGCTCCTTCATTATATCTATCTATTATAAAATGAAAATTAATTTCCCAAATCTCACAAATCCTTCATTGAAAATATGGAACATAGAAGACTTTACCTTTCTCGTAGAATCCATAATCTTTTGTATCTCCACATCACTCATTTTAGATATCTTAATTATCTATAGAAATTCTGGTTGAGAAATTAGTATAGAAATGTAGGATGGAGTTCCATTATTCATGTTTTTCAACTCTATCATTTTTATTTCTAAGAATATTGGATCCTTTTAAATCTATATCATGGACAAGGTTTATTGGTATTATCTTCTTAGTGAATCTAAAATATTTTTGGAATTCCAAGTCTGACATTGGAATGATAATTCATATTCATGGTTTAGATCTAACTATCAATATTTGAGCTTATTAACCTCTATCTATATGAATATACTGTCACAAACCGTCTTCGGGGCCCGTTCCCTGACTACCCCAATCCCACCTTCCATAGGCCAGGGGCTGGCGACTAGCACCAAAGGTGTAAATCCTGATAACTGGGAAGACATTGCCTTTATAAAAGTAAACAAACACCACAGAGTACAAGCGTAAGCAACACACTAAGTACAAAAGAAAGTGATGAAAAGTAAATGGGTCAGTATACAAACCCAACTGAAAAGTAGAGCTACAACTGAATGAAAGTACAACAGAAAAGAAAAACAGCTGAAAAAAAGAAGCAGCTCCTGGGTCGTCCACCTCGGATCCTACCTGAAGGGTAGGTACAGATAGCACAACTCCTAGATCATCCACCACATATCCTACCTAAAGGGTAGGTACAGATAGCCTTCTCAATGCTCTCACCCGTAAACCTCCTCCATGTACCATATCGTCGTGAAGTCCACCTCCGGATACTGACTCATCGTGAGGTCCACCTCCGGGTACCGTCCAGTCCTCGAACGCTCAACATCCATCAACGATGTCCATCGTCTGTATCCAACACAATGAGGTGTGGGCATAGCCCGTGCAGGGGTGAGTATAACGATACTCAGTAGGGACCCCGAGACCCTCAAGGTCTCACTAAATCCAACAAGGATATACATAAAGAAGGATCTCAAAAAGTAACCCTTACTTAGGTATAGGCCCATACTTATACCTAAGTTATCAAGTAACCCATCTCAATCATGAGGTATCACACAGATATGAAATCAACGGATAACCACTACTTAGGTATATGCCCTACATATACCTAAGTTATAAAGTAACCCATCTCAATCATGAGGAAATCAAAAAGGTCAATGACTCAGCTCAAACCAGGATTTTCATTAAAGATATCGAAACCACAACTTCTGGAGAACTCCTCCTCTGCCGAGTACAGTAGCTCTGTCATGACTCCGAGGCACTACTCACTAACCTTAGACTGCTGAGGTACTCCTCCTGTCAAGTACCGCGGGTCCGCACCCAAACACAGTAGTGCTCCCCGCCAAGGGTCTACTGACCAAACACAGTAGCGGTTCCCCTAATAGCCTACAGAGGTACTCATCCTATCAAGTACCGCAGGTCTGCTGCCAACTACCAGGCGCTCCGTCTACCATGGGTCTACTGCCAAATACCGGGAGCTCCATCCACTGGGCTAGTCGACTCACTCCAAGTCGAATCGGTCAAGCAGTCGTCAGGTCCATAGCTACTAGGTCTTCGCACTCTGTACGCTCGTCTCCAGGAGGATCCGCTCCACGAGATACTGTTAGATACTCCAAGTATCACAAATTCCAACAAATAAGTATCACAAAGAACCGCCTCATCACAGGGTCTCAACGCAACAGACGGCGCATCAATCGGACGCCCGGTCTGTGAGTTATTAGCCTTTTCGTCCCGGGGGCCCGGTTGGTTTTGTGTACGAACCAACCCAACCGTATCTCAACCGTACCCCAAAATATCATAGGGTATAATCAAAGGGACCATTTCTCAATGAGATTACCAACGCCGTTGACGGTTCGTCAAACGGACGTCCGGTCTGAGAGTTATCAGCTTTTCTGTTCCAGGGGCCCAGTTGAATTTCGGGTACAATCCAACCCAGTCATACTCCAACTGTGTCCAAACCTTAGGTGAAGTATACCAAAATATCCTTCTCACCAAAAGGAATCCAACAAAGTCGACGGCACGTCAATCGGACATACGAAGCTCAAGTTATAACCATTTCCGCTCCGATGGCCTGGTTGGTTTCGTGTTCGAACCAACCCGGCCATACCCAAACTTCACCAAAAGCTTGATTGTAATATACCGAAATGACCGCCTAGATCCAAGTATACCTACACAATAGACGGTGCATCGATCGGAGGTTTGTAGCCTAAGATAAGGACGTTTGAACGAACCTGGTCCGAAAATAGGGGGCTCGGGCCTGGTCCGACCCGGCCCAATACCCCCTGGGTCGGCCCAGTTGGGCGCGGCCCAGCCCGGAGAGGTGCGGTACGGCCCGACGAGGCGCGTATGGCCCAACCCGTGCGGCTTGCGACCCGGCTCGGAAGCCGACCGTGGCTCTGCGATGACAGAGCGGGACACAAGGGGCACCACCCCCTTAATGCAGAAACGGCAGACCCTGTGGGGTCCGCCCTAAAATCTGGTTGGGGGGGGGGATTACACCCCCCCGGTTTTCCGAAACGGCCGGCCGTAATGGCCGGCCTTGGTGTAACCGCGGGACCCCCTCGGGTCCCGCCTCCAGGTGGCGCCAGCGGCCTTTGAAGACCGCCGTGGCGCGACGACACCACACCCCACCGTCGCGAACCCCTTGAAGCTCCGGTGCGGCCTGACAGCACCGCACCCCTCCACCGCGGCCCGCTCCTGGCCGCGGCCTCCTTCGGCCTCACTGGCGCAGCGCGTCGGCGCCACGCACCACCTCCGTGGCCCGCTCCAGCTGCGGTCCTCTTCGTCCCCGCGCGGTGCAACGACACCGCGCTGCCTTCGCCATAGTCATCAACAAAGATCAAAGGAAAAAGGGGAGGAGGATCGGCCGTATTTGTGTGGTCCGATATCCCCCCCATTATGGTGATAACAAGTGGACAATCTTTAAGCAACGAAGATTTATAAATAAAACTTGAACGAAGATAACCCCTACCTCGAGTCGTTTGTCGTTCGTTGATGATATAACGAAAGGGAGTGGGCGTTGGTTCGTTGACGTCGTCGCAAGGTAAGAGGTTAAGGTGATGATGGTCATTGGCGTTCATCTTTTCCTCAAAGGCCTTCGATCCGGCTCGAGCATAATTCGTTGGAGATCCGACGGATGGAGAACCATTCTTCATCGAGGGAGGGAGTCATTCTTCGTGGATGAAGGGAACTCTCCTCTAATTCTCCCAAAATATTAGCCAACCAATATTTTATTAAGTTTCCTTCTTTTAAAATATCTCCAAGAAATTAAAAAGGAGACAAAGAGGTGAGACAAATATAATAAATGAGGTTATTAATTATCTTTGTAGGCTCCATTAAGCTTGGGAGGTGGAGAGGATCCACCTTAATAAAAGAGTGGAGTTGTCATGCATTAAACAAGGGGTGAGTTATGGGGAGGTCAAGGGGGTTATGGGGGAGGTGAGGAGTTAGGGTCTCATGTGGTCCCCACCACACTAAACTCTCCCATGGGAGGTTAGGTGGGTGTGGGCCCCACCTCTAACTCCCCCTTTGTTGAAAATAACCACCTTCCTTGAATAAAATTTGCACACAACAAATTTTATTTAATTCAAACTAATCCCCAAATATTAAACCTCAACCCGCTCAAAACGCAATTACAGCAAAGGTCCCCTTAAGAAATTACCAGTGCTGCGAGTTCATCGGTGCCCTCAGATTTCAATTCTGTGCACCGGTTCAAGAGATAGAAAAACCCAATCATTCGTTTACTAAACGTACCTTAGCTAAACTTCGAAAATTGATTCCGGGCACACCGGGCCTCAGAATCAGGTGTCGTCTGAAACTGCGCACTCGTAAAATTCCAAATAAATTAAGAAAAATTTTTCCATGAAATTTCTGGGTCTTTAAATTACTCCCACCTCAGGGCTCTACGTCCCCATAAAGCTACAACACAAACTAGGGAAACTAAAAGAGGTACCGAGCACGCATCTAAGCCTCCCGCTCCCATGTGATCTTTTGAAGGTTCCCATGCTGCCAAAGAAAGCACACAAGCAGAATCAACCATCCCCATAGAACCTGCTCATGTCGATCCTAAACTTCTACTGGAACCCCATGGAAGTCTCCCCGTCATCGACGTCCAGCTCTCAGTGGTCAATGATGACGGATAGGTCATGCACACATCTCCTCAGCTGAGATACGTGGATGACGTCGTGCACCCGGTGCATCCAAGGTGGAAAGGCTAGGAGGTAAGCCACCTTGCCTACTCTGCTGGGGGCCTGGAAGGTCCGATGAACCTCGGAGATTACTTGCCACCTCGGACAAATCTCCTTAGACCTCGTCAAGGTGAGACCCGTCTAAAGATGTGGTCGTCACCCTTGAACTCTAGTGGTCTTGTATCCTATCAGCATAAGACTTTTGTATGCTCTGTGCAGCCTTCATCCACTCTTATTCTAAATGAGCTAACTCTATCACTATCCACAAAGGATATCTGAAACACGTAGCCTAAAACATCTCTTTTTCTAAACGAGCTAACTCTATCACTATCCACAAAGGATATCTGAAACACGTTTGGCTGCTGTCTCGCCACTCCTAACAGATGAATGCCCGATCTTCTACTAATAGCATCTACTACAACGTCCCCCTCTCCAGGAGTATAATCTATCTAGAATTCATAGTCCTGAAGGAATTCAAGCCATCACTTCTGTCCTAGGTTCATGTACTTCTGATAGAAGATACACCTGAGACTTAATGAGTTGGAGAGAACCGTAAACCATTCTCTCAATGAACATTGGGTGAGACTAGCCAACTGCAAGAACTCATCTCCACCCTTCTTTGTCTACGTTCACCCAAGAGATGCTGGGATTTATCCTATGCCGAAAAGAGAAATCTGGTCTCATCCCCTGGATGAACCACGTTCTTTGCCTAATACAGTCAATCTTGACATGAATGATACATTCATGCCATGGATGACGTCGTAAGGCCTCGACACTACTACCAAGAGATCCAACTGTTACTCTCGCCTCCAAGGGTCGAGTCACACTATCGGAAGCAGTGTATGGTCACTGGGTCTCCTCCAGTAGGTATCTTGAAAGAGAGGATCAATTCAATAGTTTTAAACCAAAACCTCTTAGTAAAAACATAAAGAGAGGACAGGAAAGTAAACGCCACAAAGAAAGGTGTCTTTTATTACTGCATCTCAAAGTACAAAGACACATACAACCACAAAAACAACAAAAAAGAAGCAAGAAGCACCAATAACAAAGGCCTCCATGCCTAGAACTAGTATCGCTCCTATCCACCTACTTCTGGAGCTCCATTGTAGTATGATCTAGTTACCTGAAGCTGAGCTCTCCCATATCCACCCGTTCCCTGCACTAGGGGTGGACCTCCTGGTCGTGGTGGAAACTCCTCGAAGCATCGTACACCACCAGCTGTATGACCAGCTCCTCTGCCCCGATCTGGTAGGTCTCTCTAATTCTTGCTGCTCATCTTCTAGACAGGTCAGGTAGTCTCGAGCCAAGTGACCTTGCCTACCGCATGCATAGCACTTCCTGCTCCTCGTATGGCTGACCCTGCTTCGTTTTCCTCGCACAACCGAATCTACAACCCGAGGTCGCCCACCTATAGGTCTGGTCCTATTGGACCTCTGTATCATCTGTCCACCACCTAAATATGACTCGGCTTCTGATGGTAAACCCTGCGGAAAAGGCAACAACTCTTGAACACGCTCAGAGTGTAGAGCTGCTGGTATAAACTCCACCCTAAAGAAAGTCTCGAAGTCTTCCCAGGTGAAGGTCATCCCATCGCAAAACTGGAACATGTGGCTCCACCACCTCTCAGCTGATCCCTGTAAGAGGCTAATAGCTAGGTACACCATCAAGTCTGCGGGTGTCCCAGCTGTGTGGAAAGCTCGTGCTAAAAACTCCATCCAGTGTCCAGCCGTCTGAAAATCTGACTCGCCTCGAAACATTGGAGGCCCCTGCCGCTGAAACCTGTGCATCACGCTCAAGCGGTGTGCACTCTCTTCTGGTGTCTCAACTGGTAGAGGGCCCTGTACTGAGGCCTCTCTACTTGGTGAGCTATCATCTTTCTCTCCACTCAGTACCTGCACTGTCTGACTAGGTGAAGACATCCTGAAAGAAACAGACGTGACACGGTGAAAAGATTATACCTGGTGAGATGACCTAGTTTGAGCTGTTTTAAAAGAAACTTTTTGAAAACACACACGCAATAAGTGTTTCCGTGCACTGAGTTTTAAATCAGTATTCAGGGTCCTGGTGTATGGATACGTCGGCCGCCCACACTAACACTGGACTCCCTGAACTAAAGACCACACTTAGTACCCTTAACACTATTGCTTCACAGAAAGAAAATATCAGAGTCCTAAGTTCTGTGGTAGAACCAAATCCTCTGATACCAATTTGTCACGACCCGTCTTCGGGGCCCATGCTATGACTACCCCAATCCCACCTTCCATAGGCCAGGGGCATGCTACTAACACCCAAGGCGTAAATCCTGATAACTGGGAAGGCATTGCCTTTATAAAAGTAAACAAACACCACAAAGAACAAGCAGAAGCAATACACTATGTACAAAAGAAAGTGCTGAAAAGTAAATGGGCCAGTATACAAACCCAACTGAAAAGTACATCTACAACTAAACGAAAGTAAAACAGAAAAGAAAAATAGCTAAAAAAGAAGAAGTAGCTCCTGGGTCGTCCACCTCGGATCCTACCTGAAGGGTAGGTATAGATAGCACAGCTCCGGGATCGTCCACCACAGATCCTACCTGAAGGGTAGGTACAGATAGCCTCCTCAACGCTCTCTCCCGTCAACCTTCTCTGTGTACCATCTCATCATGAAGTCCACCTCCGGATACTTACTTGTCGTGAGGTCCACCTCCGGGTACCGTCCAGTCCTCGAACGCTCGGCCTCCGTCAGCGCTGTCTGTCGTCTGCATCCAACACAACGAGGTGCGGGCATAGCCCATGTAGGGGTGAGTATAATGATACTCAGTAGGGACCCCGAGACCCTCAAGGTATCACTAAATGCAACAAGGATATACACAAAGAAGGATCTCAACAAGTAACCCTTACTTAGGTATAAGCCCATACTTATACCTAAGTTATCAAGTAACCCATCTCAATCATGAGGTATCACACAGTTATGAAATCAACGGATAACCACTACTTAGTTATATTCCCATATATATACCTATGTTATCAAGTAACCCATCTCAATCATGAGGAAATCACAAAGGTCAACGAATCAGCTCAAACCAGGATTTTCATTAAAGATATCAAAACCACAACTACTGGAGAACTCATCCTCTGTAGAGTACAATAGCCCTGTCATGAATCCGAGGCGCTACTCACTAACCTTAGATAGCTGAGGTACTCCTCCTATCAAGTACCGCGTGTCTGCACCCAAACACAGTAGTGCTCCCCGCCAGGGGTCTGCCGCCCAAATACAGTAGCGGTTCCCCTAATAGCCTACAGAGGTACTCCTCCTGTCGAGTACCGCAGGTCTGCTGCCAACTACCAGGCACTCCGTCCGCCGTGGTTCTGATGCCAAATACCGAGCGCTCCTTCCACTGGGCTAGTCGACTCACTCCAAGTCAAATCGGTAAAGCAGTCGTCAGGTCTACAGCTACTAGGTCTCCGCACTCCGTACGCTCGTCTCCAAGAGGATCCGGTCCCCGAGCTACGAGTCGATACTCCAAGTATCACAAAGTACCACAAATAAGTATCAGAAAGAACCACCTCATCACAGGGCCTCAACGCAACAAACGACGCAACAATCAGACGCCCGGTCTGTGAGTTATTAGCCTTTTCATCCCGGGGGCCTGTTTGTTTTCGTGTACGAACCAACCCGACCGTATCTCAACTGTACCCTAAACTCTCATAGGTTATACTCAAAGGGACCATTTTTCAATGAGATTACCAACTCCATTGACGATTCGTCAAACGGACGTCCGGTCTGAGAGTTATCAGCTTTTCCGTTCTAGGGGCCCGATTGAATTTCGGGTACAATCCAACCCGACCATACTCCAACTACGTCCAAACCTCAGGTGAAGTATACCAAAAGATTCGTCTCACTAAAAGGAATCCAACAAAGTCGACGGAATGTCAATCGGACGTCCGGAGCTCAAGTTATAACCATTTCCGCTCCGAGGGCCCGGCTGGTTTCGTGTTCGAACCAACCCAGAGGTACCCAAACTTCACTGAAAGATTGAGTGTAATGTAATGAAACGACCATATTGATCCAAGGATCCCTACGCAATTGACGGTGCGTCGATAGGAGGTTCTTAGCCCAAGATAAGAGCATTTGAACGAACCTCATCTGAAAATAGGGGGTTCGGGCCCGGTCCGACCCGACCCAATACCCCCTGGGTCAGCCCGAACCGGGTCCACCCGACCCGGGTCTGGGTCCGGCCTGGTTGGACTCGGCCCGGATCGGCGGGGCGTGGCCGGCCCAGCTTGTGTGGCCTCCGGCCCGGCTCGAAAGCCGGCCGCGGCTCGACGCTAGCCGAGCGGGACACAAGGGGCGCCACCCCCTTAATGCGGAAATGGAGGAACCTGTGGGGTCCGCCCTAAAATATGATCGGGGGGGGGGGGGGTTACACTTCCCCAGTTTTCCAAAATGGCCGGCCTTGGTGTAACCGCGAGACCCCATTGGGTCCCGCCTCCAGGTGGCGCCGGTGGCCAGCTCAGCCGGCCGCCCCTTTGAAGACCACCGCGACCTTAGGCTGCGACTCTTGTTTGACCGGCACGACGCGACGGTGCCGTGCCCCACCTCCGCGGACCGCCCCGGCCGTGGACCCCTTGAAGCTCCGGCGTGGCGCCGTGCCCCTCCGCCGCTTTCCACTCCTGGCCACGGCCTCCTTCGGCCTCACTAGCGCAGCGCGTCGGCGCCGCGCACCACCGCCGCAGCCCGCTCCGGCCGCGGTCCTCTTCGTCCCCGCACGGTGCAACGACACCGCACCACCTTTGCTACAATCATCAATGAAGATTAAAGGAAAAAGGGGAGGAGGATTGGCCATGTTTGTGTGGTCCGATCTCCCCCCCGTTATGACGATAACAAGCGGCCAACCTTTAAGCATCAAAGATCGATAAATAAAACTTGAACGAAGATAACCCCTACCTCGAGTCGTTCGTCATTCGTTGACGATATCGCGAAAGGGAGTGGACATCGATTCGTTGACGTCATCGCAAGGTAATATGTGAAGGTGACAATGATCTTTGGCGTTCTTCGTTTCCTCGAAGGCCTTCAATCCGGGTCAAGCGTCATTCGTTGGAGATCCGACGGATGGAGAATCGTTCTTCATCGAGGGAAGGAGTCGTTCTTCGTGGATGAAGGGAACTCTCCTCTAATTCTCCCAAAATATTAGCCAACCAATATTTTATTAAGTTTCCTTCTTTTAAAAGATCTCCAAGAAATTCAAAAGGAGACAAAGAGGTGAGAAAAATATAATTAATGAGGTTATTAATTATCTTTGTAGGCTCCATTAAGCTTGGGAGGTGGAGAGGATCCACCTTAATAAAAGAGTGGAGTTGTCATGCATTAAACAAGGGGTGAGTTATGGGGAGGTCAAGGGGGTTATGGGGGAGGTGAGGAGTTAGGGTCTCATGTGGGCCCCACCACACTAAACTCTCCCATGGGGGGTTAGGTGGGTGTGGTCCCCACATATAACTCCCCCTTTATTGAAAATAACCACCTTCCTTGAATAAAATTTTCACACAACAAATTTTATTTAATTCAAACTAATCCCCAAATATTAAACCTCAACCCGCTCAAAACACAACTACAGCAAAGGTCCCCTTAAGCAATTACCGATTCTACGATTTCATCGACGCCCTCAGATTTCACTTCCGAGCACTGGTTCAAGAGATAGAAAAACCCGCTCATTCGTTTACTGAATGCCCCTGAGCTAAATTTCAGAAATTGATTCCGGGCACACCGGGCCTTGGAATCAGGTGCCATCTGAAACTGCACACTCGTAAAATTTCAAGGAAATTAAGAAAAAAATTTCCTTGAAATTTCCAGGTCTTTACATATACAGTTTAGGTTCTTATGATATATATATATCATTATTCTCACTATAGAGAAAATGCATCCATATATTCATTGAAAATATTACAGTATACAACTCTTAATCACATGTCAGAAAGTTTTTTTCATGAACCTTCAACTCTCATGATGCATATTCTATCACATTATAATTTTTCATTAGAGGAATACATAAAACCTTCATCTAAGAATCATTATATTTCACAAATTATTCCCCACTTTTGGGTAGTATGAGTATTGGTTCAGTATTTATTCTATTATCCATCTACATAAAGGTGTATTCAAACACATTTATTTAGATATACTAAACTCCTTTAATATTTAGGTTTCTTTAATGGGTTTTATAGTCAAAATACGATTATCAAAACTCACTGATAATACCTATAAAATATATTGAAACTAAGGATATTTTTATTATATTTTAATCTTGTCCATTACTCAATCACTTTACTATTTGAGTGGTCCATATATATATCCATTTAATTAGATAATTTCCCCCAATAATTTTACTTATTGTA
Organism: Viscum album; assembly: GCA_963277665.1. Classification (NCBI taxonomy): domain Eukaryota; kingdom Viridiplantae; phylum Streptophyta; class Magnoliopsida; order Santalales; family Viscaceae; genus Viscum; species Viscum album. Next base: position 219,042,630 of record OY728137.1, on the reverse strand, counting down.
TCCTAAACACCCATTTACTATAATTTTCATATAACTTATCCTTCATCAATGTATTTATCATAGTTCTCAAATGTTTATCTGTGAATCCTTGATTTAGGATGAAAACATAATATTATCTATACCTACTAAAAAAAGTGTCAAGGTAATATATAAATATTCTATTCATTATAGCTATAAATATTTATGGATAATTCATGAACCCATATGGCATGACTATGAAAGTGTAGTTTCAAAACCTTGTATGAAATGTAGACTTAAGAATATACTCTTCACATTTATCTGATGATATCTTGGTCTAAGGTCCAATATAGATATATATTGAGGTCCATGTAACTAATCGAACAAATAATCAATTTTTTTCAAAGGAAAAGTTTTATTTATAAGGATTATTTTGAGTTCAGGATAGTCAATACATTGAAGAACCAACCCATAATTCTTGAGGAAAAAGTGTATCAAGGATCCCCTTGGTAATGAAATGGTCATATGAAAACAATTTCCATATTTCCTTATAATTTATTATTCATTACCCAAGTTCAATGGTGGATATTTTATATATATTAATGGATATAAATAGAGATTCATGTATAAGTTCAATTGATAACCATTCCTCTCAATCTGTAGGAAGACTAGAGAATTCTGCATGGAATACTTCACTGTAATCCTTTGTGATAGGAATTTAATTCAGAGTGTCCTTATCAATTGTTTTAATTACCATATCTTTATATATTATTTTTCATAAGGAAATAATATTCATGTTTCTGATGATTTTTCAAAATGGCATTCATCCTCCTCCTTACACTTATATAACATCATAGGGAATCTAATGATATTTAAATCGATTTCCTTCTTATAGAAGTTGATGTAATCTTTATATAATGATATCAAATCCATTCCAATTATAGATATTAATTCTAATATTTGGAGTATGATAGGTTATAACAAAAACATCAGCTAATAGGGATTTACTAGGGTGGATTTATATTCATTAGATACAATGACTAAAGTTTTTTTTCTTTTCCAATAATTCAACCTCCCTTTTTTGGACATCTTTTAATAGTTTTAATAAACATGAATGAGTTTTAATAATTTATAGAACAATTTTATTATATTTTTTTAATATTAATGTATTAATAATAGGCATACATGTAAGTATCTCATTGTCTTGATCAACCTTTACAATAGTGATACATTAAGCCCACATATTCTCTTTTATACTTCTAGTTGATTTTCATTGGATATCATTGAAAACCCTTATCTTTGATCCTTGGTTTTCATAGTGTCCATATTCCTTAATAATTAAATAATAGACAATAAGATGAGGAATAATTTGGCAATTAATATCTTTAATCACATTAGTGGGACTCTATATCTCACATTTGCAATTTTAGTATTTATGTCCCCACATTAAAAACATGAATCATTTCCTCATACACTTTATACAATTTCCAAGATTCTCCTTTCAACAAATTTAACATTTAAGGAGCAATATTTTCTTAATTCCATGAGTATTATCTAGTGATCCACTATATTGAAATAATATCAATAATTTCTTATTACTATTCCCATGAGACAACTCTGAATGAACAATTATAAACTCATCTTTGATATAACATCTAATTATTTATTCATAACTATCAATAAATTGGATTTTCAAATCTCTCTATAGACTTGGATTTTGAAAAATAATGTAGCGGTTAATATTACATTAATGTTAATAATAAAACATGTTTTTTATCATGTAATCCATATGAGGTACTTTTTATAACAAATGATGGGTTCATCCACCATTTGATGGAGTGAAATGGAATCAATTTTTATTTTAATATGGATAGAACAAGTGAAATATTTATTGATAAATAACTTCTCGAATACAACCCACACCATATATGTTTTTTCTTACTTGGGAATCATATTTTTGATCAGTGTAAATGACTGATCATCTTCCCCCTCATAGTAGTATAAAAATAATATTGAATTCTATTTATAAGATAATTTAAGGATACAAAATATATTCATAGTTAATTAAATTCATTATTCATCAATAATGGGATCATAATTGCTAGTAAATTTTAGAGATCATTATTTTGTAATAGGAAAAATCCATAACTTTAAATAATAGAGGATGTTCTATGTGATTTATGCATTTAATCATAATATGATTATGTTTTTTACTAAATTTATAGGTGGTTACAAGATTACTATCCCATTATGTTTGGAATCTCATTATGACCCTTTTTCAATCACAAGGTGATGTTTGTTTTAATATCCAATTATACTTTTTCAGGGTTATTTCTGCTATAAACATATATTTTATATGATGCATCAACCTGTAGTATCCATAAAGATATTTCAATTCCCAAAAACTCACACACTCAAAAACAATACAAATTTTCTGGTTATTATACTATATATAGGGTTATACCTTAGGGTATTTAATATTTTTATTTTTTCATAATCTTCAATAATAGAAACACCATTCTATGATTCCAAATTTGGTGACCTAATACTCAAATAAACATTTGTTCTATGATTTTTCAATTCATTTACAGAAAATAAAAACCATGGATCTAGAGGTCTAGTGTATTTATATGATTAGATACATAAATATGTCATCATAAATATGAAAACATAGTCAATATTTAAAACACTAAATTGTTATCCAAATTTAAAATATCTTTTATAACTTCATTGGATATCCTTGGGGAAATACATAAGAAAACTGTGAGAAAGATAGCCTCATAAGATAACAAACATAAAAATAAAGAATAAAATATGATTCAAGAGGCATAACATGATATAAAAAAGTGAATGATCATAATAACAAAAACTAGGAATAAAAAAATTATATTTTTTAATCATAGAATCATGGAAAATGATTAAATAATATAATACATGTCATCACAAACATATGTCACGGTTCACTCAAAATTCCATCATCATAATGATGAAAATGTCCCATAGTGGATTATATTGACTACATAATCTATTATAAAACATATCATGAGATATAAAAATGTTCCACACTCAATAGAGGGACATAAAATTTTAGTCCCACCTATATCATATTAAAAATAAAACATATTTTTGGCACATAAAGAAAACAAACCATAAGCACGATCATCCATAAGTAGGAACATAAACAAGGGATGGAAGTGTGTTTCAAAATTCAGATTAATGACATAACTAAAGGCTAAATCATAATTATAACAAGAATAATAAGGATACAAATAATTTTGAAATTAAAAGGTTGATAATTGGACAACGGTCTTGAATATATTTTTCTATTGTAGTAAAATATTTTTAATGATCTATGAGAGGAAAAAATAAAAATATACCACTTTTGTAATGGTTTGTTAAATACATCAAGGATTCTATAATGAAAATATAAAATTATATTCCATAAAACAATAATTAAACAAAGAAGGTTCTACATAAAATGATGATGGTTCTTGGAATCTTCCCATGTTATTATGTGATTTTATGGGGGTGATATTGGACCTTAGATAAGAAAGATCAATTTACCCTAAAATATTGTTAATTTAAAAGTTATAATTTCAAATTGGTAATAACAAAAAATATAAAACTAGTATTTAAAATACCATTTGTTTAGTAATATATAAATATAAAAAAACTTATATTTTTTTTCATGAGAAGAATATATTATCTATCATGATGTAGATGCGGGGGAGGGGTAGTTCCTTGTAGATAGTTTGGTTGAATTCCCTAAGACCTTCAGGTCATGTGTAATCTCTGAGCCTACGGTCCTTGTAATGGTTCCCCCTCATCCCTTGAAAGGGGGGTTATCAAAAATCAATAAAAATGAAGGCCTTCGGGCCATTCGGGCTAATAATATATTATGAAAGGTAGAAAAGTAATGTGATCTTGTAACCAACAAGTAAAGTAGGTGGAACAAAAGAAACCATACCTCATTTATGAATAAATTATGAACATGTGATTAATATCCTAAATAATTAAAATTTTCTAATTAGACATATAAATAATAACATTATTTATCTACAAATAATTTTATGAGGCCAATTTATTATCTATTGTTATTTATTTTTAATATAGTTACTCCTTGTGGTGGTTACTTTTGGTAGATTGATTAACTAATTCATATCACATTCAATTTTTTAACCATAGAAAATGTTGTTTTAAAACAACATAATGGTATCTAAAATTATAGAGCACAATTTCCTTTATTTTACCATTAAAAAATTAATATTTATTTTCAATATTTTTTCAAAAATAGATCAAAATTATAAAAGGTTCCAAGAAAAGTTCAGTTTAGGTGGTTAAAGTTAATAAAATTAATTATTATTATTATTACATATATATTTCCATATATCATCATTAAAAAATATCAATAGTTTTATAAATGTAATATTTAATCAATTTATTCATTTATAAAATATTGGGATTTTTTATGGAAAAATCAAATATATTTATTTGTAAAGGTGTTAGTTCACATGTAAAGTCAATAATGTTTTCATTTTCTCAATGATTTATAATTAAGGTACAAAATGGATATTAAATTAGTAATATAAAATTATTTAAAAGAAAAAATGATGGTGTTATGATTCCATCATGGATATATGGGACTTGATTGGTGTAGACGAAGAAAATATCAACAAAAGTTTGGTTGAGAGTATTACCTCTCCCTAGGATTGTCTCTCTTGGGTAAATCATTATGGATACTTAACAAGGTCTTATATCAAGGGAAATGATTAATGGGAATTTTTATGGTGTTTATGATGACAATATTAGTGTTTTGTTTGGGACAAATTTTTTTAATTGGTTGACAAATGTTAATGAGGTGACATATTTTAAAAAGTAACATTGGTGTCATTTTGGTAAAATCTCATTACTTTTCAATAATTTCAATTAAATATTCAGTTTAAATGGATAAACATGATCAATAAGGCCATAGATAAATATATTAGGTTGATCAACCCTCCACCATAAATAATATTACATGTTTTTCACATTTTAAAACCATTTTTAGCCTAATTTACCAATAATGTGGTAAATCCACATTTACCCAAAGTAATTGGTTTTATTGGAAAAAATTTATAATGAAAATTTTTATTAAGTTTAAAATTAATTTTTAAATTATTGGAATAATTTTACCATGAAATTTTTTTTGTTAGTAACATTTTCAAATTTTATTATTTGTGAATTTAATGTGAATCAACTGTTTCTTAGAAAAATTACATCTTAAGATAAAAAATTATGTGTAAAATATGATTATATATCTTTTCATTTTTCAAGACAAAAAATTGGGTTATTATAAAAAAATAATTTATATGTATTTCAAATCAATCCAAAACATATTTTTTACAAAAAAAAATCAATAAAATCAAAAAATAATAAAAAATGGAATTAAAATATTACTTTGGTTAAATAATGTTGAATATAGGTATTAAAAATTTAAAATAATATCATTAAGAAGAATAATATTTTTAATTAAATACATATTTTACCAATTAAATGGATTTTTAAAATTCAATTTCATTCATATATAATGATAATGTAGGTAAAGTTACTATTTGGAAAAAAATATATATCTCATTATTCAACTAAAAGTAAATTATTTTTTAAAAATCACAATTATTATTAATAATATAATTTACAAAATTTGAAACCAAAAATATAATTAATTATATTAAATTCAATATGTATATATATAAATAATTTTAGATATATTTTCTTAAAATTTAATAAAACCCATTTTATTGAAAATAAATTTTAAATCATGAGATATATTGATATTATTATATACGACAAGTTTGATTTATATCCAAAATGTAATATAATAAAAATATTATGTTTTCATTTAATTAAAAGGTGAATTTAAATTTTCAAATGTATATAAATTTATATGAAACACATAGATTTATAAGGGAAATTTCTATATATAATTTATTGGTCATTACACTCTATGTACGATTCATTACCAGAAGATAGTGTCTATCTATGAGTAATTTCCCATGGTATTCCATTATAGAAAACTATGCGGTTATGGGTGTTATTGAAAAATTATTAGGGACTCAGTATAGGAGGAAAATAATTCTTTATTCCAAACACTGTGTGTTTGATGACCCATACATGTATACTTACTATCCTAATTTGATCATTAAGATATTTTTTCTAATTAATTAAATATAACATCTTTTCAAGATTTTTAATTCATGGTTCTATCAACAATGTTCACAGAACCCATCTCTATGACCATTATTTCTCAGCAATCTTTTCATTGCATGGTATTTTCTATAGAAATTTTATTTCCGACCACACTAAAAATAGTGTCTAATATAAGTTGGGGATTTAAAAAAATCATGTGAAATTATCAATCACTCTTGTAAATATTTTCCTAAGAAAATCTAGGATGCACTTTTTTCATATTTGACTACATTTAACACCATTATTTTCATGTCACCCTATAGGGTATATTAGGGGAAATAATTCCATTTTCCAAATAAAATTTATCATATGGCCTTTCAAGATATAATTAAAATGAAGTTTCACAACTCCTTCTCTAAAAGAAAGAAGACATTAGATTTAATAAACTCCATGATTTTTGGATGAAAGATTAAAAAAATTCAATGATCATCAAGGATCAAGTGAAAGAATTCCAATACAGTACTCTTAATTTCAAACACTTTGAAACAATAAAATCTATTATCTTATATAGTACAAATTATCATTTCCACCCAAGGATGTTATGTTTGATATTGTTAGGAACCTAAATAGTGCATCATGTGTATCCCAATTGGGAGTTCAAGATTTATAATAATATCAATTTTCAAATATTTGAAGTAAATATTCAAGGTATTCAAACTATTCATATAATTTTTTCAAAATAATGAATACAAGGAGGAGTTAATTAATCCATCATTTGACCATAAAACTCTTAAAAATTAATTTTCTATGTCGAGCAATCAAATTTAAAAAAAGTTAATTTTAGGATAAACCCTGAATTTACATTGAATTTATTTCATTATATTTTATTTTTAGAGTTTCTATTTTTTTTATTTAAGGGAAACCCTCGTGGCTTCAAATATTCTCTAATGTTTTCTATGTTTATAATTTTTTAGCTGATGGATTTGAAAATTAATCCAATAATCTTTAGATTTGAATACCATTCATTAATCAGCTCTAAGTACCCAACATGTTTCATGAATCTAAAGTTATAAATTTTTTTCCACTGGTCATCATCTTTAAACATGGTGATTTTGATCGTTGATCTCATTTAAAATTATATTCTCGTCCTCTTTCATTATAATTACATACTATCAAATATACTATTTAAATAATTAGGGTAGTTAATATCTATGTTTTAGGGAGTTAAAATAATATATTTTTAATATAATAATGGAAATTTAAGGGAAATTTTATTTCATTACGATTTCTTATGGTAATGTACTCAGTGAAATATAAAAATTAAATTTCAATTTATTTTTCATGACTTGATTCAGATTATAATAAAATTTATGTTCTTTAGAAATACTTTTATAAAGTGTGATAGTCAAATGTATTTTTTACCATCATCAATGTCATCTATTTAATTAAAATTTCACAATGAACATCAATTGGATAGTGGGGATTAAGATCCAGTTCTAGGGGTAAATTATTTTTATCATAGGATTTTCTGAAAAATTTTAGTTTAATTTTATTATCCCAAAAAATATCTATGTAGGGAAATATTTTATACCAATGCATGGAATCTGACACATGGGGATCATGAAATTATATTTTTTTCTTGGAGTTTTCCTTTTAATCTCTATTGTAGATATAAAATATAAAATCATAAAAAATAAATAGAAAAAAATATAAACAACTTAAGGTTAGATTTGATCACCACAAGAGATTCCAAAATTTTCTCTCACTGAAAATAAATATACCTACATTTCCTTTCATACATGAAATATCTTCATGCGTTATTGGAATTGGATAAAGGGTAGTGGTAAATTTCAAAAAAGGGAGAGCTTTGTCATGAACAATTCTTGAGCACCTGGTTTTATTTAAATTATTTTTACGGGATTAATAAATATTTAATGTGAGGTGATTGTGGGTACGATTGTATTTTAAAATTTTCTTGATAATGTAATTTTTTAATTTTTTCTTTAATTGATAGTCACTTGAAAAAACCATTTTTTGTGGGGGTGTGATTTGACACAGAAAGTGAATAATTTTAATTATATTATGATTTTTTCATGTCCCTTGTTGTTTATAAAATATTTTATTATTTTATTTTACAATTTAAACATTATTTCTAATAATTTATAAATTTAATGTTTAATGTGTAATAATTTTGTAACATTTAAAAATACCCTTCTATAATACTCTCTACAATTAATTTTAATATAGGAATCCGATGTTGAATTATTAATTATGGTTTGTATTTCAACACCCAAAATGCCATCACACCATTTTGACTATAAAATCAAAATGAACGATCCAATTAGGTTGATATTTATTCGTATATATGATGAAATATTGTGAAAACATTTTCTATCCTATGGAAATTCTAAATTCAGTCATCATCAAGTTCATTCTATCATATCAATATAGAGATAAAAAATGAGGTAGGTATCCTTGGGATTAATCTAAATTAATTCTCCACCCATATTGCACCACCCTTTGGCCTAAATTTTTTTCCTGGAATGATTTGACACAATTTTTCATGACCTATGTATCAAAAATGTATATTTATGGATGATTTAAGGAATACAATTTTCTTTTTAGTTGATTCTAATTAATTATAATATTTTGATGCTATTTTCATGTCTTAAACTAGTTCTTCATTTTCATGTTCTATTAATTCTCCCATGTTTTCTAAATAAAAGGATATACATAATAATAATTATCCTTATTATCATATTTATCACTTAATTATATTCATTAAAAGGTGTGAATACATTTACACATAAATTTATGAGATTGTTAATTGTTAGTTTTTTCTTCTCCAATCTCACTTCTATATGGTGACTCCAATATTCAATTGTGTTCTTTTCATAAATGGAAGGATAAATATTTTTGGAGTTTTTTTGGGTGTTTTTTGGAATATATTGGACTATTTTTGATGTTATTTAAACCATAAATAATTTCACTTACTTGATAGTTTTATTATATGTCTTACTTTCATCGTTATCTTTATTATTTATATCAATTTCATATTTTGAGTATTACAATCCAATTCCAAACAGTGATCATCAAATTTATCTTATAAGGTAATTTTTAATTATAAATGGAAATTTTATGGTATTAAATTACTAAATAATGAGGTTTTAATATAATTAATGGATCCATCATGAATTAATGATTTGAATTTTTTCCTGAAAAATACATATATGTAATCATTCCCTAAAATAGCTTTAGATCAGCCCATTTAAATGATTATCTAAATTCATATAATTGTATTACATATTCTCATTATCAACTCATCCTATATAGTTTTCTACCTCAAATCCAAAACACTCAAGAACATCTATGTTTCATTAATCACTTCATTGGTCCCTATGGATTCACCCCTACCCATACCGCAAGGGACCACATCTACTTTCAAGGTTAATCTAGGCCAAACTACATGTTTTATTATATCTTATATTTTGAAATATTTATATTCACATGTGTGTTAGGATAGGATCTTTGATCATGTTTGATATTCCAACTCTATACTACTAACTATCTTTAGGTTAATTTTATGTGGGGTTGGAGCGTCTCATTCTAAATACCATTATCCTAGATGGGGTCCTAAAGGGGAATGCCTCATTAGAGTGGTATGATATAGAGATTATCATAGCGATGATATTTATAGTATCTTTATATGAGAATGGTTTGGAATTTATGGAAATAGATAAAAGGAGTTCTGAGTTTATCTTTCAGTCTAGGGAACCTAATATTGGTGTGGAAGGTGACACATTATTCACAAAGACTTTGATATCATTCTTCTAAAATCTAACCTTTTAAGAACATATGGTGATGAACATGTAAAATGGAATACTTATTACATAAGTATTAGTTATTGGTATCCATTTTGTTTTGGATTTAACTCCCCATATATTTTTTAATGATCACGTGTAATCTTTTGAAATATAAGATTCCACCAAACCAAAAGTTAGTTTAGATATAATAATATGATCATAACATTACCAAATTGTTAAAAATTCATTATATAATTGAGTATTGGGGATAAAAGGAATCAATTTAGGGAATTCATAGTGAGATATCTCCATAGGGTGAGCGGGGTATTATTCTTCTACAAATTATATAGTGATAAGAATGACATCCTATTATGTAGGCATATGTTCTTCTACATACTGTGTAGTATTTGATTCCATTAATAAATGTTTGTTATATATGCTAGTTTAGTTCCATTCATGAGTTTATATGTAAATTTAAAACTACATTTCATTATGAATCGAATCCACAAACAATATAATATTTTCATGATACTTTGATTTGGGTGTACCACTTTATCTAGTCACCCTCTATCCAAATAGTTGTCCTATAATTTAGAAATCAACACAATACATATAGTTAATAGAAGTACTTAATCTTCCAAAAACAAGATTTTGATACATTCATATTTATATATTTTGTCTAAATTTTCTATAAGGAGTGATACCGTAAAAAATTCTTTTTATATAACTCAATAATCTATTATAATTACATAAATGTTCCATATCTATTTTGAGGTATGTATCATAGTTCACCAACCTCACGGTGGTTTTTATTTAGAATTGGAGTCATCAACTATGGTAATTCATTTGTTGGTGTCAGTGTCATGACACCAAACACATTCCCATGCATATTCCCAAACATGACGACATGCATTGTAAGAGTTGTACCACTGATACAGGTAGTTTGGAGACAAATATTTTTATGAATATGAAGGATGATGTCACATGGATAATTATTTCCCATCCCTATGTGTAGGAGTTGAATTTTTTGTGGTAGTTAATCCTCAATGTCATAGGTAGTGAACCAATAAAGAATAGCCCAATGGAAAAAAATTTGTTCTTCTATACAGAAACAATGGTAGAGGAACATGAATTATACATTGAGGATGATATATAAAGTTGTGTCTCTATGATTCACTTAAACCCCTTTCTCCATCAAAAAATTCATGCCATGATCAAATATTTGGTGGGAAATAAATTTACCAGATATAAGGAATGAAGTGTTATGACATTGTTGATGAACCATATTTCAAGGTATGATCATTTCCACTATAAACTGGCACACACAATTATAGATGTTAGATTGATCTATTTGTTTGATGTTCTAAAATAGATTCCTTATGATAGAGTTATATTTTATTAAATAAAATCAATTAAAATTATATGACTAATAGAAAATTTGATTTGATATAATTTAGAGCAGCTAACTTGTAAGGATTAAAGAGTATACATAAAATGTGTTGGTTATTAAACTTGTATATATGATATAAAAAAGCAATAAATGAATTTTATTAACATCTATATCATCTTATGAATAGAGATATAATTTATTTATCCAGATAGGGATATTAGAGATATTTATATAAAAAGTAAAGGGTTTAAAAAAGATAATAATTATTTTATATGAGATTCTATGGTAAAAAATGTTCTAAAATATTTTTTTATATATGAAATTGAATTATAAGATAAAAAAGTAAAAGGGAGGAACCCGTTTTCACATCATATGGTACACATGAATCTTATTAGGGTAATATAATTAAACATTTTAATAAAATTACTAAATAGTAACATTATATTTTTAAAATTCATAAACCTTAAAAAAATCCAATATAGTGTAGTTCATCTGTATAAGGTACCACCTAAGGTTTTACAAAACCTTAATAGGGTACATGATCCCAATAATGATGTATTTATTGGGTACAATATATTTTTAGGGTAAAATCATTGAGTAGGACATAATAAGATATAACATTACCCAAAAAAAAAATGATAATTTAATATTCCCAATGAAAAATACTAAAATAAATATTTTCAGGGTACACATAATAAACTCTAAAAAAGACATATATCTGATTGATAAAAAGGTGTATTATGATTCATAAGTAAGGAAGAAAAATTAGAATAAATTTTGAATTATTATTATGATATTTTGTGAATACAATCAACCAATTTTTTTTCCATATTCATCATAGAAAAAATTTCATACACTATATTTATAACTAAAGATCTGAATTCAATGTTAAATAGTTGTTTATAATGTTATATTATTTTTTGAGATGAGTTCTACATGTATGTGCTACATGAATTCATAGAAATATGGGTTATGCTCAAATTGAATTTATTTAATGAATATTATATAAAATTCAAAATATGGAAATATGATAAGACATAAGGGATTTAAATAACAAATAAGATAGATATTTAAATGAGATCAAATGTCTAAATTGATATGTGATTCAATTATTTGATTTTGAAAACATATGAGAATAAAGATTCCAAAAATAACCGATCATTAATAATTATGTTATGGTAAATAATATTCATGATATTATACAATGAATACATACTTTATGAAAGAGAAAAATAAGTAAAAAATTATTATTTGGAAGTTGATGGAAGTGAATAATCAGCTGTATCTAGGAGAAAAGAATATGGTTGAATTCAGGATTAATTATAGGTGGAGGGGGAATTTGGTACTCAAGAATTCTAGGAAATTAGGAAGATATATATTAGAGAATAATTGTAGATGGTGAGAAAGGTATTTAGTTTATATCATTGTGGTCATCAACCAATGTTCAGGAAGATATATCATTCACAAAACTAATAGTATATATTGGTTTATAAGGAAAATAATTATCATATTGTGATCAGGTTACTAGGGTCAATGTGAAGATAATTATTATTATAGTAGGAATATATTTTGATATGTGTAATGGGAAGTCTCATTATCTAGTTGGAATGTAGATTAGATGTATATTAGGACTCTATACTTATTATAATTGGAATGTAATTTCTGTATCCAAGTGTGTTTTGAGTATTGAATTAATAATTGGGGTGACTAAATAATAATGAAAAAGAGTATGATTTTAATGTTCAACCATGGAAATACAAACATGGTATGATTTATTTTCTCATATTTCATATAAGGTGCTGTTGAGTACTTATTTCTAATTTGAATTCGTATTTAATAGGCCATTGAGGTTAATTTAAAAATAAATAATTATAACATTGTACCACTGACTCAACCCTCTCATAGTGGTACCAACTAAATAGGGTAACACTAATGGTATTAAAAAAATATTAGTTCCCCCTAAAATAACCAAGAATTATCATAATCATGTAACTCCTTTGATGAGGTATATGAGGATTATTTTAGTGGATATGTCACAATTGTATCAAAAACATTTAAGAAGGAAAAGTTTCAATGAATGGGAAAGAAACTATTAAGTTGATATAACTATAATGGAAATATAAATTATTCAAATAAAAATATTGATTTTTGGGGTTCTTGATTAAAAAATGATGAATAAGATAAGAAAAATAAAAACAAAATTTTTAAAAGAAAAATGTATATTTATGGTGTAATAAGATTAAATTTAAGGATAAAGAATCAGTAAGTAGACTTAATATAAAGAGTCGGTCAAAAGATAAATTAAACATTATGGATCATGTTGAGAGTTTTTTGGATACCACACACTCTGATGATGGACATTAAATGATAAAGTTGTAATCTATATATAAATATGAATTATTAACTTTTCATTATGAAAATTTTTACCACTGTAAGGAAAAAAATGATGATATAGAAAAATAATAAGGTGGATAATCAATTGGAGTATTTGGAAAATAGGGAGACAACCTATGTTGAAAAAATTAAGAATCACATTTTGATTGAAGATGATCATAAAAATATAGTGAGAGATCATTATATGAATCTATCTGCAAAGGATGAATTTATCTAAAATACATAATATATATTTAATGCAACTCAATATGAGTTAATTTATAACATACAGGGCTCTACTAAGACAAATTTGGTTCAATTTTAATCTTCTCTTGTTAGTGATATTTATGGTTCTAAAATGCATATAGATAAAAACATACTAAGTATAAATATAGGGAAAATATTACTAGTATTGTAGGTTTTCAAATATATTCTAGAGCTATTTAGACTAAGAAGTCAACTGAGATACCCTATTTTATATTAAAGTTATATATAAATATTAAAAAATATAAATTAGGAAAATGGAAAGGGGGATTTATATGAATTAGTAAAAAATTAAAAATATTTCATAGATTTATTATCAATATAGATAAAATATTTTTTTTTGGGTTTTGTGTGTGGAAAAAGAAATAGACATAGAGCCTTCACTTTCTGGGTTGACATATATTTTCCCAATAAGTGGCAGGATCCAAGGGTATGATATAGTGAGAAATAGGGAATTAATTTTAGAAAAGATAAGATGAAAACATAATTTTATAAAATATATTAAAATAAAATATATTTGGTTATTAAGATGAAATTTGTTGAGCTATGAAAAAACTCTTTATAGATTTAAAGAATGCATAAATAGTGGTAAAGAAGAAGTTCTGTATGGAGTGAAAGGGAGTAATATTTAGAATAAAAAGGATATAAATCCATGTAATGATTATAATTATATGAAATAATGTGAATAAAAAATAATAATATAATAATGTTAAGAAAGAATTTCTAAAAGTTTATCAGGGTCAATTATAAAAAAAGATAAATAATTAGATAATATAAATTTAATTTTTGGTACTAAATGAAAAAATGTTATTTAAAAAGATGATATTGAATCTCATGATAGATATTTTCTATGTAATGAAAAAAATTCAATAATATATAATTGAAATATATAGAAAATAGAGACCTATTATGAAGGTCAACATGACCATCCTTTGATATCATGAAGAATTGATGAGAAATAAGATAAAAGCATGAAGAATAAAACATTCCTTGATGACTATAAATAATAAATATACTATATATAAAGAACCATTTCATGTATGGAAATATGTAGATGAACACGTGAAGGATCCTAATAGAAAATTATATAAAGAGAAATCTTAATATATAAAAATTATAAGAAAATAGAATTATCGGTTGAGGGGAAACTCTATGTCATTCTATTTTAACTAAAATATTAATAACTTCCACATTATTCATTTTTTTATTTTCTAACACATGAGAAATTTAAGGATATTTTTAAAGGGGGATATGACGAGTGTTTTATATACTATATAAATATTAATTTTATCTTCATGGGGTGTTCTGACTAATAGGTGGTAGAGGAAGTGATTGAATCCATTGTGTAGAAATAATCATATTATAGAGAAGTAAAAATTCCACAATTTTTGTGAATTATGAATTTTTTCACAACAAAAAAAAAACTGAATTTGTGATATTAAAATGAAAAATACATAATTTGATTATAATTATATCCAACACATTTACAATAGTATAGTTTTGGTTGATAATGATCCAAAATACATGGGGAGTTTTTCGTTATTAACATAAACATTTTAATGGTTTTTTAAAGATAACTTCATGTCAAAATTTCTCATTAAAACAAGATTAGAATTCCCCAATGATAGTGAAAATAAGTTTTTATCAAATTTAGAGTAGTTTATGGGTTACTATCATTACCATGGTTATTCACACCTATTATCTAGTTTATATATTTCCATATAGACATATATCGGAATCATTAACATATCATTTATTAGGAATCATATGAATAGATCAATTTCTCAGTATGCGAATCACGATTTAATTATGAATAAATCAATATAGAAAAAAATATACTTGAAACTCAATTAAGAAGAAATATTATAGGGATAAATAAAACCATTCCTTTGGATTATAATGTAATTACATTCATTAAGTTTAAGAAGCATTGATTTTTGATGATGTTTTTCATTGAATACAAATCTAATGGGAGCAATTCAATTTCCCTATTAGATTATTTAACTATGGATTTTTATTTTCTGTCAATATTATCTATTAAATAGAAAATGTGCAATAGAGAAGTTGAGTTACCGCTATATGGAACACTTTTCTTTGGATGGTTCAAGGAGAATCCCTTAATTGTAAAGGTTGTTGAAGTAGTATTAATTTTAAAGGCATGTAATAAATGGTTGATATTACTATCCATAATAATGTGTAATAAGATACAATAGTCAGTTATCTCATTGGTGATATTGATGACTATATTCTAAAAGTTAAATCCTAGATTGAATTTGATGATGATTTATTATGAGTTTAAGGCGTCGATAATGTTTTTTAGACTATTTTTAGTGATATTTTTAATGGTTATACTAGATGAGAAAAATAACAATATGGGGAACCCTAAACACAAAATAGGGTATATTAGCATATTCATGGGGTACAAACCTTAGACATCGTAAGGTACAAGCTAAGGAGAAAATGATTTTTTTGGAAAATAAATAAACCCTAAATTTGAATTCATTTGATATCACTCATCATCATAAGGTATCATAATTGGCCACACCAAAAGTTCATAGTGTACATGATCTCTACATTAGTGACTCTTTATGATATAATATCTTTATATGATACCATAATAGGTGAAAAAATCATCAATTAAAAATATACATAATGAAAATTTTCAAAATTCATTAAATCCTAAGAGAAAGAATGAAATTTTACTTCCTATAGTAAACACAAATAACTATACAATAAAGAAATGTCATAATGAATGATGTGATAATTTATAGTATAGATTAGATAATAAAAATAAATAATCTATTTAAAATGAATAATTTTATATTTTGGGAATAAAATTATATTATTTTCCCCTACCCTTTATCAAAATAAAAAGTAAATTATATTTTTAATTCAATCTATGGATTCACCAGCAAACTAATGGTGATTTTGTTATATGAACAAAAAATAAGAGTTCAATATAGAAATTATTCATGGATTCATGAACTTATAGATTAATGTCAAATTAAATTTAAATTTTCTGGACTCTATAGAGATTAAAAATGGAAATATCCTATATATTATGATATTAAAATTAGTTTTATAATTGAGATTAATATGAAATTAAACTAGAGAATGAAATTAATATTCTGCTAACTAATTTAGATTAAATATGGGATATGCTGCTACTGAAAGTAATGAACATTCTATAATTCCGTTATGGAAACAGATATTTAAATATATTTTGAAATTGATATATATGTTCTAAAAAATAAGAAAAAATGATCATAAGAATTGAGGTGATGATTGAGTCATATAAATTAATATATTAGGGAGTAAAGAAGAAAACTAAATTAAAGTTCCATTTAAGAAGAAGGAGTCCTACTTTACCTATGCATTTGTGGATATTAGAAAGATCCATGTCACCAGTGATCAAAATATGGCGAGAAATATGTGTACACCTAAACATTCTCATAAGCTTCTGTATATCATAAAATTGAGAATATCATTAACTTATATTCAAGGAGGCTTTCGAAGGATTATCATTATAATGTTTTTTTGAATACACTATGACTAATATGAATTTATTTCATGTACTAATATGTAAAAAAATTTGTGATTTTTTTGAAGATATATTGTATATTAGGAATTTATAGTAGGGGTATAGTGTGGGTCTATGTTTATAGGACAAGAGAGGTCCTTGGTTATATTATTTGGCATTTAAATAGGGATAATTTCATCGTGGATATTATACAATCATGAAGAGGGGTATTATTTTAATTATTAACCACATAAATATATTCACATTTATCTTTATTTCATTCTATTTCATATTATTTTAGGTTGAGTGATTAATGGTTAGAGGATCAAAACATTAACAATAAATATTGGTTAATTTTAATGGAATAAATTATAATAGTGTTTCATTGATTCACCCCTATAAATGGAACCAACATACATGAGAACTACATTTTTAATTTGTCATTTTTAGGGTTATATATCCTAATATATCATTTATCATGGACCATGTGGCTAGAAACATCTAATGTTACTAATAACACACTCACCAAAAAAATCTAACAATGTAATTTATTTCTTAGTGTATAGAGGATTCTGTGGTACATCATAGTGTATTTTATGAATACAAATAACACCATCCCTAGTAGGGAGTCGTTATCCTCTTCCCATTATCATATTAACCAAAAAATTCAGAGATTGGTTTTCTAAAGAATGGATGAATCATGGTTTTATTTTATTGATTGGTGGGATCATTAATCATTATTATGGGGGCCTGTGTAAGGGATGTTATAGCTGATCACCCATAATTTGATGGTTTTTAATCAGTTTTTAGTATAAAATATATATCATCATCCCACTGTAGTCATATAGGGGTATATATATGTCTTATTTAGGATGTACTACATTTTATTACCAATTGGATGATCAAAAAATGTATATATCTATACCTAGTTTCCACTTCAATATTATATATATCATATCATATAGCCTATTTTAACCTCCAAAAGTTAATGTTGTTTCTCAAGGACCGTATAGAAAAATATTTCATTAGACATGATGTCCCCCCTTAGTTAGCTCCAATTATATTTTCCAATGACATAGATAAGAGCTTAAATATTTGTATTGACTATATATGCTATAATCTGGTGTGAATAAAGAAAAAAAAGCCTATTACATGACTATTTTGATTAATTAGAATAAATGGAATGGTTCAAAAATATTATTTATAGGATTAAATAGTATAAGATTCATGGTTAAAAATAAGGATATTATAAATTTTTAATTCTAATATCGCTATGAACATTAATATTTTCTTGTGTTTAACATAGGTATGTTGAATTTCCCATCCATGTTTAGGGGTAAGATGAACTTTTAATTAATCTAGTCTTTGACCAATTCCTTTTTTTCATCAATTTCAAACTTGCTGAGAATTCATGGATTTTACAAGAATTTCGTTGAGAGAAATATCTCTATAATAAAATCACAATGTTTCTATTGTATTTGAGTGGTACACATGAATAGACATGTCATCTTGGAGGGAGGGGTTTTATGGATCAATTGAAGGTTCTGGTATTTATTTATAAGGATCCAAATATGAATATGTTTTAGGTGTGTAGATTCCATTTTTTAGGTATATACTATGAGATATTTTTCAATGCCTTCTTGAGGATTTTAGCTCACCTGAGTGACCATACACAAATGGTTAATTCCATTATTTGGTTGGGGTTCTGCTAGTGGATTTTTTAGGAGTTGAGTTAGAGGTCCAAAAGTAATCATATTATAAGGTATCCAGTAGTATGAATTTAGTCTAGGGTATTTTCATATGTCATTGGTGATAGGGTTTTTTTGTGGGATGATCCAAAGTAAGATAATGATTTTTATGGGTCCACATAGTTTAATAATAAGGAGATAAAATATGAAACTCATGATTTGCAACAAGTAGTGGTTGTATTTTACTTGAAGGAATGGAAAAATTAACTTCTTGGTGAGAGGTTCATATTCTACATGTAAAATAATTTCCTCTGATAATATCACTTTACTTTATAACAAAATTTACACATTAATTGAAGCATCATAATGTGAATTGGGTTATCATTGTTGGAATTATCATGTTAAACCACTTCATTCATATTTAAGAGTATAGTTATGTGGATTTATTATGTTGATTTTATATGGATGATATCATAAATATGAATGGGGTTCCATTAGTGATCATTGGTGATCATGGTGCTAATTTCATATCTCGGATATGGTGGATCTTTCATATGGAATTTTCAATCCCATTGTGGTTCATTGTTGTATTCTACCCCAAAACCTATGGGTAAACTTAGAGAACCAATCAGGTTCATGAGTATATATTACATGTTTGTGTGTCATATTTAATATGGAGCTAGTATAATAACATATATTGAGTAATGTTTTCATATAATAATTGTTATCACTCAAATATTTGTATAAACCATTTTATGGATTTTGGAAGAGCAATATATTCAATGATTATTTTAATATTAAATAATTTTTTTTAACTTATTAAATGATTAATAATTCCATAATTTTTTTTGTTACAATTTTTTTTCAAAATGTGTTAATAGAAATGATATAAAAATACAAATGATGTCCCATGAAGAAGGAAAGGTGAGGTACCATGTCTATGGATGGAAAATGAATATCCAACTTTAAATAAATATGAAACTAATGGAAAAAATTAATTCTAATAACGAATCTTCCATTCATGATGTGAAATAAATAGAATTTTTGAGAATGATTATAGAAAGGATGAAAATGATGATTTGGATAATGAAATAACAATTCACATCATGACAAATATGGTCACACAGTGACACACAAAAAGTTTACCAATAATTATTTGAATGGGTGAAAACATGCTATTAAATTTACATTCTTACAGAACGTACATCATTAAATAAAAATTAAAATTTTGAAATAAATATACATACCTAGATATGGTTATCTATGATGAATTTAATATTCGAACCCCCTTTGATGAGTCTATTATATCTTAAAAAGACATGCGACTCATTTATTGTGAAATTACGACTCCTAAGTGTGAGATTGAGCCCTATAAATAGATGGACACTGTGATAGAAACATTATCATCAAATGTTATAGGAAACTTCATTGTTCTAATTTTATATTTCTACTACTTTTTAAATTTAATTTATTTTTATTTATTTTTTGTTATAACTCATATTAATAATAATATAAATTTCTTCCCTTTATTCATTTTCTCTTATTACAATAATTTTTTTATATTTCTCTCATCAATATTTTTGATATGTTCTTCTAAGTTCATTATGGTGAGCGCCTGACCTAAGGTTTAACCAAGTGGGAGGATTCATAGAATTCCAAAATTTTTTCACATTAAATTAATTAATTTTTTTAATTAATTTTATTATTGATAAGAGAGGAGTAAACATGTTCACTTATTATCCACAGTGATATGAGTCTAAAATTAATTTTCATTATTTTATTTACATATTAACCTACCTTATTTTTGAAAAATATATTCATATGATGGAGTTCAGTTTATCCAATTGATTAAATGATATACAACGAAGTTATGTTCTAGATGGTTCCACACTCTCGATTGAGGTGAGTCATTGAACTTGATTATAGTTAGAGATGATTTTATTTTTTCCAAATAATTCTCCATGAAATTAAATTCATTAAATGAAATAAATTAAGGAAAAATAATTAATAAATTATATTTTTGAAATGAAATATAAAATTGAATTAAAAAACAAATAAATTAATAATAAAGGAAACTGTGTAATCAAACCCAAAGTCTATTACATTTCTTATTAAAATAAAAATGTTTTCTTTATCATATTAAATATTAAATTAAATTAATTATCCAAAAAATCATTTTATATAATAATAAAAAAATAAAAAATATAAATATGTGAATTAGGATTACTGATTGAGCCACTAGAAGGATTCTTAGGTGAGACAATCCTAGTAATCCACTAAGTTTCAATAGAAGTAAAAATTGTGGATTTTATATGATCCTTGAATTGGAATTTCAAAAAAATGCACCATTTATAGGGATCCAAACAGTCATTCCATGACCAAATTATATTAATATTTTTTTGGATAAATTATTTTGATGTAATAACAAAATAAAACTAAAAACAACTTTCTTCACACACCCTTGTTTAAAAAAATGATTTTTTTTTAATTGGACAGTGAGAATATAATGGAAATAAAAATGTGGGAATAATGCATTCCATGAATTCATATATGAAAAAAAAGGATTTGAAATTACCAATTTTTAATTAAATGGATATGAAACTCATAGTGTTCTTTGGTTACAATGTATGGTTATATTAGGTGAATAAGGAACCATAAAATACACCCATAGTCTCTCCTATTTTTTTTATAGAAATATATGAGGTTAAGGATATACTCATAGAACATACATTACCCAATTATCTCATGATCCAGATTGAAACCTATGATGATGTGTTAGTGAGGGATAATGAAAAAATACATATTCATATATATAAATTCCACAAGATTTATATAACATTAATATTGAATATAATGGAGATTAAATGAAGATTTATCACCCTATTTATAGTGTAGAATCATAATATCCTCTGTATCTATCCCTTTTTAAAGATGAAAAAACATCCAAGTGTTGGAATTTGATAAAATTATGGAGGATTCTAGGTACCTAGAACCATCCAATGAATATCAAATCTATGATTCACATTACAATGATTAAGATAATGAAAAAAATTATGAAGATTTTGATTATTTATCTTTTTACCATTTAATTATTCTGGTTTTGAATTGATTATTACCTATCCTTGATTAAATTTTTCATAATTGGACAAGTTATGTTTTTCCCTATAAGAAGTTGGAGAATTAGAAGATGAACCAAATTGGGATCATATAGAGATTTGAAAAAATGATGAACACTTATTATAAGGACACCATGATGATAGACATGTTGTTATTTTAGAGGAAACTCAGAAAAAATATGCCTATATAATAGTGGAATATATTTCTATTAAATCTCCATGATAAAATTTTGATCAAATAAAATTACATTCTAATATAACATTAAATTATTCCATTCATTGCATCATACCTCATTGTAAAGGATGTGGATCAAGTTTACTCTATCCCTGGACTCCTAAAAAACAATAATAAATCATTATCTAGAAAATGAAACATGTTTTGATTGAAATATATGTAAGACACCGAACAAAAAATTAAAGAGGACAATTATTTATTATAATCTGAAGGTAGTAAAAACCTTGGGCCCACATTGGGTATCAAAAAAAGATTTATATTTATTTAAATTTATTTTCTATCTAGGAATTTATATTCCAATTATATTTTTATGATTAAATTATGATGATACCATATTTTTATATCATATTTAGCATACATTGACTTGGTCCTTACACATTCATTGGTAATTTTATTTTTTTCTTTATTGATGATTTTGGCTCCATCCATATAACATAAATTAGAGAAATTATATATATTTCACACTCTATAACATAAATTCACGTCACAAAAATGTAATTTGTTCTATGTAAAAGAGAATTTATGTGGTGAATTGTTGTAGAAAAAAATTACCAGTAGTTGGATAAATTAATTTGAACATAAGATTTATTAGAAAGGGGAGTTCATTTATACATTCATTATCTTTTTTACTTTACATAATTTACTAATTATAATTATTTTATGATATTTTAAAAAATTCATACCCTATATTAAAATATTAAACTATAAGTATCGATATATGAGACGTAAGTTTCTTGGGAAAATCATAATGCAATGTTTTGAACATCTTGGATTAAATTATTAGATGAGTAAAATGATAAAATTAGTTATTAGATCTATGTATTAGGGCTATGGTTCACAAATAATGTTTTTGGGAATAATTTGAATATTTAGATATAAGTATTCATAGTTTTGGATTGTTTTTTAATTTCTAAAATATATATTGAATAGTTTATTTTTTGTATCATTCCATGGGTCATTTTCCCAAACCAGATTTTCTTATTCTGATTAGAATTTATGAACCAAAATTTCCCATTCTTAATATAGTATATTTTTTAGGTACTCAACATGTTTTCATCTAGAATTTTCATGACATTTATCAAAGCTAAGATTGTACAAAAAAATTTAATATGAATGAATTATTTTTTAATAAAATTACTATTTAAACCACCTTAAAATTGAATCCTTTTTTCCTATATAATCCATGAAAGACTTTTTAATAAATTAACCAAGATGCAAGCCTATAATTTCTACTCAATCCTTACATGAAGTATCATGCATGATCTATAAAATAATATATGTGGGGATGAGATTTCCATGTATATATGGATATATTTCCTTCATTTTATTTTATTTTCGGTTTTATGTTATTTGGAAAGATTTCATGATATGATTTATTGTAACATATTATTAATCTCTTCATAAAAAATAATAAATGAAGAAAAAATATAAAAAAATGGGTTGTGTCTTGGGAATATAAAAAATCACCATTTAAGATTGATAAATTTTTATCATATGTGGTTAGGTTGTGGGTGTGTGGTCTTTAATAAGTATAAAATTTGAAAAAAATGTTCAAAAATAATTAAAGAAAAATGTAAGAGATACATATTCATTCATTTTTATTACTTCAATCAATATCTACATTAAGATTTGGGGTTAGGAGATGTTATTTTTTTCATAATTATTTTCATTTATATTATATTAAGTTATAATGCACTATGATTTAGAGTCAAAATACCTTTTTGTGTTATTTATTTATTTATTAACTACCTTCCTTATTTTTAATAGAAATATAATTGTAATGAAATGTTCTTTTAACAATATTTGATCCCTACACTTATACATAAGAGTTTTTGGATGCCTTGAAATACTGAAATATGTAACATGTACATCATGAATAAGTGAAAATATATTACATTAATTACCATAAGATATGATTTAGATGAATTTTGTGTGAGATAAATTGGTACTATCATGCATATTAATGATGAATTTATAAATTGAAATTGAATGAAGTAATTGCATTGTTATATCAATGTAGGAAAATAAACACGAGGGGTTGATTTTTTTCTTATAAAATTGATGATTTAGATGAATTATTTTATGGAAATTTAAATATTTATCTTCCATTGACATGAATTTAGCTCTGTTGATCAGGATATTGATATACTTGTAGATTTATGTCCCTCTATGGGGTTATTGAGATTCTATACTTGAGAGAATGAATGTTTTGAGTTTGGGGGAACTAAAAAAGAAATATATTGAATGATTATTTTAATATCAAATATTTTATTTTCCCCTAAAATGATTAATATTTCCATAATATAATTGTTTTTGTAATATGTAGATGTATATACTGTTTTTCATGAAAATAAGATGAATTGGGATGAATTAAACACAAAAATGATTTCTCATGATGAATGAAAACTAAAGAACCAAGACCAAGGCCCGAAAATGATGAATTTGGATTAAATAGATATGATATTTCTAGAAAATATGAATTAACATCATTAAATAAACATTTAAAATATTAAATATATTATAAAGGTGAGAAGAAATATAAATGGTATGAAAGGAATTTATTTATAGAATGACATCAGATGTCAGGGAATGGAACATATGGAAAGTTCATGATAGACCCATTGATGACCCAGAACAATTTCAACGCGTGAAACCAAGATGTAAAATTATCATACACAAATAATTCATGATGTGAAATCACTATTAATTTCATGAAAAACTCATACAAAGAAAAAGGATTCCATTGAAGATTTTAATATGTTGAAACCCATTCAAGACTCTATATTACTTTAGATTATGGGATACTCAATTATTAGGAAATTACATATATTAGTAGGTGAAATTGAGATGTATAAATGAATATACCAGGGATTAAAAACATATCATCAAAATCCATAGGAACATTTCTATTGTTCTATTAGGGTTCTACTAATTTTTATGTTTTCATTCATTTTAAACATCCTTTTCAATATAACTAAAATTATTATTTTATTAAAGTGTTTCCCCATTAATATTAAAATCATCATCCAATATAATTTTATCATTATATATTCCCCCATTCCATCATAATCTCTTATACTATTGTTTGTTTGAAAATGACCTGATCATTTTCCTTGAGGGAGGTCTTGTAGAATTTCCAAAATTATTTCACTTTAAATTTAAAAATCATTTTCATTAATTTTTTAGTGGATAAGTAATAAGTTCATAGGTTAATTGATCTTCCACCACAACATGAATCCTAAGTAATTACTATTCATTAATTTAAATACGTTCCTCATTTTTTTAGAATATATATTCTTATGGTAGATATATTTTTATCTAATAGATTAATCAATAGGTGGTAGAATCAAGTACTAGAAGGTGGAACTTTCATGATGGAGGTGGGTTATTGAAATTGATTATATGTGCAAAGACCCGTAATTTCCATGTAATTTTTTTAAATAAATGGGAATTTTACGAGTCGGTGAAAATTTACGGCGTGTGATTCTAAGGCCCAGAGTGCTCAGAATGAATTTCCGAACTCTATTTTGGGTACGTTTAGTAAATGTGTGAGAAGATTTTTCTAACTTTTGAACCAATGTTCAGAATTGAAATCTGAGGACATCGATGAACTCGTAGCACCTATATTTTCTTAAGGATACTTTCAGCTCAACGACAGTTGGTCGAGAGTGAAAGATAATTTTTGGGTTTTTCATGAAAATAATAAAATAAAATAAAGTATGAAATATTTTATTTTATTTGTTAAAACCTCCATGTGGAAGCTGAGAAGTGAGGACCACCAGACCTTAACCTCCCATGAGAGGTTATAGTGGTGGGGACCACCTGAGCCTAACCTCCCATGAGAGGTTATGGTGGTGGGGACCACCCGAGGCCTAAACCTCTTGAACTCTCCTCTTAATGAGGGAGAAACCTCTCAACTCCCCCATTAATGTGGAGGAGCCTCTTGAGCTTCCTCCATATTATTATGCCAATGCACCACATTAATTTGGCCAATTTGAATTTTAAGCCAACAAACTAAATAATAGATAACATAATCTATTATTTTGAGGCAACCTATTCTTTTTGGTGGAATTCGGAGGAAGGAGTTCTTGGGAGAAAGCTCTCCAGTGAAGAACGCTTTCTTCCACGAAGAATTCTCTCGCTGACGAAGAACGCCTTCGACTACGAAGGACCAACGAATGAGCCTCAGATCAAAAGAATGTGGAGGGCAAAAAAAATGCTGATATTTTTGACTTCCTCCGACGTGGGATGTATTCATCTACAACAAATCAACGCCCGTACTTCATTCTCACGCCAACATCAACAACAACCCGAGGTAGGGGTTTATTTGTGAATTAATATTTTTTCCTTGATCTTTCCTTGATTTCTTTTTTGGGTTTGGGAAGAAATTATTGTAGGAGGTTGTAAAGATTTACATTATTCTTCAAGTTCTTGTCGATCCATATGCTACCACCCTAATGCAGAGGGCACAGGCCAAAAAAACATGGCCCAACCCCTCTGCAAATCTTGTGATGATTTGTGATGTTGAATGAGACAAAGGTGACAGCGCAACGAAACCGCCCTACGGCCACCACCGCCCACAACCTCTACGCCCTCGTAGCACCCCTGTGGCTGAGCCACTCCTTGGAACCATGGTCATCGCTCCCCACAGATCTTCCACTCGCAGCCCGTTGTGTCGCCCACAGCCGCCGCCATCCGGGCTGAGCCGCCACCGCCATCTGCCGAGCTGCTGAGCTGACGCCGCCATATTCTGAGCCACTACCATCTCGCCAAGCCGCAGCCTCGCCGTGCCGCTGTTGCTGAACCACCTCCGCGACCTCGCCGTGCCACCCCGGGTGAACCACTGCTGTGGCCTCACCGCGCCACCCAGGACGAGCCGCCTCACAGCCTCGACGAGCCACCCCACGGCCAACCGCGATGCCACGGTCTCCAGCGGCCCTCCGTGTCACCCTCGTGGCCTCCACGCCCTCGCGACCTTTGGGACCCCTGTGGCCCCTCATGGACCTCACAGGCCGGGCCGCCCAGCGCGGGCCGGGTCGGCCCGACCGGGTTGGACCAGACCCGGGCCCACTATGACCCATTTACCTTATTTTGGCCATAACTATGGCACCAGACGTCTGTTTGATGAACCATCAATGGCGTTGAAAATCTTGGAGTGAGACGGTCACTTTGAGTATACCCCACTAGAGTTTTTGATTAATATGGAGAATAGCCAGGTTGGATCGAGCATGAATCCAACCGGGCCCCTGGGACTAAAAGTCTAATAACTCACAGACCGAGCGTCCGATTGACGTGTCTTCTGTTGTGTTGAGACCCCTATGATGTGGCAGACCTTTGAGATTATTCTTTGTGGGACTTCTTGGAATTTGGAGTATCGACCAGTAGTTTGTGGAGTGGATCCACCCAGATACGAGCGAGCATATGCGAGAACCTAGTAGTTGGTTGAGACTTGACTACTGATGACCGTTTTGACTCGGAGTGACTTGACAAGACCAATGGAGAGCGCCTCTGTGTGACGTGGCAGACCCACGGTGGGGAGCGCCTCTATGTGATGCGGCAGACCTACAGTACTCGATAGGAGGAGAACCTCAGCAAGCTACGTGGGAAAGCACCTCTGTAAGACGCAGCAGACCAACTGTACTCGACAGGAGGAGTATCTCAGAAGTCACGAGGGGGAGCGCCTCTATGTGACGCGGCAGACCCATAGTGGGGAGCTCCTCTGTGTGATGCGGCAGACCCATGGTACTCGACAGGAAGAGTACCTCAGTAGTCCAAGATTAGTGGGAAGCACCTCTCTGTGATGCTAAAGGCCCACTATACCCGATAGAGGAGGGGTTCTCTAGTAGCCAAGGTGTTCGGCGATGTGACTCGAGATGTTACTTTTTACTACCCCTAGAATAAATCCTAGTGCGAGTTGAGTCATTATCTCTTTGTTTTCCTCATGATTGAGATAGATTACTTGATAACTTATGTATATGTATGGGCATATACCTAAGTAGGGTTATCTGTTGATTTCGTACTTTGTGGTTTATCCTTGGTGGAATTTGTGAGACCTTGAGGGTCTCTGGGTCCCTACTGAGTATCGTTATACTCTCCCCTACACGGGCTATGCCCGCACCTTGTTGTATTAGATGCAGACGACGGACAACACTGAATGAGGTTGGGAGTGCCAGGACTGGATGGTGCCTGGAGGTGGACCATATGGTGTGTTGGTACGTGGTAGAGATGGACTTACGTGGAGTTCTAAGGAGGAGATCTATACCTACCCTTTAGGTATGAACCTCATAGGATGACCTAGTAGTTGTTTTTCCTTTTTCTTCAGTTGTACTTGTACTTTCAGTTTCTTGTACCTTTATTTTTGGGCTTGTATTTCCGTCCCCTTTTACTTCCATCACTCTTTTTTTTATACAGTTGACTTGTTGTTCATATCTTTCTTTGTGCTTGGTTGAGTGTGTTCACAGGTTATAAAGGTAATTCCTTCCCTATTTTAGGGAATACACCTTTCGGTGCTAGTCTCCATCCCCTTGCCTATGAAAGGCGGGCTTGGGGTAGTCATGACACGGGCCCCGAGGGAATGGTCGTGACAAATTGGTATCAGAGGAGTCGGTTCTACCGTAGAACATAGGACTCAGATCTTTATTTTTAATGGAAATAGTGTTAAGTTTAGTGAGTGTGGTTATCAGTTAGGGAATCCAGTGTTGGTGTGGCGGCCGATGTATCCATACACAAGGACCCTGACTTCTGATTTCCGACTCAGTGCACGAAAACACTGATTACATGTGTGTTTTGAAGAATTTATTTGTGATCTTTTGAGTCATCTCACCAGGTATAACTTATTGACCGTGGTTCACCTGTTAGTTTTCAGGATTCCTCCATACAGACATCCAGCTAGTGTTATGAGAGTAGCATACATTGATAGCCCACCGAGCAACGAGGCCTCGGTGCAAGACCCTTTTCCAATAGAGACACTAGTGGAGGCACCAAAAGTACCATTCCCCATTGGGACACCAATGCCACCATCCCCGATAGCAGATGGTGGACGCCACTTGAGCACGTTTCACGAGTTCTAGTGCGAGAGGCCACCCAGGTTCAGGGGAGATACATACCCACAGACGACCGAGGATTGGTTGGAGTATATAATGAGATTCTTACGAATGATAGGGACACCAAATGATCTCATGGTGATCCTTGTCGCCATCCTTCTACTGGAAGCAGCAGGCAGAAGGTGGAGCTTGATACTCCAAGTTCACGATGAGGTGACACTTCTCTGGGCTGATTTCGAGAGCCTATTTCAGGCAGAGTTTGTTCCAGTGACTCTTCGCGGAGTGCGCATACATGAGATTATTTATCTGCAGTAGGGCAACATGACTGTGGCTCAGTACTCAGCAAGGTTCACTGACCTCTCACTTTACTCCACAGATATGGTGTGAGACCCATTCTTCAGGGCCCAGACCTTCGAGCAGGGACTCAGGTGAGAGATCAGGGATTTTATGATCTCACTTAGCATCCTGACGTAGGTAGGTGTGTTAGAGAGAACCCTCTTAGTGGAGAGTTTTTTTGCTGAGCAGTCACCAGCTGGGAGACCCACCACTAGTTGTCACGCAACGGAGTCTTCTACAGCTGGCAGCAGACAGATGTCGCAAAGGTCTAACAGGACTAGACATACTAGTGGACGACTACAGGATTCAGAGTCGGTTGTGCGGGGAACCTGAGACGGAGCCAGTCATTCCAGGAGAGGGCAATGTTACCCATGTGGCGGGTAGGGTCACATGGCTCATGACTATCCGACCTGCCGTATGGATGATCAGCAGACAGTCGAAGGACCACCCAGGCATAGATAGAGGTTCAACCAAGGAGGTCCACAGGGAGAAAGCGAATGTGGCAGAGGAGCTGGCTGTGAAAATAGTGGTGGGAGACGATTCAAGATGTTACCTCCACCACCACCAGGTGGTCCAACCTGACCACAGGGAGTAGGAGGACAAGGGAGAGCTTTTCTCCAGGAAGCTGAGGCCTATGATCACGGATCTCCGGAGATGATATGAGGTACGATCTGTGTCTACTCCACCTTAGCTGCAGCACTTATAGACACATGTTCCATTCATTCTTTCATTTCCACTTCCCTCATTCGGATCTTGGAGATTTTGATGAAGCCGTTGGCTTGATCCTTACGACTAGAGACTTCTGCAGGAGTAGATTCAACAATTACGCACTGGTTCCGGTAGTGTGAGATTACTCTAGGAGGTGAGATCTTTGACTGGGATCTCCTAGTATCAGTGTCGAGGCCTTATGATGTCATCTTGGGTATGGACTGGTTATCTACAGTCCATGCTTAGATAGACTGCATTAGGTGCAAAGTGCGGTGTGTCCGCATATATGGGACCAGGTTTACCTTCATTGGAAATAAGGTAGCCTTTGCAGCACAGGATGGACTTACCTGGAGGAGAGTGTAGCTGATCACTCATCAGTTGGCTAGACTTACCCTCAGAACTATTGATGTGGAGAGTCCAAGCTATCATGTAGTGGTGGAATAGTACGCGGATGTTTTCCCTGATGATGTTTTAGGTCTACCTACTCATAGAGAGGTAGACTTTTACATTGACTTGTACCCTGATAAGACACTGATATCTACACCAGCATATCAGATAGCTCCTGTAGAGCTTCATGAGCTACAGGTATAACTGGAAGACTTGCAGGGGAATGGATTCATTCAGCCCAATTTTTCTCCTTGGGCAACCCTAATATTATTCACCAAGAAGGCATATGGGAGCTTGAGACTTTGTGTTGACTATAGACACCTGAACCAAGTGACCGTGAAGAACAAGTACCCACTTCCAAGGATTGAAGACCTCTTTGATCAGCTGAAGGGAGCACGGTGGTTCTCGAAGATAGACCTCAGATCAGGCTATCACCAGCTCAGAGTGCGAGATGAGGATGTGCAGAAGACAACCTTCAGATGTCGGTATGGCCATTATGAGTTCTTGGTTATGCCATTCGGTGTGACCAACGCTCCATCAGTGTTCATGAGACTCATGAATAGGATCTTTCAGCCATACCTTGATCGCTTTGTAGTAGTCTTCATCGATGACATTATAATCTACTCAGCTACTAAGGAAGAGCATTTCTATCATTTACAGGTAGTACTGGACACACTCTGAGAGCACCAGCTTTATGGTAATCTCTCAAAGTGCTAGTTTTGTATCCTAGATGTTCACTTTCTGGGTCATTTCATATTGGAGGATGGAGTTTCATTGGATACAACAAAGATTGAGGCAGTACTTTCTTGGGATCCACCCAGGAGTGTGACGGAGGAACAAATTTTCCTAGGTTTGGCTGGATACTATCAGAGATTTGTACCAGATTTCTACAGAGTTGCAGCACCACTATCATCCTTGACAAAGAAGGGAAATCCCTTCGTGTGGTTGGAGAGATTCCAGTATGGTTTTCAAGAGCTGAGGTAGAGGTTGACTAGTGACCCCATCTCGAGGCTTCCAAAGGAGGGCGTAGGGTATGTAGTTTACTGTGACGCATCAAGGACCAGACTCAGATGTGTCCTAATGCAGGAGAAAGCAATGATTGTATATGGATCTTGACAGTTGAGACAAAATGAGTATAACTACACTACCCATGACCTGGATTTAGCAGCAGTGGTCTTCGCCTTGAAGATGTGGTGACACTATCTGGTGGGTGAGCACTTTACAATGTACTCTGATCATAAGAGTATCAGGTATATCTTCTCCCAGAATGACCTAAACCTGAGGCAATGATGTTGGCTTGAGTTCCTCTAGGACTATGACTTCGAGATAGTCTATACTTCTAGTAAGGGGAAAATTGTTGCAGATGCACTTAGCAGGAGATCTGGTATACAACTGCTAGGTGAGGTGACAGAGCAACTGTATGCTTTGAAGATATCCTTTATGGATCAAGATGGAGAAGCTTTTCTTCAGTCTCTTATAGTTACTCCCCCACTTCTTTAGCAATTCAAAGAGGCACAACTTGGGGATGTTGATTGAGAGACACGACGTGCTCAGATATCCACAAGACAATCACCTAATGGATTTTCTGAAGGTGGGGAGTACGTCATCCTCTTCAGAGGATGTACCATGGTACCAATGTCACTTCAGGATGAAGTGGTGAGGGAGTTCCACACATCCCCTCTAGCGGTACATCCAGGAGTGGAAAATATGTACCAGGATCTTAGACGACAACACTGGTGTCTGGGAATGAAGAAAGCAGTATTAGAGTTTGTTTCTCGGTGCCTCACTTGTCAGCAAGTGAAGTCGGTGCATCAGGTACCAGCAGTCTTGGTTCAGCCTTTGGAGGTCCCAGAGTGGAAGTGGGATGTGATATCCATGGATTTTGTGACAGGACTTCTACATACATCCAAAGGTCATGATTCTATTTAGGTGATTTCCGACCAACTCACCAAGTCAGCCCACTTCTTACCGATCAGAGAGCAGGGTTCAATAGAGTGCTTGGGACGCCTCTATGTGCAGGAGATTATGCGGTTACATGGAGTACCCTTGATGATTTTATTCGATCGTGATGAAAGTTTTACTTCCCGACTATGGAAGGGGTTGCAGGAGGCTTTCGGGACGCAGCTTCATTTGAGCACCGCCTTCCATCCGCAGATGGAAGGTGAGACTGAGCAGACCATTCAGACCCTCGAGGACATGCTGCGTGCCTGTGTCCTTGACTTCGGTCATAGTTGAGAGGATCACTTGCCTTTGGTGGAGTTTTCATACAACAATAGTTATCACTCCACCATAGGGATGACACCTTTTGAGGCATTGAATGGGCAACCTTGCAGATCACCTTTGTGCTGGACTGACCTAGGGGAGTCATCACTTGTGGGACCAAAGATGGTATGTGACACTACAGAGAAGGTGGAGATCATCCAGAAGCAGATGAAGACTGCACATAGTAGGAAGAAGTCGTATTCCGACAAGAGATAGATACCTCTATAGTTTGAGGATGGTGACCACGTCTTTCTACGAGTCTCACCCTGAAGAGGTTTATGGATATTTGGCCGAGGCGACAAGTTATCTCCGAGATTCATCTGAAATTTTCAGGTCCTCAGCAGAGTTGGCGAGGTGGCATACCACTTCTCTCTTCCACCTCAGTTGCACTAAGTGCACGACGTCTTCCGCGTATCCCAGCTGAGGAGATACATGCACGACCCTTCTCACATCATCGACCATGGCGAGATGGACATCAACAATGGGGCGACTTTTATAGAGGTTCTAGTAGATATTGAGGATCGATAGGAGCAGGTCCTTTTTGGACGGTCGATACCTCTGGTGTGCGTTCACTGGAAGCACGGGAACCTTCAGGAGAGAAGATTGGATTGGGAGGCTCAGATACGTGCTCAGTACCCCCACTTTTTTTCCTAGTTTTGTGATGTGGCTTACGGGGATGTAAAGCCCTGAGGTGGGGAGAATGTAAAGACCCGAAATTTCCATGTATTTTTTTTAAATAAATGGGAATTTTACGAGTCCGTGAAAATTTACGGTGCTTGATTCCGAGGCTTGGAGTGCCTAGAATGAATTTCTGAACTCTATTTAGGGTACATTCAGTAAACATGCGAGCGAGTTTTTCTAACTTTTGAACCGGTGCTCGGAATTGAAATCCGAGGACACCGGTGAACTCGCAGTGCCGATATTTCCTTAAGGAGACTTTCACCTAGATGATAGTTGCTCGACAGTGAAGGATAATTTTTTGGGTTTTCGTGAAAAGAATAAAATAAAATAAAGTATGAAATATTTTATTTTATTTGTTAAAACCTCCATGTGGAAGTTGAGAAGTGGGGACCACCTGACCTTAACCTCCTATGAGAGGTTATGGTGGTGGGGAGCACCCGAGCCTAACCTCCCATGAGAGGTTATGGTGGTGGGGACCACCCGAGGCCTAAACCTATTGAACTCTCCTCCTAATGAGGGAGAAACCTCTCAACTCCCTCATTAATGTGGAAGAGCCTCTTGAGCTTCCTCCACATTAATTATGCCAACGCACCACATTAATTTGGCTAATTTAAATTTTAATCCAACAAACTGAATAATAGATATCATAATCTATTATTTTGGGGCTACCTATTCTTTTTGGTGGAATTTGGAGGAAGGATCTCTTGGGATGAATCTCTCCAGCGAAGAACGCGTTCTTCCATGAAGAACGCTCTTACCGACGAAGAATGCCTTCAACTATGAAGGACCAATGAACGAGCCTGGGATCAGAGGCGTGTGGAGGACGCGACGAATGACAATATCTTCAACTTCCTCTGACGCGGGACGTATTCATTTACGAATAATTAACGTCCATACTTCATTCTCACGCCAACATCAACAACTACCCGAGGTAGGGGTTTATTTGTGAATGAATAATTTTTCCATGATCTTTACTTGATTTCTTTTTCTGGTTTGGGAATAAATCGTTGAAGGTGGTTGTAAAGCTTGACGTTCTTCTTCAATTTCTTGTTGAGCTATATGCTACCACCCTAATGTGGTGGGTACGGGCCAAACAAACATGGATTGACCCCTCCGCAAATCTTGTGCTGATTTGTGATGTTGAACATGACAAAGGAGATGACTCAATGACACTGCCCCATGGCCACCGCCGCCCCCATGAACTTCATGCCCTCGCGACACCCCTGTGGCTGAGCCGCTCCTCGGCACCATGGCCACCGTTACCTACAGCTCCACCACCTGCGACCCCGACGTGCTGCCCACAGCCGCTGCCATCTACCGAGCCGCCACTGCCATCCGTCGAGCCGCCATCGTCCCGCCAAGCTGCGACCTCGCCGCACCACCATCGCCGCGGCCTCTCCGCGCCATCGCGACCTCATCACACCACCGCCGTCATAGCCTTGCTGCACCACTGTGGCCTTTCTGCGCCTCCTAGGCTGAGCCACCTCACGACCTCACCGAGCAGCCCCGTGGCCAACTGCGTCGCCGCGTTCTCCAATGGCCCTCCGCGGCGCCCTCATGGCCTATGCGCCCTCATGGCCTCTGCGACCCCCGTATCCCCTCGCAGCCCTTGAGGGCCAGGCCAAACCTAACAGGATGGGTCGGTCCGACCCGGTCGGACTGGACCTGGGCCCACTACGACCCATTTACCTTCTTTTGGCCATAAATCTGGCACCAGACGTACGTTTGACGAACCATAAGTGGTGTTGGAAATCTTGGAGCGAGAGGGTCCCTTTGAGTATACACCACTGGAGTTTTGAATTAAGATGGGAAACCGTCAGGTTGGATCGAGCACGAATCCAACCGGGCCCCCAGGACTAAAACGATAATAACTCACAAACTGGGCGTCCGATTGACCCGTCGTCTGTTGCGTTGATACCCCTATGATGTGGAGGACCTTTGAGATGCTTCTTCGTGGGAATTCGTGGAATTTGGAATATTGACCAGTATCTTTTGGAGTGGATCCTCTTGGAGATGAGCGAGTGTAGTGTGGGAACCTAGTAGCTGGCTGAGACTTGATGACTGCTGACCGTTTCGACTCGGAGTGACTTGACAAGCCCAGTGGGGAGCACCTCTGTGTGATGCGGCAGACCCATGGTGGGGATTGCCTATGTGTGACGCAGCATACCCACAATACTTGATAGGATAAGTACCTCAGCAGGCTACGAGTTAGAGCGCCTCTGTGTGACGCGGCAGACCCACAATACTCGATAGGAGGAGTACCTCAGCAAGTCACGAGGGGGATCACCTCTATGTGATGCGGCAGACCCACGGTGGGGAGCTCCTCGGTGTGACGTGTTAGACCCATGGTACTCGACATGAGGAGTACCTCAGTAACCCAAGATTTGTGGGAATCTCCTCTGTGTGATGGGGCAGGTCCACTATACCCAATAGAGGAGGGTTTCTCTAACAGCCGTGGTTTTCAAGGATGTTACTGGAGATTTTACTTGTTACTACCCCTAGAATTTATCCTGGTGTGAGTTGAGTTAGTATCTCTATGTTTTACTCATGATTGAAATGAATTACTTGATAACTTAGGTATATGTATTGGCATATACCTAAGTAGGGTTATATGTTGATTTCAAACTTTCTGGTTTATCCTTGGTGGAATTTGTGAGACCTTGAGGGTCTCGAGGTCCCTAATGAGTATCGTTATACTCACCCCTGCATGGGCTATGCCCATACCTTGTTGTGTTGGATACAGATGACAGACAATGCTAACTAAGGTTGGGAGTACCAGGACTGGATGATGCCCGAAGGTGGACCATACGGTGTGTTGATACGTGGAGGAGACAGACATGCATGGAGTGCTGAGGAGACGATATGTACCTACCATTCAAGTAGGAACCTCAGAGGATGACCCAGTAGCTATTTTCCTTTTTCTTCAGTTGTACTTGTACTTTTAGTTTCTTGTACCTTTACTGTTGGGCTTGTATTTCTTCCCACTTTTACATCCAGCACTCTTTTGTTATACAATTGACTTGTTGTCCGTATCTTGATTTTGTGCTTGGTTGAGTGTGTTTACAGGCTATAAAGGCAATACCTTCCTACTTTTAGGGAATACGCCTTTCAGTGCTAGTCGCTAGCCCCTGGCCTATGGAAGGCGGGCTTGGGGTAGTCATGACACGAGACCTGGGGGACGAGTCGTGACAATATGAGGAGGTGTATTTTCATCAAAAAAATAATTCTTCATGGAATTAAATACATGGAAAAAATTAATTTAATAATAGAAATTCGTTATTGAGATTTAATAAATGAATTATAAAATCGAATTAAAAAAAATAAATGATAAATGAGGGAAACCACATAAAAAAACCTAATGACCAAAACCATTCTTTATGACGCCATTATATTTTCATATTCATTTTACTTTTTAAAATAGATATATTTCTGAAAAAAATAATGTTCATAATGTAATAATAATAGAAAAAAGTATAATAATTAAATTATTACTAGTGATTGAATCCCTATAAGGCTCCTCAAGTGAAAAGACTATTCGTCAGCCACTGTGCTACACACTGAATATAAATTTTAGATTTTTATAACACATTGAGTAGCATTTTGTCCATGTATGGGATACTATATTGATCACCCATGTATTGGAAAGATATTGTAAATTAATCACTAATGGGATTATAATTAGTTTTATTATTGATAGAGAAGGCATAGGGTATCTATCAGAATATGAGTGTAGATTAGTTTCATAAAAACCTATATTTAGAGAGATGATAAAGTTATTTGGAGTTTAAGGAATGAGATATTATTTTCTTAATGGTTTATCTATAATGAAATTTATTGATATTTTTTAAGAAAAAAAAGATATCCTTTAGGTTCATAGTGTTGTTCTATATATTATATAGGATGGGATAGGTTTCTTGTTTCTTGGTACCACCCTAATAATAAGAGAAGGTTCACAGAATCTTTAAACATGTCACATTTATGGAGGATTTTTAATGAACCATCACACATAATCAACATGGGTGAGCTTTAAATTGATGAAAATTTGGAATTTTAAAAGTAATTTTTGTCAATTGAGGACCTACACAAGAGGACCCATTGAGTTATAGAGATACCATTACATAAATTTTTTCGGTTTAAATAAAATTTAGAGAGATCATAGGAATGATTGAGTCGTATATAGTCTCAATACCATATCCTTGTTGGATATTTTATGTTTTTAAATTCAATGATTTGTGAATGTACTAGGGATATAGAATCATTTATATTTTTAAATTGAGTTAATTATTAATTATTGAGTTAGACAGTGGCTTATAGAATGGTTTGATTGCCCATTCAATTATTTTTACTTTTCAACTTCATGATAGGGTTTGTGGAATAGAGAGTTTCCATGACAAATAGTATTTCACCAATATGGGGTCCATCCAAATGAATTTAATTATTAATGAGAAATTTACATGGGTAGTTATAAATGGTTTTATAATACTTTGTAATTTAGATAATGGATTGTCCATGAAATATTTTGGTGGGATGAATCCTCACATATAATTATTGTTTATTGAAATTAAATAGTTTTTCCCATAACCATTAGTATTTCTCAAGTATTTTCCTTTCTTATTTTTTCATTATAAACAGTTTCATACCATATCTCCATTGTATTTACAACTAATCCTCCCATATAGTTTTTTTGGGTGGTGAATGTTTAGAGACCTAGTCATCTTAGATGATATTTTTACCAATGTTGATCATGTGGTGATCCATTAGCTATCTCAAGATATGTATTTTAATGATATTAATTAATAAGAAATGAGATATGACTCTTTTCTCCTCTCATGTATCAATATCTCATAAATTAACTATGATTTCATTATCTGTTATTTTTTGTTTCCTTATGTTGTTACTTCTGTAACGTCCCAGATCTGGGTGCCACTCAACGGGTGCCCCGAACCCGGTTCACCATGTGACCTCAAGCGCATTTCCCCAAACTCCAAAGGGTGCCGACTAGCAGCGAGGGCCCAGGTATGATATTGGGGAAACTATGCCCTCATTCGTCAAAGTGTAGTGCAGTGGAATATGAAATAAAACATACAACAACAGTAGATATAACCAACCATATATATATATATATATATATATATATGATGAAACATGTCTCAAATTCTAAGAAAACAGCCATAACATGTTACATAGCAATACAAAACAATATAACTGAAATACAAGTACAGAAAGCAGAACAGAACAGCCCACAACATCATGAGCCAATGATCGTTCCCATGCTCTCCTATACCCCAGCAACAATCAAGTACTTGTATAAGGACCCTTTCCCTTATCTATACCTGCAGAAACATAATCTATTTGGGCCAAAAGCATGACCCAAACAGGGTGTGAGAAATAAATTACCGGTAGGCACCCACCAAAGGACTGTGCCCAACTGTGTGTAAACATGCAACAAAATTGTGCAAAAGTAAATGCATAAACTAATTAGTACTCAAAAGTAACTAACTTACCAGTTATATTTCCATTTTATTATCCAATTAATCATTTAATTTTAAATATCACCACAGTGAATATTCTAAATAAACAGCCAAATGTCCATAGACACGTAAACCCCTACCCTCAGGTAAAGAGTATTCAACACAAGAATCTTCCCATAGGCATACGAATGTTTCCCACATGCATAAGAAGTGTCGCCCACAAGCACAAAATCAGATGCCCATAGGCACGAAAGAAGTTTCCCACGGGCTAAGTAGTAAAATTCCCACAGGCTAATCACAACACTTACCTCAAGATAAACAGGTAACCGGGCCATTCCCAACATGTAAATAAACATTCAAAAGTAATTCATCTCAAGGAAATTCTACAAACATTACTTTAAAGGCATACCCTCGGGTATCCTGGCCAAACGACTAAACAGAGGAACGCACCCCGGGGGTGGTCCTAGATCCAAGCAGCGATCCCAGAAAACATTTTAATATCTCAATTAATTACCTATACAATTATAGGTAGTTAAAATAGTCACGGACTCAGCCACACGACACCCCAACATGGGTTCGTGGTACCAAAATACCCAAAACACACAGTAGTTGGAAAACTAAACACCAATCCACCTACCTTATACGTCAACGAGCAGTATACACGATCATCGATCCCAGAAACGCCCAATAACTGTGTAGATATGAGGTAAGAAAACTTTTATTCAACCTCAAATAACTCTCTTTTGGGAAATAATTGGTAAGCAACATGCTAGGAGAAGATAGGGCCTACCTGCGCGGTTCCAACGAGATCATCCGAGGTGGAATCGAATTCCCGGTTCGCGATCAATGGATCTCCAAAGGCTCGACCGTCCACTCCCTCTCCTCTCATATGATTTTAAGCCTTCCCTGTGAACAGGGGAGGCTACTTCCCATTTAAGAAAAAAAAAACAAATTACACGGCATGTAATTCTAAGTACACGTCGTGTACTTCCTTCATTTAACTATTCCTCTGGCGGCATCGCCACACTGTTCATCTGTCAACATGAGTACACTACATGTACTTCCAAGTACATGACGTGTAATATCGCCCAGCTGGAGGCTACTCCACCGCCTTACTTTTTTGGCCTGCTGACTAACTACACAACGTGTAAAGGACCACTACACGATGTGTAGTCGGTTCCTACACCCTTGGTCGCCGACATGGCTACACGCCCTGTGTACCCATCCCACATGGCCAAAAGTACACGGTGTGTGGAAAATTACACGGTGTTTAGTTCCAAAATTTTGGATTTCCCCCCATTTTCCATATTTTCTAAAAAACACTTAAGGAAAAGGGAAAAAAGAAGCCCGTACCTCAAAACTAAGAACCAGGTTCTTATAAACTTCCCCCTTATAACAATTCATCCCCGAATTTCCCTTCCAAGGGTGACGAAGATATATCCGTGAACAACTCCGGACACTGAGCATGTACATCGGCTTCCCACTCCCAGGTCTCATCCTGCACTCGGCCATACTGCCATAGCACCCGTACAAGAGGAATTGACTGGCCTCATAGAACCTTCGTGCTCCTATCAACGATACGAATCAGATGATCCTCAAAGGATGCATCAGCTTATAGCTCAACCTCCTCTAGCTGAAAGGTGTGAGATGGGTCTGAATGATAGTGGCGCAACTGAGATACATGGAAGACGTCGTGCATGGCTCGGTACCGCTGCGGTAACTGCAACCGACAGGAAACCGGCCCGAATCTCTCAAAAATCTCAAATGGACCCACATACATCAGTGAAAGTTTACCCTATCTCCTGATCCGCTTGTGTCCCTACCTCGGTGAAACACGCAAGAAAACATGATCCCTGACCACGAACTTCAAAGTTCGTCTGCGGCGATCAGCATATGACTTCTGACGAGACTGCGCGGTAGTCATCCACTTACAAATCAACTGGACCTGCCCAAAAGTCTCCTGCACGAGACGTGGTCCCAGTAAAGCTGCCTCACCTACCTCTAACCAGCACAAAGGTGAACGACATGGCCTACCATATAAAGCCTCATAAGGTGCCATCTCGATAGTTGCCTGAAAAATATTTTTATAGACAAACTCGACTAGGGGTATATACTTCTCCCAAGAGCCCCCAAAGTCTAAGATGCATGCACGCAGCGTGTCCTCAAGCACCTGTATCATACGATCTGACTGGCCATCTATTTGAGGGTGGTATGCTGTGCTCAGAAGCACCTGTGTACCCAGTACCCTATGAAAAATCTTACAGAAATGAGATGTAAAGTGGGCATCCCTATCTGAAATGATAGAATGAGGAACCCCATGAAGACGTACGATCTCTCGGATATACAACTTCCCGAGATCGTCAACACAAAAGGTCTCCTTAATTGGCAAAAAGTAAGATACCTTCGTGAGTCTGTCCACCACAACCCACACAACATCGTTTCCTCGAGGTGACCTCGGAAAACTAGTCACAAAATCCATCGCGACATCATCCCATTTCCACTCCGGGATGGGTAACTGCTATAATAGTCCGACTGGAGTCTGATGCTCCTCTTTCACCTGCTGATAGGTGGAACACCTCGTAACAAAACTAGCTACATCTCTCTTCATTCCCGGCCACCAGTACTGACGTCTCAAGTATCGGTACATCTTGGTAACCCCGAGATGAACTACCCAATCAGAAGCATGAAACTCCCACATCATCTCCTCGCGTATATCCCCTAGAACCCATACTCGTCCATGGAAACGCAGAATTTCATCATCTCCTATCGTCCAACCGGGAGGAGGGCCCTTACTTTCCACCGACTCCCGTAGAACTAGCCCTTCTAAATTAGATAGATGTCTCATCCTCACTCTTCCCAGGAGGGTAGATGTCACAGCTAACGAGGAAAGATAAGTCTGCCCCTGACTGTCTTGCACCTCCAGATGCATCTCATAGAACAAGGCCATAAGATCCCACTCACAACTGGCCTCCTGCACTGCCTATATCTGAGTCTTTCTGCTCAGTGCATCGGCTACTGCATTACCTTTACCAGGTGTATAGGAAAGCTCAAAATCAAAGGACTGTAGGTACTCGACCCACCTCCTCTACCTAAGATTCAGGTCATAATGAGTAAAGATATACTTGAGGCTTTTGTGGTCGGTGAAAACCACAAAAATGCTCTCCCAATAGATAATGTCTCTAACAGTGAAACACATGCACAACTGCAGCCAACTCGAGATCATGCGTCGGGTAATTCCTCTCATGTGGCCTCAACTGCTGAGACCCATACACAATAACTTGATCACCCTGCATTAACACTGATCCTAGACCAATACCTGATGCATCACAGTAAACTGTATAACTCTTTCCCTGCTCTGGGAGTATCAGGATCGGTGCTGATGTCAACCTTCCTTTCAGGTCCTGAAAGGATGCCTCGCAAGCTTCTGACCAAACAAACTTCACACCCTTCTTAGTCAGACCTATCAACAGTGCTGCTAAGCAGGAGAAGTCCTGTATGAAGCGCCTGTAGTAACCAGACATCCCTAAGAAACTCCGTATCTCAAACATGTTCTTAGGCTTCTCCCAGAAAACCACTTCTCTCACCTTCTATGGGTCTGCTGTAACTCCTGACTCTGAGATGATATGACCCAGGAAGTGAATCTGGTCCATCCAAAATTGGAACTTTGAGAGATTAACATATAGCTGATGCTCTCTCAGTGTACTCAATACGATCTCAAGATGGTTGGCATGGTCGTGTTGCGTGTGAGAGTACACCAAGATTTAGTCCACGAATACTACCACAAAAGAATCAAGATACGGATGGAACACAAGATTCATCCGATCCATGAAAACTGCTGGGGCATTCGTGAGTCCGAACGGCATAACCAAGTACTCGTACAGACCATATCTGCTCCGAAAAGTCATAAGCGGTATATCTGATGGTCTCACGCGCAACTGGTGATATACGGATCTCAAGTCAATCTTCGAGAACACTCGTGCTCCACGAATCTGATAAAAAAGATCATCTATCCTCGACAAATGATATCGGTTCTTGACCGTCAACTGGTTCAGCTTCCGATAATCCACGCAAAGTCTGAGGGTACCATCCGCCTTCTTCACAAAAAGGACCGGAGAACCCCACGAAGAAGTACTGGGTCTGATAAAACCCTTTTCCTGTAACTCCTCTAACTATCTCTTGAGCTCCTACAACTCAGGTGTGGCCATCCTATAAGGAGGAATGGAAACCAGTGCTGCCCCTCGCACAAGATCGATAGAGAAATCCACCTCTCGCTCCGGAGGTAGACCTGAAAATTCGTCCGGGAAGACATCCCTGAAACGATCAACAACAGGAGGGAAATCCATCTGACAAGTCCCCTGATAATCCAGATATAAGCTCGTAATCTGGGCCGTGACTCCACCTCGCCCACGATGCTCTGGTCCAGCTCGACTTGCCTGAACATCCCACTCACCCTTGTATAGAAACTCTCTGCCCTCTGGTGATGTGAAACACACCCTGTGATGATAGCAGTCTACAAAGGCTAGAAAGGGAACCAACCAGTCCATCCCGAGAATGATGTCATAAGCTGTCATCTCTAAGACATAGAGGTCCCAAAGAAAGTGACACTATCCAACCTCAAGGGGGAACTCCTTGAATTGACGCACACCGACCATTCTAGTCCCCAACG
Organism: Viscum album; assembly: GCA_963277665.1. Taxonomy (NCBI): domain Eukaryota; kingdom Viridiplantae; phylum Streptophyta; class Magnoliopsida; order Santalales; family Viscaceae; genus Viscum; species Viscum album. Next base: position 218,998,564 of record OY728137.1, on the reverse strand, counting down.
ACATGTCTAGCGTCATGATATCAGAAGAAGTAGAAACACAGAGCCCAAGGCTCTCCACAACGGGTATAGATATGAAAATATGTGTAACACTCGTATCAAAAAGTACTGAAGATAATACAAAAGCTACTAGGATAGTACCTCTGACTGTAGAAGGTCCGGGATCCTGCTCCTGCTGGGTCTGTTGCACTGCATATGCCTGCCCAATGCCGCGGCCTTGTGACACAGCCTGGCTACCCTGAGCTGTCCCGCCCTGCTGCCTCTAAGATCCTGGTGTCTGGCTACCATGTCCATGACCACCATCCCTGCCTGCTCGCCCTGACATATTCCAGTTCCCTGACTGGTAAGAAGCCACTGGTCCTACTCCCGCACGCAGAGTCTGCACAAAACCCCTCTCACTATCCACTGGTGGAAACACCCTGCAAAAGTGCTGCAGATGACCCATCCTGCCGCAAGCTCGGCACTCCACTTGGTCTCGTGGACACTATGGCCTCTTGTGCCCCTCTCTACCACACTGGTAGCACATGACCTATCCACCTAAAGAATTCTTCTGACTGGTACTGCCACCCTGAGAGAAGCCTATCTGTCTCTTCCTCTTGCCAACAGAAATAGTACCAGTAACTGGTGTTGAACCACCCTAGCCCACACCAATAGATTTTTGAAGGTTCCTCTCTATAATCAATGGCTGGTTCACAATAGCATGTACAGTAGACAACCTGAAAACGTTCACCAGCGCCCGAATGTCATAACGAATACCATCCTCAAAACATCTGGCTCTCAACGTCTCATCACCCACCAGCACGGGTGCAAAATGCTGAAGCTCGATAAAACGAGCAGAATAGTCCATCACTGACATAGCGCCCTGCTGCAGATTCATGAAATCTCAAGCTCTATCTACCCTCAGCGTCTCTAGAAAAAATAAGTCATAGAATACTGCCTGAAAATCTTCCCACGCCATGTCTCTGTGATTCTCTGAGTGGGTGGTAACATCCCACCACCTCTTGGCAGAATCACGCAGCATATATGTCGCGAGATTGACCCTCCTCCCTGGAGGCATCTCAAGATTCTCCAAAATAGTCTACATCGATCCTAGCCAAGACTTCGCAGCCTGTGGTCCGCCATCCCCTGAAAACGTAGGCGGATGCTACTAATGGAAGGTATGTGTCAGCTCGGACATAGATGTGGTAGCCTGCGGTGCTCCCTGAAAGGTCTGCATGAACCGCATAAAGCCTTCACAGAACTGCGCCTCTACGCCTGTGTCCGGTACAACAGCTGGCGCCACATCTGGCTCTGCTGGAGGATCAACTGGTAGCCCATGTCCCACCATCTCTAGATTATACTCGTTACCGCTCTCCTGGCGAACAACACGCGGTCTTCTAGGCGTCATGACACTACAAGGTCAAAAGCACTCCTTAGATTCAAGATTTATCAAAGACCGAAAGCGAAGGAACCAAAAAGGGAACAAGAGGAAGATGGATTTTCAAGATTTGAAAAACAAGACTACACGGTGTGTATAATTACAACACGACGTGTACTTAACTTCCCTTCCCCTGCCCGGGTCCTTCTACACGGCTAAGCCAAACGACTCCCGTTGAACAAAAACTACACGATGTGTATATAATCTACACGGCATGTATGGTGTTATTTTCCAACTTCTCGTGTCGTTTGTGACATGGCCGACTACTCAGCTTGAAACTACATGGTGTGTTACACCACACCGTTTCCCAGCCACACGGCTAACACCACATGGTCTGTCCTCGAACAAGACTACACGGCGTGTCCCATAGGTACACAACGTTTTCAAGGAGAGGTGACACTGACCTGTGTTGTTAGTTACACTACCGAGTCCCCAAGTCACACTACACGGCATGTTCATCATTGACATGACGTGTTCTGTACAAGATTTCACTGACCCGTGTTGTTAGTTACATGGCCAGAATCTGGGTCAACTCTATAAGGCATGTTCTCCCCAAGATCTTCCCTTCCCCGTGTCACCGCCAACACGGTTTGTGACACGGTAAGAGACTACATGACGTATACTCAAAAAGTTTATTTTTCTTCCTGAACAGAAGAACATACACGGCGTGTATGAGGTACTGCACATCGTGTATTCTGGGTTTCTAGAAAGTATGCTGCATAAACTTCCCTGGAACCCAGGAAATACTGAAAAACAACACCTAAGTGTCAAATTCCGACCCGTGAGGGCCCATACTCCCCACGAATCAAAGTTTGACATCTTATCTGTGTTATAACTAATAAACAGCTAATGATCCACCAAATTCTAGTCAATAGGGGCCCATACTCCCCAAAAACCAAAGTTTGGCATCCATTCTATAAACAGGCTCACATAAGAAAATACCCTATCACAAAGCAGGTATTTATCAAGCTGCTATCACAACATCATGCTTTTCTAGCACAACAACTATCACAACAACATGCAAATTCTAATTCACCTACATGGCATGGAACTATGCATGGGATGTGATTTCTAGCATGTGCCTATATGATGAATGAGATGACATACCCTCATCTCATCGGGTTGCAACTAAATAGAACCCATAGATAAAATATAAACAACACAATCCAAGTGCGTCACCCAACGGTGAAATCAAGTCAACTGTAAAATTTTCAAAATCAAAATAATTGAAAAAATACAAGGTAGACTGGCTTTTCCCTGTACACGGGTCAGCTACGCTCGGGCACAACTTATTACCAACTACCATTCGTCCTATCCCTGACTATGGCTCCAAATAGTAAGTCAAAGAAAAGAACCCCTATGATACCAATTTGTAACGTCCTGGATCCGGGTGCCACTCAACGGGTGCCCCGAACCCAGTTCGCCATGTGACCTCAAGCGCATTTCCCCAAACGTCAGAGGATGCCGACTAGCAGGGAGGGCCCAGGTCTGATAGTGGGGAAACTATGCCCTCATTCTTCAAAGTGTAGCGCAACAGAATATGAAATAAAACATACAACAACAGTAGATATAACCAACCAGATATAGAGATATGATGCAACATGTCTCAAATTCTAAGAAAACAGCCTGAACATGTTACATAGCAATACAAAACAATACAACTGAAATACAAGTACAGAAAGCAGAACATAACAACCCACAGCGTCACGAGCCAATGCTCGATCCCATGCTCTCCCATACCCCAGCAGCAATCAAGTACCTGTATAAAGACCCTTTCCATTATCTATAACTGTAGAAACATAATCTGTTTGGGCTGAAAAGAATGATCCAAACATGGTGTGAGAAATAAATTCCCGGTAGGCACCCACCAAAGGCCCGTACCCAACTGTGTGTAAACATGCAACAACAGTGTGAAAAAGTAAATGCATAAACTAAGCAGTACTCAAAAGTAACTAACTTACCAGTTATATTGCCATTTTATTATCCGATTAATCATTTAATTTTAAATATTACCACAGTGAATATTCTAAATAAACAGCCAAATGTCCACAGACATGTAAAACCCTACCCTCATGTAAAGAGTATCCAACACAAGAATCTTCCCACAGGCATACGGATATTGCCCACAGGCGTAAGAAGTGTTGCCCACAGGCACAGAATCAGCTACCCACAGGCACGGAAGAAGTTTCCCATGGGCTAAGTAGTAAAATGCCCACAGGCTAATCACAACACTACCCTCAGGCTAAACAGGTAACCGGTCCATGCCCAACATGTAAATAAACATTCACAAGTAATTCCTCTCAAGGAAATTCTACAAACATTAATTTAAAGGCATACCCTCAGGTATCCTGGCCAAACGGCTAAATAGAGGAACGCACCCCTGGGGTGGTCCTGGATCCAAGCAGCGATCCCAGACAACATTTTAATATCGCAATTAATTACCTATACAATTATAGGTAGTTAAAATAGTCACGGCCTCAGCCACACGACACCCCAACATGGGTTCGTGGTACCAAAATACACAAAACACACAGCAGTTGGAAAACTAAACACCAAGCCACCTACATTATATGTCAACGAGCAGTATACACGATCATCGATCCTAGAAATGCCCAAGAACGGCGTAGATCTGAGGTAAGAAAACTTTAATTCAACCTCAAATAGCTCCCATTTGGGAAATAATTGGTAAGCAACACGCTATGAGAAGATAGATCCTACCTGCGCGGTTCCAATGAGATCTTCCGAGGCGGAATCAGATTCTCGGTTCGCGATCGACAGATCTCCAAAGGCTCGGACGTCCACTCCCACTACTCTCGTCCGGTTCTAAGACTTCCCTGTGAACAGGGGAGGCTACTGCCCATTTAAGAAAAAAAAACAAAGTACACGACGTGTACTTCCTTCATTTAACTGTTCCTCTAGAAGCATCGCCACACTGTTCATCCATCGACATGAGTACACGACATGTACTCCCGAGTACATAGCGTGTACTGTCGCCCAGTTGGAGGATACTCCACCGCCTTACTATTTTGGCCTGCCGACTGACTACACAACGTGTAAAGGACCACTACACGGCATGTAGTTGGTTCCTACACCCTTCATCGCTGACATGGCTAGACGCCCTGTGTACCCATCCCACACGGCCAAAAGTATACGGCGTGTGGAAATGTACACGGCGTGTAGTTCCAAAATTTGGGATTTTCCCCATTTTCCATATTTTCTCAAAAACACTTAAGCAAAAGGGAAAAGAAGAATCCCGTACCTCAAAACTAAGAACCTGGTTCTTACAACTTCTATGAATCCCTTGTTATCAGTATGATAATTTTAACATTATTATATAAATGGAACCTTTTTGAATAGTTACCCAATAGTTTATATTACATTACCAAACTAGTATATAAAATCCATTATTCATCTAATGGATTCATTAGGGAAATGAAACACCTTCTTATGATAATAAAGTGAACTATTTTTTTGGTTGTTGTGGAATGGTTTTGAAAATACAATACAAGGTTGAGATATTTACATTAACAAGTCTATGTTTTTCAAGGTCACATTACACTATGGAAATGTTTTTCATGTCATGATAGTGTATTTTTGGAATTTAATTATTTCATTAATCAAAAGATCACAACAAAATTATATATGTTCCAATATGACCAAACAATTATCATTTTTAAATAACAATAGATGGGTTTAGATGTTATATAAATTTAATTTTCTATGAATTAATATTATATAAAGTAATATATGATGAGTTGGTACTAGATGGGTTGCGAACAACACGCTAAAAGAATTATCATGAGGATTTTGGTAAAAAAGATTAAATGATACCTAATGTGTAATATAGAGAATGAATTTTAGCATTAAACTAGTGTATATTTCACTTTTGGTGGGGTAATATGTATTACTCAATGAGAATGTTGTTATATTAAGAGAAATACCTAGCATAACCTCTATTGGTTATTTTACATATCCTATCACCATTAATATATATTAGAGAAGTGATATGGATTATACAATGTGTTTCAATATATAACTAAATTGTACACCGTTAATTTTCATTATATGGGAGGATAAATTAATATCTAGTAGTTTATTATACATATCATCATAAAGATGATAATTGGGGTTGAAAATGGATAGCAGTGTAATCATTGATATGTGGTACTCCCATAGATTCATGTTTTATATAGGGAATTGGCCCCTCATAGGGTATTATATTTTTATCCTCCCACACATTAATAGGGTAAAGGTCCCCTTCTATTTGATAATGGATTTGATATACCCATCCATAATAAAGGGAAGATTATACAATGGGGTCAATTATTTTTGGTACTCCCTCAATTGTTATTCTATGAATCATCAATACAAAGGTAATATATTCAAAGAGTCACACACTATCTCATTTTTGGATCTTGTTTAATGAGGAATTCTTCCTCCATTATGGGTATTTGGACACTCAATTGATTGTAATAATGTAATGACGTAGCCCAAAAATTCTGGAGCCAATGCATTATATTTTTTTACATTGGTATGATTATAAGGAATCAGTTCACAAAGGACCAATTAGTTTAGCAATATTTTAAATCCATATTACATACAAGATACACATAACACATTGGGAAATATAAAATAAAATATTATATATAATAAAATTAAATAAATTACATCCTTTAATGCTTATTCAATCTTTTCTTCTTCATAACCCGGGGAAAGGAAACATAATAAGGGTGACTGTAAATGATTAGTATGGGTATGTAAAGTGAAATAAATTATGAAAAAATAGGAAAAAAATTAACATATAAAGTTATATAAATGATAAAACATAACATTCAAATAACTAGACAAGGAAAAATAAATATGGAAAGGTAAGAAATTGAAACACATTTCATTTAATCTATATACTAAGAATGAATCGTATCAATAGATATGTTAGTGAAAATTATAATTGATAAATAGTAACAGAATACATAATGATGGAATGTATAATGATGGATATCAAAAACACATCATTGAGGATCCATTCAAATAATGTTATACTTTTAAGGTTTCTAGCCAAAATTCAAAAAATCTTAAGTCTTAATAACAAGAATCTATTAATTTCAAGGTTTCAAACAAAGAATATAATAAATGGGTGAGTCCATAACTAAAACCATGATTATTTTTTCTCATTACACCAACCACTACATCGAGGGTATATAGTGGGCCCATACCGTCACGTATGAAATCCAATGCATTCCTCATATGTAGAATAATCAATTATTTGAAATAATGTTTTGTATCATAAAATATCTATATTGAATAAATAATATCGTTTTATCAATAATTACACAGTGAAGGATATGTAAAAAAAATGGTTTTTTATGTTGATTAATGGAAATTCCATTATGGAACATTGAAACATTTTGGAGGGAAATGACATTAAACATCCCAAAGTGAACCATACGACCATGAACCATTAAAATCAAAATCCACAAAAAATAATAATATTTAATTAAGGATATAATATAATTATATTATGAAAATTCAGTATATAACATTTTAAAAATTATTATATACACCAGAAAAATATGGATTGGTGCATAATAACAAGTAAGTATCAATAGAATGTAAATTGAGATGAAATTCCCTTACCTTAACCTTTATTTTGTGGTTTTTTCATTATACCTTGTGTATAGTAGATTAAAACATGTTAATAAATTATAGAAGAACTATAATTATTCTTATAATATCATATAATAACTTCTTACATATTCTATTACCTGGTTGTTAACAATGTTTAATTATTTGTACTATTTTGTGTGTTAATTTCCTAGTTTTCTCAAGTATGTTTTGATATGTGATTTATTATTCCTATTAATTAGTGAATTATTTAATCATATCCATAATATAAAACATGAATTATTTATAATATATATTTATTATATATGTAATTATATTATTCCATAATATTTGGGGATTAGACACAAAATTCACTATTCATGGAGAAAGAAGGCCACACATATGCTGAATGCTACTTTAATTTCTATTTCATATTAAAAGAATGAATAATGAATGATATATAATAATTTTATAATTTAATTATCATATCTAGGTTATATATGTTACATTTCATTATTAAAATCCTCATTTTTATGTTCCATGTACAACCTGAATGAATCAAATCGCTATGAGGGGGTGGTAGTCCATACTTCCTCAAAAAATGTAATCATATTAATTAAAAATGGAAATTATTATTGGAATGTGTTATTAATTAATTAAAGATGTATAAATTCATAATAAATATCATATATATCATAAATACATAGAGTTTCCATAATTATGGCCATCATGAGAGGAGGAAAGCAAAAAATGAAAAATCATCGTTTCGTGAATCCGTAGTTTGATTACATAGAAATAGACTATTTTTTACCCAATTTATGGAAGTATGTGTATGTTATGGTCTAACCCATACCATCACAACATACTATTATATTTATGATAATATTTTTTATATGATAATTAAAATAATAAGATTTTATGGATTGGATAATGGAAATAAAATGAAAAAATAGTATGTTTTTTAACTATTTATTGGGTAATTACTTTTGGGATGTACCAAAAATAATCCATTGATGGATTTATTCTCAAATAGAGGACTCTGGGTCAAGGTTAGGGATTCTAGGAGTCTATTTTCATGTTTCTTGAGAAGACAATGTGGCTTGAGAGGTGTGAGTAAGGCGTAGAGTGCTTTCCTTTTATAGTGGAGGGTGAGTTGAACTCTTGTAAATACCAAAAGGTATTCATTAAAGGGAGGAATAACATACCTAAAGTTACACTATAATGGGAAAATAAAAGATTAAAAGTGAATAATTTTATATTCAAACCTCTACCACACAAAAATATGTTCATTTCTATTATTTGGTTCCTTAACTTCTATGATTCCTTAATTTTATCATTTTTTTATTAAAGCATCTAGTTTTCTAATAAAATTAATTTAACAATTAAGACAAAATAAAAGTCTACTTTATTAGAATGTATTGACCAACCAAATTATTAATATTATATATAATTTATAAAATATTTAAACCATGTTTTTTAGAAATTAATTTTAAAACAAGCGCATGTGACGTGCTAAAACACAGCTTAAACTGAAACCATGTTAACAACTTTGTACAGTATATGGGTCAATATTTTAATTATAAAATAAAATTTGGTAAATTAATATAATATATATAGTATTTATTAAAAAATAAAATTCATTTGGTATTATATTGGATTTTTAATAATTTTTAATGATTTAATAAAATGTCATTTATTGTAAAATAACAATAATGGAATTTTTGACATTATTTACTTAATTTTAATTTTATTTTTTTTAAAAAAAATAATAGAATTAAAATAAATTACTTTTAAATTAGTTTAAAATTATATATTCATCTACAAAGATAATTAATGATGGAAATTCAATTAATAAACTTTACTTTTTATATTTATTATATCATTTATTTTTGTTTAGTATTAACTAAATAATCAACACAATGGAAATTCATAATAATTATATGTAACTAAACCATATATAACAATTATTGATATATTATTATGATAAAAATAACCCAATTATATTTCAAAAGGATATGTATAACCAAAAATATGATTTTTTTACAAATCACAATGTTTTGTTAATGTTAAAGGTAAAGAAAGTTCCCATTTTGCCTTTTTTCCTTACTTAAACTTTTATATAGGTAAATTACACATATATATATATCATAATGACCAATAAAATTAGATCCAATTGTGGATATGGAATAAATATTTGTATCCAATGGCTTTTGGACATGTTTTCATTTCATTTTGGTCCTTATGATTAAGGTTTAGTCCCTTATTAACCTTAATCGCATCTTAATCACTGTATTTAATTTTAATCACATTCACTGATATTTTGGGTCAAAATTAAGTTGATATTATTAGACCAAAAATAATTTACTGATTACAATATTTCATTTTATATTTTCAAAATTCAAATCATAGATTTGGGAAAATTGTGATTAACGCTACTCCCACACATGTGGTGAGAAAGTGCGTATTTAAAGTAGAAACATTCAAAAGTTTAAAAAGATTTTCAATCAAATTTAAATAAAAATTATTCCACTAAACTAAATTATATTAATATATAAATAATTTATCTATTGTGATTTAAAACCCAATGAAAAATATTATATAAAACTAATAATTATTTAAACAGAAAGGGTATTTTTAACAAAATTGTAGTAAATTTTTACTATTCATCAAAAAATGATCTTTCTCAGAGAAATCAAAAAAAGTAACCTTAAGATAATTTCAATATTCTAAATGAAAAAAATTCAATTTATTTTTAAAAATAAAATTCATCTGATTGTCAAAATTTAGTTTTAAAATATATTTTTCCATTAAAAGGACGTAAAACTCGATCTTGCATGTAACATAAGCTAATTCAATGCTGTGTATAGTATAAGATTAACATGGTGTGGCTTATAAAGGGTGAAATAAAATAATATTTTTTATATCCTCAAAATATGGTATTATCTTGTGGTGATACTTTATCCCCACCTTATTTAAATTTCATCTTCGTAATTTAAAAATCTTCTTAGTAATCCTGGAATTGATATTCTAAAATACTATTGCTAAAAACCCACAATCCAGAATAGGGTAAATAACAATTATTATTAATCAGAGATAATGAGAAGTACAATGTTTACATAACTAGGTTTCCTAGTATGAGATCATAGGTGGGAAATTAAAACACGGATACAGGGAAAAAATATCATAACCATGTTTTGATAGAGAGTGCTAGAGAATATGGTATGGTGAAATATAAAAATCAGAATCTATAAATTTGTGATGATATAGAGGGAAATTTGATTCATTGGAAATGAAGAAACTTTGAAAACAATTTTGTTTTCAAGATAATTTTTTCATAGAGTTGATAAATTATTTCACTCTATATGAATGTAAGTAAATAAAATTACTTGGTATGTTTCTAAAAGAATATTATTATCCATTAGTCATGCCTTGAACTATTACTACTTTATCTCATAGAAAAATATTCATTGTAAAGAAATTTAATATGTTAATCTCTAAAATTGTATTTAAAGTAATTAATAAAGAATTTCATAAATGGTTAACCTTTACAAAATATTATGATCCCAAAATTAAGAAATTTGGTCACCAAATTTCCCATGCAAAAATATCATTAACCTTTAATCAACATGAAGCATCCCTAAATTTTCACATTCTGAACATGTGGATAAGTTCATCATGTATCCTCTTGAAATATATTAATAACTAGAATCACCACAAAACCTTATTGGGAACATGAAATCATCATTTTTTCATAATTAAGACACATGTTACTAGATATATTCCTTAAATCTAAAAGTGTATTAAACCCAGTAAATGATATCATTGACTACATGCTGACAATTCAATAACCAGTTCCAAAGAATTCATCACTTTTCAAAATAAATAATTCCTTCATCATTATCTCTACATTAGTACTATAATAAGGGTTGTATTTACATGAATCATGTGTTTTACAAAAATGATTATCTTTCTACTAAATAACTTTTCCTGGTACTATTCAACATATGATATGAAATCCTTAATATAAAAGTGATTTAGTAAAATCCTTAAATATTTCATAATTCTTATAACTAGTACACCGTTGATATAATATTTAAATGAAATAGTTATTTAATCCATGTACATAAATACATAAATTATTCCAATTTAACCTTAATCCATAAACAAGGACACCACATCCTATTACTTAATACCTCATTCCTTTCACATTTCAGCAGTAGTATCATCATCAACAACAATATAACCATTACTCATACCACCATTTTGATTCTATTCATGAGCATTCCAAATTGAACATTGATTTTCATAATGACCAATCATTCCACACATAAAGCAATTAACCATAGATGATGTCATAGGAAGGCCAATGTTACCATCCATTCCATCAATATAAATATTTATTTTTCCACTATAGTTACTTTATTTTTTACCTTGTTTCCCATAGTCAAAAAATCTTTTTAACCCTATAAGATATTTACTTGGGTGATTCCTTCCACATTAAATACATAGATGAAACTGAATATACTTTTCTTCATTGTATCCATTACCTAAACTCCCAGTGAAATCCTTCCTTCTTATCCTTAGTGAGTCTGAGAGTTGGTTGAGGTACACATTGTTAATCATGTTCTATGAAATATGATTAGTCATGATCATAGATTAATTCACTCCATATATCATCCCATTTTACTTCCTATCAGTAAATAATAAATAAAATTCAATGTTATCCTATTTTATTTTGGTTCCAACCATAGAATAAAACCAGAAAGTATTGAATGAGAAACAATTATCAAAAGTAAAAACTACATAGTCATGAAAAAATACTTATTATATGACTAAATCATGGATCCTACTTCTTTAATCTATGAGGTTGTTAGTTTATACTAGGTTATTCATAGTGATCCTATACTTAAATCTATTTTGATGGTTTATAAGGAGAATTAAAATTTTCCTAGGAATATCCCATGTAATTCTCAAACCATGTGCATTGTAAGTCCTTTTTCATGTACCAGGTTACCCCATGTCATTATCGGGACACCATGTTAGAGTTTTTAGCCCAAGGTACAACTATTCCAGAACCATATCCACATTTAGTATCCATACTTGGATGTATTTATATGAATACCCAAATAATCACTACTTAAACCAAATTACAAGAGGTTATTGTATACCTATAATCAATTTCTATATTAGGGTTATGCTCCCTAATCTATATTTTCAAAATCTAGTTCCCAATGTTGCCACTAAAACTCCTTCGATACCAACTTTAACACCCCAACCCCAGAAGCCCAAATCCGGTGCATTATCTTATTAAATTGGAATGATTACAAGGAATCAAATCACAAAAGGCTGATTAGTTTAGATAACATAGAAATCCATATTACAAACATGATACCAATTACAAATTGAAAAATTGATAATAAAACATGATACATAATAAAATAAAATAAATTACATTCTTTAATTCATATTAAAAGTTTTCTTCATCATAACATGAGGAAAGGAAACAAAATAAAGGTGAACTCAAATGCTCAGTAAGGGTAAGTAAAGAGGATTAAATAATGAATTAATAATAATAAATTAACATGGTAAGGTAGATAAATTATAACACTTTCCATTCAAATAACTAGACATGGAATAATTAAAATGGAAATGTAAACAACTGAAAGTCATGTAATTTAATCAATATACTATGAATGGAACATAATAATAGACATGTTATTGAAAAATTTCCTAGAAAAATAAAAAATGAACACATAATTATGGAATTAATTATGATGGATATCTAAAAAATACCATCGATGATTCATTCCCAGAATCTAGTAGTTTCAAGGCTTCATGCCACTAATCTAATACTGTCTAGGATTCATTACAAGAAAATATTACAATAAAGGATTTATAAAATGAATCCAATGAATGGGTAAGGTCATGGCCAAAACCATATCAAGTTTTTCTCATGAAATATTCCGATGCATCGAGGTGCAATAACGATCCCCACCCGTCACATATGAAATCCAATGCTTGCCTCATAAATAGAATAGTTTATTCAATTTAAAAAATGTGCCTTGAATTAAAATATATATATTTAATAAATAATATAGTTTTACAAAAAATTCCCCAGTAGAGGATAAGTAAAAACAATGGTTTTTGTTTTTGATGAATAGAAATAGCATTTAAGGACTATTAAAACACTCTTTAGGGAAATGACATTTAAACATTCAAAAATGTCCCCTACCAACTTAAACCATTTAAATATTAATCCTCATAAATTAATAATGTTAAATTGAACATATAATATCATGATAGTAAGGATATTGATGATATTACATGTCAAATGGTCGTATATAAACCAAATAAATGTGAATTTGTGCCTAATAACAAATAAATCTCAATTGAATTTAAATTGAGATGAAATTCCCTTAAATTATCCTTCCTTTTGTTATGTGGGAATTATCATCATGTTTAGTTGTTTAAAATATGTTAATAAATTGTACTATAAATATACTAATGATTATAAAAAAATATTATCTTCTTAGAATATTTTTTTACCTGTTTGATAACACAGTATAATTATTTTAACTATTCCTGTTGTTAGTTGCCTTATTTTATCACATATGTTTTGACTTGTGAGTGGTTGTTAATATTAATTAGATAATGATTTTCTCATATTCAAAATGTAAAAAATGACTTCATTATCATATTTATTCATTAAATATGTATTTATAGTAGTCCATAGTATTTTGGGATTAAAAATGAAATGCACTGTTCATGGAGATGATAGGTCGTACGTAAGCATGTATGCTACATTCATTTCATTGTCATACTAAAAGAATGAATAATTAGCAATAAATATGTATAGTATAGTTTAATTATAATATGTATGTTATATATGTTACATAGGTTTATTAAAATCATCCTTAATACATTCCTTGTATAGAGTGAAAAAATCACGTCGATTCGAGTGAGCGGTAGTCCACACATCTTCAAATGATGTATTCATATTAATTAAAAATGGAAATTATTAAAAGTATAAGGTATAAAAAGAATTAAATAAGTATAAATATAAAATAAATTTATTATATAACATATATAAATATATTTTCTATCATAATTTCTACCATTAGAGGTGTTAAAGGAAAAAATTAACAGTCATTGTTTTGTGAGGTAGCAGTTCACCGTACACAGAAACTGTATGTTTGTCACGCATTATAAGGAAGTGTGTATATGTTCAGGTATAACCCTTTTCATAAAAAAATAAAATTATAAATAGGATATTTTTTTATAAAATAATGGAAATAATAATATTTAAAGGATTGTATAATGAAAATAAAACAGCAGAGTGAGAACGTTTTTACCTCTTAATTGAGTAACTTATTTTGGTTTGTTCCAAAATAATTTCTTGTAAATCCATACAATAAATTTGGGGTATCTAGGATTAGGTTAGGGATGTTTGGGGATAATTTGGGAATAGTTTATACCCACTAATATTCCTTGATTAGTGTGAGGTAGGGGTAGAGTGCTTGTCTTTTTATAGTGGTGGGGGAGTGTAACTCTTGTAAATACAAAAAGGTATTCATTAATGGGATGTGTACCATACCTAATGTTCCTAAAAAATGGAAAAAATAGTTGATTAAATGGGTATAATGGTATATGAAAACATCTAACACATAAAAATATGTTCATTTTAATAATTTGGTTCCTTAACTTCTATGATTCCCCAATTTTATCATTTTGATTTTTATTAAAGCATCTAGTTTTTGAATCTAATTAATTTGACCATTAACAATAAATTAAAGTGATATTGATTAGAAAATATATATCCACCAAATTATTAATATGATATAAAATTTATGATATAAAAAACCCATGTGTTTTAGAAATTAATTTTAAAACATGCACATGTGACACACTAAAACACTGCTTATACCCGGACCGCGTTACCAATATTTTTATAATATATGGGTAAATATTTTAATTATAAAAGATAATTTGGTCCATTAATATAAAATATTTTATATTTATTAAAACATAAAATTCACTTTGGATAATATAGTATTTTTATTAATTTTAAATAATTTAATAAAACACCATTTATTGAAAATTTACATTAATGTAAATTTTGAAATTACTTATCTAATTCTAATTTTTAAATATAATAATAATATTTGAATTTAAATATAATAAATTTAAATATGATGAAAATGATATATTAATGTAAAAAATAATTAATAAAAACAATTCATTTAATATTCTTCACTTTTAATATTTACAGTATCATTTATTTTAGTCAATTATTAACTAAATGTTCACTTAATTGGAACTTCATAATCATTTTAACTAACTAAACCACCTATAAATGTTATTTATAAATTAAAATGATAATGTAACCAATTTATATTTTAAAATAATATTTATAGTCTAAAATATTATTTTTTGTACATATCTCAATGTTTTATAAATGTTAAAGGCCAGGAAAGTTCCATATTTGTCTTTTTTCCTTTCATGACATTTTATATAGGGAATATCCATTTAAATATATCCCAATAACCCTTAAAATTAGAAATAAGTGGGAATATAGTATAATTATTGTAATATAATGTATTTTGTAAAAGTTTACAGGTTTTTCCCTTAATATTAATTTTTATTCCCTTATTAAGCTTTATCTTATCTTAACCACCATAATTAATTTTAATCCCATTCACTAATAGTTTAGGTAAAAAAATTTATTGATAATACCAGACTGTAAATATTTTAATTATTGCAATATTTTAGGTTCTTTTTTTTTAAAAATTTCATTTATAGAAGTGGGAAAATTATGATCAATGCTAATCTCAGACACATGGAGAGAAAATGGGTTTTCAAAGTAGAAATATTCAAAAGATCAATATGTTTTTAAATATAATTAAAATATAAAAATGTTTCCAATGAACTAAATTACATTAATATATGAATAATATATCTATTTTAACTTTAAAAACAAATTTCAAATATAATTTACAACTAGTAATTATTTATCTGAAAAGGTTGTTTTTAACTAAATTGTAATAATTTTTTTACTATTCATCAAAAATGATGTTTATTAGAAAAATACAAAAAATTAACCATAGGATAATTTCCAAATTATGAAATCAAAAATTATGTTTAATTTTTATAATAAAATTCATAATATTTTCAAAATTTAGTTTTTATGTAAGTTCTCCATTACAAGGCTCGAAAACACGGTCTTGCGTGTAATGAAAGCTAATTCGCTGTTTTGTGTAGAGTAATCTTAACATGGGGTTTCTTATAAATATAGATAAAATAATTTTAATTTTGACATAAATATATACTAATGTCATGAAGTTTTACATATAATTTCATGGAACTAATCCCCCACCAACGTTGGTGAGACAATGTGTGTTGGAATATCATTGTAACATAGAGACATATGTTTCTTAGGGTAACTAATTCCTTTTTATTGCTGAGATACAAATTACAGGTCTTAGTGTCCAATGTTCTATGTCATACAGAATATCATTGATTATTTTATTTCCTTTTTGATATACTTTTCTATGTAGGTTTTACATAACCACGATGGTTCTAATATTAATAGGAATTTTTTTATTAGTTCATGGGTATTATAGTTTTCTAATAAGGATGCATATACCCTAGCCTAAATAGGAATATTATCCACACATGTCATGTATTATGAAGAATGTGAATCAATTATATGTGAATTTATTGGAAATAGAGTTGGTTTATTTTTATATTTTTTTAACCTAATGTTAAAACTAGAAGACAAAATTTAGTTATGGAACTAGTTTAATATAGATTTCCCTTCACCTCAATTAAATTATATAGAATACTCAGTAGGGTTTTATGCATAAATTGTTACACATATTATATTTTAGATTATGGTATTTTTCTTTACTATGGGTCATTTTTTTTAAATTAATTATATATTATTATTTTTTGGTATAACCTCTTTTTTGGATTATTATATCTTATGTGGAGATTTTTTTTCATAGGGTCATTATTTTATTTCCTACCTTAATGTGTGATATCCCACCATGATGATAGTCACTAGACCAAAGGCTATTAGAGGTATGTTTCTAGTGGCACACTCACCTTACTATCAGTCTAGGTGGGGTCTCACTGGGATGATTCTTATAAAATATACTATGGGATGTATAGAAAATATTAAATTATTACTACATAATGTTGATAATATACTTATCTTGGGAATATTCATACTTTGATACCATTTTTATAAAACCCTTATGGAAAATATAATCAGGGTTTGTTGGTATGTTATTGATCATGGAATCTATTAATCATAAACAATGTTTTATTTGTTTACCTATATTAAAATTTAATGCATAACCCCAAGTGAATTTATTAGGATGAGTAAATGCATGTCAATGACTAGTTTTGTGACATGTGATGATCTCAAACACTTGGATGAAGTATATGTGATGTATTCATTCAAAATGGTTAGTCTATTTATGAAAATCAAGAATAATGAGTTGGATTATGTGATATTGAAATGTTACATGTCCAGTGGTCACTCAATATGATAGAAAAATGGAGTATATATGTATACATACAATTTATTATATATATATATATATATATTATAGTTATCATGTTTATATGATGATATAGAAACGTTTAATTAATATTATGATATATTTATTTTTATACTGAGTAGTAATGTTGTTTTTCAAGAGTATTATCTATGCATACATTTATGAGATGAGGAATTAATATTTATTATACATGCTCCAAAGTAATTCAGAGTAATGAAGTCAGTATTTTGAAGATGAAATAAATTTTATAAAATTATAAAGTTCTAATATAAATAGTTATTTATTAATTGTCTCCAAATGAGTTTTAAAGGATTCACGATGAGTTGTGAAGTTTTTCATAAATTCTTTATATGATTTTAGTCTAATTGGGAGTTTTATGGTAATACATCATAGTAGGTAAATTTAATTATATGATTAAATGTTACATCATAACATGTGATATTTATGTGATGTATGTCTCTAACATATATAGAAATATGGGTTTGATTGTATGTTATAATGGGAATGGGATACCAATATAAAAAAATACAAAAATAAAAATAATTTAAAATACATTATAAATCATTTAATGGGGTTTTTACATATCTCATGAATATATTCACAATAATTATTAATAATAACAATGATTTATATATGTATTGATAATTATAATATGTTTTTTGACACATTCAATCCTTATAAATTTTAAATGAGTATGCATTACGAGAAATGTATAACAGTTTCCATGTGTTGGTCATGATGCTTGAACACCTTTATTATTTTATCTAAATATGTATAAAAAATATGATCGTTACTCTTTGTTTGTGTGGTGGATTATTAAACAAATGTGATATTATCTTCTTCCATATTTCAATTAATGTACAAGATGAGGGTTTAATCACACCATTTAGTGATCCATGCATACTAGAATATTGTACTTGGCTATATATAACATATAACCTTTCTATGTAAGCATGATAATAGATTTTTTTTATTAGTGATATCCTATAATCATATTCCCCTGAGATAGACAACCCTATACTATGAGTACATAGATTTATTTATTTTAATCATTATGTAATTTATTCTATAACGAATAATATTATATTTAAATAGAGTGTAAAGACCCATAAAATTCAAGGGAAATTTTTTTTCTTAATTTTCTTTGGGATTTTACAAGAACGCAGTTTCTGACGGAACCTGATTCTGAGGCCCGATGTGCCCAGAATTATTTTCTGAATTTTAGCTCGGGTACGTTCAGTGAACGAACGAGCAAGTTTTTCTAACTTTTGAACCGGTGCTCGGAATCGAATTCCGAGGGCACCGATGGAATCGAAGCGCTGGTAATTTCTTAGAAACACATTTTCTGGAGTTGCGTTTTCTCGGGTGTGGTTTTTATGTTTTTGGGTTAAGTAAAGGAATAAAAATAAAAATGGTGCAACCAATTTTTTATTTTACTTAAAGCTTCTTAACCTAAGATAAGTGAATAGAGTGGGACTCACAATATCCTACCCACAAGGTAGGATATTTGTGAGGTGGGTATAACGACCCATAATTTACATACATTGTTAATAATTCAAAATTGAAGCATACTTATTACAACATATAAAAAACCCATGAAAGGACCGTATAGGTATAGTGTCTTTAGAAACTGGGAAACAAAAACAACTGGTTCATAACGCATCTACTTTGCCTCCCATTTATTTCATCATATCTAGAGTCCCTTTTTGGCATATTCTACTTAATAACCTTCTTCCTGACCTGGGGAAATAAAACATACAAAAGGGTGAGCTCAAATGATCAGTAAGGGTAAATAAAAGAAATATCAATCACGTCATATTCATAAGAACATATCTTTTGGAAATCTTAACCTGCAAAAGAGATCATAATTTCATAACATGGGATAAATCATAGTAGTGAAATGTAATCCCAATAATCATAACTTAAAACATGAAACTTTGTGGCATGCACACATAATCATAGAGAATCATTTCTTGTTAGTCAAGACTCATTGCCAAGACTATCTTAGTGGACGAAGTCCCTTTCTGAACCGAGTTCATTCCTCATTTCAGTCCTGTTTCACTGAACCGGTATAACCTACCGTTCCAGACATGTTTATCTCATGAGATATAAAATCTTTACCCAATGCATTGGAGGGAGATATAGGTCCCACCCATCTCATAATGATACCATTCTTATGTGTGCCACAAAATCATAAATCATACATCATTTCATAACCCCTGTAATAAAAATGGGAATCTTAAACATCATGACATCATAAAACAATTCATATAAGATAAATGAATTCATAAAAATAATTCCATCACAACATAGTCAAATCAATGTAATAATAGGGATAGAAACATAACCCTTTATTATCTTAGATGGAAAATAATTTTGATAAAACACTTGAACTCCATTCTTGAGGAAAATATCCTTTCTGCTTCAAAAACACTTTTCCTTTCTTAACATGTCGTACAATTATAAACTAAAATACGTTGATTAAAAATAAACTTGAAAACTTTTAAAGGAATCTTCTTGGAAATAATGTTTTAAAAATCCATTCATGACGTATTAGTTAAAAAAACATTCTTCGTACATTTGTCGGAAAAATCAAAAAGTACCTCATACGAAAAATGACAAAAGATTCCTTTCATATCTTTTACTAAAAACTCACCGAAGGGTAAAATTGGATTTAAAAAATTTAAGGTGGATTGAAATAATATTAAATATTGAGGAAACATGGATGTGGATGATAAAATACACCCCAGTAAATTTCAAAGTATAAACAATCTTGGATAAAAATGAGATTGTGATATTTCCCTTACATTAGGTCCGTTTTGCTTCGAAATTGTCCGAACCTCCTGTATAATGATTTAAATAATGTTATTGACTTATTCCAGAATCATAGTTATTTTTATGATATCATATATGGTCATATTCTTAGCTTCTTAGTAGTAATATTTCATTACTACTTGTTATTCGGGTGTTTATAACTTTTTGTTCTTATGCGTGTCTTGTCGAATAAATTCTTATTCTTCTCTTTAGGTTACAGATACCTCATTTCAAGAATGGTATTAGTGTAATATATATCATATTCATTCATTCAATTCATTTATATAATCATTATGAAATTAAGATCATGTAGAACGAGTCGCATCAAATCGCGGAGACGGTATTCCGTACGTACGCACGAGTGATGATATCGTTCCTATGATCGTGAAATTGTATTGGAGTGTATGTATACTATTTAATAATCAGTATAACTTTATAATAGTCATATATAGTCATTATTTACACCATTATACCCATCCAAATAATGTGGTGGTGGAAAATAGATTACACCACGGCGTGGAGACGGTATTCCGTACGTACGCACGCGCATGGATTTCTTTTTCCGTAGGATGGATAGATTGTGAAATAGGGTTGTTTCATAATTATAATTACATATCAGTATATGAGTGATACTGATGTTATTACTTTATCATGAGACAACTAAATAAGAAGAAGTTGAAGAAGAAAGAAATTGAAAAAGATCGGTAATGGATATTACCTCTTTTTGACGCGCCTTTTCTTAACCTCCACTTAAAGAACTAAGGATGGTCTTTTAAGAAGACCAGAACCTCTAGGATGTCTCTAGGGAAATGGAGAGGAGGAATTGGCAGGGGTTGGCCGAGCTTGAAGGCTCAAAGTGGTGTGAGCAAGAGGGGGAGGAGGTACCCTTTTATAAGGGAGGAGAGGGGCACCTTTGGGAAAACTAAAAATATTATTTTATTATAAAGTCAAGTTCGGTTTTAAATAGCTCCAAATTGATATATTTAGAATCTAATGTGGGGATGGGTCGAAATACTCTCATCAAATAGAATTTAGACAAGTTTAGGTATCAATTTTAACCTTATCATTTAGATTTAACTTTAAGTTAGATAATTTAACTTTTACCGTGTCTTCTTGTTTTCTTACACTATAAGGTTAATAAACTTACTATATCAAGATAAATGAACCCCAAGTTGTTTATTATTAATATATATAGCCTTATCTAAGTCATTTGGACGAACCTTAGATTTTTAGAAATAAAATAACAATTACTAATATAATATTTGTTTTAAAAACTATTTTATGTCAATTTTGACACTATTTAGTAATTGATTTTTGTGAAAATCATAACAGAATGATTAGTTCGAAAAACGTTAATTAAATCAATACTAACATGTCATATTAACCTAGAAAATTAGTGGAATTCATAAAAAGTCTAAAATTACATTTATTTGGATATTTATAACATCAATTATGTCAATATTTCACTAATAAGATAATTACTGCATCATCGTTGTGTCATAAATAAATTAAATTATTTAATGTCTAAAAATTAAAAATAAAATACAATTATATAGGAAATATTTTTAGATTTCTAATGAATATTTATAGTCGAATTTATCTTATGTATAACCCCATATTAAAAATGATTTACTTATTAAACTTTGATTTTAAATATTTAACCCTTCTTTAAATAAATTAATAATAAATGTCCTAATCTAATCCAAGTGGGCCTAAATGGTCATATTTTATTCCTAAGGTTGTTTTTGGTCGAATTACACTTGTCCAATAGAATTAGGACATGTGTTAGGGTAATAATAATATCATTTTTACCCTTAATTACCCTATTTACTTTTAACTGTGGTAAATAAAAGTAAAAAGTTACTATTCACCAAAAATTATTTTCATCTCATTGAACCACATTTTAGTCCTTGATATTAACCGTGTCTTTCGGATTTTAGAAATTCCACTCACAGAAGCGGTAAAATTAAGTTTTATGAAAAATTCAGTTTTTTTAACTACAACTTAGTGGTTTCACTATTCATCAAAAAATGAAAGTTTCCAGAAAAATATCAAAAATTAGGCCTAAGATATATTTGATATTATGAATTCAAAAATGATGTCTATTTTATCAAATTCAAAACATATCAGTTAGATTAACTAATTTAAAAATTAATTCCCGTCGTCAAAACAAATAGCGTGTTTTTAAGAGATAATAACTATCAAAAGATTGACACTTGTTTATAACTGGTTTAAATGTGAAATTACATCCAATGACAAAAATTGTATTAAATTGTAAAAATATATTCTAAATATAATTTAAAACCACTCAAATTAATAATTTATCACTATTAATTATTTCTATTAAAAAAGTTGTTTTTAATTAAAATTTAATAGTTTTCACTATTCATCAGAATATGAAAGTTATCCGAAAAGTACCAAAATTTCACCCTAAGCTAATTCCGATATTCCGAATCCAAAAATGAAGTCCATTTTGAAAAATAAAATTTACAAAATTTCAAAAAGTGGTTATTACTATTCATAACGGCTAGTTTTAATAATATTTTAATAGCATATCGTTGTTTAGTGAAACTCGGTATTGCGTACTACACACGCTATCGAGGAAGGTCGCGATTGCGTGTAATGCAAGGCAAGTCAAGGATGCGTGTTGTGCAAGCTCCTTTTGGTGTAGCGTACAACACAAGACATTAATGAAAAGAATATTTTTCATAAAATCTCGGGGTGTTACATTATACCCCCCTTAAAATGAATTTCGCCCTCGAAATTCGTCGGGGTTATAAATGGTTTTCTATTCGAAAGTTTCTTTGATTGAAACCCACATCGTAAAAAGGAATAACAAAACCAATCTTTAAAAACAAAAGTATGAAACGTAATGGTTACCCCAATAAACTAATCACTAGGTTTCCACATAGGTGAAAATATGGATATGGAAGAGAAATCTAACCATCATGTTCTGATGGAGAGTGGTAGAGAACATGGCTATGGAAAAGCCAGCAATCACAAAGCCATAAATTTGTGACGATCTAAGGTACCATCTGATTCATCAGATATAAGAGCAGTAAGACAACATTTTTGGTTTTCAAGATCGTTTCCCTAAAGTTGATGAAATTGGAATTAGAAGAAATACTTTCATGATTTCAGTATAGTCTCACCGTTGGTCGTTCTTTGGACAATTTCCACTTCATCTCTTAAATAAATGAAGTTGAATTTGTCATTCGTGATGTGATAGAAGATCATGTGATAGAATGATGGGTCATTCCATCTGTCTCAAACAAAAGGTTAGAAAAGTTATCAAAAAATACATAAGTCCATCTATAGTGAGATTAATCATATATGGTTCCTAAAATGGACTTATACTTCATATATCATACTACTTAATATAATAAAACTAGTTTCTACTAAAAAGGGACTTCCTGTAGGCCAGTGGTATGTCATAAAGGCCCGTCGCACTTTAGTTGTGGGTTCGATTCCCACAGCCTTGGCCGACGCGATGGGCTGTCACCCATCCTGCAGGTTGTCCTTTTTCTAAAACTATATTACTATAACATCCCATCAATAATATCAAAAAAAGTTTTATCCTTAAACAATACTAACTTATGTCCAACATAATCCATTCCAATCTTTAGTCTTATCGAAAATACTTTGGTCCAAGCTCATAGTATAGAGAAAATGATCACGTGAATGCCATCATTTATCCCTCATATATCTTGTTCGTCACATTCCAGTCATGTGAATACCATAATCATGTAATCTCTTGAAAAATGAATATCCATTGAATCTTAGTGAAAACATGAGTGCTGTCAAAAGATAACTCTTTCCACATACCAAAATCCTAAAAATTCTATATACTTAGTCCTTATATCAATCATGAGCTCATGAATACAATCAAACATCTCATTATCTTCTTGTCCCTTCATTATGCGCAAATCATCTACTTTCCAAAAATATTTCAATCACTTTTTTTTCCTGGTTACCAGTATCATATAATTATTGAAAACCAATACGTAGATATTCCAAAATTCCACAATACCATAAATGAGATTCCATGATACTATTTTGAAATCCCATTACAGAAACACTTAATCATTCCAACACATCGTTGTCATATTCAACATCTCCAATAGTGATCGCATGTGACTTCCCTTTGTCCTTTGCCTTAAGCGGTTGCTCATGTCGATCATCACTAACCCTTGGATTAGGGCATAATTCCCCATTTCCTTGCACTTGAAACATTGAAGTGTAGTAGGTTCATTCTGTGTATCGCTTCCTTTATTTGCATCATTAGACATCTTCTTCCCATCATCGCGGCATTCAAATGCCCGATGACCTTCCTTTCCACATTTGAAACATTTACTTGTCCCTTTAAGACAACTCCCTCCATGTTTCTTTCCACACTTTGAGCATAAGGAAAAGCTCATCTTCTTTTCAGCGTGCTCTTTAGATTTTGCTTTGAATTCCATTTTCCTCTTCTTATCAAACCCATATGACTGATGGGTTACTCCAATCCCCATCTCAATTTTGAGAGCACATCGAACGATTTTCTCATAGCTATTGAAGTCCCTTATGGCTAAGGCCCTTTGAAGACTTGGTTTTAAGCCACTAAAGAATCGATCGATCTTACTCTTAGGTTGGATAATAATACCAGAAGCGTACCTTGCAAGTCTTGTAAAATTTGCTTCATAGGTACCAACAGATTCATCATCCTTTTGCTTCAGTTCAAGAAACTCTTTCTCCATCTTTGTTCGGAGAATACGAGGGAAGTACTTATTGAAAAATAAGTTCTTGAACTCGTCCCATTCCATGGAATCAATTTCATCCCTTTGCCTCGTATTCTTAATAATATTCCACCATTGATCAACATCACCTTCCAAACGATACACTACTAAGATGACTTTATCATGATCAAAACATTGAAGAACTAAAAATATCTTTTCAGTAGTATTAATCCTTTGTTCAGCAACTAATGGATCAGTAGACCCGCTGAAAGAAGGTGGACGCTATCTCATGAAGGATTCAACATAATGTTGCTCCTTCCTTTGCTAGTTTGGAAGTCCTGCATGATTCATAGCTTGATAAAGTTATGTGAGCATGGCTACAAGATTTTGCATTCCAGCTCCCATAACGTTTGGTTGCTCAGGGGGACAATCATTGCATTGCCCGTCGCATTCCGCATTAACACGATTCCTTCGGGTTCCAGCCATTGACTAAAACAAAGAAGAATAGTGTTAGCAACACTAATTATAATAGGAAAACCACATAATCAAGAATAAGATTTCACACTTAAGGTCTTATCCTAGGTTATTCATGGCCATTTCTAAAACACTAAGATTGTGTTCTATGCTTAGAATTATCCTTAGGGTTCTTACTAAGGCTTTCGCATCCTAGTTTCCAAAGGTTGACTATACCTTTCCTCTGATACCAACTATAACAACCCATACTTTACATATATTCTTAATACTTCAAAATTGAAGCATACTTATTACAAAATATAACAAAACCACGAAAGGACCGTATAGGTATAGTGTCTTTAGAAACTGGGAAACATAAACAACTGGTTCATAAAGCATCTACTTTGCCTCCCATTTATTTCATCATATCTAGAGTCCCTTTTTGGAATATTCTACTTAATAACCTTCTTCCTGACCTGGGGAATTAAAACATACAAAAGGGTGAGCTCAAATGCTCAGTAAGGGTAAATAAAAGAAATATCAATCACGTCATATTCATAAGAACATATCTTTTGGAAATCTTAACCTGCAAAAGAGATCATAATTTCATAACATGGGATAAATCATAGTAGTGAAATGTAATCCCAATAATCATAACTTAAAACATAAAACTTTGTATCATGCACACATAATCATAGAGAATCATTTCTTATTAGTCAAGACTCATTGCCAAGACTATCTTAGTGGACAAAGTCCCTTTCTGAACCGAGTTCATTCCTCGTTTCAGTCCTGTTTCACTGAACCGGTATAACCTACCGTTCCAGCCATGTCTATCTCATGAGATATAAATTATTTACCCAATGAATTGGAGGGAGATATAGGTCCCACCCATCTCATAATTATACCATTCTTATGTGTGCCACAAAATCATAAATCATACATCATTTCATAACCCATGTAATAAAAATGGGAATCTTAAACATCATGACATCATAAAACAATTCATATAAGATAAAGGAATTCATAAAAATAATTCCATCACAACATAGTCAAATCAATGTAATTATAGGGACAGAAACATAACCCTTTATTATCTTAGATGGAAAATAATTTTGATAAAAAAACTTGAACTCCATTCTTGAGGAAAATATCCTTTCTGCTTCAAAAACACTTTTCCTTTCTTAACATGTCGTACAATTATAAACTAAAAGAAGTTGATTAAAAATAAACTTGAAAACTTTTAAAGGAAGCTTCTTGGAAATAATGTTTTAACAATCCATTCATTCCGTATAAGTTAAAAAAAACATTCTTCGTACATTTGTCGGAAAAGTCAAAAAGTACCTCGTACGAAAAACGACAAAAGATTCCTTTCATATCTTTTACTAAAAACTCACCGAAGGGTAAAATTGGATTTAAAAAATTGAATTTGTATTGAAATAATATTACATATTGAGGAAACATGGATGTGGATGATAAAATACACCCCTGTAAATTTCAAAGTATAAACAATCTTGGATAAAAATGAGATTGTGATATTTCCCTTACCTTAGGTCCGTTTTTCTTCGTAAGTATCCAAAACTCCTGTATAATGATTTAAATAATGTTATTGACTTATTACAGAATCATATTTATTTTTATGATATCATATATGGTCATATTCTTAGCTTCTTAGTAGTAATATTTCATTGCTACTTGTTATTCGGGTGTTTATAACTTTTTGTTCTTATGCGTGTCTTGTCGAATAAATTCTTATTCTTCTCTTTAGGTTATAGATACCTCATTTCCAGAATGGTATTAGTGTAATATATATCATATTCATTCATTCAATTAATTTATATAATCATTATGAAATGAAGATCATGTAGAACGAGTCGCATCACATCGTGGAGACGATATTCCGTACGTACGCACGAGTGATGATATCGTTCCTATGATCGTGGAATTGTATTGGAGTGTATGTATACTATTTCAGAATCAGTATCACTTTATAATAGTCATATATAGTCATTATTTACACCATTATACCCATCCAAATAAGGTGGTGGTGGAAAAGAGATTACACCACGGCATGGAGACGGTATTCCGTACGTACGCACGCGCGGTGATTTCTTTTTCCGTAGGATGGATAGATGGTGAAATAGGGTTGTTTCATAATTATAATAACATATAAGTATATTAGTGATACTGATGTTATTACTTTATCATGAAAAAACTAAAGAAGAAGAAGTTGAAGAAGAAAGAAATTGAAAAAGATCGGTAATGGATATTACCTCTTTTTGACGCGCCTTTTCTTAACCTCCACTTAAAGAACTAAGGATTGTCTTTGAAGAAGACCAGAACCTTTAGGATGTCTCTAGGAAAGTGGAGAGGAGGAATTGTCAGGGGTTGTACGAGCTTGAAGGCTCAAAGTGGTGTGAGCAAGAGGGGGAGGAGGTGCCCTTTTATAATGGAGGAGAGGGGCACCTTTGGGAAAACTAAAAATATTATTTTATTATAAAATCAATTTCGGTTTTAAACAGCTCCAAATTGATATATTTCTAAGATAAGGTGGGTATGGGTCGAAATACTCTCATACAATAGAATTTAGAAAAGTTTAGGTATCAATTTTAACCTTATCATTTAGATTTAACTTTAAGTTAGATAATTTAACTTTTACCGTGTCTTCTTGTTTTCTTACACTATAAGGTTAATAAACCTACTATATCAAGCCAAAAGAACCCCAAATTGTTTATTATTAATATATATAGCCTTATCTAAGTCATTTGGCCAAACCTCAGATTTTTAGGAATAAAATAACAATTACTAATATAATATTTGTTTTAAAAACTATTTTATGTCAATTTTGACACTATTTAGTAATTGATTTTTTTGAAAATCATAACAGAATGATTAGTTATAAAAAAGTTAATTAAATCAATAATAACATGTCATATTAACCTATAAAATTAGTTTAATTCATAAAAAGTCTCAAATTACATTTATTTGGGTATTTATAACATCAATTATGTCAATATTTCACTAATAAGATAATTACTGCATCATCGTTGTGTCATAAATAAATTAAATTATTTAATGTATAAAAATTACAAATAAAATACCATTATGTAGGAAATATTTTTATCTTTCTAATGAATATTTATAGTCTAATTTATCTTATGTATAACCCCATATTAAAAATGATTTACTTATTAAACTTTGATTTTAACTATTTAACCCTTCTTTAAATAAATTAATAATAAATGTCCTAATCTAATCCAAGTGGTCCTAAATGGTCATATTTTATTCCTAAGGTTGTTTTTGGTCGAATTAAACTTGTCCAATAGAATTAGGACATGTGTTAGGGTAATAATAATATCATTTTTACCCTTAATTACCCTATTTACTTTTAACCGTGGTAAATAAAAGTAAAAAGTTACTATTCACCAAAAATTATTTTCATCTCATTGAACCACATTTTAGTCCTTGATATTAACCGTGTCTCTCGGATTTTTGAAATTCCACTCACAGAAGCGGTAAAATTACATTTTATGAAAAATTCAGTTTTTTTTAACTACCACTTAGTGGTTTCACTATTCATCAAAAAATGAAAGTTTCCAGAAAAATACCAAAAATTAGGCCTAAGATATATTTGATATTATGAATTCAAAAATGATGTCTATTTTATCAAATTCAAAACATATCAGTTACATTAACTAATTTAAAAATTAATTCCCGTCGTCAAAACAAATAGCGTGTTTTTAAGAGATAATAACTATCAAAAGATTGACACTTGTTTATAACTGGTTTAAATGTGAAATTACATCCAATGAAAAACATTGTATTAAATTGTAAAAATATATTCTAAATATACTTTAAAACCACTCAAATTAATAATTTACCACTATTAATTATTTCTATTAAAAAAGTTGTTTTTAATTAAAATTTAGTAATTTTCACTATTCATCATAATATGAAAGTTGTCCGAAAAGTACCAAAATTTCATCCTAAGCGAATTCCAATATTCCGAATCCAAAAATGAAGTCCATTTTGAAAAATAAAATTTAAAAAATTTCAAAAAGTGGTTATTACTATTCATAACGGCTAGTTTTAATAATATTTTAATAGCATATCGTTGTTTAGTGAAACTCGGTATTGCGTACTACACACGCTATCGAGGAAGGTCGCGATTGCTTGTAATGCAAGGTAAGTCAAGGATGCGTGTTTTGCAAGCTCCTTTTGGTGTAGCGTACAACACAATACATTAATGAAAAGAATATTTTTCATAAAATCTCGGGGTGTTACATTCTACCCCCCTTTAAATGAATTTCACCCTCAAAATTCGTCGGGGTTATAAATGGTTTACTATTCGAAAGTTTCTTTGATTGAAACCCACATCGTAAAAAGGAATACCAAAACCAATCTTTAAAAACAAAAGTATGAAACGTAATGGTTACCCAAATAAACTAATCACTGGGTTTCCACATAGGTGAAAATATGGATATGGAAGAGAAATCTAACCATCATGTTCTGATGGAGAGTGGTAGAGAACATGGCTATGGAAAAGCCAGCAATCACAAATCCATAAATTTGTTACGATCTAAGGTACCATCTGATTCATCAGATATAAGAGAATTAGGACAACATTTTTGGTTTTCAAGATCGTTTCCCTAAAGTTGATGAAATTGGAATTAGAAGAAATACTTTCGTGATTTCGGTAAAGTCTCACCGTTGGTCGTTCTTTGGACAATTTCCACTTCATCTCTTAAATAAATGAAGTTGAATTTGTCATTCGTGATGTGATAGCAGATCATGTGATAGAATGATGGGTCATTCCATCTGTCTCAAACAAAAGGTTAGAAAAGTTATCAAAAAATACATAAGTCCATCTATAGTGAGATTAATCATATATGGTTCCTAAAATGGACTTATAATTCATATATAATACTACTTAATATAATAAAACTAGTTTGTACTAAACAAGGACTTCCTGTAGGCCAGTGGTATGCGATAAAGGCCCGTCACACTTTAGTTGTGGGTTCGATTCCCACAGCCTTGGCCGACGCGATGGGCTGTCGCCCATCCTGCAGGTTGTCATTTTTCTAAAACTATATTAATATAACATCCCATCAATAATATCAAAAAAAAATTTATCCTTAAACAATACTAACTTATGTCCAACATAATCCATTCCAATCTTTAGGCTTATCGAAAATACTTCGGTCCAAGCTCATAGTATAGAGAAAATGATCACGTGAATTCCATCATTTATCCCTCATATATCTTGTTCGTCACATTCCAGTCATGTGAATACCATAATGTCACGACCCCCTCCCACCAAAGATTGTCCCTCCTGAGCTGGCAATGGTGAGAGGAAGATAATGACCCCCGAGTCCCGCCTCCAGTAGGCCCCGGGTTGGCGACTAGCACCAAGGGTATGAGTTTTCACAAATATGGGAGGCATTACCCTTTTTATTATTTTGGATCGGGAAATAGGACAAGTCAACCACCAAAAAGGAAAAAGAACTAGTGTACATAAATAAACCCAAAACAAACCCACATGCATGTTTAAACAATTTTAATAACAAGGTACAAGTACAAGGAAGCTCAAAAGTACAAGTGAGTACAGTACAAAAAGGAAAACAAGAAAACAACAACTGCACAACTCCCACTGCCTGACTAGTAGGGTCCCGCACGGCCCTGGTAGTCCTCCTGAAAACCTGAAACAACGTAGGGTGAGCATACAAGTATACTCAGTAGAGAACCTAAAGCTCTCGTGTACAAGTGAGGAGACACCCTAAGGTCCAGTGAGAAAACAGAAGAACCAGAAACTAATAAGGAAAAACTATCCACCCAGCCTCACTGGTCACACTCACCAAGTAACACAAACAAGTTTAGTATATATATAGAACAAAAGTATTGGGTACCCCGAACCATTTCCCACTTAATTAGATGCTGCTCTTCCTAACGGCAAACGTCCTGACGCTACCACACTCTTCCCGCCCGCACACACCTGGGCCAAACCACGCATCCCGCCCGCAGACACCTGGGCCACAACCACTAACCCGCCCGCAGACACCTGGGCCTCATCCCGAAGGTTCTTGGGAATGGTAAGCCTGCCCGAAGAGTCTTGGGCTAAAGGTCGCCTCAAGCCATCACAACCTCCGAGACCTACCCGAAGAGTCTTGGGTGTAAGGTCACCTCAAGCCATCATAGACTATGGAAGAAGGAGCAGGAAGGAGCTAGTAACTAAGGGGGAACACCCTCTCCTATAAAATGGGAGTGTTCGGCACTAGGTGCTTTACATGGGTGTGGTGCGACAAAACACAAAGATACAATTATATATATACATATACCAAACACACAGCCCAACCTATGGCTTCTTAAAAAGAGAAACTGAGCATGTGCCTCGGCACTGCTACCACGAAGCATGCATCAACAACCAAACAATCATCCCCCAAGACCATTTAGGTTTTCATGTTTCATGCAATGGTTTAACAAATTATTACTACTGGGCAACTATCATCCAGACAAAACCTTTCACAAACATATCCCTGCCATCCACAACCAAGGTTAGGTAAAACGCAAGCAACCACAAGCCATTTCATTTACAAGAGATTATCACAACCATACAACATTCCATCATTCATTTATTTCAAAGTTCCACACATAAAACCCTTTCCACACACAAAACATTTCTGCATTTGAAAACACCTTTTACTTCAAAACACTTTTCATAATCAAAACACTTTTCATAAATAAAGGCATTTTCCACAAAACAACCAAACCACCAACATGTTCATTATTCCAACTTTGTTCAATCGGGGTGATCACACAAGGTTTTCATTCTCATTTAATCAGCCAGTCTTTACGTGCTTATCCATTTTCCATGTTTTAACAAAACCAACCACAAACAATTCAGATATCAATTGCTCACGCAAAGGCCACCAACGACCTTGATTTTCAGTAGGCAAAGGCCTTTCAATCCAAAATCACAATCAGAAGATAAAGAAACTGGAAGGCAATAAAAACAGCACAAAACCCCAAACCCTTCTTTATCCGGTTATTATCTTTATTTAAAGTTCAACTGCATCCCATGGAACAAAAGAAAA
This sequence comes from Viscum album, assembly GCA_963277665.1. Taxonomy (NCBI): domain Eukaryota; kingdom Viridiplantae; phylum Streptophyta; class Magnoliopsida; order Santalales; family Viscaceae; genus Viscum; species Viscum album. The sequence goes on along the minus strand of OY728137.1, from coordinate 218,965,914 downwards.
ATATCCCACCCCGCATGTTGCACCAAAAAGAGAGACGAAGGTAAACCCCTACCTCAAAAGGTCCCAATCACGTCGCTTCCGACGACGTCCTTCGGTGTCCTCCGCCTTCGCCAAACCCGACAAACGCCTCCTAGGATGGAATCTGGAGAAGGAAGGCTGGAAGGAAAGGTGACAAGTTCGGGCTTAGAAGCTTCGTCTCGTTGCTACGATCCTGTGGCCGCTGACGGATCGTAATTCGGAGCTCGGACAAAGAAGTTAGAGGAGGAAGACTTCTCGATTGTCCAAGAGCGTCGTCGTGCGACAAAGAAGCGATCGATATGGAAGATAAAACATGACCTCGTTCTTATATAGGCAACGAATAGGTAAATCCGTATTCAGCGTGCATTAATGAATACACGATGTGACCGTACATATGTTACATGTTTCGATTGGTTAACACACAACACGTCACGCGGTTTCCACACGTTTTAATAATAATGATAATTCTATCAATATGTGGTGTTTCGTTGACCCGAGGCATGAGTCATAAAAGTAGCTCATTAATGGTCTTAAAATGACCGTCATAATTTCAGGGTTACGCTGTCGCTGACGGATCGTCAATCCAATACCGTATGAGGGAGATACGTTGGATACAAGATCCCATAATAATAACAATATTAAATATATTAATTCATGAGCATTTCGGGTACCCAATCCGAAAACCCGAAAAAGACATCCAATATTGGACTCATAATTTCCGTCTCGTAGTCAGGGTCGCACTGCCACTAACGGTTCGTGAAACCGAGGTCGCACGAAGAAGTTACAGACAAAAAAGTGTTTTATCAACAAAATTAATAATAACAATATTTTATTATTATTATTATTAATCAATTATTTATTTATTTTTCATAACTCCAAAAGCAATAACGTTTTGGAGTCTTCATGGGCGCTATAATTAAGCACCAATTCCTCCTTTTTCATTTATTTGTCTTTTAATTTTATTTCTCTTATTATTATTTTTTGTTTCTCTCTCCAATCTATTTTTTTCTTTCATGATTCTCTCCCACCACCAAAAGTGGCGCCTCCCATTTCTTTTACTCCATGTGGAACGCCCCAAACTCCATTCTCACTTCAACTTTATCATTTAATAAAAATTAATAATAATAACACCCATAATTAATGTACAAATTTAATCCCATTAAATTAGTTTACCATGGTTATTAAGTTAAAACCATTCCATTTAATTAAATTCAAATAATTTAATTTACTAACCAAAAATTAAACCCATTTAATTTAATTTACCAATCACACACATATTTCTGTCACCTTTATCATTATTATTTAATTCAATAGTAATAAATCCTCTTTCAATTTCATCAACTGGTCCCCATCATTAACATTAATAATTATTATTATTATTGACGCCCATTATTTTCATATAATTACTCCATATATCCCATAACATTATATTCACGCATGGTTGGGAACCCCATTCACGTGCCTCTTCATGTTATTATTATTATAACAAATTATTATATAATAATACCCTTTTAATGTTATTAACACAATTCCAACTTTAATTGTGGAGAACCGCACAACGCCTCCTGTACAAGGTCACACCCATGCACCCCATGCATTTCATTCCTTTATAATTTATTACATGAGCCTCATTTATTGTAATTTATTCCTTTATAACTTATTCCATGCGCCTCCCATCATTTTATTAAATATATTCGATTTTATTTATTATATTTTACAATGATTAAATTAAAACCATTTTATCTAATTAACACCAAATATTTTCACGCCACCATTATCAATTATTATTATAAAAAATTATTATTACAACACGTGTCGTGTTTGACCACATCAAATTTTTTTACAAAGAAATGGACCGGAGAGGTCCGGGCCATTACACCAGATACCTCTCAAAACATTCTCGTCCTCGAGAATTAAAACCAACCCATAAAAGGGGGAAAGGTCCGAACAACCACCCCTCAAGATACCTCTCAGTCCTCTTGTCATAACAAGAAACAACCGACAACCCTAATTATGTGAGTTAGGAATTCCCTCTCCTATGTCGAGATATTATCCGCTTTAGGCGGCACTGACTCGCCTGCACGGGTTTAATCGCATCCGCATTAATGCCTCTCGATTAAGGACTGAGCCTTCCCACTTTCATATATTAGGATTTTCCAACTTACACTGCCCCCAACACCATACAAAACATCAATAAATTTCCCGAACACATGGCTTGAGGAATTCCTTCTCCCATGTCGAGATATTATCCGCCTTAGGCGGCACTGACTCTCCTGCACGGGTTTAATCGCATCCACATTAATGTGTCTTGATTAGGGATTAGGTCCTCCTCCCCCCACATGTTATGACTCTTCACACACATTTAAAGGAAAGAGGGAAACAACTTAGCATTATAAATTCATGAAAAAAAAGTTCCAGGCCCAAAGCATGGGCGAGAATGAGTTTCAACAAAGGAGTGTGATGATCTTGAATTTAAACAAAACATAAATGAGAGCATTTAAGTAAAACCGGAAACATCTATCTTGATCTCTGGCCTTGCTAGGGTTGCCACTTCTATTGCATGAAACTGTCTGTGTCCCACTCCTCTTCCGTTCTGTTGACGTCCAAGTGCCATAGTTGTTCGGTAAACAGGGAACGCCTAAGCCCAAGTAGTAATGAAAAACTCAAAGTTTTAATTATCATTTTATTTCAATTTCTTTCCCAGAACACCCAAATCAAGTAAAACACAAACATGATGATGCATGTACCATCCCTAGGGTCTCTACCCTACAATCAATATAGTCTCACTTGGTCGTTCGGTAGGCTCAGAGTCCTTGCATCGGATCACGGGGGGCCCTAAAATCCCGTGTCCTAGCCGGTCTTCCCTGGCCTATGTCACGCACCAAGATTAACGAACACTATTGCCCTACCATCCCATGAAATCTCACTATGCCTAACTACAGACTCTATCCTATCTCTCAACCATCACCTCTGATACCATTCTGTCATGACCCCCTGCCACCAAAGATTGCCCCTCCTGAGCTGGCAATGGTGAAAGGAAGATAATGACCCCCCGAGTCCCGCCTCCAGTAGGCCCCGGGTTGGCGACTAGCACCAAGGGTATGAGTTTTTACAAATATGGGAGGCATTAACCTTTTTATTATTTTGGATCGGGAAATAGGACAAGTCAACCACCAAAAAGGGAAAAGAACAAGTGTACATAAATAAACCCAAAACAAACCCACATGCATGTTTAAACAATTTTTATAACAAGGTACAAGTACAAGGAAGCTCAAAAGTACAAGTGAGTACAGTACAAAAAGGAAAACAAGAAAACAACAACTGCACAACTCCCACTGCCTGACTAGTAGGGTCCCGCACGGCCCTGGTAGTCCTCCTGAAAACCTGAAACAACGTAGGGTGAGCATACAAGTATACTCAGTAGAGAACCTAAAGCTCTCGTGCACAAGTGGGGAGACACCCTAAGGTCCCGTGAGAAAACAGAAGAACCAGAAACTAACAAGGAAAAACTATCCACCTAGCCTCACTGGTCACACTCACTAAGTAACATAAACAAGTTTAGTATATATATAGAACAAAAGTATTGGGTACCCCGCACCATTTCCCACTTAATTAGATGCTGCTCTTCCTAACGGCAAACATCCTGACGCTACCACACTCTTCCCACCCGCACACACCTTGGCCAAACCACGCATCCCGCTCGCACACACCTGGGCCACAACCACTAACCCGCCCGCAGACACCTGGGCCTCATCCCGAAGGTTCTTGGGAACGGTAAGCCTGCCCGAAGAGTCTTGGGCTAAAGGTCTCCTCAAGCCATCACAGCCTCCGAGACCTACCCGAAGAGTCTTGGGTGTAAGGTCACCTCAAGCCATCATAGCCTATGGAAGAAGGAGCAGGAAGGAGCTAGTAACTAAGGGGGAACACCCTCTCCCATAAAATGGGAGTGTTCGGCACTAGGTGCTTGACATGGGTGTGGTGCGACAAAACACAAAGATACAATTATATATATACATATACCAAACGCACAGCCCAACCTATGGATTCTTAAAAAGAGAAACTGAGCATGTGCCTCGGCACTGCTACCACGAAGCATGCATCAACAACCAAACAATCATCCCCCAACCCCATTTAGGTTTTCATGTTTCATGCAATGGTTTAACAAATTATTACTACTGGGCAACTATCATCCAGACAAAACCTTTCACAAACATATCCCTTCCATCCACAACCAAGGTTAGGTAAAATGCAAGCAACCACAAGCCATTTCATTTACAAGAGATTATCACAACCATACAACATTCCATCATTCATTTATTTCAAAGTTCCACACATAAAACCCTTTCCACACACAAAACATTTCCGCATTTGAAAACACCTTTTACTTCAAAACACTTTTCATAATCAAAACACTTTTCATAAATAAAGGCATTTTCCACAAAACAACCAAACCACCAACATGTTCATTATTCCAACTTTGTTCAATCGGGGTGATCACACAAGGTTTTCATTCTCATTTACTCAGCCAGTCTTTACGTGCTTATCCATTTTCCATGTTTTAACAAATCCAACCACAAACAATTTAGATATCAATTGCGCACGCAAAGGCCACCAACGACCTTGATTTTCAGTAGGCAAAGGCCTTTCAATCCAAAATCACAATCAGAAGATAAAGAAACTGGAAGGCAATAAAAACAGCACAAAACCCCAAACCCTTCTTTATCCGGTTATTATCTTTATTTAAAGTTCAACTGCATCCCATGGAACAAAAGAAAAATATCCCACCCCGCATGTTTCACCAAAAAGAGAGACGAAGGTAAACCCCTACCTCAAAAGGTCCCGATCACGTCGCTTCCGACGACGTCCTTCGGTGTCCTCCGCCTTCGCCAAACCCGAAAAATGCCTCCTAGGATGGAAGCTGGAGAAGGAAGGCTGGAAGGAAAGGTGACAAGTCCGGGCTTAGAATCTTCGTCTCGACGCGACGATCCTGTGGCCGCTGACGGATCGTAATTCGGAGCTCGGACAAAGAAGTTAGAGGAGGAATACTTCTCGATTGTCCAAGAGCGTCGTCGTGCGACAAAGAAGCGATCGATATGGAAGATAAAACATGACCTCGTTCTTATATAGGCAACGAATAGGTAAATCCGTATTCAGCGTGCATTAATGAATACACGATGTGACCGTACATACGTTACATGTTTCGATTGGTTAACACACAACACGTCACGCGGTTTCCACGCGTTTTAATAATAATGATAATTCTATCAATATGTGGTGTTTCGTTGACCCGAGGCATGAGTCATAAAAGTAGCTCATTAATGGTCTTAAAATGACCGTCATAATTTCAGGGTTACACTGTCGCTGACGGATCATCAATCCGATACCGTATGAGGGAGATACGTTGGATACAAGATCCAGTAATAATAACAATATTAAATCTATTAATTCATGAGCGTTTCGGGTAACCAATCCGAAAACCCGAAAAAGACATCCAATATTGGACTCATAATTTCCGTCTCGTAGTCAGGGTCGCACTGCCACTGACGGTTCGTGAAACCGAGGTCGCACGAAGAAGTTACGGAAAAAAAGTGTTTTATCAACAAAATTAATAATAACAATATTTTATTATTATTATTAATCAATTATTTATTTATTTTTCATAACTCCAAAAGCAATCACGTTTTGGAGTCTTCATGGGCGCTATAATTAATCACCAATTCCTCCTTTTTCATTTATTTGTCTTTTAATTTTATTTCTCTTATTATTATTTTTTGTTTCTCTCTCCAATCTATTTTTTTCTTTCATGATTCTCTCCCACCACCAAAAGTGGCGCCTCCCATTTCTTTTACTCCATGTGGAACGCCCCAAACTCCATTCTCACTTCAACTTTATCATTTAATAAAAATTAATAATAATAACACCCATAATTAATGTACAAATTTAATCCCATTAAATTAGTTTACCATGGTTATTAAGTTAAAACCATTCCATTTAATTAAATTCAAATAATTTAATTTACTAACCAAAAATTAAACCCATTTAATTTAATTTACCAATCACACACATATTTCTATCACCTTTATCATTATTATTTAATTCAATAGTAATAAATCCTCTTTCAATTTCATCAACGGGTCCCCATCATTAACATTAATAATTATTATTATTATTGACGCCCATTATTTTCATATAATTACTCCATATATCCCATAACATTATATTCACGCATGGTTGAGAACCCCATTCACGTGCCTCTTCATGTTATTATTATTATAACAAATTATTATATAATAATACCCTTTTAATGTTATTAACACAATTCCAACTTTAATTGTGGATAACCGCACAGCGCCTCCTGTACAAGGTCACACCCATGCACCCCATGCATTTCATTAATTTATAATTTATTACATGAGCCTCATTTATTGTAATTTATTCCTTTATAACTTATTCCATGCGCCTCCCATCATTTTATTAAATATATTTGATTTTATTTCTTATATTTTACAATGATTAAATTAAAACCATTTTATCTAATTAACACCAAATATTTTCACGCCACCATTATCAATTATTATTATAAAAAATTATTATTACAACACGTGTTGTGTTTGACCACATCAAATTTTTTTACAAAGAGATGGACCGGAGAGGTCCGGGCCATTACACATAATCATGTAATCTCTTGAAAAATGAATACCCATTGAATCTTAGTGAAAACATGAGTTCTGTCAAAAGATAACTTTTTCCACATACCAAAATCCTCAAAATTCTATATACTTAGTCCTTATATCAATCATGAGCTCATGAATACAATCAAACATATCATTATCTTCTTGTCCCTTCATTATGCGCATATCATCTACTTTCCAAAAATATTTCAATCACTTTTTTTCCTGGTTACCAGTATCATATAATTATTGAAAACCAATACGTAGATATTCCAAAATTCCACAATACCATAAATGAGATTCCATGATACTATTTTGAAATCCCATTACATAAACAATTAATCATTCCACCACATCGTTGTCATATTCAACATCGCCAATAGTGATCCCATGTGACTTCCCTTTGTCCTTTGCCGTAAGCGGTTGCTCATGTCGATCATCACTAACCCTTGGATTAGGGCATAATGCCCCATTTCCTTGAACTTGAAACATTGAAGTGTAGTAGGTTCATTCTGTGTATCACTTCCTTTGTTTGCATCATTAGACATCTTCTTCCCATCACCGCGGCATTCAAATGCCTGATGACCTTCCTTTCCACATTTGAAACATTTACTTGTCCCTTTAAGACAACTCCCTCCATGTTTCTTTCCACACATTGAGCATAAGGGAAAGCTTATCTTCTTTTCAGTGTGCTCTTTAGATTTTCCTTTGAATTCCATTTTCCTCTTCTTATCAAACCCATATGACTGATGGGTTACTCCAATCTCCATATGAACTTTGAGAGCACATCGAACGATTTCCTCATAGCTATTGAAGTCCCTTATGGATAAGGCCCTTCTAAGACTTGGTTTTAAGCCACTAAAGAATCGATCGATCTTACTCTCAGGTTGGATAATAATACCAGAAGCGTACCTTGCAAGTCTTGTAAAATTTGCTTCATAGGTACCAACAGATTCATCATCCTTTTTCTTCAGTTCAAGAAACTCTTTCTCTATCTTTGTTCGGAGAATACGAGGGAAGTACTTATTGAAAAATAAGTTCTTGAACTCGTCCCATTCCATGGACTCAATTTCATCCCTTTGCCTCATATTATTAATAAGATTCCACCATTGATCAGCATCACCTTCCAAACGATACACTTCTAAGATGACTTTATCATGCTCAGAACATTGAAGAACTAAAAATATCTTTTCAGTAGTATTCATCCATTGTTCAGCAACTAATGGATTAGTAGACCTGCTGAAAGAAGGTGGACGCTGTCTCATGAAGGATTCAACAGAATGTTGCTCCTTCCATTGCTCGTTTGGAAGTCCTGTATGTTTCATATCTTTAGAAAGTTGTGTGAGCATGGCTAAAAGATTTTTCATTCCAGCTCCCATAACGTTTGGTTGCTCAGGGGGACAATCATTGCATTGCCCGTTGCATTCCGCATTAACACGATTCCTTCGGGTTCCAGCCATTGACTAAAACCAAGAAGAATAGTGTTAGAAACACCAATTATAATAGGAAAACCACATAATCAAGAATAAGATTTCACACTTAAGGTCTTATCCTAGGTTATTCATGGCCATTTCTAAAACACTAAGATTGTGTTATATGCTTAGAATTATCCTTAGGGTTCTTACTAAGGCTTTCGCATCCTAGTTTCCAAAGGTTGACTATACCTTTCCTCTGATACCAACTATAACGACCCATAATTTACATACATTGTTAATACTTCAAAATTGAATCATACTTATTACAACATATAACAAAACCATGAAAGGACCGTATAGGTATAGTGTCTTTAGAAACTGGGAAACATAAACAACTGGTTCATAAAGCATCTACTTTGCCTCACATTTATTTCATCATATCTAGAGTCCCTTTTTGGAATATTCTACTTAATAACCTTCTTCCTGACCTGGGGAAATAAAACATACAAAAGGGTGATCTCAAATGCTCAGTAAGGGTAAATAAAAGAAATATCAATCACGTCATATTCATAAGAACATATCTTTTGGAAATCTTAACCTGCAAAAGAGATCATAATTTCATAACATGGGATAAATCATAGTAGTGAAATGTAATCCCAATAATCATAACTTAAAACATGAAACTTTGTGGAATGCACACATAATCATAGAGAATCATTTCTTATTAGTCAAGACTCATTTCCAAGACTATCTTAGTGGACAAAGTCCCTTTCTGAACGGAGTTCATTCCTCGTTTCAGTCCTGTTTCACTGAACCGGTATAACCTACCATTCCAGCCATGTCTATCTCATGAGATATAAAATCTTTACCCAATGCATTGGAGGGAGATATAGGTCCAACCCATCTCATAATGATACCATTCTTATGTGTGCCACAAAATCATAAATAATACATCATTTCATAACCCATGTAATAAAAATGGGAATATTAAACATCATGACATCATAAAACAATTCATATAAGATAAAGGAATTCATAAAAATAATTCCATCACAACATAGTCAAATCAATGTAATAATAGGTACAGAAACAGAACCCTTTATTATCTTAGATGGAAAATAATTTTGATAAAACACTTGAACTCCATTCTTGAGTAAAATATCCTTTCTGCTTTAAAAACACTTTTCCTTTCTTAACATGTCATACAATTATAAACTAAAAGAAGTTGATTAAAAATAAACTTGAAAACTTTTAAAGGAATCTTCTTGGAAATAATGTTTTAAAAATCCATTCATTCCGTATAAGTTAAAAAAAACATTCTTCGTACATTTGTCGGAAAAGTCAAAAAGTACCTCGTACAAAAAATGAAAAAAGATTCCTTTCATATCTTTTACTAAAAACTCACCGAAGGGTAAAATTGGATTTAAACAATTGAAGGTGGATTGAAATAATATTACATATTGAGGAAACATGTATGTGGATGATAAAATACACCCCAGTAAATTTCAAAGTATAAACAATCTTGGATAAAAATGAGATTGTGATATTTCCCTTACCTTAGGTCCGTTTTGCTTCGTAAGTGTCCGAAACTCCTGTATAATGATTTAAATAATGTTATTGACTTATTCCAGAATCATACTTATTTTTATGATATCATATATGGTCATATTCTTAGCTTCTTAGTAGTAATATTTCATTGCTACTTGTTATTCGGGTGTTTATAACTTTTTGTTCTTATGCATGCCTTGTCGAATAAATTCTTATTCTTCTCTTTAGGTTATAGATAACTCATTTCCAAAATGGTATTAGTGTAATATATATCATATTCATTCATTCAATTCATTTATATAATCATTATGAAATGAATATCATGTAGAACGAGTCGCATCACATCGTGGAGACGGTATTCCGTACGTACGCACGAGTGATGATATCGTTCCTATGATCGTGGAATTGTATTGGAGTGTATTTATACTATTTCAGAATAAGTATCACTTTATAATAGTCATATATAGTCATTATTTACACCATTATACCCATCCAAATAAGGTGGTGGTGGAAAATAGATTACACCACGGCGTGGAGACGGTATTCCGTACGTACGCACGCGCGGTGATTTCTTTTTCCGTAGGATGGATAGATGGTGAAATAGGGTTGTTTCATACTTATAATAACATATCAGTATATGAGTGATACTGATGTTATTACTTTATCATGAAACAACTAAAGAAGAAGAAGTTGAAGAAGAAAGAAATTGAAAAAGATCGGTAATGGATATTACCTCTTTTTGACGCGCCTTTTCTTAACCTCCACTTAAAAAACTAAGGATGGTCTTTGAAGAAGACCAGGACCTCTAGGATGTCTCTAGGGAAGTGGAGAGGAGGAATTGTCAGGGTTTGGCCGAGATTGAAGGCTCAAAGTGGTGTGAGCAAGAGGGGGAGGAGGTGCCCTTTTATAAGGGAGGAGAGGGGCACCTTTGGGAAAACTAAAAATATTATTTTATTATAAAGTCAAGTTCGGTTTTAAATAGCTCCAAATTGATATATTTCTAAGCTAAGGTGGGGATGGGTCGAAATACTCTCATCAAATAGAATTTAGAAAAGTTTAGGTATCAATTTTAACCTTATCATTTAGATTTAACTTTAAGTTAGATAATTTAACTTTTACCGTGTCTTCTTGTTTTCTTACACTATAAGGTTAATAAACTTACTATATAAAGCCAAAAGAACCCAAAGTTGTTTATTATTAATATATATAGCCTTATCTAAGTCATTTGGCCGAACCTTAGATTTTTAGGAATAAAATAAAAATTACTAATATAATATTTGTTTTAAAAACTATTTTATGTCAAGTTTGACACTATTTAGTAATTGATTTTTTTGAAAATCATAACAGAATGATTAGTTCTAAAAAAGTTAATTAAATCAATACTAACATGTCATATTAACCTATAAAATTAGTGTAATTCATAAAAAGTCTCAAATTACATTTATTTGGGTATTTATAACATCAATTATGTCAATATTTCACTAATAAGATAACTACTGCATCATCGTTGTGTCATACATAAATTAAATTATTTAATGTTTAAAAATTACAAATAAAATACCATTATGTAGGAAATATTTTTATCTTTCTAATTAATATTTATAGTCTAATTTATCTTATGTATAACCCCATATTAAAAATGATTTACTTATTACACTTTGATTTTAACTATTTAACCATTTTTTAAATAAATTAATAATAAATGTCCTAATCTAATCCAAGTGGGCCTAAATGGTCATATTTTAATTATAAGGTTGTTTTTGGTCGAATTAAACTTGTTCAATAGAATTAGGACATGTGTTAGGGTAATAATAATATCATTTTTACCCTTAATTACCCTATTTACTTTTAACCGTGGTAAATAAAAGTAAAAAGTTACTGTTCACCAAAAATTATTTTCATCTCATTGAACCACATTTTAGTCCTTGATATTAACCGTGTCTCTTGGATTTTCGAAATTACACTCACAGAAGCGGTAAAATTATGTTTTATGAAAAATTCAGTTTTTTTTAACTACCACTTAGTGGTTTCACTATTCATGAAAAAATGAAAGTTTCCAGAAAAATACCAAAAATTAGGCCTAAGATATATTTGATATTATGAATTAAAAAATGATGTCTATTTTATCAAATTCAAAACATATCAGTTACATTAACTAATTTAAAAATTAATTCCCGTCGTCAAAACAAATAGCGTGTTTTTAAGAGATAATAACTATCAAAAGATTGACACTTGTTTATAACTGGTTTAAATGTGAAATTACATCCAATGACAAAAATTGTATTAAATTGTAAAAATATATTCTAAATATACTTTAAAACCACTCAAATTAATAATTTATCACTATTAATTATTTCTATTAAAAAAGTTGTTTTTAATTAAAATTTAGTAATTTTCACTATTCATCAGAATATGAAAGTTATCTGAAAAGTACCAAAATTTCACCCTAAGCTAATTCCGATATTCCGAATCCAAAAATGAAGTCCATTTTGAAAAATAAAATTTACAAAATTTCAAAAAGTGGTTATTACTATTCATAACGGCTAGTTTTAATAATATTTTAATAGCATATCGTTGTTTAGTGAAACTTGGTATTGCGTACTACACACGCTATCGAGGAAGGTCGCGATTGCGTGTAATGCAAGGCAAGTCAAGGATGCGTGTTGTGCAAGCTCCTTTTGGTGTAGCGTACAACACAAGACATTAATGAAAAGAATATTTTTCAAAAAATCTCGGGGTGTTACAGTGGGCCCCACATGAGCCCCACCGTTTCTTTTCTTCCTAAACCCCCTCCTTTATTAAAGTAACGCACCCGCACCCCTATTAAGTGGAAGTCAACCCTTGCGTTTTTCTGTTTAAGAAAGGCCTCAATTAATTTGGTCGGTTAAAATGTTGCAATTAATTCATTTTAATTGATTGTTTTGTTTTTGAATTTCAAACGCATGGATTGAGAAATAAAATAAGACAACTCTTATTTTATTAAGGGTTGTTGGGTTGTGAGAGGCTTGGGAGAATTCGCTCAAGCCGTGAAGCACTCCTTCCTCGACGAAGAACGCGAAGAACGTGAAGAACGCGAAGAACTCCGACCTCCGACGACGGTCGACGGTGAGAGACGCCTTCCTTAGAGATCGACGACCCGATGCGTATCACCTTGTTCTTTCTTTCCGCGTCAAAGGAAGGGAGACACCGTTCCTACGCGACGCGACGATCCGCCTTCTTTCCGCGACGTCCCTTTCCGCGACAACCTCGTTCGACGACTACACTCGAGGTAGGGGTTTATTTTTATTTGTTTGTTCATGATTACTTCCATAGTTTCCTCCTTTTCAATTTGAGCCGCCTGATATTGAAATAACGGGAGGAGGTTGGACCGCACGAACACGGCTGACCCTCCTCCCCCTTGTTGGTTTGATTTGGTTGCGACACGTGTAAGGCGGCGCAGTGCCGAAGCACCGCACGGAAAATATTAAAGGAAGGACGGAGAAGCGCGGCGCCGTCATGCCGCGCCGTTGAAGACGAACTAAACCGCGACACTGTCATGCCGCGCCGAAGAATCACAAAAGCACCGCAGCCGGAGCGGGGCCGCGGCGCCGTCGCGCGGCGCCGGACGGACCAAGGCCGCGGCTTAGGCCGCGGCAGAACAGGGACCGGCGGCCGGTTCCGGGCCGCCAACGTCAGAGCAGGGGGATCGGCCCATGCCGGTCCCGTGGAAGCAGCAGCCGGCTGGCCGGAGTAGGCCGGCCGGTCAGGGGGAAAACCGGGGGTTCGTAACCCCTGGTTGGCCAGCAGGTGCGGCCCCCAACATGGGAGCCGTAGTTTCTCTACGTGGGGGGCAGCGCACCCCCCCTTCACGCTCGGTCGTTTTGACCGATCCACCTGGCCAGCGCTAGCGCACCGGGCCGGGCCGCGCCCAAGCGGGTCGGACCCGGACCCGGGTTGGGTCGACCCGGTTTGGGCCGACCTTGGGGGTATCGGGCCGGGTCGGACAAGGCCCGAACCCCCTATTACCGGACCTCTCACGGTCTTTTTCCCATAACTTGGGCTTCCGACCTCTGATCGATGCATCGTCAGCTGCGATGCGATCCTTGGATCAAGATGGTTGTTTCGGTATACTACATTCAAGGTTTCATAGATCTTTGGGTTCAGCCGGGTTGGTTCGTACACGAAACCAACCGGGCCCTCAGAGTGGAAACACTTATAACTTGAGCTCCAGACGTCCGATTGACGTGCCGTCGACTTTGATGGATTCCTTTAAGTGAGACGAACATTTTTGGTTACTCTTCTCGAGGTTTGGACGTAGTTGGAGAACGGTCAGGTTGGTTTTGACTTAAAATCCAACTGGGCCCCTGGGACGAAAAATCCAATAACTCTCAGACCGGGCGTCCGATTGACGTGCCGTCTGTGACGTTGAGTTCCTGTTGACGATACAGAACTTTTGGATACATCAACTCCAGACTATGTGTCAGTTGATGTATCAGACCCTCGGCTCGTGGAGCAGACCCTCCCAAACGAGCTTGATGTGTGCGGGAACCTTAGAGCTGGCTGCGACTACGACGACGATGATGACTGTACAAAAATTCTCCGTGGATTCGACGACAATGACTAAAGCACCAAACGATCCTACATGGATCAGTGCTACCAATCCTGTGTGTGTCAGATCCTGTGTGGGTCAGCGCTCAGCAGTCCTGTGTGGGCCAGCGCCTACTGATCCTGTGTGGGTCCGATCCTGTGTGGGTCATTACAGGGGTTAGTTACCTATCGATCCTTTGTGGGTCATTGCGGGGGTTAATACCTATCGATCCTGTGTGGGTCCGACGGCTTAGATGAATCAGTGACTACATATGATCATCTATATCGTCTTACGAAGAAGTATACCTGTGTGAGCTGAATCTTGACTTTCAATCCTTATCTTCAATAAGATTGACTTGATATCCTGTGTGGATTACGTTATGCTTTCATGTGTGGATTGGGTTGTGATTTCCTATGTGGACTGGGTTGTACTTGAGCTCAGATGTTGGAGCCGAACGAGAATTGATGACTTAGGTATATGTATGGGCATATACCTAAGTAGTGTCGGATGTTAATCCGTGATTGTATTTTTCTTTTTTGGATTATCCATTGTGGATTCTGGGAGACCTTCGGGGGTCTCGAGGTCCCTACTGAGTAGTTTATACTCACCCCTGCATGGGCTATGCCCGCACTACATTGTGTTGGTTGCAGACGACGGACAGCGCTGATCGTGGTTGAGGCTTGTGGAGTAGGTCGGTACCTGGAGGTGGACAAATGGGCGGGACGTACTCGGAGCGGACGGCTGGACCTGAGGAGCTGTGGAGGCTATCTGTACCCACCCTTCAGGTGGTACTTCTAGTGGACGTCTCGAGGCTGTGACTTTACTTTTTAGTTGTTGTACTCCCTTTTTCAGTTGTACTTTACTTTCAGTTTGGGTTTGTATTCTGGCCCACTTACTTTTCCGCACTTACTATTGTACCCAGTTTCTACTTAGTGTTTACTTCTGTTTGCTTGATCTATGGTGTTTGTTTACTTTACAAAGGCAAAGCCTTCCATTTTTATTGGGAATTACGCCTTGGTGCTAGTCGCCAGACCTTGGCCTATGGAAGGCGGGCTTGGGGTAGTCACGACACAGGCCCCGAGGACGGGTCGTGACAAATTGGTATCAGAGGAGTTCGTTTCTACCGCAAAACTCAGGACTTTGATCTTTTTCTATGTGAAGAAATAGTGTTAAGAGTATTGAGTGTGGTTATCAGTCCAGGGAGTCCAGTGTTGGTACGGCGGCCGACGTATCCATACACCAGGACCCTGACTTCTAATTTCCGACTTAATGCACAAAAACATTGATTGCATGTGTGATTCAAGTTTTCTTTGTGATTACTTTGTGTCAGCTCACCAGGTATACTGTTTGACCATGGCGAACCTGTTTCTTTTCAGGATGGCCCCACGACGACAGCCAGCTAGGGTTCCGAGCATTGCGCATGACGACATCCCACCGAGCGACGAGGCCTTGGTACAGGGCCCTTTGACAGTAGAGGCACCGACAATACCTCTACCCGCCGAGCCACCGATGCTACCAGCCCCAGCCACTGACGATGCACGTCACCTTAGTGCACTGCACGAGTTTCAGCGTCAGAAACCGCCCAGGTTCCGCGGGGAGATGGACCCTCAGGCAGCCGAGGATTGGCTGGAGGCAGTTGTATGAGTTTTTAGGTTAGTGAGGACACCATCAGACCTCATGGTGATCCTCACAGTGATCCTCCTGCATGCAGCAACAGGCAGATGGTGGAGATTGATGCTCTAGGTACACGACGAGGCATCTCTCCTCTGGATGAAATTTGAGAGCCTCTTTCGCTCGGAGTTCGTCCCAGCCACCCTCCGTTCGGTGCGCATCCAGGAGATTCTACAGATGTGGCAGGGCAGCCTGACGGTCGCCCAGTACTCGGCGAGATTTACAGATCTCTCACACTATTCAACAGACATGGTACGAGACCCATTCTTCCAGGCTTGGACCTTCGATCCGGGATTGAGGCAGGAGATCAAGGCATCATTGATCTCCCTCAGCATTCTGACTCAGGTAGGGGTACTAGAGCGAGCCCTTCTCATCGAGAGCTTCCTTGCTGAGCCTACATCAGCAGCGATACCTACCGCAGGGCTGCACGTAGCAGAGTCTTCTGCGGCAGGCAGTCGATGGATGACTCATGGGTCCAGGAAGACCAGACCTTCAGGCAGACGACCTCAGGACACTGGCTCAGAGGTGTGGGGAACTCAGCGTAGAGCCAGTCTTTCAAGAGGCAGATAGTGCTACGCTTGCGGCGGGCAGGGCCACATGGCTTGTGACTGCCCGACCCGGCGTGCCGAGGAGCAGCAGACAGTTGAGGGACCACCTAGGAAGAGGAAGAGGGTCGACCGTGGTGGTCTGTAGGGAGCAGGAGGATGAGTCAGAGGAGCTGGCTGAGCAGCAGGTGGTGGGCGACACTTTGAGGCTCTACCACCACCACCACCAGGAGGCCCACCCCGACCACAGGGAGCTGGCGGGAAGAGACAGGCACAACTCCAGGCAGCGGAGGCCTATGACCACGGCGCGCCCGAGATGATTCGAGGTACTATCTGTGTCTATTCAACCCTTGATGCAGTTCTTATAGACACATGAGCGGGTCATTCTTTCATAGCCACTTCCCTTCTTCGGAGCTCATAGATTCCGACAGAGCCGTTGGCTCGATCCTTACGGCTAGAGACTCCTACGGGAGCAGAATCGATGATTACGCACTGGTGCCGGTAGTGTGAGCTTACTCTAGGAGGCGAGATATTTGGATGGGATCTTCTTGTAGCAGCTTCAAGGACTTACGACATCATCTTGGGCATGGATTGGTTATCTACAATCCATGCTCATATTGACTGTATTAGGCGCAAGGTGCGGTGTGTACGCACCGACGGGAGCAGGTTCACCTTCACCGGCGAGAAGGGAGCCTTCGCAGCACAGGATGGACTCTCGTAGAGGAGAGGATAGCCCATCACTCATCAGTTGGCTAGCCTCATCCTAGAAGCAGTTGACGTGCGAAGTTCTGGTTTTCCTGCAGTGGTGGATCAGTATGCGGACGTTTTCCCCGATGACGTTCCCGGACTACCTCCTCGTAGAGAGGTATACTTTTATATTGAACTGTACCCCAAGAAAACCCCGATATCCACTCCAGCATATCGGATGACCCCCGCAAAGCTTTGAGAGCTACATGTATAGTTGGAGGACTTGCAGGGAAAGAGATTCATCTGACCCAGTGTTTCACCCTGGGCTTCCCCGATATTGTTTGCCAAGAAGGCAGACGGAAGCTTGCGACTTTGTGTCGACTATCGTCGCCTGAACCAGGTGACAGTGAGGAAAAAGTATCCGCTACCGAGGATTGATGACCTCTTCGATCAGCTCAAGGGAGCATGGTGGTTCTCAAAGATAGACCTTAGATCAGGCTATCATCAGCTCAGAGTTCGGGACGAGGACGTGAAGAAGATGGACTTCAGATGTCGGTATGGCCACTATGAGTTCTTGGTTATTCCTTTCAGCATGACCAATGCTCTAGAAATGTTCATGGGCCTCATGAACAAGATCTTTCAGCCATACCTCGATCGATTTGTTGTGGTCTTCATTGACGACATTTTGATATACTCAACGACTGTGGAGGAGCACGCCTACCACTTGCAGGTTGTACTGGACACACTCCGAGAGCACCAGATTTATGGAAAGCTCTCGAAGTGTCAGTTCTAGATATGTGAGGTCCACTTCTTGGTACACGTCATCTCTAAGGCGAGAGTTGCAGTGGATCTTGTGAATATCGAGGCAGTGCTAGCTTGGGAGCCACCTAGGAGCGTGACGGAGGTGCAGAGTTTCTTGGGACTAGCTGGGTACTATCGGAGATTTGTGCCAGACTTCTCTAGAGTTGCGACAACACTCTCAGCTTTGAAAAAGAAGGGGAAACCCTTTGTGTGGTCAGACAGATGTCAGCAGAGCTTCCAGGAGCTGAGACAGAGAGTGACCAGCGCCCCTATCTTGAGGCTACCGGAGGAGGGAGTTAGGTACATAGTTTACTGTGATGCATAAGGGACCGGACTCGGATGTGTCCTGATGCAGGAGCGGGCCGTGATCACCTATGGATCACGTTAGTTGAAGAATAATGAGTAGAACTACGCTACCCATGACCTGGAGTTAGCAACAGTGGTCTTCGCTCTGAAGATGTGGCAAAACTATCTTATGGGCGAGCGCTTCACAGTCTATTCTGACCATCAGAGTCTCAGGTACATCTTCTCGCAGAAGGACCTGAACCTGAGACAATGGCGATGGATCAAGTTCCTCCAGGACTATGAATTTGAGATAGTCTATACTCCTGGGAAGGGGAACGTAGTAGCCGATGCTCTCAGCAGGAGGACGGGCATTCAACTACTTGGGGAGGTGACAGAGCAGCTAGCCGTTTGTAGATATCCTTCGGGGATAGAGATGGATCAGCCTTTCTTCAGTCACTCACAGTCACTCCTCCACTACTACAGCAGGTCATAGAGGCACAACGTGGGGACGCCGACTGTGAGACGCGGCGTGCACAGATATCCTCAGGACATGCACCTGATTGTTTCTCTTTAGGAGGAGAGCACGACGTTTTTTTCAAAGGAAGTACCTCGGTACTAGTTGCTTTACAGGAGGAGGTGCTGAGAGAGTTTCACACTTCCCCTTTGGCGGTACATTCTGGAGTGGAAAAGATGTACCAGGATCTCAGATGACAGCACTGGTGGCCGGGCATGAAGAAGGCTGTGGCAGAGTTCGTTTCTCGATGCCTCACCTTCCAGTAGGTTAAGGCAGAGCACCAGGTACCAGAAGGCTTGGTACAACCCTTGGAGGTCCCGGAGTGGAAGTGGGACAACATATATATGGACTTCGTGACTGGACTTCCAGGCACTTACAGAGGTCATGACTCTATATGGGTGATTGTCGACCGACTCACCAAGTCGGCTCACTTTTTAATCATCAGAGAGAAGGGCTTAGTGGAGAGCTTGGGCGTCTCTATGTTCAGGAGATTGTACGGCTTCATGGTGTGCCATCATCTATCGTCTCCGATCAAGATGCTCGCTTTACTTCCCGACTTTGGAAGGGGTTTCAGGAGGCGTTCGAGACACATCTACTTATAAGCACTGCCTTTCACCCTCAGACGGATGGTCGGATGGAGAGGACCATTCAGACTCCTGAGGACATGCTCCACGCATGTGTCCTCGACTTTGGTTGTAGTTGGGAGGACCATCAACCCTTGGTGGAGTTCGCGTACAACAACAGCTACCACTCAACCATCGTGATGGCACCATACGAGGCATTGTATGGACGACCTTGCAGATCTCCACTGTGCTGGACAGACCCTTGGGAGTCGGCACTTGTGGGACCAGAGATGGTCCATGCCAGGACATAGAAGGTCTAGGTCATCCAGGAGTGGATGAGGACAGCTCAGAGCTGGCAGAAGTCTTATGCTGACAGGAGGTGGAGGCCACTAGAGTTCGAGGATGGCGACCACGTCTTCTTGTGGGTCTCACCTCGATGTGGTTTATAGAGATTTGGCCGAGGCGGAAAGTTGTATCCACTCTTCATCGGACCATTCCAGGTCCTCAGTAGGATTGGCGAGGTGGCTTATCGCCTGGCTCTACCACCTCAGTTGCACCAGGTGCACGACGTCTTCTACGTATCTTAGCTGAGGAGATACGTGCACGACCCGACACATATCATTGACCATGGGGAGCTGGACGTTGATGATGGGGAGACTTTTGCGGAGGTTCCAGTGGAGATCAAAGATCGACAGGAGCAGGTCCTACTTGGATTGTCGATTCCTCTAGTGCACATGAGATGGAAGCACGAGAACCTCCAGGGGAGAACTTGGGAGCGTGAGGCTCAGATGCGTGCACAATAACCATATTTTTTCCCCTAGTTTTTGATGTATCTTTAAGGGGACATAAATCCATGAGGTGGGAGTAATGTAAAGACCCGTAAAATTCAAGGGAATTTTTTTTTCTTAATTTTATTTGGGATTTTACAGGAACACAGTTTCTGATGGCACCTGATTCCGAGGCCCGGTGTGCCCGGAATTATTTTCCAAAGTTTAGCTCGGGTACGTTCAGTGAACGAACGAGCGAGTTTTTCTAACTTTTGAACCGGTGCTCGGAATCGAATTCTAAGGGCACCGATGGAATCACAACACTGATAATTTCTTAGAAACACCTTTTTCGGAGTTGTGTTTGCTCGGGTGTGGTATTTAAGTTTTTGGGTTAAGTAAAGGAATAAAAATAAAAATGGTGCGACCAATTTTTATTTTACTTAAAGATTCTTAACCTAAGCTAAGTGAATAGAGTGGGACCCACAATATCTTACCCACAAGGTAGGATATTTTTGAGGTGGGCCCCACATGAGCCCCATTGTTTCTTTTCTTCCTAAACCCCCTCCTTTATTAAAGTAACGCACCCGCACCCCTATTAAGTGGAAGTCAACCCTTGCGTTTTTCTGTTTAAGAAACGCCTCAATTAATTTGGTTGGTTAAAACATTGCAATTAATTAATTTTAATTGATTGTTTCATTTTTGAATTTCAAACACATGGCTTGAGAAATAAAATAAGACAACTCTTATTTTATTAAGGGTTGTTGGGTTGTGAGAGGCTTGGGAGAATTCGCTCAAGCCGTGAAGCACTCCTTCCTCAACGAAGAACACGAAGAACGCGAAGAATGAGAAGAACTCCAACCTCCGACGACGGTCGACGGTGAGAGACGCCTTCCTTGGAGATCGACGACCCGATGTGCATCACCTCGTTCTTTCTTTCCGCGTCAAAGGAAGGGAGACACCGTTCCTCCGCGACGCAACGATCCGCCTTCTTTCCGCGACAACCTCGTTCGACGAATACGCTCGAGGTAGGGGTTTATTTTTATTTGTTTGTTCGTGATTACTTCCATCGTTTCCTCCTTTTCAATTTGAGCCGCCTGATATCACAATAACGGGAGGAGGTCAGACCGCACGAACATGACCGACCCTCCTCCCCCTTGTTGGTTTGATTTGGTTGCGGCACGTGTAAGGCGGCGCGGTGCCGAAGCATCGCACAAAAAATATTAAAGGAAGGACGGAGAAGCGCGGTGCCGTCACGCCGTGCTGAAGAATCACAAAAGCACCACAGCCGGAGCGGGGCCACGGCAGAGGGGCGCGACGCCATCGCGCCGCGCCGGACGGACCAAGGCTGCGGCTGAGGCCGCGGTGGAGCAGGGGGACCGGCCCATGCCGGTCCCGTGGAGGCAGCAGCCGGCCGGAGTGGGCCGACCGGTCAGGGGGAAAACCAGGGGTTCGTAACTCTAGGTTGGCCAGAAGATTTTCACTACACGGGGGGCAGTGCGCCCCCCTTCATGCTCGGCCGTTTCGGCCGAGCCACCTGGCCAGCGCCAGCGCTCCGGGCCGAGCCGCCCAGCCGGCCAGTCCGCTCCCAGGCCGGGCCGGGCCGCACCCAAGAGGGCCGGACCCGGACCCGGGTCGGGTCTACCCAGTTCGGGCTGACCCTGGGGGTATCGGGCTGGGTCGGACCGGGCCCGAACCCCCTATTACCGGACCTCTCACGGTCTTTTGCCCATAAATTAGGCTGCGGACCTCCGATCGACGCACCGTCAGCTACGATGCGATTCTTGGATCGAGATGGTCGTTTTGGTATACTAAAATCAAGGTTTCAGAGAACTTTGGGTTCAGCCGGGTTGGTTCGTACATGAAACCAACCGGGCCCTTGGAGCGGAAACACTTATAACTTGAGCTCCGGACATCCGATTGACGTGCCATCGACTTTGATGGATTCCTCTAAGTGAGAAGGACCTTTTGGCTTACTCCACTCGAGGTTTGGACGCAGTTGGAGTACAGTCGGGTTGGTTTTGACTTAAAAACCAACCGGGCCCCTGGGACGAAAAAGCCAATAACTCTCAGATCGGGCGTCCGATTGACGTACCGTCTGTGACGTTGAGTTCCTGTTGACGATACAAAACTTTTGGATACATCAAATCCGGACTATGTGTCAGTTAATGTATCAGCCCCTCAACTCATGGAGCGAACCCCCCCGAACGAGCTTGCTGTGTGCGGGATCCTTAGAGCTGGCTGTGACTGCGACAATGATGACGACTGTACAGAAATCCTCCGTGGATTCGACTGCGACGACTACAGCACTCAGCGATCCTACGTTGATCAGTGCTACTGATCCTATGTGGGTCAGATCCTGTGTGGGTCAGCGCTCAGCGGTCCTGTGTGGTCCAGCGCCTACAGATCCTGTGTGGGTCCGATTCTATGTGGGTCATTGCGGGGGTTAGTTACCTATCGATCCTTTGTGGGTCATTGCTGGGGTTAGTACCTATCGATCCTGTGTGGGTCCGACGGCTTAGATGAATCAGTGGATACATATGATCATCTATATCGTCTTACGAAGAAGTATACCTGTGTGAGCTGAATCTTGACTTTCAATCCTTATCTTTGATAAGATTGACTTGATATCCTGTGTGGATTACGTTATGCTTTCCTGCGTGGATTGGGTTGTGATTTCCTGTGTGGACTGGGTTGTACTTGGGCTCAGATGTTGGAGCCGAACGAGAATTAATGACTTAGGTATATGTATGAGCATATACCTAAGTAGTGTCAGATGTTACTTCGTGATTGTATTTTTCCTTTGTGGATTATCCTTTGTGGATTCTGGGAGACCTTCGGGGGTCTTGGGGTCCCTACTGAGTAGCTTATACTCACCCCTGCACGGGCTATGCCCGCACTAAGTTGTGTTGGTTGCAGACAACGGACAACACTGATCGTGGTTGAGGCTTGCGGAGCAGGTCGGTACCTGGAGGTGGACCACTGGGCGGGACATACTCAGAGCGGATGGCTGGACCCGAGGAGCTGTGGAGGCTATCTGTACCCACCCTTCAGGTGGGACTTCCAGTGGACGACTCGAGGCTGCAGCTTTACTTTTCAGTTACTGTACTCCGTTTTTCAATTGTACTTTACTTTCAGTTTGGGTTTGTATTCTGGCCCACTTACTTTTCTGCACTTACTATTGTACCCAATTTATACTTAGTGTTTACTTCTTCTTGCTTGCTCTGTGGTGTTTGTTTAATTTACAAAGGCAAAACCTTCCCTTTTTATCAGGAATTACGCCTTGGTGCTAGTCGCCAGCCACTGGCCTATGGAAGGCGGGCTTGGGGTAGTCACGACACGAGTCCCGAGGACGGGTCGTGACAAATTGGTATCAGAGGAGTTCGGTTCTACCATGAAACTCAGGACTCTGATCTTTTTCTATGTGAAGTAATAGTGTTAAGAGTATTGAGTGTGGTTATCAGTCCAGGGAGTCCAGTGTTGGTGCGGCGGCCAACGTATCCTTACACCATGACCCTGACTTCTGATTTCCGACTTAATGCATGAAAACATTGATTGCATGTGTGTTTCAAGTTTTCTTTGTGATTACTTTGTGTCAGCTCACCAGGTATACTGTTTGAACGTGGCGCACCTGTTTCTTTTCAGGATGGCCCCATGACGGCAGCCAGCTAGGGTTCTGAGCGTTGTGTGGGGAGACAGCCCACCGAGCGACGAGGCCTCGGTATAGGGCCCTTTGACAGAAGAGGCACCGACGATACCTCTACCCGCCGATCCACCGATGCTACCAGCCCCAACCGCTGACGATGCACGTCGCCTTAGTGCACTACACGAGTTTCAGCGTTAGCGACCGCCCAGGTTCCACAGGGAGACGGACCCTCAGGCAGCCGACGATTGGCTGGAGGCAGTTGTACGAGTTTTCAGGTTAGTGAGGACACCAGCATACCTCATGGTGATCCTCGCAGTGATCCTCTTGCATGCGGCAGTAGGCAGATGGTGGAGCTTGATGCTCCAGGTACACGATGAGGCATCTCTCCTCTGGACGGACTTTGAGAGCCTCTTCCGCTTGGAGTTCGTCCCAGCCACCCTCCGTGCGGTGCACATCCAGGAGCTTCTACAGCTGCGGAAGGGCAGCCTGACGGTCGCCCAGTACTCGACAAGATTTATATATCTTTCGCGCTATTCGACAGACATGGTACGAGACCCATTCTTCCGGGCCCCGACCTTCGAGCATGGATTGAGGCAGGAGATCAAGGCATCATTGATCTCCCTCAGCATTCCGACTCAGGCAGGGGTACTGGAGCGATCCCTTCTCATCGAGAGATTCCTTGCTGAGCCTATATCAGCAGCGAGACCTACCGCAGGGTGGCACGTAGCAGAGTCTTTTGCGGAAGGCAGTCGACGGATGAATCATGGGTCCAGGAAGACCAGACCCTCAGGAAGACGACCTCAGGACACTGGCTCAGAGGTGTGGGGAACTTAGCACAAAGCCAGTCTTTCGAGAGGCATACAGTGCTACGGATGCGGCGGGCAGGGCCACATGGCTCGTGACTGCCCGACCCGCCGTGCCGAGGAGCAGCAGATGGTTGAGGGACCACCCAGGCAGAGGCAGAGGGTCGACCGTGGTGGTCCGTAGGGAGCAGGAGGAAGAGGCATAGGAGATGGCCGAGTAGTAGGTGGTGGGCGATGCTTTGAGGCTCTACCACCACCACCACCAGAAGGCCCACCCTGACCGCATGGAGCTGGTGAGCAGAGACAAGCACAGCTCCAGCCAGCGGAGACCTACGACCACGGCGCGCCCGAGATGATTCGAGGTACTATCTGTGTGTATTACACCCTCGTTGCAGTTCTTATAGACACATGAGCGAGTCATTCTTTCATAGCTGCTGCCCTTTTTCGGATCTTGGAGATTCCGACAGAGCCTTTGGCTCGATCCTTATGGTTAGAGACTTCTACGGGAGAAGACTCGACGATTATGCACTGGTGCCGGCAGTGTGAGCTTACTCTAGGAGGCAAGAGCTTCGGCTGGGATCTTCTTGTAGCAGCGTTTAGGCCTTACGATGTCATCTTGGCCATGGATTGGTTATCTACAGTCCATCCTCAGATTGACTGTATTAGGTGCAAGGTGCGGTGTGTACACACCGACGGGAGCAGGTTCACCTTCACCGATGAGAAGGGAGCCTTTGAAGCACATGATGGACTCTCGCAGAGGAGAGGAAAGCCCATCACTCATCAGTTGGCTAGCCTCATCCTAGGATCAGTTGACATGCGGAGTCCTGGTTTTCCTGCAGTGGTGGATCAGTATGTAGACGTTTTCCCTGACGACGTTCCATGACTTTCTCCTCGCAGAGAGGTAGACTTTTATATTGACCTGTACCCCAGGAAAACCCTGATATCCACTCCAGCATATCGGATGGCCCCCACTGAGCTTCGAGAGCTACGGGTACAGTTGGAGGACTTGTAGGGCAAGGGATTCATCCGAACCAGTGTTTCACCCTGGGCTTCCCTGATATTGTTCGTCAAGAATGCAGACAGGATCTTGCGACTTTATGTCGACTATCGTTGCCTGAACCAGGTGACAATGAGGAACAAGTATCCGCTACCGAGGATTGATGACCTCTTCGATCAGCTCAAGGAATCACAATGGTTCTCAAAGATAGACCTTAGATCAGGCTATCATCAGCTCAGAGTTCGGGACGAGGACGTGCTGAAGACATCCTTCAGATGTCGGTATGACCACTATTAGTTCTTGGTTATGCCTTTCAGCGTGACCAATGCTCCAACAGTGTTCATGGGCCTCATGAATAGGATCTTTCAGCCATACCTCGATCGATTTGTCATGGTCTTCATTGACGACATTTTGATATACTCGACGACTGAGGAGGAGCACGCCTATCACTTGCGGGTTGTACTAGACACACTCCGAGAGCACCAGCTTTATAGAAAGCTCTCGAAGTGTCAGTTCTGGATACATGAGGTCCACTTCATGGGACATGTCATATCTGAGGTGGGAGTTGCAGTGGATCCTGCAAAGATCGAGGCTGTGCTAGCTTGGGAGCCACCCAAGAGCGTGACGGAGGTGAGAAGTTTCTTGGGACTAGCTGGGTACTATCGGAGGTTTGTGAAAGACTTCTCTAGAGTTGCGGCACCACTCTCATCTTTGACAAAGAAGGGGAAAACCTTTTTGTGGTCAGACATATGTCAACAGAGCTTCCAGGATCTGAGACAGAGATTGACCAGTGCCCCTATCTTGAGGCTACCGGAGGAGGGAGTTGGGTACGTAGTTTACTGCGATGCATCAGGGAATGGACTCGGATGTGTCCTGATGCAAGGGCGGGCCGTGATCACCTATGAATCACATCAATTGAGGCAGCATGAGAAGAACTACACTATCCATGAACTGGAGTTAGCAGTAGTGGTCTTCGCTCTGAAGATGTGGTGACACTAACTTATGGGCAAGCGCTTCACAGTCTATTCTGACCATCAGAGTCTCAGGTACATCTTCTCACAGAAGGACCTGAACCTGAGACAGCGGCGATGGCTTGAGTTCCTCCAGGACTATGACTTTGAGATAGTCTATACTCCTGGGAAGGGGAACGTAGTAGCCGATGCTCTCAGCAGGAGGATGGGCATTCAGCTACTTGGGGAGGCGACAGAGCATCTAGCAGATTTGCAGATATCCTTCTTGGATATAGATGGAGCAACCTTTCTTCAGTCACTCACAGTCAATCCTCCACTACTGCAGCGGGTCAGAGAGGCACAGTGTAGGGATGCCGACTGTGAGATGCGGCATGCACAGATATCCTCAGGACAGTCACCTGATGGTTTCTCTTTAGGAGGAGAGCATGACATCCTTTTCAGAGGACGTACCTTAGTACCAGTTTCTTAAGAGGAGGAGGTGCTGAGAGAGTTTCACACTTACCCTTTGGCGGTACATCCTGGAGTGGAAAAGATGTACCGGGATCTCATACGACAGCACTGGTGTCTGGTCATGAAGAATGCAGTGGCAAAGTTCGTTTCTCGATGCCTCACCTGCCAGCAGGTGAAGACAGAGCACCAGGTACCAGCAGGCTTGGTATAGCCCTTGGAGGTCCCGGAGTGGAAGTGGGACGACATATCTATGGACTTCGTGACTGGACTTCCACACACTTCCAGAGGTCACGACTCTATATGGGTGATTGTCGACCGACTCACCAAGTCAGCTCACTTCTTACCCATCAGAGAGCAGGGCTCCGTGGAGAGCTTGGGATGTCTCTACGTTCAGGAGATTGTACGACTTCATGGTGTGCCATCATCTATCGTCTCCGATTGAGATGCTCTCTTTACTTCCCGGCTTTGGAAGGGGTTGCAGGAGGCGTTCGGGACACAGCTACGTTTGAGGACCGCCTTTTACCCTCAAACGGATGGTCAGATGGAGAGGAACATTCAGACTCTCGAGGACATGCTCCGCGCATGTGTCCTCGACTTTGGTCGCAGCTGAGAGGACCATATACCCTTGGTGGAGTTCGCATACAACAACAGCTACCACTCCACCATCGGGATGGCACCATACGAGGCGTTGTATGGCTGACCTTGCTGATCTCCACTGTGATGGACAGATCCTGGGGAGTCAACACTTGTGGGACCAGAGATGGTCCAGGCCATGACAGAGATGGTCCAGGTCATCCAGGAGCGGATGAGGATAGCTCAGAGCCAGCAGAAGTCTTATGCTGACAGGAGGCGGAGGCCACTAGAGTTCGAGGATGGCGACCACATCTTCTTGCGGGTCTCACCTTGATGTGGTTTACGGAGATTTGGCCGAGGCGGCAAGTTGTCTCCATGCTTCATCAGACCATTCCAGGTCCTCAGCAGGATTGGCGAGGTGGCTTATCGCCTGGCTCTACCACCTCAGTTGCACCGAGTGCACGACGTCTTTCACGTATCCCAACTGAGGAGATACGTGCACGACCCGACACATATCATTGACCATGGGGAGCTGGACGTTGATGATGGGGCGACTTTTGCGGAGGTCCCAGTGGAGATCGAGGATCGACAGGAGCGGGTCCTACGTGGACGTTCGATTCATCTAGTGCGCATCAGATGACAGCACGTGAACATCCAGGAGAGCACTTGGGAGCGGGAGGCTCAGATGCGTGCACAATACCCACATTTGTTCCCCTTGTTTTTGATGTATCTTTTCGGGGACGTAAAGCCCTGAGGTGGGAGTAATGTAAAGACCCGTAAAATTCAAGGGAAATTTTTTTTCTTAATTTTCTTTGGGATTTTACAAGAACGCAGTTTCTGATGGCACCTGATTCTGAGGCCCGGTGTGCCCAGAATTATTTTCTGAAGTTTAGCTCGGGTACGTTCAGGGAACGAATGAGCGGGTTTTTCTAACTTTTGAACCAGTGCTCAGAATCGAATTCTGAGGGCACCGATGGAATCACAGTGCCAATAACTGCTTAGAAACACCTTTTCCAGAGTTGCGTTTGCTCAGGTGTGGTTTTTAAGTTTTTGGGTTAAGTAAAGGAATAAAAATAAAAATGGTGCGACCAATTTTTATTTTACTTAAAGCTACTTAACCTAAGCTATGTGAATAGAGTGGGACCCACAATATCCTACCCACATGGTAGGATATTTTTGAGGTGGGCCCCACACGAGCCCCACTGTTTCTTTTCTTCCTAAACCCCCACCTTTATTAAAGTAACACACCCGAACCCCTATTAAGTGGAAGTCAACCCTTGCGTTTTTCTATTTAAGAAACGCCTCAATTAATTTGGTCAGTTAAAACGTTGCAATTAATTCATTTTAATTGATTGTTTAGTTTTTGAATTTCAAACGCATGGCTTGAGAAATAAAATAAGACAACTATTATTTTATTAAGGGTTGTTGGGTTGTGAGAGGCTTGGGAGAATTCGCTCAAGCTGTGAAGCACTCCTTCCTCGACGAAGAACATGAAGAACGTGAAGAACGCGAAGAACTCTGAACTCCGACGACGGTCGATGGTGAGAGACGCCTTCCTCGGAGATCGACGACCCGAGGAGCATCACCTCATTCTTTCTTTCCGCGTCAAAGGAAAGGAGACACCGTTCCTCCGCGACGCGACGATCCACCTTCTTTCCGCGACGTCCCTTTCCACGACAACCTCGTTCGATGACTACGCTTGAGGTAGGGGTTTATTTTTATTTGTTTGTTCGTGATTACTTCCGTCGTTTCCTCCTTTTCAATTTGATCCGCCTGATATCGCAATAACGGGAAGAGGTCAGACCGCATGAACACGGCCGACCCTCCTCCCCCTTGTTGGTTTGATTTGGTTGCGGCACGTGTAAGGCGGCACGATGCCGAAGCACCGCACAAAAAATATTAAAGGAAGGACGGAGAAGCGCGGCGCCGTCGCGCAGCGCCGTTGAAGACGAACTAAACCGCAGCGCCATCACGCCGTGCTGAAGAATCACAAAAGCACCGCGGCCAGAGCGGGGCCACGGCGGAGGGGCGCGGCGCCGTCGCGCCGCGCCGGACGGACCAAAGCCGTTGCGGAGAAGGGACCGGCGTCTGGTTCCGGGCCGCCGACGTCGGAGCAGGGGGACCGACCCATGCCGTTCCCGTGGCGGCAGCAGCCGGCCAACCGGAGTGGGCCGATCGGTCAGTGGGAAAACCGAGGGTTCGTAACCCCCGGTTGGACAACAGGTGCAGCCCCCAACATGGGGGCTGCGGTTTCTCTACGCGGGGGGCAGCGTGCCCCCCCTTCACGCTCGGCCATTTCGGCCGAGCCACCTGGCCAATGCCAGCGCGCCGGGCTGAGCCGCCAGGCCGGGCTGTTGTACCCCACACTCTTTGATTTTCATGATCACAATCACTTTCATATTTGTCTTACATTGTTTTTAAGTGTTGTGGATGATAGGTAAAAGATTGCCAAAGGATTGGCCCAAGAATGGACATCAAGTGGACTGAAATTCAGTCCACCGGCCAACCGGTGTGATAGCACCGGCCAGCCGGTGGACCTGGCAGAGGCATTGCCCACTGCCAGGCTCCACCGGTCAGCCGGTGGCTTGACCACTGGCCAGCCGGTGGCACCCAGACACAAGTGCAATCTACTGTCTCTCCACCGGTCAGCCGGTGGCTCTGTCACCGGCCATCCGGTGGCATCCTGGCTCAACAGTGAGACCTACTGTCTCACTACCGGCCAGCCGGTGGCCTCAGCACCGGCCAGCCGGTGGCTCCTGGGCAGAACAAGTTTCCATTTTGCAAGGCACTGGCCAGCCGGTAGCCCAGTCAAACTAGCCGTTGGGTTTGACCAGTCAACCTTCTTTTGGCCTCCAACGGCTCCGAAGACTTGTCCAACGGCTCCGAAGGCCCCCAATGGGTTCCATGCCTATAAATAAAGGCCAAGGAAGCCCCGGACACCTACCAGATCATATACAAAGCCACCGTACACATTTTCCATCCTTGGCGTACCTCCGGCGGACTTCCTTCAAAGGAACCCACCTTGCTCCAACAACTTCCACATCCAAGGAGCTCCACCCAAGAAGCTTGGAAGCGGCCTTCAACATCTCCAATCAATCAAAGGCGCCCAAGTCTTCCTCAATTACGGTTTTATTGTTTTATTTATTTTGAGCTTAATTTTGGGTTTGTGCCTACAAACCCCAAACCTTTCTCATCCCCCTTTCTTTTGGGTTTTCACACCACCATTAAGGTGTGAAGAGGTTAGTCAAGCCTTTCCTTTTAAAAGGCTTGAGTTTTCGGTGAGCTAGCCTTCACCCGTTAAAAAGGCTAGTGGGTTCTTACTAAACCATTAAAAGTAAGTGGGTTCTTGCTTAACCACTAAAAGCAAGCTGTAATAGGTCCTAGTGCTACCTCAAAGCCTAGTGGGTTTCTTGCTAAAACCATTGAAAAGCAAGCGGTAGGAATCTCTCAACGGTTGAGTTGGGAGCGGAGACGTAGGCCGGGTTTTAGGCCGAACTCCGTTATCAATTTCTTGTGTCTTGCCTCTTTATCTTCCGCTGCATTCTTTACTTTGATTTTAATTTGTTAATCTTTTTTAAAAGGCAATTCACCCCCCCTCTTGCCATCATTCCTCGTTTTTTCCGACCCAACATTTGGTATCAGAGGGAACTTTGAGTAATACCCTAACCCGGTTTCAAATTTAAGATCCATTAAGATGGCATCAACCTCTTTCGCCCCCGAGGGCTACTCATTGGGTCGGGCTCCATTTTTTGATGGGACCGACTATAATTATTGGAAAACCCGCATGACTACTTTTTTAAGAAGCATAGGATATCCCATTTATAAAATAGTCATGCAAGGTTACACTCTCTCTTCCCCCGACGAATCCAAATGGACCCAAGCCGACATTAGAAATTTTGAGCTTGATGGCAAAGCCATGAATGCTCTTCATTGCGGCCTTGACCGAAATGAGTTCAATCGAGTTTCCACATGCACCTCCGCACATGAAATCTGGAAACTTTTGGAGGTTACCCATGAGGGGACCAACAAAGTCAAGGACACTCGATTGGACATGTACCGTCAGGATTTTGAGTCATTCTCTATGCATCCAAATGAATCTATTTCTGAAATGTTTACTAGATTTACTGACGTGTGCAATGGGAGAAAGTCCCTTGGTGATGATGTTTCAGCTGAGACGATGGTCAAGAAGATCTTATGGGTCCTTCCGAGCTCATGGGCACCTAAAGTGACGGCGATCCAAGAAGCTAAGGACGTCAAAAATATGCCGGTAGAGGAGCTCATTGGATCTCTCATGACTTATGAGATCACGATGAGGAGGCAAGCTCAAAAGGAGGGCACACCAATCAAGACACCAAAGAACATTGCCCTCAAGGTACAAAAGGAAGTAAGCTCCTCCTCATCTTCTTCCTCATCTCCTTCCTCATCTTCCTCATAATCAAGCGGCGACTTGGAAATGGAGAATCTCGCCCGCCAAATGCATAAATTTATGAAGAAGCATAAGAAGAAGAAGAAATCTCGCAAGGCGCGAAAGCAAGAACCCACCGCAAGATCCGAGCCCAAGGTAAAATGCTACGGGTGCGGTGAAAAGGGCCATTACAAGCCCGATTGCCCACTCAACAAGAAACGGGCCACGCCAAAGGAAAAAGGAAAGAAAAAGGTCCTCAAGGCGACATGGAGTGACACCTCATCATCCTCCTCCTCCTCCTCGAGCGACCAAGGTACAAAATGCCTAATGGCAAATCATGAGGTATCATCTTCCGACTCTTCTTCCTCGTCTTCTAGTTCTTCTAATTCTTTCAATCATTTGTCTTATGAAGAACTCCAACATGCTAGAGACCAATTAGAAAATGGTTTTCATGAACTCTATTCAAAATTTGTTGCTTTAAAAAAGAATTTCAAAAAGCTTTCCTCCGAAAAAGACCAACTTCTCAAAGAGAAGGAGGAACTCTCCCTCAAAATCCAAAATTTTCCCAATGTTGATTCTTTGGAATCAACCATCAAAGACCTAAGGGAGACCCTAGCTAAGTTCACCCAAGGGGAACAAAATTTGAACAATCTCCTAGGTTCCCAACGAATATCTAGAACCACCAATGGACTTGGTTACACCAACCAAGCTTCCTCCTCCCATGCACCCACTGTTTTTGTAAGGGGGAGCTCCGCTTACAAATTTTGTAATTATTGTAAGAAACCCGGGCACCTTATTTATGAATGTAATTGTAAAAACGCCCGGTATGGTCAACCCAAAAGTGTTTTCTTTTCGGACGAATTTTATAGGAGAAGACCTGCCATGAGACAAGTTTGGATTGAAAAATCCCTCTTAGCAAGTCTCACCGGACCTAAATTTGTTTCGGTTTCAAAAACCTCTCCCCGGTGATTTATTGTTTTTATTTAGGGGGAGTTAGGTTATTTTAAGCCTTTTTGTGAATTAAAAATTTTCATTCAAAATTCTCATTTCAATTTTTTTTTATTCAAAATTTTCAATTCCAACTTTCAATCTCAACACTTGGTTTCAAAATTTTCATTTCAAAATATTCAATTCGAATTTTTTATTCAAAACTTTCAATTCATTTTTGATTCAAAACTCTCAAATTTCAAATTTCAATTGGTTTTTGATTCAAAACTTTCAATTCAAACTGTTATTCAATTTTGATTCAAAACTTTCAATTCAAACTGTTATTCAATTTTTGATTCAAATCTTTCAATTTCCAAAATTTCAATTGATTTTCAAATCCCATCTCTTGTTTTTCAAAATTTCCCTCAATCAAGTTTTATGCCCCATTCTATTTTGATAATCACAAAGGGGGAGAAATTTCTTGATTGATTGGGGGAGAATCTTTTCTCTCATGCTTAGTATTTATTTTCAATTTATCATTTAAAGCATGCCTTTCATTTAAGTTTTTACATTGCTTAGATAAGTGATTGTGATCATCAAAATAGGGGGAGATTGTTGTACCCCACACTCTTTGATTTTCATGATCACAATCACTTTCATATTTGTCTTACATTGTTTTTAAGTGTTGTGGATGATAGGTAAAAGATTGCCAAAGGATTGGCCCAAGAATGGACATCAAGTGGACTGAAATTCAGTCCACCGGCCAACCGGTGTGATAGCACCGGCCAGCCGGTGGACCTGGCAGAGGCATTGCCCACTGCCAGGCTCCACCGGTCAGCCGGTGGCTTGACCACCGGCCAGCCGGTGGCACCCAGACACAAGTGCAAGCTACTGTCTCTCCACCGGTCAGCCGGTGGCTCTGTCACCGGCCAGCCGGTGGCATCCTGGCTCAACAGTGAGACCTACTGTCTCACTACCGGCCAGCCGGTGGCCTC
The DNA here is from genome assembly GCA_963277665.1 of Viscum album. NCBI lineage: Eukaryota > Viridiplantae > Streptophyta > Magnoliopsida > Santalales > Viscaceae > Viscum > Viscum album. The sequence goes on along the minus strand of OY728137.1, from coordinate 218,932,098 downwards.
AGCACCGGCCAGCCGGTGGCTCCTGGGCAGAACAAGTTTCCATTTTGCAAGGCACCGGCCAGCCGGTGGCCCTGCACCGGCCAGCCGGTAGCCCAGTCAAACTAGCCGTTGGGTTTGACCAGTCAACCTTCTTTTGGCCTCCAACGGCTCCGAAGACTTCTCCAACAGCTCCGAAGGCCCCCAATGGGTTCCATGCCTATAAATAAAGGCCAAGGAAGCCCCGGACACCTACCGGATCATATACAAAGCCACCGTACACATTTTCCATCCTTGGCGTACCTCCAGCGGACTTCCTTCAAAGGAACCCACCTTGCTCCAACAACTTCCACATCCAAGGAGCTCCACCCAAGAAGCTTGGAAGCGGCCTTCAACATATCCAATCAATCAAAGGCGCCCAAGTCTTCCTCAATTACGGTTTTATTGTTTTATTTATTTTGAGCTTAATTTTGGGTTTGTGCCTACAAACCCCAAACCTTTCTCATCCCCCTTTCTTTTGGGTTTTCACACCACCATTAAGGTGTGAAGAGGTTAGTCAATCCTTTCCTTTTAAAAGGCTTGAGTTTTCGGTGAGCTAGCCTTCACCCGTTAAAAAGGCTAGTGGGTTCTTACTAAACCATTAAAAGTAAGTGGGTTCTTGCTTAACCACTAAAAGCAAGCTGTAATAGGTCCTAGTGCTACCTCAAAGCCTAGTGGGTTTCTTGCTAAAACCATTGAAAAGAAAGCGGTAGGAATCTCTCAACGGTTGAGTTGGGAGCGGAGACGTAGGCCGGGTTTTAGGCCGAACTCCGTTATCAATTTCTTGTGTCTTGCCTCTTTATCTTCCGCTGCATTCTTTACTTTGATTTTAATTTGTTAATCTTTTTTAAAAGGCAATTCACCCCCCCTCTTGCCATCATTCCTCGTTTTTTCCGACCCAACACGGGCCGCCAGGCCAGGCCGCGCCCAGGCCGGGCTGGGCCGCGCCCAAGCGGGCTGGACCCAGACCCGGGTCGGGTCGACCTGGTTCGGGCCGACCCTGGGGGTATCGGGCAGGGTCAGACAGGGCCTGAACCCCCTATTAGCAGACCTCTCACGGTCTTTTGCCCATAACTTGGGCTGCGGACCTCCGATCGACGTACCGTCAGCTGCGATGCGATCCTTGGATCGAGAAAGTCATTTTAGTATACTACACTCAAGGTTTTGGAGAACTTTGGGTTCGGCCGGGTTGGTTCGTACACAAAACCAACCGGGCCCTTGGAGCGGAAAAACTTATAACTTGAGCTCCGGACGTCCGATTGACGTGCTGTCGACTTTTATGGATTCCTCTAAGTGAGACGGACCTTTTGGCTTACTTCGCTTGAGGTTTGGATGCATTTGGAGTATGGTCGGGTTGGTTTTGACTTAAAAACCAACCGGGCCCCTGGGACGAAAAAGCCAATAACTCTCAGATCGGGCGTCCGATTGACACGCCGTCTGTGACGTTGAGTTCCTGTTGACGATACGGAACTTTTGGATACATCAACTCCGGACTATGTGTCACTTGATGTATCGGCCCCTCGGCTCGTGGAGCAGACCCTCTCGAACGAGCTTGCTGTGTGCGGGAACCCTAGAGCTGGCTGCGATTGTGACGACGATGATGACTGTACAGAAATCCTCCGTGGATTCGACGGCGACGACTACAACACTCAGCGATCCTACGTGGATCAGTGCTACCGATCCTGTATGGGTCAGATCCTGTGTGGGTCAGCGCTCAGCGGTCCTGTGTAGGCCAGCGCCTACAGATCCTATGTGGGTCCGATTCTGTGTGGGTCATTGCGGGGGTTAGTTACCTATCGATCCTTTGTGGGTCATTGCGGTGGTTAGTACCTATCGATCATGTGTGGGTCCAACGGCTTAGATGAATTAGTGGCTACATCTGATCATCTCTATCGTCTTACGAAGAAGTATAACTGTGTGAGATGAATCTTGACTTTCAATCCTTATCTTTGATAAGATTGACTTGATATCCTGTGTGGATTACGTTATGTTTTCCTGTGTGGATTGGGTTGTGATTTCCTGTGTGGACTGGGTTGTACTTGAGCTCGGATGTTGGAGCCGAACGAGAATTGATGACTTAGGTATATGTATGGGAATATACCTAAGTAGTGTCGGATGTTACTTCGTGATTGTATTTTTACTTTGTGGATTATCCTTTGTAAATTCCGGGAGACCTTCGGGGATCTCAGGGTCTCTACTGAGTAGCTTATACTCACCCCTGCACGGGCTATGCCCGCACTACATTGTGTTGGTTGCAGACGACGGACAATGCTGATCGTGGTTGAGGATTGCGGAGCAGGTCGGTACCTGGAGGTGGACCACTGGGCGAGACGTACTCGGAGCGGACGACTGGACCTGAGGAGATGTGGAGGCTATCTCTACCCACCCTTCAGGTGGGACTTCTAGTGGACAGCTCGAGGCTGCGGATTTACTTTTCAGTTGCTGTACTCCCTTTTTCAGTTGTACTTTACTTTTAGTTTGGGTTTGTATTCTGGCCCACTTACTTTTCCGCACTTACTATTGTACCCAGTTTCTACTTAGTGTTTACTTCTTCTTGCTTGGTCTGTGGTGTTTGTTTACTTTACAAAGGAAAAGCCTTCCCTTTTTACCAGGAATTACGCCTTGCTGCTAGTCGCCAGCCCCTGGCCTATGGAAGGCGGGCTTGGGGTAGTCACGACACGGGCCCCGAGGACGGGTCGTGACATAGAGGTTTTCAATAATTTGTGAGTATATGTTGATATAATAATTCCTGTTGGAATTTTCCACCAACATATCAATATTATAAAAATATCACGAAACAAAAATATAATAATTTGAATCTCAAACCATATTTTGTTAAAATGAGGTATTTTCACCCTAAATATTCACGTCGACACAAAGTCAATATGAAAAATATTTATTACAAATATGTAATAAAATATTGATAATAAATTTCAAATATATTATCCTTATAGACATAATACACCACATATAAGATTTCTACATGTTATCATAGTGATATATCATTACAAAAAATATTAAAATATCTTACATTCAAACCAATGACAATACAATAATACAATATCAATGATTTGTTAATAATTTTAGGGGAATAAAAAATATCACCCAAAGGAAGCCCAAAATGTTATATGATATATTTAAATTGTTGTTTTTGGGTATTAGAGACTCAAATATTGTTTACTAATGTTGTGTTAATGATTTGGATTCAATATCTAACAAAAAAATTCACTAAACATATTTCCTTCTCTACCATAATATATTAAATTCATGGTCAGTTTTCATGTCCACCCTAATCATCTAGAAAACCATGCATTTCTTTATTCATAAAAACCAGAAATCATAAATATTTTACATGGTCTCCCAATTCTCTTTTCTAAACATTTACCTTTTTAAAACCTTTCCCAACATCCATATACTATTGTGTTTCTCTTAAAACATAACCTGAAGATAAAAACACCATTACTAACATGATGATGAATTAAAATATCTCATTTTGAGAAAATAAAGAAAATAATTCACCCAAAATATTTTTATAATATATGAAAGACCCATAAAATTAATAAATAAAATATAATAATTTTTTTGATATCTTCAGTATATATCTTTTAAATCATTTCAACCATTGAGTATTGGAAGAAAATAACATAAAAAAGTACCCCTTACAACCCTTTATAAATTATCATAAATTCCTATAAAATGATTTTAATTTCTATAAATCATAACAATATCTTCTCAATATGAAATTCTAAAATTTCCATTTCATATTTGGAAATTCACAATATAAATTCATGGAAAAAATTATAGAAACATTGTATATCATAATATCATCCTTGATTTTCCATGTCAACTACAATACTCCAAATGAACATGAATTGATAAAATGAACATAAATTATATGAAAAATATAAAAAACATTATTTCAAAGTTCTAAAATTGCGAAATGATATTCCATAGACACTACATGCTCCCCAAGGTCAAGATAACCCAAATAAATTACATGATATATATTATGAAGTCCATACTAATGATATGATACATGGAATATTTTTTAAACATTCTCAAACCATATTATATGTTCAAAATAATAAATTCTTAACTTATATTCTATAACTACTAATAATACCAATTAATAATAGAGTAAACTTTTTACCTCTTCAAACACCCTCTATCTGTGTTGGGTTATAAAATTTACAGACATATGATCACCAATAACAATGTCAAATGTTATCCTCCACTAATTACCATTTCCATTCTATTGAATATATGAAATATTTATTAAATATTGAATCATATATACTTTATTAAAAAATTCATATAAAAACTATGATTTAATGACGACTTATTCAACAAAATATATGAAAATCATGGGTGATGGAAATGGTAGTTAGTAGAATGCCTTAAATAGTTCCCTTAAAAAGGAAGAGTGGAAAATATTAATGTTTGAAAACTAAAAAATTGAAATTTCATTTCCTATAATTCTTCAAAATAGGGGATTTATGTTCCCAATATGTCTACCAATGTATGAATCATCTTCTTGGTTTGAACAACAATCTTTAGGTAAAATATGGTACTATTAAATAGATATGCACGAAAACCTTGTTTTCATCACATCCAAATCAATTATATAAACCTTGGATAAATATTTTATATGAAAATCCATGGAAATATAAGAGGTATCACTATCTACCCCAGATAAATTATCACTGAAAAATCAATGGATATTGATTTATTGATTATAATAATGTGATATAAATTTATAAATATATAAAAAATTACTGATATATCATAATTTACTCTCAATTAGTATTGTATTCTATTCAAAAATTAAATGACGGGTTCCTATCAATTACATTTTAGAATATGGAAGAGATGTAATCAACATTTTAAAACATGATATTCTTCTTTCACCCACTAGAACATATCTTACCTATATAAAAATTTAGACACTAATTTTTTATCTGATAAAACTAAAACTTCTTATTTAATTCATGATATATCATTCCAATAAATCTATCTTACATTATGGGTAATTATTTTAACTCATTATATACTGATTCTTATCTCTTTGGTATAATATATTACCTATCTTAGGTTAATAATAATTTTATCTCATATTTTTTCAAATAAAAAATTCCATATTCATTTACTACCCTACCCCTCCATACCTTCACCGTCTATTTCCCTTGCCAATTCATTTTGGAATTCTGATTAACAAAGAGTTAACCACTATCTCATATATTCACCATTCACTATTAAACATTTACATTTCATAATGTAAAAAAAATATAATGATATATATTCATCAATTAAATACATTCTTCCTGAGAAACATCACTACATGATTTTTTTTATAATATTCCATCCACCAAATTATATTTTAAATAAGTAAAAGTGATTTAAAAATAATAATCATATAAAAATTAAATCCATAACTATTAACATATATTCAAATCCCTATGAGAAAATAAATACCACAAACATATTAATTGAATATAAAAAATATATAATTATTCTAATAAGTAATATATATATATATATAAATTTAATGTGAAAAAGAAAAAATATAAATTCATACTTATCATAATTAGAATCTTAAAGATATAAAATCCATTAACAATATGACAGTATTTTCCTATTTATAAAAAAATATACCATAAGTCTTGAATTAAATCATCATAATAAACATCGAATATAATTTATTCCAAATGTTATTGATTATTAGGGGAACTAGAAAACATTAATTTTCTCATTTAATGTTTCTTGACACTGTGACTTCTAAATAAAATAATGATCAATTTTTATCAGATATGATAAAATTATATTAATATAAAAGAAGCTAAATATAAATATCCATTATTAAAATATATAACTAAGAGAGATACAATCCTCAGGGATAGTCGTCTTTGCCTCTTGATTAATTAATAATTTAATTTTATAGAGACTCACTATTAATCTCCACTAAATTATAACATTACTAATTATGTGAGAATCCTATGAAAAAACATAAAAATTTACATCCTATAAAACTAATATTGGTGAGGAATTTATAAAACCACACACACACACACACACACATATATATATATATATTCAATATTCTCATATGCCATCATCTTGTAAAAAAACTTTTTTCAATAAAAGCTATTGTAAACCAATAAATATAACAGTTGAACACATAGTGTATCAGCTTTAAGATCACCATTTGTGCATTTGTAATTAAAAAATATAACACCATGCACTCAAAATTTTTATAATATTATAATAATATAGTAATTTTAATATAATTATTGTTTACTCAAATACCGTAATGTTAGGACCTGAATGACAACAAACTCGGTAGCAATATTGGTCACCACATGAGCTTTAGGGCACCTCCCCATATGCTAGAGGCAACTGACTAGAAGCATGGGTATTAAAGAGTTATGGTGGGGATACTATACCATCAATATCAGAGTAGAACAGTTGTCTAGTAATAAGGAATAATAGAAAAAAGTGGAGGCATAAATGATAAATCAGAAACAATAATAATATACAATTTAGTAATAGGTAAAAAATGTCAATTCCAATACATATATTGATGCATTCATGTCCAATTGATGCTATAAGATACAATAGGATATACAATAGAAAATATAATAAAATTAAGAAAAAAATATCCCATAGGCTATCTCTATGAGCATCTTGTGTACTAGCTCATTCGAGTGCCCCTATCTCCCAAGTACACAGCATAGAAAAAACAATGAATCCAAAGACCTGGGGGCAAGGGATTATATTTGCATATCAAATATTTCCTGAAGAGGGTGTGAGATATAAATATTGTTAGTCTAGGACACATGATTTCTAGGTAAAACAACTTTGTGCATTAATTAATGAATGTGTGGTAGACATAATGAAAAGAATGGAATTAAGTAAATATAACATGAACCCCTTGGTCCAGTTTCCCAAATGGACACCCATATCATGCCACCAATTTCAACCTAAGATAGAAGTCTGAATGATATACATGTTCATGTCATTTTATTTATACAAGGGACTTTATAATTAAATAAACCATGATATAATAATAAGACCCTAAGACCATGCTTTAGTTTGGAGGTCACATTGAAATGTAATTATACTAATATGCTAATAAATAAAAAGAGGAATAATAATATGTTCAAAAGAAGCATCATAATAAAAATAATAAATGATTCATATCATATGAGAAAAAAATCAATAAATCCATCAAATCAGAAGGTTGAGTCTTGAGCCAGTCTGAGGTGATCTAAATAGAATCCCAAAGATCACTACAGGTGTCTCCGAATAACCCAATACCTCTGGTTCTATCCATGGAAACCCAAAAATCATTCCTTGTATCACTCTTAGTATATATACTCTGAGTCCATTATAAGTATCATATATAGGGGACCAATTATCACATAAGGTGTGGCATATCCATATTTCCAATTAGGTTAGTCCTAGGTTTATCCCTTAGGGAGCTGACCTCAATCATCAGTTTAAATAAACCAACTCAAGATCCAGTACCTGGAATGCCAAAGAATTATACCCAATGTGTCAACTATATCCAACCAAGCATGGTGATTCCATCAATGGAATCCTGGATTTGGGACCCATTTTCACCCTCAACCAGTAGAATGTGAGCCGTATCAAATATGGCACATCATGAGAAAGGAATATGTTAATGATTATATTCATAAAAAATATAATCTCAAGTATCCCATTCTCATCATCCCTTCAGACTATGAAATTTAATCCAAACAACAATGGAACAATTTTTATTACAAGCACAAGGAATAAAAAATATGTAATCACATTTCATAAAATATCATTGTAATAACTCATGATACCATGCAAGAAAAAATAATACATTTCAATCCATCAATATGGAGTAAGGAATTTAGAACATGAATATTCTCAATGCTCCAAGCATGATCAATAGGAAATTGGTAACAATAATATAAATGGTATACATTCATAAGAATGAGGAATTGGTATAACATATAAACAAATACATTAATAAGGGAATAAGAATATGTGATAAACCAATGATATATAGAACCCACATAAGAGGCCCTAGGAACGAGTGACACAAAACAAGTGATTTAATATGGAACATTGGACTCACAATATACTATCTAAGAAATAATATCAATGTAAAGAACACATCACAACATAAATGTAATGAATTTTCATAAGAAATTGGCATAGTCATCTGACCAGTTTATATTAAATCATTTCATAAATTTAAGGCATTAATTGATGGTGTAACTCACACACCCAAGGTGATTATCCATTTACATCATGGAAAAAAGGGAATAGATGGTATGATAAACCAAATGGGTGACCAATGATGAGGTGAACACCCCACATATGGGTTCCCCATAAGTTATGGCCATGTATGTCTTAGAAAACCGTTTTAATTAATTTATTAAAAAATATTGAAGAAACTTTGGAGGGTTATGGAATAGGTCACAACATAGATTCATTTAAAACGATATGAAATAGGAGAAAAATAATATACCCCCTAAATCGATGTAGTAGAATCCTACTCATCCATTAGCGGGCCATAATTCAACCTAAAATGGATGAAATCAAAAAATATGTCTAATGCCCTAAAAATAAGGCCAAAACCATTGAAAGAAAATAGTACAATGGATGGAAGAGTTGACTAAAAATAGAGGAGGAAAGATCAAAGATCTAATTGAGGGATTTCTATTTATTTTGATGGATAAGGATTCAGTGGATAATGAAGTATCTTGATAAAAACCCCATTGAATGATGGGGAGTAGTAGCACATATGGATGAAGAGGGGTAACCCACTAGATAGGAGGAAGGAATGGAAAGTATTGTTAAAAATCTTTTGTAAGGGAAAAAATGTTATATTACACTCAATATTAGTACACACAGTTTGGCTGCATGTTTTTTTCCAAACCACTAACTAACCATACAGTAGCCACATCCAAATAACCCCTACCATTCATGGTTTTTCCTACATGGGATTCCTAATTGTGGGCTAACCGTGCGATTAATAATGAAAAGTTGAAGCCTAAGTGGCACTAACCATATGATATTGGTTAATGAATTTGGTAAACTATATAGATCATTTTTGCTTTACCTCTTCCCACTAATTCATGATGAATAGTTTTCTAATGGGGATACACAGTTTCAAAAAAACCATGTGCCTCTATCAGTAGCCTAAAATATTTATATTTAGGTCCTTGTGCTCCTAAAACTAAATGAGGCACCCGAGGGATCTCTCAGGACATTACCCATGTCTAAAATCAACACATTGATTTGTTCCAACTCTCATTAATTCATTCTAAATCTCATTTCAAAAAACAGACAATCCACTATATGATAAAATTAAAATTCTATAAAATTTTGGTCTGGTCCAAAAACATGGGATGTTATAACCTCCCCAACATAGAACACCCCATCCTAGATAATCCTTGTGAAAACAAATAGAACATCACTAGACCACCTCAGGATGTGAGGATTTTCACCAATGGTTGTTCAATATTTCTAAAATCCCAACACACCTCTAAGAATCACCTTAACACACAGTACAAAAGACATAGAAGATCAAGAAAATTATTTTCCTTCAAACCGTGAGATGGTTTTACCCAAACATGCAGTGTTAGAATGATTCTCACAACATGATAAAAAATTCAATTGGAGCATCGATTCCAAATTGACCTCATTTCAAATGATTATGATGAAACTTACATGAAATCAATATCCAACACATGGAATGCACTCATCTTACTAAATGACATCAAGAAACAATTTCACACTGATTTCTCACAACAATAGATAGGGACATATTGTCATGCCATCCCATGCCGAATATCCTCAAGGAACATGGCTTTGACTTCTGGTGTATTTCAATAGCAAGACCTGAATCCTCTAGATGAAGGCACCTCATTACTTAATCATGCAACAAAATTGAAACATGAAACCTGATTCCAGTGATATCTCTAGAAAAAATTCTCATTAAAGTTTTCATTCCACAGCATGAACATGAAAAAATTACTTGATTTTATATATTTTAATAATCAAAGTAAATAGAATAATTATTATGTAAATTCAAATTCAACAACTGGAATAAAAGGAGATCATCCAAGGGAAACCACATCATGGCATTACAAGAGAGACTTTGGTACAATTTGAATGCCACATCATGGGACTTGAATAAAATCCAAGAGGAAAACTGCTAGTGTTCATGTTTGAAGGAAAATAATTAGTGTCCATTAGTTTGTTCCTAGTATTCCAATATGGTAACCCATGTATTAGTTCGTACCAACCAAGCCCCTACAAAAAACCGTGTTTCAGATTGAAACATAATCAAAACCACTCGAACAAACCTAATACCTTTTAAAAAATTACATGGCATAAGACAAATGATCTCTCAGTGTACCCATGTGATACCATGATAGGGGAAATGGTCATATTTAAGTAGAATGTTCACAAAAAATATTCTAACAATCCCAAAAATGGATTAAAGAAACATTCTCCATAAAGTTCATGGAGGCCCCCAAACTATTCAAACCAACCCTACCAAAAACAAAGGGATGGACCATCGAACCATTATTGGTCATCTTCCATTAAATGGATCACCTACTTCCATCGATGTGCCAACTACCTGACCATGATACCTTCACTGCCAGTGGGATCCCATGGTCAACCAAACACAACAACCGTGGCCCATTCTTGACCAATGATGGCTTTATAGATTTTACATATATCTGAACACATAACTATCATGATATCAAGAAATAACTAACATAAACAAAGGATTGAAAGCCATTGGGAATATAGAACAAGCCTGACCATTTTTAAATGGTCCTCTAGGTTATGATCCTCATAACTTGAAGGTCCCATTTAAACAAAAAAATGATAAGATTCTCTCAACCATTGGAGTGTCCTTGGTTATCAGATTAAATAGAGATAAGGATATCATTTCATAATACACACCCAATTGACCACTAACCAATGGTCCTAGAGGTGTCTAAAACTCTTTCAGTAAGCATTAAACTAAAAAGGTATAGACATCCATCCACTCAAGAGTTCTATATTAGGATCATACATAAACCTACATGTGATACATCTAGGAGTCACATTTTCACACATCAAGGAATTATGTGTAAAATCCAAAACAACTTAATACTATTTCAAGCCTTTGATTCTCTTTAAAACATCACCATGAACATTAGCAAGAGTTTGATTCATATAGGTTCTCAGGTAACACTATTCTAGAGCTGTTCAAAGTTGAAAGTGTAACAACCTCCGATAAAATGTTTAACATAGAACTCAAGTGGTTCAATCAACTATTTAGAAAGGTGACAGTTAACACATATATAAACTCATACCACCTTGATATTAAAAGTGAAAACAAAACATCCATGATACCATCCATAGAAACATCTTCCATGCATAGTCAAGTGTATTATGGAATTAAAAAATATTTAACCCAAATTCATATTAACCCATATGATTGTTAATATGACTGACTATGTGATGAGTCATCCAACATTGAAGAGTAAGAGGATAAAGGATCACATGACCTATTAAGCATTTAACAATGACCTTGGAATATCCTACCTGCTAGAATAGATAATTTTGAAATTCACATACGCAAATCAATGGTCGAAACAACACATGACCACCTATAAAAGAAGGTTTTTGTTTTATAAAATTAGAGTCTTACACATGACTATATCACTAGAATTATACCACAAAAGAGGAAACTACTCACACGTAACAGTTAAGTGTTATAAATATTTGTGAGAGCTACATAAAATGGGTTATCCCATTTCTAAAGCTAATAACATTGACCTAATATGAGGTCACACCTACAAAAGTTTAAAGGGATTATAAGAACTTTTATTTAGATCCAGACATAAGAAGGAAAAATCCTATAGTAATGTTATGCTCTATTTCGAGGAAAAACTCATGAAATATTTAAAAAAACCTCACATGGGTCTAGGTCTAAAAACACCTCTAAAGTATTATTCTTAAGGAATTTATGAAAACACATTTTAATTATTATCTTTAAAGAAAACTATGTGTAGTCACGGTAAAAAAAACTAGTTAAGTTCGTAAGTAATATTAGTCATGTTATAGTGAATCCTTCTTTTTATGACTTATTATTAATTAAATCCAACCATAATTAATAAATCATATCACAAAAACACATTTAAAAAACTATTAATTTGTCTATAAGTCTCTACACAAGGGGATATCATGAAGATTTAAAAGGTACTTTATTAACTAAAGGTGTCATTTTCATGTAAGAATGAAATAGATTGTGTAAACCTTAAATTACCACCTACTTATATCATGATGTAACCTAATGGGTTTAACACTAAGTCAACTTAGTGTGAGGTATGTGAAACCTTCTAGGGTCTTGTTTAACCATTTCAGTTTCATCTAAAACAACCAAAAAAATTTAAGGATTTATTTTTAAAACATTCATAGTATGTTAGTTTCATCAAATCATTCTCCAAATGACCTACTTGGGGTCCATTTTTTTATTTAATAATTTGGAAACATGAGTCATTAAATCCTATGAAAATAGGTACATGCCTCAATGAGGCTATTAAAAGAGTATTGGAAAAAATATTCGGTATTTTTTATCAGTCTCCATGGAATATCCCATAACATATGGGTCGGAATTATGTGATACCACCCCTCAACTTATGAAGAGAAAAAACACCATACAAGTTGTAGGTGGATCCCATATAACTATACACATGTTTTTGAAATGATAAAATGTTCCAAATTCATTGACATTTTGGAATAATACTTTATATATAAAAGAATAATATATTATGGTTCGATTATATGGGTCACCCTATTTCAATTCATAAATCTCCCATAAACATTAAAAATTGGTTAAGTTGGCTCCCATTTAATTGAAACCATGTTGTAAAGAATAACTACAAAATTTAAATTGTTTTAATATATAAAGAATAATACCTAATTATATTAAATGTATTAAAAATGATATGATTATATGGGTATTCATTTTATAACTTACAAGGAACCCATATATATATATATTTAATTGTAAGTTTACTCCTTTTAAATTTTAACAAAAATTGTTCAACCTATGTAAAAAATCATGGAAGCATATAAATTTAAAACTAGAAAAAATACGACAGTAAAACATGGTAGGAATTCAGTCATTCCAAAAAATCATTAGTAATAACAATTAAGCATGTAAAGAAACCATATAAGGAATACATAAAAATTTAGATCCTAGGAGAAGGCTAATCCAATAACTTAGTAGGTAAATACTAAAATGAAACTGAAATTTATAACATGGAATATAAAAGACATTAAAATAAAACATGTAAGACAAATCATCAAATTTCAAACAACCTAACAATGAAATCAACATGACATGGAATATGCATAGAATATGAAGTCCTATGTGCCTATCATGATACATGGAATCCATCATCCTAATCATACTAGGACAACTGTAAATTATATAATCATGAAAACCAGTAATCATTGAAAAATAATTTATTCACTCAAGGTGAAATCACAAGCAACTGTAATGGAAGACAACATGAAATTCATTCCCAGCCCATGGTCACTTGGATTTTTTTTCGTAAGTGGGTTGATAACTACTAGGAAATTATATTTAACATGATGTAACAAATTCATAGTCTCTTGTATACTATCCAAGAATATTAATTCCAATGGAAAAAGAAGGCTCTAATACCACGTTGCGACATCTCATCCCAACTGACCAATAAGACAATAACCAGACCGGTCGCCACATGATCTCAAGAACTCCTACCCATATAATAGATGCTGAAAACTAGCAGTGAGTGTATAAAAAAGGTATGTTAGGGAGACTATAACCTCAATAGCATAGTAACATAGTGGTGTAGAAATATGTAATAATAGACAATAGTGGATGTAATAATTTTAAATTATACATAGTAGTGGAATTCAATTTAATAATAGGTAAAATAAAAAGGCCAATGGAAATATATATAATGATTCATTCATGTAAAATTTATTCTACAAGATACAAGTCAGAGATACAATAGGTAGTACAATGGAATAAAATGAAATGATTAGATAGGATAACTCTATGAGCATACTGAGTACTAGCTCAGTCCTATTATCCGTAGCTCCCAAGTAATCAACACAACACAAGAAATTAATCTAAAAGACCAATGATAAAAAAATCTAATCATGTACCAAATGAAACCTGAGAAGGTAATGATATAAAAATATCATTATCTTGGCACCCACAGTGTCTAGAATGCTCCATTTCATGCTATAAATAATGATAGTGTGAAAGATATAAATAAAATCAGGGCATTCGGTAAATAAAACATGAACCCCTATGTCCGAGTTCCTAAATGGAAACACATCCCATACTACTTAATTTAGCCTAATCCCTAGGTATGAATGAGTTACATGTACATGTCATTAAATTTATACAAGGTCCATTGCAATTAAATTCACCACAACAATATAAGAAGACCCCATGATCGTGTTTTATCTTAGATGTTTCATTGTAATGTCATTATACTAACATATTAATAAAGATAAAGTGGAACAATCAAATGTGCACAAGAAAGGTAATAATATTAATAAAGGATGAATCTCATATATAAAATCAATCAATCAATCTATGAAATTAGTAGGAGGAGTCCTGAGCTCATCCAAGGCGATCTAAACAGAATCCCAAGGGTTGATACATGTGTCTCCAAATAACCCAATACCTCTGAGTACTTCCTTGGAAACCCATATGGAACTCATTGTATCACTCAATGTTTAGTGAATCATTTTATATTCCAAGAATCAGATATAGGGGACTAGGTATCACCCTAGGAACTTCATATCTATATTTCCAAACGGTTGTATCCTCATTTTCTCCCCTAGGAAACCAACCTCTCTCACATGTATAAATTAACCAATCAGAGATCCCATACCTAAAAATCCAAAATATTTCTCCTAGAACATCAAGTATATTCAACCAAGAACGACTAGTTTATCCATGGAATCATTAATTCTAGGCTCATGTTCTCTACCGAATATAAGAAAGTGATCCATATAAAATATGTAACATCATGAGACATTTCGTATATTGATGACTACATTCCAACAGAATAACATCTCAAAATCCCATTCTCATCATCTAATTAATCTATATATCTTAATCAAAACAACAAAATAATAATTATATTTCAATTATAAGGCATAATAATTATGTAGTCACATGTCATTAAATATCATGTTAAAATGTTATCCAAAATAGTACTTTTCATTCCATCAACATTGGATTTAGAATTTACAACAAGAATAAGATCAAGTATCTATGAATGATCCTTAAGAAATATGAAAAAATCTTATCACTATAATATAGGAATAAAAATGATACATTTTCATAACATATAATTCATTCCATTAAAAAGTGAATAAGAAAAGGCATGTAATAAATGATATATAGAACCCACAAAAGTGTCCCTAGGTATGAGTTACATGAAATAACCCATTCCATAAGGAATTTGGACATGAACCATACGACCCAGCCTCAAGAGGATATGAAATAAGATCAATATAAATAACACACCATAAGATAAATGTATAGAATTTTCATAAGCAATATGTCTAGGAATACAACCAATTTATATTAATCAATATAACAAATTTAAGGCATTAGTCTATGGTGTAAATCACAAAACCAAGCTGATTATAGATTTAATGAATGTTAAAAAGAGGCATAGAAGGTGGGAGAAACCAAAGGGATGGACAATGATGACAGAAAACCCCAAAGATGATTTTTTTGTAAGGTAAGGTTACACACCTCATGGAAAACCATTTTAATTAATTTATTACACAAGATAGAATTGTCGGTGGATGTTTCTGGTGTATAGTATGATGGTTATTTTTTAAAAAAGAGGAAAAACATGGAAACGAGCATAAACTCCCTACCATAATGTTGTGACACCCCACTAATCCATTATAAGGCCTTCCAAAAATGGAAGAAATGAAATGATATTTCAAATTATCTGAAAATAGAGAAAAATTCAATGCACCAAAAGAGTGTAACAGATAGAAGAAAAAAATGAGAAATAGAGGAATGAAGATATATGATCTCACTGAGGGTATTATATTTAATATAATAGTGATGGATTTAGTGTATAATTGAGGGTGTTAGAGAAAAACACCATTGAAAGGGTAGGAGGAGCACCAAGTGTCGAGGAAGTGGGGGAACCCACTATATAATAGGGGAGAAACAAAAGTACAGCTAAAATGATTTGGTTAAACATGTAATTTTACCCTAAAAAATGGGATGCATAGTTTTTCCTCCTATTTTTTACAAACTATGCACCAACTGTGTGATGTCCACTTCTTAATAACCCCATCCTGAGAAGGTTTTTCTAATCATGTTCCAATCATGTGATAAATAGTTTGAGGGTACTTCCTAAATATCACTAACCATGTGGTATAGTTTCATGGTATGGGTAAACCATGTGCAACATATTCTATTAACCTCTCCCCACCTACTGTAGGAAAAATAGTTTACTATTGGGAGACACATGGTTTTAGAAAAATCGTGCACCTTTATTAGCAACCTAAACCATTTTTTTCAGGGCTTGGCGATCCCAATACTCAATAAGGAATCCAGGGGATCTATTAGGAATTTATCCATGTCTATAAAACACATTTACATGTTTCAACTCATAGAATTTCTTTTCAATGTATAGTTCACAAAACAGACAGTCCACTAGATGATAAAATTCATATTCTTTTAGATTGTTGTCTGGTAAAAAAACATAGGATGATACAAATACGATGGAATCCCAAAAATTGGTCTATCATTGATTAAAAATAAAATATTTTCTCTAATAAAATAAGTTATCCATCCTTAAAAGGGTTAATAATTATTTACCATTATTTTATTAATCCTTCAATAATCAATACATATGTTTAAATTTTTATTAATTTTTTTTAAAACATACATGTGAAACCCATAGAGGGATACATGGTTCAATCACACCCATATAAAAATAAAATCATTCAATTTTTATATCACATGACTATAATAATGTTCTATTCAATGAAAAAATATCAATATCATATATATATAATTGGATATATCATTGTTGTAATCTCGATCAACCACCTTAGATGTGACCTAGTTATCTTTTTGTTGAATACATTAAAAATAAATCATTTTCAACTGATGTTATAAAATATATTTTTATTTCATACATGAAAAAATTAATTTATTTTATGATAAGTGATTATTGGATTTATAATAAAACAAAAATAATTTCATCAATATCTCTATCTAATGAAAATAATGTGATCTCCATACATATTACAAAATGTTACCATGCTACAATAGAAATCATTAATTATCATGAAAAATAAATGAAATCAATTACATGAATAACATCATATGATTGAATGTAAAAAATAGAACCTAATTTTGATGATCACTACCTATCATTATTTTATACTTTTGAATAACTTATACTAACCCTGACTAATTCAACTAGATAGTGGATAATTCAAGGGGAAGAACATCTACAGAGAGATATAATTCGTGTTAATTAGGGTATGAACAATAAAAAAATATGGGGAACTATATTCAAATAAAATAGTTATATAGAGTGATGTAATATAAATAATTCCCCATATGACCTCATTCCCTCTCAACTCATCAACTCATACTTCATATATTTCTATATGGGGAATTCATGTTCTATATTTCCCTTCTTAAAAACCA
This sequence comes from Viscum album, assembly GCA_963277665.1. Taxonomy (NCBI): domain Eukaryota; kingdom Viridiplantae; phylum Streptophyta; class Magnoliopsida; order Santalales; family Viscaceae; genus Viscum; species Viscum album. Next base: position 218,914,316 of record OY728137.1, on the reverse strand, counting down.
TTACATCACCACTAGTGAAGAATTTTTCACAAATGAAGATTTAGATCCCTAGATTGAACTCTATAAACAAAAACCCACATAAGTTACTCCTTAGGTCATTGATTCTATATTGGTGTAAATGGATGGGGGTATATACTATTATTGATGTGATATCCCAAAAACTATAACACTGTAATCTAATCCATTAGTCCACCCAAGTATATTGGATTCAATATAAATCATTAATCTTTAACTATACATAAATATCATATCATACTGTTATATACACTAATTTTTTTTAATGCACTAGCTCATGATGATTGTGAATAAGGTAATGTTTGTATATGGAGACACATAATAGTGAATAAAGGTCTCATTTTATTAGTTAGACTATATATTAATAATCTTTTTCATTTTTTATACTTAATAATCTAATATAGAAATAGTCTCGTCATAAATAAAATTTTCAACATCATACAATAAATCATTAGAGTAAAGGGATTAAACAACCATAGAATCATTATCATAGTCCCCTATCAAAATAGCTATCTCTCTACACAAAATCTGTTAGAAATTATAGGGTCATCATAACATTGAAAAAAAATTATTCCATACTTATGAACATTGTGGTTTTTAAACTGAATATCTAATAAATCAAATTAACAGAACAACTAATGATTATTGAATATGAAATCTCTATATATTTGATATTATTAGAAACTCCACCTGATCAATGAAAATATTATTCCATGATGGAACTGATATGTAAAATAAGGTCACCTACAATGATTTCCATCACTATTCAATAAAATAAATAATTTTAAAGGATATATCAACTTACACTAAACAACATTCAATCAACCTTCCAGAAATAGACATCTCTTATATTGAAAAGTTATTCCACTTAAATTTTATTAATATAATTCATTATAGGACTTATATGTTGTTGATTCTACCCTTCCATGAATAATAAAATTTGCATCCTACACTATATCTACCTCTCCAACAAGGTTGTGATGAAATGTAAAAATAATATTATTTGTTACCTTGTATTTTACCCAAGTAATACTATGCCTATTTTTAATAATACTTTTTTTTGGATTAATCAAAAACATTAATTCAATTCCAACCTCAAGAAAATAATATAATCTAAAACTATATAATTCATGTACTCATAATTGTGTATATATCCTAATATTATTATAAAATTGCACTAGTAAAAATAAAAAAGTGATTATTGTTCACTATTATAATCATATGGGTCATCTACATTCTCATGTATTCACCCTAGCCTTCATCACATACTATATTCATGTATTAGTGTAACATTACAATTCTAAATAATCCTATCTAGTTTCTACAACAAACATGATCAATGGATCCGCACTTTTATACAATTATTTCATGACTGGGATCCAATGGGAGTCATTTATAACTACCAACGTGATTGATTGTGACAACTAAATCCATCCCCTAATAAGCCATGAGGTGTCTTGTATCATTAAAGTTAATAATAATCTAATATTGAGATTTTTCCCTTATGTTTAACTAAAAACCCAATTTAATTAATATAACAATAATCTATGGTAAAAAAATTAATGTGTCTCCCTCACACCCAAATTGATCACGCCGTTTAAATATTACTCAGATATAGACCCATCCAATCTAAATAATAAAACAAAAAATACTAAAATAAAATAATAGAAGGTATGGTGTTATAAATATGCATTAAATCTAATACCTTATCATGCAGGGATCAACCACATTAGGGATTGTGTGGATGTAATCCATGATGTAGTGAAGGTCCATATGATGTGGTTTATTTCATGGGAATTTCTGTGATATATACTACCACATGAGTTTGATTCTGTCTTCCAACTAAGATATATTTTTAAGTTTAATATGTATGATATTATTATTTTATGATATTAAGTGGTGAAATCCATAAAATAAATAGTTTATAATATGATATGAAAGCTATAATGTGTTTTTAAATGTAAATAGTTTGTAAAAAGACTCAATTTTCAATATTATCATTTGAGATATTATTGAAATGTAATGTTCCCCCTTGAATGAAAAATATACATAGGAAAATATAATTTATTTCTATCAGAAAATAAAATTTAGTATAATTGAATTTTTAAATGATATAAGAAAGGTCCCACCATCTACATCTCTACCTTTCCAACTATTTCTCTTTCAATTTAATTATAATAACCAAACAAACAAAGAAAAATAGGAAATCCATTGAAATAATTGGATGGTTCAGACAACCTATACTTACAATAGGAAGAAAGCGTTATTTGGTTTCTACCCAGTTTTCTATATCATGTTCACATAGAGAAGTATGGAAAAATATGAGTATTAATGAAAATTTATTCATTATTTAAATTTATTTCAATAAATATAATAAAATTAGATGATTCCATTTTATATATTTAGTTATTTGTGTTTCCCACTATGTTTAGATAGATTTTATCCAATAAAAAATCTATAATTGAATAAAAATGTAATGAACACAACTCATATTGCACATATTTGATAGTTTCAATATTACATAGGCACTAGAAACATGTGTTCAAATTTAAATGGTAAAAATAAAATATTATTCTTGGAAAAATTGTTAAAAATAGGATTCCCAGTTTACATTGAAAATAATATTTAAAACATAGTGAAACCAATTATCCTACCTCCTTGAGTACATTCAATTATTATTACTTTATATACTGGGGAATAAAAAAAAATAAGCGTGGGGACATATGTATGGTGGCTGTTACATAGAACGAATGATATAATGATTAAATATATTATAATAAATATTGAAAACATAAAAACTAAAAAAACATTAAATTTAATAAAATACTTTTGGAAGAAGAATAATATGAAATGGTTAAATTATAAATAAATAATTCCATATAAAATAATAACATAATATTAAAAAAATATCCAGGTATATAATAACTATTAAAATTTTCACATGGAAATCAATAACTGATTTTATAATGATAGAATTCATAATGTTGGTCATCTTTAACTTATTCTTGAGGCCTCATGAAAATACCTCATACATAAATGGGTATGGCCTCAAAAAAATACCCAAATTAGTTTTTCACATGAATCCTATTGATAATCGATGTGATATTTAATTATGAGCCACAAATTTCACTTAATAAGTCCAATAAACTCATCATGAAAACAAACAGTACATATTAAACATTTAACCTTATAATCAATAATAGTCAGCATTGGTAAAAATAAATAAGTAATTTCAATACATTCCAGAGTCAAACAGATCATAAACCATAAAAATAAATATGTTTTTTTGAAAACATTATCATATAATAATATTAAATAATATGATTCATGAAAGGATGTTGACATGGATGAAAATTATTTTGAAATATTAATGGAAGATATCCTGTGGAATATCCCATTATCATTTTAAAATCAATTATTTAATATTTTAAAAGAACATAACTATAGTGGAAACCATTTTAATTGAAAATAAAAATGGAAAATTGTAAATAAATCATCAAATTAATTACTATTCTAGATTGTGTGAAGATATGTTCATGGGGTGTATATAAAAAAATGTCTATGTACATTGTTTTAGTTAAAGGATTATCATTTAAAACATTAAAAAAAATCCTTTTACACATATTTCTAAAATTAAAAAAAATTAAACATGGATTTATATAATAATTTTCTAATAATAAATACATTTTTAAATTTTTTTTAAATAAAATATGGACATGGAAGAAAAATATTTATAATCAAAATAAAATAAATATCAGTTTTCTTTAAAAACATCATATTGTTATCTAGAGTGATAAAGAGAGGAAAAAATATTAGAAAACACATAATATATTGAAAATATGGAAACAAAAAAAAGTATTTTGGTTTTATGGTAAAAGTATAATAAAACCTCACCAATATATCCATAAACATAAACAATCCTAAATAACAATAAGATTGTGAAGTAAAACGTTAATCATTTGATATCATTCAAATAAAAACCACATGAAATTGAAAAACATATATAGATATTAAAATCCACATAATTTTCATTATATATATCATAAAATAAATTCATGTAGAGTATATGAACCTCACAAATTAAACAAGTGGTGAATATGACAGGTATGTGACAAAAATTAATGTGAGACCAAAATCCCATAGCTGAAGCTAGACTTGATTTGAATTAAATTTAACCACATATATAATAAATTGAAATTTATTATATATTTATAATAAAAACATTTAAATTATTATTATATCCTATATTATCCAATTATAACAATTCAACACATATTATTTAATAATTATTTAGTAGAACCGTCATTTTCAGGTGTTAACTATTTAAATTTTCATGGATATATGAGTTATGTAGTTCTGTACCATATGCATTGATCATGGATATGTAAAATCCATAATTTTAACTATTATATAATTATAGTATATATTTATTATATTTTTTAAATTTATCCTTAAAATCTAATGATAGAGAAAATTAATTACACCATCCATGGAGTTGGAAGGCCTTACATACACAATAATGTTGTTTCCATTATTTAAACGAATGAAAGAAAGAAAGTTAAATAATAATTACCCATTAAATAATAGTAATAATATAAAAACATATTTATTTAATCCATTATTATAACCATACATTTAATTTGATGATGAAAAATAAATTGCATTACTACGCGGTGACGATAAGTATTACATATGCACGAGAGATGTTTTTTTATTTCCATAGGATGGAAAGATGGTGGATAATTATTATTCCGTCAACATAATAACTATAAAATATATTTAAGTAACAATATTAATTATTTTATAATAGAAAACATATATTTATTTTAGGATGTATAAGAAATAAAATTTAAAACACCCGGTTAAGAATTATACCACTTCATTGAGAAACCTATTTTGGCTAACATGTTAAACCATGAATGGAAGGAAAATTGGAAAGAAAAAATGATATATGATTTTTTATAGAATGTAGGATGTTATAATGATAGTGATTTTCTACTCACAAATGGAAAAATATTTTTAAGAAGATAAGAGAAGAGGTTCACAATTATATGTTAGGGGAGATGAAATCATGGAATTTCAAAGAGTATAAATTAATATAAATTATGTTTTACATTAAAATTTATCCAAATTAATATAATAAATATATTTTGTAGGATAATACCAAATACATTCATCCAATAAATTTTATATAGGTTTAGGTGTTTTTCACCCTTATCTCACTTCTTTAACCCCTATTAACCCTTTTTGACAATTATTTTGATATTAATGTTTTTTTTTCACTTTTGGGTTTAAAGATATTACATAAAAATGAAAAAAACCAAAAAAAATGGAAATTTATTGATATCACAATCCATATACCATTAACCTAGATGAAGATATTTTTTATGAATTTTTATTCAATTAATAAAATATTGTTTTTTATAATATATCATTAGTGAAATTTTTGTAAATGCATGAAATATAATGATATAATATATTTATTACTCATGTAAAATTATTGAAAAATTACATGGACTTGTTGTTAAGTATGATAATGTATTAATTTTATCATACTATTCAATGTATACTACATTATATAGTGTTGAAAACCTTTTAATATTTGTTTAATCCTTTGTTAAACTACTTTTTACCCTAGTTGTGTGGATGAATTCTTCATTATTAAATATGTAAGAAACCATACCTTTTTTTTTCAGGTATGGATCTTGTTTTCATGTTGTTTTGAGGAAAAAGGGAGGAAATGAGTATTTCAAAGTCCAAACCATGTACTTTTGAGTACATTTAATGTACCTAATTTCCATGTACAACTGCGTACTTGCCATGTAACAGCTAAGTACATGGTCGTGTGATGGCCTATCAGCACACTTAAGTGAGGGGTAAGTTCATGCTACTACACGACATGTGTTTTAAATGAACATGCTGTGTAGTATTATTTTTAATTGATATATCATATTTGGGTCATGCCTTATGTTTTTAAACATATTTTTCTCCCTGTGGTTCATACAGGAGAGCAATGGAATGGTTGATGAACTTCAATCCCCTCCCGATTCTCTGTCTATGCTACGTTTGAGATGTCGTTTGGTGTGTTGGAATTCCACCAATGAGTTCTAAAAACCCATAGATACTTTTTAATGATTCTTCCTGTCTAATGGGTTATTAAATGTTGATTTTACCCCTTTTTTATATCTACTCCGATCTTGGCCGATTCAAGGGATAACGTTCATTATATCGATCATACAACATCGAGGTAGGTGGTTTATGCCTTCGTTATGTTGTCCTGGATTTTATATACTTAATTTGACCCATACCCATGTTTTTGGTATTGAATTATTTGTAATTTAAACCTATTTATCACCCTATATTATTTATTTAATTGATCAAGGGTAGTTTATATGTGCAAGGTTATATAGTTTATTTATTAGACAATCATGGGTGTGTTTTACTTGTTTGACTGTTCTCTAGAAATTTGGTCTAGGATGCCTATTAGGATTTTCTGGTTTTCCATTCATTTCCATTTTATGACATAGTTTATGATTATGTGAGAGGCATGAGATATTTCTCATGAAGGTTTGACCAAGGTAAATAGACTGTGAGATATTCTTGAGTGAGGGTCATTTATTTTTGTTTTACTGAAATGATGACTAGGGATATTGACCATGAGATATACTAGTTGGTCATCTACTCGAGGGTTTAGACTGTGATATCTTTCCTAGGTGGTTTTTTATAATGGTTTTATAGTATATTAAGCCAAATGGGTTAGACCATGAGATCATTCTTAGAGTGTTGTTATTAAATGAATTGTTTTTATCTTAGAACATGGGGATTAGACTGTGATAACTTTCCCAAGGGTCGTTATTAAATAATTGAATGATTGTGATGTGTCTTACAAGACAATGAACAAACTTTGATTTAGTATTACTTATTTAGTTTAGATGGTCTTCTGAGATATATGTTTTGTTACTTACAGAGGTGATACAGAGTGTAGGATAGATCCCATGATTTAAATGTTTCAATAGATTGAATAATAAATGTAAATTAATGTAATTTAAAACTTTAGGATTGTTTACTTCAAGTAAATCCTAGTTTATTGCTTCATTTTTTTTCATATTTAATGTTATATATGATCATGGGTAGTTCTACATGTATAATTTGGTGGTTTACTACTGGGATTCATATCACACCCTATTTGGGTCATGCTTTTAGACCCAAATAGATTATATGATTTCAGTTATAGATAAGGGAAAGCTCCATTTTTTATCAGGTACATGATTTTTGTTAGAGCTGGAGATCATGGGATCAATCTGAGGCGTGCGATGCTTCTAGAGTTTACTTGTTTTATTTGTACTTTGGTTTCTATATTGATATACATTATTGTGACTTGTTTGTATACTTTCTTAGATACATATTCCATGAATCATATATATATATATATACATATATATATTATTGCCTATGTTGGATTTACCTTCAGTCCACTACTGCTTACTTTTATTGACATTACTACTTCAAATTTTGTTCACTATTTGTTTTTTGTTGTGCATACTCTATCAATGAAGGAATAGTTTCCCCAACATCACACATTGGCCTTTAATTCTTGTTGGCTGACTCTGGAATTTTGGGAAATGCGCTTGAGGTTTTTTGACCAACCAGGTTCTTCTCACCATTGGGCGGTACCCGGATCTAGGACATCACAATGTGGTTTAAATGGATATTTATTCCTACTTTTCCATACTATTTAGAGCCAATAGAATGGGATATAAATAAAGAGGTATTTGGTAATAAGCAGTGTCTGAGAGTAGCTATCCTATGTATAGGGAAAACCCAAGTTACCCCGAATATTCCAATTATTCTGGTTTTGAAATTGGTATAGTTGATTTGATTTCATCAGTCTATGATTCACTTGTTTTTCACTATTATGATTGATATCATTGTGGTTCTATTTTGGTTTCAATCTAATGAGACGAGGATATTCCATCACATGCATCATATATTCACTTTCTAGAGATCACATGTTTTGCATTCTTATCTGGACATTTTGGGATCATTACTATTTTCATGTTGTTGTGATAGATGTTTTTCTAGATATTCATGCTATTGTGATAGATGTCATGATATAAATACCTTCTATTTTGATATGGTATCAGTATATGTAACATTTATTTGTGATAAACTCTAATATTTGTTCTTTGAGGTATTGTGGTCCCTCTTGGATCAGAATTTGGTGGATCATGATTGAACTTAAATGAATTCTATTAATGAGTGATATGACTAAGGATTCCAAACTATTTTTCGCAAGGAGTATGGGCTTTCACAAATCAAAACATGGAATTCCTTGGAAAAAAATTAATATTTTTTGGGTTTAAGAGAAGTTTTTAAGGCTTACATTCTAGAAACCTAGACAACATGGCATGTGATGTTATGAACATAGGCCATGTGTTCTTCTGTTCTGGAAGAAATAACTTTTGATACGAACACTCTGGGTACCATATGTATATGCCATGTAGTTTTCGACCATGTGACTGACTGTGTGAGAAGATACATGGGGTTGGTAATCTTTTGGTAGAACACACCATGTACTAGAAGTACATTTCGTGCTATAGTCTACCATGTATTTGGTCGTGTGACTAACGACACAGGTGGATAAAACATTTGAGTACACACTGTGTCTAGGGTGAGAACACAGTTTAGTATTACACTAAAAAAACTATGTAGTTTTAGGCATGTAGAAGTACCTGGGTAGAAGGGTGTATTCATGTACATGCCCTGTCTCATGAGGAACATTCCATGTGTATGGGGTGTTACATGACTAGGTTGGTATGGGTACATACCCATGTTAAGCCTTAAAGGTAACATGTTTTGTAGTGGTTCTACATGCTATGTAAACATTTAAAAAAAAATATTAATGCTTTCCTTGTCCTATCTTGTTCTAGCACTTCTATGTTGCAGTCCTTGAAAATCTTAAACTGAGGTGTGCACTTGACCTTGCAGATTCGTTCCACCAAGACATCCTCTGATCTTATTCTAGATACAAGGCGATGACCAGACACTAGAAATGGTAGATGAGGGGCTACCAATAAACCTCCTATTGTGCTCATCTTGGCACCAGCTGTTATACTGGATGTAGGTGCTGATGCATAGTTCCATGAAGGTATTATGAGGATGATACACACTATTCAGGGAGAACCACATGCTATCTCGACTATGGAATAGTCTAGGTGGGTGTTCTAGTAGCAGAATCCTCCCACGTTTTTAGGGTATGGAAGAACACATACTGCAGAGTCATGGTTGGAGGCCATGCTATCTATCTTTGAGTATCTAGAGACACCTCTAGAGAGGAGGATGATGCTCACGACTTATATGCTATGTGATTATGCCAAGAGATGGTGGGATTTTATCTCACAGGAGGGAAGTCATCGCGATATGGCTTGGGAAGAGTTTCAGAGGACCTTCTATGATTACATCTATCCCGAGACGTTAAGGCCTGACCAAGCCTACAATTTATTACATTTGGATAAGGGAACACTTTTAGTGATGGATTACTCTTCTCTCTTTACAGAGCATCGGTATTTCACTATCTAGGTAGTTTGAGGACGGTCTAAGGTATGAAATCCGATCACAAGTGAACGTTTTTAAGATGAAATCGGTGTCTGATATAGTAAATCAGGCGCTGATTACCGAGCATAATCAGAGGGAGTTAGGATCTGTGAGCCAGGGCAGTTCAGTATCTAGGGTTGGTACATTTTCGACCGATAATAGTAAGTGCCACATGGAGCATTCACGTGATGTTTCTTCAGGTAGCCGAGTGGTGTGATACTAGTGAAAATTGTGTTATCACACGACACCATAGTACCCAAGATACCCTATTGTGTACCGATCTTGCAACAAGAGGGGTTATATTCAGCATTTTTGAAGAATGTTCTCACCAACATAGAGTGATAGAGGATATGTTATGACTCCAAATTTGGGATAAGGACCACTATTTTCTCATCAGTCATGTAATTGGGGTTCTTTTGACCGAGGAGGTGGTCATGGTCATGGTGTCCAAATGACAGGTTTTCACTGACAGTAAGGTGGATCAGGTATGGGTAGCCAGGAAGGGGGTAGGGTTGTGGTACATGTTAGGCAAATGATATGGAACTGGCCCACCGAGAGTAGGATCCTAAACCCTCTGCAGTTATAGGTATGATTCTACTTTCCTCAGTTTTAGCTTCTGCTATTTTTGATATAGGGGATTCCCATAATTATATATCTATTGCTGTTGTAGAGAGACTTTGGCTATGTATATTTACATCTGATGATGTTATGACACTAGACACTTCGTTGGGGATTAGGATGACTATTGTACGTCAATGCAAGGAGTTCTCTCTTGAAGTTGGTCGGTATCAATTTCTGTGGGAAAAGTATTCCATAGAGATGAGTGGATTCAATTTCATTCTAAAAAAGGATGGGTTGGTCTCCTTTTAGGACATTATTGACTGCTATAACCACAGGGTCAGTTTCACATCAACAGAGGGTGGGTATTTTATACACAAGGGAAAATGGGATGTCTAGGAGAGCAGAGTAGGACCTGAGCATCATGGGTTGGAAGGAATTAAAACCCATATTTCTAGTTCATATCTGGATGACCAGGGACTTTACAGATAGACATTCCTCTAGTGTTGGATAGTTTCAAATATGTCATTCTAGCTGACTTTTTAGGGTTACCTTTGAAGTGAGAGGTGTATTTATCTATTGAACTTGTTCTAGAAGAGGCAACAATGTTTATTCCTCCTTATAGGATGGCTAAACTAGAGTTAAAGGAGATAAATAATCAGTTAAAGGAGTTGTAGGATAAGGGTTTCATCTAAACCAATACTTCTCCTTTGGGTTATCATGTCCTTTTTGTGAAGAAGGTAGACGATACCCTCAGAAATTTGGTGGATTACCAAAAGTTGGACCAGTTGATAGTCATGAACTGATATCCCTTTCTAATGATTGATGATCTCATTGATCATATTCAAGGATCTCAGGTGTTCTCAATGATTGAATTGAAATATGGTTATCATCAATTGAACGTTAGACCATCATATATACCACTTACATCTTTTCTTAGCAAGTACTACCTATACGAGTATTTGGTTATGCTATTCGGTCTCACGAACACACTGACTGTTTTGATTTCACTGATGAACCGTGTGTTCCATCCATACATGGATTATTTTGTGGTAGTCTTAGTGGAAAATATCTTGGTGTACTCTCACACTCAACATGACCATGCCATCCATCTTGAGATCTCATTGAGAACACTATGAGAGCTTCCATTATATGCTAATCTCTCAAAGGTCCATATTTGGATGAACCTAATTCATTTCGTAGAAAATGTTATATCAAAGACAAGAGTATCAATAGAAACAATGAAAGTGAGAGAAATAGTTTCTTGGGTACAACTAAATAATGCCTTTTTGGTATAAGGATTTCTAGGGCTGGCTGGTTAATACAGACACTGTAAACAAGACTTATCATGCATAATAGCACCTTTGAAATGCCTGACTAAGAAGGATGTGAAGTACTTATAGATAGATTCCTAAGATTCATCCTTCCATGAGTTCAAAGGGAGATTGAAATCATTTCTGTTACTGATTTTTCCAGAGCCAAGAAACATTTACATAGTTTACTGCATTGCATTAGGTATCGGGGTGGGATAAGTGTTTATTCAGGGGAAAGGGGTTATTACATATGGGTCTCTATAGTTGAGGCCACATGAGGGGAATTACCCGGTGCATTATCTCGACTTGGCTGCAGTTGTGCATGTTTTGTGCTATTGGAGACATTATCTTTTAGGAGATAATTTTGTGGTATAAAATGACCAAAAAAGACTCAAGTATATCATTACTCAGTGTTCTATGAATTTGATATAGTAAAGGTGTGTTGAAAATCTTAAATATTTTGAATTTTAGAATGCCTACACACCTGGGAATGGAAATGTTGTGGCTGATGCATTGAGTAGGAGAACTGAGATACATGTAGTTAAAGAGGGAAGTAGTGAGTGGTAGTTTATGGATCTATTCTCTAAGATGCATTTGGAGGTTCATGACAAATAGGGAAAGACTTTTCTTTATTTTATATTTTTCAACTCTACTCTACTATATCGAGTGATAATGAGAAAAATATCAAATTCCAATGGCCTAGTCCTAATGGAGAGTGTGTTAGGCAAGGACCCTACTCATGGATGGACCGTAGGTGAGGATGAAGTTTTTCTTTTTCATGGATGCATATAGGTGTTAACAGACATACGTGAGGATCTGTTGCAATATTTTCATGCCTCTGTATAGGCAGTTCATCCTGGTGTCTCCATGATGTATCAAGATATATATCATTAGTGTTGGTGGAAAAGCATGAAAAGGGATGTAGCTAGTTTTTCTATGAGATGTTCCACCTATGAGAAGGTGAAGGAATATAATTAGTGATTGACATGGATATTACAACAATTACCCATTCCTGAGTCAATGTGGAATGATGTTGTGATGGATTTTGTGACGGGATTACCAGGGTCACCTCGTGGAAATGATTTGGTATGGGTTGTTGTTGATAGACACGCGAAGGTTTCACATTGCCTTCTGAACAAGGAAATATTCAGTGTTGATGAGATTAAAGAGTTGTACATCTGATAGATTGTATGATTTCATGGGGTTCTACACTCTATCATTTCAGATATGGATTCCCGGTTTACTTCTCATATCTGGAAGAGACTATAGAGGTATTTTGGTACATAGGTACTTCTGAATATAGAATACCATCAACAGACAGATGTCCAATATGATCGTATGTTTATAGTTTTAGTGTACAAGCTTTGAGAATTTATCCTAGACTTTGGGGGATCTTGGGAGAGACACATACCCATGGCATAGGTTTCCTACAACAATAGTTTTCAGGAAACGATTTAGATGGAAACTTATGCGGCTTTGTATGATAGGCCATGCCGATCACCATTATATTGGTTGGAGGTATGAGAGGCACCTATGATGGGACTTCGTTTTCTCCAGGAGACCACTGAGTTGGTGGAGTTGATTTGGAAGAGGATGACTACTACAAAATCTTGACAAAAATATTATGTTGCTCAATGGAGACGACCTCTGGAGTTCGAGGTTGAAGATAAAATTTTCTTACAAGTCACTCTAAGGTTGGGAAATAGGAGGATTATGATATAGGGGAATATTTCATTGAGATACGTTGGAACGTATGAGATTTTGTAGTGATTAAGTTTAGTTTCTTATTGTTTGCAGTTACCTCATAGGTTCTAGGCTATACAAGATGTCTTTAAGGTTTCTCATCTACGACATTAATTTTCAGACTCGTCTAATGTTATTCAACATCAGGAGGTTGAGTTAGAGGTGGATGTATCCTTCAAGGAGAACCCTATTTGGATTTTGGATCATAGCACGCATGTTCTCCATGGACAGTCTGTTCCAATGGTATGGGTGCTATTGAAACATCAGAGAGTACATGATGAGACTTGAGAGAGGGAGGTCAATGTACGATCACAGTGGCCAGAGTTGTTTGAAGTGTCATCTTCAAAACCCTTGGAAGGTATATTTGGGGATGAATTTCTTTAAGGGGAGATGTTTGTAAGAACTAGGATATTTTTTAGGTATAGATATTGTTTTTGGGTTGTTTCAAGGGAAAAAAAGGAAATGTGGATTTCTAAGTATAGTCCATGTACTTATGAGTAAACTCCATGTACCTAGTTTCAATGAATATCCAGGTTCTAGCCATGTAATTTACGAGTACATGGACATGTGTTTAACTGGAATACCACTTAAGTTAGGGGGATAGTTAGGGCTACTATACAGAGTGTACAATAAATGAACACACTGTATAGTTTTCTTTTTAATTGATATGTCATAACGGGGTTATGTCTCATGTTCATAAGCATCTTCTTCTCTCTGTGGGTTGTACAAGAGAGAGACGTAATGACCGATGAAATTTTAACCCATCCTTATTCTATGTCCAATCTCCAATTAATACATTGTTGGGTGCATTGGAATCCCACCAGTGAGTTATAAAACCCATAGAGCTTTTATTCTGGATTATTCCTCTCTCATGGGTTATTCAAGGTTTGGAATTTTTACCTTTTTGTAGATCTATGCTGATATAAGATGATTCAAGGGCTAACATACATGTATATTGACTGCATGACATCGAGGAAGGTGGTTTGTGCCTTAGTTGTGTTGTCTTGGATTATATCTGCTTAAATAGTCACATACCCATGTTTGGGGTATTTTTTGTTTATAATTTAACCATGTTTATCACCTTCTATGGTTTATTTAATTGATAAAGGGAAGTTCCTATGCGTATGGTTATATACCTTTTTTATTGGACACCCCTAGTTTCATTTCCCTAGTTTGACTATTCTCTGGCAATTTGGTCTAAGATTCCTGTTAGTCTTTCCTTGTATTACATGCCTTGACTTGTTAGGATGGAGTTGATGATTATGTGGGATTACTAAGATAAGCATTTCAATGGTTTGACCAAGGGGAATTGACTATGAGATCTTCCTGGGGAAGTTCATTTATATATGTTTTACTAAAATGTTGACTATGTGTATTGACCGTGAGAGCTACCAGGTGGTCATCGACCTGGGGGTTTAGACCGTGAGAGAATTCCAAGGTTGTTGTTTATATTTTTTTGAGAGTATATTAGGAAAATGGGGTTAGACTGTGAGAGATTTCTCATAGGGTAGTTATTTAATGAATTTTTATTTTTTTAGACTAAGGGGAATATACTGTGAGAACATTCCCAATAGTTGTTATTTAATAATTGAAAGATTGTGAAGCGTCTACCAAGCCAAAGCATGAGCTTGGATTCAGTCTTACTTGTTTTGTTTAGATGGTCTTCTGAGTCATCTGTTTTGATGCTTACATGATGGATACAAATCTTAGGCTATATCCCATGGATTACATGTTTCAACAGATTGAATAATAAATGTAAACAAATGTAATTGAAAACTATTAGAATGTTTACTTTGGAGTACTTGCCAAGTTATTTAATCATTTATGCATATTGCCTGCTATATATGTTTAATGATAGTTAGGGGTAGATCTTTTTATGGTTGCCTTCTAGGAGTCATCTCGTACCCAATTTGGGTAATTCTTTTGAACCCAAATAGATTATATGACTGCATGTATAGATAATGGAAAGTTCCCTTATTCATTAGGTACTTGATTACTTTTGGATCTGGAGAGATTACTTTTGGATCTGGAGAGTATGGGACCAAGATGAGGCTTGTGATACTACTAGAGTTTACTTTTTTTAATTCTTACATTAGTTTATGTATTTCCTTCTATCATTGTGACTTGTTTGGCTGATTTCATAGATAAATATTACTTACATCATATATATATATATATTGTGTCCTCTGTTGGATTTACCTTCAATCTTCCACGATTTACTTTTTTTTGATATTACTGCTTTCACTGTTGTCCACATTTTAATTTCTACTATGTATACCTGCCAATGAGATAATAGTTTTCCCAATATCACACCTTGTCCCTCACAAATACTCAACAGCCTCTGGCATTTGGAGAAATTCGCTTGAGGTTATGGGACCAACCAGGACCATGATGCCTTTTTGCGGCACCCAGATCAAGGACGTTTCAAAAGTGATATAATTTTACTTATAATTTGAAATTTTGTTTATAAATTGAAAAAGGGGTAAAATTTTATACCATTTATCATCCAAAATATCCACTATAATTATATTTAGGTTTCTTAAATAATTTGATAACATATATGTAACATAAAATAATTTTTATGCTATTATAAGAACTATTCACATGGTTTGATGCTGAAAATAAAAATAATGAAATAGAATTATAATATAAACCCTAAAAAATATATAATATGTATTATTTATTTTCAAATTTCATGGGAAACATTATCCCAACCATGAAATATAACATTTAATATTTTAAAAATAATTTTCATGATTGTTTTCATTACTTGCACAAGCATTGTGTTCACATTTCATAATCGTTTAAGGTAAATATTTCATAAATAAAAATAAATAAAAATAAATAAAAAATTATCATCATAAAACAATTACCGATAATATTTTAATTTATAAATAAAGTGTACTATATTTATCCTTATGTATAAATTATAGAGATATTAAATTAAAGATATTTAAAATTTTAATTTATTGTTTTCCGAAAATAATATAAAAGTCATAATCAAGGAAAATGGAACATAGAAGCCATTTATTCATGTAATTCATGGAAATAGAAAATTAAACATCCAATAGGATAAATTTAGGCTTTATATAAATTTTAAATCCTTATCCCAAAGTTATAACCATATTTTTTTTGTTTTACCATTATCGAGGTGAAGAATATTTACAACAAAAATTATTTATAATTACATAAAATAAAAGGGACATATATAGAAAATTTGGACATCCTAATTATATATATAGAATATAGTTTTCATTACTTAAAATATTTTAGTGATTGAATATAATTTAAATTTAATCCTGAAAAATGCAATGTAAATTAGTTTTCTAGAAAAAAAATGTTATTTATGTATAAATTTTCTATATAAAAATATAACATAAAAATAATTATAATGAAATTAATTAGAATATTAATAATATAAATTAATAAATTTAAATTTTAATGACATTTAGAAACAAAATTTAACATTTTAAATACTTGATATGAATGTAAAATCATCAAAAAAATCAGTACCTTTCAGTATTCATTGAGAAATCATTTTTTAGAAAATTATAAGAATTTCTTTACAAGATAACTTTGAAATAAATATTTTAAAATTTTATGTTCATTTTTTAGAAATTTTTTTATAATAGTGGTATAAACTTATTATATTATTTTCTAACAAATGGCATTAAAAACCATTATTGATGAAGATGAATTTTTGAAGAATAAAAACAACATAAAAAAATTGATTTATGATATCATAATAATTAACAAATACATTTTTATTGAGTAGAAAAAATAAATATATATCTAATAATATAATTAATCATTTTTCTACCCATAAATCCAATAGTTTGGTCAATTATAAATAATAATATTTTAATAATATATTGCAGATCTCATAAATATTAGTTTTTTGTGTTAAGGAATATATAAAGCATAACATTATAACTTTTTAGGGACTTACATGAACACCCATTAAATACATTATTCCATAAGAGTTTTATCTTTTCCATCAATTTTTTAATATTTCAAAATACCATTTATTTAAAACCCATATCCTATAAAGGGTTGATAAAAATTATTTCCAAAGAGAAAATTTATAAATCTAAAATAACACATAATCCCATTACTATGTAAGGAGAACATAGGTGGGAAGTTACACTATATGAATAATTTGAAAAAAAAGTTCCATGTATTTTTATAGAATTATGGAGATCATATTTATGAAAATTTTAATAACCATGAAACCATAAATCAGTGATGGTTGTAAGCACCCTCACATAATTATAAATAAATGTAAAATGATAACATTATTATTTCAAGGTCCATTTTATAAAATGTATAGATTCATTTAATATTAATAATTAGAACATGAGAAGATGTATATTATTTATTTTTTAAAAATTCATAATTATAATTTCATCCCTCTTTATTTCTTGGATAAATTTCCAATTCATCTCTTACTATATAGAATGAATTTTCCAAGTGAGTATTTAGGAATGAAGAACTAAATATATCTTTTAATGGATCATATGATCCATATAATAAGTAAAATTATTTTCTAAGTCTCTAGATATTTAACAAAACCAAAATGATCATCACAGGCTAACAAATATGGAAAAATCATCATATGACCAAATAATACATTAATATAAAAAATTAAACAATAAATCAAAAGGAATAACAAAGATCATTCAACAAATAAATAAACATATATAAAAAATAACATCAACAAACACAACATTAAATAATTTTTTAACCTCAAAGGTTAACTTATACCTTTCAACTTATGTCTCTAGAAATGTAATAGTATTGTTCCCAGTAATCCTTTTCAGTAAATAATAATGTTATAAACACATAAAACTAATAAAATTTATTCCAAAAATATCATTAATCACATTAAAACCCATAAAATAAAAAATATTTGATCCTATAATACTATTCAATAAATAAGTTAATTTTTTATTTGTCAAATCATTTAAATAAAAATTTTCATA
The DNA here is from genome assembly GCA_963277665.1 of Viscum album. Taxonomy (NCBI): domain Eukaryota; kingdom Viridiplantae; phylum Streptophyta; class Magnoliopsida; order Santalales; family Viscaceae; genus Viscum; species Viscum album. The sequence goes on along the minus strand of OY728137.1, from coordinate 218,896,111 downwards.
CTATCTTGGACATGATTTAGTCCAGTTGTAGGAACTACAACCGTTTCACCATTAAATTGCAGGTTTATTCCACATGACCTTATTGGGTGTGGTTGGGGTATCACTCAACCTACAGATTCATATTTTTCTACAACTATATTAACATAACTTTTATAATGTTCTATAAAATATGATTAACATCCTCAAAAAAAAAATCATCAAATCAATTTTAAACCACTAAAATTTTCATTATAACTTATTTTTTCCACAAAATAAAATAATCTAAATTTGCTATTATTACTTTAATTTTAATTATCATATTAATCATACCATTTTTCGAAAGTGTTAGACATATTGTTACAAAATATAATGTAATTATTCCTTAAATAAACATTTGACCCAATCATATACTAATCCAAATGGTTTTCCCCCCATAAATATCCCCTAATGTATCATTAATAATTATAAAATCTCATCACATAAAATCCGAAAAAAATATTAATTACACTAAACATATGATTTACCTTGTACATATCAAACATATAATCCTTAGGTTGATCACATATAAATATTTTATATAATATATTTCCATAGAATTTATTATCACATTCATAAAAAAAATTTTAGAAATAAAATGTGAATTAACTTAAACATATCCTCTGATAATGTCAAAAGAGGTGAACCGTAAGGGAAAAGTCACCTTAAACCATAATAATGGTTATGATATACTCAACAAACACCTTTATGGGTTGTTACCCATACATGTGTATATTCCAAAACCACTCTTAAATGAAATATCTAGACATGGATACATTTCAAGGGAAACAATAAAATATCAATATTACCAAAAAATAATTATTTTCTCAAAATATTATACTTGTCATCAATGTCATTCATAAAGATTAATTCCCTAATATATGTTTTATTGAACCTTGTTCCCATGGTGTCTATTGAATATGTTTTGATACTAACTATAACAAACCCAAATCTTGTAGCCCCAAGTGTAAAGACCTGAAAATTCTATGGATTTTTTTTCTCTTAAATTCATGGGATTTTTACAAGTCCGTGAAAATTTACGGTGCTTGATTCCGAAGCCCGGTGTGCCTGGAATCAATTTCTGAAGTTTTGTTTGGGTACGTTCAGTAAACCTATGAGCATGATTTTATAAATTTTGAACCGGTGATCAGAATTGAAATCCGAGGGCACCGTTGATCTCGTAGTGCCGATATTCGCTAAAGAAGACTTTCACCTCAACAACAGTTGGTCGAGAATGGAAGATGGTTTTGGGGATTTAAAGAATAATTTAAATAAAAATAAGGTGTGAAACTTATTTTTATTTTGGTGGTTAAAACCTCCAAGTAAAGGTTGGGGGTGGGGGCCACCACACCTTAACCTCCCATGAGAGGTTATGGTGGTGGGGCCCACCCGATCATAACCTCCCTTGGGAGGACAAATTTCGGTAGAGACCACCAGAGTTTCTAACCCCTTTAACACCCCATTTAAGTGGAGAAAACTCTTGATCTTCTCCACTAATTAATTGATCCTACTCCACCCTCATTAATTAAATGGGTTGTCTCATTTAATTAAACACAACAATTTGAATTGTTGTGCCAACAAATAATAGACGACGTTTCCATATATTATTTTGTTGGCATGCTTCTTTTGGTGGAACGAAGGAAGAGGAGAGCTAGGGAGAACCATCCTCCCAATGAAGAATGCGAAGAACACCAGCGAATCTTCTTCCTCGGTCTTCTTCCCCCGGACACTTTCTGACGCAGAGAAACTTCCCACCTCATCATCGTCAACGAACCGACACATGATCTTGGATTGGGACTGTGTGAAAAACGCGGCGAACAACAGACTTCAATGTCTCCTTTCCGAAACACCGTCTACGAACAATGATCGGTGAATTAAATATAGGGGATATGATTTGATTTTGTTCCCATTCTACATCGTTCAAATTATGAAATGTGAATTGACAATTGATATCACCATAACGAGGAGGGATCGGACCGCATGAACACTGTCTGACCCTCCCCCTTTGTTGTTATCGTTTGTTGATGACAGGGGCAGAGTAACATCGGCCGATGTCGGGCCGACCATAAAGGAAACCAGCCGTGAAGAAATCCGGCTGCGAAGGAACTGGCGGTGCAAGGCCGCTGGGTCATAGAAATGGCGCAGAACCACCGTTTCTTGTGGGAGAGTGGGCGTGGTGCTGTCGTGCCGCGTGAAGAAGAAGGAGGCCACAACGGAAGGGCACAGTACCGTCGCGCCGCGCGGTAGAGGTGAGTCGTGGCCAGGGCAGGCCGTGGTGGAGGAGCAGGGGCGGCCGGCGTCGGGGCGGCCGCCGGTGGTGTGTAACCGGCTAGCCGCTCGGCCAGCCAGATAAGGCAAGACCCTCCTGGGTCCCACGGCTTCCGAACCGGTGCTTAGCGCCAGTTCCATTCGAAAAGCAGGGGGCCGCGGTACCCCCCCCCCCCCCACCTCGCCCCCACGTGGCCAGCCGGGCCACATGGGCCGCTAGCCAGCCGGGCCACGCGGGCTGCCAGCCAGGCCACGTGGGCCACTGGATCACTGGGCCACACGGGATGCCAGCCAGTCAGGCCACGCGGGCCACCGCCAGTTAGCCAGGTCATGTAGGTCACCCTCGGGCTGGGCCGCCCACTCGGGCCGGGCCACCCCCTCGGACCAGGCTGCCCCCTCGGGCCAGGTTGGACCCACGGACTAGGTCGGACCCTTGGAATGGGTCAGACCCCGGACCGGACCCGGGTTGGGTCGGGTCAGTTCAACTGGCTCAGACCGGACCTGGGCCCGCTATGGGCTGTTTTTACCTTTTCGCCCATATCTTGGGCTACGGGTGTCCGATCAACAAACCGTCTATGGAAACAGAAAGCTTGAATCAAGACGATTCTTTTGGCATACCCCACTTGAGGTCTGGACTCAATTGGGGTATGGTCGGGTTGGTTTGAACCTAAAATCTAATCGGGCCCCTGGGACAGAAATGCCAATAACTCACAGACCGTGCGTCCGATTGATGCACCATCTGTTGCGTTGAGACCCCTATGACAAGGAAGACCTTTGAGATACTTCTACTTGGGAATTAATGAAATTTTGTGTATATAACAGTAGCTCGTGGAGGGGATCCTCCCAGAGATGAGCGAGCAGAGTATGAAGACCTGGTAGTTGGGTGATACCTTACGACTGCTAACCTTTCAACTCGAAGTGTTTCGACTAGCCCAGTGGGAATCGCCTCTATGTGATGCAGTAGACCCACAGTGGGAAGCGCCTCTGTGTGACGCGGAAGACCCACGATACCTAACAGGAGGAGTGCCTCAACATGCTACGAGGGGGAGCGCCTCTGTGTGACGCAGCAGACCCACAGTGGGGAGCGCCTCTGTGTGACACAACAGACCCACAATGCTCGAAAAGAGGAGTACGACAACAGTCCAGGATAGTGGGAAATGCCTCTGTGTGACGCGGAAGACCCACAATACTCTATAGAAGAAGAGTACACCAATAGACGAGGTTTTTATAGTTTGATTGGGAGTGTTACATGTTACCACCCCTAGAATAAAATCCCAGTTTTGAGCTGAGTCAATGACATTGGTGCTTTCCTAATGATTGATATGGGTTACTAGATAACTTAGGTATATGTACGGGCATATACCTAAGTAATGGTTATCTGTTGATTTCATACCTTTTTGGTTTATCATTCTTGGATTTTGTGAGACCTTAAGAGTCTCAGGGTTCCTACTGAGTATCGTTATACTCACCCCTGCACAGGCTATGCCCGCACCTGGTTGCATTGGTTGCAGACGAAGGAAAATGCTGACTGAGGTAGAGAGTAGCAGGACTGGATGATACCCATAGGTGGACCACTCGGCGAGATGGTACACGAAGCGGATGGATGGACATGGAGTGCTGAGGAGGCCATCTGTACCTACCATTCAGGTAGGAACCCTAGAGGATGACCCAGTGGCTGATTTACTTTTATTCTTTCAGTTGTAATTTTATTTTTTCCATTTCCTTGTACTTTAATGTTGGGATTGTATTTCTGGCCCCCTTTACTTTCGTCACTCTCTTTCGTATACAGTTTTACTTAGTTTTTTACATCCAGTTGCATGCTCTGTTGTGTGTGTTTCAGTTTATAAAGGCAATGCCTTCCCAGTTTAGGTATTTATGCCTTTGGTGTTAGTCTCCAGCCCCTGGCCTATGGAAGGCGGGCTTGGGGTAGTCATGATATGGGACCCGGGGGATGGTTCGTGACAAAATGGTATCAAAGCAGTCAGTTCTACTGCATAAATTAGGACTCTGATCATTCTTTTATGTGAAGCAATAGTGTTAAGGGTACTAAGTGTGGTTTTCAGTTCAGGTAGTCCAGTGTTGGTGCGGGCATCCAATATTTGCATACACTAGGACCCTGACTACTGATTTCCGACTTAGTGCACGAAAACACTTATTGCGTGCGTGTATTTAAAACTTTTCTTAAGTCTGCTCAACCAGGTCAGCTCACCAGGTATAAATCTTTTGACCGTGTTGCATCTGTATCTTTCAGTACGCCTCCCCTCAGAGCCCCGAGAGTCATACACTCTGACATCCCACTGAGCGATGATGCCTCAGTTCAGGGCCCTTTACCAGCAGAGGCACCAGTGGTACCACTTCCCATTGGGACACTGATGCCACCAGCCCCAACATCAGACGATGCATTCCGCTTGATCACATTTCATGAGTTCCAGTGCCAGAGGCCACCCAGGTTCTTGGGAGAGATGAACCCATAGGCGGCTAAGGATTGGCTGGAGGCTGTGGTGAGAGTCTTCAGGCTAGTAGGGACACCAGCAGACCTCATGGTGATCCTTTCTGCCAGTCTCCTTCAGGCAGTAGTAGGAAGATGGTGGGGACTGATCCTCCAGGTCCACGACGAGGTGACACTTCTATGGTAAAACTTTGAGATCCTATTCCGAGCATATTTTTTACCATCCACCCTTCGTGTGGTGCAGATACAAGAGATACTTCATCTATAACAGGGAAACATGATAGTAACACAGTACTCAGCGAGGTTCCCCGACCTCACACGCTACTCCATAGATATGGTACGAGACCCATTGTTCAGGGCCTGAACCTTTGAATAGGGGATCAGGTGAGAGATCAGGGCATCAATGATCTCCCTCAGCATCTCGTCGCAGGCGGGGGTGTTAGAGAGAGCCCTAATAGTGGAGAGTATCCTTGCTGAGCAGTCTCTGACAGCGAGACCCACCACTAGTCGACTTATAGAAGAGTCTTCTACAGTTTAAAGTAGACAGATGATGTAGAGGTCCAAGAGGACTAGACCCACGGATGGATGTCCACATGACTCAAGATCTGTTGTGCGGGGCACCTGGGGCAGTGACATATATGCCAAGATCATACAATGTTACTCATGCAGCGGGTAGGGTCACATGGCTCGTGACTGCCCGACCCACCGTTCAAATGACCAGTAGATAGTTGAGGGACCTCCTAGGAAGAGGCAGAGGTTCGATTGAGGCATTCCGTAGGGTGCAGGCAGACGTGGTAGAGGATCTAGTCGAGAAGATGGTGGTGGATGACGCTATGACATTCTACCGCCACCACCCCTAGGAGGACCACCCCGACCACAGGGAGAAGGTGGATAGGGGAGATCTTAGCTTCAGGTAGTTGAGGCATATGACCATGGCGCTCCAGAGATGATTCAAGGTATGATCTGTGTCCACTCCACCTTAGCTATAGTTCTTACAGAAATAGGTTCTAATCATTCTTTCATAGCCACTTCCCTCGTTCGGAGCTTGGAGATTCCGATGGATCTGTTGGCTTGATCCTTACGGCTAGAGACTCCTACATGAGCAGACTTGACAATTATGCACTGGTGCTGGTAGTGTGAGCTTACTCTAGGAGGCGATAGCTTCATCTAGGATCTTCTCGTAGCGGTGTCGAGGAATTATGACATCATCTTGGGTATGTAGTAGTTATCTATATTTCATATTATGATTGACTATATTAGGAAAAAAGTGCGTTGTGTCCGCACGGATGGGACCAGGTTTACCTTCATTGGCAAGAAGGGAAACTTTGCAGCACATGAAAGACTTACTCGAAGGAGGGTGCAGCCGATCAATCATCAGTTGGCTTGCCTTACCCTCAGATCCATTGATATGGAGAGTTCGAATTATCCTATAGTGGTGGACCAGTACACAGATGTTTTCCCTGACGATGTCCCAGGACTACCTCCTCATAGAGAGGTGGACTTCTACATTGACCTGTACCCAGGGATGACACCGATTTTTACACCAGCATATCGGATGGCTCCCGTTGAGCTTTGCAAGCTGTAAATACATCTAGAGGACTTTCAGGGAAAGGGATTCATTCGGCCCAGTGTTTCTCCCTGGGCAGCCCCAATTCTGTTCACTAAGAAGGCAGATGGGATCTTGTAGCTTTGTGTTGACTATCGTCACCTGAACCTGGTGACTGTGAAGAACAATTACCCACTCTCGAGGATTGATGACCTATTTGATCAGATCAAGGGAGCACGATGGTTCTCGAAGATAGACCTCAGATCAGGCTATCACCGGCTCAGAGTTCGAGATGAGGATGTGCAGAAGATGACCTTCAGGTGTTGGTACGACCACCATGAGTTCTTGGTTATGACCTTAGGCATAACCAATTCTCCAATAGTGTTTATGAGTATGATGAATATTATATTCTAGCCTTACCTCGATCTCTTTGTTGTATTCTTCATCGATGACATTCTGATCTACTCGACTACTGAGGAGGAGCATGCCTACCATTTACAGGTAGTACTAGACACACTCTGAGAGCACCGACTTTATGGTAATCTCTCGAAGTTCCAGTTTTGGATTTGAGATGTTCACTTCTTGGGACATGTCATCTCGGAGGCTGGATTTGCAGTGGATCCAGTGAATATTGAGGCGGTACTTGCTTGGGAGCCACTCAGGAGTGTGACAGAGGTACGAAGTTTCCTGGGCTTGGCTGGATACTATCGGAGATTTGTTCCATACTTCTCCATAGTTGTAGCACCACTGTCAGCCTTGAAAATATGGGGAAACCCTTCGTGTGGTTGGAGAGGTGCTAGCAGAGCTTTCAGGAGATGGGGTAGAGTGTGACTAGTGCCCCCATCTTGAGGCTTCCAGAGGACGGCGTAGGGTATGTAGTTTACTGCGATGCATCATGGACCAGACTTGAGTGTGTCTTGATGTAGGAGCGAGTAATGATCTCATATGGTTCTCGGCAGCTGAGACGACATGAGTAGAACTATGCTACCCATGACCAGGAGTTAGCTGCAGTGGTATTCGCCTTGAATATGTGGCGACACTATCTGATGGGAGAACATTTTACCATGTACTCTGATCACAAGAGTCTCAGGTATATCTTCTCCTTGAAGGACCTGAACCTGAGATAGTGGCGTTGGATTGAGTTCCTCCGGGACTATGAATTTGAGATAGTCTATACTACTAAGAAGGGGAACATTGCTACATATGTGCTCAGCAGGATAACTGGTATACAACTATAAGGAGAGGCGACAGAGCAGCTGGCTGCTTTACAGATTTCTTATGTGGACCGAGATGGAGCAGTTTTTCTTCAATCTCTTACAGTCACTCCGCCACTTATTCAGTGAGTTAGGGAGGCATAGCACATAGACGCTGACTGTGAGACACAACGTGCTCAGATGTCCACAGGGCAGACACTTGATGGATTTTCTGAAGGTATGGAGCACACCATTCTCTTTAGAGGACATACCATGGTACCGGTATCACTTTAGGAGGAAGTGTTGAGGGAGTTCTACAATTCCCCTCTAGAGGTACATCCAAGAGTGGAAAAGATGTACCAAGACCTTCGACGACAGCACTGGTGGCCAGGTATGAAGAAGGCAATAGCTGAGTTTGTCTCACAATTCCTCACTTGTCAGCAAGTGAAGGCAGAGCACTAGGTACCAGCAGGCTTGGTTCATCCCTTAGAGGTTCCAGAGTGGAAGTGGGATGGGATATCCATGGACTTCATGACAGGTCTTCCATGTACATCCATGAGTCATGATTTGATATGGGTGATCATTGACCAACTCACCAAGTTGGCCCACTTCCTACCGATCAAAGAGCAGGGCCCAATAGAGAGCTTGGGATGCCTATATGTGCAGGATATTGTGCATTTACTTGGAGTAACTTATTCTATTGTCTCCAATTGTGACGCACGATTTACTTCCCAGCTATGGAATGGGTTGTAGGAGGCTTTCGGGATGTAACTATGTCTGAGAACCGCCTTCCATCCTCTGACAGATGGCCAGACTGAGCGGACCATTCAGACCCTCGAGGACATGCTCTGTGCATGTCTCCTTGACTTTGGTCACAGCTGGGAGGATCACTTACCTTTGGTGGAGTTTTCATATGACAACAGCTATCACTCCACCATCGGTATGGAACCTTTTGAGGCCTTGTATGATCAACCTTGCAGATCACCACTATGCTGGACAGACCTAGGGGAGTCAGCACTAGTGGGGCCAGAGATAGTATGAGCTACCATAGAGAAGGTGCAGATCATCCAGGAGTGGATGAAGACTACACAGAGCTGATAGAAGTCTTATGATAACAGGATACATAGACCTCTGGAGTTCAAGGACGGAAACCACATTTTTCTAAGGGTCTCACCTCGAAGAGGTCTACATAGATTTTTCCAAGGTGGAAAGTTGTCTCCACAATTCATCGGACCTTTCTAGGTCCTCATCAGAGTAGTCGAGGTGACTTACCGCTTAGATCTACCACCTCAGTTTCACCGGGTGCACGATGTCTTCCACGTATCTCAGCCGAGGAGATATGCGCATGACTCGTCCCGTATCATCAACCATGGAGAGCTTGACATTGATGATGAAGCGACTTTTATGGAGGTTCCAGTAGAGATCGAGGATCGACAGGAGCAGGTCCTTCATGGATGGTTGAAAACTCTAGTGCACGTTCGCTGGAAGCACGAGAACCTCTAGAAGAGCACATGGGAGCGGTAGGCTCAGATGCGTGCTCAGTACCCCCATTTTCTCCCTTTGTTCGAGTTGTAGCTTACGGGGACGTAAATCCCTGAGGTGGGAAAAATGTAAAGACCCAAAAATTCCATGGATTTTTTTCTTAAGTTCATGGGATTTTTACGAGTCCATGAAAATTTACGGTGCTTGATTCTGAAGCCCGGTGTACCCGGGATCAATTTATGAAGTTTTGTTCGGGTACATTCAGTAAACGCGCGAGATGGATTTTATAACTTTTGAAACGGTGCTCGGAATTGAAATCCAAGGGCACCGTTGATCTCGCATGGCTGATATTCGCTAAATAAGACTTTCAAATTGATGGAAGTTGGTCGAGAATGGAAGATGGTTTTGGGGTTTTAAAGAATAATTTAAATAAAAATAAGGTGTGAAACTTATTTTTATTTTGGTGGTTTAAACCTCCAAGTGGAGGTTTGGGGTGGGGGCCACCACACCTTAACCTCCCATGATAGGTTATGGTGGTGGGGGCCACCCGAACATAACCTCCCTTGGGAGGATAAATTTCGGTAGTGACCACCTGATTTTTTAACCCCTTTAACACCCCATTTAAGTGGAGAAGACTCTTGATCTTTTCCACTAATTAATTGAGCCTACTCCACCCTCATTAATTAAATGTGTTGTCTCATTTAATTAAACAGAACAATTTGAATTGTTATTCCAACAAATAACAGACGACGTTTCCATATATTATTTTGTTGGCATGCTTCTTTTGGTGGAACGAAGGAAGAGGAGAGCTAGAGAGAACCATCCTCCCAACGAAGAACGCGAAAAATGCCAGCGACGCTTCTTCCTCGATCTTCTTCCCCCAGAAACTTTCCAACGTAGAGAAACTTCCCTCCTCATCGTTGTCAACAAACCGATGCACGAGCTTGTATTGGGAGTGCATGAAAAACATGGAGAATGGAGAACTTCAACGTCTCCTTTCCGCAACACCGTCGACGAACGACGATCGGTGGATTAAAGGTAGGGGATATGAGTTGATTTTTTTCCCGTTCTACGTCGTTCAAATTATGGAATTTGAATTTCCAATTGATATCACCAAAACGAGGAGGGATCAGACCGCACGAACATGACCCTACCCTCCCCCTTTGTTGTTCTCTTTTGTTGACGACAGAGGAAGATCAACGGAGGCCGGTGTCGGGCCAACCTCAAAGGAAACTGGCCGCAAAGAAATCCGGCCACGAAGGAACCGGCAGCGCAAGGCTGCCAGGTTGTTGAAAGGGCGTGGCACTACCGTGCCGCATAAGAGAGAGGGAACAGTGCCATCGCACCGTGTGAAGGAGAAGGGGGCCGTGGTGGAAGGGCGCAGAACTGTCGTGCCGTGCAGTAGAGGTGAGCCGCGGTCAGGGCGGGCCGCGATGGAGGAGCAGAGGTGGCCGGCGTTGGGCTAGCCGCCAGTGGTGTGGAACCGGCGGGCCGCTCAGCCAGCCGGACAAGGCGGGACCCTCTTGGGTTCCACAGCTTTCGAACCAGAACTTAGCGATGGTTCCGTTAGAAAAGCAGGGGGGCACTGTACCCCCCCCCCCCCCACCACCCCCGCACACATGGCTAGTCGGGCCACACAGGCCAATAGCCAGCTGGGCCACGCGAGCCGCCAGCCAGCTGGGCCATGCGGGCCGCCCTCGGGCTGGGCCGACCACTCGGGTCGGGCCACCCCCTCGGACCGGGCTGCCCCCTCGGGCCGGGTCGGACCTGCGGATTGGTTCAGACCCGCAGACTGGGTCGGACCCCGGACCAGACCTTGGTCGGGCCGGGTCAGTCTGACTGGCTCAGACCAGACCTGGACCCACAATGGCTTGTTTTCACCTTTTCGTCCATATCTTGGGCTACAAGTGTCCGATCGACGAACCGTCTGTGGAGACAGAAATCTTGGAGTGAGATAGTTATTTTGAAATACCCCACTTAAGTTTTGAACATAGTTGGGGTATGGTCAGGTTGGTTTGAACCTAAAATCCAACCGAGCCCTTAGGACGGAAATGTCAATAACTCACCGACCGAGCGTCTGATTGACGCACCGTCTGTTGCGTTGGGACCCCTATGACAAGGTGAAACTTTGCGATACTTCTAATTGGGACTTTATGATAGTTGGAGTATCAACCGGTATCTCATGGAGCAGATCCTCCTAGAGACGAGCGAGCAGAGTACAAAGACCTAGTAGTTAAATGATACCTGACGACTGCTAACCTTTCAACTCGGAGTGTTTCGACTAGCCCAGTGGGAAGCAGCTCTGTGTGAAGTGGCAGACCCACGGTACTCGATATGAGGAGTACCTCAGTAGGCTATGAGGGGGAGTGCCTCTGTGTGATGCAGCAGACCCATGGTGCTCGATAGGAGGAGTACCACAACGGTCCAGGATAGTGGGAAGTGCCTCTGTGTGACACGGTAGGCCCAAAATACTCTATAAAAGAAGATTACACCAGCAGCTGAGGTTTCGATAGTTTGAATGTGAGTGTTATATGTTTCCACCCCTATAATAAAATCCTGGTTTTGAGCTAAGTCAATGAAATTAGTGTTTTCCTCATGATTGAGATGGGTACTAGATAACTTAGGTATATGTATGGGTATATACCTAAGTAATGGGTTTCCATTGATTTCATACCTTTGTGGTTTATTCTTGTTGGATTTTGTGAGAAATTGAGGGTATCGGGGTCCCTACTGTGTATCTTTATACTCACCCCTGCACGGGCTATGCCCGCACCTGGTTGTGTTGGTTGCAGACGACGGACATCGCTGATTGAGGTAGAGAGTAGTAGGACTTGATGGTACCCGGAGGTAGACCACTCGGTGAGACGGTACACGGAGCAGACGAATAGACGTGGAATGCTGAGGAGGCCATTTGTACCTACCCTTCAGTTAGAAACCCCGGAGGATGACCCAGTGGCTACTTTACTTTTCTTCTTTCAGTTGTACTTGTACTTTTCCGTTTCCTTGTACTTTACTGTTGGGCATGTATTTCCGACCCCTCTTTACTTTCAGCACTCTCTTTTGTATACAGTTTTACTTAGTGTTTTACTTCTAGTCGCCTGCTCTATTGTGTGTGTTTCAGTTTATAAAGGCAATGCCATCCCAGTTTAAAGATTTACACCTTTGTTTCTAGTCGCCAGCCCCTGGCCTATGGAAGGCGGGCTTGGGGTAGTCACGATACGGGCCACGAGGGACGAGTCATGACACCAAGTCATTGGTAACTTAATTATATGGGAATTAGAAACAAGAAATAACATTAAATAGAAATAAGTAGTTTAATAACCTCCAAATACTAAATAAAATCATTCATCCCATTTTAGATAGGAAATAAAATATAAATAACAGAAAAATTAATTATTCTATATCATCAAACACAATCAAAGATTCCATATTCATATCCTGCAGAAATGAAAAAAATAAGGGTGAGCACAAATTCTCATTAAGGGAAAAATTCAATGAAATATATCACTATTAAATAAGTTATAATAAATATGGCTACATAAATAATTGAAAACACATTCCATTTAATTAATTCCATGAGAACAAAGAACAATAATCCAAGAATAATGAATTTAAAGTAATTCCAAAAAAATCAACACATGAGCTTGTATTTTACAAAATAATATCATAAGTATTCACAAAATCACATGGAAATAAGTAATTTATTTATAAATTATTGAATAATTAATTTCAGACCTCTTAAACATAATATCACAAACTTGTGAGAGGATGCCATATAGAAATGGTTTTGGCATTGTATAACTATCTGAACTAGCTTTTCTCATGAATCCTATTGATTCATAAAGGGGCTATATAACATTCTGACACACTAGTAAATTAATAATTATAATGTATTTATAATTCCAATAAAAAATTCATCATAATAATCATTTCTTATAATAAATAACTTCATACATTATAAAATTTAAATACAGAATGTCAATACATTGTTTATTTAACCTTATCATAAAATATACATATAAATATGTGGAATGTTAATATTATATTATAACCTATGTTAATAGAATAATTCATAAAATGAGGTTGATATAGATTAAATTTCATTTAAATTACCACTAGCATGTTTATTGGGGGAATAAACCTTTTCATATTGAATTCTATTACTTAAAATTATATAATATTAAAATTAATGTGGAATAATTTTTCATAAAAATGAATCTTTGAAATATTTTATGGAATATTCAATGTAATGATAATTTATTACTATCTGAGAATATATTCGTGCAGTGTTTTTTAAAATAGATATTTCATTCACTCCTTCAGTAAAAGGTACCTTTTTGAAAGATGATATAAAGTTTTATATTTTTTTAAAGAAATATATTTCTAAAAATTAATTTTATATAACCATTATGAATAAAAAATATATTCCTACAACTATTTCAATGAAAATATCGTCATGGAATAAAATGATTCCCGATAGAAAGAAAAAATATATTGGGTTTCCATAAAAATATCACCCCTCCATGATGAGTACATAAGAGAGTAAAATTAAATGGAATAATTTAATTTATATAAGTATAAATATTAGAATAAAATTTATTTATTTTAATATGTAATGGTAATAAAATTTCATCAATAAAGACACAAAAATAAACATTCTTGAATAATGATTACATTATGAAATAAACCCTTAATACTTTTGTTTTTTTAATCAATACCCCATGAAATAGAAAAACTTATATGCATATGAATTTCCATAAAATTTTTATAAGAATCACTATATAATAAATTCATGTGTAGTATATAAAATACATAAAAGAAATAATTTCTGAATATGGAATGTCTCTCATTGAAATAATGTTTACTGAAATATCCCCTTTTTTAGATAAATCACTATTCAAATCCCTCTAACATCTTGTGTATTAAATTTAAACATATTATAATTCAATAAAAGAGTAAAATAAAAAATATAATATCATATATGATCCTCATATAAATGTTTCACACACATTATTTAGTAATTTTATTTATTAAAATCAGCATTGGAAGGTATTAATTATATCATTTCTTGGGGATGTTTTGTTTATGCAGATCTGGTCATTGTACACTAATCATGGTTCTATAATAAATATAATGTTAACCATGATATAAATATAATATGTATTTATTATATATTCATATATATTTATTCATCCATGAAATGATGAGATAGACTAATGAATTACACTATACAAGGAGCGGGGAAGCCGTACGTACGTATGAACGTTTATTACAATTTCTGTGAGATAGAATGAAAGAATGGTAAATTTTATATCACCATTAATGAATTATAATAATATTATAAATAATATTTATATTTATTAAATCCATCATTATAATAATCCATTTAATTTTGTGATGAGAATTGAGTTACACCGCTATGAGGAGATGATAAGTCATATGGACACATAAGTGCTATTTTCATTGTCCATATAATGAAAAAGGTTGATTATTTTATTCCCATATTCATAATAAAATGTAATTATATTTATGAGAATGAATTTATTATTTTATATTGGATACCATATATTTTTATCATATATGATATGAAATAAAATTGACAAGGCATAGTCAATAGTTATACATGTATGTTGAGAAACATCTTCTAGGTTACACATTAAGATTTGATGGGATTATCTTTTTTCAAGACTATATGTTTAAAGAAATGGTGATGGAGTATAGGATGATATTATGGTAGGTATTATATAGATATAATGCCCAAAATATGGACGTGAGTGAGGAGAATAGGTGTCCTTTTTCCGTTGAAGGGAGGGGCACTTATAAAATTTCGTAATGAATTAAATTAATATAAATTAATTCTAGTATAAATATTTATCTAAATTGAAATAATTAAAATATTGTATGAGGGTATTTTTTAAATACTCTCATAAAAAATTAGACATATTTAATTTATAGTTCCACCATTATCTTTTTAAACCCTCAATAACACTTTTGACAATTACAGCTATCTTAATGTGTTTTCTTATTTTGGATTTAACAATGTTATTATAAAATTAAAAATAACCCATAAATGGATGATGGATGATATATTCAAAAATATTAAATTCACTTGGCCTAAGAATATATATATTTTTGGATTCTAAATCATTTAATAAAATAATTTTTGTTATATAATATATTTAATATCCTTTTGTGAAATATATGAAATATTATAATATAATATGTGTTCAACAATTGTAAAATGGTTTAAAAATTACTTTTATCTAATGAGAAGAATGATATGATCTTAATATATTCATATAATTAATTTATATTGATATATATTTTATAATAAAATATGTTCTTATATTCCCTCTTGAGGGGTTTTTAGGACTTGTAAATAATTTGATAAAATATATTTAAGATACAATTTCTATTAATTTCATTTAAAAACTATTAATATATTTTGACTTTGAAAAAAACATGAAAATAAGGTAATTTTAATAAAAACACATAAAAAATATCCAATATGTTATATTTATTTTCACCATTCATGCATTAGTTTAAATCACCTGATAAATATTACTTTTAGTGATTTTAAATTTATTAACATGGGGTTTTTATTTTTTCTACATGCGTTATGTCGACCTCAAATAATTATATAAGGTAATTAATTCATCACCAAAACATTAAAATTATTTAAACTGAAAAAATTAATATATTTATCGAATATAAATTAATAAATAAACATGCCCCTTCTTAAACATATGTTAAAATTATTTTGTCATTGAAGTCAAATGTTTATCATTTTGTATTAATTATTATTTTTAAATAATATAATGGTCATAACAAAAGAAAATTACACCATGTGTCCATGTATTGAAGAAAAATATGGACATGTAAAATATTTACTCATATAATAGGACAAAGGAATGTTTTATAGAAATTTGAATGACTTCTCCCAATGTTTTTGCCCTATTTTAACTATTTATCCCTTATTGAGGTGAAAAATATTTACCAAGGTAGTTATTCATATTAAAAAAAACTATATTGAAATATTTAAGAAATATGTTCCTTATGATTATAATAATTTCATACATTTATTCTCATTCAATTCATATAATTGGTAAAAATTATTTTATAATTAAACTCACACAATATGATGAAAATCATTTTTCTAGACAAATTATTTTGGTTGTATAAATGTTTTTATATAGAAATAAAAGATAAATTTTATTCTAATTATAATGATTAGATTATTAATAGTATTTATAAAATTATTATTTCTTTATAACCAGTGTAATATATATTTTATCTTTGTAAATTCATGACACAATAATAACACTTTCAAAAAACAAATCATTTTTTACTATTCATTCAGAAATATATCACTTCAGAAAATTCTCAAAAAATTACCCTTATATTTTTTTTCATGATTATTCCAAAATTATAGTAAATTTTTAATTATAAATATTCAATTTTTGGAAATTAAATAAATTATTTTTCACATTATGAAAAAATAAATATTTAGATGTAAATGAATAATTTAGGTATAAAATGACTTCACTAAAAATTTAGAGATTATTTAATATGAATTAATAAATACATATATATTGAGTAGGAATATTATATATAAATTTTATAATGGTGCTAATCATATTATTACCTACCAATTCAATGACTAGGTCACATTTATATAATAATATTTTAATAATATATCACAGCTAACAAAACACTCGGTGTTGGTTGTATAGAATGATATCAAACAAAGTATTCTAAATATTAAGGGTCATAAAAGAACCTATTGAATATTATTTTCAAAAGAATACTTATATAGATTATGATTTAGGTAATATGGGTTTTTCTATAATCATTGTTTTTTCAAAACTGATTTTAATTCATGATTTTATATAAAACATTATGTATTTTAAAGTGATAAAAACCATGGTTTTATTAATATTTTGAAATTACATCATGAATTGTGAAAAATGGCCCCAGAAAAGTTTATTTATAAAAAAGTGGCCTAAATTTTTATAATATTTAATTTTTTATCAATAAAATGTGGATGGGTAGTATTTAAATGAGATTTACTTAAAAAACCACAATATATACAGGGTAATAGAATGTATGGTTTCAGAACTATGAATAATATTAGTTCTTTTATATGCATTAGATCATACCCTTTCAAACACATTGATTTCTTTTGCTATAAAAAAAATATAAATTATTATAGAGATAATGTATTTAATTATATTTTAATTATTTAGGTGGGAGTGTAACACAACATAATTATGGGTGAATCTGGGGTTACTAAAAAAACCAATACTCATCTCTTTTTTAAATTTCTGTCAGTTCCAATAGCTTCTCAATAAAGATGAAAAATTTATTATATAAAGTTTTAGAAAGAATACATGTGATATAAAGGTGAAATAAAATATTATGATTTTTTTATAAAGTGGATAATTATTAGAGAGTACGTATTTCATTATTGATAATCATATCCATGTTATGTTATCAATTATAATAATGAAATATAAATGATTTTGGCCTAAAAATCCATGTAATATATGAAAAAATTCAAAACATTTAAATGATCTCCACAAAAAATTTAATCAAGTTACTTCAAAATTAAGATTCAATTTGTATACTAGTTATTCTAGAGAATAATAAAAAAGGAATTGCAACCCCCCTTTGAATCAGTAGCATTCTTCCTCATAGTTATATAAAATGTTTTCTTACTCATTTGTTTTAATCCTGGGTGAGTAAAAATTTATATATATAATTTATATCCTTCATTGTATGACTACACAAATTACACCATTAACCCATGTTCTAGATTTCATGTACTTAAAATCCCACATATTCCATAGTATCTTTGACTACCATTGTAGTGTGACCTGTTAGGCTATGACATGATTCCATTATCATCTTGTGATGTGATGATTTTAGTTATGAAATGAGGACTATATCAATATATATATATTTATATATATATATAAATTCCTATGACTCTCATATATCAAATTAACTATCTTTATAAGTTCATCATGTCACAT
Source organism: Viscum album (assembly GCA_963277665.1). Classification (NCBI taxonomy): domain Eukaryota; kingdom Viridiplantae; phylum Streptophyta; class Magnoliopsida; order Santalales; family Viscaceae; genus Viscum; species Viscum album. The sequence goes on along the minus strand of OY728137.1, from coordinate 218,878,123 downwards.
TTTTTGTGGTTTCTTAACTTTATCGACTCTAATATAACAAAAAATTTATATTCCCAGACATATGTGGTGTTTGACCCTCCTTTACAGTGTGAGTATCCTCTTTGTGGTGATATTAAAATCCATGAACAAAGCTAGTGAGGTACTGGATTCATATGAAATTATATCAAAAAAAAAAATTCCAAAAAATACATTAGTAAAACATTCATGGAACAATAATATATACTATAGTGTAAAAATTATATGTTCAACCTAATCCTAGAAAAATAATCCTATGAATACAGAAAAATGTTTCTTCTCAGAAAACACACATTACTTCTAATCTACAATGATTCTCCAAATAATCTATGATACTGCTACAAAACAATTCAACACAAAAATAATTCCAAATAATGAAAGAATAAATTCAACAATTGAAAACACTTGTATCTTCATTTCATAATTTGTTGGTTTATAAACATTCTAGGGCCCCTTATTATATGAAATTAAATATTTTTTGGAAATATAAGAGTAAATTAATTAAATATTCCCTAATGTTTTGTAAAAAATACTAAATTCTCCACCTCTATAAGAAACTTATTTTTCCTCTCTCCTATTTAAATCACTCAAAAAAGAACAAAGAATATCTCACCCATTGTAATAAAATATAATTTTTTATTATACCTCTTTCTCAATAATTGTATAGAATATATAAGAATAAACATCATTGAATGAATTACAATCTTTTGAGGATAAAACTAACTTCCAAAAACACTCTCAATTGTTATATTGAATCCTTTTTGATATTTTTTAAATATATATTTTACATTATCTTTTGGGGGAAATATACTCTAATGAGAGGTAACCAAGATCCAACATTTCATTGATGAATTATTGTTTAATATTGATATTATTTGACAATTAATTTTTCCCTTAATTATTAGATAAATATATTATAATTTTACTATCACACCAAACGTCTAGTGGGTATGAATCCTTCACCATAATGTTTTTGAGCTATGATTTTATCAAAATAATATTTTTTGTGGAATGATATGTCACAATAAAAACCAATTATTATAATCTAAATATGAATAAATTTATATTTCTATTGTTTCAAGATACACATATTCCTATAAAAAATCAAAGACCTATATAATTATTATTTTTATCACCAATATATCTTTTCCAATCTTCATTGGTGTATACTAGAAGGAATAATGATGTACCTATATCTAACCTCAAACTATAATCAATAATCCCATTAATTTTCAATAAGATCAATTTAATGAATCTAACATGTGACAACAAAGTCTTGATTTGAAATCATGCATCATGTGTAATCAAATGCATGATATCAATTTTATGGAGTTATGTAAGAATTTAATATACAAATATTACATAAAATTTTATTAATATTTGAATAATCTCATAATAATTAATATCCATGAACCATATATATTGATATTCTTAAGATATTATATACATAGTCAACTTATTTCAAGAAATATGTTGAACATATCCGACAATGTTCTTCTCACATAGAAAATATCCAATTTCAAATATTTCTACATAATCTGGGAAAATTGATATATTATAAGTAGTGATATTAGTTTCAAATTAAAGGGAAATATTAGAGGTATGAATTAATTATTAGATGATATAATTATTAAATAATAAGTTTATAAGAACATGATCATATCTTTTGAATGTTATAACCAATCACTCAATTATCATTAATCTATACTCATGATATAAGTCTTTTTCTAAACCAAATAGATATGTTATAAGAGTATGGAGTCATAGATAATGAATAATGGGAAAAGATAAAATATTTTAAGCATAATATATAAGAATATGAATTATTCATAAGCGTAGAAAATCATTTCTATTGTAAATATTCAATACCAAGACTATACTAGTAGAAATAGACACCTAATGTATTCCCTCCCCATTCCACCATTTCATTAGTCATGGATGTATTCCAAGACTATCATAGAGGAAAGAGTCCCTTACGAAAAGTTTTTCACTTCCTATTTCAAATGATATTATCCAATGAGATTTTAACTATTACTCAATGTATTAGAGGGAAATATAATTCTTTTCCCACCCATTAATTAATGTAAACTATATTTAAATTTTCCACATAATAATAAAAACATTCCTCATATAATAACCTATGAGTATAAGATTATTTTCATATTTAATTCTTCAAAATATAATTAAATAATTATAAATAAAGGGTTTCATAAAATAATCATTAAAACACCCTATTTATTATACATATATTGAAAGAAATTGGGTTGTATAAAATAATCATAACCCAAGTGACACATTAAAATCTATAATGTATGTTGACATAGAAAAATACCAGTAAAAGAGAATTAAAACATTTTATTGAAAAAAGGATTAATTTCCTTTTAATTAAGTATATTTGAAAACAAAAATATGTCTATAATATTTATAAATAAGCTTTATTTGAAAATAATTATGAAAAGTTTCAAAGAAACAATCATAATGGTAAGTGATTTTTTTATGTTTTATATGTTTGATGTGAACAATATTTTCACACTTTTGTACATTGTAAAAAGTGTGTTATACACAAAACAATTGAAAATATTAAATTTTAAAAATTTATATAAATTCAAAGGTATTATAAATAATCTATAAAAAATAGTTATTTATTGAAAAAAATCATAAGTCATCATGAAGGATATGTAAATTGGGGAGAATGATTCCATATGAAAAAGGTATATAAATTGTCATCCTTTATAAAAATATTTTTCTTAATCATTTTAAGTTATAAAAATAATAAAATAATAAAAATACATAAGAATAAGAATCTAAAATATGATAATAATGAAAATTTATTTTAATGATTATGGATTATATAAGTTCCCTCTATGGAAATTTAACATACACAATCTAGAAAATAAATGAGATTGTAAAGTGTACCCTTACGCCAAGTCCCATATTTCATTGTACATATTATAAATTTGTTTATAATAATTATGTATTAATATAATATATATTATAGATTATTATTAATAAATAACACAGAAACAAACACATATATATAATTATATTATAATTTCCAATCACCCTTTCATTAATAACACTTCAATAAAATTAACATTCTGTTGAAAATTAGTCAATTTCTATGAAACATATGGTTTGATGGTTACACTACATGCACATGATCATGGTTTCATAATATAAATAACATTAATTATTTCATAAATTTATATTTATTAATTAAAAATGCTTTTATTACCATTAATAACAAATTTGTATGATATATTAATTACACCACTTCTTGAATATGGTAGTCCATACAAACACAAGTGTGATGTTTTATCTTCTTGATATATAGAAAAAAACAATATTAAATGATAAGTAATTTTTGAATAATAATAATTAAATTATTACTATTACATATGTTAATTAAATCTATCCTTATAACCATCCATGTATAGTGAAAATGAAAATAAAATTGCATTGCTCCATGAAGATAGTAGTCCACACATTCACAAGAGTGACATTATCATTTACCAATTGATGAGAAAAAGATAGAAAATAGATATATCATTAAACTATAAATGTATCATTAAATGAATGATACTAATTACATCATGTTAATATGATTGTAGAATATTTAATACTAGTTTAAGAAGAAAGAAACATTAAAAAGGTCAGTAAGAACATGTACCTCTTCTTTAGGTACCTTCATTTTTAATACACCTTAAAGTTTCTTGAATGTATGTTTTTGGAATTACCAGGACCATGAGGTGATGGATATTGATGTTATCATAATTTGGGAAGAGTTGGATAAAGCTAATGTTATCTATTGGTGTGGATATGTGAGAAGTGATGGTGTACTTTTATAAGTGATGTTAGTGAAAAAATTGTAATATATGAAATTTTATTATAATATATATATATATATATATATATATTTAGAAAGTAAATATTCTCTAAAATTCATAATAATTGAAAAATATTATTAATTTATAAATAAATTCAACAGATAATATTAAATTAATCAATTTGTGTTATTTCAATCATTATATCTTATTCTGTCCCCACATTTAACCTATTAAACCCTTAATAAGGTAAAAAATAATTGTAGCATTATAACTAGTCATTATGTATAATAATTAATATTAAAATATAAAATAGTATCAATTATATTGATTCCAAATATTTAATTTATTTTATAAGATTCTATTACAATATGTGGTTGAAATTCTTTCTGTAGTAAACATGAAAAATTTGAAAAATAATTTTTTAGTTAAAATGAATTTTTCAATAATAATGTGAATTTAATTAAATTATATACCTATTATCTACCATTAGATGAAATTTAATTCATTTTATTTAATAAATTATCATAGAATTAAATTAAAATAATTTTTCAGTAGTGAATAATTTAATTTACTAAGATAACAATACATTATACACATAATATTTTTTTTGTAAAATAACCCTATTAAGATTAAATGATTTACCTTCCTTTATAATTAATTGATAATCAATTTTCTAAGGATTATTAATTTTTTAAATTAAATACCAACATATTTCAGAAATATCACATTTTGAGAGTTATCAAAATACGTAATATATATAAGTACACAAAACATTAAAAAATAAATATTTCAATGTAAATTTAAATTATTTTTATCATTTAAAATTTAATACATTATTCCTATGAACTAATAAATAAGTTTTCATTAAATAAATGTTTTATAATATTTCTCAAAATTACATTATTTATATTAACTCATTCTAATTTAATGACTTGGTGATAACATTAACTTTTAAGAATAGTGTATCACAATTCATTTGGACATGGTTTTCTATGTAAATAATTCTATGAAACACATAAAATTTAATTAAATAGAAGTATATCATAAAATATTAGAGTGCTACATTCCTCCCACCAATATGTATTTATCTCATGATATAATTTCACTCTGATACAAAAAAGTTATGATACTTTAGCCTCTAATCATTCATGTGGTCTCATATGATTTAGTCAAATTAGTTTGGTCACCAAATAATTTTGACCAGTTGAGTCGTGTAACAACATGATTTTTATGAGTTTTTTTAATAACATAAATTTCTTTGATATCTTATGTTAAACAAAACTCTAATATTATGTTGTGTTGCACCAGACATTGAGTTCCATCAAACCACGATATATTATTTATATTATTATTTAAAGGTGTTATTTATAAAATTGTAGTTAAAAATAGAGATTTTAATAGTAACAAACACTTTTAAAATATTATTTATAATGGTTTTATATAATTAAAACATATCAATAGAAAGGTACTTAATTTTTTTACTGGTGTCTTTGGAAAATAATATTTTCTAAACAAGAGTTTTCATTACAATTTGTGAATGAATAGTAAAATTATTTTAACAACTTTTTGAAAATTTATTTTAAAAAATATTATTCATTTTTCAATTAAAAATTTCAAAATTAAATTATGGTTAATTTTTGGGTTTTTTTATAAAATGATTAATTTTTTTTATGAATTTTGGGAAAAAATTATTTTTATTAAAGAATTTCCTTTATTTAAAACATTTGTAGGGTTACAATTTATTTTAAAATGAATATAAAAGTTAAATTAGTTAAATTATATATTTTTTAAAGAATTTAGGTTATTGTAATAATTTTTATGATGAATATTGTTATAATTTTTTTTAAAATATTGAACATTTTTACGTTTGAAAACTACTTTCTTGTCACACGTGCATGATTATTATTAAATTAAATTTGGAAATAAATGTGTATTAAAATTGTAAAAATATATTCCTTATTTGGAATAATCATAATTTTTATAGTCTAATAAGGTCAATTTATTTTTTTGACCACATTTAATAATGGAAAAAATTATTTACCATATTTATGGTAAAAATTGGATAACTAGGATTTAAAATAAAAATACAAGGGTTAATAATTACCCTAATATTTTCTGAGAGCCCATTTTATGACCATATTTAGATTTTATCTTCCCATATTCACACATAAAAAACCCTTTGTATCAGCCAATCCTGGGCCAAATATCTTCTTTACATCCCACCCCATACCCTTGATTCATTTTTGAGATAAAAAAGGATATATAAATGGTATTTGGATAAACATTTTCTAGTTGTATAATGAAGAGGTAATGTTTTTAACTATGAATTTTTGGTTTACTTATTCTTCTAAATCCTTAAAATATTATTCTACAGTGATGATAAAATTGTACCAGTGTATCCAATATATTTATATTTTCTTATTTTAATGACATGACCTACATATATATCATATTATATCAAATGGGATATGAAATCATCCTTCATTTGTACAGAGGACTACCCCTACATGAGTCGATGTAATTAATTTCCCATCACCACCTATCATAGATGGAAATAATGGTAGATTAAATGTATATTTATGATAAATATGATATTATGAAAATTCTATAATTATTATATTACATTTACATTCTTAATCTATATTCCATAGGAATATGATAACATTGTTTGGGTATGTAGAGGACTACCACCCCGTGAAATGATTTGATTCATTCACACATTAAACAGAAGGTAATAAGAATTGGTTTAATGAACATATTTTGTATATGTAAATTAAAAATATTATTTAATTTTAATATAAAATTTAACATTATTCATTTAAATCAGATGATAAAATTGAAATATTGTTCATGTGTACACAACCTACTATATCCATGAATTGTGTGTTTCATTTTCTATCTCTAACTTTTATGGAGTTCTATAAATAAAATTTTAATGAGTATATATGATATTTATGTCATTGTTAAAAATTATTTATTATATATACATGTTCAATGTAATAGTACAAAAGTATTAAAATAAAAAATAACACGAAAACAAAAAAAAATGTTTTAGCTAGAATCGTGACATTAACAAGGAATTGTAAACAATATAGTCATTGAAATGTCATAATTAAATCATATATGGTATAATATACTTAATTTTGGTTAAATAATTGATTTATAAATAAATTATACTAATTATATTGTAATTTTAAATGTTTATAAAGGATGACAAGACTTAATGTAAGGTATTTTTACCCCAAATTTTCTTCTTTGAGACAAATGTTATTTTATGAATCTATCATATTTTATGAGTTTTTTATAATTTAACCTACATATAAAATATCGTGAATATATTTATTATCATTATATTTTAAGAATCATTAAATTTTATCCTTTCATGGGTCTTATGATGCAATATTACCAAAGTTGTAAGGATTTTATTTCGCAATCTCATCATTAATCAAGATTGATAATGATTATACTTCCTATTAATAAATATAATATTGCATCTATCAATAAGGTAATTTATTTAATTCCTTTACAGTTATTTCATAATAATAAAAATTTTCTTTCTATTTTACTCTCTTTATGTACTCACGAGTTAAAGAGAATATTTTTTAGAAAAATAGACCTTTTTATCTCATTGTTTAAAAACACTTTTTATTCAAAAACCACGATTAAAAAAAAATGTTTTAATAATTTTTTGACATTAACCAAATTATTAATTGAAGAAATTATTACCAATTTTTGAATTTTAGAATACTTTATTTAAGTGAATCTTTATGTGGATTCCCAAAACATGTCCCATCTGACATATACAAAAAATGCGAAATGAATATTTGTTTTAACATATACCACATGAGTAGAATTTCTTGATGTTATGAATATAATTTTATTTGAACCTTACTTTATATTATTTCATGTTGATTTTCAATAAAATTTATTTTCAAAAAATGTATTAAATTTTTATTTTTTTAATAAATTACTTTCAATGAAATGATATTTTCATTATGAAACGTTCCTAGTGAATTCTCATTCAAAATCATTTCACATATAAGATGAAATCGTTTGATGATACATATAATTTAAATTGGATATGATCAAATGGTACCATTATTATTATTTCTATAAGTGGTTTATATTTATGTTGACTGGATTTTTATGAATCTATTTTCAATTACATGGGTAATATAATTTTTAAATTATTATGAAGCAAAATTATTTTTTCCATGGGTTATGATTTGATAAAATGATTGAATAATTATGAAACCATTTAATTTTCCATAGTTTATATTATAATGAACTATTTATGATACCCTTTTACGTTCATGTGTTCTGATAAGATGAAGGTGTTATGATATTGTGTAAAATATATTTATGATTTTCATTATGTGATGGGTGAAACCTATATCCCTATCCAACATATTTAGTAAAGATTGATACCTCGAGAGATAAATAGAAATGTAATGGGTTGTGAACCGATTCCATTAAGGAACTATATCTACTACGATATTCTTTGGAGTGATCCTTTTTTTCTACGATGGTATGTGGGGTGAACCCATTCCACTATGATTTCTTGGTAATCAGACTTGAACTACTAATGATAAAAATTCAATGATTATTTATATTCCCAAAATAAATACATTATGATAATATTATAATTTCATAGTTCAGGTTCTTGGAAGGAATTATGATTCCTTCTTTATTTACATACAATATTAGTTCCATGACTCAAGTTTATGATATATGATATGTAGTATATAGTTTTAAAATGTTATTCGCATGTTATCATATCAATATTCTCATGATATGTTGATATCTACTATAGTTACCCTTACTGAGCTTCTGTGCTCAACCATTAATATGTTTCATTTCCCTAGGATGTGATGAATTGTATTATATATGATAATTATAAGAAGGATTCTATTTATGAACAACGTTGTTGGAGTTGACGTAGTTCACTTATTGTCTCATTGTTTTTATTTCAATGATTATAAAAGCACTAGACCTGAAGGATTTTAGTGTTGATCACTAGGTTTTATAATGAATATTAATTTTATTAATATATAATATTTATGTAGGAGAATTTTGGGTCTTTGGAGTTGGTATTATATAATGGTATAGTAACCTTTGGAAAATAGGATGAGAAATGTTTAATTATATCCCTCATGATATGTATATGTATTTGTATACTGGTAAGTCTAAGGATGAGTCAAATGATATTAAAATGTCATGAAATTTTAGTTATAGATAGAGGGAGTGGCTTATATGACATTATATCCTTATCTGGATACAACAAGTATTTTTGGCTCTAGAATAAGAGTATCTAGGAGTTTTAACTCTAGAAAGGGTGTATTGAGATGGACTCGATCATCACCTAGTACCTGATAATGGGATTTACTGCACACCTGGTTGGAAATCATTATGTATATTCATTGGAAATTTATATACTTTTTAAAATCAATCATGAAGATTTTTCATAATGATCATGATTTAAGTACATTAAAACTATGTTTTCATATATTATAATGCAGGTGTCATGACTTAGATATCATTTTAATTTTTTTTCATGATTATATAGATTCCACTATGAATATTATTGCTTCAAATGTGTTTTTTTGTATTTATTCAATGTATAGATCCTAAAGGAACCATGTTTACACCGAGTTCAATGGAAAATGAAATTGGTTTCCTCCTTTTTTCCAAAATAATTATAGGTTCTAGAATGAAAAATCATATTTCTATTCTTTCACAATGTTCAAAATCTATTGAACCTGCTGAAAATATAAATTAGTAATGGAGGGATGAGAATTTTTTGTGTCCTTTGTGAGAAAATGGCCACCTGCCATATATAGATATATTGATCCTCTAGTTACTGAGAAATGTATCAGTACTATATAAAACATTTTTTACATTCACTAGGGTTTTTAATAATAAGTATTTATTTGTGTTGTTTATAATTTATAAAGGAAAAAAGATCAATGGTGGAATCTCATCAATAATAGAATGAAACATGATGAAATCTATTCCATAGAGTGGGTTGAGTTTAAAAACATGTTTTTCAATAAGTACATTCCTTTTATTCTTTATTAAAAATTTATATTTTAATTCCTTGTGATAATGAAGAAGAATGATGAATAAATTTGTACCTTTAAAGGAAATATTATAGGGCTTGTGAGGAACACTTTTTTCATTATCATTAAATATGAAAATAATGTTTATCAATTATTTAGGAGATTAAAACAAAATCTCCAAAGGGTGTTATATATAATGGAATTCATTATCTTTGAATAAATCGTTAGATTTTCTCTAATAGTGGGAAAAAATATTGGAGTTACCCATCAATATAATATTTTTTACAGGAAAGAGAAGTTGAAATTTAGTGGAAAATCTAAAAAACATAGTGATATGAAGATAAATTTTTCTTCATGCCTGATGTGTGGAAGGAAACTTGTAGAAAATCGTGTTAAAGGGACAATTTTATGTGTGTAAAGTAATGTTATCAAGAAATTTAATTCTGAGGTGATGGGATTCAATTATATGAGGATGAAAATAATGGTAAATAAGCAAATAATTCACTACTAACAATCCAATGTTTCAAGAGAAAATATTATTGGCCTTATTCTAACCCATGAACAAATTTTATGGTTAGTGATGATGATTAAAATATGAAACCTATTAATCTAAGAAAATTTTTGATATCTCATGATATCAATATTTCTTATTAGGGGTGTGATAAAAATGTGGTGAAATTTATAATTATCATCTCCTCTATAACATCTAATGTCTCATTTTACTCAGGATCTACCCATTCCTTCATATATGAAGAATTCAGTAGGGGTATCAAGATTCCACCTAAATTATTAGAAGAAGAATTAGCATTGAAACCCCCTAATGGTATGCTGATCACATATAAAGTATACGATTCCTATTATTGACATTTTTGAGAATGTGATTCCTATAAATATTATCATTGATCAACTGGTTGAATGTTCTATTGTATTTGGAATGAATTATAATTCTCTACATAAATCCCACATTAATTACTAAGGAAGGGAAGTAATTTTGGGTACTACAAACCATACAATAATTGTCTATTAGTGTGATAATAAATATGAACTTTTAGTGTAAATAAAATCTATTTTATTCATTTATATTCCTATTTAAGGTGGTTTTTATCATAGTTTTTGGGGAGAAGCTCAACTTTAAAGATTATCATACTGTGTGGGAGTTCATTTATATCATTCCAGATGAGTTTCCTAGGATTATAAAAACATTATGTTTAGTTATCAATAGATTTCATACCTATTTCCATGCATATTTCATAGAATTCCTATTGAATAGATATGAACTAGTTTCACGAATTGAATATGATAATCGAGGAAAACATTGAAAAGGGATCAATTCAGAAATTTGTATCAAAATGGTGTGAAAATATCATTTTTTGTTAAATAAAATTATGGATTTATGAGATTTTTCATTGATTATTGAGAGCTAAATAATAACATGATCAAGGAAAAATATCTTTCTCCCAGTTTTGATGGACTATTTGATCACCAGTGTAGAGATAAATAATTTTACATGATGGAAATTCATTTTGGATATTATAAAATGAGGGTCAATAAGGAGGATATTTCCATGATATAATTTTGTACAATGTATGAAAATAATGAATATATAGATATGAATTTTGGCCTTAATAATACCACTTCTATTTTAAATGGATTTAATGAATAGATTCATTAGATATTACCATGATCATTTTATTGTAGTCATTATATATGATATTTGTATCTATTAAATGTGAATGGAACACCATGAATATCACTTTACAATAGAACTAAAGACACTAAGAAATCCGAAATTGTATGATAAATTAAAAATTGCGAATTTATGTAAAAAGGATTAATTTTTGTGACATTAAATCTCAACAGAGGGTATATTGGTAGATCCATTAAATATGGGGGTTGTGGAATGATAGCATAGATTGAATATAGTGACTATGATCCATAGTTTTCTTTATTTAGCTGGATATTATCTATGGTTTATAGATAATTTATCATGAATATATTATCTAAACACCAAGTTAACATAGAAGGGAGTGATATTCTTCTAGATAGATGAATTTGGGAAAATTACAAGGATTGGAAGAGAATATTAGTTAGAATACCTATGTTTATGTTATCCTATAGTGGAGAACATTTTGAAATCAATATTAATGTATCAAATAAGTTATTGGTATGAACTCTTATGAATAATGAAATACTTATTGATTATGCCTAATGATAATTGAATGATTAAAAGAAAAATTACACAACTCCATATTTATATTTAGATTTAGTATTATTTGCATTAAATATAGAGAGGTAATATCTATTGAGTTGAATGTTTAATCATTATATTCTTCCATTCCGTAGTTTTAGAATTATGAAATACCTTTTTAAATCCTTATTTTACTAACATTGAATACCCTAATTATTTTAGAATGTGTTTTTATAAAATACCTTTCTCAAGTGGGAATATAAATAGTTGATAACTAAATATATATAAATATTTTATTCTTAAAGTCTAATATATCAGACTAACTAATAGTCAGATCCATTAGACTAACTAGTTTAGTATCCATTATATTAACAACTATTCTACCCATCAGACTGATCTAAGTAATATCTATTGGATAAAGCGCAGTTTAGTTCATAAGACTGACCATAATTCATATCATCAAACTGAAAACAGTATAGTCGATCAAGATATCAAAAGTTTATAACCGGATTTTTGAATTATTTTAATGGGATATAATTTATTAGATCTTTGTAATAATTCTTACAAAAAAAATTTGATAGAGGTTTATGTGATGAGATATCATGTGAATATCCTATGAGGCCATCACAAACAAATTTGAGATTTGTGAAAAATATGACCATTGGAGGGATGCCTATAAATAGGAATGAATTCGAGGAGCGAGAAGAATATGAATTTAAAAACCAACACACCTTAGATTTGATATACCTAAAAATATTATTATTAAACAATTTAAATATTCAAATAGTTTTTTGTTCTAAGGAATCCATGTAACTATTTTATATTCATTAGAATAGTTTTTATCATGTATTAATATGTTAGAATCAATCTTGTGACTGAGATATTTTAGGGATGACAAGACTGTTGTTTCTGACCAGGATAATCAAAGGCTTCCATGGTATAATAAGATAAAGTAGTTAACAATCTCTATATGAAGGTATTTCTTATTTATGGAAGACACACATATTTTGATATTCATATTGAGGGATTTCCTGGTGTGAAAAAATAGACTTATATCTATGTTGAAAAATGTGGATATCTTTAGTTAGGATTTCCGACATCCTTACCTATAAAATATATTCAATTATCAAATTTGTATATTCATATAGTAAATCTATTTTATTTGATGTATTTTGAGTCTGATACCTATACTTAGATCATAATATGATTTATGAGTCTGATTACATTAAAAAATGAGTGTAGCATTTTTATATTTTATTAATTATTTAAACTATAAATCACCCCCTAATGTAGCCAATGAATACTTTTAAAATCTAGAAATTTGTATCAAAGTATATTATACTACTTTACAGGTTTTTTTTTCTTTTTAAATATATTTCATGTTTTTAATGTTTTTTATCTTTTGTAAAAAACTATTTGTTAATAATCTCTTATTACACTTACATGTAAATTTTATGACATTTCTTGTTTCTATAATATGGAAGGTTAGAAATTTTTACTCATTAAAAATTTAATCCTAGACAATAATCAATATTTTATATTGTTGATTATTAATACAGAAGATATAGGATGAATAATTTTTTGTAAACACTATCGTTGAAAAAAATTATGTTAACTAGTAATTATAAGATTCTATAAAATGATGTTATTTCTTTTACTAATCAGGAGAAGTTGGAGTGTCTATTTAATTATAGAGTATGGAATCCTATATTATATTATATAAATAAATAAAAAATTTATTCATATATCATCTTTTCATATTGTAAATAGTACTTGTATAAAGTCTAAATTTACCCTCTTTGGGATTTATAATGTAAATAAAACTAGAAGATATAATATTTGAGCTAATTATCATGAATTTTATTTTATACCATATGAAAATTTTACCAAAATACATCAAAGATTTATGAATATTGAAATATTATTTGAAAAAATTATTGAGATCATGAATAGAGAATAAAAATATAAGAGGAATAATCTATATTACAATAAAGTAATTAAAAATTTGACTACAGGTGATCTTATGGTTAATCTTATGCAATATGACGGAATATTAAAATGAGATGCAAAAAATATAATAAATAAGATTGAAGAAGTTTCTTTTGAAATATATTTTTATTCTTTGAATAAAATTTAATCTGATGATGAAGTTATAATGGATTCTAAGAAGAAGAAATTTATAGTTTAATTATATAATAGTTCAACAAAAAATTCTAGATATGAGTTAGGAAATCTCACAAAGTGGATGAATAAAATTGTTAGGAGAGAGTTTTATCAATATATATTAGAAGAATCACAAATTTAGGGGTGAAGAAATTATTCTTCAAAAGATATATGTTAAAAATGTATAATAGCTATGCATATCAGACCTGATTTCCCTAATATTAAAAGGATAGATATGAAGGGAATAAATTCTAATAGTAATTAAAATAATTATTTTAAGTATACAAATAAGAAGAGTCTAAAATCTTCAATTATTTTGGTTTCTAGTGGTGGAAATATTTCTTCTAAAAATTCATGAGATAAAGAAACATCTAGTCATAACAATATCTGATTCTACATAAAAAGTCCCAATTTTAACAAATTCATTAATGATAATGTTTCTAATAAATCTCAAAAAAATCCTACATTAAATGAAAAATACATGGATAATAATGATGATAATAGTTCTATTTCTTCTAATGAAGAATATTAATAATCACATGTGGGTTACACATTACCTAGTTTTAAAGTGATTACTAGATTCATTCAATAACTATAAAATAAGAATTATAAGATTACTAAAAATGATGATGTTTCATAAGAAATACTTGTTAAATAAAACCCAATAATATCTATATTGACTAGTCATTTTTTCTATCAATCCATATAATTAAATAAGTCTAAGTTTATGAAATTATATTATTCAAAATAATATGGAATGATTAATTTAAATAGACTGGTTTAATAAATTATATATAAAAACACTATTCAAATAAAAATCTTTCTAAAGAAAAAAATGTAGTTAAAAAACCAAATACACTAATTTATCATCGGAAAAAGCTATTTTGAAAGTTTAATAATAGAATGTAAATTTTTTAGAACATGTATAATAAAATTATACTGTATAAGTATGCTTTCATAATGGTTTTATCTTATTGAAAACCTATTTTTAAACATAATTAAATTGTTTTAAAATGTGATCAGTTTTTTAAAAACAACTCAATGTTGTGTTCACTAGAAAAATGAATTTTCCTTAAATAAATTCATATAATAAGGATTTCATGAATCATATTTTTCAATAGAGTTATCATTTTTTAAACATAGTAAAGATGAAAAAAAATTATTTCACAAAATTTTACTTTCTAATAATACTAGTACCAAACAGGTTTGGGTTTCGATAATCTTGTACTTTTTTTTCATGGAAAGAATAAATAAACCTATAAATTTTTTTTATGTACATGGATAGTTTCATATCTTGAAACATTATTGGACACCAAAAATTATTCAAGGAGATTATATATATTAAAGATGATATTATTAGATTTTGATATAATTTCCATGGTGAAATAATAAAAATATGTAACATTTTTATTGTTATAAAAGGTATATTTTCAAATGTTTTATTTGTTAGAGTTATTAATAAAAATATTATTAGAATAATAAAATTATGTGTTGAGGGATATCTTGTGATCTTAAATAATTAATAATGTTATTCTCATAGTTCTAAAGATGAGTTTTTTCACTCATCCAATCATCATGAGAATTTCTTCACAGAAAAAATAGATGACCATAGTATCCAAGATCTACCTTGCCTATGTTGAATCGACTATGAATCATGGTTTTAGAATATAATATCATGACATTGTATTTTTTTTACATTAGCTAAAATTTCTATGAAAGGACATGTGGAAGATATATATGAACATTGTATTGATACTGAAAATGATTACAATTGTAACATCCCTGGTAAATAAAGAATAATAAATTTTCATATTTATTAATATTTACGAATTAAATATTAATTTTACTTTAAAGGGGTTTCTATGTTCGATAGCGTACCCGATACACAACAAAGAGTTTCATTGAAATCTTACGTTGCACACTAGTGATAAAATAATATTATTTTAAATGGTAGTTAACACATAGCCGTTGTATTGGCGGGAATGGATAGAAATAACTAAAATATGATTATATATGTTTTTTAAATGTTTTTAAATTTATCTAATAAAAGATAAAGGCTTAAAATACGGAAAGAATTCAATTTTAGGCATATATACCTTAATTTTCACTAAAGGTTCACTTATCACCTTTTGATGGTGAAAAGTCATTAAATATAGTTTTTTTCACTATTATACATTATATTAGACCAAATAAAACTTGTTTTTTGAATCGGGACATCAAAATTTACTTTGTGTAAATTTTTGGTATTTTTCTGATAAAGTTCATTTTTTAATGAATAGTGAAAAATGTTGTATTTTAATTCAAAACCTCTTTTTAATCTAATTTATTTATATGATTATATTACCCTTTGAATTTGTTTTAAAGTGAAATTAGAATATATTTTTACTATTTAATCCATTAGTGGCCGTTGGAATTAATTTCACTTTGAAATTGGACTTAAACTAGTGTCAATCTTTTGATACTTATTATTTCATAAAAACACACTATTTGCTCTGACAGCGGGAATTAATTATTAAATTAATTAATGCAATTTATATGTTTTGAATTTTGTAAAATGGACTTCATTTTTGAATTCGGAATATCAAATATAGCTTAGGGTGAAGTTTTGATATTTTTCTGATTTTTTTTTTGATGAATAGTGAAACCACTAAGTGGTAGTTAAAGAAACTGATTTTTCATTTAAATGAAACTTTTCCACTTCTGTGTTTTGAATTTCAAAAATCCAACATGCATGTTTGTCATTAAGAAGTAAAATTTGGTTCAATGGGATTAAAATATTTTTTTGGTGAATAGTAACTTTTAAGTTTTTAATCGCAATTAGTGGTAATTAGTGTAGTTTAAGGTAAAAATAATGTTTTAATAATATGAAATGACCTAGACACATGTCCTAACCTTATTTTATGTGTCATGTCCGACCAAGAAAATCCATGGGTCAACTTGGGGACCCCATGGAGCCACTTTGGTAGGAAAATAAAATTAAAAAAATTTTATTTAAAGTTAAAATAAAAATGTCACAAACATGAGTTGTTTTACTAAAAAAATTATTAAATGGGGTTATAAAAGTCATATTTTTAACTATAAATATTAATTAGAAATATAAAAATATTTCCTACATCATGATAGTTTTTTTATTATTTTTAGACATTGAATAAATTAAATTATTTATGACACCATGATGATGCAGTGATTACCTCATTATTTAACGATTTAAATAAAATTAAAAAATAATGTAAAATATAAGACATAAACTTGTCAAAAACCTATTGGATTGGTATATTTAAAACCCTTATCACCTTATCCTTGAATTATATCAATGTGGGACCTTTTAAATCTGAAACTCATTTTAAAATAAAGTAACATTTCTTTACTTTCCAAGAGTGCCCCTCCTCTCCTCTTATAAAAGGCCCCCACCTCTACCACCTTACCCACACTTCCAAAGCCTTTGGCTCGACAAAACCCTGCCCATTTTGTCTCTCCACATCCCTCTATAACTTCTAGAAGCCTCACATTGGTCATAAGTTTTCCCAAGGAAGCCTTTGAGCTCAAATCTAAGAGAGTTACATGATTTTAAGGCAATGTCTTCACTTGTGTTCTTTTATTTTATTTTGCTTCTCCAACCCCCTAAAATATTTTTATTCATTTCTTTTGTAACAAATAAAATATCTTCAATATACTAGGATGTTTTTATAAGAAGCATTCGAGCTACACTTACACACACCTACATCTAATGGTTAAAGAACATACTGTTTCTGTGGTTAGTGAATTTATGCCTCACGAAACGATGATTGTTCAATCTTCTTTTAACACCTTTAATGGTGTCCATTAAGATTTAACTCTACTTATATATGATATATATTATGTTTATGTTTTCCTTATGCTTCTGTATTTTTCATTTGTGGTATACCTTTATGTATTCCATTATGGGTATACACGATATCTTCATTTTAGGAAGTGCGGACTACCGCCCCCTCAAAGTGATTTGATTCGTTAATGCCATACATGGGACGTATAAAGGATGGATTTAATGATATTATATATGATATTATACTTTAATTATAATATACCTTTATATCATTATGATTTCACTCCATTAAAGTATTAGATAGAAATGAAAGTAGCGTTCATGCGTACGTACGGCTTACCGTCTCCATGAACGGTGCATTTCATTTCTTATCCACTAATGTAATTTACTATTATAAGTACATATATATAATGGATATATATGATGTATGTTACATCAAAGTGATGAATATAATTCTGGAATTAAAATATACATACCTCTCATTTGGTTTTAATTCCATTAATATGACATAGAAATGAAAGTAGCGTTCATGCGTACGTACGGCTTACCGTCTCCATGAACGGTGCATTTCATTTATTACCTATCAATGATTATGTAATATTATAATTACATGTATATTATGGATATATATGATATATATGATATCCAAATCATGAATATCATTTTGGATATAATGAACCTTTGACCACACAAACAACATGTAATTCTAAGAAGTCCACTTTCGACTTAAGAACCAAATATCGACAAAAGAAACATTATTAACTTAAATGATTACATAATGTTTATAACAAGGAAATAAGTGATATAAAAGGAATAATGAACTTGAAAAAGGTTCTTAAGAAATTAGAAATTAACTCAAGTTTATTATTCAGGACGTTAAATAACGATCGAGTCAATTCGGACTCGAGGTAAGGGACTTCATCTCAATCTCCTTTCATTGAAGAATATTTTGTTTTATACACAACATTCCTTTATACGGTGTATAAAACCCTTTTACTTTTACTTTTATACAAAAGGAATCTTTTTCTACGAAGCGTTTTACTAAACGACAAAAATGAATGTTTCTTTTAACGTACGCGGTGACAACGACCTTTTCCACCACCGCGAGTATTATTTGTTCTTTGGCTTCCTCAACAAGCCGTGATGTTTTCAAAATGAAATAAATACCATATACTCTTTTATGTATTTTGGTATTGAAAATGGTTTTTATAATGGATTTGTTATGTCAATATATTTGAGTGATATATTGTGATCAAAGTGTGTAAATGTTTTCTTTCCATTATATTTGTTTTATGTCTTATGATTTTATAATGGTACTTGGACATTGGACGGGTGGTTACATGATAAACCATATAACGAGTGGTGCCGTGAATACCGGGACGGGTGGTTACGTTATAACCTCCAATGCATTGGGTATGGAAGTCGGTCGTATGACTATTCCATTAAGTGATATGTGTGGAAGTCAACCGTATGGTTATTCCATTTAAGTATGTTTATGTCCCAAGTTACCTTTATATGTTATGTGATATTTATATGGGTTTTATGGTAATATTTTGGTTACAAAAGGGTAAGTAATGATCTTTTATTCAGTGAAGATTTTTTACTACTTCATAAAGGTGAAAAGTATTATTTTGATAAAGTATACATGGTTTACTTGTTGTTTTGATAAACTAACAGTTTTCATTCTTTGTGTATCACTTACTGAGCTTTTTATACTCACCCCACGTTTTTGAAATGTTTTTCACAGGACTTAATGTGGAATAGGGTCAAGGATGGGATCAAGGAAAAGTCATGCTATCTAAAACATGGAACTAGACATGTTTCTTTTTAAGTGTTTTATTCTATGGAAACTTAGTATAAGTGTCTACTTTTTAATATTTTGAGATGTAATAGTTATGTCCTAATTCTATAAAACTCTAAACCTGAAAAGATCCTCAATGTAAATTATTCATTTAATTCAATATTAAGTAAGGTTTAAGGTTGGGGCCTTATAGTTGGTATCAAAGGTCGGTTTAGACAACTTTAGGAGTTAGAAAAGTGTTAAATTATAATTTAATTTATGGTATGATTGAAATAATATAGAATTTAAAGATTACCATGTTGCTTCGACTAAGATATTTTTGTGTTCATAATGGTTTTCCGCAGAGGAAGAAAAGCAACTATGTTGGGACAACATCGGGAGGAAGACAACCTTCCAAATCAGCAACCTGAGATGGTCGGAATCAGAACTGAACATTTTGTTGCAGTGATAGCATAGTTGACTCAGGCTATAAATGGTGGTGGTATCCATGCACGAGATCAGCCAGATCAACCACAGAGGAACATGTCAGTGGTGGAACATTTCATGAGGCAACATCCCCCATCATTCAGAGGATCATCTTACCCTGTGGAAGCTGAAGGGTGGATTAAAGCACTGTAGAAGATTTTTGATGTCATGGGGTGTTCAGAACATCAAAAGGTTAGTCTTTCTATTTACTGTTTTGAAGGTGAAGCTGATCAGTGGTGGTCTATGGTGAAAAATATCAGGGATAGTGATGAGATTGATGATCTTCACTGGGACGAATTCAAAGGTATATTTCTTGAGAAATATTTTCCTATGGTGGTTCGTCTTAGGATGGAAAAACATTTCCTAGAATTGAGGCAGGAGGATGATTCAGTGGCTGCTTATGAAGCAAAGTTCACTCGATTAGCAAGGTATGCTCCAAACTTCATACGAGATCTTGATAGTAAAATAAACCGTTTTTACTCAGGGTTAAAGCCAAATTATCGATGGTCTTTAGCTTCTCGTGAGTTCAAAATTTATGAAAAACTTTTTCGATGTGTGGAGAAGGTGGAAATGGAATTTGCTGACGATCAGGTGTTCTTTGACAAACGACAGAATAAGAGGTCCAGTTGGTAGGAAAAGGGGAAGAATTCATCAAATAAGCAAGGAGGTAAGAAAACCAAATATCCATCCTGTGAGAAGAGTGGTAAAATGAATCCTGGAGAATGTTTATTCAAGTCTGGAAAGTGCTTTCAGTGTGGTAAGTCAGGTCATATTGCTCGTAACTGTAAGGAAGATGATCAAGCAGGCAATGAAAAGTCAGCGGTAAGATGTTTTAAGTGTAATGAAATGGTTCATTATGAAAATGAGTATCTAATGAAGAACTCAACTGAGGGAAAGCATCCAGACTATAAGCAGAAAGGGGTGGTGAAATCCTTTGCAACTACTTCAGAAGACGTTGGGCCATCGAATGAAGTAGTATCAGGTACACTGTTTGTTTGTTCAGATTATGCCAATGTGTTGTTTGATTCAGGGTCTACACATTCTTTCATTTATGAGAAGTTTTCTAGTAAATTGAAAATTACATCTCAAGATATGAATCCTGAACTTATGGTAAAAACACCCAGAGGGAACGTTGAGACAAAAAGGAATTATAAGAACCTTCCTATCCTTATGTGCAGAAAGAATCTAGCAGCAAACCTTATTGTTTTTCCTCTAGTAGAGTTTGATGTTATTTTGGGCATGGATTGGCTTTCTGTTTATCATGATAAGATTGACATTAGAGCTAAAATGGTTTCTTTTCAGAAATATTTTCAGTTTGTGTACAAGAATGAACCCTTGTTTTTGATAACATATCAGGAAGTTGAGAAACTAGTAAAAGATGGAAATGAATGTTACCTTGCACATATTGTTGAAAATAAAAGAACTGTTTAGATTAATGATATGCCAGTGGTAAATGAGTATCTTGATGTTTTTCCTGATGAGTTTCCTGGCATTATTCATGATAGGGAAGTTGAATTTACTGTTGACTTAGTTCCTGATTCTAATCCAATTTCAAAACCCCCTTATAGAATGGCTCAAGTTAAACTTTTAGAGTTAAATAAGCAATTGCAGGAGTTATTAGATAAAGGTTTCATTCGACCTAGCACATCACCATGGGGTTCTCCTGTATTGTTTGTTAAAAATAAAGATGGTTCAATGAGACTTTGCATTGATTATAGAGCCTTGAATAATATCACTGTTAAGAAAAAGTATCCTTTGCCTCATATCGATGATTTGTTTGATCAGCTCCAGGGAGATCAGTATTTTTCGAAGATTGACTTGAGGTCGGGGTACCATCAGTTGAAAGTAAAAGAAGCAGATGTTCCGAAGACTGCGTTCCGTACTAGATATGGCCATTATGAATTTGTAGTTATGCCTTTTGGGTTAACCAATGCACCTACTGTATTCATGGACCTTATGAATAGAATTTTCCATGAGTTCTTAGATAAGTTTGTGGTTGTTTTCATTGATGATATTTTGGTGTTTTCTAAAACTAAAGAGGAGCATGAAAGTCATTTAAGGGTTATCTTACAAACCTTAAAAGAAAAGAAACTGTATGGAAAATTCAGCAAGTGTGAGTTTTGGTTACAACAAATTTCTTTCCTGGGTCACATTGTTTCAAAAAATGGCATAACTGTTGATCCTGCTGAAAAAAAAGTTGTTGAAGAATGGCCAAGACCCACAAATATAACTAAGATCCGTAGTTTCCTTGGTTTGGCAGATTACTACCGAAGGTTTTTTGAAAATTTTTCACGGTTATCTAGTCCAATTACTAAGCTAACTCGGAAGGGTGTTAAGTTTATCTGGACAAAATAATGTGATGATTGTTTTCAGGAGTTGAAAAGAAGATTGGTGAATGCTTCAATTTTGGAACTTCCTTCCAGGAATGGTGAGTTTGTTATCTACAGTGATGCTTCGTTGAAGGGAATTGGTTGTGTCCTTATGCATAATTATCAGGTAAATACATATTCTTCACTTCAGTTGAAAACTCATGAGGTAAATTACCCTACACATGACTTGGAATTAGCTGCTGTTGTTTTTTCTCTAAAAATATGGAGGCATCATTTGTATGGAGAAAAGTGTGAAATATATACTGATCACAAAATTTTAAAGTATATATTCACTCAGAAAGAATTGAACATGAGACAGAGGAGATGGATGGAATTAATCAAGGATTATGATTGTACAATTCATTACCATCTGGGAAAAGAAAATAAAGTGTCCGATGCTTTGAGTCGAAAAAGTAATGATTCATTAACCATGCTACGTTTGGAATGAGATCCTTTGGTTTTTGATTGGATGAACTTTGGAATAGAAGTTGTTGGTGCAGGAAGTTCTTCTATTTTGTTTCAGGTATCAGTGAGATCATCCCTATCAGATAGAATTAAGCAAGCACAGAGGGAAGACAGTGAGTTGTAGAAAAAGGTAGAGCTGGTTCAGAAGGGTAAGTTGCCTGAATTAAACATTGATAATGATTGTGTTTTGAGGTTTGGGAAGAGATTATGTGTCCCTAGTGATTCAAAGTTGAAGAATGAGTTGTTATGTGAGGCTCATAGTTCCCCGTTTTCAGTTTATCCTGGCAGTACTAAGATGTATAGGGATCTGCGGGAGTATTACTGGTGGGATGGAATGAAAAGAGATATTGCTGATTTTACTATGAAGTGTTTGACATGTCAACAGGTTAAAGAAGATCGGCAGTTACCGAAAGGGATGCTTCAGCCTTTACTAGTGCCAGAGTGGAAATGGGAGAATATATCCATGGACTTCGTTGTGGGATTTCCAAAGACACCTCGAGGTAATAATGCAATCTGGGTTATTGTTGATCGCTTGACTAAATCTTCTCATTTCCTTGCTATACGAGATACTTTTTTCCCTAGATCAACTTTACCGTTTGTATCTTAAAGAGAGAGTCAGGTTACATGGAGTTCCTCTCTCCATTGTATCTGAAAATGATCCGAGGTTCACTTCTAACTTTTGGAAAGGCCTTCAGAAGTCGTTGGGTACTGAATTAAATTTTAGTACAGCTTTTCATCCTCAATCAGATGGGCAGTCAGAATGAACAATTCAGACTTTGGAGGATATGCTACGAGCTTACTCTATGGATTATCAGGGAAGTTGGGACCAACATATTTATTTGGTTGAGTTTTCTTATAATAACAGTTTTCATTCCAGTATACAGATGGCACCATTTGAGGCATTATATGGGAAGCGATGTCGAACTCCAGCTTTTTGGGATGAAGTGGGTGAAAGGAAGCTGATGGGACCAGAATTGGTAGAAGAGATGGTAGAAAAAGTTCAGTTGATTCAGAAACACATGAGAACAGCTCAGAGTAGACAGAAAAGTTATGCAAATAACTAGAGGAAGGATCAATATTTTGAGGTAGGTGATCATGTTTTTCTCAAGGTTTCTCTATAGAAAAGTGTGATGTGATTTGGTAAGAAAGGAAAGCTGAGTCCAAGGTTCATTGGACCATATGAAATTCTGGAGAGAGTTGGATCAGTTGCATACAGAGTGGCATTACCTCCGAGTTTATCTCAGGTACACAATGTTTTTCATGTTTTGATGTTGACAAAGTATATGCTAGATCCATCTCATGTTTTGAGTCCAGTGGTAGTTCAGCTGGAAGAGAACCTATCTTATGAAGAACATCCGGTCCAAATTCTTGACCATAGGGAGCAAGTGTTACGTAATAAGGTGATTCACCAGGTAAAGGTTTTGTGAAAAAACCATATGGTTGAAGAGGAAACGTGGGAATCTGAAAATGCTATGAGGGATAAATACCCCCACTAATTTTGATAAGTGAATAAAATTACGAGGATGCAATTCCCAAAAGGGGGGAAGGATGTAACATCCCAGGTAAATAAAGAATAATAAATTTTTATATTTATTAATATTTATGAATTAAATATCAATTTTAATTTAAAGGGGTTGCTATGTTCGATAGCGTACCCGATACGCAACAAAGAGTTTCATTGAAATCTTACGTTGCATACTAGTGATAAAATAATATTATTTTAAATGGTAGTTAACACATAGTCGTTGTATTGGCAGGAATGGATAGAAATAACTAAAATATGATTATATATGTTTTTTAAATGTTTTTACATTTATCTAATAAAAGATAAAAGGCTTAAAATACGGAAAGAATTTAATTTTAGGCATATATACCTTAATTTTCACTAAAGGTTCACTTATCGCCTTTTGATGGCGAACCGTCATTAAATATAGTTTTGTTCACTCTTATACATTCTATTGGACCAAATAAAACTCTTATTTAGAATCGGGACATCAAAATTTACTTTGTGTAATTTTTTTGGTATTTTTCCGATAAAGTTCATTTTTTAATGAATAGTGAAAAATATTGTATTTTAATTCAAAACCTATTTTTAATCTAATTTATTTATATAATTAGATTACCCTTTTAATTGGTTTTAAAGTTAAATTAGAATATATTTTTACCATTTAATCCATTAGTGGCCGTTGGAATTAATTTCACTTTGAAATCGGACTTAAACTAGTGTCAATCTTTTGATACTTATTGTTTCATAAAAACACGCTATTTGCTCTGACAGCGGGAATTAATTATTAAATTAATTAATGCAACTTATATGTTTTGAATTTTTGTAAAATGGACTTCATTTTTGAATTCGGAATATCAAATATAGCTTAGGGTGAAGTTTTGATATTTTTCTGAAAAACTTCAATTTTTGATGAATAGAGAAACCACTAAGTGGTAGTTAAAGAAACTGATTTTTCGTTTAAATGAAACTTTTCCACTTCTGTGTTTTGAATTTCAAAAATCCGACATACATGGTTTTCATTAAGAAGTAAAATGTGGTTCAATGGTATTAAAATAATTTTTTGGTGAATAGTAACTTTTAAGTTTTTAATCGCGATTAGTGGTAATTAGTGTAGTTTAAGGTAAAAATAATGTTTTAATAATATGAAATGACCTAGACACATGTCCTACACTTATTGGATGTGTCATGGCCGACCAAGAAAATCCATGGGTCAACTTGGGGACCCCATGGAGCCACTTTGGTAGGAAAATGAAATTAAAAACTTTTTATTTAAAGTTAAAATAAAAATGTCACAAACATGAGTTGTTTTACTAAAACAATTATTAAATGGGGTTATACAAGTCAGATTTTTGACTATAAATATTAATTATAAAGATAAAAAGATTTCATACATCATTATTTTTTTTATAATTTTTAGACATTGAATAAATTAAATTATTTATGACACCATGATGATGCAGCGATTACCTCATTATTTAAGGATTTAAATAAAATTAAAAGATAATGTAAACTCTAAGACTTAAACTTGTCAAAAACCTATTGGATCGGTATATTTATAACCCTTATCACCTTATCCTCGAATTATATCAATGTGGTACCTTTTAAATCCGAAACCCATTTTAAAATAAAGTAACATTTCTTTACTTTCCAAGAGTGCCCCTCCTCTCCTCTTATAAAAGGCCCCCACCTCTACCACCTTACCCACACTTCCAAAGCCTTTGGCTCAGCCACACCCTTCCCATTTTTTCTCTCCACATCCCTCTCTAACTTCTATAAGCCTCACTTTGGGCAGAAGTCTTCACAAGGAATCCGTTGAGCTCAAATCTAAGAGAGTTACCCGATTTTAAGGTAATGTCTTCACTTGTGTTCTTTTGTTTTATTTTGCTTCTCCAACCCCCTAAACTATTTTTATTCATTTATTTTGTAACAAATCCAGTATCTTCAATATACTAGTATGTTTTTATAAGAAGAATTCGAGCTACACTTACACACACCTACATCTAATGGTTAAAGAACATACTGTTTCTGTGGTTGTCGAATTTCTGCCTCACGAAACGATGATTGTTCAATCTTCTTTTAACACCTTTAATGGTGGACATTAAGATTTAACTCTATTTATATATGATATATATTATGTTTATGTTTTCCTTATTCTTTTGTATTTTTCATTTGTGGTATACCTTTTTGGCTTCCATTATGGGTATACGCGATATATTCATTTTAGGAAGTGCGGACTACCGCCCCCTCAAAGTGATTTGATTCGTTAATGCCATACATGGGACGTATAAAGGATGGATTTAATGATATTATATATGATATTATACTGGAATTATAATATAACTTTATATCATTATGATTTCACTCCATTAAAGTATGAGATAGAAATTAAAGTAGCGTTCATGCGTATGCACGGCTTACCGTCTCCATGAATGATGCATTTCATTTCTTATCCACAAATGTAATGTACTATTATAAGTACATATATATAATGGATATATATGATGTATGTTACATCAAAGTGATGAATATAATTCTGGAATTAAAATATACATACCTCTCATTTAGTTTTAATTCCATTAATATGACATAGAAATGAAAGTAGCGTTCATGCGTACGTACGGCTTACCGTCTCCATGAACGGTGCATTTCATTTCATACCTATAAATGATTATGTAATATTATAATTACATGTATATTCTGGATATATATGATATATATGATATCCAAATCATGAAAATAATTTTGGATATAATGAACCTTTGACCACATGAACAACATGGAATTCTAAGAAGTCCACTTTCGACTTAAGAACCAAATATCGACAAAAAAACATTATTAAATTAAATGATTACATAATGTTTATAACAAGGCAATAAGTGATATAAAAGGAATAATGAACTTGAAAAATGTTCTTAAGCAAGTAGAAATTAACTCAAGTTTATTATTCAAGACGTTAAAGAACGATCGAGTCAAGTCGGACCCGAGGTAAGAGGCTTCATCTCAATCTCCTTTCATTGAGGCATATTTTGTTTTATACACAACTTTCCTTTATATGGTGTATAAACCCCTTTTATTTTTACTTTTATACAAAAGGAATATTTTTCTATGAAACTTTTTACTAAACAAAAAAAAGGAATGTTTCTTTTAACGTATGCGGTGACAACGACCTTTTCCGCCGCCGCGAGTATTATTTGGTCTTTGGCTTCCTCAACAAGCCATGATGCTTTAAAAATGAAATAAATACCATATACTCTTTTATGTATTTTGGTATTGAAAATGGTTTTTATAATGGATTTGTTATGTCAATATATTTGAGTGATATATTGTGATCAAAGTGTGGAAATGTTTTCTTTCCATTATATTTGTTTTATGTCTTATGATTTTATAATGGTACTTGGACATTAGATGGGTGGTTACATGATAAACCATATGACGGGTGGTGCCGTGAATACCAGGATGGGTGGTTACGTTATAACCTTCAATGCATTGGGTATGGAATTCGGCGGTATGGCTATTCCATTAAGTGATATGTGTGGAAGTCGACCGTATGGTTATTCCATTTAAGTATGTTTATGTCCCAAGTTACCTTTATATGTTATGTGATATTTATATGGGTTTTATGGTAATATTTTGGTTAAAAAAGTGTAAGTAATGATATTTTATTCAGTGAAGAGTTTTTACTACTTCATAAAGGTGAAAAGTATTACTTTTATAAAGTATACATGGTTTACTTGTTGTTTTGATAAACTAACAGTTTTCATTCTTTGTGTATCCCTTACTGAGCTTTTTATGCTCACCCCACATTTTTGAAATGTTTTTCACAGGACTTAATGTGGAATAGGGTCAAGTATGGGATCAAGGAAAAGTCATGCTATCTAAAACATGGAACTAGACATGTTTCTTTTTAAGAGTTTTATTCTATGGAAACTTAGTAGAAGTGTCTACTTTGTAATCTTTTGAGATGTAATAGTTATGTCCTAATTCTCTAAAACTCTAAACTTGAAAAGATCCTCAATGTGAATTATTCATTTAATTCAATATTAAGTAAGGTTTAAGGTCGATAATCCTTTTAAATTTTGAAAGAAAAACACGTCATGTTTTAAATCTATTAGTAAAGACTCAATTAATGATGCTTCAATTTTATTTGACATGGACATGTTTTTTCCTTCTCAAACTGAGAGTGTTAGTTCAAAATATTATGTTTGTGTTTCAGTTTATTATTATAGTACATATACATGGGTCTATCTTCTAGAAAATATTACTCAATAATTTATTTGGTTTAAATTTTTTTTGACCGTTTTAGAAATGATAAAAAAATCATTCATAAATATTATTAGTGATATTGGTCTGGATTTCTTAAACTTGGATTTCAATAATTTTTGGTTCTAAAAGAGGAATTAGACATAGTATTTTTTTAACCTATAATCCCAATGAAAAATGGTGTTCTAAAAAGAGGAAATAGAAATCTTCAATAGATTACTATATTAAATAAAAATGAATAATCAGTTCCTATAAATTTTTAGTAATGTGTTTAATAATATAACTAGAGTTTTAATAATGCATTTTATTAATAATACTGCTTATCAGTTGTGGACCGAACTAAAACCAAAACATTCTAAGTTCAATGTTTTTGGATGAAAATTATTAAATTTGAATACTAAATATAACTTACATAATTTTCACCAAAAATATGTTGAAGGAGTTTTTTATGTTTATTACACAATTAGAAAGGCATATAAAGTCTTTAAAAACAATACATGTATTGTTTAGGAAGTAGTATATGTTCTGTTTTTTAAAACATATCCCTTTACATGCCAATAATCTCAACACACATCGTCTTATGTTATTTCAAAAAATAAGTCTCAACATATGTTGGAATGTTCTTATAATGAGAAAAAAACTGAATAAATTATTTCGAATGTTATACTTTAGTAATTATTTCAAACTGGTGTTGAATAATAGAATTTATTAAAGCCAATAATCAAGTTTCTTCTTAGTAATGACACTACTTATAAAATCGTTGGTGATGTAGACAAGTATCTTATATCTAGAATTTCTTTATGAAATAAAAGCCATAATTTTTCATTTTATCACAATTAAAATACAATACTCCAAATGAAAATATAAGTGTTAGTGATTGGATTAAATAAAATATTGTTGAACTCAATGAAATTTACTAGAATCAAGTTTGAAATTTTATTGAACTACTTGTTGATAGTTACACAATTTATGTAAAATGGGGATTTCAGGAAAAATAATTATGAAAAGGGAATAATAGTTATAAAAAGCTATTTTTCTTACAAATGTATATAATAAACACTAGGGAATAGATTATGAAAAAATATAAATTGGTATAAATACATTAAGATATTCATAAACTTCTATCATATGCAACATTCAAAAATTTCAATCCATTTCAAATGTAAGTGAATTCTGTATTTCCTAATGGATATGTATAGGAATAATTTTATGTAGAAAAAAAGATAGAATTGAAAATATAAAATATCAAAAAATATATATTTAAATATAATAAGGAACATTAAATATTTAAATAAGAACCAAGATTCTTGTATTATATGTTTAGTGGATTTTGGTTATAACAAAACTTGTTAAGGGAGATACTAATCCAATACTTTTTTATAAAGGAATATTCTAAATACACCATCATAACTCAAATTAATATGGATTACATTATATATTAATGAACTAAAATATTATTAATACATTAATTTATTAATATAATTAAAATTTATTTTCAAATGAGCATCATATGAGAGATTAATTGTTTTCAGTGTTTTCATATTTCATAAAAACTATAATGATATTTTATATCTCAGCATAATAATATAAAATATCTTCTTATAAAAATAGGATAATATAGGGTTAAAATATTTATTACTTTCATTAGAACCTCAAATACCTTAGATATTGATGAAACTATGAAATCAATGGATCAAATGATCCATAAAGTAATGATTGGATGTTTACCATACATAATATATATTTTTCAAAATTTAATTTCTTTTGTATTCTTATTTGAATGATATTAATAAAATCAAATATTTTCCCACCCTAATGATATTAAACTATTTTTTTGTTATCTTAAGTGAACTATGGATTAATTATTTCTTATTCTTCTATAAATTATCTTGAATTATAATGTTTTTTTAAATGATGAATTTGGAAGATGTAAAATGGATAGAAAATTCAAATTCATAAAATTCCATTTCTTAGGAAGATATTTTGTTTCCTTTTATTTTGAGAAGAAAAAATCATTATCATTTTCTACATTGGATGTCAAATTTTTTGTATCAAGAATTTCTTGTGATCATTTTTTTGGATATAACACACAATCACTTACCGTGGCATTTGTTATAGTAAAACTAAAATATTTATTGATAAACCAAGTTCTATTTATTTAAGTAAAAACCCAACCCAACACACACGATAATAAAAATATATATAAGACATCATTTACTTCATGATCACATACTAAAATAAGATATCATTTTATAAATCATTATAATGCAGGAAAAATTGATGATATTTTTACAAAACACCTATCTTCCAATTGATTTCAGTAAATTTTAAAATAATAGGAGTGGTCAATATCAATTGATAATTAATATATTCATCTTGTTTAAATTTCACCATAAATTAATGAAATACTTCTCAAATGGGGTGTACAAATGTTGTGGTTTTCGAAAAACTTTTGTATTCTTAACTTCAAATTCACCATAATCATATTTTTTACTAAAATTTTTAAGAATCATAATTCCTAATAAAATTATAAATATAAAAACTCTTAATAAAATGTTTCAAATGATATTTTTTACAATGATTATTAGATTCATTTTGATTTAGAAAATAAAAATAAGAATATGTTTCTAAAAAATATTTTATACCAAAAACTAAAATTATTCTCCACGATATATTTTTAAAAATAATTTAGTTTTTCATTCTCCCTTACTTGAATCTTATAATTGTTTATTTCATAATTCTTACTATTAAAAGCTATTATTTTTTAAAAATAGTTTATCTATTTTTTAAATAATAAAAATATTCAGTCATATAGTACTATTTTCATAAAAAATGTAAAGAGTTTAGACTATACATTTAACAACACAAATATTAATCTCTACTACTAGATCAGATTAGGGCTTTACTCTGAACCATCACACTTCTTGAATATGAATGGTCATCCCCCATATAAAATATTGAAGGGAGTGGGTCAACACATACCACATTTATTTCTTGTAATTTTATCTTGTCTCTTAGATCTTATTTTTATTCTCAATCTCAAAAGTGTTTCATTAGTACTATCTATTACTTTAGTAAAATTATTTCTTCATGGAATCAACATCAGTAAAATGGCATCTTCTGATGATTTTTTCAATGCTATATTTTTTAAAGTAATGATAGTTAATGAAATCATGATATGATAAATTTAATTATATTTTAAAATGAGTTATAATTCTTCAAGGATGGGAAAATATTTGAGTATAAAAATATGATTTTTATCTATGTTATTAATATGTTGTTAAAAAATTCAATTCATTGGTAGAATTTACTATTCAATATTACTTGGAATTAATTTTTTTCAATTTTTGTGGTTAGAGTTTAAAATTACCAATTCATAAAGTCACAGACTTGATGGATGTTCTATTGAATGGAGTGTATTATCTTCAATTTAAAAAGAATATAGAGAATATAGGATTCTATAAAAAATATAAAGAATAATCATCTTTTATAATTTCTTATGAGAAGGTAATAAAATTATATCTTTTGAATCTGAATGAAATTGATGTTAATTTTTTGATGTAAGTTAATTTTATTCCAAGAAAAGGAGATAGAGATATAATAAATGTTATTGAAATCTTCATATTGGATTTTTTAATCAATATGATGAAGCAAAAATTGGCCAATATTTTTTCCTTATATATTTATTTAATTAATAAATAATCTATGAAATTGATATATATTATGTTTCCATTTTACATAATTAAAAATATTAGATAATTATATGGAAGTTATGAAGATAAATAATTAGGATTTTGTGGTTTGAGAAAAGTTATCATTAGTTTGAGAAGAAACCATGAAAAAGATATAGTCAATCTGGAATCCAAACAAGATAATGTTTGTAGAAAAATCAAACAATTTTGGAATTGATACTTAAGAAGTTTAACATAAAGAATAAAAAAAGGAATAAGAAAATGGATTCCTATACTTCAAAGTAATAAAATAAATTGAAAACACTATCTAATGTGGAACTCTTGTTATAATGGAACATAATTCTCATAAAAATCTACGATATCTAGTTTTTGGAAATTATAAATGATAGGAATTATACTTGTGATAAAAACAACCACCAAGAATAAGAATAAGTAAAGGAAATTTTTTTTCATGATATTCATATTGATAAATGACTGATATTATTTGAGAATATTTTTCAAAAAATTATCCTATCAATTTCACTATTATCATCATTTCTACTAGTTCTTAGTTACAAAAATAATTTTATTTCCAATAAGAAATTTTTAGATCCATCAACAAAAATATAATTAGGAACAATTTAATAATTAGTGGTTCAAGCTACAATTATTAAGTAGAAGGGTAAAGAAGTGGAAATTAAAACCCATGTTCAAGAATTAGATCAAAAATCAATTTGTAAAAAAACATATGCATCAGTACAGATGATCAAAAAATGTTTTTATGAACTAAGAGTTAATTGTAAAATGAGATAGAAGAGTAAGAATATGATGAAGAAGACCATAAAGATGAAGAAAAGAATAATGATTATCTTTTGAGTCATTATCATCCTCTACATATTTATCAACTGAATATGATAAAAATCCTCTCTCTAATGTTTATATGTAATAAATTATTAATCCTAAGGAAAAAGATACACAATGGTCCCACATAATTATATTTTAATATACTAATACCAATACAAATGATGATGTAATTAATATTTCAAATGATGTAAATAAAAAGTAAAAATGAATATACCAATGTAAAAACGTGTCTCTATCATATTTTTAAAGATTCATTGGATTTATCTAAAAAATAGTTAATTAATCTAAAAAGGGTATTAAATATATTTTTCAAACATTGTAGTAGATCTCAGATTCAATGGATTATATTTTAAATAGTGAAACCCAATGTATGAAAATTAAAAAATGTATGAATGAGAAATCAATGTATTTGATGTTGATAAAAAATAATTTCTATTAAAATGAAGTTGAGATAAAATGTTTCAAACAATAATCAATTTCATAGGATAAGAAACTTAATCATATTTTCAAATGTTCAAGACCTGTTGATGAAGATTTGGAAGGCCATAATGAATAGTTTTATGATGTTAAGAAAGCATCTTTTGATATTTTATAATCTGTTGAGAAGTTATCATAATTTTTTAGATTGATTGAGGTATGTGGATCAGTTAAATATATTTTTGATATATCATAATCTAGAAATAACTAATTTGAAATAAGATATTCAAAAAATGAATGATCATAATTCTAGAATCTGATATTTTTTAGAGGTGTTTTGGAGGCTAAAAGAATAAGGAATAATAGGTACTCATTTTAAAACCATATAATCAAAATTCCGGTGTCATGTAAGAGGGTATAATGAAGAGTGAGTATATAGATATATAGACTAAGAAGAATCATGAGTATTTATAGAAGATAAAATATATCATCAAGAAGCTGTTCAAGAAAGAATGAACATTTTATTTTTTAACTCTTGATGCGATTATAAATAAATCATTATTATGTAACTTTTATATCAGTGAGTTACTCTCCAAATACATTTTTGGAAAGGTTTCAAATTTTAATATAATGAATGTTCTGTCATTTCTTCTTGGATGATTAATTATTCAAACATATTGGTTTCATACTATACTTTCAAATATTTCAATAATATTTTTTACCTACCCAATTCATTTTTTAAAATCAAATAGTGGGTGAAATTATTAAATGGGTGAAATTTTTTGATTGTGAGATCATATGAAATGGGGGTAATGTGATAAGGTTTATTTTATTATTATTCTTCCAAAATAATGATATTTTCTATCTAATGATTAATGTTTTAAAAAGGGAAGTTATCATGATATGTTGAGTTATGAGTATAAAAGGGGAAATCATTCTTATGAAGAATTTATATGATGTTTTTAAAATGTACAATGTATTTAATTTTTTAAAACCTAATAATTTTTAATTTTATGTGTTTTATTTTTTTTCATAAATGGGCATATTATTGAGTAAATGTTTTATATATTCTTTTTTTGTTTCCTTAGTTTGGAAAATAACAAACATTTTCATAAAACATTATTTTTCTAACTCTGAACATACCACGCATTCTATAATATATTTTATTTTAAAAAATATTTTATATCTAATGTAGAAATAGTTCTTTAGTAAATGATTATAGTTTTTTTAATACTACATTTTGATACATTTGAATGAATATGAGTTTAGTCTATCAGACTGACTAGTTTCTTATCCTTCTAACTGACTAATGCTCTATCTGTCAGGCTGATTGAATTCATGTACATAAGAATAAATGTAGATGACTTCATTGGATAGATGATAGTTTAGTTCATTAGGCTTAAAATAGTAAAATTCATTAGTTTTTCAAAAATTAATAATCATATTTTTGTAATTTTATTTATCAAATAAAATTTATAACATAGTAATGGTGAAATCAAAACTAAAATAGAAGGAGTAGTTTTTTTTGGAACTATCAGGTTATGACCATTTAATGTAATTTCAACCAGCACCATAATTCATGTAAAATATGACTATTTGAGTGAGACCTATAAATAAGTGTGATTTATAGGAGATGAGAGATAATTCCTTTGAAACTAAACACATCCGAGGTTTCATATTACTTAACATCTTATTATTACTCATTGTAAAACATGAGAGATTTTTTTCTATAAAGAAATCATTTTAGGGGTTTAAATTAGATAGAATATATTTTTTATTCACTTGTTCCCAATGAGGATATGATTGAGAAATTTTTGGGATAATAAGTTTATTGATATCAATTAAGTTGATCAAGGGGTTTTATGGTTTTGGATGATAGATTTTCTATAGATAATTGGATAGAGGGATTTATTATTTCAGGAATACTAACTTATTTTTATATTCTTATCATGGGACTTCCTAGTGTGGAATGAAAAACCTTATAGTTTGGTTAAAACTATGGGTATCATATGTCAATAATTCCTACTTACTATACTCTTAAGATTAAATATCGTAATATCTTTTATAATGATCATAATTCATTCACACATTATTATAAGATTTAATATTTATTGATTTTATAATGTTTTATATTTATTTTTTTAATTTATAATACAATTTTTTTACTAAATACTTATCATCTTTATTTAACCATACTATATATATGTTTTTTAGTAACTCAAATTTATCAAATTTCCTTTGAGGATAATACATATACTTAGATCAAAGGATGTTTTCTGAGTACAAATACTTTAGTAAATACTGTTTGGGTTTTATTTTAGTTTAAAATTTTAAAGTATAATTCAACCCCCCCTATTATAGCCATTTTCTACTCTTATGATCAAAAATTATATTTATGGATAGAAGTGTGATATATTAAATGATAAAAATGTATTATATTATATATAAAAACAAAAATATTTTAATATGAATAAGAGAAGACAGTTAAAGACAATTAAATATTATTTACATTTGTATTTATCAAAACACTTTTAAGGGGTAAAGTGAGAACCCTAACATCAAAACAGTTTAACCACTAAAAGATACTACATTTTTGTTGAAGAAAAGATTGAGCCGATTGGAATCAATTTCCCTAAACAGTATCCAGGGAATGGAATTTACCTGGGACTCTGGATTGTCCTTCAAGATGTCTTCATAATGTTTAGCCAAGATGTCCTAGGATTTCATGAATTCCTCCATGTTTATCTTTCCCATATTGAAGCCTCTCTTCAAAATAAGGTTCTGTCTATCAATCCATTTACCTTGCCCCTTTGAAGTTTCCACACGAAGGGATCTTCCCAAAATTTGTTTGATCACTTCCTTCAGTGCATTGATAGCCATCACTTGCTCTAACATCTCTTCATCCGAGAGAAAAAGAAGGTCCATGTGATGCAGCACCGATGCTATCTAATGTTACGGGTCAGCATGGAAGCCCACCTCGCGCTACTTACTTGGAGAAAGTTCTGCCTCCACCCGACTCACTTCCTCAGCGTTTAGAATCCCTTCTTCTTGCTGGTCCTTAGTCATCTCTTCCACCTCCCCTTTAGGGGATATTACCTCTTCCGAAAGTAGGGGGTCAACACCACAAGAAGTAGCCAACTCCGGATCTCCCCTGACCTGGGCTCCAGGCCCCTTCAAGGTAACCCCCACCTGCTTGCCAGCGCCTTCACCCACCTTCGAGAGAAGGTTGGTTTTACTAGAGGACCTGGTCACAGGGGGACTTGGTAAATTTGAGTAGTCTTTTCGTTGTTGCGGCCTCTTGGTATGTTTGAGAAAACCTCCAGTATCCACTGTGAAAATTTTCCCCTTCCTTGAAGAGGTTCTGAAAAAATCCTCTTCGATGCCCACTTCCTCTGGTTCAGTAGGGGAGTCCGGAGCTGACTCCGAAGCCACTTGGCTAGCCTCCTCTTCCGCACTGGTATCTCCGACAATATCATGTACCTCAACTTCACCCAGCACCACAAACCTGTTATGAGAATTTTAAAAACTCCCTCCAGATTTAACCTTCTCAGCAGAAGAAGGTTTGATCTGCAAGGCCTGCGCAGGGAAATCCGATCCACTTGATTGATTGAAGCCACGTCCCATGAATTGAAAATGTTGATCTCCTGAGGCCAGACTATATGGATGATCACCCACGTCTATCTCCACGCCAGCTTCCCCATTCACCCTCGCTGCATTGATTAAAACCACCTGCATATCCTTTTTAACATCCCATCCAATGTCCAGGTGCACCTCTCTATCCAATTGCCTAAACTCTTCCGCAACTATACGTGCATTTTTTCTTGTGCCAATACCCTCTTCAGAGAGAACAACTGAAGAATAGGGAACACCCAAATCCTTTTTTAGGCGGCTAAAAACCTCACGAACTGCAGGGTTAAAATGAGAATCCTTTGGGGCTGTCTTGGGAGCCAGCATCACTCTAGGGGTCAAAGAGCACAGAGCCTTATCCCCTGGAAGCTCACCGTGCACCACCTTGTGCTCCCCCAAATCTGCACTATCCCACGATTGATGTTCCACCACCGGAACCACCAACTCCTCCAATGACCTATACCGGTTCATGTGGCGACATCCTGAGGCCATATGGCCAAGCTTGCTGCATCCTGAATAGAACGTAGGCCAAGACTCAAACACCACCCATTGCTTCCACCTCAACTCTTCTCCAACTAAAATCCATAGCCACTTGGTTGGAGGTTTTGAAATGTCAACCTCAATACAAGTGTGGGGCATGATGGGGGGACAAACCATAGTGGTTCGAATATCAGAACATAGGTAGCATCCAACCAAATTACTGAGCTTACTAATGATAGAGGGATTCTGGAAGGGTAGAGGAAAATCAGGAAAACTTACCCAAATAGTGGCTGAAGGCGGATCACGATTCATGTTGAAATAAAACGACCATCATAGGAAGAAAAAACCACAACCATTGAACACACGAGGAGCACTGGACCAGGCGACAACCAAATCCTCCTCTGATGTGAAGTGGACCATCAGTTGACGCCGGTCGAGCAAACCCACCACCGCTCGATTTTTAATACCCCAAGAATCAAAGACGAATATGTTGAATGCATCGACCGAGGGGCGACAACCTTTGAATCGAGCCACTAGCATTGATCTATGCAGGTATGAAGCTGCGTTGAACTA
The DNA here is from genome assembly GCA_963277665.1 of Viscum album. NCBI lineage: Eukaryota > Viridiplantae > Streptophyta > Magnoliopsida > Santalales > Viscaceae > Viscum > Viscum album. Next base: position 218,839,570 of record OY728137.1, on the reverse strand, counting down.
TTTTAGAAAAATCACAAGCTGAGGAGATCCGTCGTGGATATCGGGAACCTTAGGTCTAAGTGAAATCGACAGGAAAGGAGGAAGATACGCCGGATTGGATAAAGGGGTGAAAGGACGAGCCACCGAGGAGAGAAATCATATCATTCTAAAATATATTTTTAACCATCTATAAAAGTGCATATTAAAGAGGCATAATTGAATGCTTTGGAGGTGAAAAATAATGATAGAAATGTTCTTGAGTTTAACCTTTATCATGATGGTATAATATTGTTTAGAAATGATGTATCTATCTTATATATACCATATCTGTAGAAGGATTTTTTAGGTGATGCAAATTGTTCTATAATCTCTATTGATCTAAGAATTATGAAGATTTATAGATATTTGAATGTTTATTTCTAGTGGGATGGAATGAAGGGAGATATATCTAAGTTTTCATTTATATGATTGATATTTTTAAAAGTTATTTGTGAGAGGATAATGTATAAGAAAATGTTACATCAATTAACTATAGTATAATGGAATTGGGAAAAAATCATCTGGGATTTCTTTATTTGAATCCCCAAAAATTATAAAGGGAATAATGTTATATTGGTTATAGTCCTTCTACGTAAAAAGACATCACCATTCATCGCTATAAGAGAAGATATATAATAGCATCAGAATTCCAAGAGATATATTAAGGAAGTGGTAACAACTCATGGAGTACAACATTTCATTATGATTAATTGGGATCCAACTTTTACCTCAAATTTCTACTAATGTTTTCAATAATATGTTATTATTGTAACACCCTTGGTAAATAAAGAATATTACATTTTTATATTTATCCATATTTGTGAATAAAATATTAATATTATTTTAAAGGGGACGCTATGCTCGATGGCGTACCCAATACACAACAACAAGTTTTTTGGGAATCTTACGTTGCACTCTAATAATAAAATAATATTATTTTAAATGGTAGTTAAAGAATAGCTGGTGTGATGGAGGGAATGAATAGAACTAACTAAAAAATGATTATATATGTTTGTCAAATATTTTTACTTTTTACAATAAATGTTAGAGGATTAGAAATGCGAATGAATCCAATTTTAAGCGTAAACATTCTAATATTATTTAAAAGGTTGATTAATCGCCTTTTGATGGAGAACCTCTTTTAAATCCACTTTTGACAATTTTATGTGATATATTTGACTAAATAAAACTCTTCTTTAGAATCGGGACATCAAAATTTACTTTGTGTAAATTTTTGGTATTTTTCCGAAAAAGTTCAATTTTTAATGAATAGTGAAAAATGTTGTATTTTAACTCAAACCCTATTTTTAATCTAATTTATTTATATGATTAGATTATATTTTGAATTGATTTTAAAGTGAAATTAGAATATATTTTTACCATTTAATCCAATTGTGGTCGTTGTAATTAATTTCACTTTGAAATCAGACTTAAACTAGTGTCAATCTTTTGATACATTTTGTTTCATAAAAACACACTATTTGTTTTGACAGCGGGAATTAATTATTAAATTAATTAATGAAACTTATATTTTTTGAATTTTGTAAAATAGACATCATTTTTTAATTCATAATATCAAATATATCTTAGGGTGAATTTTTGGTACTTTTCTGAAAAACTTCAATTTTTGATGAATAGTGAAACCACTAAGTGGTACTTATAAAAACTGATTTTCCGTTTAAATGAAATTTTTCCATCTTTGTGTTTTGAATTTCAAAAATATGACATACATGGTTGTCATTAAGAAGTAAAATGTGGTTCAATGTGATTAAAATAATTTTTTTGGTGAATAGTAACTTATTAAGTTTTTAATCGCGATTAGAGGTAATTAGTGTAGTTTAAGGTAAGAATAATGTTTTAATAAAATTAAATGACCTAGACACATGTCCTAACCTAATTTTATGAGTCATGGCCGAACAAGACAATTCATGGGTCAATTTGGGGACCCCATGGAGCCACTTTGGTTGGGAAATGACATAAATAACTTTTTATTTAATGTTAAAGTAAAAAATGACACAAACATGAGATGTTTTACTAGAACAATTGTTACATAGGGTTATACAAGTCATATTTTTGACTATAAATATTAATTAGAAATCTAAAAATATTTCCTACATCATGATATTTTTTTTATAATTTTTAGACATTAAATATATTAAATTATTTATGACATCATGATGATGCAGCGATGACCTCATTATTTAACGATTTAAATAAAATAGAAAGATAATGTAAAATCTAAGACCTACACATGTCCAAAACCTATTGGATGGATGGATTTCAAACCCTTATCACCTTATCCTAGAAACACATCAATTTGGGACCATTAAAATCTGAAAACCATTCTAAAATAAAGTAACATTTCTTTACTTTCCAAGAGTGCCCCTCCTCTCCTCTTATAAAAGGCCCCCACCTCTACCTACTTATCCACACTTCCAAAGCCTTTGGCTCGGCCAAAACCTGCCCATTTTGTATCTACACATCCCTCTATAACTCCTTGGAGCCTCACATTGGGCAGAAGTATTCCCAAGGAAGCCTTTGAGCTCAAACCAATGGGAGTTACCCGATTTTAAGGTAATGTCTTCACTTGAGTACTTTTGTTTTATTTTGATTCTCCAACCCCCTAAACTCTTTTTATTCATTTATTTTGTAACAACTCTAGTATCTTAAATATACTAGGATGTTTTTATAAGAAGTATTCGAGCTACACTTACACACACCTACATCTAATGGTTAAAGAACATACTGTTTTTGTGGATGGTGAATTTCTGCCTCACGAAACGATGATTGTTCAACACTCATATATCACCTTAAAAGGTGAACATTAAGATATCACTATATTTATATATTATATATAATATGTTTATGTTTTACTTAAGCTTCTTTATTTTTCATTTATGGAATATCTTTATGGTTTCCATTATGGGTAAACGCGATATCTTCATTTAAGGAAGTGCGGACTACCGCCCCCTCAAAGTGATTTGATTCGTTAATACCATATGTGGGACGTATAAAGGATGGAGTTATGATAATATATATTATATTATACTGGAATTATAGTATAACTTTATTTCATTATTATTCCATTCCATAAAATACAAAATAGAAATGAAAGTAGCGTTCATGCGTACGTACGACTTACCGTCTCCATGAACGGTGCATTTCATTTATTACCTCTAAATGATTATGTAATATTATAAATGCATGTTTATAATGGATATATATGAAATATATGGAATCTAAATCATGAATATCATTATTGAGATAATTGATATTTGACTACGTAAACAACTTGTAAATATAAGAAGTCCACTTTTGACTCAAGTACCAATGATCAACAAAACGACCATTATTAACTTAAATAATTACATAATGTTCATAACATGGTAATAAGTGATATAAAAGGAATAATGAACTTGAAAAAGGTTCTTAATCAAGTAGAAATTAACTCAAGTTTATTATTCAGGAATATAAAGAAACGAACAAGACAAGTCGGACTTGAGGTAAGGGATCCTAGTCCTCTCTTTCTTTTTAAGTACACTCTTTTATGTCATTCCTTTTAAGCTAATATTTCTTATTATTGGGATGTTCTTTTATATTAATCCTAATATACTTCTTATTTTCATATGATGAGAGACCCTATTTTCTCTCATCAATCCATTTTGGAAGTTTTGAGTGGCGCCGTTAGGCTGCTAGATTTTCGTAAGAGATCTAACCTCTCTCTTTCTTTTTAAGTACTCTCCTTTATGTTACTTCTTTTAAGCTTCTCTTTGTTATTATGGGGGATGTTCTTTTATATTATTCTTGCTGAAAATTTTATTTTAATATGATGAGAGACCCTATTTGATCTCATCAATCCATTTTTTTAAGTTTTAAGTGGGGCCATTAGGCTGCCGAGTTTTCGTAAGGGATTTTTCATCTCACTTTTATTCCCGAGGGATTTATGATACATTTGCCACAATTTCCTTTGAGTGGTGTATGTACTACCCATTATTTTACTCATTGTGTAATATAATTTCATTTATGAGTATTTAAATTAATGTTGTATTATCTTTCTTTCACGGGGTGTATGTTTCGAAAGTTACCCAAGTCGGTAAGGGAACCTTTCACCCTCCTCTTTTTAAAAGACTTCTTTTGTTATGTCTTTTAATTCACATACTATTATGTTGGGATATGATCTTATATATCCTTATTGATGTAAATTTTTTTTCCAATTGATGAGATACCCTTTTTATCTCTCATAAACTCTTTTTCTGAATTTTGAAGTGACGCCATTAGGCTGTTGAATTTTTGCAAGGGAACTTCTTAACCCAATTTTGATTCTTTGGGATAAACTTTTACTCCTTGAATATGTCATACTATGAATATGTGTGAATGTCCTCTGATTGTTTTACACTTAATAGTCTTTGTATGGAACTTCGTCTCAATCTCCATTCATTGAGGCATATTTTGTTTTATACACAACCTTCTTTTATATGGTGTGTAAACCCCTTTTACTTTTACGTTTATTCGAAAGGATTCTTTTTTCTATGAAGCGTTTACTAAATGACAAAAGGGAATGTTTTTGTCATACGTATGCGGCGACAACGACTTCTCCACCGCCGTGACTATTATTTGAGTTTCGGCTTCCTCTACAAGCCATACCTTCTTTTTGAAAGAAAAATAGATACCATGTTTTACTTTTATTTTAATTTTTTATTGAAAATGGTTTTCATAATGTTTTTATATAAATGTGTTGTATTGATATCTTGTTATTGAAAGGTGGAAATCTTATGTTTCCTTTATGCATGTTTTATGTGATAAGATTATGTTATGGTTCTTGGACATTGTTATGAAGACGGGTGGTTCCGTGATAAACTAAGGGCGGGTGAGCCCGATATAGCTCTCCAATGCATTGGGTAATGAGAAGGGGTTAAACGTTAAGGTTTCTCCGAAGAGATTTAGGGAATATATTGTGATGGGTATTCCAAACGTAACCAAGAGGGTTACTCCCTACGTAAGAATGTTATGAATACCTCAAGTTACCTTTATGTCTTATGATTTCTATGATTTATTCATGATTTTATGAGGTATGTTAAAATGCTTATGTTTTATGGGTAAAGTATGATTTCATTCATATGTATACATGTACTCATTTTCCTTTCCATATTTTTATATCCCTTACTGAGTTTTTTATGCTCATCCCAAGTTTTTGAAATTTTTTTCATAGGTCAAGGGAAGGGTACATGATATGATGATAGTGTCAAGGAAGTGTCAAGAAAGAATCCATTTTTTATTTTAAATATGTTTCCATTGATGGAAAAAATGAATACTATCTTTTATGTAACCACTTTGTTTAAATGTTGAATGTAATGCAAGTTTTATGATCTAATTCTCTAAAACTCTAAACCTGAAAATATCCTCAATGTGTAATCTTGTAATAACTCAAGATTAAGTAAGGTTTAATGCTGGGGCCTTATAATTATGGATTTGAGTTTCATCACTATGTATTGTCCTCAAATATATGTTTACACTAAGAGAAAAAATAAAACATAAAGGATATTTTGATATCTATTTCTATGGATTTTAAAGGTTTTTAGGATCAACACCTTCCTATAGTTGAGTTTTCAAACAACAATATATATCACTCGATAATTTTGATGAATCCATATGGAGCCCTTTATGGAATAAAGTAAAAACCTCCAACGCACTTTGATGAATTTTTAGAAAGAAATATATTATGAGCTAAGATAGATAATCAAATTAAATAGAGGGTTATATCAACCTAGTAGACCATAAGGGAATAAAAAAGATGGATGAAATAATATGTTTACAATATTTATTATAATAGGGATGATGAAGTTTTTTATTAGGCGTTTCTAAGAATTTATCTACAAAAGAGGGTAATGATATTCAAAAACAAATTAAAACTAAAACCTATATATATTAGTCCCAATGAAGTTATTTATTATATCATTATTGTATACTATCAGTTGGTGCTTCCACCAAGCCTCTATCATGTTAATTATGTGTTTCATGTGTCTCTACTAATGATATACATACTTTATTATTCATGTGTACTAAACATAGAGGTCCTATAAATGGAGAGAAATATTTCATATACGGAAAAACCAATGGAAATTCTAGTTTTTATAGATATAGATCCAAGAATAAATACAAGTACCCTGATAACTATTAGGTGGCGAAACTACTACATTTAAGAAGCTATGTGGGAACATGAATAAACAATGAGGCAGAAGAATCCTCATTTTTTTATATTGGTTTGAAAATATTTTGTTAAAATATTTATTTTAGGGTGGGTCATAATTTAAATCCCTATGTTTTATGAATTATTTTTATTTGAATAAACTATATTTCATTGATAGATTGAATTACTCTCAACACTGAATCTAGAATACATTACACCAGTCCATGAGTTTTAAAAAACAATGATATATTATTATTTTTATTATTTAAACACAGCTGTTATAACCTAGAAATTAAAGATAGTGATATGAATAGAAAAATTATTTTTAAAAATTATTTATAATGGTTTTATATAAAAAACATGTTCATAAAAAGGTACTTAATTTTTAGAAAACTCCTTATATGATTCGAAAATGCTATTTTATCGAAAAAATATTTATATTTATTGTGGTGAAGAAATAAGAAATGTAAATTTAAGTACTTTTAAAATATTTATTTGAAAAAATGAACTTTATTTGTGAAAAAACAAGTCCAAATAATCTTATGCTATATTTTTGGGAATTATATGAGAATAATAATTTTCTGATGAATAATCAAAAATACAATTCATTATTGAAGTTTTTATTTTCATTTAAAGGATATATAATATTTTCTTATAATGTTCATAAAATTTTAATTAGTTCAAATATATATCTATTATTAATATTTAGGTCATTTTAATAATTTTCATATATAACATTGATAAAAAATTATATTTAACTTTTGAACATTTTTTCTTTCAAAAACCGTATTCTCATTGCACATGTCTGGTTTAATATTAAAATAGATTATTACTCTTATCTATGTTGAACATTGAAAAATCTATTGCATATTTGATATTAGAATAATTTATATTATATAAAAAGGTAAACTTAAATTTATACCACTATTAATTGTTAAAATAGTAAAAATTTATTATAAAAAATATGTTAAAAATATGATTACATCCTGGTTAAACAAAAAAGAGACTGGTTATAAATGATCTAAAATGAATTAAAATTCTATTTATGTATATATTAATAAATTAAAAAGTTTAATTATTGATACTTTTCTATTTGGATACTTTTTCATGTGATAAACGTGGGTAAACGTTTTTATTTTCTAGAACATTACAAGTGTTCTGCTCACATCCATTATAAAAGGCCACCCATTGTCCACTAATATTCCCACATCCCAAAACCATTGGTTCAGAAAATATATTTCTCAATATATTTCTTAATTTCCTCACCATATCCTAGAGTCAATGGTTTGATAAAAAATCCAATATAGGAAGGATTTAGGTTAATACTATAGTGGTTTTCAGCATAAGAGATACAGTTATTAAGAATGCATTTCTGTTTTAATTCTTTTTCAAACTACTTAAAATATCATTATTTTATGGTAATATAAAAATAATTAGTTCATTTAAAAATATATTTTAATATTATTATTTAATAACCTATATACATATTCTTTTCTGTTAAAGGGGATACAAAATCATCATTCATGTTTATGGTGGACTACCACCTTATGAACTAAGGTTATTTGTTTTCCATCTTGACCTCTCACGAGTCCAAATAATGATGGATTAAATATTAATATATTATACTTAAAATATTATTATAATTATGGAATTATTATATCACATACACAATTTTACATTAAATTTAGTGGCAATATGATCACATCGCTCAAGTGTTCGGATGATGATCATGTCACTAAGTGATGTGATTTGTTCATGATTTACATGAAAGATAATAAAGATGGGTTTAATGAAAATATGTTATATATAAAAAATTAAAATTATTATTTAATGTTAGTATATTATTTACTTTTCATTCTTTTAATCTATTGAGCAAATGGAAATAATGTTCATACATACGTACGACCTACCATCTCCATGAATACTGTATTCAAGTTTTTATATCTAACAATTATGGATTTCTATTAATAAAATTATAATGAATAAATATTATATTTATATCAATGAATAAAATTCCATTTATTATTTCACTATGATAAAATTAATAGAAAAAAATCAAAAATCAAAACCTACATGAAAAAATAGTTATTGCCCAAAATGTGAATTTAACATGGAATTGTTAATATATTGGTAATAAAATTTCATAAATAAATAAAATATTTTATGATATATATATATATATATGTATTTTTACTTAATAAATTAATAATAAACATTAATTTATTATACAGGAAGTTTTAATGTGTATGAAAAAGTCAAGACTTATGGTAAGGGATTTTGTTCTCATTTTTCTTCTTTGAGACATATGTTATTTTATAAAATTATGTTCTTTTATGAGGTGTATATATAAACCCATTGACATGTAAATCATGAATTTATTTAATATCATAATATATATGTTTCTTTTAATTTTAATTATTCATGGGGATCAAGATTCATAATAACCAATTTGGTACAGGTTTTATGTAACAATGTCATCATTTATCGGGATTGTTCATGATTATGTATCCAATGATGAAATATTACAATAAAAAACTCTGGAAACTCATGTATTGTTTCTCCAATAGTCATTTGATGAGAATAAAAAATTTATCTTTTTTTAATCTCATTCTATAATCATGAGTTCAAAAATTTTAATTTTTAAGTAAAATCTTCTTTATTTCACTCTTTGTTTGAAAACCCTTTTTCTTCCAAAACCATGTTTTATTAACTTTTTTTCAAAAAAATAAATAAAACAAACCTAATTATTTTTTGATACTATTATTAATAATGGATGAATTTTCAAATAAAAATTGAATGAAATATTCATGTCATTTTCCAAATAGGATTAATTTATCTTTTAGTAAAAATATGAAAGGAGTCATTAAATTAATATGCTTGACATGAATTGAATATATAGATTCTATGACGATTATTTTATTTTAATATCATTTTATGATTTTTAAGGTTATTTTCATTTAAATTATTTCACGCAATATATTATAAATTAATTTTTTTAAAAACAATTATTTTAAATGAAATGATATTTTCCACAAAAAAGTTCTAACTGATTTTTCATTCTAGAGAATTTCCCATCTAAGATAAAACCCATTAATATTACTTATGATTTATTAAGGAAATGAACTTTAAATATTTATATTATTATCTATTCAAATGATTCATTATTATGGTGAAATGATTTTTATGAATCTATTTTCCCTTCCATGATTTATACCTTGATAAAATTCATATGAAAATATCTTCATTATCCTTGATTTATGATATGATGAAATGATTAAATAAATACGAAAAAATTTTATTTTGCCACAGGTAATGTTATGATGAAATTTTTATGAAACCCATTTTTTCAATAGTTTTATTATTAATGTTATATGGTCTTGTGATACACGTATTTATGATTCTCTTTATGTGTTTAGTGGGAGATATGTCTCCCTCAAATTAATTTTGTAAAGTCTGATATCTGATGAAATAAATAGGGTTTTAAAGAAGAGTGAACCCATTAAAGTAAGATATTATTTCCTCTATGACTATCTTGTGAGTGAACCTTGACTACTATGATGGTTCTGGTGGTGAACCATTTCCAATTTGATTTTTATGGAAATAATCCATGAACTATAAAGGAAATGATTTTCTATATTTATTTTTACACCACAAATATATTTATTATGGGAATATTATGTTCCCCAAGTTCATGATTGTGGATTACATTATAATTCATGTCTCATGACCTTCCATGATTAATTCTAAGAATAAAGTTTGTGATTTATGATATGAAAGGTATGGTTTTCAATTATTATTATCATGATCTCATAACGTTATGATCACAATTTTTTGATACCTCAATTTCGTAACATTAATGAGCTTTTGAGATCACCCGATAATATTTTTCATTTCATTAGGTTAACATGAGTGGTATTTTGTATGATATTCCTATGTTGGGATGTATTTATGAAGAACATAGTGTGAGATAATGTATCTCACTTTTGTACTTATTGTTTTTTATTTCTCGTTTCCAAAGGCACATGTGATAAGAGATTCTAGAGTGGATTGATATGTTATGTTATGAGTACTTTTATATTAAGATATAATATAATGTATGAGAATATTGGGTCTTTACAAGAATTCTTTCTCTATATAACATTCTTTCTTCGATCTATAATTATCACTGGTTTTTACTCATAAGAAATATCATTCCATAGCTGTACAACCTATATGTTAAGTATAGGAAATTTAATAGTTATGTACTTTATGAAAAGTAAAACATAGAAGAGATAATTAACCCATGGGAGGTTCAGTGGATGTTCCAATTGATAATAAATCATCAAGTTAAAATATATAATTTTGAAGTGGATTATATATATAGGCATCATCATTTTCTTCTTTACAAATATAATATACTTATTCATTGAAGATATATGAAATAATACATTATCACCAACATCAAAATATATGTCACACTGATGATTTTAAGCATAAATCCTTATTTGACTATATGTTATACTGATGTGTTGTTGAATTAGTATAAACTTAAATACCATTTCCTTAGCTATCTCAGTTCCCAATACCCTTTTTTCCAACGTTAAGAGGTTTTCACTTCCTTTCATAGATTCTTTCATATGGATCCACATGAATACTCGAGTGATAGAAATTTTTATATGAAACATTTACAAGAGGAATGTGTTGATCTCAATAAAAATTTAAATCTATATATTATTTTCATAATATATATTATAAATCTTATTTTTAATCTTATTCTGAATATCTATCTGAGGTTGATATGTGGTGATAATGTTGGGCTAAATATTCAAATAATAATAAGGATATATACCTAACATTGAGGTACCCCTTGGATAACAAAGAGATTTAATATAATTTTCTACCTACAGAAACATAATGGTTTAATTAATATATATCCTAGAATTATACTCAACATATAAACATAATTAGATAGTAATTAAATGTGTTTAGTTAATATGGTGATCAACTACAACCTAAATAGTATTATGTCACTTGATTTTTTTTGGAGTACGAAGAAGAAATAAATGGTGATATTTTCCCATTTATATTTAGCTATGGGTAATGGTTTTAAAATACCTATAGAGTTCTATCTCATAGATATTAATTATTGAGTTAATAAACAATAATATGCATGCTCCTAAAAATTCTATTTCATGATATCCTATCAGAAATTATTATTCTGATCCCTCTATATCGCCATACTTCCAAGATATAATGATAATGATTAACTATGTTATTAATCCAATATATAATTCATTAAATGTATTATTTATGATATAAATATAATTTCTAAATAATTTTCATTCATTCTAAAATTGTGGCTGAACTCAGGAACATTCATCCCCTTCTTCTACAATTCTACATCTTCTTGTTGTGCCTGTTTAATCCTTATATGGATGTATGGTTGAATATTCATTAGATAAATATGCAATTTCACATATTTTAACATTATTTAAAGATAAATATTTTTAAAATTGATAATTATTGGATCTAGTTAAATCCTTATCAAGGAAAAACTATCATGGTTAATCTGACTCAGATTATCAACCACCTTATTCAGCATCCTATAGTGGTTACATATTGATCATTCATAATCATTTGTCAAATACAACCATATACTTTTGAACATAATCATATCTTTATATGTGAATGTAAACATATAGATTTTTTTAACACTATATATGTTGCACTAATCACCATAATGATAATCCATCCATACTTTCAATTAAAATTTTATGCTCCCAACTATAATCCTTGTGTTAGTAAATTTTCATCATGAACTTTTAGTTAATATCAGGAATAAGGGATTACCAAATCATGAAACAAGAGGAAATATCATAATCCATAATTTTATGTGTCACTATATATCACTAACCCTTCATTAATACATAATATATTGTAGAAAGGATCATTGACCTAAATTCATTGTATCTCATTGAAATTTTCCTTACAGTCATTAGTCTAATGAATCATCCATATATTTTTAATCAACATTTCTATTTTATTTTATATCTAGGAAAAGTATTTCATAAAGTGTTGATAAAATCCCAGTATTGTAGAAAAATAATGGTTATTGGCCATCATGGTTTCTTTGGGCAATTGTTTAGTAACATCTATCATTGAATGATCCATAAATATACCCACTGTTGAGATTATATGACCCCTTGATAAACCATTTTGTTTCTAGAATTCAAACTTCATAAATTTGGGATAAATATTCAACATATGATATTTAATACAATCATTAATAAATATTAAACCTCTTTATCTCACATTGAATATATGTGAATATTATATATAAATACTACAACAAAATGATTATGGTTACCTACAAAGACATTATTAATTAAATCCATGAATATTGGAGGATAATTGGTATGTTTAAATTCTATTAATCTAAATTTATAAATTTCATATGTCCTTCGGATGCATGTCTTGGGTATATCTTCCCTTTATATGATTAAAATATTATATTTAGATGAAAAATAATACATTAAAAATATTAATATCCTTATAATTAACTAAAAATGTTATTTATATGAGCTTTAGAATATTTTTTATAATTATTCATCAAGTTAATTATTTGATAATCGTTGAAAAAACACGTTGAATTATCATTATTCATATAATATAAATATGTTCACCCAATAGTGATTCAATCAGGAATTTAAATTCATTATATAGATTCTCTAAGTGTTTTTTTCAATTCATGTAACTAAATAGGGGTTATCCCATATGTAATTATTGAAATAAAAGTATAATAATATATGATTTAAATCAAAAAATAAACATTAATTTTAAGGAGAATATAATGATAGTCTTGATAAAATAGTTCAAAATATTCCCAAATACTAGTCAAATTTTCAATGTCGAATATTACCCTATAATATGAGGTAAATATACATATGAATAATTAGTAAAACCTAAAAAATGTAATTAATTTATATTGGATGTTCTTATTCATCAATTTATTCATATACATTCATTGGTTTATTCATAATATCACATATGGCTTACCTTCACCAGAAAATGATCTATGATTTTTATAATGAGAGATAATATATTCCCAAATTTACATGAACATCAACTAGAGAGAGAATTATAAGATTTATTGAATGAACCTTCCAATAAATATAAATATTAAAGGATTTATAAAATTATTATGTGATAATTTTAATATTAACATTTTTTTACTAAAAACTCAAGATCTAATTTTTTAGTTGGAGAAGTTATAAACATAAAATTTATTCACATATAAATATATGCATAGATCGAGAGTCAAATACAAAATTTTCATTATTATAGTGGTTGATATGTGTAAATTTCTCCACTCCATTATCATGTCTCACTTCAAAATTTGTGATCTTTTCAGAAATCCTTTTTTCTTTTTTATTAAGAGGCATTTGAAACATATTTTCATCATTAATATTTATATTTTCCCCATGATTATCATAAATTAAATATTCTTTATGATTATTGAAATAGGGTATGATTGGTGTATTCCATTTATATTTCTCCAATATCATTTAGTTCAATATCCTATTCGCATTAAATTAGTAATACTTTTCCAGAATAAAATCATTTTCATACTTAAAACATTTACCATACCCTAATAGAATTATCCCAATGATTTGTTCCACAATATTGACACGAATACCGAGTTATTTTCTATACTCCATGGTTTTAATTATTAAATTTTCCTTGAAATTTGATATTTATCTTTTTTTACCACAAATAATTTTGAATAATTTGATTCTCTAATCATATTTTCTATGTTAAGATCACATTATATGAATTATTTATAGCCATAAAAGTTTCATATAACCAATTTCTTCTAGAGTAATGGTCTAACCCACTAAAGAATCTATCAAATTTTATTTATGGATTAATAAATATACCCAAAGTGTACATTGAATTTATGGGGAAATTATTATCACATATACTAATTGATTCTTCATCCCTCTACATTATTTAAAAAAAATACTCTATATTGTTTTATGAATAATTCAAGAAAAAAAATTATTAAAAAATACTTTCTTGTTCTCTTCCCATGTCGTGGATTCATTTTCCACCCATTTCCTTATAATCATGAAAATTGTAAAATATTATACATATTCACATAAAAAATGATACAATATAAAAATTAATTTCCCATATTCAGACCAACAGTTAATGGATAATATCAGACTTGATCCATTTTACAATAATAAGTGGAATAGAAGAACTGCTGAAGAAGGGTGGAAATTGACACATGAAGAACTCAAATGTTAATTTTAGAATCCTATTTTCATTATGATATTGAACATGATTAATGTAAACATTTATATATTATAATTTTTGTGTGAGAATAATTATAATATTTATCCTCACATCTCCCATTTAATTTAGTATCCTGAGAGTATGGTCATGTCTTTTTTCATCATTTTCATTTTTGAAATGATATCTCATTTACTCGTTCATTTAATTAAAAAAACTATGAGTATAAAATATAAATAATCAGGGAAATAAATCATATGATTATTAAAATAATTCTTCATATGTCCGTATTTTTGGAACCTTATTCAAACCATTAATATTTAACTCTATATCACATCACTATGGATTATCATAAGTTGTCATATTATGTTTAATATAATTCATCATACTAGTTCATAAAGGTATTTTTAATTATCTAAATCATATAATTTTAGATTTTAAGACATTATTTTTTGGTATAAATCATGGTTTTTTACTATATGGACTATTTAGATAATACATAACAAACCATTTTAGAATTAATAAACCCAGTTGAATTAATTCCTGATCTATATTCACATGTATATATCTCAAAAAGTATTTAACTTTTAGAAAACCACACGATGTCTAAATTACTAAAAAATTAATATTTTATCATATAATGAAACATATCTATGTGATTATAACTAGTGTTTCTGAGTCCAAATCACTGAAAACAAATAATTACTTTGATACCAGGTGAGGAGTTCCAATAATTTCACCCTTAGATATTACATCACCTGATATGAATATTCAATACATCTCATAATAATATGAAACCCACACCTATAATTGGTTAGTTTATTTGCAAGCAATAAAATATCCCACTACATTATTTTCGAATATTATATACCCTATTTAAAATAATTTTTGATAATGTGGGGAAAATGAATCATAAAATGTATGAGATCATATTCCCAACAAGGGTAAAAATAAGATATATAAATCAATGATCATAGGTTGTTATAATAGGATGATAACATTATCATAAAGTAAAAATGTAAAACCCAATCATTCAAATATCATTAATCAATAGTCATTTAATAATTCCTTTTCATAAAAAAGATATAATTCATTATAGTGAATAATCATTAGTAGTCAAACATGAGCCTTATGAACATATACTATGAGTAATACATAAGTTATTAGTACACACATAATCATAGAAAATCATTTACTTGTTAAAATATCACTTAAAATACTATCATAGTGGAAAAATTCCCATAATATATAGGTTCCAATCCCTATTCCTCCATTTCACAAGTCAAGTATCACTACTGAGATCATCATAGTGAATAAGGCCCCCTACTTAACTGTTTTAAATCCTCATTTCTCTTTATATTATATCTTGATATTTAAATATATACCCAATAAATTTTAGGTTTATATAATTCTTAAACCACTATTCAAATAATGAATTACATGCTTAACTGTGTCATATGATCATAAAAATAATAACCATTGTATAACTGATGGATAATAAATAGGTTTCATAAAGACATTATACTAAGGTAATTAACCCATGGGATACTAAAATGTTTCACATAATCAACCTTAAAACATCATCATCATATTCCATCCAAATAATTAAATTGAATGGTATCACATGATCATATCCCAATTGAAGTATAATAATGCTTAAAGTATGTTGAAGTAGTTAAAAATTTTAATATAGAATTTATACATTTCTTTGAAAATAGGAAAAATATATGTTTCATTCAGTATATTGAAATCTAAAAAGTACCAATGTATTGATAAAAAGTTTCTTTTAAAATAATGATGGAAAGATAAAATTCAACCATTAATGTTTAGAATAGTAATGATGGTGGGAATTTATATTTTCATTTTATATATTAGAAGAGAATAATATATCTACAGTTTTGTAAAAATCCAAAAGTGATTTATATGTAGATCAGTTGAAATAATTAGTTTTAATAATTTTTAGATAATTCTAAAGGTTTTATAAAAATTTTCCAAAAACATTAAATTATTTACATTACTTATAAAAATCATTTTTAGTATCATTAAAATCAATGATAATGCTTCCCAATTGGAAAATAAGAAATTAATCCGGTCTTTCTCTAAAAAGGTTCCAATACATCTTAACAATCAATGAGAATAAAATGGTAAAAATATCTAAAATATCATGATATAATTATAGGATAAAAAATATATGGTATTTAAAGGATAAATATGGTATAATTTTCATAATTGAGAATGTAATATAGCTAATCTTGAAATGAAATGAAATTGTATCATAAACACTAACCACATAACTTGGTATGCTTTGTATGTGTTCAAACATCCTATATAACAAATAAAGATTTATTATAAATATATTATATAACAATATTAAATCATATAATATTACATATCATTAAATTATAATTTTTAATTAGCTTATTATTATTAATTAGTAATTAAAATAAAAATTGCGGGGGGGATTTGTTCATTTTGGATGTATACATACGTTTGTTGTTTGCAGTACATGAACCTTGTTATAAGTTTCATTGTATCTATAATATTAATAATTTTAGAACTAAAATATTAATTCCTTAAAAAACTTTTATAAAAATTCATATAATGTAGTGATGAAAAATAAATTACATCACTTCGTGGAGTCAATGATTTATACATACGCACACATGATGTTTTCAATTTTCAATTGTTTGAATAAGTGGTAGGTAAATAATAATTTAAATTTATAGAATCATAATTAAAAGATAAATATTATTAATATTTTTTTAAATATATAATTATTATCATCCATGTATATATGAACTGAAAAATTATTCATATCTCTTAGCAGAGGTGGTTGTTATAAGGACCCGACCAAAAAGAATACATAATCTAGAATTTTTCTCAAGAACATACATTCTTACACAAGGAGGGTTTTTGCAGGTTTTTATTTTTAGGGAAATAGAAAATAATACATAAAAAAATCACATAATCATTCAATAGGATACTAATAAAACAATATCAATGTTTTTCAAAATATAAAACCTTTGAAATAAAAATGAATTATTTTTCATGATAATAATCATCACAACATTTACCTTGTCTACATCCATTCTCTTACCAATCCTTATACACTATGAATTTTTTTTGGAGACATGGGATGAGAATAAAATCTAATTACATGATATAAAAAGAAGGATAGAATCCATTAGTGCATGAATACTAATAAACACATGAAATCATTTTCACAAAGACATACCTTTTACCCATAATGTATCATATAATTACATTTTGAAAGATGATATTTACATAAAACATAGTGAACATAATTAAAAAAATGAAGGTATCTTATGGAATTACATACTTAAATTTGTAACCCTTTGGGATACCATATTATTTGTTACCCTCACGGGTACCTTACAATGTAACCCTCATACGCAACTTATGGTGTAACCATCGTTGTTACATTTGGAGTAACCATACAGACTACTGCTAACATAAAAACACCCACTACATTGGAGGGATATATAGGACCCATAATTAATAATAAATGATTCCAAAAAAATATAACATAATCATAAAACATTAATAATTTTATAAAATTATTTCATTCGAATATTTTAAAATTGAATTTTAAAAGTGGATTTTTAAATAAAAGTCAATTATATTTTAAAATTGAATTTTGAAAGAGGATTTTGAAATATGTGTATACAGTGTAAATAAACATATAAAAAGATAATATAATCAAAATTAATTAAATGAATAATCTTAGTACCACATAATTAATGAAATATATGTTTAACAGAATGAATCAAAATTGGGTAACGATTTCCCTTACCTCAGGCGGTCTTACATAAAATGTGTTGAAACCTCATTTATAATGGTTAAAAGAGTGTAATAAATATTTTGAAGAATCATATTCTTGTTCATAACACCTTATATGATCATTTTATAACATAATTGCACCCATTTATTAATAATTTTTTTTCATTCCATTGTTTCGAGTGTGTTCTTGACATGATTTTCATGGTCTGTTCGCAAAGTTTTTTCTTATTGAATAGAATAGAGACAATAGAAGTGGAATGAAATGGTATTAATATATTTACAGTATATAAAATGATACCATAATTTTTTTTTCAATATATCATAATGAATCATTAGATAAAACATTAAGGATATTCATTTAGCTAATTTTGGTGGTTCTTCGATAATCATGAAATAGTTTCGTTATATAATATAATATTATGTATATATGTTAATTATAGAATATAAAAAAATTTGTATCATAAAAATTAAAAATTTTCCACCATTAATTGGTTTTATTACCAGATTTTATGGAAGTGATGGAAATTTATAACAAACCATCCACAATATCGGTAAATCGACTCACCATGGAAGATGTTCTTATTTTGTTGAATAAGAGGGAAAAAAGAAGAAGTATATTGATGCTTTTTTCCATAAAAAATATAAAATTTCAGTATATATAAGATAATATATCATTTCATTCCACTTGGAGAGGGTAGGTTAAGAGATTATAAGAAAAGGAAACTAATTGAAAAGAAAATGCATGAAAATGAAAGAGGTTTTTTACCCACTGATCTCTTCTAATAGAGATCCTACATAAGGCCTTTTGTTTTGGAATTTTGGTGAGAACAGTAGGTATTGGACATGATTAAGATCCTTGGGAAGCAAAATGAGCATAATTTAGACAATGTTCATAACATGAGATGAGTGAGAGGAAGAGGGGGAGAGGGTGGTATTTATAGTAGAAGCGAGGAGGGGTTTCCATTACATTAATCATTATTTTATTATTTTTCAAAAGATATGTAACAGTGTTAATTCATATGACTAAATAGAGTAATAATTTCAAGTGACTTCAAACCAATGGCCATTAATATCATCTCGAAAACAATCATGATGCTGAAATTCATTTATTTACAAACACCGTAAATCACTGTATTTCGCTATTCTCTAGAAATTCAATAAATTAAAAAAAATAAAAAATTCACCATATCCATTAATTTATTTTTAGAATTTCAAAATGAAACTCATTTTATCAAAATAATTTCTTAAATATGTGATATTTAATTTTAAAATAAATTAATAATATTTTTTAAAAAGATAAATTTTAAAACTATATCTGATTTTATAGCACCTTGAAGAATTAATCAAGGTCTCATAAAATTAACTTATATATCTATAAAACAATAAATTAATAATTTATGATTACATTTTATCAAAATAAGTTTTTATTTAAATAATTAAATTAATCATAAAATTGTAATTAAATATTTTTTACTTACGAAAATACCAATACTTATACTCTAATCATATTTCCACTTATAAGATGTACAAATAATATTTATACATTCATCGGTGAGGTTACTATTCATTTGATCAATTCTCTATTCATAAGGGTCATAATAATATTCATAAGGGTAACATTAATATTCTATATGGTATGTTACTATTCACCAAAAATTAAGTTTTTCCTATCAAAATCATAATAATTTATAGATCACAACTGCATATGTCTGTTTCTTGAAATTCAAAACATAAAAGTGGAAAAATTATGTTTAATAGATAGGTTATGTCTAGATCCTTAAAAAAGTGGCATTTCATAGAGACACAATGTTTCATGAATTTAAAATTATTTTTAAATCCTTGGGGTGTTATATTCTCCCTACCATCTACAAATTGTATCCTTATTTACTTATTAAACAAGTTAGGGTACCTTTCCTTCATAAAATTTTTAGATTTCCATCACACTTCTTCATCCATGTTATTTCTATACAAAATAATAACCTACTGTATTATATTATTTTATAATACTTTCTCTCTATGATCGATAAGATGAACATGTTTATATTCATAAGAATGCTTATCTTCCATATGAACTGCATCTGGGATCAAAACATGCGACGAGTATATGGTATAATTTCTCAACATTGAAACATGAAAAACATTGTGTACCAGAGAAAATCTACACAATAGGTAACTGGTCCAACTTTTTATAGTATTTCCTAAGGTCTAATGAACCGTGGACTTAACACTCCTTTATTACCAAAATGTGTGACACTTTTCCATGGTGAGATTCTAAGAAAAACATGATCGCCTACCTTGAATGAAAAGTAATTTCTCCTATTATCTGCTCAACTTTTCTTCCTTCTATGTGATTTTCTCATGTGTTTCTAAACGATATTAACTGTATCATCCACATCCTATACTAATTTAGGTTCCATAAACATCCTTTCCTTGACTTCATCCAGAAATGTCGGAGTTTGACATCACTTCCCATATAAAGCCTCAAAATGATCCATCTGTATACTTGAATGGAAACTATTATTATAAGAAAACTCAACTAAATAAATATTCTCATCCCAAAATCCCCAGTATTCCATTGAACATAATTGAAGAATATCTCTAAATTTATAAATTGTTCACTTATTCTGTCCATTAGATTGAGGATGAAAGGATGGACTGAAATTTAACAATATGCCGAACAACTTATAAAGATCCTTACAAAATATAGAAGTGAAACTAGTATCCTGGGTAGATTCAATAAAAATTGGAACTCCATGTAACCAGAAAATATCCTTGAGGTATAGTCGATTAAGATGATCGAAAGACATTGTATATTGAATATGAATAACATATACCAATTAAGTCAGTCTATCAATAATTATAAAAATCTCATTGTTACCTTGATAAGTATTTGGTAGTCCCACCTTAAAGTACATGGATTCATTTTCCTATTTCCACATTGGAACTAAAAAAGGCTAAAGAATCCCCTTGGGTAGTTTTCACTCTCCTTTATCCAATTTACATTTTAAACAATTCATAGAAAAATATTCAATATCCCTTTAAATTCCATTCGACCAGTTATAATTCTAATGGTGTCCGTACATATTAGTGATTCTAGGATGAACTAAAAATAGATATCTATGAGCTTCACACTACAATTCTTTATTCACCTAGGAATAAGAAGTCCCACATAATCATTTTCAAAATTTCAAAACATGATTATTATCAATGTTAAATTCCGAAAAATTATCATCTTTAACTAATTATTCCTTTTCATCTTATGGTATTTATTATGGTTTTTTCATAATTTTTTCTTATAGATATTACTTCACTAACAACTGAAACAAAACAGATCAATTTCTTTCTCTGAAAACTTCCTTGTAAAACTTAATTAAATCTTTAATCAAGGGGTCTTGTTCCAAACATAACATGGTTAATGTAGCATGATGTTTTTCAATCCTAGATTCTTCCAATTTGTCCACATTTCTAGGATGTTAATTGATCCTTAAATCATAACCCTTTATCATTTTAGGCCATCTTCTTTATCTCATGTTTAATTCCTTCTGAGTAAATATATATGTTAAACATTTTTTGTCATTATATATTTCAAACTTGGATCCGTATAAGTGAAGACTCTATAATATCAAAGAAAAAACCATAACTACTAATTCCAAATCATATGTGGGATAATTTAACTCATGATGTTTTAGTTTTAATGAATCATAAGAAGTTACCTAATCCCTCTCCATCAGAACACATATAATCCCCTTCAATGAAGCATCACTATAAATGAAAAACTCACCATTTTAGGGAGGTAGGGAGAAAACAATAGCACTGACTAATATCTTCAAAAGTTCTCTAAAATTAACATCACATTATTCTGTTTAAATAAATTTATGCCCTTTTTGTGTTAACTTAGTTGACAGTTTAGATAATTTTGAATTTTTTTAACAAACTAACGGTAATAACCTACTAATCCAAGAAAATTATGAATCTTTGTAACATTTTTAGGTCTTGGACATTCATTAACAACTTTTATTGGTAGAAGAAACTATTATTCCATCCATATTTACAATTTTACTAGGAAAATAAATAGGTTTCTACCAAAAAATAAAATTTTATAAATTTTCCATATAATGTATTTTCATTGAGATTTAGTATAAAAATCCTTCTATGTTTTTCTGGATTCTAATAAAATTTTTAAAAGAACAAAATATCATTAATAAAAAAAACAAAAAAATATCAAAATATTGAAAAAATAATTTATTCTAGAGATCCATGAATACAAAAGTGGAATTTTTCAAACCAAAGGTAACAAAAACAAACTCATAATGCCCATATCTAGTATGAAAACCTATTTTCGCGATGTCATACTCCTTTAATTTCACCTGATGGTATACATATCTCATGCAAATCATTGAAAAATAATAATCTCCCTAGATCTAATCAAATAATTCATCGATATGAGGAACAAAATACTTATTCTTAATAGAAATGTTATTAAAAGCTCTATAATCAATGAAAAGTATCATGGAATCATCTATCTTTATAAAAATGAAAATAAAAACACCCCATAGTGTAGTTATAGGATGAATGAAGGTTTTATTAATAAAACATTGTGAATAATTTTTCAATTCATGAAGTTCAACTTGATCCATTTGATAAGGGGGTTTTGAAATTACCTTTGCATCAGGAACAAATTCAATGGTTAATTCATCTTCAAGATTAGGTATTACACTAGGAAACTCATCATGAAAAACATCACGGTATCCATTCATCACTAGAACATAATTAATCTGAATAATTTCCTTATTTTCAATAATATTATAATGATAAATTTAATTTATATATTTCAAAAAAATTTGAACTTCCTAAAATGTTATCAATTTTTTGGGTTCATTTTTTATACAAATTGAATATATTTTTGAGAAAAAAAATCATTATCTCTATAATAAATCCTAGCATGATAAACAAAAATCCTATCCATAACAGGAATGACATAAAAACAATACTATAGAATAAACAAGAAGGTTTTTTGGTAATTTATTCCCAAAAATAACCATAGAAAGATTAATATGATGTCTTTTGCTATAATATTTCCCATATGTGTTTTAACCATATGTTCAAGTCTCATTTGTCGTGGTGAAATTTCTAATTTATAAGAAAATTTCTTAGAAATAAGGGTATGTTTAGACCCTGTATCATACAAAGTCATTATAAAAATCTAATAAAACAAAAAAGTACCTAATAACACTTCATTGGATGGCCCAACATCTATTGCGGTAGTCACAATGGACCTCACTGCACCTTTCTACTTTTAATATGGCTGCTTTCCATCATTTAGATCATTCTTTGGGAAGGTATTTTCATAATGACACATATCATCCCATTTAAAACACATAATAATTTTCTTATAAACATTATTCATAAGATCATTTTCATCAAAATATCAGGCCATATTTCCAAACTTACCACATCAAAAACACTTCCCAGTTTTTGTAAGGCATTCCCCATGGCTCTTTTACCAGATTTTTCAGAAACCATAAATTATAATTTCTTACCATCATATTTCATTGATCTATTCTTACCCATAACTTTACATTTAGGTCACTTATTATTCTTGTTTTTAAAGTACATTTGATAACCATAAAACTTAATTTATCCTCACTCATCACTTCAGAAAAGATTATTATAACATTTGGATTCATGGAAGGCCAATTAGCTTCATTATCTTGGATTTAATCCTGAGTAAAAGTGATTGTTATTTCTATAAAGATCCGGAATAATATTTGGAGTGTACCTTTCATGTTATTTGATGTATTCTTCATGAACGGTGGATTATTCTTCCCCCATTTTCATAAATTCACGGAATTGTTTTTCTATCCTATATTGAACCACCTTAAGAAAGTATTTTTTATGGATTTTTTTAAATTCATCCCATCCCGATGAATAAATCACATTGAAATCCTTGATATTATTGACAATTTACCACCACTGTTATACTTCTCCTTAAAAATAATAATTTTAATGGCAAAAATCTTGTTTATCTGAACACCCCATGACATTGAATATCTTTTCAATGGATTAAATCCATCCTTCACCCACCACTAGGTCTGATGATCCACTAAAAGTAGGCGGAGTTGCCTTATAAAATGTTCCAATATTGTTGTGTCCCTTTTTAGAAGATCAGTTTGTTCTCTTCCATGTATTTAAATGACATTTATTTCTTATGTTAGCTAATCCATTAATATAACAAACTACTCAATTCCAATCCCTATCATTCTAAGTTGTGATTCAGAATGATATCTTCTACTTGATTCCTTCTAAATTAAGCTTCCCTATTTCATCTACAGAAACCCATTATGATGAAACATATCATATATAAATAAACATGGTAATCTTCTAATTCTATATCATTTTAATATTAAAATCAAGTAAAAATCATTCATGATATTCTATTAACATCATCGTAATCCCCAAAGTTATCTAAATCATCATCTATTACCAACTATAAGGACCCATCCATAAAAATTACATATTCTTGAATTTTAGACAATAACATACATTATTACACATTTATGACCTTTTAATTTTTAATAATAATGCATAATATGACATAATACATACATAAAATCCCATAATCAAACAAGAGTATACTACTAAAACATTATCCACCCTTTTCAAAATATGAAACATTTAAATTAAAACAAGATTTCTTTTTTATGAAAAAAATCTTGACAACATTAATATTATCTTTATCTATTATCTTAAAAATCCTTATACCTTAAGAAAAACATTTGAAAACATGGTAAGATAATAAATGCATAGAAAGGGGTATACAAATAATTAGATAAATCATTGGTCCATGAATACATATAAACATATGAAATAGTTTTCACAATGACATAATTTTCACCCATAAAGTATCATATATACACATTATGAAATAATATATTTCCATAAATAATTGAAAACATAAATAAAACATAAAGGTATATTGACGAATTACATAGTTACTTCTCATCATCATAAATATAATAAAAGTTGTTCAGAAAGAAAGAAAGGAAAGAAAAAATAACCCAACTCACAAAAGGGAATAGAGACATTATCTACGGGGGTCTAAAAAAATAGAGACCTAGAGCATCACCTCTTAAAATGTTAACCCTTGGTGGTTTCAAGATTTGGAAGTCATGAAAAAACACGCACTCCGTTTCAAGAAAATCAAGATATGCCAAGTAATCAGCCACCCTGTTACCTTCCCGCCAAGTGTGAGACACTTTTGTGTGGGTGCTGAGAAGAGAACGACACTTACAAGTGAGATATTCAATCGACCAAGGAATAGGTCCCAAGCCCTGAATGGAGTTTGGACCATCATTGAGTCGGTTTTGACTTACAGAAGATGTAGGTTACGCTGCCGACACAAGGAGAGTCCTATGTACATTGTCTTTGCTTCTTCCACGAGAAAGGTACCATGCCCCAGACAGACAGAGAAAGCCAAAAAAACCGAACCAGAATAGTCACGAACAATACCACCTCCAGTCATAATTGGTTACAATTTTAACCCTCACGGCTACCATATGATTTTTTAACCTTCACGGCTACCTTACAATGTAACCCTCATGACTACCTTATAGTGTAACCTTCGTAGTTACACATAGAGTAACCAAATGGATGACCTATAATATGAACATAACTAATGAATAATAGGGAGATATTTATCTCACCATTCATCATATACAATTCCCAACAACCATAAAATAATTATAAAACTTGAACAATTGCGTAACATCTTTTCTTTTGAATTTTGTAAAATTGAATTTTATTGGAGGGTTTTTAATGAAAATACCTTACAATTATCATATAATTGATATGGTAATTAATAGAATGAAAGGAATATGTCTATATACTATAAATACACCAAATAAAAAATGATATAAACAAAATTCATTATACAAATAATCTTAGTACCGCATAATTAATGAAATTGATGGTTAAACCAATGAATAGAAATTGGGTTCTGAATTCCCTTACCACAGGTTTTTCTTATGTAAAATAAGTTTAAACATCCTGTATAATGTTTGAAATAGTGTTATTAGAATTTGAATGAAACATATTATGGTTTATAAAACCTTATATGACCATTTTATAACATTATTCCACTCATTTATTAATAATATTTTGTTTTTTCCATTGTTTCAGGTGCGTTATTGACATGATTTCTATTGTCAGTTCTTAAAGAGTTTTCTTGTCGAATGGAAGTGAAACACTAGAAGTTTAATGAAATGATATTAATATTTTTATAGAATATTAAAATATTCTATATTTTTTTCATATATTATGATGAATCCATTGATAAAACATTAATGGTATTCATTTAGATCATTTTGGTGGTTCTTCGATAACCATGAACTAGTTTTGTTATATAATTTAATATTATATATATATGTTAATTCAAGAAAATTATATAGGTTGTATCAAAAAATTTAAAATATATTTTCCACCATTAAAATTATTTTATTACCAAATTTAAAGAAATTATAGGAAATTACAAACACATCGACCAAGATATCGGTAAATCGTCACTCCATGTTCTTTTTTTTGTAAGAGCGAGGGGAGTAGAATTATGATGATGATTTTTTCCATTTCCTTGATAAAATTATAGTATATATAAGATATTGGATCATATAATTCCAATTTTATATGGTAGGTGATGATAGTATAATAAAAGAAAAATAATTGAAATGAAAATGATAGAAAATAAAAGAGTATTTTTACCTTTGGATCTCTTCTCCTTGAGATCCTACATAAGGCCTCTGGTTTTGGAATTAAGGTGATACCATCATGTCTAGGACGTGTTTAAGAGCTTTAGTATGATTATTGGGTATAATTTAGTGAATTGACAAAGCTTGAGAGGTGTGAGAGGAAGAGGGGTGAGGGTGGTAATTATAGTAGAGAAGAGGAGTGGTTTTCCATTATTTTAATCCTTATTTTTTTTTTGGAAAAAGACAATCAATAGTGTTGATTAATTTGACTAAATAAATTAATATTTGAATGTGTGTTTTAACCAATAGCCATTTACATCATCCATGAATCAAGCATGATGTACAAATTCTTTTATTTACATACACTGTAATTTATCATATTTCACTATTCACAAAAAAATTCAAGTATTTGAGAAAAATACCAAAAATTAACCATAATTTTTTTTTCAATTTTTATAATTTTAAAATGAACTCTATTTTATTAAAATATGTTTCTAAATATGATAAATTTAATTTTTATATAAAAAATAATTTATTCAAATAATAATTATTTTTGAACTATACCTTATTTAATAGCACCTTGAAAATTTAATCAAGATCTCATT
This sequence comes from Viscum album, assembly GCA_963277665.1. Lineage (NCBI taxonomy): Eukaryota > Viridiplantae > Streptophyta > Magnoliopsida > Santalales > Viscaceae > Viscum > Viscum album. The sequence goes on along the minus strand of OY728137.1, from coordinate 218,811,944 downwards.
AAATTATCTTATATATGTATAAATATAATAAAATAATATATTATTATTACTTTTTATGAAAATAAATTTTCATATATATTATTATATCATTCATAAAATTGCAATTAAATATTTTTTACTTATAAAAACACTAATACTTATAATATGATCACATTGTAAATTATAATATGCCTAAATTTTATTTATACATTCATTGTAGAGGTTAATATTCATTTATTCAATTTATTATTCATATGGGTCATATTAAAATTCATAAGGGTAACATTACTATTCATAAGGGTATGTTACTATTCACCAAAAACTTATTTTTTCCTATCAGACTCTAAATAACATACTTATCGCAACTATGTATGTCTATTTTTTGAAATTCAAAACATTGAATCAAAAAAATTATGTTTAACAGATATGTTATAACTATATCCTTAAAATAAAGTGTCATTTAAAAGGGACTAAGTGTTTCATGCATTTAAAATTATTTTTAAATCCTTGGGATGTTATAGTAGTCCACATGAACCTTTAAATTTCTATCATTTTCTAATAGATAGGAAGGTTCAAGAGATTTAATAAAACGTTAACATATAAATATATCCTTATTTTATTGATATTTATTTAATAATTTTTTATGGTTATAGATAATTTTTATGAGGTTTATGAAGATAAAATCTTCAATATAGTTGGTAAAAGAATATATATCTTCTTTGGGTATCTTCCTTTGAAAATCACATTATGTTTTCAAATATGTGTATTAGAAAAATCAAAGAACCTCATGGTAATATATAATTATGTTATGATATTTTTTTGGAATATTTTATTATTGCTAATGGGCTCATGTATTTTAGATAAGTAAGAAGAGTAGGTTCCCTTTTATATGTTCAATGGGTGGGAAATATGTAAATTCCTGAAACATTATTTTATAATATAATTTTTACTTAAGTAATGATCTAAAATGATAAAAATTATATTATAAAATAATGTATATGTTGAAATAAAATTAACAATTATTAATTAAATATTGTATTTTTTGATATTTTAACCGTAATCTATTAGTATAACCCATCATTTGACACATTTAAACCCTACTGTAGTAAAAATAATTCTCCCATGGTACTATTCATAGTGGAAAAAATAAAATTAAACTTATTAAATAATATTAATAAATATGATTTATAATATCTTATCCATTATACAAGATTAAATTCCTATAATTTGAAAAAAAATAATTCTAATGAAGATGCATAAAAAGATATGAATTGATTTATTAAAATAAATAATTTTTTAATATAAATTGAATTTCAACACATTTCATTCCTAGTAAAAACCTTTAGAATAATGTATATTTATTTAATTAAAATAATGATATAAAAATTATATGAAAATCATTTATCAATGTGTATTAATTTTATTTACTATGATAAAAATACTCCATTAACATTTCTTTAAAATCTTTTTAACATAAAATAATCTTATCTTCAATGATAACAAATTGATATTCAATTTATAAATGATTGATAATTTTTTTAAAATCAATAAAAATATGTTTCATTAAAAATATATTCATTAGTGATCAAAATACATAATATATATATATAATACATTGAAAATTTTATCTTTTAACCAAATATTATATTATTTTTTAAAATTAAATTTCATAACTTATTACATAGGAATTAATAAATACTTTTTAATTATGTAAAGGGTTTTCAGATATTTTTAGCGAATCAGTTATTCCTTTTCATAGACATTATTCCAAGAAATGGGTTTTCATAATCACTCTTATGAATAATTTATCATCATTTGATTGAACTATGTGTTGCGTCTAAAGAAATCTACTTGAAAAATAATTTTTTAAGGGGAAATATATTTTAAAATTTTGGCATGTTAAATTCGTAACATAATAAAATAATTTAGTCTACTAATATTCCTCAATGACTATATTTAATGTGAAATCAATACTTCCCCATAACTAGATTACTTTTACTCAATATTTATATGTTGGAAAGCATCTCTTGATTCATCAATTCTATATTTTTTTAAATGACTCAATATCAATATTTTCTTGTGTTATATGGATAATATTTTCTACATTGGTGACCTAAAAAACATGGAAAAACTTCATCTCCCAAATAATTAGAATATTTAATGGATTGTTAAAAAACTATTTTCAAACATTGATTATCATTTTCAGGGTTCTTTTTGTATTCCATATATTTTATTTTTCAACATGGATACTCGAGAACAATCAATATTAACAATAAAACAGTATAGATGTTAAATTTAATACTCTTACATAGGTCCCATCAATAGGAACCGACTTAACATTTATCTAAAAAATAGTTTACTTTATTTGTGAACAAACCATAATAAAAATTTAGATCATTTAAATTTTTGAAACTATATTAAAATATTCACTAAAATAAATATCATAAATTTTATTATAATTTTTATGAAAAATACTAGATTTATTTTTTGATACAAAACAATTATAATTTATATTATTCTAAAAAACTACTTCAACACATTCATGTTATAATAATTGACACATGACACTAATTCCCAAATATTATTCTCTATTATTGAAATAAAATCCACCTCTATTATAATCATCCAATCCAAATCATAATGGTATTATTATAATGATTATTCTCTAAAATAAATATTTAATCTATAATGATTCAATATCCTCAACCATCTTCAATTTTTCAAATTCTTCTTCCTATGTCCATGGTTTTTTTCAATGCTCTATATTTTTTCAATGTTTTTGTAACAATGAACCTCATTTTTGTAGGCCATCCTAAACCCTATAATTTTTAGAATCATCATATTTTTTAAAAACATTTTTATCATTTAAAATACTCTATTATTATCAAAAAAAATCAATGTTCTTGTCAATTTTTTCATTAATGGGCATTGATATTTGTGATGAATATTGATTTTAAAACCAATATTTATCAAATATATCAGTAAAATTTCTAAAATATTTTTTTTATAGAAAACTTCTTCCAAAAGGATAATATCCAATTTTCATTAACTCCCTTATTGAACAAACCCAAATACATTCCTTTGATCTTCATATGACAAGGTATGTTGAATTATTTTATGATCGTCATATTTTATTTCAATCCAACCCATAAATAATATGGGGTTTTTACAAAATTGGGTTGATGTAGAATTTTTTTGATAATATAGATTGATATAGTGATCTCCTGAATCGAAATAGCTTTTGAGGATTCATGCTTAGATAAAATTATTCTTAACATAAGTACCAAGACTTTGTTATTCCTATTAAAAAATTATTTTTTTAGAGTGTTTAGAGTGAAATAATCATATCATATTCCATTATTATCATGAAATAACTCAAACTCATTGGCCATACATTCACTATTACTATATAGGTCTTCACTAGTTAATTCCTTTATATGTGATTAAAATCCAATACTGAGCTTAATATGATATATTCATCAACACTAAATTTAATTTCAATAGAGTTCATTGGATATAATAATAATCACTATAGAAATGTTTTCTTAAAATTATTATTTTTTGATTAAAAAGGGATAAATAAATAATTATTCATTATAAGGGTGTTATATTTGGAAAAAAGACATTTTTGTTTCTATAATTGGGTGCTTATCCTACTGTATGTGTTCAATAATTTCCAAAATATATTGAATCTCCACATAATGATTCATAAATTTTTATAATGTAAATAATTAAAAAAAGTTTTAATTCCTTTGTTTTTATTTCTTTTATTGTTTATATAAATTTATAATTTATTACAGGATATGTGGTTCATGGTAGGGACAACTAGAGGAAGTCATCCAAAAATAACAGGGTATAGCTAGTGATCACTAGATCATTACAAATGGGGTATAGTACATTGATCTTGGAATTGTTATTAATCATTAATAGTCCTTCTTATTGATTTATATATAATCAATTTAATCTTACTTGAAATAGTTTTATATTGTTCATATATTCATCCACATACCAATATTATAATAATCCTGAAGTTACAATACATTGATTTCAAAGATTCGTGTGTAGAATATTTAGGGTTCTAAAGTTGTTAGCTAAAATTTAATAAATTTATATTAAAATTTGAGGAATTAATCTATAGTGTTGTACTATATAATGAGAAAAATACAATTCCATTTATTATAAACATTGAAAAAACATATTTTAAGGCATCATTGAGAGAATTTTAGGGATAATTTGGATTATGTGTAAATGAAAAAAATGTTTCATTAATTAATGATACCTAAAATATATCATTGTATGGTTATAAACATGTAGAATCCACTTAATTTATAATCACCCTAATTCCACATATGATTTTAATGTTATCATAAATACAATTTTCAACCTTTTTCCCATTTCAATGATTGTTGTGGTATATATATTTCTAATTATGAATAACTGATGCTACTTACATGATCAAAATGGAAGAAATACTCATAGATTGATTTTTGTTAATTCAAATAAGGTGTTAAAACATTATAAAATCATTATTTCTAGTAGTAAATAATGGATCTACAATGTTTAAATTTATTAAATCACCAATATAATCATGGATATTGGATTGTCCAAAAAATTAAAATGGTCACACCATATAGTCCTAGCGAGGGACTCATATTGTGGCATGAATATACTATGTATATCTATATATTCCATGTGAATATATAATAGAATCCATACAACACCATAAATTGGGAGAGATTCATGTATGTGCGATGCAACACACATAGGTTAGTTTAATCACTAATATTTAATAGGAAAGTGGTGATGGATTGGTTAAGATAGGATGCATACACACAGAGATCTTAGTAGGAATCCAATCTACAAAGAGTGAAGATCATAAATCCATCAGAGTGAAATTACATGAGAATCTAATAACCAATTATGTATGGTATTTAGGGGTTCTACATCACACTGTTAGATTTTTAGTGACAATTTTTGGAATAATTATTGTGTTGGGGGTCAATATTAGACCACATGAGTTGCATTAAACATATATTTTCACCACCATCATAATTTAATAATTAATTGAAATATTGAATATTGTTCTATTACTAATTTATGAGTATAATTATTAAAATTTAATGATAAATTATATTTAATTTTCACTAATAATATTAATTCATTGAAAAAAGGTATATCATGATGTATTTCTACTATCACTTAGGCATCATGTTTAAAACAAGGATGAGAGCAATGAGATATATATTTCATAAAATATATTGAATTATTATATAGAATATTGTATATAAATGTTTATTAATAAATAAAAATAACATTGAAGGATAATTGATTAGGCACAATATAGGATTTTGAATTTCTCACTTGGATATGTTAATTTAACCATCAGGGGTGTGAATGATCCTTCTTGACAACAAAGTAGATTAGTTATATGTTTCTTAGAAAATGAGATAGTGAATAAATAAAATTTATAATGAATAATCATAGAATATATATTTACGAAACTATATGTATTTATAAAATTAATTTTTTGTAATGAAATTAAATTTTCCAATCATATGTTAAAAGAATGAATGTCGATAGAGAAATAAGTTATATTAATTGAGTACATTATGGAATTAATGAACAATGTTTTCTATATACTTAGAAGAATAAGTAATTTTAATCATAAACAAAGGTGTCTTTGAATGTTTCATAATGAATAGAAAAAAATGAGTTGATTGGATGGTATAATTACATTATTTTTTTCCATGAGAAAAATTTAGCAGTACATTAAATATGAAAAATATATGGATTAAATCGGATTAATTATTGTGGTTAAATAAATATGGAAATAATATTAATTAATGGAAAAGATAACACTGAGTATGGGTATTCCCATAAATGGAATGGAAAAATTATAAAGTAATTGAACGCTATTATTTAATTTCATGAAAAAATTGAAATATAAAAATGTGTGAAGAATTGAAACTCAGGGTCTAAGTTAGTAGATTAATTATTATAATGATTTGATTAGTTGATTTTAGTGTCATGGCTATGTAGTTGTGTTAATTTTGTTTCATGAAATGATTCAGATGATTCTCTTGGAAAAGAAAATGGAATCAATCCCGATATGATATTCATAGTTGAATAATTTTCTAACATGATTTATATTTGATAGATTAACATTTTTATCATATAAAATGATAATATTATAGAGACTCATTAGTGCAATTATGACATCCAATATCGATTTAATGGATTTTAAAAAGGGCTGTGTTAATATCTGACTAGTCTGATAATTAAAAAACTATTATTCATCTTTTACTTTATTGTAATTATATATTTATGAGCTCATTTAGTGAAAATATATTGTAGATGTTGTAGTATCCCTATATTTTTATATGTGAGTTTTCAATGATGATAAGTGGACCACGTATTATTAAGGAACTGATTTTAATATATATTCTTTATCATTAGAAGTTAATGAGTTTGGGAAAGGTGAATATCGACAAAGATAGGATATGATGATAGGAATCTTTTACCATCACCCTTTGTAGAGAGTTAGAGTGGGATGAATGAGACTATACTGATACACACCCACATCTTTTGAATGTGATCGATCTTAGAGCACTATAATATTATTGGAAATAAATTTTCCCGCCAATATCTTTAGTCTGTGGTATTTAATAATTGTATATTCCTCTAGTATCCAACATGATAAAACATGGTTTATGGGACATGTGGAGATGAGTATTTTCTCCCACATTATAGTTAAAAGAATGATGGGGGTTGTAATTCATACAAATGGACACACCCATAATATATGAAAAAAATAAGGATTGATTCCATTGATGAAGAACCATATATTTTCTCTTCTCTAAATCACTTCCATAGTACATAAGCAGAAATGAAATATAACTAGTAACTTATAGATGCACATATCATCTAATAAACATATATAAAACTTTATACATTAAGATTTGTATTTCTTAAAGTAATTATAATATAATAAAAAATTATATTTGGAGATGTGTACTTCATCTAATAAGCTATCTATATTCCTTTTGGTAATTTTGAGATAGATAGAGATTTGTGGTTTCTACAATACATGAAATATAGGTTGACACGTGTATTTCATCTTATAACATGATCAATGAATGTAAGGTGAACATTCCAACATTAAATTAATTTTCATTTTTGGGAATGAATGTTTTTCCATTAATGAGAACATTTTTATTTTTTGAGTATGCTGAATTTGAGATTTGGGATGGTTGATTAGGATTGATCATTATGTTTCCTATTGATAAATTATCGGGACATATATTTATATCCAAATTACTTTCTACAATATATAGTCACTAGATATGTTTTGGGTTATCTATTATTATTGGGAATACCATAGTAGTTTTTTTCATACTCACCATAACTTGTTTTCTTGAGCATTGATCACTGTGTTCAAATAAAGATTAAAAAACATGGAGGTTTAATTTTTATCAAGACTATTGATGGATGACCATATTTAATAGCTAGTGAAGTAAATTTCACAAGATGGTGACCACCCTCATTTCATCTGGTTAAGGACTCTTTCTATTTGGACTGTTTTTTTCCATATATTCTTTTATTTGTATCATCAATCGTTACATCATAGAGATATTTTATGCAGTATATATTTTTTTCTTGGAAATATTTATATTTCTTGTCTGTATGGTAGATTTTATATGTATAGTAGTAGGTGATAGAATGAATAATTAAATTTATCCCATAATGTGTAGATACATTAATACTTTTCAATAGCCCTCAAACTACTATTGGAGTGATTAAGGAGTTCATTTATTAGTTTACATATTGAATAGTTTATGGAATTATATATCTATGTACATTATATAGATATTTAGAATGATAGTTACTAAGGATATTTAGTGGATGATGTTAGAATATAGAACTATATTAAATTTAATTAATGAATTTATTATATTAATGATACTTACTAATGGGACATGAATACGACCTTGGTATATGATATATGAATGAAAAGAAGATATCACAAAACATATATATCAAGTACATGATTTTGTTCCTCTATACCATTCATATAAATATTGTGTTGGAAAAACTTGCGAGAGATCTATAAAATTCCAAAACATTATTTATGAGTATAAGGTAAATATACCTTTTAGAAGATAGTGGTATGGGATTTACAATGAAAATATATTGCATTATGAATTGGTAATCATGATAATGAGTTAATATAATGTTAAAATCTGGTGTGCTATTGAATACCTCAAAATAAATGATTTATAAAGACCTTTTATGATTTATATAGTAGTCTATATAGATATTGGTTTATATTACTTAAGAAATTTAATATAATTTATTAATGTATTTTAAATTCTCCCCTTTTATCTAATTAGATGACTGAGATTAAATTTTCATTAGCCAAAATATTTGAGAAATTATAAAAAAATTATAAAATATGTGTGTTTCAACATTGAACTTTCATAAATTTTACAAACATGAATGTGGGCTTTGATAGGTGAGATCATTTTTATCTAAGTATAATATAAGGATTATAATGATAGTAGTGATATTTTCAAAAGTAATGGTCTCACATTCAAAGGTTATTTTTGATATTGGTAATTATAATAGGTAAAAGACATTTTATTTATCTAAAGGGTAGTAAAAATGAATTTATTCCTCATTTATTGGACATGGGTCTCTTTATGGTAATGTTAATTGATACTTCTCTTCTAGGTTGACAGTTTCTATATATTGGGTTTTAGGTATATATTTGGAATGTGATGAAGCCCATCCGATCTATACTGCCACTTCTGGTGGTAAAACACAATTTTAACCACCATAGTTTTATATAAAGTGAGATTAATATATCATTATTTTAAACTATTTATGTATCCTATAATTTATATCACAAAAATTACACACAATCCAAAGGATGAAAGGTTTAGTGTCTGTGAATACCTGTTAAATAGTAAAATTATTTTAAAAAGCATGAGATTTTTTTTCATAATTTATTCATACTCTAATACCATATAAACATCTCATATGTTATAACAGTATTCATAAATTAGTGATCAAAAACATAATAAAATGGTGGGTATAGATGTTCAGTAATGGGAAACCTCATCTTCATTTCATCATCGTTTAGATAATAAGAATATTAGAAAATATGTGTATGTAGAAATATCTTCCCAAAAAGTTCATACTATAATAAGATGTTTACATAACTAATTATTATGAGAAATGTAATATGAAAAGATAAAATATATTCAATTGAATAATGGTGTGGAAACATGAGATAAAAAACATGATCTATGAAGGATAACCCTAGGAAAATAGATTTGGAATTTCATGGGACAAAATAATAATAGTAAACTATGTTACTAACATAGGTGATGAAAGGATAAAATTGCAGAGATGGAATCATTAACCATTTCCCAAATATGGTGGATCATAAATCACTTACTGATCCCCATATTAGATTATGCATGAAAAACATATTCCTAGAAATATAATTGAGAAGGCATCACTTTTTAATTCCCATAACATAAGGGTTGATGTATCACTTCCCAATTCCAGTTGTGGGGTGAGAATCAATACATGATTCCCATGATTATGTTATGAGTATAAATGATTTAGAAATGTATTTGAATGTTATATAATACCCCATCCATCACCATAAATATATATGTGTTTCACTTGATAATAATAATTCATCAAATCGTAAATATCCCATAGAATGAAAATGGGATTCATTATTTTACAAATTATATCACATAAATATGTCTCTAAGAATTAGATTGATATATATATATATATATTTAAATAACTCAAATGTGTATGTTATAATATATTTTATGGTTTATTTATAATAAATAATTTACATCTGAAATTATTCCTTTTGAAATTATGATGAATTTGAATGTGAAACAATAATAGTGTCTTTAGAATGAATTTTTAAACATTGCCATAAATAAGAGGTAATGAGACACTTTCAAAATGATCACTATAGGTAAATTGAAAGGTATGAATTCTTTAGATAACTATTTGGAATAATACTGTGAAAATGACATAAAAGTTTCAAAACATTAAAGTGAAAATATTTTGGAATCTTTTCTTTTAAAAATAATTTTCAATAATTGTTCCTTTAAAAAATAGATAGATGCTTCAAATAGTTGAAGTGAATATTTTTTTGATAAATTTTAATTTAAAAACCAATTATCTTTATTGGATAGTTTGAAATATAAATGGGTTAAAAAAAGAAATATAGAGTGGATGATAAATCATTTGAATAAGAAAGGATAGGAAAGATTTTTTATATTACAAAATACCATTGTTGAAAAACAGGAGTATCAAAATTATAATAAACAACCATTTAACACTTGTTGGAAAATGTTTTAAACTATTTTTTTCATTTAAATATATATAGTGTGTTGTTTTTTAGGAATGATAATGTTTTTTGTGGTTTTTGAAATGTTTTGGGGATGTGGATATGTTTTCAATAACCATTTTTCTGGATTAGAATGAAAAAAGGGTGAAATGATTTTCAAATTGGAAATATTGTTTGGAAAGCATTTGGATTATTTTAATCCTCATTTGATTTGTGTATTAAATGGTATGGTATTTAAAAATTATCATATTTATCGCTTTGAATCGGAATTAATATTATTTCTTTCATTGGATAAAATGATTTCTATTTTGATCTTCTTGTTTTTCCATGTTTATGGCTAGTGTCATCCCATTCATATATCTAGATGGTTTCTTTTGATTATCCAGAATTATTTCCATTGTATAACCCAATCTGAGATTGTGTTTCATATTTAAAGTAATATGGAAGAGTAGTTTTCAAAAGTAATTTCATATTATCATACTATTGAAATTTCTCAAACCACATATGGGTTTATTTTATAATGCATTATATTTAAAAGAAAATATTTGGGTTTCCTTGGAAGTCAACTATTGATATGATTTTTTTCCTTGAGGAAATTACATTTATAAATACTACATTCTACATTTATTTTTATTCTATGATTTATGATTAGACTTAGGGAACCTATTCTATATTCACGTCAGGGTGTAGTGACCTTGTAATCATTTTATCTCATGCCTATATAATTCTAGGTTCTTAGTTGGATTTAGTTTTGTTCTTCATGGATGATGTGGGGGAGATTGAGGTGGATATGTTTATGGTATCGTCACGAGTCAGTTAGTTTTTATTATCTCTTTCATGTAGATTTTTTTGTTAGCAGTTTCTATATATCCGGCATTCTTACTTATTTAATTATTTTGGTTATTGTATTTATATCTTTTACTATCATTTAACTTTGTTTTAGGCGAAATCACTCCCAAAATATTTCTGATGATACCCAGGTGCTAGTCTCCAACTCATGGGGATCGGGAATTCCCTTCGGGACTTGTGGTGAATATGATTAGGTGTCGGGTAGGATGGAATCTCGTATTGGTTAATTACATATATGTATATGAGGTTCTCCATTGATGGGATTGTTATAACTAGGTTTTAATCTCATCTTAGATTCTGGTTCAGGTTGTGTCATTAATTATTTTATTAAGAACTGGGTGTGATGTGTTTGTGTTTATAGTTGATTTATACCTTCCATTATTGTATGAGATTTATTCATTGGTTTCCCCCCATAAATTTTGGATAAAGTGGGTGCTTTGGGATAGAAAACTAAAGGCACATGGCTAGCGTATGGTTAAGAGTAACCATGGACCTTGACCAAGGTAACTGTGTGTCATCTCTTGGTTGAGACATTAGCAAACACATGGCTACCACATGATTATTCATACCATGCACGTAGTCCATGAGGTTGATCTATTTATTAGTAGTAGATGTCACATAGTATCCACACAGTTTGGAAGAATGTGTGGACTAACCATGCGGCATGTCCATGTTAGTAAAATTACATTTTCTCTCCCTAACTCAACCTTTCCCCCATTTGTCCTCCTCCGACCTAGGCACCTACCATGGGGGATTTTTTCACCTCCATATGCAATTAAAGGTGGATTCCTAGTTTTTATCATTCTTAATTGAAAGGTTATGATTCCTTTCTTCCTTCTTCTTGCATTCTTTCCATTGTTTCTTTTCATCCCTAAACCTGTTGGCTATGTTAGCCAATTTTCAAAGATAAGATTACTCTATTTTGGGGGGTTTATCTTTTTTTTGGGTCCTTTAGGTTTGATCTATCGCACCTTGGGTGTGGTTGAGGAGCGAACAAGGCTTCACACTAGATTCCTGAACATCCTCATCGATTTAGGTAGGATCCCTTTTTATATCTTAATTAAATTTAAATATCCATTGACTGATTGATTTTTACACCTTTATTAATTATTAAATAGATATGTTTTATTATTTTAATTATTTTTCCATTTTAAATAAAATGTTTTTGTTAATCTCATTTTATGTTTGAAATTGATTTGGTGGATTTTTCCCATGAAATGATTGTCAAATTTCTCAGTTGGATATTCTAAATAGTTTGAGATTTTTAATGGGAATAGTTAGGTTTTTCAAATGATGGTTTGATTTTCAAACGGTGGTTGGGGTTTCAAACAATGGTATTTTATATTGGATTGATTTTGAAAATTTCCTGTGTGTGGTTCTTTATAAAATCATTGATGTGTTAAATTGTCATCAGACCTAGTTGGAATTTTTCGTAAAATAGTTTCTTAAATTGATTTTCTATGAAAGAGTCTTGTGTGTAGTTTTTTGTAACGCCCCGACCCCAGCTACCCAGAGTCGGTGCATTACTTAGTAACATTGGCATGATCACAAAATATCAAGTCTCGAAAGACCTATTAGTTTAGTAGCCTTGGAAACACTAGATACATTCATAAATGTTACATTACATCACAAAGTGAAAAACTACAATAACATAGTCTCCATAGTCCACACTCATATCATCTTCGGACTATCCCTACAGGTCATTCATAAAATACTTCTTCACATCCTAGAAAATATTAAAACATTGAAAGGGATGAGCTCAGATGCTCAATAAGGATAACAATATAGCGGAAGCTTTTATAAATAAACATTAACATTTAAGGCAATGTATAACTAAAACAAAATCCTTTTTAAACTTGAACTTCAACATAATATGGAAAAATAAAATTAAATAATGCCATTCACTTACTCACAAGAATATTCTACTAGTCTAATAATCACATACAATACCAATAACCACTTTCATAATGATGGAATGCATAATTCCAGACTATCATAACCATGTAGCCAAGGCCTCATGCCAAGTCTACAAATAAGATTTTGTCAAGGCCTCATGCCAAGACACTAGTTTGTCTCATGAGACCTACCGATGCATCGAGGAGCTATAGCGGGCTCCACCCGTCACTTATTAAGTCCAATGCATTCCTCATATGAACAAGTTTAAACATATCATAAACCATAACATAATTGTATCACATAAAATATGCATAAAGGAAAAATAAGATTTACACACTTCAATCACAAGATATCAATACAACACATTGATATAATAAAAACTTTATCAAAACCATTTTCAATACCAAAATAAAAGAAAAGTAAAACATGGTATTTATTTTTCTTTTAAAAAAACTTATGGCTTATAGAGGTAGCTGAAACTCAAATAATAGTCACGGCGGCGGAGAAGTCTTTGTCGCCGCATACGTAAGAAAAAACATTCCTTTTGTCATTTAGTAAAAAATCTTCGTATAAAAAGATTCCTTTTGAATAAAAGTAAAAGTCAAAGGGGGTTTATACACGATATAAATGAAAGTTGTGTATAAAACCAAATATTCCTCAAGGAAAGGAGATTGAGACGAAGTACTTACAAAGATAATTTTTAAAATAAAATAGATCTATTATGTGTATTTACTATAAGTACACATAAAGAAAGTACAAATAAAAGATAGGACATAATAATATCATGACATAATTTGAAATTAGAAGATTAACCCAAAGAATGGAAATTGGGTTAAGAAATTCCCTTACCTCATGTCCGACTTGACTCGACCGCTCTTTAACCTCCTGAATAATAAATTAGAGTTAATCTATACCTTCTTAAGAACCTTTTTCAGGTTCATTATTCCTTTTATATCACTTATTACCATTTCATGAACATTATGTAATTATTTAAGTTTATAACGGTCGTTTTGTCGATCTTAGGTACTTGAGTCAAAATAATACTTCTTATAATTACACTTTGTTCATGTGGTAATATATCCATTATATAAATAATTATATTCATGATGTATATATCATATACATCATATATATACAGTATATACATTCATTTATAATATTACATAACATTTAGAGGTAAGAAATGAAATGCACCGTTCATGGAGACGGTAAGCCGTACGTACGCATGAACGCTACTTTCATTTCTATTTAGTATTTAATGGAATGAAGTTATAATTATATAAAGTTATAATATAAATCCAGTATAATATAATGTATAATAATATTTACTCCATCCTTTATACATCCCACATATGGCATTAACGATTCAAATCACTTTGAGGGGGCGGTAGTCCGCACTTCCTAAAATGAAATTATCGCGTTTACCCATAATGGAAATCATAAAGTATGCCATAAATGAGAAATACAGAAGCATAAGGAAAACATAAACATAATATATATATCATATATGAAAATAGTGTCATCAAAATGGCCACCATGAGAGGTGTTAAAAGAAGTTTGAACAATCATCGTTTCGTGAGGCAGTAATTCGCCACCCACAGAAACAATATGTTTTTTAACCATTAGACGAATGTGTGTGTAAGTGTAAATCAAATAATTCTCATAAAAACATACTAGTATATTTAAGATACTGGTTTTTTTACAAAAGAAAAGAATAAAAAGAGTTTAGGGTGTTGGAGAAGCAAAATAAAACAAAACAACATTAGAGAAAACATTACCTTAAAATCGGGTAACTCTTTTTTGATTTGAGCCAAAGGCTTCCTTGGGAAAAATTATGCCCAAAGTGAGGCTTCTAGGAGTAATATAGGGAAGTTGGTAGAGTATTTGGGAAGAGGTTGTCTGAGCCAAATGGATTGAAGGTGTGAATAAGGTGGGAGTGGTGGGGGCCTTTTATAAGAGGAGAGGAGGGGCACTCTTGGAAAGATTGAAATGTTACATTATTATGAAATGCTTTTAGGATTCTAAAGGTCCCAAAATGATATATTTCTAGGATAAGGTGATAAGGGTTCTAAATATTCCCATTAAATAGGTTTTTGACAAGTTTAAGCCTTATATTTTACATTATCTTTTCATTTTATTTAAATAGTTAATTAATGAGGTAATCAGTGCATCATTATAGTGTAATAAAAACTTTAATTTATTTAATGTCTAAAAATTATAAAAAAATATCATGATGTCAGAAATATTTTTATATTTCCAATGAATATTTATAGTAAAAAATATGACTTGTATAACCCCATTTAAAAATTTTTTTAGTAAAAAAACTTATGTTTATGACATTTTTATTTTAACTTTAAATAAAAGTTATTTATGTCATTTTCCTAGAAAAGTGGCTCCATGGGGTACCCAAGTTGACCCATGGATTTTCTTGGTCGTCCTTGACACATCCAATAGGGTTAGGACATGTGTAAAGGTATTTTCATATTTTTATAATATCATTTTTACCTTAAATTTCATTAATTAACTTTAATCGCGATTAATTAAACTTAAAAGTTACTATTCACCAAAAAATTATTTTAATTCCATTCAAACACATTTTACTTCCTAATGACAACCATGTATGTCAGATTTTTGAAATTAAAATCACAGAAGTGGTAATGTTTCATTTAAACAAAAAATCAGTTTTTTAACTACCACTTAGTGGTTTCACTATTCATCAAAAAATTGAAGTTTTTCAGAACAATGCCAAAATTTCACCCTAAGCTATAATTGATATTAAGAATTAAAAAATGGTGTCTATTTTACAAAATTCCAAACATATAAATTGCATTAATTAATTTTATAATTAATTCCCGCTGTCACAACAAATAGCATGTTTTTAAGAAACAATATATATCAAAAGATTGACAATTGTTTATGTCCAATTTCAAAGTGAAATTAATTCTAATGACCACCATTGGATAAAATGGTAAAAATATATTCTAATTACACTTTATAAACACTCAATAGTATAATTTATCATTATAAATTATTTTGATTAAAAAAGTTGTTTTTAAGTATTTTTCACTATTTATAAAAAATTGGAAGTTCTTAGAAAAATAACAAAAATTCAACACAGGCTAATTTCGATATTCTGAATCCAAAAATGAAGTCCATTTTGATATATAAATTATATATAATTTCAAAAGGTGGTTATTACTATTCATAATGGCTATTTTGATTGGTCTCGGTGTGTTAGAATCTCGAACTTGCGTACAATGCAAGCTATTGCATTATTGAAAGAGAAGCGGATCGTGGAAGATCGGGGTGTTACATTCTACCCTCCTTCAATAAATTGCATCCTCGCAATTTGAAATTTTCTTTGAAAAAAAAGGTTAAAAATAGAAAATACCTTTTTGGAAAACCCACATCGGAAATAAGGTTAATAAAAATATAACTTTAAAAGAAAGAAAGATAAGTACAAAGGTCACCCGAGATAGCCCATACTAGGATTATATGAAAATATGGGTATGGAAGAAAAAAAAACCATCAAGGTCTGATGGAGATTTGTAGAAAACTCGATTAGGAGAAAGTTAACCATAAGAAAATCACAACCTTTTGATTGGTTAAATGGTCATTAAATCCCCAGTTGGAAAAGTTAACCGGCAAAGTTTTTGTTTTAAGTTACCTTTTATAAAGTTGAGTAATTTATTTAGAAGATTTACTAAGAACGTAAGGGAATATACATACTTGTCATGTTGACTTTCATTCTTTAATAAATTTTTTACCACAGACCCATCTTTCACTCTAAAAGGTAATAGAACTCAAAAATATTCTATTTATCATAATTGTATAAGGTTCCAAATATTAACACATACCATTTAGATTAGGAAAACTTTTTTGTAATAACCAGGGAATTCCTATAGGCTAGTGGTAGGTAATAAAGGCCTATCGCACTATGGTTGTGGGTTCAATTCCTGCAGCTTTGTCCGACGCGACGGGTTATCCCCCAACCTGCAGGTTGTCCTTTTCCTAAAACTATAGTATTATAATATTCCAAAAATAATATTCAGAAATGTTTTAACCTTAAACAATACTATCTAAGGTTCAACTTAATCCATTCCAACCTTTATAGTTATCCAAAATACTTCTTTCCAACTCACAATCCAAATTTTATAAGGAAGGTAAACATAATGAAGATCCTTTTTTCCACGTAACAACATGTGAACACCTTCATCATGTATTCTTTTAAAACACTGCAACATCCTGAATTTCCATAAATCCTAATTGATTACATTCATGATCCATTATTCCTTATAGAATACTAGATATACTCCTTCTATCCAAAAATGTATACAAATCATTAATCAGTTTCAAGGAAGTTAAGAATATCCAATATAATTTATCCAAATCAATCATGTCTTATTCCGAAATCACTATCTTGGTATCAGAACCATATTATGGTTTATCTATCTCTTAACCATATATTTTCCAAAAAATTAACCTGCTGCAGAGTCACTTTTCTTGGTTCCACACAATCTCAAGTCCTTAATGAAATAGTACTGCAGTACAATCCTTATATACTCCATAATTATTATAACCAGTACATCATTGATACAACACTCAAATGGAAAAAATTCGTTAAAAACAACATAAGAACTCTAATCATTCCTCCTCATCTGTGGTAGTATCATAACTTGATTATCATCCAATAACATCATTTGGGGCATACTCTGATGATTTGGACATTGGTTTGCGTAGTGTCCCCACTCCTTGCAGATGAAGCATTGTACATTTGAAACCTTTTTCTTACCCTTGCAGTCACGCACTTGGTGTCCTTTTTCTCCACACTTATAACAAAGTCTCATTCCTTTCAGGCAAGTTCCAAGGTGTTTTTTCCCACAGTTATCACATATTGGAAAATTCTTCTTTTCCCTAGTCCCTTTATCCATCATTCTCTCTTCCATCATTTTCTTCTCTTTCTTCCCTTCAAATCCATAAGACTCATAGAATTATTTACTTATCTTATTAACACATGATACTATTTCTTCATATGTTGAGAAAACATTAGAGATTATTTCCCTTCTAAATGTTGTCTTAATACCGTGAAACATACGATCCTTCTTACGCTTTGGATCATACGTATTGCTAGGGTTCACATTCCTTCCACTGGGCACCATTTCTATACAATGGCATAAACTAGGTTAGTTTATGAATTGCAATGAATAATTACAAACTTGTAAAATACTTAATGTAAATTGAACGGTTTATAGATATAATACATAATCATAAAAAATGTTTTCTTCGAGGAAGTATATACTCATAACCCTTTATAGTGGTTTGTAAAGAAAATGAGAATTATCCTAAGCATATCCCCCGGGAGTGTCGTAACCAAGAGTGCAGTAAGGCCCGTTGTCGTGTACCAGTTTCTGTTCGAGTCTAGCTCAAAGCGGTGTTTTCGGGTTTTACCCCTAGGTACATCTGTGCCAGAGCCGCCTCTACCTGCTCGTATCCAGACAGGGATGTATTTCTCGGAAAACTCACAAAATCTCTATAATACCAAAATTCTAGGAAGTTCTTCTATACTAATCCTCAAAGTCTATCTTCGGGCTATGTGCTCTAATCAGAGTTTATCTAAATCTAGCTTCCAAGGTTAGTACTAAACTACCTCTGATACCAACTATAACTCCCCGACCCCAGCTACCCAGAGTCGGTGCATTACTTCGTAACATTGGCATGATCACAAAAGATCAAGTCTCGAAAGACCGATTAGTTTAGTAGCCTTGGAAACACTAGATACATTCATAAATGTTATATTACATCACAAAGTGAAAAAATACAATAACATAGTCTCCATAGTCCACACTAATATCCTCTTCGGACTATCCCTGCAGGTCATTTATAAAATACTTCTTCACGTCCTGGAAAATATTAAAACATTGAAAGGGGTGAGCTCAGATGCTCAGTAAGGATAAAAATATAGCGGAAGCTTTCATAAATAAACATTAACATTTAAGGAAATGTATAACTAAAACAAAAGCCTTTTTAAACTTGAACTTCAGCATAATATGGAAAAATAAAATTAAATAATTCCATTCACTTACTCACATGGATATTCTACTAGTTGAATAATCACATGCAATATCAATAACCACTTTCATAATGATGGAATGCATAATGCCAGACTATCATAACCACGTAGCCAAGGCCTTGTGCTAATTATACAAATAATATTTTGTCAAGGCCTCGTGCCAAGACACTGGTTTGTCTCATGAGACCTACCGACGTATCGAGGAGCTATAGTAGGCTCCACCCGTCACTTATTAAGTCCAATGCATTCCTCATATGAACAGGTTTAAACATATCATAAACCATAACATAATTGTATCACATAAAATATGCATAAAGGAAACATAATATTTCTGCACTTCAATCACAAGATATCAATACAACACATTGATATAATAAAAACTTTATCAAAACCATTTTCAATACCAAAATAAAAGAAAAGTAAAACGTGGTATTTATTTTTCTTTTTAAAAAAACTTATGGCTTATAGAGGAAGATGAAACTCAAATAATAGTCACGACGGCAGAGAAGTCATTGTCGCCGAATACGTAAGAAAAAACATTCCTTTTGTCATTTAGTAAAAACGCTTCGTATAAAAATATTCCTTTTGAATAAAAGTAAAAGTCAAAGGGTGTTTATACACGGTATAAATGAAAGTTGTGTATAAAACCAAATATGCCTCAATGAAAGGAGATTGAGACGAAGTCCTTACAAATATCATTTTTAAAATAAAATAGATCTATTATGTGTATTTACTATAAGTACACATAAATAAAGTACAAATAAAAGAGAGGACATAATAATATCATGACATAATTTGAAAGTAGGAGATTAACCCAAAGAATGGAAATTGGGTTAAGAAATTCCCTTACCTCATGTCCGACTTGACTCGACTGCTCTTTAACCTCCTGAATAATAAACTAGAGTTAATATATACCTTCTTAATAACCTTTTTCAAGTTCATTATTCCTTTTATATCACTTATTACCATGTCATGAACATTATGTAATTATTTAAGTTTATAACGGTCGTTTTGTTGATATTAGGTACTTGAGTCAAAAATAAACTTCTTATAATTACCCTTTGTTGATGTGGTAATATATCCATTATATCCATAATTATATTCATGATGTATATATCATATACATCAGATATATCCAGTATATACATTCATTTATAATATTACATAACATTTAGAGGTAAGAAATGAAATGCACCGTTCATGGAGACGGTAAGCCGTACGTACGCATGAACGCTACTTTCATTTCTATTTCGTATTGAATGAAATGAAGTTATAATTATATAAAGGTATAATATAATTCCAGTATAATATAATGTATAATAGCATTTACTCCATCCTTTATACATCCCACATATGGCATTAACGATTCATATCACTTTGAGGGGGCGGTAGTCCGCACTTCCTAAAATGAAATTATCGCGTTTACCCATAATGGAAATCATAAATTATGCCATAAATGAGAAATAAAGAAGAATAAGGAAAACATAAAAATAATATATACATAATATATGAAAATAGTGTCATCAAAATGGCCACCATGAGAGGTGTTAAAAGAAGTTTGAACAATCATCGTTTCGTGAGGCAGTAATTCGCCACCCACAGAAACAGTATGTTCTTTAACCATTAAAAGAAGGTGTGTGTAAGTTGAAATAAAATCATTCTCATAAAAACATCCAAGTATATTTAATATAATGGTTTTGTTACAAAAGAAAAGAATAAAAAGAGTTTAGGGGGTTGGAGAAGCAAAATAAAACAAAACAACATTAGAGAAAACATTACCTTAAAATCGGGTAACTCTTTTTTGATTTGAGACAAAGGCTTCCTTGGGAAGAATTCTGCCCAAATTGAGGCTTCTAGGAGTAAGATAGGGAATTTGGGAGAGTATTAGGGCAGAGTTTGGCCGAGCCAAATGTCTTTAAGTTGTGAATAAGGTGGGAGTGGTGGCGGCCTTTTATAAGAGGAGAGGAGGGGCACTCTTGGAAAGATTGAAATGTTACATTATTATGAAATGATTTTCGGATTCTAAAGGTCCCACAATGATATATTTATAGTCTAAGGTGATAAGGGTTCGAAATATGCCCATCCAATAGGTTTTTTACAAGTTTAAGCCTTATATATTACATTATCTTTTCATTTTATTTAAATCGTTAATTAATGAGGTAATCGGTGCATCATTATGGTGTCATAAAAAATTTAATTTATTTAATGTCAAAAAATTATAAAAAAAATATCCTAATGTAGAAAATCTTTTTAGATTTCCAATTAATATTTATAGTCAAAAATATGGCTTGTATAACCCCATTTAAAAATTGTTTTAGTAAAACAACTTATGTTTATGACATTTTTATTTTAACTTTAAATAAAAGTTATTTATGTTATTTTCCTAGAAAAATGGCTCCATGGGGTCCCAAAGTTGACCCATGGATTGTATTGGTCGTCCATGACACATCAAATAGAGGTATGACAAGTGTAAAGGTATTTTCATATTTTTATAATATCATTTTTACCTTAAATTTCACTAATTAACTTTAATCGCGATTAATTAAACTTAAAAGTTACTATTCACCAAAAAATTATTTTAATCCCATTGAACCACATTTTAATTCCTAATGACAACCATGTATGTCAGATTTTTGAAATTCAAATCACAGAAGTGGTAATGTTTCATTTAAATGAAAAATCAGTTTTTTAACTACCACTTAGTGGTTTCACTATTCATCAAAAATTGAAGTTTTTCAGAACAATGCCAAAATTTCGCCCTAAGCTATAATTGATATTACAAATTCAAAAATGATGTCTATTTTACAAAATTCCAAACATATAATTTGCATTAATTAATTTTATAATTAATTCCCGCTGTCACAACAAATAGCGTGTTTTTAAGAAACAATATATATCAAAAGATTGACAATTGTTTATGTCCAATTTCAAAGTGAAATTAATTATATTGACCACCATTGGATAAAATGATAAAAATATATTCTAATTACACTTTATAACCACTCAATAGTATAATTTATCATTATAAATTATTTTGATTAAAAAAGTTGTTTTTAAGTATTTTTCACTATTCATAAAAAATTGGAAATTCTCAGAAAAAGACCAAAAATTCAACACAGGCTAATTTAGATATTCCGAATCCAAAAATGAATTCCATTTTGATATATAAAATATATATAATTTCAAAAGGTGGTTATTACTATTCATAATGGCTATTTTGATTGGTCGCGGTGTGTTAGAATCTCAAACTTGCGTACAATGCAAGCTATTGCATTATTGAAAGAGAAGCGTATCGTGGAAGCTTGGGGTGTTACATTTTTAAAGAAATGATTGATATGTGAAATAATTGTATGTAATTTATGTCATTTTCAAAATGGTTTATTTGTAAAACCCTTTAGTGTGTGAGTCACATGCCTTGTTGGATGAACATGTTATGAGACTATCCTTGGTATGGGAACTCCCGTATATAATAATTATATTAAGTTAAGTAATACTCCTTGAGGTGTTTGGTTTATTGTAGGTTTTTGTGATGTGTATGGTTTTATGTACATATGGATTGTTATTTGGAATGTGTGGCACAACCCTTTGTGAACATAGACTGGAAACCTATCATAGAAAAGAGTAACTTTGAGAATATTTGTTGCACTAGTGATTCATGCACGAACCAATGGACCATATTAGGTGGAAATATAGGTTTATTAATTTGTTATTGGACTGCATGGTCTACCCTGGGATTGGGTGGTGGTGTGTTTAGGGGGTTTGAATGATCAATAAATTACCCTTTTCCCACTTTTGCAAAAAATTAACACTTCCAATTTGGTTCTCTTGGCCACATTCTCCCCTTGAACCTTATTTATAAAGTATGAGGGAAATGGATTATGATTATTATTTGTTTACATTAAAATTTAATGTTAGGAAAACCTTATATTTAAATATTTAATTTTGAAAATATTAATAAATTTATATTATTTCAAGGATTTTCATTGGGAATAGAATTATTCAGGCATACCTACTAAGTTTTAATACTCAAGCCTATAGTCTTTTCTTGTTTTTAGTTTATGATGTAGGTTCTGACTTCGGTTCGATCACATTGGGTGATAGTTTGATGTAGATTGGAGAGTGACCATCGTGGTCAAATGGGGGTGTCTTGGGTTTTAGGTTTAGTTTGGTTATTTTGGTATCATTTTTTGGTCTATTTATTGATTCATTGATTGTAACTTTAATGAATAAAAATATGGGAAACCATATTGAGTTTGGTTTTCCTCTTTTTTATATTCATTTTCCTTGTTTATATTATTAGGAGAAAACTTTTCCATTTTCTCTTATGTTTCCCTTAGCACATTTTCCCATCACTAGAAGATCAAGAAAACCTCTCAGGCCATGCCATGGATCAGATTAGGTGACTAGTTCAGGGTCAACCCAGGTTGGTTTGTGAAAAAATTATATCAGGGCAGGTCAGGTCTTTTGAGGATCCTACTTTTATATTTTCTATTGTTATGTGGGGAAGTCATGATATTTGGATGAGAATTTTCAGGTTTGGGGAGTAGGAATGGTAATAAAGTCATTAACCCTTACTCATTCTGAACCTTGGGTTACCATGGGATGTCTAGGTTTGTTGGTGTCGTTGATTCTTGTGGATTTATTATCATTGGGAAATGAAAAGGGAGTTGGGAAGTGGACTCTATGAGCTTGTGGGACCTATAATGCCACATAAATCCACATACATTACCCTAGTATGCTCACTATGAGGGTGGTGTGATAGGCATATGGCCACCATCCATAAATTTTAGTCACCCATCGATACTAGTTTCCCCTTGTTAATTGTTGCAGTTATTCCTTATTTATCAAAAATTATCTTTAATTTCTTTTCTTTGGAAGTGTGAGAAACATTATTTATAATTCGAATGACCATGTTTTATAAGGTGTGAAATTTATTTTCATGACCCTTTTTACACTGATTTGGGAAATTGGGTTTTGTGAAATGAATTTTTGGGGTAAAATGGCACTGGTTTAAAGGGATTTGTTGAACTGCTGAAAAATGTTTTGATTTGGAAAAATCATTATCCATAAATTTTTTTTGGTTGTGTTGATAGTGAATTTTTGTGATGATTTCAAAACATTACATTGTGTTAATGTTTTAGAAGGAATGTGTGAGTTATGGAACTAGATTTTAAAATGAATGGTTGGAATTATTTTTATGGAAGGGTTTTTTCGAGTTTTGAATTGGGTTTCAAATTTTTGTGGTTATCCGTTTTTTGGAAAGATGCTTGGAGAGTGTTAAAATGAATATTTGGGTTTAAGTATATGTTTTATATGGTGGAAAAAGTTTTTTTTACCTTTGGTGTTTCTTTGGGTGTCCACATGCATTAGGATTTGTGATAAAGTGAATAGGTTCCTAGTATGACACAAGTATGTGCATGTGTGAGAATCCATGGGATTCTATCGGTGAGTGTGTAACCAACAAATCCTATTTTAATTCTTATGGTGATTTCTTTTATTTATATGATGTGTTGTGTCTTCAAATGTTTTTATAATGTTTGGTGTGAGGTGTTTTACCTTGGGGATTTGTTCTGGTCTATTAGTGTTTCCATTTTGTATTCTTATTGGTGGTTTTTCTGAAATGTGCTTTCAGAAACCTTGGGGGTTGTTTCCTTTGCGTTTAGTGTTCGTTTGTGGTATTTTTTGGGCCTCTAGGCCAATTTTTTTTGTTCCTTAGTTTCTACACATTGTCTAGAGTGTTCCCCATTAATAATCAATGTATGTTCTAAATGTGGTCATGGATATCCTCCCTAATGGTAAACCCTTTAGTTGATCAATGAATGAATTTCCATCATGGAACTTGGAATTCAAATCTACCTATTTATTATTTTATATGAGAATAACCTCTCATGGTGGAAGGGATGATATGAGATAGGTTGGAAGGATGCTTTAGTTTTTCAATTGGAGTTAGTCGTTTAGGGTAAAACGTGACAGGGTTGTGTCCAAAGGTTCAATCTTGAAGAAGTGAGGACACATGGTCTGAAGTTGTTACTGGTATACACTATCCTAGAAAGGATATATGGATCCTTCATTGTTTTCTTCTATCTAGGGTCATTCTAGGTGACCAAGGTGGTAATTTTTTTCCAAAAGGGGTACTATGGCCATTTCATGAATCATGTGCTCGTTGGAACTTGAGTTAAGATCCACCTCCAT
Source organism: Viscum album (assembly GCA_963277665.1). Taxonomy (NCBI): domain Eukaryota; kingdom Viridiplantae; phylum Streptophyta; class Magnoliopsida; order Santalales; family Viscaceae; genus Viscum; species Viscum album. Next base: position 218,786,574 of record OY728137.1, on the reverse strand, counting down.
ATAATGATTCTCTCGATTGCAAGGGTAATTTTTGTTAACTTCAAATAGGGTTGCGTTCAATTTTAAATGTAAAGGACGATGTTGTGGAGCATTTTTGGGAATTATATTTGACATGAGTGTATCATTCCTTTTGAAATTCCAAGCATCTTGGTTTCTTATGGAAATATTTCTCCTTGTATCCTTTATGTCTCCTTTCCCTATTCGAGTTGAAAATGATTATGTGTATGCATATTCTAAATCCATATCAAGATAATTTTACATGTTGTAGTAGGGTGAACCTTGGGGTATGTTGGGTTTTGCTGGTGCTATTCGAGAGGTCATATGGTTTGTTGTTGAACCAGAAGAAGATTTTTTGTTCAGAGTTCCTAAACCCTCAAAGCATGTTCAGAGATACTTCAACCATCCTAGATCTATCCATAAGGTCTATAGTGAAGTTGGATAGTATTCAAGAGAACCTAGGTGTTGTGAAATGCCATGGTTTAATCTCTATCCTTAGTGCAGATAATGGTGGTAGTTTAAGCCTTCAGTGTAGATGTTCTGGTTTTCATGGTTCCACTCAGTGGAAAATGGTATGGGAACCTCTATTCCATATTGTGACCCATTTGGGTATACATGTTTTACTTAGTTATGGGGATGTTTACTATTTTGTATTCTTAAAATATCGGTGGTTATATCCCACTATGTATGATTTCCACATTTTATGGCCCTTCTATAGCCCATCTATATGAATCGAGTGTGGCCATGTTGTGGTTATTTAGGGACATGAAGGGCTAGTATGAAGAGTTGGTTATGGTTTTCTTGGTACATTATTTTGGATCTTAACTACCCTCCCCTAATGGTGGGGATTTCTAGTTCTCGTGGGAAGGTTCTTCTTTTCGTTTAACCTTGATAACTCTTATGGTGGGAAACCCCACTATTGGTTTCATTAATATTCATCAAAATTAAGTGGTGTTAACCTGTCTCTTATAGTGGGGAGTCTGTTCGGGACACCCCTTGTCGGTATCCTTGTTTAGTATTTATTTTCATCACATGTTATTGTTCATTTATAATGGTGGGGAGTCTACTCGGGCCTCCCCATTTCTGTATCTTGGCTCTGTTCCTTGTACTAATTTTGTGGCATACTGTTTTGTAAGGATAAAATAAAATTTACATTCCTCCTTTGAGTAGTGATTGGGATGGATTTGTTTCTGGTGGTTTTGTTAAGTAATGTTTTAAATTAATCCGAGAGTGGTGGTTTAAGCTTGATCATCTGTTTGGGTTGATGGTACGAGTTCCTCTTGTTAGTTTTTTTGGTGCTTATGTTTTGAGGTTTTTTCCCTTGTGAATGTTTTATATCCTCAAAACTAATAAACTATGGGTGTTTTAACATATAGGGTTCATGTTCCACATAGTGGGGAGTCCATTTGGTCTCCTGAATTCATCTTGTTAGCTATTCCTTGTTGATATTTTTTAATCCCTTTGGTTGTCATTCATTGTGAACCCCATTTGATTTGTAAAAGAGTATTTGGATTTTCTTTTGGTATAAACCATGGTTTGTCATTTTGGGGGTGGAAAGCGTTATGGTGGGGAGAATTTTCACACTTTGGTTTTAAACTCATCTTGGTTTGTAGTTCGGGTTGGGTCATTGGTTATTTTATATGGAACAAGGTGTGATGTGCATGAATTTTTAGAGTATTTATTCAATCCATCCTTGGCCCATCATTCTTTATTGGTTTTACCATTGAGTTCTGGAGAATATATGTGTTTTTGGGAAAGAAAACTTAAGGCTCAGTACTACTGCATCATTAGGAGTAACTGTGCACCTTAGCCTAGGTAACTGTGTGGATACTCTTAGATGATAAAGTAGAAACCACATGACTACCACACAGTTAGTCATGCCATGCCGATAGGACGCGTGGTCAATCTATTTCTCGGTAGTAGTGGTTTCACAATATCCACACAGATGGTTAGATTGTGTAGCCTATCGAGGTAGTTAAAATGACTTTCTCTCTCCCTATTTTTTAAACTATAACCCCACTTTTCTCCCCATTCAGTATCATCTGACCAAGGCGCATTCCATGGGGGATTTTGGTACCTCTAAGGCCATCTAAGAGGGATTCAAGGTGGTTTATTGGTGTTTCTTCTACCCAATCGAATGGTTAGGGTTCCATTCATTCACTTTTTTGCTTTCTATATTTTAATTCTTTTCTTCCCTAACCATACTGGCATTATAGATGATTTTCATGGCTAGGGTTGTTATATTTTTTAGGGTATTTCCATATAAGGGTACCTTGAGGATAGATATAGCCCCCATTGGGAGTAATTGAGGTTAGAACATGGTTTCACACTATATTCCGAAAGTTATTCATCTATTGAGGTAGGATCCATTTTTTACTATTCTTTAAAGTAAAGATTTCATTGATTGTATGATTTTAAAAACATTATTAATTATTAAATAGTGATTAATTATTATCTGAATGATTGTTCCATGTTAAATAAAAGGTTTTTCTTAATCTTTTTTATGTGTGAAATGGATTTTGTGGGTTTTTCACACCTAATGATCGTTAAATTGACAGGTTTTCTTTTCTAACTTGTGTGTGATTTTTAAAGGGAATAGTTTGGTTATATAAATTATGTTTTGATATTAAAATGTTGTTTGGTGTTTCAAAAAATGTTTTTCAATATTTTTTTGAGTTTGAAAATGTATTTTGTTTTGTTTTTTAAAAAATATTTAATGTGCGAAAATTTCATGAGGCCTGTTTGGCATTTTTCTTAAAATGTATTCCAAAAATTGATTTTTCCTAAAAGTATCTTTTGTCTAGTTTTTCAAGAATGGTTTGATATGTGAAAGAATTGTATGTCTTGGTTTGAATTTTTGAAATGGTTTAATTGGAAAACACTTTTGGGTGTGAGTCACTTACCCAATTTTTTGAACATGTGAAGGTAGTGTCCTCAGTATGAAACCTCCCTTCAGTAATAATTGTTTTAAGGAAAGGAAAAATCATTAAGGTGGTCGGGGTGGTGATGGTTTCTATGATTTTTATGGTGGTATATCTATGGATTGTTTTATGGAATGTGTGGCACAACCAATTGTGAATATATCATAGGAAGCTAGCATAACAAAGAGGAATTATATGATCTTTTTCTACACAAGTAGTTCACACACTAACCAGTGGCCCATATTTGGTGGAAAATTGGGTTTATTTCTATGGGATCGAGCCCCATAGCCTTTAATGAGTTAGGGTGACCAGTCATTTGTGTTTTTATTTCATTGTGGGTGGCATGCTACAAAGTATGGGGTCTCAAGTATTAGTATGTTCTAGTCCTCCTTTGAGTTCATAGGTATTATCATGTCACACCAATACTAGTATGGTTAGTTCCATTTCCCTCATTCTGTTGAATTATATTCCTAATACTTTGTTTTTATGTTTTCATATAAATGATGATTGTGTGTCTTGTTAAAATGGTTACCAAGAAAAGTGTTTTGAATGAGAAAACATTTCCCCTTTTCTCACTTTCGTGAAAAATAAACACTTCTTATTTGGTTCTTATGGACCCATTCTCCCCTCAGGCCTTTATTTAAAGAATAAGGGAAATCAATTTTGATTTTGATATGCTTACATTAAAATGTAAAGTGTGTAAACCCTTATATTTATATTTTATCTTTCAATACTATTGATCAATGTTTCTAAATTTAATGGATATGCATTGGGAATATAATTATTCGGGTTTATCTACTATGTTTTAATACTAACTTCAAAATATTAATCTTGTTTTTAGATTCTTCTATAGGTTCCAACTTCACTTCGATCGCTTTAGACGATAGTTGGACGTGGAATGGATAGTAACCCTTGAGGTCTCATGAGCTTTTCTTTGGTATGAGCTTCAGTATGCTTATTTTTGTATCATTTATTGGCCAGTTTGTTGTTTCTTTAATTGTAAATGTAAATAATAAAATGTTTGTAAACCATATTGATTTAGTTTTTCACCTTTTATATTTAGTTTAATTGATTATTTTATTCAGATACACCATTAAAATTGTCTCTAATGATTACCTAGGAACTTGTCTCCATCCTAGGAGGATCCGGAACGCCTCTTGGGCTTGACATGGATTTGCTCGGGTGACTGGTTCATGTTCTACCATGGCTAGTTTGTTATAGAGATTATATATATACATATATCTATTTATGTTATAAGATATCCATTGATTGTATTATATATATATATATATATATGAGTGATTCTACACCTTTCCATTATTAATTAGTGATTCATTGGTTTAAATACACATAGTTGTGTACATTGGTATTTATTTCCATCTAGGGAGGTGGAATGTTTTATAGAGTTTGTATTAGAGAAAAGATTGGGGATTCACATGTATCATCATAAAGGAAATCAATAACCATGTAGTTCAGTGTCATATAATGGTTCATGTCATATAATTTATTGTCATGTGATAAAGACCAACCTGACTCCTTTCATGGTCATGCATTTATGACTAAGTGAACTGATTTTCAAGGACCCATATAAAAAACCTATAGAATAAGACATGGAATATTATTATTAAATATTTATGTGGGACATAATAATGAGTTATCCTTTTGGATTATACTAATATGTAATAAGGTCATCTGATGATGTTGATCTAATAGGGAATATGGTCCTTAGATATGGGATTATATATAGTAAATGGATTATGTACTAGTATGACTTTGTATGAATCATAAAGAATATGGTCTGGTGAGGATGAATCTCAGAATGTATATTTCATAAAGATGGTTTGTTTCACATGGAATAAAGTACAATATAGATATGGTTTTGGATCTTACAATTAAACCACAATGTAGTTTCATAAGTTTCCTAGTAAATGGGAATAAAATCATATGTATTTAGAGTTTCATAATTTAAGGATTCGTTACTAGACTGTGCCTTGTAGTATAACATAATCTGGTTAAAAGGTAATCATGTGGTTTTACATCATAGAACTATTAAATTTTCATCATTAAATGGGATTAAATAAAATATTGACTTGGGATTATGCACGGGATACCATTAAAGGGAATACCTGCTCTATGACTCAAGTGAAGGAAGAGAGAGTCAAGGCATAAACCTAGTATGAGGGCATGAATTTTCATGGGAATATTCTTGATATATGTTGGAATAATATATATATATATATATATATATATAGTACCATTATTGGTTAAATATATATTGTAAAATATATCCCTATGAGGATGGTTTTTCTCGCAAGGTTTACATTCCATTTATATTTTTCTTTATGATTAATAGTGTACATCTCACTTAGTGCTAAGAAATAATAGGTATGGATGCTTGCTTCAGATACCTAACCTGGTAGGTGAGTTTAGTGAATGAAGTGTTTCATGGATTGCACCTAGTATGAATCTCAATATTGGATGTCCCCATCCCATTGATGATTTTGGAAGAGGTTATCATCAATTGAAACATTATTGTGGATTACACAATGAAATGTGTCCCACTCATCCTTGGATCATTGATTGGATCAGTTCATCCAAACAAAAACATCAGTAGAAAAGATGAGTATCTTGAGCCAGGAATGTCTTACTTGTATCCTTATGATGGGGATCCTCATTACCAAGGGAATATATTATCATTTTCACACTATGTTTCCTACCACTCATGGGGAAAACCAATAATATGTTTCTAATTAATGAAATAAATGATTTAAATGAGGAACCCTATAATTCTCAATGCCTTTATCATAAACATTTGTTATTTTTTATAATGTATCGTTTTTTAATTTTTAGGGTTTTAACCATTGTAAAATAAATATATAAAGGTCATTTCGGTTGGATTCATCAAGATAGTAGAATTAGGAGAATGATAGGATATAGGAGATACCCATTTACCATATATATGAGTGATTTATATAGTGTTAATTTGAGGAATTAATGATATATGATCCAATTTGATTAGGGATAGTCTAGTGAGTTCTCATATGTCTACACACATAATATATTGATGGGATTATATGATCTGCGTATAGATGACATAGATAAAATATTATTGTTTTCTACAAAGAGGGTTTTATATGGACCACCCACCTTTAATTATTTCCAGGGTAATGATCTCTATAGGAAATCCCATGAAGGGGGACACTTGTAGGCCTCATGAATGAACATTCACTAAGGATTATTTTGAACCATCTCTTCAATGTAGGACTATTATTGATCTCTACTAATTGGGATTATGATCTTTCATTATGGAGGATCATCCTTGGTGTTATTTTCACTATTATTTTATTTTTCATATTCATTTCATATATATATGATTGATAATTTCTGGATAAAAATTCCACCAAAAGTATTGTTTATGATTAATTACTCTATCAAAAGCTATGTTCGAATAATTTTGAAAACACACAAATATCTCCCCATAAATTTATAATTTGATTTGGTGTATTTATAGAAGGTGATGGATAATTGATTACCTAAAAAATGTGGTATTATATAATGTATACAGTCTCATATGACAAAACCAAACAATAAAGAATCATGAATAGATAATACTATAAGAAAAAAATTAAAATATTAGAGACACATAAAACATTATCATCATGATGGTGATTCATGATTATAGCATAATAACCTATATAGAAACAATATTAACAATTTATTTTCCAACAATCAATTTTACTCATGAATGATCCATGTTCTTTCTACACAATATATGATTTTTTTGACAGATCCATGCAATTCATGAATGATCCATGAAATTCACATTAGATTTATTTGTGAAATAGGAGTATGTTCATGAAACTCATAAAATGATTCATAAAATATTTTCAATAGTATTTTTCACTACTTTTCAATCACCTGTGATATTTTTCCTCCCAAATTTTTTTCTTAAGCCTCTATAATTTGTTGGAATCAATAAATTTTATCCCTTATAATCGGAATCAATCGATCTAAAGTAAATATAATTCTAAATATATAAATTGGATAATAATTAATCAATATGGTCCTCTTAGTGGATAAAACACCTATATTAAATTGATGGTGGACATTTATTTTTATCATACAATCAATGTGGCTTCATGAATGGATTTAATGATTCTGAACTCAAATTTGATTTTTATTTGTGATCTCCATCATATATGAAATTTTATGAAATATCTGAGATGAATTCAATAACATAGTATTTGAATTTCATGACCATAAATATATTTATATGTTATTACATAATGCATGTAATAGTTATATGGTGTATGTATCAGTAATCTAGATTGTGCATAAATTACCCTAGTTGTGTATGTGCTACAAGAAAAATTATAATTTTCAATATTTTTTAAAAAATTTCCCATATTTTTTTGGGTTAATTCAATTTGAATAAAATTTATCATGGAGAAATCATCAATACCATTAATCAGAAAAGAAACAAGTTTATTTATTGTGTTTAGGTTTGTTAGAGATGGTGTTTCCACCAATATCACCACCATCTGTATGTTATTACATTAAAAAGATTTTAAGATTATAAAATTATTGAAATGTTATTGATATATGAATTTAGGATATAAATGGAATACCCATTCCAATATAATGCCACAAGAATCATCCAGTTATCTAGACCCAAAATGAGTAGGAATTTGATCAACCCAACATTTCATTAGTGGGATGTTTCTTCATTGCAACTAATTGCATAAAAGGATATCTCTAATTATATACTATTATGACCCTATAAGGAGAATTTTGGGTTCTAGAACCTGATACCCACAATAATAAATCCTCCCAAAAAAGGTTATTGCCTACCAGATATTGGGGTGTTCACGAAACTAGGACCCCTGTACTAGAGGAATTTTCATCATATACTACGGTTAACACCATTGAATATCCCAAAGCTATGATGAATTGATACAATGCTCAACATAGTGATATGATACAATATTATATGCGTCTAATTATTATTTTCTCACTACAATAGATATATAATTCTCAATTTAATCTATATATGGATTTATGACATAAACAAAATTCCATCTAGGGCATAGATAAGTAGGGATAAGACTCTAGTATGCGAAAAATATATATAATGAACTATCTTTAACAGTTATGAGTGATTATTTTATAACTCATCCGTCCATATTGGATAATTAAGATTGAATTCATTATCATTCTTTGTATTTATTATGTCATGAAAGGAATACAATGGGTTAAGATCTCTAACCATTGATTTATATTAATCTATGAATTGGTGATGAGGGGTTCATAATGTTGAATGGTTGAGAGCTAGTGGATTGGATATCATGAAACTATTTATCCTATATTAACCATGTAATCATAGATCCATAAAGGTTCAAATTTTATGGGGGGATTTTTACAATATGTGGATTTTAGTTCACCCCATAAGATGATCAAATAATTAAATTATATTCATTAATTTCAATGTTCCTCAATTTGTATTTATTCATAGTGTGAGAGTCACACATGAGAGTTAGGATTAGAGAATTTTAGTTGAATATTTAACTTTATATTGGTAGTGAATCAATGTACATGTTCTTATTCTATAAAATCTATAACAACTTTTTTGATAAATACACAGGGGATGGATCGATTATGAATTATTGGGAATTTTTTGGTGATCTAGGGTTAGAGCATCACCCATATTAGGGGATACGAATTGAAAAATGTCCATAAAATTATAGAATTATTCCTCCAGAATTATCTACTTCTTATTAGTAGAGCTAGTAAACTAATCATGATTAATTGATATTTAAAAAAATTAAGTCATCATACATAATTTTTTTCAAAATATTTACAACCAACTGGTGTTGTTACAAAGAAAATAATTATAATTTATAAGGAAAGAGAATATTTTATATCCTTGAGGGATGTTTTGTTTCATTATGTTTTTTTAGATATTTAATTTATAAGGGTATCTACCCTTTAGATACTAAATTTAATTTTCATGTGGATAGATTAAGTATCATGAACATCCTATAACTCTACATAATGAAAATAATCTCATAGATTGTTTTCAAATTTTGATGATACTTATGTAATAAGATATAGTGGTTTTAAAAATCCTCTCACAATTTGATGCATCCATTTGGATTCTTGATTCCCATATGGGGGATAATATTCCATAAAAACCTATCATTCACCATTCTAATGTTGTTCCTCAAGTCAAAGGTTCACTGTTTTATGAAGATTAAGAGGATAGGTATAAGTCAAAATAGAAAAGTATACAAATTAAGGGTATTACTCTAAGGAAACTATTAATCCCTCATATATCATGGAAATGAATGAGTCTTCATGGGAGTGATCTTTTAATATATAGGGTGGTTTTCCAACTATCTATCATGGATGTTCCTAAATTCCCCATATCATTGAAATATTATTATTCATGGAGTATAAACGTCATGATTGTGAAATCTATATTTTACTCCAAGGGAAGGAACATGACATTAAAAAATTTGGAAATGTATATTCTCCCACACCATTTCCTGTATGAATCCACTATATGGGGTGGAGAAATATCTCTAGGACCTTTTGATTGAGACCTATTTTCTTATAGGTAAGTGATTTTTGTGGATTCATTTAAAAAATTGATTGAATTTCAAGAGGGGAAACCAGAGAATGGGTGATAGTAAATCCAATTCATGGGGGGATGTAGGATATATTTTATCAATTATCTACCATTATTGTTTTTTTATTTATATTAATTTTATTATAAAACTATTATGATACGATTAATAAAATTAATAATGGGTTTTATCTCTGTAACAATTTTTTGAGGCGTGGAGATCAACACATGAACATAATTAAGTTCCTGGTTTAAGGAGGAAGTTTCTTCATCCATAGAGAAGAAAAACAAGGCATTGTGAATTGATTCTATAAGAGTGTTAACAATGGAACTATCAAATAATACTCATAAATAACATTCTATAATAGATATAAATAAATTTATGATGGAATATCATTGAAGGGATATTATTTCGAGAAATTTAATTATTATGTATTATGCTGATCACTTAGAATTTGATCTTCCTTAGGGACTCCATGATTACTCATCAACTTTTTCTAATAATATATTCATATGTAAGGGATTAGGTTTATCATTATTAAGGATAAAATATATCATTTTCCCATGAAAGGTTATTCTATGAGAACATTGATAGATCATGATCAAAAGATATCAGAATCACCTTCAGACGCAGTTGAATATGTTGGCATTTCTATAGTCCGTTTTCCATTGGAAGATTCCATATAGTCTCTATATTTGATGGCACCAGCTCAATATGAGAATATAACCCATATTCTTCTAGATTGGGCCTTGATGATATAGGTCATTATCAAATCATATGAGAGGTTAGACCCTGTTCCTAACTCAGATATACCAGCCATCATCCCAGTTGATCCATGGTTGTGGGAACTCTGTTTGGATGATTCAAAACTAACTATATATATTCAATTAATGGTCTAACTGCAATTGTTTTGTACATATAAAAAAATTAATTTATCAAGTTTTTTAAAGTTTCCTTCATGGTTATTCTAACCAATATTGGTCCCCACATGTTTCTATATTTGGTGGTGAACTTTTTTTCCTATGTCAACCATGTCTTATCGGCATATCATATCCATGGAATATTAAGTAACTCTGAATATTTTAACAATATATTAATGTCATAGATGTGATAAACCAAGAAAATTTCCATTTGGTTCCCCTTTTATGTGGAATTTTTTTTCAAGGCTACAGATATTATAGTGAATGGATTTTAATACTCACATCATTTATTATTTAATTATTTCTTATATATGTTTTCCAATATGTGCTATGTGTAAATGTAAAAAACCATAACGTTGGATCCAAAAACATATATCACTTCGTTTTTGTGTTTAAATATGTTGAGGTCATGTGGATGTAGGTTTATTATATTCTAGGGAAACCTATTGGGGTTGGAAATACACCCTCTTTATTTCATCATTTAGCAGTAACATTAGAGATGTCATATCGAGCTATGGAAGGAAGGGTCTGAGTTGATCAAATCCACCTTGATTTTGATAGAATTTTCTAAGATTTTGGTTAACTCATCACATAACAAGATACCAGTGAAAAGGGTCAAATGGGATCTCAAAAAATAATATGAGTAGTTTGAGAAGGGTATGATAAATGTTATTACATAGTTGAAGACGTTGTTACATGATGTAGATGAAGATGACATCTAGTTGACAGAGCTAAACCTAACTTTATATCTATCAAATAAAACATTACTCGATATCTAAGAGTCAGTCAAGCATGTTCGGTAACATTAATTAGATATGATATATATTAATTTTATATAAGAGAGAAATTATAGAATGTGGATGTTCATAACCTCTTTTGATGAATGAATAAATTGAATTGTTATAAATTATTTTTAATTCTTCTATTCCTTTATCCCATTCTAATTATCAATTTTCTATAACTTATGAAACAATTGAAAAATTATAATAAAATCATTTAATCCACCTAAATTTTAATTTTATTATAATTTGGTAAATGATGATATCCAACTACCTATGATGATTATGATTTCATCCTAGGTATTTACTCACAGATAGGTGTAGAAACATGTACGATCATCATATGAAAGAGTTAGTATATTGAGATATTTTAAAAAATTTCTCCAGGTCATACACTCATGGATATATATATATTAATTTCTACTACCATATTACTATTGTGATTCCATTTAGATATAAGTTATGAGTGACTCAGTAAGATTAAATTCATGAGAAGGAATTTTAGAATTAGTGTAATAATGTTAATAGGGGATCAACCTCCCATTAATAAAAATTTCTATAGTTTTTTATGGATATATAAACCAATATAAAAACATAAGGGAATCCCTTAACCATTTCCTAGTATATGGAACCTTAAAGGGGTTAGTTGAGACTTTTTGTGGTAATATATTATACATCGTAATCAAATTTTATTCTATTTTTTCTTTTTCATTGTTACATTTTTCTTAATTCCTAAAACAAGAAGAATTAGAAAGCATGACCTTGGATTTTCAAAATACCACCATTTAAAGGTTATCAACCGAACATGTATTGTGCTTTATTATATTCAAGTAATCAATTTTTCATATATCACATGAAGTTAATAGATTCAAATTATAAAATTAATTTTTCCTAGACCACCCATTTTATGTTTTCAATAAGATGAGTTATATGTTTCCATCGTTGGGATGTTTATGGTCAAGGAAGACATACCAATGAGGTTGGTAATTTAGGTTATAAATAATTTATTAATGGGTGAGATTTTATTGATTGTATCATGGGTAAAGAAAACAATACATGGAGGGAGAGACTAGTGAAAAAATTGTGATGGACTTGAGTAATGGTCCATCTAGTTTTTTTCATAGTTATTGGGTGAATTTTTACTGATGTTTAAAGCCAAACATCTTTGACTAATGGTTATATAATCTACAAAAAAAACAAAAATTTCCTGAAGTTAAAATATATCCTAATAATAGTTTCAATTATCACATGGTTATGTTTAAATAGATTAGAATTACAATAATTATTAAATAGTGTTATGTAATTTAGGGTTATGTTTCAAAGATCATTGATGTTTCAAGAATATTTGGTTATATTATCTCTTGGAAAAATTTTGTGATGAAAGAATGTGTGACATAAAGGGAATTAAAATCCAATTTAATGGATGGATTATTATTTTTGAATATCACAGTTCATGGAATGTGAATAACGGTATGATTATATAGAATATGTATGAAAAGGATGATCACAAACAATAATAAAATTATGGGTTTCATTATGATGTTTGGGAGAATATTGAAATTACAAGACCTTTTCATCAACATGAGAATTACACTATTTATCTTTTCTAAATATTGAATCACTAATGAACATAATGTAATATTGGTGTCTTTTGGATTTAGATACACTCATTATCAATAATCATTAATGTTTTTAGAGGACTCAAACAAATGATGAATTTTTTCATATTTTGGATGGAAAAGTACTCAAAATGGTTTCATAACCCTAAAATTTATACCAAAATTAATTAAATTCATATTCAAATTGAAGGCTTAAAAAGTAAATTGATCTAATGTTGTTATAGACAAGTGGTATTAATGAGAATAACATGAATTTTTATAGGAATATATGGTAGAACCGACTGCCTTTTAAAATTTTATATTATAAATGGTATCACCTTTTCCTAATAAATTAGAGAGAATTACTTAGTATTTTGAAACATGACTTTTAAGGTGACTGGGGTTTAAAGTATTTTGACCTAACAAGTTTTATGTCATTTTTAATATGTAGTATATTGTTTTTTTGATTTGGACCATTATGTGTAGAGGTAAAGGTTAAAAATATGTAACAATATGTTTACGATGTTTAAATTCATAGAATATTATCCAGATGTGGTTTTGTTTTAAGGAAATTCATCATTGAACAAATCAATCTATGATAGTCTAACTTTCAAGACCATTAAGTGATAGTACACAAATTTTGTTCCCAATTCTGGTATACACCTTATCGAAAAAATAATTAATATATTTGATAGTAATAGTGGTTGGATTAATGTGGATAAATTTTAGTGTAACCCTAAATTGACAAAAAAATGTGATAGTTCATATAGTAAGGGTGAATAAAACACATAAATTTGTTAAAGATTATAATTCTACTATAGACTATATTTGAAAGGGTGAACATAGTTTATTGTCATAGTACTTAAACCATTAAGGGGATGTGATATGACAAACCACATGTGAATCAAGAGATAATAGTATCCCAAAACCCTTGAATATGGAATATCACTGTTTTAAATCCTAATTTTAGGTAATTTAATCTTGGAGATGAGATGGTAAAATTGTGACATTGATGACCAAAGATCAACATTCTAATAATAGGTTCCATGATAATAGTTTTATAGTGTTATTGAGATTAGATAACCATATAAATTTTATGAAACATGTGTACTGGTTACAAGGTCGAATATGATACCACATATGATCATTATAAAGTATAGGTGTCTATTAGAGTGAAATATGATTATTACCAATATCTATGAAAGGTTTAATAATATTATAACACTTAATAGACATTATTGTCTTGAACTAACCTAGATTATGTAGTTTTGGGATGAATAAATGAGAAAATATATTGATGATTTCTTACAACTAGATCTAAAATATATATCTCATATGTAACTATATATACTAAAAAAGTAATACAGGAACATGAAATTCTTATAATTTCCCATTATGATATTCTAGGGGGAAGACACGATATGAATGGAGAGGATCTCAAACACTAGGATATGATGTTGGGTGATGTAGGCATTGATTTTTAGTTTAGCCTATGATATAAGAAAATTGAGTAAATTTTAACCTAGAAATAGGTTTTTTTATTCTTATTCACATGTTAAGGATATCACATAGATCTTGGACATGGGTAGAACTAAAATGGCTAGAAATTTTTCAAACATAAATATAAAATCATTTTAAATTAATTTTCAATGAAAAAAATATCATTTTATTCCAGAATAATAAATTTTCACTATCTTGGGAAACATGGATACATAATAAACTACTTCATACAATATTTACACATATTCTGATTAGTTATTCATACTTATCACTGATATTTGAAAACTGATACTTAAAAACTATATTCAAATATTATGGAAAATAAAACATAATTATGGGGCATATCTGATTCTCAGTGAGGGTAAATAAGGGGCATGTCAATATAATAAGATAATAAGGGTCTGATAATGTGATAATAAGATTTGAAAACCATAATGTGTAAATCAACGATCATAATCATGAGTAATGGTGTAATTATTGGTATTTCAAAAGACATTAATCACAAAGGGATCAACATAAATTATACATGAGGGAATAATAATGGCATAATACATGATTTTGTGGCATACAAAAAATAATAGAAAATCATTTCCTTAGTTGCATAGTCTCACTACCATATCTGTCATAGTGGATTTGGTTCACTCCCCAAACCATCATAGAAACCATAGTTCACTAAAAATAAAATCATAATGGATATAGACACTCAATAAATAGGGTTTTATACCTTTTCCATTCCTTTTTAACTCATTAAATATATGTATTTACCCAATGAATCTGATGTATATATAAATTTTTTTCAACCCTTCACATAAACAAAATATTACATAAGTGTGAAAAATGTCTATAAAACATTCATCATATATTAACCCTTGAAAATAAATGGTTTTGATAAAGATTTCAGGTACTCATTTAACTGAAATTACATTCATAAACATTTATTTTCTTTATCAGAGCATTGCCCTTGGGAAATTAACGTATCTTATAAATATTTTGTCCTTGTAAACATAATCCATAATTATAATCAATAAAAATGGTTCCCTTGGGTCATATTACCTATTATAAATATGTAAAATAATTTTTTTTCATTTATGAATTTAAATAAAAATATATTATCATTAAAAAACTCATGAAGAAAACACCCTCCCCACAATTTAAATCACTTTTCAAAAACTATTATTTAATAAAATATTGTGAAAATACTTTTCAATGATAATAATCCTTGAAACAATATAAAGGAGGATTATATAATTTATTAGTCATGATTTCCATAAATTTCATTAATGTCATATAAGATAAAATAAAACATTTTATTCTAATTTTTTAAAATAGTAAAAAACAACCTCATTTGGAAAATATCAAGAAAATTATATTTAAACTATTTTTTACATTGGTAAAAATATCATTAAAATAAATTTAAAGAATAATAAATGAATATTAAATATATTATTTATTTTTTTAGAAAACATGGACATGGATGAAAAGTGATTTTTTAACAATGATATAAATAATGTTAATTTTTTTAAATGATTATTTTAGTTCGTTTACTTCATAATGAGAGTACATTGATAGGAAATTTTTTATTATATATAAATAAAGAGTTAAGAAGAAAATTATTTTGTTTTAAGGAGGAATTTAATTACATTTAATCATTAGAAACATAATTATAAACAATCCAGATAAACTACAAGATTTTAACATAAAATCCTTACCTCTATGGTAACATTTGAAGAATAAGACTCATGAAACAGTAACATAAATTGAATATTTAGATATCATTATCAGTTGTATAATCATGATATAATATTTCAATATTATTATATGTACTACAAAAAATAATATTAGTTCATGAAAAAATATATGTCCCAAAAAAATATTTTGAGATGAGAAACCCTTACCTCGAGTTACACTTATTCTGAAGTCACTCTATCCTCAAGTATAATAAATTTAAATTTACAATATATTTTTAAAATAATATTTTACATACCTATAAAATCATATATATGACCAATTTATAATATGTTAACACCAATTTATTAGTAATTTCATATTATAATCATTGTTTTTGTTGTGTTTACTATTTCATATATCTTTAGATTTCCTATTAAGTAGTTCCAATCCTTATGCATTCTTTATGGTTATATAATCCCTAAAATTTTAATAATTTTGAAAATATAATATATATATATATATATGTATTAATCATATATATATATGTATATTTTTTCCTCTATAAGAGTTACAAAAAGAAAAACGAGTTACACCATTCATGGATATAGAAGACCATACATACACATGACCACTATTTTTACTATTTGATAGATGGAAAAAAGAAAGGAAAATAAAAAATAACATTCAAATAATAATAATAATTATATCATATATATAATATATATTGATTAAATATATCTTTATTATAATCCATTTAAAATAGAAAAGAAAAGGTGAATCACATCGATTCATGAGGTGGTAGTCTACATGTTAATAAGATTATCGTTATCAACTTCCAATTGTTAGGAATGTAATATTCTAGATATGATATAATGATTATATAAAAATAATCAATTTATAATTATTATATATAAACATTAAAATAATTATACTAACTATCTAGGTTATATGGTGGTGGAAAATGAAGTGTATAGATATGTGGAGATGGTAAGTCGTACATCCACACACTAATATATTCACTTTCTATCTAATGAGAAATAGTGTATATGATTGGGATTTTTTAAATATTAATAACATTTTTTATACTGGGGATACATAATTTATAATTTTATAATAAATAATATAGATTTATAGGAGGTAAAAAAATATGTAAAAAAGAAAAAAAATTGTTAGGTGATTACCTCTTCATTTTATGAAATCTGATAGATATCCTCTTAATGATCCTACATATAGTCATTTGGGAGTAATAGAACCTCCATAATGTGGATAATGATGTATAGATTTAATTATTTTGATGTTTTGGTCGAGATATATAGCTAAAAGTGTGTGAATAAGTAGGAGGAGGATTTTCATTTTTATATTTGAGGTGAAAGGAGCTTTTGGAATTTTATAGAAGATTTCATTATAATAAATTTATCATCAAGAAAAATATATCAATATATCCTCCAAATATATTATAGGTATTATTTGGGTGTAATAGATTTAGTCATTAAATTTTTTGGAATATTATGTGTTTTTCTAAAACAAATCAGTTGGATTCACCCCTATGTTAACCCATTTTAACTATAACAACATTGAATACTTTTTCAATCTAAGATGGTTATTATTTCACATATAAGGGGACACATTACTCATAAATGTAAAAATTTTATTTTTTAATATATTTCATCCAAACTATCCCATTACATGATTCTAATAATTTTTTTATAATTTAATAGAATATTATTGCTATAAAATAAAATTAAAGTCATTTTTTGGAAATATTCATTTAATATTTCTTTAATGTCACTAAGAAATAGTTAAAATTATAATTTAGTCATTTCAAATAACTATAAAATGGTATATTTTTATAAAAAATTATAAAACCATAATTCAAATATAATATATTACATTTAATAATTTTAATATCGTTTATATTATTTTTCAATTAATTGAATAAATATTTTATAAGCATTTTTCAATAATTTAAGGAAATTATCTAAGAATTAAAATTTATAAATATAATACCCTAATTAATATTAAATAATTATTAACATAAATAAAATTAGTATTCATTCAAAAAATAATTTATCTAGTTTGTGAACACATAAGTGATATTTAAAAATGAGGGAGTGACCTTTTGTAAATTTAATTGATTTAAATATTATATAGGATATTTTCAGGAACATGTTCCTATAAAAAAATAAAATTTAAATTTGAAAGATATAAGGTTGTTATCCCCATAATCTAAAATTAAATATGATGAATTATTTTGTCCTTAAAACATAGTTTTAATGTAGATTAACTTAATTTACCATTTACATATCTGATAAATTTTACTATTTTTACTTTTTATATTGGCCAAAAATAAAAATGTAATTTTTAAAAAATATAGACCTCATGATTCCAAATTTGAAATCCATTTTTCTTGAATAAATATCAATATGAGAAAGAAATTAATTTCAAATTAATGGTGAAAAATAAGACAAAAATTATTTTTTAGAAATTTTTTTTGATAATAAAACATGTTTTTTTCTAATGAAGACACCTTATAAAATGTTGGATGAAAACTAACATATTTTTTCAAAGATTTAATATATAATTTAAATTAATATAATTCACCTATACTGATATTTTTTGTTAAAATCATCAATTTACACATAAATATACTTTTTCATTAAATCTACTTTTATATAAAAATACCATTATACTAAATTCAAAAATATAATTTATTTCAATGAATGATATTAGATTAGTAATAATATAGTAGAACATATTTTATATTTAAATGATTTCCAAATAAAATATTTCTTTTTAAATTCATGAAATAACAATAAAAATGTCAATTGATATTAGTATCTTTCTGTATTCATTGAAAAACGTACTTTTCATAAAAATCCAAACAATTCATAATTATGTAATTTTTTTATAATGAATAATAAATGACATCCTTTTTATAAAATATTATATCTAAATGAAATATATTTTAAATAACTTATTCATTAATAAGAAAAAATAATATTCATTTTTAGGGGAACCTATTTTTGATGAATAAAATGACATTACTCCAAAAGTGGAATATTATTCAATAATAATTAATAAAAAGTATGATTTTAATAGATTAATTTATATATATTTTATAGTTATGATAATCCAATTCATAATGAGAAGTTCCAATTTTTTTGATAATTATTATAACAAAATAATATTTTGTGTTTATTTTATTCTTTGTGTTGCATGTTGTATATGCCATCAAATACAGTGTAGTCTTGAAAAACTTAGGGTGTAACATTCCATACCAAAAAATACCCTTCAATAAATTTCTCCCATTAAACATGGAATTATTATTGGTAATCCTGGATATTAATATCTAAAAATTCCATTATTGAAAACCCACCTCTGACAAGGGGATAATAAAAATAGTACTTGAAAATAATGAATGAAAAATGATGGTCATCTAAAATAAATAGGTACTCCACTATGATAATATTAGATTGAATTAAAGATATTAAAATTGATAAGAAACCTAGAACCCATGTTCTAATCGAGAGTGATTTTGATCTTGTTTATGAGAAATTTAATTACCTCAAAACCATGAATTAATGAGGGGTTAAAAGAAAATCAACTAATCAAAATTAATGTTTATATGAAATTATTTTTTTATCAGATCCTTATCCTAATGTTGACTAATTATATTACCATCTGTACTAATAACAGAATTAAATACGAATTACTATGAATGTATTTTTCTTTATAGTTATTTTTATTATATTATGGAAATAACCCTATATTCCATCATTTAATCATGGGTTTATGTCCCAATATCATATAATTTTTAGAGTTTAGAAAACTCATGATGTAGACTGGCCTCAATGATGGACACCGAAAATTGATTATTAAAGAAAATATGAGGAGTATGAGGCCTTGGTGTGACTACATTGGTGTGGTGGATGTTTTATCTCATGACGGTGAAGATGCATTTGTGCTTTAGTTGCTTTAGATCGATCCGGGCATTTCAACATTTCATCTATCACAAAATAGTTGCAGGTGAAGCTCCATGGTGAATGAAAATTCTTGGGGAGTATTGGTAGGGTCCATGGGCGGTGAAAGGGGTTGAAGACATGTTATGTGGAGTAAACAATAGGGACGGAGAAAATTAAATGATAAAAAAACATGGTCATTGATGTGGCCCATATTACATTCATATTATAATAAGACATTAGAAAAGCTTCCAAATTGAAATAATAACATCGTATGGTTTTCTCCATTGCTTCTGGGAACCATGATGTTTTACATGGGGAATTCCTAGTTGATCATCTTTATAGGTTGGGTTATTTAGAGAATATTTTGAATATATTGGGCTATCCTCTATGTGTCTATGGGACTTCAAACTCACTTATATGACTTATCATCCACTAATATTAGTGGCTATGTAATATTACTAGTAAATCTACCTATAAATAGAGAAAATAAATAAGTAATTATGGACATCAGGAATGAAAGTGGTATAATTTCATCCATTGATCAATTTTCCCATAAAGTTAATCTATTTCCCCAAACGATGAGTGTTCAAGATGATTTATTCTTGTCTGAAGCACTAAAAAAATATAATGGATTGAAAAAGAAATATAAAGATATTACTCCTATATTTTTCATTAACCAAAACCAAAAATGGATAATACAAGGTATTTTAGTTCATAAAATGAATAAACCTTTAAATAATTCATTTAACTCCAAAATATTCAATATATCAACAATTTTTACACTTAGATCATTTCATAAATATCCCTACATCCCAAAAAACATCAATAACTCTAACATTATAGAATGTTCTAACCTCAAAGGTGATCTCATACCTTTTAGTATATATCTCCAAAAAAGTTTGTATATTCGTAATAATTAAATTTTCATGTTAACTAATAGGCTAAACCCAAATAATACATATTAGTAAACCAAATAAAATATCTCACAAAATATAATTAACCACATTGAAAAATCACTATATAATTTTTTAATATCAAGAATAAAATCTAGATACTTAACTGAATGGTATGTCCCTAACAAGACCATAAATATATTCTAAAATGTCACAATGTCAATGAATCAACTTTTAACCATCATGATTATATATGTCCTACTATCGAATAGGCCATAAATAAAATAACATATAATGATATACTAAACCATGTTTTATTTTAACAACATTATATTATTCTTTCTAAAACCCAATAAAAGTAAAAAATTTCCTCAATATTATATCATAGGAAACAAAAAATGGGTCAATATATGTAATTTAAAAGATGAAAAACATTATACCCCTGATGGTATATATAATTTTTCTATAATCATCACATGAAAACATAGATGATTAAAAAAATTAACATAATATTAATTCTTAGAATAATTCCAACAACTACTGAATATATTCCATTAATCAAAAAATGCAACAAACATCATCAAA
The DNA here is from genome assembly GCA_963277665.1 of Viscum album. Lineage (NCBI taxonomy): Eukaryota > Viridiplantae > Streptophyta > Magnoliopsida > Santalales > Viscaceae > Viscum > Viscum album. The sequence continues at coordinate 218,765,125 of OY728137.1, read as the reverse complement.
TTTGACCTAAATAAGTTTTGAAATACTATATTATAATAATAGGTAGATGTATGATATTCCTTAAATCCTAAACATAATTATTATAATAGCTATAAAAAATAAATATTGAATCATAATACAAAAACATTTCAATAATTTATTATAAATCAATTTCCAAAATATTTATCCTTCCAAGGTCAAAGAGTTAGAATTTAGAAGATGGAATTAACTTGAATAATTCTTACATTCACCACCTTAATTAAAATTAAATATAAATGTTACCATAGATTTATGATCATATCCATCCATAATAAACATATTTTTATTCTAAATTAATTACATTATACAATTTTCCCACACATAAAACATTTTCCTGTTTCTTCTTTGTATTCTCTTCAATGTACCTTTCCACATTCCTAATATGAATATAATTTCTCCTTTCTTCCTCAATGGTCTACATTGTTAGATCTATCAATAAAATGAATTCTTCTATTCTTTGGGGATTCTAAGAGTTTGTTAAGGTATGAGACTTTAGACATATACCATGAAAAACTATTTGGAATAATCAAAATATATTTTAATATTATCATCAGTTCATTTGGTTTCTCATCATCACAACATTTTATATCATACTCAGTGATAAAATGATTCATCTAGGGTCCATCCATTTACTAAGAAAAAATTTCAAAGTGTGGGAAACAATAATGAAAACATGAAATCAAATAATCATGAGAAATAATTTATAGGATTTAAAAATCAAGAAACAATTTTTTCAATATATGACACCTTAGGATTAATCTAGGCTATTCGTTATCATTTCCAAAAAATTAAGATATCACCTTATACATAAATATGACATGGTCTACAATAATTTTTCCTAATTATAATATCCATATATTAACTAAACCCTTCATTAATAATAGCTATAGAGACCAAAAAATCTCAAAAATAAATATTAAATCTTTCTAGATGAGAATTAAATAAATGACATTATTCACCATGTTAGGACCATAGAGGTATCAGTTTCCCCAGTAACATGGATATATAAATTATTGGTTCATAAAATATCTACAAAACCATCAAATTTTCTTTTAGTAACTATAACCTTTATTAGAAACATCATATATAAAATTTTATTCATATATTTGGGAAATTAAAACATAAAAATTGGAGATCATAGATGCAATGTAAGGGTAAACAAGGGATATAACAATATAACACACCTAGAATGGAATGAGAATGTGATCATAACATAATAAAACCATAATCTATATACTAATGATCATAAACTTAGATCATTTAAAATATCTTGTTAGATACTAATACATGAATCATAATGGAATCAATGAACATGGTCCATAAGAGCATAACATTAAAAAATTACATGAGTCGGTGGTATTCATATATTCATAGAATATTTTTTCCTTAATAGTCAAGGATAACTTCTAATACTATCATACTAGATTAGGTTCACTCTAAAAAAACACCATAGTATTTAAGGTTTAACTCCCAATACAACCATAGTTCATAGATCAACATACTAAACTAGGAATACTCTCTATTATAGTCTTTATTATATCATGATATATATATCCATACAAAAATCATTTGAGGCTTATATAATTCTAGTCCCATCCTAAAAAAATAAAAAAATACATATGGGTTACATCATATCATCAAACATTAATTATATGAGGTCCCATGAAATGAAATTAGTTTCATAAACATTTTATCACAAAAAAACATGGAAAAGAATCAGGTCTCATAAACATATCATTATTTCATCGCAGTGTATCCCTTGGGAATGGAATGAGTTCCATAAACATAAAGTCATAATAAACATAATCATCTAATAAGAAATTAGTGATGGTACCATTGTATCATATAAAAATAAAAATAATATATAAAACTATTGTTTTTTTCCTATGATAAATATAAATACCATTACAAGACTATTTAAATAGTATTGAGGAAAATAACCTTTCCACATTTAATAAAAACTTTCAAAAACTAAAAATTGATAAAAATTTTGTGAAAATTATTTTACTTGAAAATTATTATTAAAAAATATAACATAATAAATACAGTACTGAATGGAAATGATGGTGGGAAATTCTTTTCTTGTTTTATAGGATAAAATATAACATCCATTTAATATGTTTTAAAAAATTTAAATTTTCCTTTTTTGGAAAATGAAAACAAGATTCATATTAAAAAAAATTTAATAAGTTAAAAAATACATAAAATAACATTAAAAAATAATATGTAAATTTTAAAAATAATCCTTAATATATTTTTAGAATACATTTATATGGAAGAAATATTATTTTTGAACAAATATAGAAAAAATTTCAATTTTACTTGAAAAAATTCTATCATCATATGTAGCTCATAAATAGAGGCACATGATAGTAAAAAATGTATTCAATAGATATTAACATAGAATAATAAATATAATTAACATATTTATATATATATATATATCACTATATTTCATCATTTTAATCATAATTATAATGAATCATGACAAATAATAAGATTTTGACACCACATCTTTAACACTTTGTTATCTTTTTAATCAAAAGACCCATGGAATAATTACATCGAATGAATCTCTAAATATAATTATAATGAGGATAATAATGATATGATATTTCAAATTTTAATATATAATCCTCATAATGTTAGATAGGTCCAAGACATGACATATGACCCAAATAAGAAAAGTTTAGATGATTAGAAGTTTCCTCAAGTTCTAAATGCATCAAATGAACTCTTGTATACAATATAATAAATTTAAATTAATTATTATTCAATAAAAGAATAGTTTAATAGATAATAATATAATATATGATCCATTTATAACATTTCAAAACACATTTATCAGGAACTATTTTTTAAAATCGTTGTTTTCGATTGTTAATTGTTTCTTTTATCCCATATATTTCGGTTTAGTAGTTCTTGTACATATATATTGATCATGGATTCATATTCTATATAATTTATAAAATGTTATAAAAATAAAATATATTCATTATATATATATTTATATTCATCCATAATATTTAGAGATATAAAAATGAATTACAATTTTCCCAGAGATATTAGGGAGTACATTCACATGAATATTGTTTTCACTTATCGAATGTTTTAATGAAAGAATAGTAAATAATAATTCACCATTATAGAATAAATACTATGTTATATATATTATATATATTCCAAAAATATATTTCATTGCCATTCAGTATAATTATAAAGGATAAACTGAATAACATCACTTATTGGAGGTGGTAGTCCACATGTACGCATGAGCGATTTGTCGTATTCCCATGAATTGGAAGGTAAGAAGGTAGATGTGATATTTTTATACCATAACTAAAATTATGTCATATGTATCAAATATGAATATTAAACCCATCATAATATACATCCATGAACTATGGTGGTGAAAAACTATTCTATCACTATGTGGAGATGACAAGTCGTATTTATGCATGAGTGATAGTTACACTATCCATTTGAGTGAAAATAATGTAGATAATGTTGATTTCATAGTCATAATAATATTTCAGTATTTTGAGGATACAAAATTATTATTTTTCAAATAATTAACAAATATTTATAGGAGGTATATAGTAATTAATGATAAGATGATCAGTTACAGTTATTACCCATTCATTGAAGGAACTACTTTATATCTCCTCTCAAGGAAGTTGGGGTTGGTATTATGGGAAGACAAAAAACTCTAGAATACGTATAAGGATTTTAAAAATATTTCTTGGAATATTTTTTTATAAAACACATGATCCTTAATAGTGGAACATAATGCACGATAGCGTATATAACATGAAACCCCTTGAGTTCAGGAAAATGTAACACCTCGAGTCTTTGTAATATATTTATTTTAAAAAAAATTCAAGATCATGGATAACTTGTGGAAGATTCAATGCCAAATTTTTATAAATCGTCATATAATATATCATTATAACCAAAAAATTATGTTGGAAGGTATGAATATAACTAACTGAATTGTGAAACTTATATGTCTTACAGTTTTATAAAATAAATTAAATAGTTATCTATTGGTTGGAAATAAAATAAGAACTAGTTGAAAAAAAATGTTTTTAAAAAATATTATTTTTCTAAATGGTGGTATTGTAATAAATGGGGCACATAAATTAAAATTATTTTTTACCAACTTGGGATTTAAAAAAAGCAACCAATTCTAAATCAGTATATCTACTAATTTATGGTTAATTCTTTGAAATTTTTGGGAAAATGATTCTTTTTCTGTTAATAATAAAAATATTAATTACTATAGATTTGTAATTTATTTTTTAATAAATTAATACCACATATTATTTTAATTTTATTTAAAATTAACATAATTAATTTTTTTATTAAATAATACTATAAAATTTAAATTTTATTTATAATATATTTTAGCGTAAGTCAATTTTTTTGGATTTAGAATAAATTTTTTCAGAAAGTAGTTTTAATGTTTATAATGTTTATACATTTTAAATAATTTAAATAACCCATAATTAGAAATTATTTAAATTAAATATATATTATATATCTATATATGTTAATTTAAATTCATATAATTATGATTACTGTCATATTCTTATTATGAGACCATTTTTTCAATAAAAATGTCATTTCTTGAAAAATTGTTTTTTTCACTTCTCAATGTTCAATTTTAAATTAAATTATACCATTTATGTAATTTTATTTTTTAAAATTTATTCCTTATTTGTAATTATCATAATTCTTATTATATAATAAGGTCAAATTATTTTTTCTACCATTATTAATAATGAAAACAGTAATAATTATTTATTGTGGATAAGGTATAAAAGGGTTTACTGTGGGTTAATCTAAACAGATTAGGTGTAGAAATGTCCCTAAAATGTATAATTACTAATTATATATAATTATACCTTGTCACAATTTTTTTTTTCTATTATTATCCTTTTCAAATCTTTCTCCTATGTAAAAAATGTGAGGTAAATTTTTTTCTTTTCATAAATTTCAAGCATGTATTCTCCTCCACATATAAAATGCCACACCACTATAATCCTTTACAAAAATAAATTATACTTTGGTTTAGACAATAAATATATATAAAACTTCACTAATAATACCCCCTACCCTATCTTTGAATCATTTTTTTGTCAAAAATCAAAACAATGATAGATTTCTCTAGAAACCAAAATAATTTATTTTAAAAATAGGTATTACCCTTAATCGAGTGTTTTATTTTATTTCTTATACCACCTCTATAAAATTTTATTAAAACAACCAGATATAATAACCCCAATATTTTAAATATAATGATATTTTTTATTAAGTTAATGTCCTAAAACCATGTCTACCTATATATAATGGGAAACTCAACTAATTATTATTTTTACGGTGGACTACTACCTCAAAAACCAATTTATTTCATTTTTCATCAACAATTATATATGATATATATAATGATGTTTATATTTTTTACATTTGATATTTATTATATAACTATAATTCTATAATTATACTATAAAATCAACTTTATTACATTCAATTTCATAGAGACGTTCCTAACATCACTCGTATGTATGATAAACTACCGTTTTGTGAATCAATATGATTTTTTTTCACTTACGATTTACTTGGAAAGTAATAATGATTAATTTGATGTTGAAATATGATATTAATGATGTTCAAATAAATCCTAAAAAAATATATCATATAATTTATTAACTTTTATCCTTTAAATAAATGATAATGATTCTCGTGTGTACAGAGAACTACCGCATCATGTATCGATGTGATTAACTTTTTACTATTTATTTACATGGAATGTAATAAATGATAAATTTAATTATTATATTTGATAATTATATGAAATGTTATTTTTAAAGAAAATTAATATACAATCCACTAACATACATTTTCACCCTTTATGGAAATGATATCATCACTCATATACATGTACAACCTACCAACTCTAAGAAGTCATGAAATTCATTCTCCATGTTCAAAATTTTGTAATAACTATAAAGTAGTATTTAATGAAAAAACTATCTTTCAAGTAGGAATAGTAATTTTTATATCATTTAACTACATCCTATTTTTGATATCCCAAATCCTCATAATAAAACATGAATGTCAATACAATTATATTAACACTCAAAAATTAGTGATAATGAAATATTATTAATTAATGGGTGGTAAGATGTTATAAAAGAGATCATATATGATATTAAAATAATAATATGGTTATAGTATAATTTTATAACATGTTTAGAACCAAATATTACCTAGTTTAAAGTGATATCAACTATAGGGAAGCATATTTTAAGGGGTTTTGTAAATAGATTATCATTCATTGGGTTATATATCTAATTCGACGATTATATAATTCCAAAATTATGTAAAAAATGATGTGGGAGGAGGGGGATCTCAGATTTGATCAAGGGTTCTCTTACTCTTATTAGTGTTTCTTCCCTAGGATTTAAACACTTTCATTATCATCGGAGTCAGCCCACTGTAGACCAGACTTGATGTCTCTACATGGTTTTCATGCTTGTTTTCTAGCAGGGACAGTGGGTCATAATTTCAATGCTTATATTTTTTAGACCCACTTATCTTTGGTGTTGGATCTGTCTCAAATATTCATGGTGTGAGTGGGATATTTGGCGGTGATGGTTATGGATCCGAGAAATAGTCAGTTAGGGAATTGGTCCATGAGTTTCATCAATGACATGATTCATAGTGGATAGTTCTTAAGCTAGGATTCTATGGTGGCTTGAGATGACTCAGAGTAGTGGTGGGTCCTCAATGGATGGATCACCTGTTGAGACTTCAATGATGAGAGGGTAATTATGGGGGAAACCCCAAGAGAATGATATTATAGAACAAATGGGAATGGTATTGGATTCGATATCAAATACAGTATCCTTCTAGGATGTGACTGTGGTGGGGTATGAGGCAGAATATCATATCTGGTTCTGTACTGTGGCGGAGAATGTTTATGGGCGAAGGCTGGGACAACTGGTCATCAGTAAGGCCTTGGGAATATGATGACTACATATGGGTCTGTAGGATTTTTGTGTTTTGTAATTTTTCAGCATCTGTTCCATGAGTTTTTTAATTGTTATGTCTCATTGGGCACTTAGACCACTGAAATTTAAGGCTATATGGATTTGGGAATTTAGGTTTGTAATGGGTTCCCCCATTATCCCCATCAAATGGGTGTCTTATTTTTCATTTCATTTTAATAAAGGGTTTTTTACACAATTTATGGTATGTATGAAATGAACATTAACTAATTTATATTTTATTTCAAATTTTCATTTGTGTCTATAAACACTTATTATATTTAATCACTTCAATTATTGACTCTCACATCATTGATATGAACTTCAAAAGTGTTTCACCTCAAAACATCATTCTTTGATACACATGTTATTTAATTTACCTATTTTATTTTTTATGTTGTAAGTGTTATCCCTTTAATATATTATATCATGAATCCTTCCGAATTCAGGGTATTTTATGCTATAATTCATTAACTTCATTCATGGAGGTTAGGATTTCAAAATTACAAATGTGGTATGATATTTTGGTCTTAATTTTCCTTCTTTGAGACATATGTTATGTTATTATCCTATATTATTTTATGAGTTCTAAATAATTCATTTTTTAATGTTACATCATTAATATTATTCAATTAATGATATCTATCATTTCATTTGATGATATTATTAAATTTTCTTTACAATTAAAAATCCACCCAAATGGTATGGGTTTAATGTTATAATCTCATTATATATCTAGATTATTTATGATATTTCTTTGAATGATGAAATATTAAGATATAATACCCAAATATTTCTTGAATTTTCTTCTCCTGTGGTTATTACTTAATAATACATATTTCCCCTTACATTTCATATATTTATTTACTCAATATCTTGAAGTAATTTTCTAAATATATATCACAGTATTTCTCTCATATTTAAAAATCACCTTCTCAATGATATAGGTGTTATATAAAAATAAACGTTTTCAAAAGAATATTTTAATATTACAATAATATTTATTAAATTATATTTTATCATTTTTTGGATTTTTCAAATATACTTTCTAATAATTATATTATAAATTCTAAAAATTGAGGCTCATTTGGATTATATAGAATATGTGGAAGAAATATTTCATTTAAATATATATGGCATGAACTGTATGTTATTCCACCACAAAACTATTTTTGTTGGATATACCCTTATATGTTTTCAAGGATATTTTTAGACAAAATTATTTAAATAATATTTTGTGATTTTTTTTGGTTTTCCCAAAATTAGTTTCTATATGAAAGGGTAATTTTCCTCCAGAATGTTTTTTAAGTACATATATTTAAAAAAGAAAAATACATTAATATAATTGAAAGATTATATATTCTTTATATAAGTATTTCCAATATATTATTAAAATATTATACATTCTATTGAAGGGGTAATACATGTCTCAGTATTTCTCAAATTTATTTATAAAAAAATTTCCTTTAATTATGATATGAAGAATGATTATGCATTAGATTTTATTTCCATGGGTAATTTCTATACTATGCCTTATGATTGATTTCATTTACATGGAACTCATAGGATATGAAAATGTTTTTGTGGGTTCCACTAGATATTTCTATAATTAATTGGGTAATGATATATTCTCATGATACATCATGTATGGGATTAGAATGTTAAACTAATCCACACTAAGAATATGTCAAACAAGTGACAATTTCAAAGTAGTTATCCTTGAATCATGTTTATTTCATGTTATATGTTACTGAAACACTTTCTATATTAAAATGATCATATGATAGCATGATATTTATGTTATTATTCCACTTGATTACACATGTACCTTACCATTTATTATATTTTTTTATACCTTTAACGTCATTATTATCTATCCATATCATGTTTATTCCCCCACTAGGATTTTTAGCTCACCCCTTTCATTCATATAATCCCTAGGTTATCCCACGTTGTTTAGGAGATAAAAATAAAAAAAATCTAAGGATTTAATGTATAATTTTATTTCATTGAATTATGAACCTATTATTCTAATTACACTAGACATTTTTATTCTTTTTCTATAATTTTCAAGAATTTATGTTTACAAATTTTTTAATAATATGTGTAAAAGATTATGAAATTATATTTGGTTTTATATAAATGGATTAACTAACCTTTAAAAAATAGAATGAATAAAATATAGGGATAACCCTTGGGATAAGCCTATGTATAATTCTTAAGATAAGTATAAGGATAAGTATATGTGTAAGAAAATATTCTTTAATTTTTTGGAAGTATTGAATTAGTGGTTTTTGGGAAATTAAATCCTTTTTTGGAAAATAAAATTGGATGTGTCTCTGAAACAAATATACATAGGGGTAATGAGTTCAAAAATTTGTGTTGGGATTGAATAAATAATTATTTGATTCAAGAAAACATTACTGAAATTTTACCCAAGATAAAACTCTTGAGTTATTTCCTTTTCAAATTCATCAGCTCTTTTTAAACCACCAATAATGAATTGAATATGTAGTAATAATAGAAAACCTATGTCAAACAAAAAGTGCTTATGGTTGATAATCATGAGGTTTACCATGAGTTAAAAAGCATAGTTACCCTTTTTGAGGTTTTATACAATTAAAATCTATAATATTTAAGAGTATTTTGTGGTATTTATATGGAAATAATTCCATTGCGTTTTGTATGGGACAAAAAAATTATTTAAGAAAGAAAGAATTATATTTTATGGAAATATGATTAATGTTATTGGTAACCATTATGTTTTATTTTAACATTTATTTTATGGTAATAATAATCAATTGTGATTATTTTATGTTTTTGTAAAATTATGTTTTATATAAAACCATATTTTTTACAAACTACATTTATGATTAATATTATTCAGAGGATGTTCATATTATTTTTCAGAATGAAATAAGAATTATGATTTTATAAAAAGAAAAACCATCATGATATTTTAAAGATAATTGTATATATAAATTTCATGGGACTTGAATCCATAACCAAATAATGATAAAGGTGTAGTGCCTACCACTAGCCTATGCAATATACTAGTTATTATGGAATTTTTTCTGTAAATGACTTATTGAATAAATTTTAATTTGACCAATTTTTTAGGGAATTAATGATATTTTAATAGATTTATTATTGGTTTGAATTATATATATCATTTATTTTTTTTCATTAATTTTTTGGGTAATTTTAATAGATGTAAGTTGTAGGGTCTAAAAGATAAACATATATGGACTCAATTACGTTGAACATTGAGAGTTACTATTGTGGTGTTAGTGTTTAATATATTATATGAGAAATCATGTTCTAAACATTATTGTTTTAGTAAATTCAAGATAAATACCATTTTTTTCTTTTAGGGAACATGTGATCTATTTGTAGTTTATTTTAATTCTTCATGAATGAAAAATACATATTGAATTATCATTTTTTGGATAGAAGATGATATTTTGGTTGAAATTATTAAGGTATGAAATTATAATTTTCAAGTAAGAATATTTTCTTTTTTTCTTAATCAAGATTGGAAAAGGATCACTCAACTATAGGTCAGGGATCTGGAAAAAATAATATTTTCCTATTACTTTTATATCTAATTAAACAATGGCCTTTGAATTCATTATAGATTTATGATTTTTTCGATGTTGACATTCTCATGGTCATTATATATCTTGTGATCACTCATATATATAGTTATCATTAATTATATAAACTTTTCTTATAAATCCTTATTGTAATGTACCGATTTCAGAAGCCTCCCAGAGGTGCCTCATACCCAGTTGGTTATAGGGCCTCAAGCGCATTTCCCCAAATGCTAGAGGTTGCTGACTAAAAGTGAGGGCCTTGGTTGCTCACTTCTTATCAATCAATGGAGTGTGGAACTGAATGAAAATATACAATCTCTTGGATATACAACCACTATAGATTATCAATACTAAATGTATCCTTGATTAGTAATAAGTGAACAACCATTGTGAGTCTGTCAATTAAAATTCGTACTGCATCATTCCCTCAAGGTGACCTCAGCAAACCTATCATGAAATATATTGTGACATCATTCCACTTCCACTTGAGAATGGGTAACTGATACAAAATCCCTACTGGTCACTAATGCTCCACCATCACCGGAAGATTGGTAGAATACCTCATGAAAAAACTAGAAACATCTTCTTTTATACCTGGCCACCAAAACTGATGGTGTAGATCATGATACATCTTCGTGACACCAGGATGAACTGCCCAAATTGGTGAATGAACATCCCACATCATCTCCTCACGTATGTCTGCTGACACCCATACACGCCCATGAAAACACAAGATCTCATCCTCGCGTATGGTACATCCATGAATAGGGTATTCTCCTGAAACACTCTCCCGTAAGACTGGGCCTTTAGAATCTGATAGCTGCCTTATTCGCACTCGATCAAATGGAGTAGAGGTAATAGTCACAAAATAAATAAGTGTCTTCCCCCATCTGTCGTGCACCTCCAAATGAATCTTAGAGAATATAGTCATAAGCTTCCACTCACTACTTTCCTTCTAAACTATCTGTATCAGAGTTATCCTACTCAATGCATCATCCACTGCATTTCCCTTCCCAAGTGTGTAAGAAATCTCAAAGTCAAAAGAATGAAGGTACTCAACCTACCTTCTCTATCTCAAATTCATATCACACTGCGTAATGATATATTTGAGACTTTTTTTATTGGTAAAAACCATAAAATGATCTCCCAATAGACAATTTCTCCAAAACCATAAAGCATGAACAACATCATCCAACTCAAGATCATGCGTCGAGTAATTCCTCTAATGTGGCCTCATCTGCCGAGACCCATACAAAACAACTCCTTCTCCCAGCATAAGCACTTCGCCCATCCCAATACCTGATGCATCACAGTTCACAATATAGATCTTGTCTGACTCTGGAAATACTAGTATCAGTGCTGAATTCAACCTTCCTTTCAGCTCCTGAAAGGATAACTCACAAGAATATAACTACAAGTACTTCACACCCTTCTTAGTCAGTCCCATAATTTCCGCTACTAATCATGAAAAGTCCTGTATAAAATGCATTTAGTAACCATCCATCTATAGAAAACTTCATACCTCAATGACGTTCTTCGGCTTATCCCAAGAAACTACTACTCTCTCTTTCTGTGGGTCAATTGATACTCTTGTCTCGGAGATAACATGACCCAAGAAGTGGATTTGGTCCATCCAAAAGTTGCATTTTGAGAGATTATCATATAAATGATGCTATCTCAGTGTACTCAAAATGATCTCAAGATGTGTGGAATGGTCGTGTCGAGTGTGAGAGTTCAAAAATATATCATCCATGAAGAGTTCCAAAAAATAATCCAAGTGTGGATGGAACACTCGGTTCATTAGTGCCATGAATTCTACAGGCGCGTTCGGGAGACTAAATAGCATAACCACATACTCATATAAACTATAACTGCTCTGGATGTCTGTAAGATGTACATCTAATGGTGTAACATGAAAATGATGACAACCAGATCTCAAGTAAATCTTTGAGAACACTTGGGATCCTCAAATCTGATCAAAGAGATCATCAATCCTATACAAGGGATATGGGTTCTTTAACGTCAACTGGTTCAACTTCCGATAATCCACACATAGTCTGAGGGTACTACCTGCCTTCTTCATAAACAGTATAAGAAAACCCCAAGAAGAAGTACAGGTTCAGATGAACCCCTTTCCCTAATACTCCTCCAACTTCTTCTTGAGATCTTACAACTATGGTGTTTCCATCCTACAAGGAGTAATAGACACCGGTGCCACTCTTGGCAGAAGTTCAATAGAAAATTATAACTCTTTCTCTGGAGGCAAACCTGAAAAGTCCTCTGGAAAGACATCCCTGAAACGATCCACCACTGGAGGAAAGTCCATTTGTGATGTCCCCTGGTCATCCAGATATAGACTAGCATACTGGGATATAACTCCTCCCAACCCATGATTCTCGGGTCCTTCTCTACTCACCATGACATCCCACTCTCCCTTATGAATAAACGATCTGCCCTCTTGTGATGTGAAACTCACCCTACGAAAATAGCATTCAGAAAATTCTTGGAAGGTAACTAACCTATCCAATATGAGAATGAAATCATAGCCTTTAATCTCTAAGACATAAAGGACCCATAAGAAGTGAAACCCAACAACCTCAATAGGGAACTCCTTGCACAGACGTACAGTTTCCATTATTGTCCCCAACGGAGTGTCCAACATTAAGATATCATCAGATATAAGGATACAAAGCCCAAGGATATCCACAAAAGAAACAAATGTAATGTTATGGGAAGAACGTGTATCAAAAAGAGTAGAAGCTAAAATTGAGACAACTAGGATTGTACCTCAAATTGTAGAGTGTATGGGATACTTATCTTATTGGGTATACTCCACTGCAAAAGTCTAACCAGCACCACGACCCTGCGAACCTACTTGACCACCCTGAGCTGATCCACACTATTGTCGCTGAAATCTTGGTGACTGGATACCATAACCATGACCTCCTCCTTGGCCTGAATGGCTATAATAACTCCAGTTCCTAGACTTATGATAAGTTTTTGGTGCTTACCCTGAAAGTGGAGTTATAGAAGAACCCTAGTCACCAGCTTCTGGTGAAAAAAAAACAGACAAAAACAGTGAAGGTGACCTACCTTACTGCAAGATCGACACTCCACTATGTCTCTCGGGCAATGTAGTATCTTATTCCCCATCTTCCCACACTGGTATCACACCACATGAGTACCATAAGAAGTGTTCCCCCTACTCGAATACCCATGCATAGACTCCCTGCGGCACTTCTTGTTGTCATTAGTGTAACACCCCAGGTAAATAAAGAATATGAAATTTTCATATTTATCCATATTTTTGAATAAAATATTAATATGACTTTAAAAGGGACGCTATGCTCGATGGCGTACCCAACACGCAACAACGAGTTTCTTGGGAATCTTACGTTGCACTCTAATAATAAAATAATATTATTTTAAATGGTAGTTAACATGTAGCCGTTGTAATGGTGGGAATGGATAGAAATAACTAAAATATGATTATATATGTTCTTAAATATTTTTACATTTATACAATAAAAGATAAAGGCTTAAAATACGGAAAGAATTCAATTTTAGGTGTATATGCCCTAGTTTTCACTAAAGGTTCACTTATCACCTTTTGGTGGAGAACCGTCATTAAATATAGTTTTGTTCACTCTTAAAAATTCTTTTGGACCAAATAAAACTCTTATTAAGAATCAGGACATCAAAATTTACTTTGTGTAAATTTTTGGTATCTTTCCGATAAAGTTCATTTTTTTAATGAATAGTGTAAAATGTTGTATTTTAATTCAAAACCACTTTTTAATCTAATTTATTTATATGATTAGATTATATTTTGAATTGGTTTTAAAGTGAAATTAGAAAATATTTTTACCATTAAATCCAATAGTGGTCGTTGGAATCAATTTCACTTTGAAATCAGACTTAAACTGGTGTCAATCTTTTGATACTTATTGTTTCATAAAACACGCTATTTGTCATGACAGCGGGAATTAATTATTAAATTAATTAATGTGACTTATATGTTTTGAATTTTGTAAAACGGACTTCATTTTTGAATTCAGAATATCAAATATAGCTTAGGGTGAATTTTTGGGATTTTTCTGAAAAACTTCAATTTTTGATGAATAGTGAAACCACTAAGTGGTACTTATAAAAACTGATTTTCCGTTTAAATGAAATTTTTCCATCATTGTGTTTTGATTTTCAAAAATCCGACATACATGGTTGTCATTAAGAAGTAAAATGTGGTTCAATGAGATTAAAATAATTTTTTGGTGAATAGTAACTTATTAAGTTTTTAATCGCGATTAGAGGTAATTAGTGTAGTTTAAGGTAAAAATGATATTATAAGAATGTGAAAACACCATGACACTTGTACTACACCTATTGGATGTATCATGGCCGACCAAGAAAAGCCATGGATCAACTTGGGGACCCCATGGATCCACTTTGGTTGGGAAATGACATAAATAACATTTTATTTAATGTAAAAAAAAATTGACACAAACATGATATGTTTTACTAAAACAATTTTTAAGTGGGGTTATACAAGTCATATTTTTGATTATAAATATTCATTGGAAAGATAAAAAGCTTTCCTACATCATAGTATTTTTTTTATAATTTTTAGACATTAAATAAATTAAATTATTTATGACATAATAATGATGCAGCGATGACATCATTATTTGACGATTTAAATAAAATGGAAAGATAATGTAAAATCTATGAACTACACATGTCCAAAACTTATTGGATGAGTGGATTTAGAAACCTTATCACCTTATCCACGAATTATATCAATGTGGGACCTTTTGAAACCGAAACACATTTTCAAATAAAGTAATATTTCTTTACTTTCCAAAAGTACCCCTCCTCTCCTCTTATAAAAGGCCCCCACCTCTACCTCATTTAACACACTCCTCAAGCCTTTGGCTCGGCCAACCCCTGCCCATTTACTCTCTCCACATCCCTCTCCTCATCCTAGAGGATTCCCTTTGGGCATAATCCTTTCAAAGGAAGCCTTTAGGCTCAAATCAAAAGGAGTTACACTTTTAAAAGAGATTAAAGAACGATCGAGTCAAGTCGGACCCGAGGTAAGGGATCCTACTCCTCTCTTTCTTTTTAAGTACACTCTTTTATGTCATTCCTTTTAAGGATCATCTTTATTGTTATTGGGATGTTATTTTATCTTACATTAATTTTTATGTTCATGTGATGAGAGACCCTATTCTCTCTCATCAATCCATTTTGGAAGTTTTGAGTGGCGCCGTTAGGCTGCCGAATTTTCATAAGAGATCTAACCCCTCTCTTTCTTTTAAAGTACTCTCCTTTATGTCACTTCTTTTAATCTCATCTTTGTTATGTTGGGGGATGTTCTTTTATATTCCTCTTTCTGTAAACTTTATTTTGATGTGATGAGATACCCTATTTCCTCTCATCAATCCATTTTGGATGTTTTAAGTGGCGCCGTTAGGCTGCCGAGTTTCCGTAAGAGATGTTTCATCTCACTTTTATTCCCGTGAGATTTATGCTACATTTTCCACAATTTCCTTTGATTGGTTTATTTACTACCCATTATTACACTCCTTTTGTAATATAATTCCATTTATGGGTATTTACATATTCATTGTATGACACTTCTTCAATGGGGTGTACTTTTCGAAAGTTACCCAAGTCGGTAAGGGGACCTTTCACCCTCCTCTTTTTTAAAAGACTTCTTTTGTTGGGTCTTTTAATTTACATATTGTTATGTCGGGATATGTTCTCATATATCCTTATTGATGTAAATTTTATGTCCAAGTGATGAGATACACTTTTTATCTCTCATCAACACATTTTGATGTGATGTCGTTAGGCTGTCAAGGGAACTTTTTAACCCAATTTCGATTTCTTTGGTTTCAACATGTAGTCATTGAATATGTCATCCTTTGAATATGTGTGAATGACCTTTTATTCTTTTAAAATTAATATCCAATTATATTGGGTGTATTTATATTTGTCACACATAATTTTGATATTGATTTATCCTTAATTTAAGGATACCTTCTTTATAAGGGATTTCATTACATTTGACATTTCTATTGAGGGTTCATTGTTATTATGCACCAATTCACTCTTATATTGTGTATATACTGTACTTTGGAGTATTATATCATGAATCCATTTATTCTCATGATATTGTAAAGTTCTGACTAAATTTTATTCCTCAATTATTGTATTCAAGTGTCTCTAATTTTGGTAAAACCCCTTTAACCAAAATATCGTTTTAAATGTTTTAATCATTTGTTCTTATTAATATCCATGTTTTCAAAATGGTTTTGAGGATTTATTTATATGGATATTAATGGTTTAAAATTTTAAGCTGCAAGGTGGTATGGGACACTTTGATTCAAAAATCTCTTTATTAAATGTTTTAAATGGTTTTGGAAATGGTTTCTTTTTGAATGGATTCATTATTTCAATATCCTAAAATGTTATATTGTGATTGAAATGTGGAAATGTTATGTTTCCTTTATTCATGTTTTATATGATACGATTATGTTATGGTTCTTGGGCATTGTTATGAAGAACGGGTGGTTCCGTGATAAACTAAGGGCGGGTGAGCCCGATATAGCTCTCCAATGCATTGGGTAACGCGAAGGAGTGAAACGTTAAGGTTTCTCCGAAGAGATTTAGGGAATATACTGTGATGGGTATTCCAAACGTAACCAAGAGGGTTACTCCCTACGTAAGAATGTTATGAATGCCTCAAGTTACCTTTATGTCTTATGTTTTCTATGATTTATTCATGGTTTGATGAGGTATGTTAAAGTGCCTATGTTTTATGGGTAAAGTATGATTTCATTCTCATGTATATATGAACTCATGTTTCCTTTCCATATTTTTTTTGTAACCCTTACTGAGCTTTTTATGCTCATCCCAAGTTTTTGAAATGATTTTCACAGGTCAAGGGAAAGGTACATGATGTGATGATAGTGTCAAGGATGTGTCAAGAAAGAATCCGTGTTATATTTTAAATATGTTTCCGTTGATGGGAAGAATGAATACTGTCTTTTATGTAACCACTTTGTTTAAATGTGGAATGTAATGCAAGTTTCATGATCTAATTCTCTAAAACTCTAAACCTGAAAAGATCCTCAATGTGTAATCTTGTAATAACTCAAGATTAAGTAAGGTTTAAGGCTGGGGCCTTATAGTTGGTATCAAAGGTCGGTTTAGATAACTTTAGAGGTTAGGGTATTCTTTAAGCATAATTGACAATTACCATAATGGTTAGGATTTCAGAAAGAGTCCTAGTTTTATATAAAGTGAATGAGTAAGTATATCTTATTGTCTATCTTACTCATTAGTACATGATGGTTTTGTTGATATACTCACACTGACCTTTTTGGTTTTAGTAAATGGCTGGATCTAGCAGGCACCAAAGTAACAGTGGATGTGAAGGAAACTGTGACAGTTTTTTGAGCAAGCAACTGAATGATATGGGAGCTGCAATGAGAACTCTTTTGATTATCCTCAACCAACTATCTGGAGTCATGATTGACCACCTAAACCTTGGAGATTTCTCTAAGGCATCATATATGCAAGAAACAAATCCCTACGGAAGTACAGGTAATAATCATAAAGGTAAGTGTGTTCAAAAACCTATGTGTCAAAGATTTGGAAAGAAACACCTAGGAAAATGTTTCAAAGGGACAGAAATATGCTATAGATGTGGAAATTAAGGTCATAAAGCAAGAACCTGCCATGGAAAAAGGAAGCATCCAGTTGACTCGAGGAAAGGGAAAGAAGTTCTTTCCGAGGGATCAATTGAATGTTTTAAATGTGGTGTGCATGGTCATTATGCAAACACATGTCCTATGAAGAAGTTTCATGAATGGGGTCACCAAGAGCGTACCAATATTCATTTACCAATACCTAATGCCATTCCAATTGAGGATGAAGAAACTGACAATGACCAATCAAAGGTATGTACTATTTCATGACTATTGTTTTCTTATTTTGGAATCTTAGGATATGATTCATGATTTTGTTTGTAGGAAAGAGGTATTTCGGAATAAGTTGGAAAGGAATGGATAATGGATCATGAAGAATGTTGAATGAGTAATATGTCAACATATAAGGGCTTCAAGAGTTAGGGTGAAATTATTAAGAGTATTAAGTCTCTTTTGATGATGGGGTTACATCAGAAGACTTTTTATATTATGTGTAACCCTGATGTTTAATATAGGCAAATTTTATTCAAGTAATAGTTATCTTTTCTTTTGTGGACATAGTTATAAAGAACCATTTGGGTTTATATGATCCTTACTTTTGAGGTAATTATGGGTTACCACATGTTATGATTGAAGTGAAAGGCATGAGATAAAATTGAGGTTAAATTATGTTATGGTTATTTTTGATGATTTTAATCCCTTTTTGGGTAATGATTTGAGAATTATATAGTTTTGGAAAAAGTACAACACGCAGACCGTGTGACAACCCGTCGCGTCGGACAATGCTGCGGGAATCGAACCCACAACCAAAGTGCGACTGGTATTTATCGCCTACCACTGGACTACGTGAAGTCCCTGGTTAGTTTGACTGATTCTTTTTAGTTATATGATTTTATGAATTAAGAGTAAGTTGATTTTGGAGAATATGTGATTAGGATAATTACTTTTCAATGTGAGACTTTAGGAGCAACTGATGTTGTTTGGAGATAAATGTTACGATTTAACTTGGAAGACTATGTGACTAAATCCTTCAAATATTTGGGTTTCAATCTTATATTGGTTTACTTTGAAGAATTTTATGGACAAATTGTTTATCGGATGGTCCTCGTTGAACTTTGGGTTTTTTTGGACAAATTTTGGAGATTAAGAATAGATTTTCTTTTTATAAGGGGTTATCCTTTTCTGGATTATCTGATCTTGTACTAACCTTTTTGGTTTTGGTTTTGGTTAAAGCCTAAATACATGGGATGTATATAGTTCTCTTTTAGGGATTAGGTGATTCTCTAGAAGTTGATTATAGTACTCTTAATGCGAAAAAGTCTCCCTTAATACTCGTCTTTTGGAAAAAATATGAGTTTGACTAAGGAATCTAGTAAAAGTTGAAAGTCAACATGATAAGTGATTATGCTTCCTTATGAATAAATTCCTCAATAAAAAGTAACTTAATACAAAAATGTTGTCTATTAACTTTTCCTAATGGGGAACCCAACATCGTTTAACCCATCATAAGTTTGTGATTTTCTTATTGTTAACTTCCTCCTAAACATGTTTTCTATCACTCTCCATCAGAACATGACCCTATGTTTTCTCCTCCATGTCCATATTTTCATACTTAGAATCCTAGTATGGGTTAACTCGGGTGACCTCTGTGCTTATCTTTCTTTATTTTAAAGTGATTGTTTTACCGACTCTTGTTCCGATGTGGGACGTTCAAGGATGTTTCCAAGCGTAATTTTAAAATTGCGAGGACGCAATTCCCAAAAGGAGGGAAGGATGTAACACCCCAGGTAAATAAAGAATATGAAATTTTCATATTTATCCATATTTTTGAATAAAATATTAATATGACTTTAAATGGGACGCTATGCTCGATGGCGTACCCAACACGCAACAACGAGTTTCTTGGGAATCTTACGTTGCACTCTAATAATAAAATAATATTATTTTAAATGGTAGTTAACATGTAGCCGTTGTAATGGTGGGAATGGATAGAAATAACTAAAATATGATTATATATGTTCTTAAATATTTTTACATTTATACAATAAAAGATAAAGGCTTAAAATACGGAAAGAATTCAATTTTAGGCGTATATGCCCTAGTTTTCACTAAAGGTTCACTTATCACCTTTTGATGGAGAACCGTCATTAAATATAGTTTTTTTCACTCTTAAAAATTCTTTTGGACCAAATAAAACTCTTATTAAGAATCGGGACATCAAAATTTACTTTGTGTAAATTTTTGGTATCTTTCCGATAAAGTTCATTTTTTTAATGAATAGTGTAAAATGTTGTATTTTAATTCAAAACCACTTTTTAATCTAATTTATTTATATGATTAGATTATATTTTGAATTGGTTTTAAAGTGAAATTAGAAAATATTTTTACCATTAAATCCAATAGTGGTCGTTGGAATCAATTTCACTTTGAAATCAGACTTAAACTAGTGTCAATCTTTTGATACTTATTGTTTCATAAAACACGCTATTTGTCATGACAGCGGGAATTAATTATTAAATTAATTAATGTGACTTATATGTTTTGAATTTTGTAAAACGGACTTCATTTTTGAATTCATAATATCAAATATAGCTTAGGGTGAATTTTTGGGATTTTTCTGAAAAACTTCAATTTTTGATGAATAGTGAAACCACTAAGTGGTACTTATAAAAACTGATTTTCCGTTTAAATGAAATTTTTCCATCATTGTGTTTTGATTTTCAAAAATCAGACATACATGGTTGTCATTAAGAAGTAAAATGTGGTTCAATGAGATTAAAATAATTTTTTGGTGAATAGTAACTTATTAAGTTTTTAATCGCGATTAGAGGTAATTAGTGTAGTTTAAGGTAAAAATGATATTATAAGAATGTGAAAACACCATGACACTTGTCCTACACCTATTGGTTGTATCATGGCCGACCAAGACAAGCCATGGGTCAACTTGGGGACCCCATGGATCCACTTTGGTTGGGAAATGACATAAATAAAATTTTATTTAATGTAAAAATAAAATTGACACAAACATGATATGTTTTACTAAAACAATTTTTAAGTGGGGTTATACAAGTCATAATTTTGATTATAAATATTCATTGGAAAGATAAAAAGAGTTCCTACATCATAGTATTTTTTTAATAATTTTTAGACCTTAAATAAATTAAATTATTTATGACATAATAATGATGCAGCGATGACATCATTATTTGATGATTTAAATAAAATGGAAAGATAATGTAAAATATATGAACTACACATGTCCAAAACATATTGGATGAGTGGATTTCGAAGAATTATCACCTTATCCACTAATTATATCAATGTGGGACCTTTTGAAACCGAAACACATTTTCAAATAAAGTAATATTTCTTTACTTTCCAAAAGTACCCCTCCTCTCCTCTTATAAAAGGCCCCCACCTCTACCTCATTTAACACACTCCTCAAGCCTTTGGCTCGGCCAACCCCTGCCCATTTACTCTCTCCACATCCCTCTACTCATCCTAGAGGATTACCTTTGGGCATAATCCTTTCAAAGGAAGCATTTAGGCTCAAATCAAAAGGAGTTACACTTTTAAAGGAGATTAAAGAACGATCGAGTCAAGTCGGACCCGAGGTAAGGGATCCTACTCCTCTCTTTCTTTTTAAGTACACTCTTTTATGTCATTACTTTTAAGGATCATCTTTATTGTTATTGGGATGTTCTTTTATCTTACATTAATTTTTATGTTCATGTGATGAGAGACCCTATTCTCTCTCATCAATCCATTTTGGAAGTTTTGAGTGGCGTCGTTAGGCTGCCGAATTTTCATAAGAGATCTAACCCCTCTCTTTCTTTTAAAGTACTCTCCTTTATGTCACTTCTTTTAATCTCCTCTTTGTTATTTTGGGGGATGTTCTTTTATATTCCTCTTTCTTTAAACTTTTTTTTGATGTGATGAGAGACCCTATTTCCTCTCATCAATCCATTTTGGATGTTTTAAGTGGCGCCGTTAGGCTGCCGAGTTTCCGTAAGAGATGTTTCATCTCACTTTTATTCCCGTGAGATTTATGCTACATTTTCCACAATTTCCTTTGAGTGGTTTATGTACTACCCATTATTACACTCCTTTTGTAATATAATTCCATTTATGGGTATTTACATATTCATTGTATGACACTTCTTCAATGGGGTGTACTTTTCGAAAGTTACCCAAGTCGGTAAGGGGACCTTTCACCCTCCTCTTTTTTAAAAGACTTCTTTTGTTGGGTCTTTTAATTTACATATTGTTATGTCGGGATATGTTCTCATATATCCTTATTGATGTAAATTTTATGTCCAAGTGATGAGATACACTTTTTATCTCTCATCAACGCATTTTGATGTGATGTCGTTAGGCTGTCAAGGGAACTTTTTAACCCAATTTCGATTTCTTTGGTTTCAACATGTAGTCATTGAATATGTCATCCTTTGAATATGTGTGAATGACCTTTTATTCTTTTAAAATTAATATCCAATTATATTGGGTGTATTTATATTTGTCACACATAATTTTGATATTGATTTATCCTTAATTTAAGGATACCTTCTTTATAAGGGATTTCATTACATTTGACATTTCTATTGAGGGTTCATTGTTATTATGCACCAATTCACTCTTATATTGTGTATATACTGTACTTTGGAGTATTATATCATGAATCCATTTATTCTCATGATATTGTAAAGTTCTGACTAAATTTTATTCCTCAATTATTGTATTCAAGTGTCTCTAATTTTGGTAAAACCCCTTTAACCAAAATATCATTTTAAATGTTTTAATCATTTGTTCTTATTAATATCCATGTTTTCAAAATGGTTTTGAGGATTTATTTATATGGATATTAATGGTTTAAAATTTTAAGCTGCAAGGTGGTATGGGACACTTTGATTCAAAAATCTCTTTATTAAATGTTTTAAATGGTTTTGGAAATGGTTTCTTTTTGAATGGATTCATTATTTCAATATCCTAAAATGTTATATTGTGATTGAAATGTGGAAATGTTATGTTTCCTTTATTCATGTTTTATGTGATACGATTATGTTATGGTTCTTGGGCATTGTTATGAAGAACGGGTGGTTCCGTGATAAACTAAGGGCGGGTGAGCCCGATATAGCTCTCCAATGCATTGGGTAACGCGAAGGAGTGAAACGTTAAGGTTTCTCCGAAGAGATTTAGGGAATATACTGTGATGGGTATTCCAAACGTAACCAAGAGGGTTACTCCCTACGTAAGAATGTTATGAATGCCTCAAGTTACCTTTATGTCTTATGTTTTCTATGATTTATTCATGGTTTGATGAGGTATGTTAAAGTGCCTATGTTTTATGGGTAAAGTATGATTTCATTCTCATGTATATATGAACTCATGTTTCCTTTCCATATTTTTTTTGTAACCCTTACTGAGCTTTTTATGCTCATCCCAAGTTTTTGAAATGTTTTTCACAGGTCAAGGGAAAGGTACATGATGTGATGATAGTGTCAAGGATGTGTCAAGAAAGAATCCGTGTTATATTTTAAATATGTTTCCGTTGATGGGAAGAATGAATACTGTCTTTTATGTAACCACTTTGTTTAAATGTGGAATGTAATGCAAGTTTCATGATCTAATTCTCTAAAACTCTAAACCTGAAAAGATCCTCAATGTGTAATCTTGTAATAACTCAAGATTAAGTAAGGTTTAAGGCTGGGGCCTTATAGTTGGTATCAAAGGTCGGTTTAGATAACTTTAGAGGTTAGGGTATTCTTTAAGCATAATTGACAATTACCATAATGGTTAGGATTTCAGAAAGAGTCCTAGTTTTATATAAAGTGAATGAGTAAGTATATCTTATTGTCTATCTTACTCATTAGTACATGATGGTTTTGTTGATATACTCACACTGACCTTTTTGGTTTTAGTAAATGGCTGGATCTAGCAGGCACCAAAGTAACAGTGGATGTGAAGGAAACTGTGACAGTTTTTTGAGCAAGCAACTGAATGATATGGGAGCTGCAATGAGAACTCTTTTGATTATCCTCAACCAACTATCTGGAGTCATGATTGACCACCTAAACCTTGGAGATTTCTCTAAGGCATCATATATGCAAGAAACAAATCCCTACGGAAGTACAGGTAATAATCATAAAGGTAAGTGTGTTCAAAAACCTATGTGTCAAAGATTTGGAAAGAAACACCTAGGAAAATGTTTCAAAGGGACAGAAATATGCTATAGATGTGGAAATTAAGGTCATAAAGCAAGAACCTGCCATGGAAAAAGGAAGCATCCAGTTGACTCGAGGAAAGGGAAAGAAGTTCTTTCCGAGGGATCAATTGAATGTTTTAAATGTGGTGTGCATGGTCATTATGCAAACACATGTCCTATGAAGAAGTTTCATGAATGGGGTCACCAAGAGCGTACCAATATTCATTTACCAATACCTAATGCCATTCCAATTGAGGATGAAGAAACTGACAATGACCAATCAAAGGTATGTACTATTTCATGACTATTGTTTTCTTATTTTGGAATCTTAGGATATGATTCATGATTTTGTTTGTAGGAAAGAGGTATTTCGGAATAAGTTGGAAAGGAATGGATAATGGATCATGAAGAATGTTGAATGAGTAATATGTCAACATATAAGGGCTTCAAGAGTTAGGGTGAAATTATTAAGAGTATTAAGTCTCTTTTGATGATGGGGTTACATCAGAAGACTTTTTATATTATGTGTAACCCTGATGTTTAATATAGGCAAATTTTATTCAAGTAATAGTTATCTTTTCTTTTGTGGACATAGTTATAAAGAACCATTTGGGTTTATATGATCCTTACTTTTGAGGTAATTATGGGTTACCACATGTTATGATTGAAGTGAAAGGCATGAGATAAAATTGAGGTTAAATTATGTTATGGTTATTTTTGATGATTTTAATCCCTTTTTGGGTAATGATTTGAGAATTATATAGTTTTGGAAAAAGTACAACACACAGACCGTGTGACAACCCGTCGCGTCGGACAATGCTGCGGGAATCGAACCCACAACCAAAGTGCGACTGGTATTTATCGCCTACCACTGGACTACGTGAAGTCCCTGGTTAGTTTGACTGATTCTTTTTAGTTATATGATTTTATGAATTAAGAGTAAGTTGATTTTGGAGAATATGTGATTAGGATAATTACTTTTCAATGTGAGACTTTAGGAGCAACTGATGTTGTTTGGAGATAAATGTTACGATTTAACTTGGAAGACTATGTGACTAAATCCTTCAAATATTTGGGTTTCAATCTTATATTGGTTTACTTTGAAGAATTTTATGGACAAATTGTTTATCGGATGGTCCTCGTTGAACTTTGGGTTTTTTTGGACAAATTTTGGAGATTAAGAATAGATTTTCTTTTTATAAGGGGTTATCCTTTTCTGGATTATCTGATCTTGTACTAACCTTTTTGGTTTTGGTTTTGGTTAAAGCCTAAATACATGGGATGTATATAGTTCTCTTTTAGGGATTAGGTGATTCTCTAGAAGTTGATTATAGTACTCTTAATGCGAAAAAGTCTCCCTTAATACTCGTCTTTTGGAAAAAATATGAGTTTGACTAAGGAATCTAGTAAAAGTTGAAAGTCAACATGATAAGTGATTATGCTTCCTTATGAATAAATTCCTCAATAAAAAGTAACTTAATACAAAAATGTTGTCTATTAACTTTTCCTAATGGGGAACCCAACATCGTTTAACCCATCATAAGTTTGTGATTTTCTTATTGTTAACTTCCTCCTAAACATGTTTTCTATCACTCTCCATCAGAACATGACCCTATGTTTTCTCCTCCATGTCCATATTTTCATACTTAGAATCCTAGTATGGGTTAACTCGGGTGACCTCTGTGCTTATCTTTCTTTATTTTAAAGTGATTGTTTTACCGACTCTTGTTCCGATGTGGGACGTTCAAGGATGTTTCCAAGCGTAATTTTAAAATTGCGAGGACGCAATTCCCAAAAGGAGGGAAGGATGTAACACCCCAGGTAAATAAAGAATATGAAATTTTCATATTTATCCATATTTTTGAATAAAATATTAATATGACTTTAAATGGGACGCTATGCTCGATGGCGTACCCAACACGCAACAACGAGTTTCTTGGGAATCTTACGTTGCACTCTAATAATAAAATAATATTATTTTAAATGGTAGTTAACATGTAGCCGTTGTAATGGTGGGAATGGATAGAAATAACTAAAATATGATTATATATGTTCTTAAATATTTTTACATTTATACAATAAAAGATAAAGGCTTAAAATACGGAAAGAATTCAATTTTAGGCGTATATGCCCTAGTTTTCACTAAAGGTTCACTTATCACCTTTTGATGGAGAACCGTCATTAAATATAGTTTTTTTCACTCTTAAAAATTCTTTTGGACCAAATAAAACTCTTATTAAGAATCGGGACATCAAAATTTACTTTGTGTAAATTTTTGGTATCTTTCCGATAAAGTTCATTTTTTTAATGAATAGTGTAAAATGTTGTATTTTAATTCAAAACCACTTTTTAATCTAATTTATTTATATGATTAGATTATATTTTGAATTGGTTTTAAAGTGAAATTAGAAAATATTTTTACCATTAAATCCAATAGTGGTCGTTGGAATCAATTTCACTTTGAAATCAGACTTAAACTAGTGTCAATCTTTTGATACTTATTGTTTCATAAAACACGCTATTTGTCATGACAGCGGGAATTAATTATTAAATTAATTAATGTGACTTATATGTTTTGAATTTTGTAAAACGGACTTCATTTTTGAATTCAGAATATCAAATATAGCTTAGGGTGAATTTTTGGGATTTTTCTGAAAAACTTCAATTTTTGATGAATAGTGAAACCACTAAGTGGTACTTATAAAAACTGATTTTCCGTTTAAATGAAATTTTTCCATCATTGTGTTTTGATTTTCAAAAATCAGACATACATGGTTGTCATTAAGAAGTAAAATGTGGTTCAATGAGATTAAAATAATTTTTTGGTGAATAGTAACTTATTAAGTTTTTAATCGCGATTAGAGGTAATTAGTGTAGTTTAAGGTAAAAATGATATTATAAGAATGTGAAAACACCATGACACTTGTCCTACACCTATTGGTTGTATCATGGCCGACCAAGACAAGCCATGGGTCAACTTGGGGACCCCATGGATCCACTTTGGTTGGGAAATGACATAAATAAAATTTTATTTAATGTAAAAATAAAATTGACACAAACATGATATGTTTTACTAAAACAATTTTTAAGTGGGGTTATACAAGTCATAATTTTGATTATAAATATTCATTGGAAAGATAAAAAGAGTTCCTACATCATAGTATTTTTTTAATAATTTTTAGACCTTAAATAAATTAAATTATTTATGACATAATAATGATGCAGCGATGACATCATTATTTGACGATTTAAATAAAATGGAAAGATAATGTAAAATATATGAACTACACATGTCCAAAACATATTGGATGAGTGGATTTCGAATAATTATCACCTTATCCACTAATTATATCAATGTGGGACCTTTTGAAACCGAAACACATTTTCAAATAAAGTAATATTTCTTTACTTTCCAAAAGTACCCCTCCTCTCCTCTTATAAAAGGCCCCCACCTCTACCTCATTTAACACACTCCTCAAGCCTTTGGCTCGGCCAACCCCTGCCCATTTACTCTCTCCACATCCCTCTCCTCATCCTAGAGGATTACCTTTGGGCATAATCCTTTCAAAGGAAGCATTTAGGCTCAAATCAAAAGGAGTTACACTTTTAAAGGAGATTAAAGAACGATCGAGTCAAGTCGGACCCGAGGTAAGGGATCCTACTCCTCTCTTTCTTTTTAAGTACACTCTTTTATGTCATTCCTTTTAAGGATCATCTTTATTGTTATTGGGATGTTCTTTTATCTTACATTAATTTTTATGTTCATGTGATGAGAGACCCTATTCTCTCTCATCAATCCATTTTGGAAGTTTTGAGTGGCGTCGTTAGGCTGCCGAATTTTCATAAGAGATCTAACCCCTCTCTTTCTTTTAAAGTACTCTCCTTTATGTCACTTCTTTTAATCTCCTCTTTGTTATTTTGGGGGATGTTCTTTTATATTCCTCTTTCTTTAAACTTTATTTTGATGTGATGAGAGACCCTATTTCCTCTCATCAATCCATTTTGGATGTTTTAAGTGGCGCCGTTAGGCTGCCGAGTTTCCGTAAGAGATGTTTCATCTCACTTTTATTCCCGTGAGATTTATGCTACATTTTCCACAATTTCCTTTGAGTGGTTTATGTACTACCCATTATTACACTCCTTTTGTAATATAATTCCATTTATGGGTATTTACATATTCATTGTATGACACTTCTTCAATGGGGTGTACTTTTCGAAAGTTACCCAAGTCGGTAAGGGGACCTTTCACCCTCCTCTTTTTTAAAAGACTTCTTTTGTTGGGTATTTTAATTTACATATTGTTATGTTGGGATATGTTCTCATATATCCTTATTGATGTAAATTTTATGTCCAAGTGATGAGATACACTTTTTATCTCTCATCAACGCATTTTGATGTGATGTCATTAGGCTGTCAAGGGAACATTTTAACCCAATTTCAATTTCTTTAGTTTCAACATGTAGTCATTGAATATGTCATCCTTTGAATATGTGTGAATGACCTTTTATTGTTTTAAACTTAATATCCAATTATATTGGGTGTATTTATATTTTTCACACATAATTTTGATATTGATTTATCCTTAATTTAAGGATACCTTCTTTATAAGGGATTTCATTACATTTGACATTTCTATTGAGGGTTCATTGTTATTATGCACCAATTCACTCTTATATTGTGTATATACTGTACTTTGGAGTATTATATCATGAATCCATTTATTCTCATGATATTATAAAGTTCTGACTAAATTTTATTCCTCAATTATTGTATTCAAGTGTCTCTAATTTTGGTAAAACCCCTTTAACCAAAATATCGTTTTAAATGTTTTAATCATTTGTTCTTATTAATATCCATGTTTTCAAAATGGTTTTAAGGATTTATTTATATGGATATTAATGGTTTAAAATTTTAAGCTGCAAGGTGGTATGGGACACTTTGATTCAAAAATCTCTTTATTAAATGTTTTAAATGGTTTTGGAAATGGTTTCTTTTTGAATGGATTCATTATTTCAATATCCTAAAATGTTATATTGTGATTGAAATGTGGAAATGTTATGTTTCCTTTATTCATGTTTTATGTGATACGATTATGTTATGGTTCTTGGGCATTGTTATGAAGAACGGGTGGTTCCGTGATAAACTAAGGGTGGGTGAGCCCGATATAGCTCTCCAATGCATTGGGTAACGCGAAGGAGTGAAACGTTAAGGTTTCTCCGAAGAGATTTAGGGAATATACTGTGATGGGTATTCCAAACGTAACCAAGAGGGTTACTCCCTACGTAAGAATGTTATGAATTCCTCAAGTTACCTTTATGTCTTATGTTTTCTATGATTTATTCATGGTTTGATGAGGTATGTTAAAGTGCCTATGTTTTATGGGTAAAGTATGATTTCATTCTCATGTATATATGAACTCATGTTTCCTTTCCATATTTTTTTTGTAACCCTTACTGAGCTTTTTATGCTCATCCCAAGTTTTTGAAATGTTTTTCACAGGTCAAGGGAAAGGTACATGATGTGATGATAGTGTCAAGGATGTGTCAAGAAAGAATCCGTGTTATATTTTAAATATGTTTCCGTTGATGGGAAGAATGAATACTGTCTTTTATGTAACCACTTTGTTTAAATGTGGAATGTAATGCAAGTTTCATGATCTAATTCTCTAAAACTCTAAACCTGAAAAGATCCTCAATGTGTAATCTTGTAATAACTCAAGATTAAGCAAGGTTTAAGGCTGGGGCCTTATAGTTGGTATCAAAGGTCGGTTTAGATAACTTTAGAGGTTAGGGTATTCTTTAAGCATAATTGACAATTACCATAATGGTTAGGATTTCAGAAAGAGTCATAGTTTTAGATAAAGTGAATGAGTAAGTATATCTTATTGTCTATCTTACTCATTAGTACATGATGGTTTTGTTGATATACTCACACTGACCTTTTTGGTTTTAGTAAATGGCTGGATCTAGCAGGCACCAAAGTAACAGTGGATGTGAAGGAAACTGTGACAGTTTTTTGAGCAAGCAACTGAATGATATGGGAGCTGCAATGAGAACTCTTTTGATTATCCTCAACCAACTATCTGGAGTCATGATTGACCACCTAAACCTTGGAGATTTCTCTAAGGCATCATATATGCAAGAAACAAATCCCTACGGAAGTACAGGTAATACTCATAAAGGTAAGTGTGTTCAAAAACCTATGTGTCAAAGATGTGGAAAGAAACACCTAGGAAAATGTTTCAAAGGGACAGAAATATGCTATAGATGTGGAAATGAAGGTCATAAAGCAAGAACCTGCCATGGAAAAAGGAAGCATCCAGTTGACTCGAGGAAAGGGAAAGAAGTTCTTTCTGAGGGATCAATTGAATGTTTTAAATGTGGTGTGCATGGTCATTATGCAAACACATGTCCTATGAAGAAGTTTCATGAATGGGGTCACCAAGAGCGTACCAATATTCATTTACCAATACCTAATGCCATTCCAATTGAGGATGAAGAAACTGACAATGACCAATCAAAGGTATGTACTATTTCATGACTATTGTTTTCTTATTTTGGAATCTTAGGATATGATTCATGATTTTGTTTGTAGGAAAGAGGTATTTCGGAATAAGTTGGAAAGGAATGGATAATGGATCATGAAGAATGTTGAATGAGTAATATGTCAACATATAAGGGCTTCAAGAGTTAGGGTGAAATTCTTAAGAGTATTAAGTCTCTTTTGATGATGGGGTTACATCAGAAGACTTTTTATATTATGTGTAACCCTGATGTTTAATATAGGCAAATTTTATTCAAGTAATAGTTATCTTTTCTTTTGTGGACATAGTTATAAAGAACCATTTGGGTTTATATGATCCTTACTTTTGAGGTAATTATGGGTTACCACATGTTATGATTGAAGTGAAAGGCATGAGATAAAATTGAGGTTAAATTATGTTATGGTTATTTTTGATGATTTTAATCCCTTTTTGGGTAATGATTTGAGAATTATATAGTTTTGGAAAAAGGACAACACGCAGACCGTGTGACAACCCGTCGCGTCAGACAATGCTGCGGGAATCGAACCCACAACCAAAGTGCGACTGGTATTTATCACCTACCACTAGACTACGTGAAGTCCCTGGTTTGTTTGACTGATTCTTTTTAGTTATATGATTTTATGAATTAAGAGTAAGTTGATTTTGGAGAATATGTGATTAGGATAATTACTTTTCAATGTGAGACTTTAGGAGCAACTGATGTTGTTTGGAGATAAATGTTACGATTTAACTTGGAAGACTATGTGACTAAATCCTTCAAATATTTGGGTTTCAATCTTATATTGGTTTACATTGAAGAACTTTATGGACAAATTGTTTATCGGATGGTCCTCGTTGAACTTTGGGTTTTGTTGGACAAATTTTGGAGATTAAGAATAGATTTTCTTTTTATAAGGGGTTATCCTTTTCTGGATTATCTGATCTTGTACTAACCTTTTTGGTTTTGGTTTTGGTTAAAGCCTAAATACATGGGATGTATATAGTTCTCTTTTGGGGATTAGGTGATTCTCTAGAAGTTTATTATAGTACTCTTAATGCGAAAAAGTCTCCCTTAATACTCGTCTTTTGGAAAAAAATATGAGTTTGACTAAGGAATCTAGTAAAAGTTAAAAGTCAACATGATAAGTGATTATGCTTCCTTATGAATAAATTCCTCAATAAAAAGTAACTTAATACAAAAATGTTGTCTATTAACTTTTCCTACTGGGGAACCCAACATCGTTTAACCCTTCAGAAGTTTGTGATTTTCTTATTGTTAACTTCCTCCTAAACATGTTTTCTATCACTCTCCATCAGAACATGACCCTATGTTTTCTCCTCCATGTCCATATTTTCATACTTAGAATCCGAGTATGGGTTAAATCGGGTGACCTCTGTGCTTATCTTTCTTTATTTTAAAGTGATTGTTTTACCGACTCTTGTTCCGATGTTGGACGTTCAAGGATGTTTCCAAGCGCAATTTTAAAATTGCGAGGATGCAATTCCCAAAAGGAGGGAAGGATGTAACACCCCAGGTAAATAAAGAATATGACATTTTCATATTTATCCATATTTGTGAATAAAATATTAATATGACTTTAAAGGGGACGCTATGCTCGATGGCGTACCCAACACGCAACAACGAGTTTCTTGGGAATCTTACGTTGCACTCTAATAATAAAATAATATTATTTTAAATGGTAGTTAACATGTAGCCGTTGTAATGGTGGGAATGGATAGAAATAACTAAAATATGATTATATATGTTCTTAAATATTTTTACATTTATACAATAAAAGATAAAGGCTTAAAATACAGAAAGAATTCAATTTTAGGCGTATATGCCCTAGTTTTCACTAAAGGTTCACTTATCACCTTTTGATGGAGAACCGTCATTAAATATAGTTTTGTTCACTCTTAAACATTCTTTTGGACCAAATAAAACTCTCATTAAGAATCGGGACATCAAAATTTACTTTGTGTAAATTTTTGGTATCTTTCCGATAAAGTTCATTTTTTTAATGAATAGTGTAAAATGTTGTATTTTAATTCAAAAAAACTTTTTAATCTAATTTATTTATATGATTAGATTATATTTTTAATTGGTTTTAAAGTGAAATTAGAAAATATTTTTACCATTAAATCCAATAGTGGTCGTTGGAATCAATTTCACTTTGAAATCAGACTTAAACTAGTGTCAATCTTTTGATACTTATTGTTTCATAAAACACGCTATTTGTCATGACAGCGGGAATTAATTATTAAATTAATTAATGTGACCTATATGTTTTGAATTTTGTAAAACGGACTTCATTTTTTAATTCAGAATATCAAATATAGCTTAGGGTGAATTTTTGGGATTTTTCTGAAAAACTTCAATTTTTGATGAATAGTGAAACCACTAAGTGGTACTTATAAAAACTGATTTTCCGTTTAAATGAAATTTTGCCATCATTGTGTTTTGATTTTCAAAAATCCGACATACATGGTTGTCATTAAGAAGTAAAATGTGGTTCAATGAGATTAAAATAATTTTTTGGTGAATAGTAACTTATTAAGTTTTTAATCGCGATTAGAGGTAATTAGTGTAGTTTAAGGTAAAAATGATATTATAAGAATGTGAAAACACCATGACACTTGTCCTACACCTATTGGTTGTATCATGGCCGACCAAGACAAGCCATGGGTCAACTTGGGGACCCCATGGATCCACTTTGGTTGGGAAATGACATAAATAACATCTTATTTAATGTAAAAATAAAATTGACACAAACATGATATGTTTTACTAAAACAATTTTTAAGTGGGGTTATACAAGTCATATTTTTGATTATAAATATTCATTGGAAATATAAAAAGATTTCCTACATCATAGTATTTTTTTTATAATTTTTAGACCTTAAATAAATTAAATTATTTATGACATAATAATGATGTAGTGATGACATCATTATTTGACGATTTAAATAAAATGGAAAGATAATGTAAAATCTATGAACTACACATGTCCAAAACTTATTGGATGAGTGGATTTCGAAGCCTTATCACCTTATCCACGAATTATATTAATGTGGGACCTTTTGAAACCGAAACACATTTTCAAATAAAGTAATATTTCTTTACTTTCCAAAAGTACCCCTCCTCTCCTCTTATAAAAGGCCCCCACCTCTACCTCATTTAACACACTCCTCAAGCCTTTGGCTCGGCCAACCCCTGCCCATTTACTCTCTACACATCCCTCTCCTCATCCTAGAGGATTCCCTTTGGGCAGAATCCTTTCAAAGGAAGCCTTTAGGCTCAAATAAAAAGGAGTTACACTTTTAAAGGAGATTAAAGAACGATCGAGTCAAGTCGGACCCGAGGTAAGAGATCCTACTCCTCTCTTTTTAAGTACACTCTTTTATGTCATTCCTTTTAAGGATCATCTTTATTGTTATTGGGATGTTCTTTTATCTTACATTAATTTTTATGTTCATGTGATGAGAGACCCTATTCTCTCTCATCAATCCATTTTGGAAGTTTTGAGTGGCGCCGTTAGGCTGCCGAATTTTCATAAGAGATCTAACCCCTCTCTTTCTTTTAAAGTACTCTCCTTTATGTCACTTCTTTTAATCTCCTATTTGTTATGTTGGGGGATGTTCTTTTATATTCCTCTTTCTGTAAACTTTATTTTGATGTGATGAGAGACCCTATTTCCTCTCATCAATCCATTTTGGATGTTTTAAGTGGCGTCGTTAGGCTGCCGAGTTTCCGTAAGAGATGTTTCATCTCACTTTTATTCCCGTGAGATTTATGCTACATTTTCCACAATTTACTTTGAGTGGTTTATGTACTACCCATTATTACACTCCTTTTGTAATATAATTCCATTTATGGGTATTTACATATTCATTGTATGACACTTCTTCAATGGGGTGTACTTTTCGAAAGTTACCCAAGTCGGTAAGGGGACCTTTCACCCTCCTCTTTTTTAAAAGACTTCTTTTGTTGGGTCTTTTAATTTACATATTGTTATGTTGGGATATGTTCTCATATATCCTTATTGATGTAAATTTTATGTCCAAGTGATGAGATACACTTTTTATCTCTCATCAACTCATTTTGATGTGATGCCGTTAGGCTGTCAAGGGAACTTTTTAACCCAATTTCGATTTCTTTGGGTTCAACATGTAGTCATTGAATATGTCATCCTTTGAATATGTGTGAATGAACTTTTATTGTTTTACACTTAATATCCAATTATATTGGGTGTATTTATATTTGTCACACATAATTTTGATATTGATTTATCCTTAATTTAAGGATACCTTCTTTATAAGGGATTTCATTACATTTGACATTTCTATTGAGGGTTCATTGTTATTATGCACCAATTCACTCTTATATTGTGTATATACTGTACTTTGGAGTATTATATCATGAATCCATTTATTCTCATGATATTATAAAGTTCTGACTAAATTTTATTCCTCAATTATTGTATTCAAGTGTCTCTAATTTTGGTAAAACCTCTTTAACCAAAATATCGTTTTAAATGTTTTAATCATTTGTTCTTATTAATATCCATGTTTTCAAAATGGTTTTAAGGATTTATTTATATGGATATTAATGGTTTAAAATTTTAAGCTGCAAGGTGGTATGAGACACTTTGATTCAAAAATCTCTTTATTAAATGTTTTAAATGGTTTTGGAAATGGTTTCTTTTTGAATGGATTCATTATTTCAATATCCTAAAATGTTATATTGTGATTGAAATGTGGAAATGTTATGTTTCCTTTATTCATGTTTTATGTGATACGATTATGTTATGGTTCTTGGGCATTGTTATGAAGAACGGGTGGTTCCGTGATAAACTAAGGGCGGGTGATCCCGATATAGCTCTCCAATGCATTGGGTAACGCGAAGGAGTGAAACGTTAAGGTTTCTCCGAAGAGATTTAGGGAATATACTATGATGGGTATTCCAAACGTAACCAAGAGGGTTACTCCCTACGTAAGAATGTTATGAATGCCTCAAGTTACCTTTATGTCTTATGTTTTCTATGATTTATTCATGGTTTGATGAGGTATGTTAAAGTGCCTATGTTTTATGGGTAAAGTATGATTTCATTCTCATGTATATATGAACTCATGTTTCCTTTCCATATTTTTTTTGTAACCCTTACTGAGCTTTTTATGCTCATCCCAAGTTTTTGAAATGTTTTTCACAGGTCAAGGGAAAGGTACATGATGTGATGATAGTGTCAAGGATGTGTCAAGAAAGAATCTGTGTTATATTTTAAATATGTTTCCGTTGATGGGAAGAATGAATACTGTCTTTTATGTAACCACTTTGTTTAAATGTGGAATGTAATGAAAGTTTCATGATCTAATTCTCTAAAACTCTAAAACTGAAAAGATCCTCAATGTGTAATCTTGTAATAACTCAAGATTAAGTAAGGTTTAAGGATGGGGCCTTATAATTAGGATGGATACGAACTTCGGATGTCGAACCGCCCTAGCTCACCACTCCAAAATCCCTCATATTGAACTTCATGATCAGTTCTTGGTTGACTATAAATGTGATAGAATTTGACATGATGATGTTCACATGAGACCATCCTCAAACATCATTTCTAGAAATAACTCATCACCTCCTGGAATTGGGGTGAAGCACTGTAGCTTAGTAAACCAAGAAAAATACTCCATTACTAAGAGAGTACCCTGCTCTAGACTCATGAACTCTCAGGCTCGGTCGGACCTCAAAGTCTCTAGGTAGAAGTAGTCATAGAAGGCACACTGGAACACCTCCCACACTATAACCTACTAGAGTCCAGCCTGTGAGATCACATCCCACCATATCTTGGTGGAATCCAAAAACATATGAATAGAAAGCTTCACCCTCCTCTATGGAGGCATCTCTAGAAGATCAAAGATAGAAAGCATGGATTCTATCCATGACTCTGCAGCCTAAGGTCCTCCTTCCCCTATGAAGGTGGGGGATGCTTTTGCAGGAAAACCTACGTCAGCACTGCCATACATGGGGAAGGATGAGGTGCTCCCTAGAAGGTTCTCATAAACCTCATAAAGCTCTCTCAGAACTGTGCATTGGCACGTATATCCGGGATAACGGCTGGTGCCAAGACTACCACAACTGGAGGATATGATGGTAGTCCCTAATCAACTATATCTGGTGTCTGATCACTGCCATGTAATTGGCAGAGAACTGAAGGATATCTCAGTGGCATGAATCTTCATGTTCAAGCACACACCTTATATTAATATTAACAGGGACTGAATCATTAAAGTGTAATAAGGGAATGAGGAGACTAAAGAATTCATGTTTTTCAAAACATGGGTACACAACCTGTATTATGCCTACACGGCGTGTTCCCTTAAGCCTTCATATAGGCATGTACTTCTGCAAAAAATTGTCATGTAACACCCCATGCACATGGCGTGTTAGTTCCATACACGATGTGTACTAGAATAACTCACCGACCCGTGTTGTTAGTCACACGGCCAGTTAAACTGCTCACTCTACATGGTGTGTTCCAAATAGACACGACTTGTACTTGAAGGATTTCACTGACCTGTGTTGTTCTCTACATGGCCAGATACAAGGGTTATGCTAAACTAAGTGTTAAAGCTTGACACAATGTGTATAACCTATTTTTTATCCATCTATGTCATTAGTCACTTGGGTGGACACATGGTCTACACAACTAAATGTGTACAACCAGTACATGGTGTGTTCCCCCAAGATTTCCCAACCCCGTGTCTCTACCCACACAGTCAATGACACAGTTAGAAACTACACAATGTGTGCATATAGTAAACGGCGTGTACATAATAAAAATAGTTCCATCCCAAACAGAAGGATACATGGAATGTATTAATCATTACACACCTGGTATTATAGGTTTTTCTAGACAGTAATCCTCAGAAACTACTCTGAAACCCATAAAACACTAAAATGAACATTAATGTGCCAAATTCCAATCCGTGAGGGCCCATAATCCCTGCGAATCAAAGATTGAAATCTTATACTTGTCATATACAAGCATAACAATTCAATGATCTACCAAATTCTGATCCATGAGGGCCCATAACACCTCAAGAACCAAATTTTGGAATTCATTCCAACTAAACCTTACACAATATAATACCCTATCAAACAATAGGTATTTTATCAAGGCATATATCACAAAAACATGCATATCTAGTACAACACCTATCCCAACAACATGAAATCACTAATGCACCCTAAATGGAATATCAAGAATGCATGACATGTGATCTCTAGCAAGTGCTTATATGATGCATGAGATGACATGCCCTCATATCATCTGGTTTCAATAGAAATATAACCTTAATAATATCAAAGATAACAACACAATACATGTGAATCACCAAATGGTGAAATCAAATCAACTGTAATAATTGGAAAACCACGAAATTCACAATATATGAGGTAACTTGGATTTTCTCTATATATGGGTTAGCTACTCCAAGGAACAAATATTACCAAGTACCTATTTATTCCTATCTTTGGAAATATGCTCCAAAATAGTAAGTCAATAAGAAAACAATCCCTCTGATACCACTTTGTAATGTCTCGGTTCTGGAAGCCGCTCGGAGGTGCCTCGTAACACAGTGGATGTAAAACAGATAATCATAGCACAAGCAGTAAAACATACAATGGGTAAACATCGAAAGTGATATACCTCTAGAGTACACATATATAAATGATTCATGACACATATATCTAATAATGCAGCCAAAAAAATAACAATGCTAGAATACAATACTAAACTCAGGTACAAAAGAAAATCAAGAAATAGATCCACAACATCGCAAGCCTCAGCTTGGTCCCATGCCCCCCCAGCTCCACAGTAATCATGTACCAAAAGTAGAAGGGTGCTTGACCTTATCTATACCTGCAGAAATATAATATTTTTGGTCCCAAAAGCATGACCCAAACAGGGTGTGAGACTAATCCCAATAGGCAACCACCCAATGATTTGTGCGTAAAAGTTAGAAAATATATATGGAAGGAAATAAAAAAATTAACCAGTAAACAAATAAGTA
Organism: Viscum album; assembly: GCA_963277665.1. Classification (NCBI taxonomy): domain Eukaryota; kingdom Viridiplantae; phylum Streptophyta; class Magnoliopsida; order Santalales; family Viscaceae; genus Viscum; species Viscum album. Next base: position 218,725,950 of record OY728137.1, on the reverse strand, counting down.
CACATAGTAACAATCCTACAAATTCAATTGCATTCATTTTTTTATACCAAATAAGAAGCTAATAAAAAGTAGGTAACCCTCTGAGAAGTACTCACATCCTAACCACTTTGGTTCAAGAAAAAAACTAAAGCAACCCTATGGGATGTACACACAGTCTAACCCCTCTGGTTCAGTTTTAGAAAAGACACTATGAGGAAGCACTCACTGTCAATTCCCCTGGTGTTCTCATATCGGTAACTAATAGGCACTCTAAGGAAGCACTCAACATCAAATTCCCCCTGTGTCCTATATCGAGGAACTAAAGACACTTTGAGGGAGCACTTACGTCTACCCTCTATGGTCTCTCAATGTAATAGTAAGCAGACACTCTGGAGAATCCCTCAATATCAATTCTCCCTATGGTCTACTATACCAGGTTACCACTACCCTGTGTAACTCAATCATGCACAAGCAAAACATGAAATCCAAATTAAACCTCAAGAACTACTTGGCTAAACAATCTAAAACATATCATATCATGTCAAATAAAAATCACTCCATCCCAACAATACTAGGTATGGAATGCAAAGCATCCTAACAGGTAAACTAGACCAAACGATCCAAACAAGAAAATATGGGAAAACCTCCATAGCATGGAAATGTTAACCCTATTCATAAACAATTAAACTCATTGGGTCACTCCATAATAAGTACATACTAGAAGTTTTAATGGATCGATAAATAGAATGGGGATCATAGATAAAGCAATGGGGTATATCAAAAACCTAATATGGATTAACCCACTATGAATGGGACCAATGTCTATGTAGTTTTTTTATTGATGAAACAATGAATCCCACCAAAGAAAGGATGATAATGGAGGATATTACTTCATTCCCTACTAAGGGATAAGACATTTCTATCCAATATTAGAGTTCATCATAGGGGATCACTATCCTATACAGGAAATGATTCCATAACAACCCACAAGTAAAGGATCATATGAATTTACTATAATTAAACTATTCCATACTGAATATGAAAAGAGATCTAATCCATTATTGAATAATTAGACGAAATTAATGATGAGCACCTAGTGTTGCCACTCAGTATGTGGTCTTACATGTATAACATGGCCCATGCCAATGTATGAATATGGAAGGCCATGTATGTGTTTGTGTATGTAGAGTGTCCAAGACCTTGTAATCATGGTTGTTCTCGTGAACCCACTGAGGTATATTCCAAGATTCTAGGGAAGGTTCAAATTCCTTTTGATTACTATCACATGTTGTGTGATACATTTTTTACATTGAACTGTAGATTCATATCCACGGTCCCTTACATGATGTGTTTTCTTACATTTCACATCATGTAGTGAGGAATTTCACAGGGCTCATGGGTATTCATGTGGATTCTTCCAATGCATCTCCTATTCTAATTAATTCCCTGATTCAAAACAAAAATCATGGATCCAAGTCAACCAAACATGACTTCAACTGAAAAATAGATATATAGAAATACAAATTTATTACAAAAACTATGATGTAAAACTACTCTGTAACCACATGCCATAGCCACAACCAGTGACCCCATTTCTATACCGATCTATTGTCATTAATATCATATCAAGATCCCATGTGATACTAATTTTTAATATACATTATCAATTCTTTTCCATAAAAATCATGTGGGAAAAAACTGATTTCAAAGTATTTTGGTTAAACCATCAATAATAAAACACAGGTGGTGAAATCACAAATAATGGTTTGAGAAAACCAAAAAACACAAACAAGAGGAACAAAAAATGGACATGTTCATGTTTTACTCACTCCCTTTACATTTAAACAATGTATTTATATCCAAATAAAAAATAAAAAATTTCTCGTAATAATCCTCGCCAAATAAACCGGCCCCACATTAGTATCGATCTACATGTTCTATTGCCGATTGATTAATTTTTTGTTATAGTATAAGAAAAGAGGGATAAATAAACATAATAAAATGATCCAACCTCAAGGTGGATTTATCACCGATCAACAAAGAACCTGAATCCTTTTTATTGGAGAGATCATCAAATTTCATGGGTGAAGACAATCATCGATCAGTTTTCATCACCCACCAAGGCTTATTATAACACTCTCTTTCAAATCATATGGATATGTCACCAAACATAAGAATTGGTCATAATCATATTTAAATATAGAGGTATTAGGTAAATTATTTACACTAAACATTGAAAATAATTTAATTAATTTAATAAATTTATTCACCCACAACTTGACTTTAAGAGAACTCCCAATCATAAAAAGGTTATGATGTGCCCAGGATAATACCCATGATCTATTCTCATCAGTGGACTTATAATTTTATCCTTGAATCAATTTAATATTTTTTTCAAATTTTCAGGAAAACTATACATGTGTGATATTTAATATATTTAATATATTTTAAAAATTAATTCCAGGAACACCTAATCAAAGAATTTCATGTTGTCTCCTTGCAGTTATATAAGAATATTTTATTTAATATTATTAAAAATAGATTGAAAAGTAAATTTTGTTACATCATTGTACTATATTATTCCATAGTGATCCATGTTCAACTCCTTTTTTGGTGATTTTTGAAAGAGGAAACGAGATCTAAGGTACAATTGAGTATAGAATACAATCCACATACACATGGTAAAATAGAGAGGGATATTTAGATTCTTAAGGATATTCAATGTTCTTGAATTCTTGATTTTGATGGATTTTGGAATAACCACTTGGTATTGGATTATTATTCTTTTAACAATTGTTACCGAACCATAGTCAGAATGGTTAATTTTGAGTATATACATTATTGGTCATGTAAATCTATGGTGTGTTAATCATAGCTTGGTGAATCTTCTTTGGTTAGACCAACATTGGTCTAAGAGATAATGGTTAAGTTTTAGTTGATTCATCCAATAGTTTTCAAGAAAAATTTCCAATATTAATATAATGTTGGCCATTATAGGCAAACGATGGGGGTTTCAGTTGAAGACTATGTGTTTCTATGTGTTTCACTACTGTTGGTTCACCAACATATTATGTGTAAAGGGAAATGTTTTCCTCTTTTTGTAGTTTCTTTTGAGATTGTTGATCTGTTGGGGATTTTGGATTACCTTTTAGCACATAAAATGTAGTTAATTTCATTCAAAAACATGTTTAATGTATCTCAGCATCAAATATATCTCATTGAACCATATCATTTCTTAGTTAGGGTTATCTTGAGGTTGATCTTGATTTATCCCAAACTGAGAATCGAGTTAGTATTATTGATTCTGAGAAAATAGTACTTCATGGGAGGATGATACCATTGGATAATGTGATATGGAAGCATGGTTCTGATTACCATGAGACTTGGGAGTGGGAAGCACTGATGAAAGAGTCAATCACTTTTCTATTTGATAGGGAAACATCGTAACATGATTTATGTGGATATATTATTTTTATAGTGTTGAGATTATAACATCCCCTTATTTTAATTTTAAGTTTTCATTTTCATTTATTTTATCTCCTTTAAATCATTATTTTTGGGGGAATTCCAATATATTTTTGAATCATTTGGATACTTTTGTGTTGTATTGGTTTGGCACACAGTGTGAATGAACTATTACCCTGGTGTAAATAGTGTACCCCTAAATAATGTGAATTTATGGATGAAGTCTAGTTTCTCAAAAAATGCACCTAACTAGAAAAAATCATGGACCAAAAGTTGTATTGGTGTATAAATGGGACATAATTTCACACAACCATACCCCGCCTCTAGTAATCTATGCACAAAAAATATTACTGTTATGAAAATTATTATAAATATATAAACCCCCAGTTTATGTTACTAATCAATAAATTCACACCTAACATGTTGTCCCTATCCATTAAGGATCTCAATAAATAAATTCGGATCCTCCAACCTATTCCTTTGTAAATAAAAATCCTAGTGGAAGATTTGTTCCATCTATGGTAAGTGGATCTTCTCTTATGAGTTTTCTTCCAATATCTATTTATCTCCTTAGAGTATTTTATATTGTCGTGTAATGGATGGATCTATACTCATTCTCATTGGATCATGATTCTAGGATGGGTTCCAAGACATTTATCACCATTATTCTTCATTGGAGAGCCTCGTAGTGGGTGTTGATTTCTTGATAATTATTATAAAGGTAGGTGGTTCCATTTTAGATTCCCCCAAGTAATTGAATCCTTGATTTTCATGATTTTTAAATTGATTTATAAAATCTAAGTTTTTAATTATTTGATTATAATACTAGAAATTGTAATGTATTTTTGAGATAACCCTCAATGAAAAAAGAATTATATATGTGTGAGGTATATTCAAAATGATAGAATTTGTGACAAGATTTGATTTTTTTTGATAAAATGGATTAAATTCAAAAGAAAAAACCCATTATTGGTTTTGGATTGAAAAGTAATGAAATTATGAAAAAACCATACATTGGTCTTTAAATTGAATTGTATTATTGATGCTCAAAAATAATAAATTCATTTATTCATGATGATCAACATGAAATGAGATGATTTCCCCATTATTGATTGATTGATTGGGAACCTGTGATCATGATTTTTCTGTTGGTTATTTAGGGAAATCATTCAAAGATCATAATCGCCTAGAAATTGATTTTGGATTAAAAATCAATCAAATATATAGTTTTCTAAAATTATTTATAAGGGTATGTTGAGGAGTACAATTTACCATGATCCTGAGAGACATTTACACATATGATTAGACATAATCACTTATTTCAGACGTGTAAGGATATGAGATATGGAAATTGAAAGACTTAATTGAATATGATGATGGTTCTTGATGTGTATGAACTTATAAAGTATTACATTTATTATAGAACCGATTAACTCATTCTAATTAATTTTTAGAAATTATATTAAACAAAACATTTATTTAATCCATGTTTGAATAGTTTTCCATATACAGACGATATATCATGTTTTATTTTAAATATGTCAAATTGATTTGTTTCCAAATAAGAGATTTGTGAGGAGGATAGGCTGCTTATTTGTTTTTGTGATCAATGATCTCGTTCCATGATGGAGACGACCTTTGAGATGGTCCCTCCTCCGATGGAGGGGGGACCATCGACGTCCTTTGAAAGGGAGACATACAAGATCTTCTCTCCTTTATCCAACCCTCACCTCCTTCCATAATTCCCATAAATATCTCTTTTCCCTAACGTACCGGATATGTTTGATGGAAACCCTAACCTTCCAATCTCGACTCTAAAATTTTATGTGATATAAACACTTTTGAATCTTACACTGACAGCTTTGTTCAAGAAGAGACAACCTTCCATGGACTTTTTTTATAGATTTTTAAGGCATTGGGATATACAAGAGATTTAAAAATTGGGTTTTCTCAACAAAAAAAATATTATGATGTGGTTTGAATTAGAGGAGGATTTGATCAGGGCACAAACCATCTCACCATATAGCTACAATGGATATCAGTTCTTTTTATTTAGATGGTCTTATGAATTTCACCTGAAATGAAACCCCTCTTAGGTTGTGATATGGGTAAGTTTTACTCAACTCCCACTTCTCTTTCAAAACAAATATATTTTGGGAATGTATGGAAACCTCATAGGTGGTTTTTTTTTCTTTGAAAATAAAACTATAGCTATCTATCAACTGGTCTATTTGTGGTTTTATATGGATGGGGATTCAACAAGGATTCCTTACAAGTTTTTTTTCGTTATAGTTGGTGGGGAATTTCTTTTCAAACACCATGTGGTCAATGAATCATGGGTTGACATTTTCTCCATTTATAAGAAATTGGGAAATTTTGTGGCTACATGTAGTCTTGGAACAAGGAGGTACATAAATCTTGAGGGTGTAGGCATAGAAGTTAGTGAAAAAGGATTAGGACCTAGTATGGAGGGAGGCACTCCTAGACAATAGCTAATGGGAGTTTCCTATAGTCCAAATTTCAATGATGTGAAAAGTGGAATGAGTGAAGGTTAACAAATGACATATGGGGTCTTTAATATATTGAGGACTGATATAGGTGCCCCCAAAAGTCTATGAATTCTCATTCAGAGAATGAAAATTTTGATACAGTGTCTGAGGGAGGCTCGACACCACATACATCTCCATCCAATGTTGAGATAGATCGCTCAGGGAATGCCATTTCTCATCAAGGATGGAATTAGGTGAAATATGAAATGATAAAGAAAACAATGGCTTATATTGTGCTTAAATTAGATTATTTCTATGATAGAATGACTTGGAACATGTCAATGGGGGTGTGGATTTAGAAAATAAAATTCTAGTTATGGAGGTTCCAGCTATTGTGTGGGGAAATAACTTTAGAATTTTGGAAACTGATGACCAGGGTTAGGATATTGTTAGGGATATGATCTACAATGATGAGCATGGGGATCTCGATGAGCACAATGATGAGTCCCCTAGATTCCTTTCAGGTGAGTCCCAAGATGAATTTCAAGGAAATAGGGAAACCAGTCTGTGGAGGAGGAAGATTTAGAGAGACAACAAAAAGGGAGAAAATATTATTCATACTTACCACTCCCCAATGAAGAAAATATGCACCAAGGAAAAAACCCTATATATACAAAATTGTTCCCAAGAAGTCAGAAAATTCTATTCGGGATGAGGTATGGGATAAATGGGATGCCACATGTGTGGATCTGACCAAAAATTAAAGGGAAGAGACATAATATCTTGACCCAAACTTATAACTTCTTATGAATTTAGAATAATAAATAAATGATTCAGTTTTGAGGATTAATTCCCAGGAAGCAAATGCTAGAATGATGATGGGATGAAAGATTAATGTTATTGAAAATGTTAAGATATGTGCATGGATTGACAAGCATGATCTCATATTGATAAGGGGATTCAATGAAGGGAAGGTGGCCAAAGAGGAGTACATGATGACTTGGGATAAGTTGGCATCCCGTTTTTAAGACCTTCCAATGGAGGATCTGGAGACTCAATTACATTCTCTTTTTTGGGAAACAATATATGAAAAAGGAGTCTTATAAACATAAGTTGGGTTTTAATAGATTTTTCTTTTCATTTGGTGTTATAAATTTTAGTTTCACACTTTCTGTTAAAATGTATACTTAATAAAAAAAGTTAATTTGGAGTTATGTTTTCACATTCCCCATTTTATTTAAATTCAATGATTGGTTAGTTTATTAAAATGGAATTTATTATCGAACAATTCATGAGACCCTAATTGGATTTATAGATATTATACTTATTTTTCCTTTGAGTGTTTGTATACTTTCTTATTTGATGTCCGAGAAAAGGGAATGCACCACTTGGAGGTGATGAGTGTTCTTGATCCATTGGACCATTGAGTTATGATAGTGACCTATTGAGATGTTTTCCACTTGTTACATTGGATTTGGAGAATTTTTAATGTCTATTGATGGTATTTTTGATTGATATTTTGTTGTATTGTACATCTATCTACTTGGGTAATAGTTTAAATGTTTGATTTTTGCTACTTTCTCTCTGAAGAGTTCTGATAACCTAACTTTTTTCTTTCATCTTCTATTGTAATGTTGAAGATTCATTCCCTTTTGATCTTATAGGATTTCAAGTGATAGTTTAAAACCTGTAGGGATTGTGAATTACCTTTTGGATATCTATATTTTGGCTTAGGTAATAGTGTAGCAGCGTATCCGAGCTTGTTTATGACATAAGTAAATATTTATATATATGTAAATTCATTTAATTATATATATTTTTGTGTGTGTTTTTCGAATTATCTATATTAAGATATATATGTTTATATAAAGTAATATAATTTCATATATATATATATATTTATGTGTTTTCATGTCTACATATATATATAATTATTATTATTTATTTACATGTATATGTAAATTTATTGATTAATAATTATAATGATATATATATAATAACCCTAGTTTAAAATTAGACCTATTTTCTTAAAGTTGTGGATAAATTTATAATATATGTTATATATATAAGTATATGTATATATATATATTAATAATTATATATATATATATATATATATATCTCTATTTATATATATATCTGTGTGTGTGTTTATATATATATCTGTCTGTTTCTATGGTTATATATAAATATACATACATATATATCCATATTTATATACATATTTATAGAGATTTATTTTTATATGTTAGTGTGTTTATATAAACTAATATATTAATATATTATTGAGAAATATCATAATTTATATTTACATAAATGTAGTGAAATGGGAAGAAAACATGCAACACACAATTGAAAGGATAAACTCTATGAGGCTCAAATTTGAGGCCTCAACGAGACCCATTGTGTTGGCTACCATTAAGCTGCACCATGAGGGATATATATAAATATATATTTCTATATTATATAGAGATTATGATCTTTAAATATATTTTAATGTATTTATAACTAAATATAAATTTTTATATATGTATATTAATAGAATTATGATTATATATAAGTGACATTGTTTTAAAATATTTCTAAAAAATGTCAGTATTTATGCCATGCTAAAAAATGTGGATACTTTTAAAATTTTAACCATTTTCATGAAAATTTACTAATTTAGGGATTTTTTATATACATATCTAAAACATCATAGTTAATTTATGTTTTTTTGTAGTGCGATAACTTATCGAACATGGATCTCCGAATCTATATGAACTATAATATACTATACCATTATAACCTAGTAGTGAAGTTGGAAGGGAGGAATAAGAATAACTAAATTATGAAATATATATGTTTAATAGATGTATGTAAAAAATTCAATGGTTATCTATTGAATATAAATAATATAAGAACCATTTGAAAGAATCAGAAATGATTTCATAAAAAATAATATTTTTCTAAAAGTCGGTTTAGTTGTGCTTTGTCCACATGAATTGAAAATAAATTTTAAAATTTTTAGAAAATGTATTTGAGAAAACGCAATTATTTTTTTAAAATAATATTATATATTTAAAAATATGATTAAAATATGGGATTTTTGAAAAAATATATCTTTTTCAGTGAATAGTAAAAATTCTTATGTTTAGGAAATAATAATTTATTTTTAATAACTTAAACCCCATTATAATTATCATATATATAATTTTTTATATTAAATATTATTAATTAAATTTTAATCATCATTATAATATATTTTAATATAAGTTTATTTTAATTTTTAAAATTAATATTTTTTGAAAAATGTTTTAATGTGATTAATGTTTATCAATTTTAAATAAATAATATTACCCCTACTTAGGAATGAATAAAAATAAATTAATATATTATATATATGTGTGTGAATTTAAATTAATATAATTATATATACTTATTAGATAATAATTATGAGATCATCTCTTGTTCAAAATATGATTTTCATAGAAACCCATTTTTTCGAGACATCAACAGGCTTAATTTTAATTAAATCCTACAACTTATATGTGTTCAATTTAGAAAAAATTGATTCAATATTTTTATAAATAATAATTTAAATCATCTAATATGGTGACCTTAATTTTTTCTGAAAATTAATTGTGAAAATAGTAAATTAATTTATTGCGGCTATGGGAAAAACATGTTTATTGGGGGTTTAACTAAAATGATATGGGTTAAAAATTTTCCAAAACATGTCTAATTTATATTTGTTTTGTCTATTTAGACCATATATCTTATAGAGATAAACCATAGTCCATTATTGTGCCTTTTTCTATGATGAAAATGTAGGTGGAATTATTTCTTTTTAAAAATTCATAGTGTGTTCTCTCCCCCAAATGAAAAGGTGGCACCTTGTCATCTCCATTACACACTTCAAAAAACCATTTTGTATGGTGGACTACCACATCACAAAGCGATGTGATTCCCTTTCAATAAAACATAACATAAAATATAATAAAGGACATATTTATTGAATATATGTGATATATATATGACAAACTATTTATTCTATAAAATTAATTTATAATCCAATTATTTACCCCTTCTTCAATTAATGATATGATAAAATCATTTGTGTGCATGTACAACCTACCATATCTATGAAATGGTGCAAATCATTCTCCATGATCAAAATTCAATAATGGTTATAAATATGTATATAAAAGAAAAATTTATATTTATAACATTAGTATAAATATTTATTTTTTAAAACTATATATTATGTTCGATATCTAGAATTATCATGATAAAACAAGTAGGATAAAATATAGAAATTAACACTCGAAAACAATAGTGATAATGAAATTTTGTTAACTAATGAGTGATAAGTTGTTATAAAATGAGTCAAATATGATATTATAAACAATAATATGATCCTTAAATATGTTCATAAATTTTTTAAAACCTTTATTCATATAGCCAATGAGCTATCAACTAATGGGAAACGTGAGGTATAAGGATTCATAACACAATTTCCATTCATTGGGTAATATATCTACTTTATTGATTCTATTATTAATATATTTATTTTTTTAAATGACCTTTTATTGATTTATTTTTTATATAAACTTTTAATTTTGGTGGATCAACATTTTTTACTCATAAACACTTCATTTATGAACACTAACCTCAATGATATGAATATTTTAACGGTTTCATCTCAAAACATACTTCTTTGAGATACATTTTCTTCTATAAACCTTGATTATTTTATATTGTACAAATAAATCACCTAATAATTATTATATCATAAAAAATTAAATAATAATATTTTCTATTTCAATTATTTTCTTTTATTCATGGGAGTTACACTATAAAAGCTTTCCTAATTTGTATGGCATTATTTTCCCACTTTTTGTTATTTGATACATATGTTATGTTATACTTTTATATTATCTCATAAGGTGTTTATACTTAAAATTTGTAATGTTATATATTTATTATCATGTTATAAATTATATTTACTGTCTTTTTTGTGTTACTCTTTAATGAAGCATACAATTCAAAAGCTACCAATGTGGTAAGGGTTTGATGTTACCGTCTAATAAGTTAATTAGAATTTTTTCATGATTTAATTGATTAAATATTATGATATATTTCTCAATAAATTAAATAATTTAACTTTACTTTGGTTATTCCATGAGAATACATTATTTTCATTTACATTCTTGTCTTTATACACTCATAATTTTAAAATAATGTTTTCAATAAAACTGACTTTATTTATCTCCGTTATCCAAAAACCATTATCTACCATGTCCTTATATTACAATTAATTATTTTTAAAATGTTTTATAATGTCCCTATAAGTTTTTAATTCATGTTTTACCCTTTCTTTCTTTCTTAAATAAATTTTAAAATAAATATTATTCCCATTCTAAAAAATAAGCTTGTTTTCAATTATACTTAAAATGTGAAAGGTATATTTATAAAAAATGTGTTCTAAATGAAATGTAGTTTAAAATATACATCTCAATTTTCCCTTAAATATTTTTTAATATTTTTTCAATTATATAATCACTGGAAAGTATTTCTCAGAATTGTTTTATTACTTTAGTTTTTTAAAAATTATTTTTAATGTGGAAAAGTTGTTTTACTTAAGAATGTTTCTATAAATAACACATATTAATTAATGATAACCACCAATAATATTATTTAAAAATTCATAATTTTTTATATATATCTCTCTCACACACACACTTATATATATACCATGATTATTCATCTTTCCATTGATGTTTTAATACATGGGTTATTATTATTTCTGAAATTCATTCATCTAAAAATTTTCATTAATTATATTGTGAAGTAAGATTATGAAACCCATTTATATATAATAGTTAATTATTATGTAATTAATTATTAATTTTTTCCTTTATGTTCCACACATAGATGAATAACATGATATTATTTCTGCACCCAGATAGAACTTAAATTAATTGGGTATAAATATAGTAAAATGAGATGTAATGTGTGGGATTAAGGAGTTAACATAATATATTATGGTACTTTTTATTCCTTGTGATATTGTCTAGGAAGTTATCCTTGAATCATGTTAATGTCATGTTATATGTTTCTAAAACATTAACTATGTTAAAATTAACTTATGATACCATGAAATTTATTTTCTGCTTCCACATGACTAAACATGTACCATCTCTTTTATGATAGATTGTTATACCTTTGACTCGCAAGCAATGATTCCCTTACATGTTAATTAAATTAGGATTATTTCTTGATAAACTATTTATTTTTTGTATTACCAAGATATTACATATAGGTATAGTATCTCAAAATGGAAAATAAATTAAATTTTCTATGTTTTAGTTTCCTTTGATCTATTATAAACCTTATCTTCCAAATACAGTAGGACTTTATGGTCCTTGCATTGTAATTATTTGATATTTATATTAATAAAACCTATAATAGTACGTGTAAAAGTGTAATGAAATTTTAGTTGGTATATGTATATGGATAAAAGGATTTATTATGCAAGGGGCCAATGTTCCCTTTTATAATTGAGGGGATAGGTAATTTTGGAATTCCCTAAAGCATTAAATTATAATAAAGGAATTCTCTAGAAAAATACCTCTAGAAGTCCATATAATTGAATCCAAGGTAGGATGAAGTGGTAATACCATTAACCAATATAATTTTGATATGGTTTTTAGTCATTATCTTTTGGTTTACCCCATAGTGTACCCATTATATCGTTAACCATATTATTCAATTTTTTCACTCATAGAGGGCTATAATTTCACTTATAATGTAACTATTGACTTATTAATGGAAAATAGAATACATTTTATTCAATATGTTATTCTAGTCTTCCTCTTGGTATATTTTTATAATTAATAATTAATTAATTAAATAAAATTTTCTCAAATTTTCATTATGTTCAATTTTTCAATAATTTATATATTTTTAATATTAATTCATTAAGAAAAAGAAGAAATTATAATATAATAGTATTACATAACACTAGTTTGTTATATTTATCTAAAAAATGAATGGAAAATTATTATTAACTCAAATTATATCAAATTTAATATTTTTAGATACATTTTATATATTCATCTATTAAATAAATAAATATTGTATTATCATTTCCAAAGAATTTAATGAAAAAAATTAATCAAAAAAATATAAAATAATTAAAATAATGAATATAATTTCATTATTTAAAAATTTTCAATTAATAATATTTCACCAATTCATTCCATCCATAGCTGAACACATAGGTGATATTATAAAGTAAGACGATGAAATTTTGTAATGTTCTTTCATTTAAATAATATATTTTCATTTTCATAGAAAATTTTACCTTAGAGAATTAAATTTATTACCCATGATTAAAGAGGTAATGTTATTTTCCATAACCAAAATTATGATGATGAATGGTAACCATAAGATTTAGTTTTTGACATTTATTTACTCAATTTACCCTTTACCGAGGTTATAAATTCTACTATAGTTTTTATACATATTTATCTAAAATAGAAGGGGCCTATTTTCTAAATTTGTACCTACATATTGAAAATATGGAATTTATTTTTTTCATTTTTAATGTTCTATATGTGGAATAAATTAATATAAATATTTTTACATAAAATGTGATGAAATTTTTTTTTTTTGGAAAAATTGAATTTTATGCATAAAACTAGTTCTATTATTTTACCATGAATTTAAACAAGTTTGGATGAATGTTAAAACACATTATTCAATATATAAAATATTATTTTTATTAAAATCATCTATTATGTGTGATCAATTAGTATAAAAAACATATTATATGCATACAATTTATATTCCATAAAATTACTTTTATCATATCTAAAATAGGTTTTACACAAAATTCAAAAATAAAATTCATTTCTATGAACATAATTGGATTAATGAGAATATTATATAAAAAATAAAAAAAATTATTAGTTTTTTCAAAATGATACTTTTTATATAATGAAAATATAAATATAGTTTTCAATAAAAATATGTATTTTGAACTATTTAATGAAAAATTATTATTTTCTGAAAATTTTCAATAAATCAACTTTTTTTTTATTTTTCAAATGATCAATTAAATTTTTTTAAATTCGTTAAAAATATATTTTTAAAAAATATAATATTTTAATTATAATATTTTTTCAAAGAAATTAATAAAATTCAATTTTGAAGGGAATGTATTCTTTTGAAAAAAATATCTCTACTAAAAAATTATTTTTTCTTATGTTTTAATTAATATTTTTTTGTTAATGAAGTCCATTATATATATTTATTAATGTTTTTAATCATATTAACAAAATCAAATTCAATGACTGTTCATAATTTTCAAAAAATAATAATACATTTCATTTCATATAAGCTTATTGTTTTTCTCCATATAGGCTATCAAAAAAATGTTCTCTTAAAATACTCATGGTGTTACAAGAACATTGTGGGTCTATATCAGTTGTTGATCTATTTAATGGATACTTGAGGAGAATTGAGAGGATCCTAGTATCAAGAAAAAATGATTATTTGATATAGATTCAGGGGTTGGACCAGGAGAAGGTATTTGAGTGTCCCTATGTATCCTTCAATGAGAATAATTAATTCATTCATAGTTATAAAAAAAGGATCCCATAAGTATATTGGGAACTTATATGGGGGTATTTTTTACCATCAAGGCAGGTTAATGGACAAATATACCAATGATGGAGATCTCATCTAATGTTCTGGATCGTACCAAGGATATAGTGAAATGATTAATTACTAATATCAAGGCATGAATGGTGGAAACCTGATATGATTATAAAGGATCCAAATATTATGAAACAATTTTTAAAATACATAGATTTACCTTTCAATTAGATTATAGGTATGAATTCAAATTCTAAATGAAATTATACAAGGACTGGATCATCTTGCAATGATATTAGTACAAGGATATTAAGTGTATCTAGGTGGAATGATGTCTTACATGATGGAACCTAGGTCATGCATTTTAATTTCACATGACATGGACTCAGTTGATATATAATTTACACCCATTCTTATTAGACCTATATATTACCGCATCCAAAAGTATGGTTGTTTCAGAATCCGAAGCACATGGTAAGACCCAGGAACTATGATGTAATTTGTGTATATTTTAATATAAATTGATTTTAAAGACATATAAATTTTGTGGTAGGTCTATTTTATATTTCTCATTGGTATTTTAAAGAGTGTGGTTTTATTTAATGAAATACTCTAATAATTTTAATATCATAGATGGTGGACACTGATAGATGTATCACTCTTAGTTTGTGGTATATAGCCCTTTTTTTCCTTTTTATGCCTTTGAAGTGCTTTTCATGAGTTTGGAAGAGTTTGTCACAGTTTTAATGGTTTTGGAATGTTTTGGAGGCCTTTTTTGGGCTGCCCAGTTTGGCATGGTTAGGTGAAACAGTATAGAATTCTTAGGTAACCATGAAAATCGAGGCGGTGGGGTTTTACATGGTTTGCGCATAGTATATCTAACCATGCAAGGAGGCTTTGTTAGATGCCTTTGAGGAAGTAGCATCTTGACAATTAGAACACAGTTTTCCTAACCATTTGAGCTAACTATGCAGACCAATAAAAATGGTTATTTAAATACGAGAATAGTTAGGATTAACCCTAACTCACCCATTTGTTATCCCACTTGAATCCTATGTGATATTTCATCTTCTCAAGGGCTATGGGTGTTATCCCACTTGATTTAGAAGGGATTTAAAGGGGATTAAAGGTGTTATGAAGGCTGTTTCTCCCATATAAGTTTGTTCTTTTAGCTTTTTCTTGGTTTCCCTCTAGATCTCTACTTCTCCCTTTTTTATTTTTCTAGATCTATATCTGTTTCATGTAGATATAGGGTTTTATAGTCTAATGTGAGTATTTTAGGGCTTTTTGATGACAGGGAAGATAGTCTAGTGTGGTTTAGGTGGTTCATTCTCCGGATTTGTGGTACGAATGATTATGGGTTGGTTTCATCAGAACAATAAAGGTAGTTGGCTTCTCTTTCGACTATACTTGGTTGAACTAGTCGATTTGGTTGCAATTAATTAGTTTTTTCTTGCAATTAATTGTTAATATGATATTTAAATCTTGTTAGAAACCCATTTAGTGAAGATTTGGGGACTTTTGGGTGGAATGGGGTATTGTTGAAAGATGGGTTTTATTAAGTGATTTTAAAATGTAATTTTTAAATTTTTTTTATTAGTTGAGATTATGAAAATGATTTTTGAAAATAGTTTTTAAGGAAAATGTGGTTTTATCGAAATGTGGTTTGGCATGGAAATGGTATAAGGATGTTTTCAATAAACGTGTGATTTATGGAAGTGAATTTCCATGTGTTGGAAATGGTTGTGTGTTTATTGCGTGCCTTTGGTGTTTTATTATTATTAGTTTATTAAGTGTTATATCTTGTGTTGAATGTGTGGAACTGGGCAGGAAGTGCCACTGTAAATGGTGATGGATATTGGAAAGAAGATCCACCATTATAGATAGTGGTTAGGAAGCACCACTTGTTGGATATGTAGTGAACGGGTTGGAGGTAAGCTCCATATTTTTGGTTGCCCTGTTGTGTGTGGTTTGAAAGATGGATTTTTTTTAATAATGTTTGATGGTGCTATGGATTATTTCATAGTTTTTCCTTTCCCTTGTTTTCATGGCTTGGTAAGGGTATGTTTGGCTTGTGGGAATGTTTTCACTATTTAAGGTTTTATATAAACTTCATTATATAAATATTCTAACTATCCTTTCCTAGTGTCATGTGTATGAATGTCATTTGGGGAAATCCAACTGAGTTTTAGTACTCACCCCATACATTGGCATTTTATGGATTTTGCAGATGTTGTGTTCTAAGAAATAGGTAAGAGCAAAACATATCATTTGACTAGTGGTTTGACATGATGCTTTTCTGAAGTTGTGGTGCATGGAGCATGGATCATGGTGTGGAGCTACAGAAGGCATCCCTATTCATTGGGGTCTTGTTGTGTAGTCAACTGTTTAGCACTTTAATATTTTGGTTTGGTTGTATATGCATTTTAGAATTGTTCTGGAATACTCTGGGTTTTTTTGGAATTGTATTGGATGAGTTACTTTGTTTAGACACATCATGTAGTTTTTTTGATAATAGATTGTTTGGCTGGTTGATTTTATCTTAATGGAAAATCATTCCCCAATGATTCTGGAATCCCATGGATTCGTTTCCAGCCTTTGGCACCCTCGGAACACAGTTTAAGTACAATTAACTATTCTTCAAGCTCCACAAGCCAACAAGGAAGTGGTGGGGAATTACAATTGGTATCAGTTGTTCGGTCCTTGGCATTCAAGTTAATGAAGTTCTTCAGTCTGTTGGTGTTGATTGTTGGTATTGTTGTTGACATTTGTTATTGGTCTATTCCTTAAGTCAGGATGGTAGCAAGGAGTAGGATTTTTTGAAATATGGAATATATATCATAAAAGGATATAGGTAAGCCTTTTATTTTCAACTTCATGTTACCATGATTGTTGGTACATAAGTGTTTTGGAGACACTTATAGGAATTATATATCTTCTTGCCATGGGTGTATACAATGATATGATCATGGCGTGTATGGTAGAAATTAATTATAAATAGGATCAATATTACATTGGGGTATAATTATTTATGGTGTGATATGAATGTGTGGATTTTGAAAAATCTAAAATGGGTTTTAAAGCAGTTGAATTTGAAACATAGAAACTGGTGGTATTTTAGAAATGGTAATTTGTGGAAATCCTATTTGTAATAGTTGTAATGTATTGAATTTGAAAATTGTATGCCTTATCTTCTTAAGGGAGTGGGACATATGTTTATTTTTTTACTAATTTAAATTGAACCTGGTAGGCTTCATAGAGACCAAATGGAGGAAGATTTTGAAAACATGGTTGCACCTGAGCCATAGGTGAACCAGTATCTAGTGCAGACTATTGTGGAAGCTTTTGAGGCTGTGGAAGGTGGAAATAAAGGGGATGAAAAAACGCATGTTGATCATGTAGTTCAGTTTCAAAGCCAGAATCCACCCATGTTTATGGGTGATTCAGAGTTGTAAAGGTATGAAGCATGGATGCACAAATTGAATATGATATTTGAATTCTTTGGAACACTAGAAGAGTAGAAATTGATGTTAGCCATGTACATGTCGAAAGATCATGACCTTCAGTGGTGGGAAATGGAAGTCCAAGCTTGGATGTACCAAGGTGTGACATTGGAGGGTTTTAAGGAGTTTATTAATAAAAAATTCAACCCACATACATTCATAATTCATCTCAAAACGTATTTATTCAATTTAATGTAAGGGAAAATGTCCGTAATGGAATATGAAACTATGTTTATGAACTTATTGGGGTTTTCAATAGAGGTGGTAGGTAGCACATCGCTGAAGGCCTGAATTTTTTAAAGTGGGGTTGAATTAGGAAATTTGATCCAAGATAGTGGGATGTGTATAGATGATTAAAAAGAAATGGTGAATAGACATACAACGATTGAGAGAGATCTTTTGGGGGTTAGAGGAGGGGTAAGAATGTCGGTACCCATGGGAAACAATGGGAACTCGAATGTTAGGTTCAAGTAGAAGAGGGAAATTTATTTCCAGCATGGGAGTATGACTCAGAATCTGATGGAAGGACCAGTGAATCTTCCTCTGAAGCCTTAGAGTAAGTTGGGAAGTTTTTAGTGTGGCTCTATGGGACACATAAAACATTATTGTACAACACAACCATGATCATGTCATAACTCTATGTAGATTGGGCATCTCAAGTGGTATTGTCGGAATTCTCTGAGTTCGGGTGTTCGTGACATTCCTTAGGGGTCGCAAGAATCCTATTCCTCAATGGGATGAGGTCAGTATCTTACCCCTCGTCAGCAAATCAATGAGGGTCATGGTAATTTTTGGAATACGACGATGCCTCAACAGGGTAATAAGTTATAGAGTGTGGCAAGTAAGCAGTTGTTTAGAGTTGATCAGGTTGTGATAGATGATCAGTTGAGACCATCCACAATGTGAGGTATGAACCTTTTTAATTCCATACTAATTATAGAATTATTTTATATGGGTGATATTCATTATTTTATATCATAATGTGCCATTATTTTGTTAGGTATTCATGTGGAAATTATGCCTTTGTTATTTAATCATCAAACACCTCTAGGTCAAAAAGAGTGTCAAGAATTCTTGTGTAGATCTTGTTGCATATTTTTGGATGAAATTGAATTGATGTGGGATCTCTCAATTCTTGATATGTATTCTTATGATATAATCATTGGAATATATTTATTGGCAATGTTTATAGACCACATCGATTTCTATGCGTGAATAGTTAGTTTTACGAAGGAGGATGGAATTGAACACCTCTTTAGAGGGAAGAAGAATGAAAAGATGGGTGTAGTAGATTTTTTGGAACCAGATATTGGCATGATATCTTATTGGTTAGAGGCTTTGTCATTGAAAACATTGTACGGTGTGGAAAAAAGTGTTCTTCCAGCAGTTCTGGAGCAGTTTTTGGATTGCATTCCAGAATAATTATCTGAGTTTCCACTAAAGAGAGAAGTGGATTTTACAATTGAACTTATTTAGTGTATGTTTCATGGTTTCTGCCTCAAAACACCCAATGGCTCCGTATCCAATGATGGATGGACCTGCTTTCCAAAGGCAGGCGTTTGCTGGATGGTCTAACCAGCGACTCTTAAGAACTCACATTGGTCGAGAGGATGGGAAGTCGGGCTCATCGCACCCTTTTTGGGGGGGAGTTATTGCCCGTTCTGGGACTCTCTTATATATTTAAGACGTATTCATATGTTCACGAATCTTTGGTTTATACCCAAACATAGTATCCACGGATTCAACCTTGGTTGGCAGTGGTCAGATGAATGCAGGGACTCAGAATCATTTATTCCTGAGGTTTACCATCCCTCATTGGGTTAATGACCCCGAGGAGTCTGGACTCACTGAGGAGGCACAAATAATGGTGCAGTAAACCGACGTGGAGATAGTCGGATCGACCAGTTGTTGGGCTTAAACTTCAGGGGGGGCCTCCTATGTACCCTGCCTAAGGGATAAGGATCAAAGTCCATGTAGTTCGGGTATACAGTTTAACGTCATTCTGGATGGGGGTGGAACTCGACGTGAAGAAATGATTGAGTGGTGGGCTTGAACCTCGTGGAGGATTCCTACGTACCATGCCTTGACATCGATCAAAGTCCCCGTAGTTCGCTTAAGTGTCGGGGAACCGACGTGAAGATGGACTGGGTGGTTCGATGGGTGGTGGCCTTGAACCTCATGGAGGCTTCCTATGTACCATGTCTAGGAGGCAGGGATCAAAGTCCACATAGTTCGCTTAGTGGGGCTTACACTCTAAGGTGGACCAGAGTGATGTATTGTGGCTTACACTCTAAGGAGGCCCATAAGAGGATGTCATGGTCGATGCTTACTCTAAGCCCACATGAGTCATGCTCGGTGTGAGAAACAAGAGGCAGCAGGGACCATACGATCACGTCGTGGAAGGTGCGTCCATGAGGAATGGAGTGGGGCATACGCGTGGAGCGGCCCATAAGGTCGGGGCTTACTCCTAGGTGGATGCCCAGGGTGACGGATTGGGGCTTACACTCTAAGAAGGCCCATAAGACAAAGCACAACTAGAGTGGGAAAGGGGGTGCTCCTGTGCCCATCTCCTCTCTTTCAGTGCATGAGGGCTTCCTTATGATGGGTATTTTACCACCCCCGAAGAGCCCTGAACAAGTGGAGGGGCAGAAAGGGGGTTCCTGAGCTCAGACTCCACATTACCGTGGGAATTTGAACCCAGGAATGATTTGGGAATCTGCTCAAGGGTCGGGGAAACCCCTTCACCTCTACTTACCATGGGTATGTGAACTCAAAATGGTGCGCTGATGTGCCTGAGGGTCACACCACGCAGATCCGGTGGCTCTGGTGGAGGCCTCGGCTCAGGGCCGATGAGTGGACCCATGAGGGGTTCGCGGAGGATCGGGTCGGATTGGAAGGATTTTATCTGGCCCAGGGAATGGGAACTCCGAAGGCTCTGATGGGCCACAAGTATGAAGGGGTGGTGGCGCCCTTTGCGTAGGAGGGTGCTATGCGGCTGGAGAAGCCGTCCGCGAACCAGGGTGGTCCACGGACTGAGGGGCATCCCGCAAACCAGGGCGGTTTGCGGTCTAGCGAGCATCCCACGAACCAGGGTGGTTCGTGGCTTCGGGTTCGACCCGCGTACCAGGGGGTACGCGGAGGGGTCCGTGCGAGCGGCGGTGGCCAAGGGCAGTGCTGATCGAGGGTTTGTCGATCAAGGCTTCGCCCGTGTAGGAGGGTGCTACGTGGTGAAGCAGATCGGAAAAGAGGCATAAACACCCTGGTCTATGTGGAGTACATCCACGGAGGGGCTATGGTTTGCAGTTTCCTTTTGTTTGTTATTTTAGGTTCACGCTTCACCAAATTATTATATTTTTTCAGTTACTTATTAGTTCGTTCCCAGGTTTATACCTGCTCTGGTTCGTGAACTGAAACTTCATTGTTTGCGAAATCCTTAGCCTTTCTTAGAAATCCCTCCTCCCGAATCTGATCTCTCTTCTCTTCCTCCACCTTCGAATCGTCCGAATCCGAATTCCAAATCCCTTCTCCTTTCCCCCTCGGTCTCCTTTTATAGAGTGGGGAAAGGGATGTATATGCGGTCACGTGGAACCTTTTGCAGAGGCCCATAACCAAATACCCGGTTTACAGCTGACTTGGTCAATCCGCGATTCACGGTGGGTATTGAGCGCTTCTCCTCCGCAAACCAAACTTGGAGAGTGCTTCACGGCCGCGAAGGGTTCTGTCTCTATTTCGTGAACGACAGAGGCAGTTCAGATCAGCTGACGCGGTCTGCGGCTGGGGTGGTCCGTCAATGGTGAACTGGTTCAGCGCCGGTCCTACCTTGTGCCTGCGGAGGATCACCACCTCTGTTTCGCGAACGACAATGGTCTGCGAAGGGAGTGCTCCGTGGAACCGGTCGCACGATATCATCTTCGGACCGGTCTATGGACCGGTCCAATTCATCCTTGCCTTTGAAATATTTTCCCCAATTTCTTTGTGGAGGTGGGTAGCATCTCCTTTGCATATTTTTCAGGACCCTAAAAATGCCCCCATCAGAATGGGGTCCGATCGGAACGAAGAGGATGTCGTTCTGATGTAGAGTGGTCCTGAAACTTGGATGGTTTGTGGTAGATAGGTGGACCCGGTGGGGGGACCACACCTATAAATACGGAGGGCCATTCATTTTTCCTTTACTGAATTCTTCGCAAAACCAGAGCCCTCACGCTTTCCTTCTTCCACGCACTTGTTCCTTCACGAAACACCTCGTCCACGAACCGGCTGTGACTTCCGCAAACCATTTCTCATTCGTGCCATTTCATCTGCAGAGCGACGTCCCAGCTGCGAACTAACATTTTTGAATTAACTAAAAGGTATGTCACTAAGAGCCATGCAGGAACTCGCTTCGCGGTTTTGGTGCTCTGCGGTTTCAATGCTCCACAGACTAAAATCTTCTAAACTTAAGTCCTTCTAACTAAACTATTTAAATCCGAGTTTGAAATTCCACAGAGAAACCTGGTTCGCGGTTTTCTATCCAATGCTCCGCAGTCCAGGGTATTGCGAAGACATTCCGTATAAGGCTGGTTCGCGGTATACTGTCATCGTGAACCAATCTATGAGGCCACCTTGCGGACTTTTCTATGAAGGCTCCTCAACTGATTCCTAACCATTTGTTGGTTTTTTTCATGCAGGGAGAAGATATGGTTCCCCCCGTCCTGCACCCAGGCCTACCGCGAAGATTCTCTCAATCAGCATGGAGAGACGTTCAACTATGATTCGCAGAGCGGAGATCACCAAAGAGGACCCTAGTCAGTCCATTATTCTGGATGACAGTGTCTTGAAGGACCTACTCTCTCCTGAGCTCCTGAGTTATCCACTATCAAATCGACTCTCGCTCTATGGATTTGGTCTTCAGGATGACGTTCCTATCCCCCCTACTTTCTCAGGTCTCCCTTCTCCTTTCCTGGAAGCATCGTCAAAATGCATTCAGGAGAACCTTACCCAATCAGGGGAGATAGTCTCTAATTCTAGTCCGAAAGACACATTCATTTTGAGGGGCTCTGTCTGGACCCAAAGCGATCAGTGCACTCAAGAATTTTCTTGGAAAGATGTCCTTAAGGACTACCCTTCCATTATCAACCTTGGTCGAAGGGATCCTGACACAGGGTGGGTTTCTAGGTGGGATCTTCGGACCGGCGGGCTCTTCTCAAATGATTGGGCCCGGGCTTTCTGGGTCCATCATCATTGTCAGATGTCTCCTGAATCACTGGAAGCATTCAATCTACACTCTGCAGTGTGGGCTTCCCAATTTACTATCTACCCACCATCTCTGATCCTGCCCGACCTGCTCAGCCACTGGTGTTCATGTATTAATACTTTCCACGTTTCCCACGGTGAAGTTGGCATTAGCCTGTGGGACATCTACCAGATAGGAGGACTGCCGATTACTGGAGAGATGTATGAATTTTTTTTCCCACCCCTGACGCATGGTTAATGTCGAACAGATGCCTTTGTTAGCAAGTGATCTGCTGGTCATGGCGGAGCGGTCACTGGGTCAGGCCTTACATGCCCGCTCGCTTATTCCCTATAGCACTTGGATAGGGTTATTTCTAGACACCACTGGTCCTGCACCGAAGATTAAGCATCCCATGACTCATCCCTCCCACCAGTCACAAACCGTTCCAGGTTCTTACTGGGCGGTTATGGAGGCAGGTGATTACCTTTCATGGGGTTATGAGGTGTGCCCTGGTGTGTCGCCTATGCTCTGGTTGGCCGGTCTATTTGCTATGTTTTTGAGCGGATGGCTATTCCCTTCCTGGGATATTTACCCAGGTGTCCGGGCCTGCACTTTGATGATGGCGGCTGAGCTAGCAGAGGGCCGCCTGGTGAATTTAGTCATGCCCACTTTGGCCCGTATCCATGAGCTACTGAGCCACATGCAATAGGGCGGGCCACCCTTCCGTCTGAGTGGGCCATTTCAATTTTTGTACTACTGGGTGGCGGATCATTGTCACTGTTATGAGTATTGTCACAACACGATCATCCCTCTTCCTACCTTTCGGCCTACCCTTCTGGATATAGCTGGAGTTCGCTTGAAGTCACTCAGCTCTGGTGAAGTCCTAGAGCTTCTGAATGACTTCTCCTACTTCATCTTCGCTCCCTACCCCACCCCTTCCGGTGTCGTAGTTGACAACCGCCAGGGAAGCCTGGAGGATCATTCTTACATGATCTATTTACGGGATGGATTTCTATCTGCGCGGATCGATGAGGTTTCCCTGTGCGAGCTATATGACCCGTATCATTTTTCTCTTCAGTTAGGGTGAATGAAAGTCCATGTTTCCCTTCCCCCTCCTCAGGCTCAAGGACTGCACCCGGCCATACTTCGTCAATGATAGATGATGCTGACGCGGGAGGGATCTGACGCAAGCATTCCCCTGCCTGATACGGGGGCAGCTATTTCCCTTTCATTGGAGTATGAAAAAACATGGATAAAATACTATCCTGGTGGGATCCTAGGGGAGGCTGTCCGGAAGGTTCCCAAATCAGGAGGTATTGTGGCTGCTGCATCCACCACACCTTCCTCATCAACATTAAGGGAGGATCTACTAATGGCTCGTCGATCAAAGCGACTCAGAGGACTTTCTTCTCCCAGCCTTGCGACGGCTGTAGTTCAGACATATTCATCCTTCTTGGATGTGGATGAGTACGACCCTGTGGTTTCGGGTCCCAGCGAGGCCACCCCATAAGTTCCGCCAGTCGACACTGGGCTTCACAAATTGATCCCCAAGCCTGAACCGGGGTTGGAGGATCCAGATTTTCCAGCTTTGGAACCAACTTCTAGCGAGCACATGCCTGTGCGGGCCGCCATGCCAGACTTTGTTATCGTGCCGTCTAGTGAGGACACCAAAGATCCTCATACCATGGCAGACCATAGGGCAGTGCGTAGGTGGGCCTGGCCCCGAATCTACGAGATTATCACTGAAACCCCTCTGGCCGGAATGGCAACCAAAAATGAAGCTCTTCGTCATCTCTTCCTAGGTTTGGGGTCAGGTGTCTTTGACTATCAGCAGTTCCATTCTCTTACTTTCCAAGTTTTCATGGCCCATGAGGAAGTTGTCACTAATGAATGCAAGCTTGATCACTTCGATGCCACTCATTATGGGGCCCGAACCTTAGAGGAAACCATGAAAAAGCTCCATCAACTGATAGCACAAGAGGCTATCTCTCGAGATCAGGCGGCCATCCTATCCTCCGAGTGGCATGAATGTGAAGAACGGGAAGCGATGCGGAGGAAACGATTTTCAGCCATGACTTTTCGTCTTGAAGCCACCAGAAAAGGGATCAACGATCTCCAAACAGCAGTGGAGCATACTTGTTCAGTGGCCGAGATTGAGGCCAGAGAGAAGGCCGTGCTGGAGAAATCTTGCAACAACCTTCGCCGCTCGGTTGCTGATCTGGTGGAGAGAGCGAGTCAGGCTCCTTTATGACTATTAGAGCCATTCTTGTGCCTTCATCCCCCCCTTTTCCTTTGTGAGGGAGAGACCCCAGCTTGTGGACGTCCCCCTTTCTCTTTTTTTGAATGGAATTCAATCTACGTCAATTCTTCTTTGCCACAAATTTTGATTGTTATGGCCTAAATGGTGAACCACTGAATCAGAATTGATCATAATTCAGAAAACAAAAAAAGATGAAGACATGCTCTGACTTTTTCCTAGACCATGAGATCCAGCGAGCATAGTCTGACTATTGCTAGGGTTATGTAGGAAAACCCCACAAACTTTTCATCTTTTTCTTTTAATTCTCTAATTTTTTCCTGGGACCATTTGGTATGGACCCAGCGGGTATAACCTGGATTTTGATTAGGTCGCCATTTTCGGGTTTTCGGCCTAACAGGCTTTGTGCCTCTTTTTGTGAGCGGTTTATAGTCCCGCCATCAAGACTATCATTGCTGATGTTTTCGTTCGAACAGCTTTGACCAGATATGATGGGGAAAGGGCCCCAATGGGGTTCAAATGATTAAAAGATGTCTCAATACTCTTCATATGCACATGGGAGGAAACACATTTAACATTGAACGGCATGCAGGGCATACCTCAAGGCATGGGATCCGCATTGGCGTAAAGTGGTAGGAAGAGCGTTGCCTAAGGAAAACATGCCTTTGGTAGATAGGCCAGGGGAGATCAATATGCAGAGCCGCTGAGGGCATTGTATGCATAGTCCTACAAAGGTGTCATTAAGTCAATGTCTATCCATTTCTGATGGCCAGGTGACTTTATGGAAGTTAGGCTCATGGAAACCACGATGGGTGGCTTGGAAAATTATGAAAACCACCAGGGGTGGATCAGAAGAGGAGTGTGACATCTGAAAGGGTTTTGGGAACATTCGTACTAATCAAGAGTGTGGTCCGGAGACCACTTCCCTACGAATTTAGTTAGCGTAAGGGATGGTTGAGGCTTGGCGCAGTTTAAAGTCATGCATCTGGGACATCATTTAAATTGGAACGACATCTCCTGGTTCCCAGTAATCTTGGCAAAGATGTTCCACCACATTCAAGCAAGGTTGTGAAAGAGGTTGGTAAACTGTAGCTTAGAGGGTTTCCGAATCCCGGGATAGACATGGGGGCTCAGAGGTCAAGAGGCGTACGGAGGGAAGCATTGCCTAAGAAAAACTTTCCTTTGGTAGACGGGCCCAGGGATATCAAAATGTAGAGCCGCTGAGGGCATGGTATGCATAGTCATGCAAAGGTGTCCTTAGGTCAATGATTGTATTCCCCCGATAGCCAGACAACTTCAGGGAAGTTGAGATTTGGAACCACCAAGGGTGGCTTATGAGAGTTTGGCTTTTTCTGAGTGTAGAGTATGGTTTATGATGAGAGGGTGCCTGGATACGGGGGAAAAATTTAGACCCAAATTCTCGAGAATAGGTGAAGTAGTCCCTTCTCACATGAGTGTGAGACGGTGTCTTGTGCCGGTCTGACACGTGCACTGAAGGACAGAGAAGCCTCTGTTCCTCACTGAACCCATGACGAGTTCGACCGTGTAGTTTATCATCATGTGGTTAGGACATATTCCGTGCAGTTTAGCGTCATGCAGTAAGGACGAGGGGCATTATTTAAAGGATGATGTGTAGTTTAATGTCATACAACGAGGACATGGGGCATTTTTCTTTCCTTTTCCCATGCTGTGTAGTTTAACGTCGTGTAGTAAGGACAAAGTCTGTGCAGTTTAACATCGTGCGGTAAGGACGTGGGGCATTATTGAACCAGTGGAAATTCTTGTTGTTGGAGGCATTCCCATGGATGTTTTAATGCTTGGTCTTTGTAGCCTTACGCCAGTCGGCCAAGATGTGCTCCATGCCGTTTGACGTCCCGCAGTAAGGACGTAGTTAAAAAGGCTGCTCTTGATTATAATGTAATTGGGCCCGAGTATCCTGGAACGTCCAAGATGTGAACAGGGGTTGATGGTGTAAATCATGGTTCTGGGGATTCTTGGATCGGGAGAGATGATATGGGGGCTATGAGGTCGGTAAGCGTACGAAGCTAGGAAAGGTGTCACCTGAGGAAATCTTGTCTTTGGTGGATGGGCCAGGGGCTATCAATATGCAGAGCCGCTGAGGGCATGGTATGCATAGTCATGCAAAGGTGTCCACGGGTTGAGGACTTTCCGCTTCCGATGGCCGTGAGTGGTTATGAGGATCCTCGATTTTCCAGGCCAGGAAGTCTGTCATTTGATAAGGAAATGGTTGGGCACGTTGGGGATATTCGCCCCTGGTTGATGTTAAAGCTTAAATAGCCCACCACATTGATTTACCTAGATCTTAGGGGCGCACCTTCATTCCATGCAGTTTAACGTCGTGCGGTAAGGACGAAGTACACCTAGTTTAACGGTCATAGAGCTCAGACCATTTGGGGACTATTGATGCAGTCTCTTGACGGATAACTGGGTCAACATGCTCTGATATACTTGGAACAAGGTGGAGGATGAAGGTTGTAAACTGCAACTTTGAGCTTTTCCAGATCAGGAGGTGTGGTGTGGGGGCTTTGAGACCGGTAACTGTACGGAGTTAGGAAGAGTACTACCCAAGTAAATCTTGCCTTTTATAGATGAGCCAGGGGCTATCATTATGCAGAGCCGCTGAGGGCATGGTATGCATAGTCGTACAAAGGTGTCATCGGGTCACTAACTTTCCACTTCCGATGGCCCTGAATGATTATGAAAATCCGCGATTGCTCACAGTATGGAGTTCGGCATATGGGGATAATGGTGTCCGATCATACTAGAAACATCTTCACTGCAATTTTCCATTGAGTCAAAGTAGCCTAGTCCTGGATTGATGTTCATTGATGCAGGTCGCTATGTGAGCCACTGGCGGATACATAGGCTAACCGGGTAGGGATACCCTGGAAAAACTTGGATGTGAAGGTGGGGTGAACTTGTAAACCACTTCTCCATAAATTTTGGATCAGGAGACATGATATGGGGGATCTAAGGCCGGTAGGCGTACGGAGCTAGGAAGAGTGTCTCCTGAAGAGATCTTGCCTTTGGTAGATGGGCTAGGGGCTATCAATATGCAGAGCCGCTGAGGGAATGGTGTACATAGTCATGAAAAGGTGTCCACAGGTCGATGACTTTCCACTTCCGATGGTCGTGAGTGGTTATGAAGATCCATAATTGTTTGGGTTGTGGGGTCTGATGTATGGAGAGAATGTATCCAAATGTGAAAGAAGTACCACTATCTCGTTTCGCCATGTATCTTGGGTGGGTCGTGAAAAATTCCGCGCAGTTTAACATCATGCAGTGAGGATGAAGTCCGTGCGGTTTAACTTCATGTGGTGAGGATGAATTCCGTGCAATTTAACGTCATGCAGTGAGGATGAAGTCCGTGCAGTTTAACATCATGCGGTGAGGATGAAGTCTGTGCAGTTTAACGTTATGCGGTGAGGACGAAGTTCGTGCAGTTTAACGTCATGCAGTGAGGACGAGGTCTGTGCAGTTTAACGTCATGTGGTGAGGATGAGTTCCGTGCAGTTTAACATCATGCGGTGAGGATGATTTATATACCCTGTGCAAATCTGGTCTGTACACGGGGGAAGGGGAATTTTTAGCTTCTCATCTGTGCAGTTTAATGTCATGCGGTAAGGATGAGGAGTACACCCCATGTAAGTCTAGTCCATACACAGGGGAAAGGGTCATATTGTTTTTCGAGAAATGGCTAGTCCGGGATAGAGGATCCTGGCGTCGCTACGTATCCTACGAGGGCGGGAATCAAGCCATACGTAGTTCTCTGAAGGGTACACCCTGTGCAGGTATGGTCCGTACACGGGGAAGGGGCATTATTGTACCTTCATTCAGGGGTGACTGGGCCAGGATTAGGAACCCTGGCATCGCTACATATCCTATGAGGGCAGGAATCAAGTCATACGTAGTTCTCTAAAAGAAAAACACCCTATGCCGGGCTGGTCCATACATGGGGAAGAAGGAGCACTTTTAACTTCTTAACGTGGTGGCTGGGCCAGACTAGGGGATCTTGGTATCACTACGTATCCTACGAGGGAAGAAATAAAGCCTCATGTAGTTATCTGCAAAATTGATACACCCCGTGCAGGTCTGGTCCGTACACGGGGGAAAGGGGGCATTTTTAACTTTTGTTCAGGAGAGGATGGGCTAGGATAGGGAACCCCGACGTCGCTACGTATCCTGCAAGGGCATGAATCAAGCCGTATGTAGTTCTATGGAATCCATGTAGTTTATCATCATGCGGTGAGAATTAAATTCTCTTAATTTAAGTTCATAGAGTTTGGACCATTGGGTGCTCGACAGTTTAATGTCATGCGGCTCAGACGAAGAATCTGCCCCGTGCAGGTCTAGTCCACACATGGGGGGGGAGTCATTCTTATCTCTTATTATCCGTGCAGTTTAATATCGTGCAGCAAGGATGAGGTCCATATAGTTTAACGTTATGTGTTTAGTACAAGAAAAGGTTTTCTATGCTCTTGGTTTCTATGCGAAATACTTATTCAGGAATCTCGCATTGGTAGGGACCGTGGTGAATTGACCATCCATGGAGATCAGGGAATATACTCCATTAGAGTAGACCTTGTGTACAACATATGGTCCCTCCCACTTGGGATCCAACTTAGGAGGTTTTTTCCCGATATCATTGGGTTCCAGAGGACCAAAAATAATTCTCCCTCCAAGAAAGACCGAAGACGAACCTTTTTGTTGAAGGCCCGTGCGATCCATTTCTGGTATATTTCCAGATGGTGAAAAGTGTGCAACCGATTCTCGTCTAGCTGTTCCAATTCACCTAGCTGCTTTCCTGATTGCTCATCGTTGGACAACTGATCACATATGGCAACGTGGAACGAGGGTAGTTAGATTTCAATGGGAAGGACCGCCTCTGTACCGTACACCAACGAGTACGGGGTAGCCCAAGTAGTGGTGCAGATTGTGGTTTGATAATCCCACAACGCATGGAGGAGTTTATCTAGCTACCACTTATTGTCTTTGTCCACCATTTTCTAGATAATATCAGATAGGGTCTTGTTGAAATCCTCTATCTGTCCGTTGGCTACTGCATGGTAGCGGGATGAGTGGTTAGCCTTGATACCGTATTCGTGGTATAGTTTCTCCACTTAGGCAGAGCAGAAGTTGGTGTCATTGTCCGTCAATATGGTATGAGGGACACCAAATCTAGTGATGATATTGGTCTTCACAATGCTGGTAATATTTCTCACCCCGACTTCCTTGAGGGGCATGGATTCTGCCCATTCGGAAAAGAAGTCGGTCGCTGTGAGCATATACTTCAACTGTTTGGCCATGGCAGGAGGATATGGTCCCACGACGTCCATCCCCCAGATGGAAAATGGCCAAGAGTACTTAGCTTGATGAAGTAACTATGGGGGTTGGTGTATGAAGTTGTCATGGATTTGGCATGAGTGGCATTTTTTGGTAAAACTCTCGTAGTCTCGTGCCACTGTGGGCCAGTAGTATGCAGGCCTCCGAACCTGATGGGAAATCTTGGTCCTTGGTTGATGTGCCCCACATACTCTAGCATGTACTTCATTCATTACGGTAGCGTTTTCTTCTCCATCAATGCATCTGAGGAGTAACCCGTCGAGGCCTCATTTGTAGAGGACCTCTTGCTGACCCGCGCCGTTGTATAGGAAAAAGTTGACTGCCCTTCTCCGGATTTACTCTCGTTTAGCCATGTCTGATGGAAGTTCTCCCTATTGAAGATAGTTCTTAATGGGGGTCATCCAGCCGGTAGCAGGAGCATATGGCTCAGGGATAGGACTGACTTCGTAGATCTCTTCCATCTTAGTTTGAACAAACGACAATACCATTCGACGGTGAGCAATACTGATGACTGTTTTATCTCGGTCTGGGTCAGCTACGGTCGTGGCCGTGTTGGCTAATGCGTCATCCTGAGCATTCTGATACCGGGGAACATATGTCAATGTCAGTTCTATAGATAATCCCACCATTAACTCTCGGACATGGTCAAACAGGGGAATTATCTCCTCCTTTTTGATAGCATAGTCACCATTGACCTGCTTGATGACTAGCTCTGAGTCACCTTTTACCTTAAGGTGTTGTACTTGTGCCTGGAGTGCGACCTCCCGGCCTGCAATGAGGGCTTGATATTCCGCTACATTGTTCATACATCCTTCAGACAGGAGAAAGGAATACGACAAGACTTCCTTCTCCGGGGACATGAGTATTATTCCCAAACCCACCATGTTAAATTTGGGGTCTTCCATCCTCTTCCCAGTTAGGCTTTGGGAAGCGTCGTCGAAGTGAATTTCCCATGCTGGGAACTCCTCTCGAACCGAGAAGATGTCTTCATCAGGTATCTCGGTGTCTGGTGCAGTGATCCCTATCGAAGGGTGCTCTACCACAAAGTCGGATAATACCTGGCCCTTGATGGCTCTCTGAGGCACGAACCGAATGTCGAACTGTTGCAGGATGGCCTCCCATCAGGATTGGCGCCCAGTCAGCATTGGACGGCTGAGGATGTACTTGAGTGGGATACTTAGCGAGATCAAATGGACTTCATGATGCTGCTGATAGTGTCGCAACTTTTGGACTGCGAATACCAGGGCCAAACAAATCTTCTCGATATTTGAGTATCGAGTCTCTGCATCAATCATGGTTCGACTAAGGTAATAGAGACTATTTTCGCTGCCGACGTCATTCTTTTGTGCGAGGAAGGCCCCCAGTGACCACTCTAAGGTTGTCACGTACAATATGAGAGGTCTTCCTTCAACTGGGGGCATGAGCACCGGGGGGCTTAAGAGGTACTCTTCAGGCTGTCAAATGCCTCTTGGTAGTCATCTGTCCATTGGTATGCGACACCCTTCTTCATTAACTTGGTGAAGGGAAAACACTTGCCTGCCAGGTTGGCTATGAACCACCTAATATAGGCCAAGTGACTTGGAATTCTCTCAACTCAGTGAGGTTGCGAGGAGGTGGTAGGCTTAGGATAGACTTTGTCTTTTCAGGGTCGGCTTTGATGCCTCGATGGCGTACAACAAAGCAAAGGAATTTCCCTAAGGTAACCCTGAAGGCGCATTTCAATGGGTTAATCTTCAAGCTATGATGTCAGAGTTTGTTGAAGATGGTCTCAAGGTCTGACAGGTGATCTGAGCACTGTCTGGATTTGACCACCAGGTTATCCATGTAACATTCAACAAATTTACCTAGGAACGACTTAAAGATCCGATGCATGGCGCATTGATATGTGGCACCAGCATTCTTGAGACCAAAGGGCATGACCCTGTAGCAGAATACCACTTGATGGGCCCTGAAAGCAGTGGATTCTTTGTCTTTTCAGGCCATCCTGATTTGGTTATAGCCAGAATATCCATCCATGAAGGACAGAGCCTCATACCCGGCTGTTGCATCGATTAACAACCCAGTGATTGGAACCGAGAAGTCATCTTTCGGACAATGCCGATTAAGATCTCTGAAGTCAATGCAGACGTGGATTTGCCCGTTCTTTTTCTTGACAGGGACGATTTTGGCCAACCAAATGGGGTACTAGACCTCTCGAATGAATCCTACTTTAATGAGATTATCGACGTCGACCTCTATCATGGTAGCATGTGAGGAATGCATCCTTCTGGCGGCCTGTTTATAGCCCTGGTGATTTTCTGGTAGACCTAGGTGGTGTGTTTCCACCTCGGAATCGAGTCCCGAAATTTCTGTGTAATTCCATGAAAATAAATCCTGATGTTGTCTCAAGAAGGTGGTATATACCTCGTGCTCTTCGGGGGACATGGCTGTACTAATGAGAGTGGGCCTTGGGTCTTCCTCGGTACCCATATTTATTTCCCTGAGTTCGTCCACAGTGGTGGAGATGCCTTCCTCAAATGCAGGAGGTGAATCCTTGAGATCTTCCCCCTCTTCTTCTCCCAAGTCCTCTTCTTCTTGGTCCGACGAGTATAAAGCTCCTGATGCGAGCTCTTGGGAGTCCGTAGGTGAGGTGTCGTGGGCGTCCTTACTTGAGTTTTCATCCCCAAGTTGAGGGTCGGTGGACATTCCCACATTGTCACACTCGGCCTTTATGGATAAATCCATGAGGACATCCGAGTGCATGTCTCGGTCTAGACTCCTACCCTCCACGTGGTTGATGGGAAGGACATAATCTCTGCCAAGCTGCCTGAGGGGGTCATCAAGAACCATTTCCAAGCCATTTGGAGCGGGGATCCAGTCGACACCATCAACCAAAGGCTTCTTTTTATTTTTCTCATAGAACCCTGCGCCAATATAATGTGACTTGGAGAGCTTGAAAGGGGCCTTGTTAGCATGAAATGTTCCACTTTGTCCATTGACGCGGTACTTGATACACTGGTGATAGGATGAAGGAACAACCATGTGCTTATGGATCCATGGCCTTCCCAGCAGGGCATTGAATGTTGTGCTCTGTCGGACCACCATGAATTCCATGTAGGCTACCAGGTCACCAAAATGGGTCCTTATATTAACTTGTCCCATTGGTTTCTTCTCACTCTTCTTGTAACCCAATAGAGTTGTGGCCAAGGGAATTAGGTCTTCCTAACTATAGCCCAACCTACAGAGTGTCCGTAGGGGAAGGAGGTTAACACCAGAGCCATTGTCTATAAAGACTTTCCAGATTTCAATACCATTCAGTGTGCCATACACGTATAATGGTCTGATGTGTCCTTGCATGATGGCATCTTCGTCCTGATCGGTGAAGGAAATAACCGCATTGCATTAATTTGGGCCAATCGTTGTTCGGTAAATCTCGGCGGAAGCTACCTCGGCTTGAAACTCATGGGGGATGATCAACGTTTCGATAAGCACCTCCCTGAGGTTGGCTGACAAACCCAGGGAATCCAGGATTGACAACTTGGATGGTACTGACGCCAGCTACTTAAGGATGTCATATTTTTTCTCCAGCGGTCGACGCTTCTCCGTTGGTGGGAGATTCCTAGCAGGCAGCTTGGGGTCCGAAGCATTTGACGAGGAGGGACCGGCCGTGGGGTCAGATGTCGATGGTGTTCCCGCATTCTGGGGACTTGGCCCGGCCAGTCTGTTTGTGCGCACTAGGTGGCCAGACACTTGTTCCTCCTATGGTGGGTATCGCAGAACAATAGGGCAAGAGTGACTGCTAGTGGAGGTGGAGGGGCATTCCTTCTCCCGCTGACTCTATTGAAGGGCTCTCCCACGAGTTTCTGTAATATTAATGTTTTGAGCCGGGGTCCAACCGTATGGTTGGTTTCAGCCACGGCTGCGTCTCCCCTGGTATCCCCTACATCTGCGATTCTTCCTCCCGGTCCTCATGCAGGGAACTCGGGTTTGTAACCATACCCTTATTTAGGGAATGATTCCATAAGATGGATGATGTTAATAGAACCAATGATTGGCTCTTCATCCTCTGAAAGGTCAACCTGGTCAGTTGTCTCTGATGGTTCTGTTTGGTGGGTCGGTGCCCATGGTACCAAATTCGAGGGCATGTAATCTGCCAGGGTCAGGACTAACTTCGGCCCTATTGCGGACTTCTCCTCTTGCGATTGTTTCTTCCTTCTATTCCACCCGGATGACCGGCTCGTAGAGGATTGTGAGGCTGATGGTGTCGGTTATGCAATGTCAGGGGCTATTGGTGACAACACTGGTTACCGTAGCTGAGCTCGGAGTATGCCCTGGTCTCAGTTGATAGTCTTCCGAGTCATCCAGTCATCGAATTTCTGCCTCTGCTTGCTGGTGAATTTTTGCCACCCCTCCTCTTTGTCAGAGTTGATGGTAGAGATACATTCCACATGCATTGGGGGTGGTCCCAGCTCGACCTGTCTGGAGTCTACCATCCTCTGCAGGAGGTGTTTGAAGACGAAGCATTCTCGGATATTGTGCCCCAACATTCTATGGTAGGGCTAGTAATCTGGCCTGTCATTGTAGCCAACTTCTTCAGGTTTCCTCGGCTCCAGGAGGCGGAGTAGGTTGCAGTTCATGGAGACAATGAAGTAGCCGCAGATTTGATCATCACGGAACGGGTATAATTTTTTTCTTCATTCCTCAAACTGGTTCCACTTTGGTCCTCACTGATCGTCCCATTTAGGCGGGGGCAGCCGCTGATATGCAGGGGGCCCTTGACGATTTGGTGGAGGCCTGAGCGGTGGAGCAGGCCTAGGGGCCGGCTTGAGAGTGACAGCAGACGCTTCAGCTCTAGGGGCTCTTTTTGCAGGAGCTTGTGAGTCTATTCGAGACTTCGAATTAGTCTACTGCAAGGAATCCTCAATTTTTTGGGAAATGGTCGAGAGATGGCCGAAGCCAGTGGTGCACTCTAATGGTATGAGCGGTGTTCGCAGCTCATCCCTAAGATTATCGATGCATATGGATAGCATCTCATCTTGAGGCATTGGCCTGTTTAGAGAATAGGTCAGACCTTTCCATCTGGAAATGAAGTCTGATACCCTCTCGTTCTCCCTTAGCTTGCAGTTCACGAGCTCACTGACTGTTGTTTTGGGCAGTGTTGAGCTGAAGTGGAATAGGAACTTCTGCCGAAGGTCTTCCCAGCTCTTTATTGACTGGGCTGGAAAACTCGTGTACCAGATGAAGGTGGATCCTTGTAAGGTACGTACGAAACATCTGAGTTTCACTGCTTCTTTCTGTTCTGGACTTCCTATCATTGGGTCGCAATAGGATTCATAGTGCATCAAATGCTGCTCTAGATCACCTGACCTATTGAAGATGGGGAATACATGGCTCCCAAAATTGGGTGGAGGTGGTGTGTTGGTCACCCAATCTTGGTAGGGTTTCCGCTCTGGCAGTATCGGAGCGCTTCTACCTTTCATCTCTTCCAATCGAGCTGTTAGTGCCTCGATGGTATTGGTGAGACCCTGGTTTACATCCTGTTGGGCCCGGTCCTGGGCAGACTTAGCCCGAGGCATTGCCTGAGGATCTGGATTGGCTGACACCAAGTGTTCATATTCCGTTCAAGGCACCCTCGGATGGTTAGGGTGTACTTGCTCCAGTTTCCGCCTAAGTGGAGGGAAATCTTGGTATTCATCATCCACATTTAGGTAGTTGGACAAACCGGGCGCCTCATTGGGAAGGATCCCTGACCGTGCTTCGTTTGACGAGGCAAGCCTTAACCTTTGAGGTGAACTTGCTGGGAGTTCATGATGTGGATCTCCCTGGGATGCGCTTTCAATAAGGGGGTTCCTCTGGAGTAGATCGGCATTAAGATGCCTTAATTCTTTCATCTTCTCTTCCTGTCGAGCGAATCTCTCTTTGAGTGTGAGTGTCTCGTTTTTTTCGAGAGAAGGAGGCGGGTTAAGGGTAACCAGTACCTTGTTCTTATCCTTATTGGAAGCTCACTGGATAGGCAGAGGAGGGTTGGATGGAAGGATGGCCATATTTAGGGCGGCCCTCTGGTTCCGGGTGTGCACACCTGGGGGTTCGTTGTAAGTCACAGCCTGGCCAGAACTGTCGTCTCTCGATCCGTCCGGATTTTCATTTTCCCCGGTGTCATCCGTGGGGTTAGCCTCAATGGAATTGATGAATGCATATCGCGGGGTGGGGGGGGATGTCATCTTCCAAATAGGAAGAGGATTTCCCGCATCTTCTGATGGCCTTCCCCTTCATAACCTGGGATTGCCTTCAGACTTCTTGAAGAAGATTGATGTGGAGAGTTCTTTGATGTGACCTTACGGTGCGCCTTCCTCTCAAAAGGGATGATGATTTAAATGACGGGATAGGACAAAAACATCCTCTTCTAACCATCCTCCCTAAACGATAGAATACTGATTCTCTTTGGGAAGGTTGTTGTTGAGGGGGTAATAATACCCCCAGCACTGAGGGCTGGGGTTGGCTCCGTTCCTTGGACATCGAGTCTCTTCCCATTTTTATTGGTCTTACGGGGGCATTTGTTGTTAAAAATGCCCCCATCCCTACAGGCTGGGGTTGACCCTGGATGGCAGCAGTGGCTGCTGCTATCGCGACCTGCCTGATCTCGCGTGCCCCCATTCTGGGGTGAACCGGATTTGGCGCCAAATTCACCTGTGGATCAATCCCTTCTGGGGAGGTAGAAAAAGATCGCTGATTGGCCTCTCTTAGGTGAGAGGCCTGTTGTATTCTCTCGGTGGCCTGATTCAGGAGTTCTTGAATGGCTTCTTCCCACCGGGCCTGCCGCTTCTGGGACTTACTCAAGGCCCGACTCTGTTGGGTGTGTTCCTTTCCAGAACAGGGGGACCACTCGATTGAGGTCTTGACATGATGACGTTGCAAGACACCATGTCAAATGGGTTCTTCTGGGCGGGGAGCGGAGTGAAATGTAGAGCTCCGTGTTCCCCCCATCCCCTGATATGGACTCTCATTGGAGCGTCACCGATGAGGCGGCGCAGCTGGTGCAGTGCGTGGAGGCAGGATATCTCCACATTTCCTTTAAATCTCTCAGGGCACTATCATCGCGCCATAGGAAGGGCCTCCAGGTCGATGTGACAGAGGTCTCCTATCGTCTTGACATGGTCTACATACCCTTCATAGGGAGGAAGCTTGATTTCAGCCGGTGGAGGGTTGTCCATATATTGTGGCAGATGCCGTGCACGCATTCTTCTGAAAACTCTCTGGGTATGTCATACTGAGAGGTGGTCGTGGGTCAAAAAACTATTATATCATTCTTGGCCAGTCATTTCCTCAGGTGCAGCATATCGTTATACTCCTCTACCAGTGATTCCTCTACCTAGTCAGCCCAACTAAGGAGCTCACTATAGTGGGAGGCAGTGGGACTGGTAGGTATTGAATTTTCTTGTGGGCGATTCCGAGGTGGTTCAGAAGATGAACGCAGCCTTGGAACGACTCCTGATCGAAGAAGGGTGTCATTTGAGACTAACTGGGAATCTGACATACTTGATCCCGTCCATCTAAGTGCCTCGGCATACAAGGGCTTTCCTGTTCTTGCTTAGGCAGGGGGAGGGCCTTCCTATCTATATGATATGCCATCGTGGGGAGGAACTTTGCAACGACGGTCGTAATGGAGAGGACTACCATTACTACTTTATGCTTCACTTCATAGAGTACTTTTGTAGTGCACGCCTTTGGGAGGACCTACACGGCGTGTCGCAGCAAGGGGAGGACATTCTGGCTGCGTAGAGTCGTTACGGGGATGGCCTTCGCAACAACTACCATCATGGTGAGGATGAACATCACGGCTTGACGTTCGATGTGCATCCTAGGGAGGACCTTAAGGGAACACTGCGATAAGGGGAGTACCTTCTTGTTGCTTGGGGCCAATGCGAGGAGGGCCTTCGCAATGGCAGTCGTGGTGGCGAGGACTACCATCACAGCTGCGGCAATGGAAAAGACTACCATTACTGCTGCCATAGGGAAAATATATGTGGGATACACCCTAGGGAGGGCCTCCAGAATGCACTTCAATGAGGGGAGGACCTTCTCATTGCCTGACGTCTCTACGGGGAGGACCTCCGTTATCTGGGTGGCGAGGACTACCACCGTGATCTGATGCTTGGTTGTGCGGAGTGTCGTTGCAACGTAACCCCTGGGGAGGACCTTCAGGGCAGGCCATGACAAGGGGAGGGACTTCTTGTCATGATGAGAGGTCACTACGGGGAGGGCCTCCATAGTTGCGACTATGATAGCGAGGACTACTATCACAATCGGTGGTCCCACTGCATGGAGAGTGATTGCAGTGTATACCCCGGGGAGAACCTTCAAGTTTGACCACAAAAAGTGGAGGACCTTCTTGTTTCTCGATATTATGGTCACATGGAGGGTTTTCGTGACTAGCATCAAAAGAGGAGCTCTCGTGATCGATCGTTATATGCCCACGGGGGAGGCCCCTGCGGGTGCTCTGGGGAGGACCTTTAGAGCTGCTGGTAGCGACATTACGGGGAGGAACTTTGCAACTGCTACTGCCACTCCCATAATATGGTAATGGGTGGGTAGGGTTCCGAGCCTTTGATGTGTGCTTGGCGGCATTGTGAACCCCAGCTTCCAGCAGAGCGGAGTCATGAACCCTCTCTTTATTTTCCAGCTGCCTTCGGCAAGTTCAGGGTGCTTTGTTGCGGGTAGTCGGGATCGTCTGCTGTTGATAACAACCTTCACCTTCAGGTCCCTGTCTAATTGGGTCCCGTGATGTTTTCGGGATATGCCGATGAGCATCTTGAATTTTAATAGGGATATATTCCAGCTTTGGAGCATCCATTGTGATGGAAAGGTGTCCCCTAGTTGGAACGAGTGAAGCTTCTCGATCTGGCAGCCCTTGTGTCGCGAAATATAGCTGGCGACCCTCCTGGGCGGAAGAAGGGATGCATATCTGCTCCGAGGCGGCTATCTCATCTCTTAGATGAGTCACCTCAATTGGGGAGACGGGCTCACAGGCCCAAGTCCTTGCTGTTACCGTCGATGCAATTATATCTGGAAAGTCTGCAAGATATTATCTAGGATTGATACCTGCTCCTCCATCATTTCCAGGATATGTAGAGAGACATCTTTGGTTGGAATGGGTACGAAGTCCCATTCCGGTATCGGAGTAGGAATGTCCTGCTCTGGTCCTCCTGTGGTAAGTGGGTACTGACAATTCTCTTGTGTCGGGGCAGGTGAACGAATCTTCTCCTGTACCGGGATATACCAGTTTATCTCTCCATTTTCCACCACATCGGGGTGGCGGACTTTACTTGCATCCATAGGGAGTTGGTCCTGCATATATTGGTTTCCCACCGTATCGAGTCAGTGGCCTGTGTTGGCGGGGAGACGTGCCCGCCTATTAATTGCTGCCACATCTGGGTGACGGGATTTGCTGATCGCCGCCAGGTCAAGATGGCATGCATGAGAAGCATCCACTATGAGCTGGTCCTGTAGGCGCTGGGTCACCACCACGTCAAGCTGGTGGGCTTCATGACCCTGGGCAGGGAGATGTGCCTACCCGGTAAGTGTCGTCCTGTGTGAGAGACGGGCTTGATGGAGCTCGGCGGGGATGCGTGCCGGCTCGTATGAGGTCGCCATGTCTGGATGGCGAGCCTGGGAGGAGCGAACAGGTGTAGGTGCCTGTTCGTGGTACATCTCTGTGGTTGGGTAGTGGATCTCCTGCTTAGGGACCAGGGTGATGACCGGTCCCTAATTGTACGTCTGCTTCCCTCATCAGGCGGTCTGAGGGTCCGGAGCTCAGGGAGCGTGGGCCTGAATCCTCGGGGAGACATCCTCCTTGGCGTGAGGATGTTGAGTCGCGGCGTGACCGTGATGACGCCTTCCGACAGGGGATTTGGAGCGGAACCCCCATTTGGCAGGGATAAATTCCTCAGCATCGACCTCATCTGCCTCCCTAAGATAAGGGAGGTATGCATTGTCCCGTTCCGGGGAGAGAATCCTGAAACGATTGGAGATAGCAATAGGGGCTGTCTGGATCTGCCTTTGTGGCCGTTGCTGGGTAGGTGACCAGCGAGTCTTGGCGGATTGGAGGGCATGCATGGCCGCCTCCACCGTTGGGAGAGTACCGTTCACATGGTACTCTCGGATTATCACGTCTGAGACCCAACGTTGAAGACGCTGGGTGGGTGACAGGGTCCTCTATAGTTGAGGAAGTCCTGTCATTGCATAGTTGGAAGCACGCACTTGTGAGTTCCTTTGGGACGCTATTGGATCGAAGGGAGTTCTGAAGGTAGTACCAGTAAAATATTTTAAAAAATAGAAACAACAAACTCTTCAAAGCAGCATCTCATGATCCCATGCGTAATTAATGACCTTGATTGGCCCTCCTTATGAGTAAAAGGGGGCATATAGTGGAATTAAGTTAAATCTGTCATGCTTGGTTAAAGATTCATGTCGGGTTCACCATTTTTGTTTCGCGGTTTCTGCCTCGAAACACCCAATGGTTTCATATCCAATGAGGGATAGACCTTCTTTCCAAAGGCAGGCGTTCACTGGATGGTCTGACCAGTGACTCTTAAGAACTCACATTGGTCTAGAGGATGGGAAGTCGGGATCATCGCACCCTTTGGGGGGGGGGAGTTATTGCCTATTCTGGGACTCTCTTATAGATTTAAGACGTATTTATATGTTCGTGAATCTTTGGTTTATACCCAAAAATAGTATCCACTGATTCAACCTTGTTTGGAAATGGTCAGCTGAACACAGGGACTTGGAATCATTTACTCCTGAGGTTTACCACCCCTCATTGGATTAATGACCCCAAGGAGTCTGGACTCACTGAGGCGGCACAAAGAATGGTGCGGTGAACCGACGTGGAGATAGTCAGATCGACCGGTTGTTGGGCTTGAACCTCAAGGAGGCCTCCTACGTACCCTGCCTAAGAGATAGGGATCAAAGTCCACGTAGTTCGAGTATACAGTTTAACGTCATACTGGATGGGGGTGGAACTCGACATGAAGAAACGACTGAGGGGTGGGCTTGAACCTCGTGGAGGCTTCCTATGTACCATTCCTTGAAATGGATCAAAGTCCTCGTAGTTCTCTTAAGTTTCGGGGAACCGACTTGAAGATGTACCGGGTGGTCCGATGGGTGGTGGGCTTGAATCTCATGGAGGCTTCCTACGTACCCTATATAGGAGGCAAGGATCAAATTCCACGTAGTTCTCTTAGTGGGGCTTACACTCTGAGGAGGCCCAGAGTGATGGATTGGGGCTTACACTCTGAGGATGCCCATAAGAGGATGTCATGGTCGATGCTTACTCTAAGCCCACATGAGTCATGCTTGGTGTGAGAAACAAGAGGTAGCATGGACCAGACGATCATGTTGCGG
Source organism: Viscum album (assembly GCA_963277665.1). NCBI lineage: Eukaryota > Viridiplantae > Streptophyta > Magnoliopsida > Santalales > Viscaceae > Viscum > Viscum album. The sequence goes on along the minus strand of OY728137.1, from coordinate 218,683,656 downwards.
ACGGTGCGTCCGTGAGGAATGGAGTGGGGCTTACACGTGGAGTGGCCCATAAGGTCGGGGCTTACTCCTTGGTGGATGCCCAGGGTGATGGATTGGGGCTTACACTATGAGGAGGCCCATAAGAAAAAGACCAGTGGGAGAGGGAAATGGGGTGCTCTTGTGCTCATCTCCTCTCTTGCAGTGCATGAGGGATTCCTTCTGATGGGTATTTTACCACCCCTGAAGAGCCCTGAATAAGTGGAGGGGCAGAAAGGGGGTTCCCGAGCTCAGACTCCACATTACCGTGGGAATGTGAACCCATGAATTATTTGTTAATTTGCTCAAGGGTCGGGGAAACCCCTTCACCTCTACTTACCATGGGTATGTGAACTCAAAATGGCGCGCTGATGTGCCTGAGGGTCACACCACGCGGATCCAGTGGCTCTGGTGGAGGCCTCGGCTCGGGGCCGATGAGTGGACCCATGAGGGGGTCCCAGAGGATCGGGTCAGATTGGAAGGATTTTATCTGGCCTGGGGAATGTGAACTCTGAAGGCTCTGATGGGCCACAAGTATGAAGGGGTGGTGGCGCCCTTTGCGTAGGAGGGTGCTAAGTGGCTGGAGAAGCCGTCCGTGAACTAGGGTGGTCCGCGGACTGAGGGGAATCTTGCGAACCAGGGTGGTTCGCGGTCTGTATAGCATCCCGCAAACCAGGGTGTTTCCCGGCTTCGTGTTCGTCCTGCATACGAGAGGAGTACACGGAGGGGTCCGTGCGAGTGGCGGCGGCCAAGGGCGGCGCCGATCGGGGGGTTTTCAGTCAAGGCTTCACCCGCGTAGGAGGGTGATATGCGGTGGGGAATATCGGAAAAGAGGCATAAACACCCTGGTCCGTGGGGATTACATCCGTGAAGGGGCTATGGTTTGAGGTTTCCTTTTGTTTGTTATTTTAGGTTCGCGGTTCACCAAATTTTTATGTGTTTTTGGTTCCTTATTAGTTCATTCCCAGGTTTATACCTACTCTGGTTTGCGAACTGTAACTTCACTATTTGCGAAATCCTTAGCATTCCTTCGAAATCCCTCCTCCCGAATCTGATCACTCTTCTCTTCCTCCGCCTTCGAATCATCCGAATCTGAATTCTGAATCCCTTCTCCTTTCCCCCTCGGTCTCTTTTTATAGTGTGGGGAAAGGGATGTATCTGTGGTCACGTGGAACCTTTTGCGGAGGCCCATAACCAAATACCCGGTTTACAGCTGACTTGGTCAATCCGCGATTCACGGTGGGTATTGAGCGCTTCTCCTCCGTGAACCGAACTCGGAGAGTGCTTCGTGGTCGTGGTGGGTTCCACCTTTATTTCGCGAACAACAGAGGCGGTTCAGATCAGCTAACGCAGTCCGCGGCTGGGGTGGTCCGTGAATGGTGAACCGGTTCAGTGCCCATCCTGCCTTACGCCCGCGGAGGATCACCGCCTCCGTTTCATGAGAGACAATGGTCCATGAAGGGAGTGCTCCATGGTACCGGTCGTGCGACATCATCTTCGGATCGGTCTACGGACTAGTCCAATTCGTACTTTCCTTTGAAATCTTTTCCCCAATTTCTTTGGGGAGGTGGGTAGCATCTCCTCTGTGGATTTTTCAGGACCCTACAGTGGACCAGTCTTATCTCACATCGGTTATAATATATGGAACCAGAAGAACTGCGAGAAATGAATGTGCAGTTGGAAGAGTTAGAGAACAAAGGGTTCATTCGGCATATCATGTCTCTGTGGGCAGTGCAAGTTTTTTTTTTGTTAAAAATAAGGATGGAACTTTATGGAACTATGTTGATTATCTTATAATTAATCATGTTATGATAAAAAATATATATCCACCTCCATGAATTGATGATTTGTTTTACATTTATGCGGATCTTAGTGGTTCTAAAATATAGAGATGATGTCAGGATATCATCAATTACAATTGAGGAAGGAGGATATTCTCAAAACATCTTTCATAAGTACATATGGCCATTATGATAATGTGGTTATACCATTTGGTCTAATAAATGAAACAATTATCTTAATGTTATTTATGAATCAATTATTTCTAGAATATCTAGATTCTTTTTTATGGTATTTCTTGATGATATACGAGTGAATTCAAGAACAAGGTCAGAGCATGAGAAGAAATTAGAGATAGTGTTGGGGGCCTTGAGTAATCATCCATTGTATGCCAAATTGTCAAAGTATAAAATTTCGATATCATATGATTTTTTCCCTAGCCATTTTATATTTGAGAAGGGTGTTTCTATTTTTCTGGAAAAGATAGATGTTGTTATCTCATAGCAACATCCAAAGAATGTTTTTGAGATACGAAGATTCCTTGGTCTTGATGGGTATTGTTGATTCTTTTTTCATGTGATCTCATGATTGGATTCACCAATGACATCTTTGACAAGGAAGAAAATCCAATTTCACTGGGATGAGAAGTGACAAAAATGTTTTGAAGAGCTAAAGGGTATCCTTACATCAACACCATTCTTGGTTTTTTCAAAACTAGGGAAAGGGTACATGGTGTATTGTGATGCATCAGGATCATTATTGGGGTGTGTTCTCATACTGTGGGATAACATGGTTGTATATAAATCACGATAATTGAGGATTCATGTGAATAACTACCCAACACATGATTTGTATTTTGTTTTAGTGGTTCATAATTTAAAAATGTGGTGTCATTATCTCTTCGGTGAGAAATTCACGATGTTCACTGATCACAAGATCTTAAATCATATTTTCTCAAAGAGATATTTGAACTTGAGGAAAAAGAGATGGATATAATACCTATAGATGTTTGATTCTTACTTACTATACACACTAGGTAAGGTAAATTTGGAACTGGATTCATTAAGTATAAAATAATATGATCAAGTGGTGAAATATGTATTGGATCAGGGGTAGTTGATGTTTGTCATAGCCGACATGCGGTGGGAATGTGAGGACCAAGGAGCCAGAGCGGTCTTCTTTCCAATTTCATTAGATCATGACTTATTTGGTTTGGTTAAAGAGGTAAAAATATATGATTCCAAGTGTATGGAAATTAGGTTGAAACTCAATGGTGGGGAATCCATTAATGGATGGGAACTAAATGGTAATTCAATTTTGTGTTTTCGAAATCACATGGTGGTACAAATAGATTTTTAAGAGTAACTTCTCAGATCATATCATCATTCAAGTAGGGATTTCCCTCCTAGAATTGAAAACATGTACATGGCATTGAAAACGATGTTTTGGTGGGCTGGTATGAAAAGGAAATTGGCCGAGTTTGGTTTGAGATGCTTTACTTGTCAGCAAGTCAAGGCAGTGAATTTTTGGAAACAAAGAATGTTGCAATCTTTTCCTTTTACGGTGTGGAAGTGGGACCAAATATTGATGGATTTTGTAATAGGTATCATGAGAATAGTCCAGAAACATGATGTCGTATGGGTGATTGTGGATCAAATCAAAAAGTCAACACATTTCATTTCGATTTTTGAATCTCATAGGTGGAGGATTTTTCCATGACATATATTCGGGAAGTGGTAAAAGAGGCATTGTGTTACAGTTTCAATTGTATCCAATAGAGATCCATGGTTCACATCTCATTTTTGGAAATCCTTATAACTGGCTATTGGGACACAGTTGACGATGAGCATGGCGTATCATCATCATATGGATTTCCAGTCTGAGAGGATGATACAATATTTGAAGGATATGCTAAGGGCTTCTGTGATAGATTTTGGTGGTTCATGGGAGGATCACTTACCATTGGTGGAATTCTCCTATAATAATATTTATCAGGAATCAATACATATGGCTCCATTTGAGGAATTTTAAGGGTGTCCGTTTCATTCTCTAATATATTGGGTTGAAACGGGTGAGATATTGATTATTAGACCAATCCTTGTCTATGAAACTTTGGAAAAAATAAATTCGATCATAAAGAGGATGGAGACGACTCAATGTCATCTGAAATCGTATGTGGATCGTCGTCGATGACCATTGTCATTCCATGTGGGTTGGCATGTGTTTTTGATAATCTCTTTTAGATTGGGACATCATTAGTTGGGAAATAAGTGTATGTTATCTCCGAGGTATATTGGGCCTTTTGTGATACATGATAGGGTTGGGAATGTGGCTTATTGGTTGTCTTTTCCACCATGTTTTAGTGGGGCGCACAATGTGTTTCATGTTTCGTAGTCAAAAAAGTATCATCTTGATTGTGACAATGTGATTCATTGGTATCAAGTTAATCTAGAAGCAGATGATTATTTGGTGAACACATCTGTAAAGATTGTTGATTGGAAAAAAAATGTCTTGTGTGGTAAAAGAATAAGTTTAGTTTGTGTTTTGTGGAAGCATAGTCAGATTTAGGTGGAGACATGGGAGTAGAAGAAAGAGATGGACAAACAAAGGCCCGAGTTGTTTTGGCAATGATATGGTTCTCTACATTCCAAGGATAGAAATTCCAATGATGCGGAGAATATAGCACCCCTAGTTTAAGGTATGTAGCCTTTTTATGCCTGTTTTATTTACTATTATTTATTGGAATTATTTTGGAAGAGTTTGGGAGTGTTTGGAATGGTTTTGGAATGTTTTGGAGGCCTTTTTTTGGGATGCACGATTTTAGCACGATTAGGGGAAATTGTGAAGAATTCTAAGGTAACTGTACAATTTAATGAATTGGGGTTCTGAACTATTTTTCACATAGTTTGTCTAACTGTGCGAGGATGATGTGAGATATTTCATTGAGGTAGTAGCATCCTCACGATTTTCCCAACCATGAGAGCTAACCATGCGACCCATTAAAATAATTTCATTAATATGGGGTTAGTCAGGATTAACCCTAACTAATCAATTTCTTCTCCCACTCGAACCCAATGTGGGGTTTCATCTTCTCAAGGGATAGGGGTTCTCTCCCACTCTATTTGGAAGGGATTTTAAGGGGTTTCAAGGTTGTTTGATGGTGGTATCTTCTGGGTAAGTATCTCCTGTAATATTATTCATAGTTTTCTCTAGATCTAATCTTCTACCTTTCTTAGATTTCTATATCTACATTAATTTCATGTAGATATTGGGTTTTTGATCCTAAATTGATTATTTTATGGACTATTTATAATTGGGATGATGATCTAAAGTAATTATTGTGGTGTGATCGCTAGATTTGTTGTATGGTTGATTGTGGGTCGATTTCTCCTGAACCCTAAAGGTAGGTGGATTTTATCTCGATTCATCATGGTTATTACTACCTCCTTTGGATTCAATTAATTGGTTTTACTTGAAATTTATAGTGAATATGATGCGTAAATCCTGGTCGATACCCATTAGGTGAAGATTTGAGGATTTTTGGTTGGAATGGGATATTGATCAAAGAGGGGGTTTGTTGTGTGATTTTAAAATATAGATTTAAATTTTTTTCTTGTTATTGATTATGAAAATGTTTTGTGAAAATTGTTTTCAATGAAAATGTGATTTTATTGAAATTTTGTTTAGTGTGGAAAAGGGTAGCAGGGTGTTTTCAATAAACTGGAGATTTATTGAAGTGAATTGGAAAGTGTTGGAAATGGTTGTGTACTTATTATGTGTCCTTGGTGATTTATTATTTTGGGATGATTAAGTGTTATGGATTGTATGGATTGTGTGGAAGTGGGTGTGAATTCTCACTATAAAAGGTAATGGATAGTGGATGGAAGGTCCACTATTATGTATAGTGGTTGGAAAGAACCACTAGTTGGAAATGTAGTGAACTGGTCGAACGGAAGCTCCGCTATTTTGGTTCCCTTATTGTGTGTGCTTTGAAAAATGTAATTTTATGGACTAATGTGTGATGGTGTTTTGTCTTATAGCATTGTTGTGGATTTACCTTGTTTGAAATAGCTTGGTAATGGTATGTTTAGATTTTGGTAATGGTTGGACTATTTAATGTTTTATATAAACTTCATTATATAAATGTGATAATGGTCATTTCTTAGTGGTGTGTATAGGAAAGTAATTTGGGAAAATCCTACTGAGTATTAGTACTCACCCCCTACATTGGCCCTTCGGTGCTTTTGCAGATGTTGTGTTCCGGGACATATGTAAGAGTAAATCATCTCATTTTCCTAGTGGTTTGACATGATTAATTGGTGATGTTTTGGGGATTGGATCATGGATTGTGGTGTGGAGCTATGGATGGTGTCCTAGTTTTTTGGGGTCTTATTGTGTAGTCATCCTCTTGGTACTCTGATATTTTGGTTTGATTTTATTGACATTTGGGAATTGTTATGTAATAGTTTGGTTATCTTTTGGTAATGTATGTGTTGGGTTATTTTTTGACATTAATCATGTAGTTTTACAGATGATGGATTTTTAGGTTGGTTGATTTTATCTTAAGGAAATATAATTTCATAATGATTCCCGAAGCCCTTGACATTTATTAACAGTCTTTGACACCCTAGGAATGTCTCTTAAGGCCATGTAACTACTCATCCTCCTTATCAAGCCAATAAATAAGGGGTGGAGAATTATATTAAAGAAATTAACATCAATATTGATCATGTGTAGAAATACAATAGCTTCACCCTATCAATGGATCATTGAAAAAACCACAACATGAGTGAAGAGGTCTATTCATTGATATGAATCAGTGTATTTGGTTTGAATTTGTTGTTGTACCTCATATAAGGAATCCATGTGTCACTATGTATCATGTAATAATAAAAATAAATCCACATGTAGTTCTTACAATACATTTCCCTCAAAAAAATCTACATTATGTACAAGAGGGGGGATTTAAATTTTTGGGAGTCCTGGTGGGAGAAGGGAGGATATAAATTAACATGAATTGATATGGTCTATCCATTGGGGGGATAATTTGTGTGGGTGGAATTTATGACTAAGCATACAATATAGATATGATCTAAAAAACATAATATGTGGAATGAAAATCATGACAGTATTATTACATAAAATATGGGGAGAAATAGGGTGAAAATTTCTTACAGTCGATCAAGGGTATAGAATCACACAAGAAACGAATATGGGTTCTGGACCATGGATAAAGTGTGGCGTATAAGTAGGAATGATCTTGATGGTATGTTTGGTATTTATAACTTCATTAAATACCCTATAAAATTACGAATAATTCCACAAATAGTTATTATTATAAGGTTATTTTATCTTATTTTTAGATTAAATATTTCAGATGGAAACACACACTAAGAACTGTTACATAATTCTGGATATTATTTATAGAGAATAGGTCTCGTATACACTCCCAAATTTCCCATAATGTTGTGTATGGAAGGTCTTATGTCATGTAGTTTTATGTCATGTTTTTAAAACTCTTATCACTACCTTTAAAAATGATTTGTTTCAATCATGAAAATGAACTAAATCCTATAAGATCAAAGGAGTCATGGTTGATGTGATAAACAAGTAGAAGTTAGATGATTACTCATTTCACATTTGAGAACATGTTAAGGGTCTATTTATAACCTACTTAATATAGCATAAAACCAGGTGACAATGGAATATTTTTTGTGTAAATTATAATTATTCAACATATAATTTATGTAATGATGATTTATTTAATTCCTTTAGGACATATGTTTCATGCATTTTACAATCATTTAGTATAAACCTAGGATGATAAGTTTTATATCATTCCGTGATAAAATTTGGAACCCAAAATATAGTTACTATAAGTTATTGATGAAAAACCTCTCACTTTTGTTAAACATGATATGATCAACATCCCTCATGATTAAATAGAAGGCTTTAGCAGATTAGAACTAGTGTATGGAATAAGGTACTACCATTTTGGTTCATGATTTGGTGGATTATTTATAGTTATTGAAGATGTTGTAAGTGCTTGACCAAATATTTATTAGGGAATAGGTTATGGATACCTATATTATTATATTCTATCATAATATATTTCTTATAGATTTATCTATTGTGAAGTGTGAATAACATTTTCTCATTTTATTGTTCCAACTAATCTAGTAGGAATTCCATCTTTATACAGTTTCTTGAAGATAGAGATAAAATATAAGTACATATAGACCTTGATCACTATGAATAAATTTATCAAATATATAAGTAAATATAGATCCTATTTTTTTATAGTACGTGTTTTGGTTTAATAGTACCAAAATTCATGAATGTGTTTTTTTGGAAAATAATTCTGGTTTTTATGAGAATTATTTTGAAGGATATTATATAGGGAAATGATTATAGTATACATATACCTAATTTACACTTTATGGAAGTATTATATGTGGTTATAATGAATTTGGTATTCTTAATATTTCATTTTCCACCCAAAATTGTACACATTAGTTCCATTTACAATCAATGTTGTGTGAGGGATTCCAATTAAGGTGAAAATATTTTTCTTCATGAAATTTCAGGATGGTAATGAAAACCTCTATCTTGACCTTCATGAATGATATAAACATGTTCCATTTATATAAAATGTTAGTGGTAGTAAGGATATACTTTGAATTAATTAATTTATCTTGGGGAAATAAATCATAACAACAATTCCTATAATGGTGAATTTTCAATAATATTGGGTGGTATATAAAAAATCAAGGGATTATTGGATAAAATTGGAATGTATCTAAAAAGAGTGTATTTTTTTTGTGTTCTCCTTATATATTTGTATTATCAATGGCCATATGTATCCATGTATTAAGATTTTGTGGCAATTCATTGTTCCTGATTAACGAGTACTATAGGTTCTAGAAAGTAAATCTTATATAATAACTATGGTCCCCCCTCATTCGATGCATCTAATGAGGACACCATTATAAACTTGTATATATAGAACTTTATAATAAGTAGGGACATTATAAAGAATCTTGTATAATAATAGATGATGAATATGTTCATTTCCTTTCTAATTTTCATGGAATTATCCTACCAAATAAGTAGTTCATCATGGAAAACATTCATCCAATTATAGAATAAATTGTTGAGGGTTTGGGATCACCTTCATCTGGGGTGGTTTTGATCTCATTGACATCTTCAATATCATTTCTAATAAATGAATAGGCCATTATATGGTGTATGATACAAATTATTTTATTTTCTGGGTCTATAATTACTAGGGTTGTGGATACATACTCTAATTCCTCAAGATAGATATTTTATGAATTTGGGACACAAGACAACATTATGATAGATGGAAAACTCTTTGATCCTCTTCTAGATGTAATCAATTTTAAGGTTTATTATTCCATAAAAATAGAATATTCATCATTAATATACATGATCACCGCCTCTAACTCACTCATGATATTAAAATGGTTTATTTTAATATATATATCTAGTTATATTCCTAAAATGATAATTTTTAATTACAAAAAAATATTAATGTTACCGTAATAAAATATTAATGAAAAGGGAAACATTTTTTTTCACAGTGATTAGAAAAATTCCCACTCTAATACTGTTGAATTTTTTATTTTCTTCTCCTATAATCATAGTTTTCCTAATAGAACCATATATGCACTCCCTTCATATTTGGGTAGTGTCCTGAATAGGGAAAACATCATTTTAGTGAGTTATATATTCATTAAAAAACATTTTGGGCTTGGGTTCACTATAAAAATTTATTCCAAAACCATCCCATTGTCAACATTATGATGAATAATGATGATGGTTCAATTTTTTTGGATGGAGACCAACCATTATGGACATCAATATAACATCAGATAATATAGGGAATAGTTGTTTTCATTAGTGTGAGAGGCTATGTAAAGATTGTGATGCTACAAGTATTGTTCTACATTTTAACCACAATTATTAATGAAAGGAAACTCCTATAAAATTTGAATTAATGGGATTTATTATCAATAATTTTCATCGTTTCTCATACAATTTATCTTTATTCTATGAATGAATGGTATAAAATGATCACTGCAATGTTATTACATAATGAATAAGATGAATTACTTAAATGGTTATCACCAATACTATAAGGATCAATAAATATTTATGGATATTTTTAAGTGATGGTGAAAAAAAATTTCTAATAGATTTATGGTCCCCTTAAATATTATAATAATAATGGTTAAAAATAAATCATAAAAATTTATCTATGGGGCATATGTTGTTGGCAATGTATCCCTAAATCCCCCTCAACTCTTTTAAAATTCATTTATGATATGATCATGTTCCACATAAAAACAGGGTTTATATGATACAACCAAAAACTTAAAGAGAGGAGAAAACATTCCAAGACCCTATATATGTTTCCCCATCTATGGGATAATGTTTATTTGATTTAAGAGACTCCATTGTGTGGTCTAAATATTGTTTAGACAAGACCTCACTAAGAGGATTTCATGGGAGAAATTTATCTGCATGGATTTTTTGGTTATATTTTCCTCAATGGGTGGAGTATTCTTAGTGGGGGAACATGTCAAAAAAAATATAATATAGGAAGATAATAGAATTCTTTTACATTTGAAACATGATTCATAATACCTTATGTCTTCCTAAATCTAAATGGATTTACTAAATATTATTGATGTCTAGTATATGGTGTTCTTTTAGTTCATCAAATGGGATTATAAGAGAGGTATATTTATCATTGGGGGAAGTGATCTTGACAGAGTTATATGCCATAATTTTCTTTCTCTCTATTTAATAGAATCCTATATATGGTTATTTAGATTTGATACACTAGAATGAGGAAATTATCACTATATATAACAATAATACACGTCTATTGAAAGAGTAGATAAGATAATAATAGAATGATGGAGGAATGTTCATATGAAATTGAATCCAATGTATACCTACTAGATCATTTAATGTTACATCCTAGTAAAAAAATGAACATAGATTAAAAATGAGATAACTGAGTAGGATACCAAGATTAATATAAATGAGAGTATTTTTTCACTCTTATAATACCCTTGGACCATTATAGTTGAGGGAGATAATTATAATTCAATGTATCATAAATATTGAAGGGTCCAAACTAGTATGAGGTTGGTTCTGAATAAAATATTATTAACAACCTGATGAACATCGATATTTTCAAACTATTACGATGAGTAAATATGTATGATGTCTATATGTATGGAAATTCATGCTCTTGTTATGCGAATGTATTGCCCATATGTAATTCGAAATTACTATTCCATGGAAGATAAATCCTATCCAAAAAATGACAACATGGAATTTTTGAGAAACTAAAAGGTATTCAATTATCATATCCAGGAGAACATTTGAAAGGTGGAAGCCATTAAAAATTGAAAGATTACAATTAATTATAGAAAGTTTTTTCAAAATATCATATTTTTGTACAAGGAAACTATATTTCCCCTTTGTGACTATTCTATATTATAATTATTTAAATATTGTTCCAACTATACATGTGCCTCCATCCTCAAATATTAATATGGGGAAAAATTTCTATAGATTGGAATAATGTTTCCATTATATATTATTATTCCAACCAGACATGTGCACCTTCACTAGTTGGTCCTCTAATGTTTTTCGATTAGAATGAACCCCATATGATTATGGTCTAGATTACTATTATTGACGTGCTAACATATATACATATATCTAGGTATATATAGTATATTTGAATTTAGTGAAGACATTTCTAAATGTTGGGGGTCCACTTGGACCTCATCATTCTCACCTCCTTGGACACTATGGACACTTCCCCCTCCTCCCAGAATATAGTCAAATAATCCCAGTTGGTAGATGATTTATCATTGGGGATATGATCTTTCAATAGTATGAGATTAATAATACCATATTTTTGTTCTTTAATAAAAAATGATCCAATTTATTAAGAATATACTGATTGAATTGTTTGATGGTATGGTTCCCATCCTCCTAAAGATGGGGATTCAAATATTTGAAGTGGTTAGATGATATTTCAAATCAATGTGAGTTTCCTATAATATGAATTATTATTTTAATCTATGTTACTTTATCTATTTTATGATTTGATTTTAGGATAATTATATTCATCAAAATATTACTATTTTCATAATGGGAATTAAGGATTCAATTGGTTGATTTAGTTTCAACCAAAGGATGATATATACATAATTTATGAATTTTCCAGCCATATATTCATCAAACATTATTTCAGAATGTGCTTGGGTGGTATTACCATTCCCCTCCTCTGGTAGGATGACGGAGATATAAGTCACCTATGTTTAAGTGTTGTTTCTTTTTGGTTTCTTGGATTCAACCTTAATTTTTAGAATATGTTCAATGGAAAAAACATTTATATGTTTCTTCCTAACATCTGGTGGTAGGGAAAATAACTTGGGTGATCAATGAGACCATTTCTATTTTGTATCCAGAATATGTCTAAATGGGGATTGTTTTAATTCATGGTAGTGATAAATTACCCAACAACATTTACTTTTTGAAAAAAAAAATTCAATTTATTCTTTTGATTGTCAAATTTTTGGAATCTATACTCATTTATTTTCTTATATATGGTGTGTTGTTTTCATTTCATTAATTATGTGGGAGGATCCCCTTTGTATCCATTAAAGACGACTTTTCTTGATCATCAGGCCAACCACGGGGTGCGAGACACCCTTGGACATAGAATTGAGTTGTTAAATGTTTAATTGATGGTTTTATGATCCCACATTAATTGTAATTTTATTTATCATGTTAACATGGAATAAAGGGTTATTTTTCATGACATAATATATTTAAATTAGTTATGACTTCTAAATGGGTAAATTTGATTAATGGTTAAAGAGGCATGATTTATGGGTAAATTGATTCAAAGGGGTGAAAAATTTTGTAATACACTTAAATGTGGAATTTATCTTTCAATGAGAATTTATAACATATAGACTATAATGAACCAAGGAAATTTTTTAAAATCAAAATGTGATCCCTTGTTTTTATTGTGTATAGGTGGTCACTAATGTTGACAATTTTAAATGTATATAATGGTTGGTAATATGTACTAATAATTCTTCGGTCCATTGGGTGGGCCAGAATAATGATATAGGTACATATATACACTAGTACAAAAACCTTTTTTTATGTCACCATTTTTCACGTCAGTTTTTTATAACCGACGTGAAAATATCTAAAAATCTATTTTTCACGTCGGTTATTATATAACCGACCTCAAAATACATTTTCTCTGATTTTTCACGTCGGTTATATAAGAATCGACGTTAAAAATCCATTTTATCTGATTTTCACGTCGGTTATTATATAACCGACGTGAAAAATCACTGTAAATCACTTTTCCATGACGATTATTAAATAACCGACGTGAAAAATATTTTTCCATGAAAATATATTAAAATTTTCACTTATTTTTCACGTCGGTTATTAAATAACCGACGTGACAAATCGATTTTCGTTACTTTTCACATCTGTTATTTAATAACCGACTTGAAAAGGTATTTTTCACGTCGGTTATTTAATAACTGAAGTGAATAAATTTTACATAAATGTATTTCATTTTTCAAGATTTAATTTGACAGGTCACGGAGCTCAAACGGAGTTACGGATTAAAAGTTATGGCCTTCAGAAGTTGATCATCTCTAAACGATGTCTTAAGGATGTCCAACTTCTGAAGGCCATAACTTTTAATCCGTAACTCCATTTGAGCTTCGTGACCTATCAAATTAAATCTTGGAAAATGAAATACATTTTCCTAAACTTATTTAATGTCGGCTATTAAATAACAGACGTTAAAAATACCTTTTAACGTAGGTTATTAAATAACCGACGTGAAAAAGTCATGAAAATAGATTTTTCACGTCGGTTATTTAATAACCGGCGTGAAAGGGTGACAAAGATTTATTTTTCACGTCGGTTTTATAATAACCGACGTGAAAAATAAGTGAAAATTTTAATATCTTTTCATGTCAGTTATCATAAAACCGACGTGAATGATATTTTTAATATCCCATGAAAGCGAAATTTCAATTTTTTTACATCGCGACATTGAAATTTTGAATTGCCGCCTTAAATTTTTAATACCGCATTTTCTCATAGAATCTCAATTATATGTTTCCATTATACACCCATCCTAATTTGACGATCATTTATTTCAACCATTATCGTTCCCCCAAATTTACTCTTTTTCTCTCAAACGTGAATCAATTATTTCTTCTTTCCGCGATCTCGTCAAGGTATATTTAATCATACATCCATGATTTATGGTTTTTATGATTTTTTTATTAATTGATATACCATTTTATGATCATTTCATTCAACCATCATCGTTCCACCGAATCAACTTGTTTTATCTTCAACGTGAATCAATGATTTCTTATTTCCTTGACCTCGTTAAGGTATTTGTAATTATTTTCCCATGATTTATATTTTCTATGAGTAATTTTCTTAATTGATATACCATTTAATGATTTGTAATTTATTATAATTATGGATGATTCTTTATATCATGATAAAACTACAAATCCCCCTAAGTATTCAAAAATTCCTTCTAATATGAAGCTACAGTTGGCTCATTCAATCTTTCCACGAAAAAAATATCAAAATTATGATGGTCATAACTTTTGATCCGTAAATCCATTTGAGCTCTATGACCTGTAAAATGAAAGCTTAGAAAATTTTCTACAAGATAGTAAACATTTTTTACGTTTTTTATTTAATAAATGACATTAAAAATAACTTTTAACGTCGGTTATTAAATAACTGACGTAAAAAATGACTTATAACGTCGGTTTTTTCAAAAACCGACGTAAAAAATGGCTTCTTATCGCCATTTTCCAGAATGTATTTCACATCGGTTATTTAAAAACCGATGTTAAAAACTATATTACCCCATTTTTTAAGTCGGTTATTAAATAACCGACGTAAAAAAAGGTTTTTCTACTAGTGATACAAAGTGTGTTTTTAGAATATGGGATGAATCTTTGGAATCTATGGGCATGTATGTGGATTCCCATATCCTAGTTTAGATGTAAGAACATGGAATTCCTAATCCCATTTTGATACTAGTACCGATGTTACTTTCATTATTTTACATAACATGTTTTTAATATGGTTTAGATGACTCAGATGGTATGCGGTAGGATTAAGGTGTATGTGTGTGACTTGGGAATGAGAATAAATGATTTAAATTCAAATATGGTTAAATAATGTAACATTGTTAATCATTTTTTCTTGTTTAATGTACTAATTTACACAATAGTTATGAATTGGTATTGTTGTAGAAACCCTTGGTGGTGGGATGCTAAGTTTTACTCACACACTGATTAGGCCAACATTGGTTACCAAAGAAGACTTCATGGTTTCATGTTAGGATAAGGGGAAAGTAACTATACTAGATTGTTGTTATGGGAGTCAGAGATGTGCATTGACGAGGATACTAGAGATGATGTTGCGGCCCACTTGGAGGTTTTATTTTTTATCTTATTCTCGTCTTCTTATATCACATTATACTATCATTTAATGAAATGATTATATCATGGTTTGGTTGTAATTTCTAAACATGATAATGTGGTATGTGATGTTTGGGTATTTATTATTATTTCATATACCTAGTCTTGGTGATTCTAACTATTATATTACTTTGGTAGATATGGAATAATATCCATTCAAGGTCCATTAACCTATTTCTTTTATTTTATGGCCATATGAACATGGGTAGGTTCACTTGAGGTCATGTGGCAGACCATATAGAGGAACTGATTTACTGACTCTCTGGCCAGGATGTCTCAAAGTGGTATCATAGGAGACTCTTAAATAATATTTATTTTACATGAAGAAGGTAAATGTAGAATAGGAAGTGTTGGGATTTGGTAATGATCTCATCCCTAGAAGTAGATAACCAATGATATAGGGATAACCCATGTATATAGGGTGTTATGGTTTTACATGATGTTTTCTATTATAGTTGGATGTTATTTCACTTAGAGTGGTTCAATTGTTTTGTGATGTTACTATTTTCAATGATATTATTTGTGGATCATAATGTCACTATGTTTTTATATGCATTAGTAAATTTAGTGAAACATGATTAATGTGAAATGCATCATGTTTGGAACTCACAGAATAGAAAAATATGGAATTTTATGGGAAAATAAAAATAATTTTCTAGTTTAATTTTTGATTTAATAAAACTATACATAATAAGGGAAAGGTTAATAGAAAATTGTGAAATGTGATAAATTTAAATAGTTGGAATTAATTAAAATAAAATATTTGTGGTTATGCACATTTAGTTCACATAATGTTAACCACATCCTACGATAGGGATGGATGTTGTCAGAGATTTGGTTAGATTTTACCTATTGTAATAATAATTTCAATGTGGTTTGGTTATGATATGTTGTGTTCCTTTTTTGGGTATATTATAAAAATAATATATTTTGTGATTTGATACATGAAATTGGAATTGTAGAGATATTTCAAAACAATTAAATTTAATAATGATAATAGGACATCAATGAGAATAATCCTCTATTATTGGGATAAAAATCCCTATTTGTTCTATGTTACAGAGGGGATGAATATTTTTGTTTGAATTTTTCTCCTTTCATGAAATTTATGGAGATATATTTTGGGTGGAATGCACTAAGTAGGTTTGACATATATAGAGAGTTCTGGCTTACTACCCTTTGATTATTGTTGGAGATGATGATTCAAAGGAACTTGAGTTGTAGATTGTGCCCATCAAGGAAATATTGTACCACATGGATACTCCTACTAAGAAAAGATTCATGTTGGGAACACACATGATATGAGGACCAACAATGTGCAGGTGGGATATTCTGTAATGGGATGAGAAGTCAGATGGAAGGACATGGATGGACTTCCTAGAGATTTTTATGCAGATTTTCTTCCTCATAAACATGAGTAAATGGAATATTTAAGAGTTATTATGGTTGATACATTGACATATTTTGTTAATGTATTATGTAGGAAACTTTACATACGTATAATGTATTATAAGGACATTTAATGGAGCTAAGGATGCTTAGACATTTTTTGGGGGATGAATTATATGATAGATCAGATCCTATATAAAAATATACTTTTTAATGATGTTTTATGAGGTAGTGGATCTATATCTAATTTATGAGGTGAACCTCTAGGAGGCTTCCAGTGGTAGATAGAAAGATTTAGTTGTTAGTACAGTGGTACAACATTTGAATGTAGAAATTTTCATTATGAGAACCTCCAATAGTTCATCGATGGAGAGAGTTTCCAGGAAATAGAATATTGTTGTGTGGGAGGTATTTGAGTGGTATTTTATTAGTGTGATAGGTTGAGACACATGCAGGGATAGTTTCCCCAACCACTAGTTGAATTTCGAGCATGTGGGAGGATGGTTCTAGATAAATGTTTCTATAGGAACACTCGGTAAATTGGATGTGATAGAGGATTTATATCATTAGTGAACACAAATATTAGATTAGTTACCATGTATCTATCATGGAGTTGGAGTTACACATATCATATTGGTCACAGTGGATAATATGAAAAATTATGTAATGATAACACATATACATTTGGTAGTGTAGAACATGGACTTAGACAAGAGCCTATGGTAGGGGAGTAGGGTTACAATAAGCTATTCATCCGTCAAATGTTTGAGGTATGATTCTTGTAGATTCCACACATTATAGTGTTTTATTTGATAGATGGTAATCCCATTATTTTATATCTTTTGGTTTTTTGAATAGTTTGAGATTGATAATAGAATATATGTTTAGGGAAATGTTGATTGAAACCCTGTTGGGTGTGTGTTAAGATTGTATCTATCAATGTAAAGAGTGAACTCATGATGTTAGTGGGTATTGACTCCCTTGAGATGTATTCATTCTTGATGTACTAGGACATGAAATGAAAACAGGGATTAACTAGATAGTTACATTCCAAACTCACATATATTTTAACCAATGAATAGTGAGTTTCACTTCTCTTAAGGGAGACACTTATGTCTATCATGGGGTGTGGAATATCTAGGTAGGTTTTATAGGTTTAATTCGACTGAAATTGTGTGAGTGCATGAACCATGTGGAAAGTATTATGATATATGATGGAGTAGTAGAGAATGTTTTATTCCATTATATATTGGATCTATTTCTAGACATGTTTCATGATTACATTTCATATATTCCACATGAGGGAGAGGATGGGTTATCATTTGACATGATTCATATAGAAATTTTATTCTACCATATAGAATGGAACCATTTTGGCTTCTAGATAATAAAAAATACTGAAGAATTAATAGAAAAGGTATTTATCCAACCATGTATGAATTCATGGGGTTCATTGTTTTTTTCTAAAAATTCTAATGAAATTTTTTGTTTGTGTGTCGATTATCAAAAGTTGAATTAGATGAAGATTAAGAACTAATAACCTCTCATATAGATATATGAATATTATGACCAAATGAAGGGTTATTATGTGTTCTAAAAGAATTGTATATTCTTATTGTATCATCTGATGAGGTTATGGTCTACTTATATACCATATAATTCTTTTATAAGTAGGTATGGTTTATATGATTTCATATAAATTTTGTTTGGGATATTGAATTATCCTGATCTGATCATTGATTTAAGGAAATTAATCATTCCCCCATACCTTGATCAATTTATGGTTCAATTTATAGATGAAATTGTGTTTTACTCATATACATAAAATGATCATTCTACACATATTTGAATAATAATAATTAAAATAATAGGGAATCATCTATATGAAAATCTATATTATTTTCAATTCTTGATTTATATGTTATATTTATTTTTTGACATCATCTAAGAGGAAGGTGTTTTAGTTGACCCAAATAATGTTGAAGTAGTTTTATCATAATAGAAACCAAATACTTTTTTTGTGTTCCAATGTTTTTTGGGATTGGTAAATTAACATCTGAAGTTCATCAGAGAAATTTATCTCATTCCACTTCCACTATTGAGATTAACCTAGAAGGGTAAATGAATTTAGTGGTATGATAAATTTAAAATTTCTATCTGTGATTTAAAGAAATGTTTGACCATTGCACTGATCTTAAACATAACTAATATATGTAAAGAGTGTTCATTATTTTAGGGTACATGGGGAATTAGAATTGGAGTAATGTTGATGATGTGATACATAGTCATGTTTTATGGATCAATATAGTTGAGGCGACATGAAATGAACTATCATACACAAGATATCAAGTTGTCTCTAGTGGTTTATGACTTGAAATATTGGAAGCATTATATTTTAGGTGGTATTTTTTTTGCAGACCATAAAACCCTTAATATTATCTTTTATTTGTTTGATTGAAATCATTAAAATTGGATATAGGTTGATTATATTCTATCTATTGGAATTGAACTAGTGTATATTCTAAGAAATGTTAATAACATTTTAGATGTGCTGAGTTGAAAGACATAGAATTATGTTGGTTAAAAGTATAGTTTTAAATGGTGAATGATGGTTTTTTTCACTAAATGAATATATTTTTTATGGGGGAAATTTTGTGGATGAATCACAGGAACCTATCAGTTGATACCTCCATTATGATTTTTTTTAAATAGGAGACAATATCAGGATTTAGAGTGTCTATCTCTGAGGGACAATTTTTATGGTGGGAAATAAAATTATGATTATACTATTGAAGAATATGATATTTTTCATGTTTGTGTATGTGAAGTTGTGACTACATTCATTTGGGAAGATATGATGCATAATTTTCATGCCTCGAAGTGGGAGGTACATCCTGGTTTTAACAAAATTTATCATAATCTTCATGTAAAGTAATGGTGTCTTGGAATTAAAAATGGGATTGTGGTTTTTGGGACATGATCCCTGTCCTATTAGCATGAGAAGGCTGAGAATCAGTGGCCTGGTGGTTTGTTAAATATGTCTTGCATTCCATAATTGGTGTGGGGTGATGTTACCTTGTATTTTTTTATTACCAATGATTCCTCAGAAGATTGATTAGATTATGGTGACTGTGGATCTTTTGGTAAAATTAGTTCACTTCTTTCTATCATGATAAATATTCACTTTTGACCAGTTGGATGAATTATACCTTGTGAAAAAATATGTTTTCATGAAATACCTTTGATTATTGTTTCATGTCATGATACTATTTTTAATTCTCTATTTAACAATTGGTTGTAGAAGGATCTTGGTTCCTAGGTGTTTCTGAGTATATATTTTCACCTGAAGATAAAGGAGAAATCATAGCATACTATCTATGTGTTAGAGGAAATTTTGAAGGAATGTGTCATAGAAATTGGTGGATATTGGTAGAAGTATATAGTTATCCTTAATTTCACCTATAAGATAACATAATAAAATATTATTCCAATGGAACCGTAAGAGGCACTCTGTGTAAGGCCATGTAGATCTCTATAATATTGGATAGAGGCAAAGTAATCAGATTGGATGAGACTGAGTCTCATGATGGATACGTTAGATCATGTTAAATTTATTTGGAAATGTATATATTAATCTTGGAGGAAATATATGTCATATAATAGTCAATATCTTACTCCTATTTCATTTAAAATGGGTGGATGTGTGTTCCTTTGGGGTTTCTCGATATTGGGTCCCCATCGAATTCAGTAAGAGGGTATGATATCAACCAGGAATGTGGGATTGTTTTAGATTTTGGAGAGGATTAAAACTGTGGTTTCCTGATAGAATCTTCCTCTATGGTATAGTGTCATGAAAAATGGGTTTCATGTGTCACATTGTTGATAGAATTACCCCAACCCTTGTTATATGATTGATGTTGATTATGTTGAGATTTATTTAGATATATCCTTTAAGAAGAATCCAATTTATATTTTTTATTTTAGTGGGAATTATAATGGTTAAGGACTATTCCATTATTTAGAGTTATTTTTTAGCCTGGTAATGTTTATGAGGAATCATGGGAATAGAATATTGATATGCATTCCCAGTGACCAGATCTATTTACCATGAATTCTTATTGATTTTTCAGAGTGAAACATGAGGATGGGATATTTTAAGTTGTGTCGGTTGTATGATATTGACTCATTGGGGAGGTACATTACTATTAATTTTTTTAGTTAAATAAATTTATAATTATTAAATAGAATTTTTAGAGTTTTAATGTAAATTTTCATGTTTTGGGAGTTTTTGATATGAAAATATAGTGAAAGGGGAAAAAACAATTTGCAGGGAGAATGGTTATAAAATTATTTATACTATACATATGCCATACCTTTGAAGCTTATAGAAGTGGTAAAAATCTAGAAAAAAATTCAACTCGATCCATAGAACAAAATATCATTGGATAGAGCCAAATTCATAGACTACACATAGTTTAAAAACCATGTGGAATCCCAAAAAATTGTGCAACCTAGGCACCTACTCAGAAAAAAGGAGCCATAAGATTGAAAAATGATTTTTCAAGTACTATTGAAAATCCTTGAATCTTATTTAAAGAGAATAATTTTTATTTCCTCCAATGGGATTTATCATCTTTTACTTGATTTTCATCCCTATTCCACCTCATGTAGCTAGAGGAGAGATTCAGGTGCTCCTCCCAAATCCAATGATCATTGTACCTCAATTTGAGTAATTTTATGAATGATTTGGTGTCAATTAAATATCATGATGATTCTATAACTACATTAAAGAATTATTTCTAGAATATTATATATTATTACATTGATAGTTTTTTGAGCTTATATAAAGGGATGAAGTTGTGAAAGTGCTTGTCAATGAAATTTAGTTAGGTGGTCTGCAAGTTAAACCACATAGTCTCGAGGTTTATTCATGTGTATGTGGTTGTGATTTTGGTATATTTATGCTGTTAATTTGACATCCATTTTTGGAAATGATATATTTAGTGTTGAAATGACGTGATTGATCAATTATGATCCCCATTGGATCAATTTAGGAAAAGTAGAACAAGCCTAATGAAACCTATGGGGGTGTTCCCTTCCCGTTTAAAATGAATAGAGTTTTCAATTTTTGTATTTAAGGGTTTATGATACCAAAAAATGGTAATGGTTTTTCTCATGTTATCATCACATAATAGTGTGTTTTCTTATCATGAAATATTTAAATTAGTTAAGGTGTTTAATTGGGCAAATGTGTTGAATGGATAAATAGTCTTAGAGTTGTGTTTAAATGGTTTTAATGTTGTGAAAATTGTTGTAATGTGATTAAATGGTGAATTGTTCTTGCTATAATAATTGAGAACATAGTTAATGTATAGAATGATGGAAAATATATTAAATAAAATAGTACACCCTTATTATTTTTTTGTGATAATTGTTCATTGATGTTGACCATTGAAAATTTATATAATGGTTGGTTAGATGTTGGACTAATTCTCATATCTCTTGGGTGCAGTAGAGTGATTCTCCATTCAACCCAATGCATAGAATGTTTTTATGGATAGAATAATTCCCATGACTCCATGTGTTTGTAAATGGAATTTCATATCATGGTTTCGATGGTTGGACATGGACTTCAAAATCATGATTGTATACATGGACCGATGTTACTCATATATTGACTTGTGACCCCTATGAAATATAATTCAGACAACCGACATGGGTTGGGAAATATGTTATGGTTATGTGTATCAAATGTTATTGAAAATAAATGTGGCTAATTTAAATATTATTAAATAATTGATCATGATTGACCGTTTTTTATTATTGTTTATGGTACTTATGAATAAAATATTTTGGAAAAGATAATTTTGTGGAAACCATTAGTTCTAGCCTAATCAGATTTACTAACACCCTTCATTGGACACCTATAGGTACCCAAGGATACTTCAGGGTTTTACATCAAGATAAGGGAAAAATCCATATGATATATGGTTAAGTGGGAGTAGGATGGTTCATAGATGATAGGGTTATCTTTGATGATTGGTCCCATTTATTGATCATCTTTTGTATCTAATTTTGGGTTTCTCATATCACTTTATACTATTATGGAATGACATGTTTACTGCATTATTTGATAGTATATTATTATATTTTGAATGGTTTATGTTTTTTATTGGTACTTATTATAACTTGATGTCACAACTCTTGGTGGTTTCAACTATTGTTTTACTCTAGTAAAGGGGGTATAACCTACCAACATGATATATTAATCCCTTAATTATTGTTTATAGCATCTAGTTTATATGGATTCATGCTTGATGTAATGTGGTACATCATATTGGGTAATATTTTTAGTGAAACCAATGCTTATACATTATAGTTTGGGTTAGAGTGGTCGAGGTAGAAGACCTATGAAATGAGTAGGATATATTGGATTTCCATTTACACTATTTTAGATTGAATTGTGTAAAAGGTCGTGGGAGCTTGAAATTATATGTGATCCAGGGGAATTAAAAGATAAGGTTGTGATTTACCTTAATTCTACCCACATTTATTAGTGATATGTGATATGTGATGTGGGTATACACCACATTGCAAAATAATTTTAGGTGAATACTAAAAGGGTTTTACATTAGACACCATCCATGAATAACTTCCATGGGAACACTCTACAATGGAAATCACATGAATGAGGATCATGGGAAATCATCTCAATTGGACATCTATGAATGAGTATTAGAAAGCATATCTAAGCCGGATTTTATCTAGTGAGATATATGTAGGTGTCATGTGAATATGGATCATGGATGAGGTTTGTTAGGTTTATTAAAGATATTTATTGTATCATCATTATCATTTTTAGAACCAATCTTTAGAATTTATAGTAATTAATTCCTTAATAGGTATAATTTTTAAATGAAGATTCTATGAATTACCTCTTTGATAACTTTTAAAAATACTCAATACACTCTTCCATATATTCTAATGTTGCTATTGGTTATTCAGTGGAGGTGTTGCATAACCAATTTGATGAAATAAGTGATCACATTGGAAGTATGGGGTCGCATAATGATGTTGTGAACCATGAATAATTTTGAAGATATTATGTAGTTGGTATATAGTAATCATCTTAGAGAATCATACAATTCTATATTTATGATGATTCTATGTAGTCAATCCTATATGAAAACTCCAAATTTATAAATGAAAATGACATCCTGAATATTTGAAGCACTAAATTAATGGATCATGTTGATAGAAAATGATCCACCCAATTCAAAAGTGATACTTTCACATCATTAATTATCCATGATCTTTGTATATATTTTTATTATGAATCAATAGTAGATTCTGGAAGTACCATTAATTCTTTATAAAACTATTCATTTATTAGTTTCCACTAATTTTTCTCTCTCTATTGATCTAAAACCTCATTTTATATGTTTCATAAGTTTCTCTTATGTTTTAGGGCTGAAAAAACATGCACACACACACACATATATATTCTAATTAATAAAAATTTATTTATTACATAGTTAATAGATATAAATATTCATAAAACCATTTAATTTTCAAAATGGTATATTTTGAATTGTTATTTTCATTATGATATTTTCTATTAAAAATATGAAATTATCTTAGATTATGGATAATTTTGTTTTTATATTATTATAAAAATAGTTATTTTCTCATTTGATTATTATTAATTTATATGGATTAATAATAAGAAGACAGAAGTCTAAAAAGGTAATTTTTTATAAACAAATTTTTTTATGTATTTTATATTTTAATTTAAAAGAAAAATACAAAATATTTAGAACATTAATTAGTTTTAAATGACTTAATTATTGGTATAATGTAATTTAAATTAGTTAAAAGGGATAATTATATTTTTTTGACATAAAAAATGGTACCATGGTGAAGGTAATGTTACCATGTTAATGGTAAAACAAGGTAAAATGTGTAAAATTGTGATATAATAGCCCAAAATATCAATAAAAATATATTTAAATGTATTATATGAGGATATTCAAGACAAAAATCCAATAGTTTTTCAATTTTGATTGACATATATAGTAAAATTACATTCCTAATGAATTAAGTCATTAGTTCATGAAAAAATGCCAAAAAGTCACCTAAATATTCCCCCATCCTCTACCCACTTAAAACAACAATATTAATTTTTTATATTTAATAACTTCCCAAGTTATATATACTAAATTTATATTACAATTTTAGTATGTTATAATATCAATTAAGAGGCATAAATCATTCATTATGAAGGATCTCAATACGAGAAGGGGAATATACTTAAAAGTATGTATCTTCTTATTCACCATCTTTTTCAATTAAAATTTTATATATAATATTTATAAATATAATTTTATAGTATTGTTATGGTTTTTTGTCATCATTATGATTTTATAAAAATTATATTATAATAATTATTTCTAAAATAATATTCATTCATTATTATAACATATTATTATTTAGGTAGGTTCAATAACCTATATGAACGATGATATACCATATTCATAATTTATAGTATTAATGATTAGAAATACATCAATATTATTAATATATGAAACTAAATAATAATTTACACTATTAATTTTGTTATGTATGAGTGACCTAAAAATGAGTGTCAAATATAAAGTAACTCAATATTACATGAAACTTTATTAAAACATTCTCATCAGAAATGTGCTTTTAACATACCATACACATATCTTCCATGATTTAAAATATCACTATATAAATTATTATACCATAATTATTCCACTACATTGTGTAATTTGGTAATGATAAATTTTTTATCATAGAATGTGGATTAAAATCATTTGTACAAAACCTATAAAAAATAATCAAAATTAGTAGCATATAATGAGGAAAATAAAAAAACTAACTAATATGTGTTTAATAATTGATTACAATATATATGTATTAATGTTAATAGATATGTTTATTTTCACTAAATAATTTATTAATATTTTTATGTTTATTATATTGGATATAAAAGTCTTTTTTTAGTGTCATGAGTAAATGTAAGAGATTATTGTCTTAGTTTTCATTCATTATGTTCTGTATCCTACAACAAATTCCCATTATTTGGTGAATATTCTACCCTAAAAATTTATTTTTCAATTATTTTCATTTAAATAAATGGATTTAAAATCCTTATTTTATTATAACATTCAATTACATTAGTTACATTCATTTCCAAAGATATAACATTTTATTTTCCAATATTATATTGAAATCAAGATAGTATATGTTTAAAATTACCTCAATTTGTGTTATATTTTATTTATAAACAAACCACCATATAATTTTTTATCCTCTAGTTATTTCATGCTTTTACATGTCTTTTTTTCCATTTCTCCTCCCATTGGTTTATAATTCACCTAGAATGATGCTTGTATGTGGTATCAACGTCACCACTTATTTTTAATCAAAAATAATTTTCCTCTATGTCCATGATTTCTATATTGGGTTATGGATTTGTTATCATTAATTTATGTATTTATTGAGTATTAATTTGATTTAATTTTGTTTGATTTTCAAATTTGTGAAATGAATCCTTTACTTCTCTTCATTAATTATTTCTACAGAGTTACATTTTCCACGACTTTTTTTCTTTTGATTTAAAAAATTCATTACATGATTCATAGGTCATCAATTTTATTTATTTAAATTGTCATTATTAATATGGAACCATTTATTTATAAGTTATTTCCTTTTAAAATAATAAAATAAGAAATATATAAGTACACTTTTTCTTACATTCAACAAAAAAACTATGGTTATTCTAAATTTTTTCTTCCAAGATACTATAATTTAATTTTTATTATTATTAATTAGTAATATGTTTTAATTAAGGGATAGATATTATTTTTTTTGTATTATTTATATATAATATGATTGTTTTTATGAGTACAATTTCATTATCATGGGTTATTTTTGACAAGGTTGATTTATGATTTTGATTGTCTTCTAGTGAATTAAATATGTATAGTTTTTTATAATATATGTGTGGGTTTGATATAGACCTACAATCCTTTGAGTATATATTTATATCCCATGAGATGTTAATTTACGGGACATGGGTGGTTAGCCCAGTCCATTGGGTTAATAGACATTATTGGTTATCTAGGATCAAAAGGATTGGAATTTCATTGGGGTTAACGTTTATAAAAGTTTATTATTTTCTATACTTTTTATTTATCCCAATTTCCACATTATGTGTCAATATATAATGTTTTTTCTTATGATTCAAAATTTGAATGTGATACCAATGGTTTACTAATAATTATAAATTTATAATCTTTTTTCTATGAATTTATTATTATACTCCCATATATTTAATTTATTTTAATACACACTTATTTATAATCATCATCATGACTTCCTACACAATCTCAATTTTGATTTCATATATATTACCCCTTATTAGGACTTCTAGATCACTAATTCATCATATCGGTATTCCCTAGATAATTAATAGATTTATAATATATAAAATGCTAGGATGGATATCATGTTTTAATAATATTGTTGTATATATCATATTATTATTATAAAATAATAATTTTATGACTCAAATATATAAGGATAATAAAAAAATAATTTATTTGTTTTGATTAATTATGATATATAATGGATATTCATATAAAATATTGTGTTAGAGATACATATTATCATTGGGTGATCTTTTTGGAGAACACATTATCATCAAAAAATATATGTGGTTCTTAATTGTAATGGTCGTTCATATGAATCAAAATTCAATATTATTAATTTATATCTTATACATGAAATAATATTGATAAATTTTAGAATATTTCCCCTTTATCCACCCATTTCTAATTGTATATGATATAATATATTTCCACACAAGAATTTTGAGGAATACTTTATGGACATTTTAGTGACTCTAAACATTTCTAAAAAAAATATCATTATTTATTAATTTTAATGTATACTACATAACATTTTTTATTTGTGACCATATTAATTTAAGTATTTATGAATTATAAAAATTAGAAAAAGTCATTCTGACAATCCATAGTGTGAATTTTTAGTTTTAAAATTGATAACATATGGATAAATAATTTGTTTTATTGATGAAAGTGACTTAACTTATATCACTATAAATTGTACATTGAGATAAATCCTCTACCTTTGGAATCAATCAGATAAAACATAGGGTTTTTATGATTTCATAGAGAGAAGTCTTTTAATTCTTATAAATATATATTCTTATTGAGTTACTTGAAGTTAAAAATATAAATAATTGATGAGTGATCTAGAATTAAAAGTTTGTAGATTATAAGGGAATTATATTTCATTTTCATCAAGTGTTTTCAACCATAGTCAAACGACAAGGGGCATCAGAAAACATTGGAGTGGATTTGGTGATGAAAAGTTGTTCATTGTAAGAATCCTTATTGTTGGGTACACTATTTAAGGAAGGAGGTTATTACATGTAAAACTAGTTTATGGATCACAGTGTGATACTGTTAGACCACTGTCAACCATCTTGTATATTCAATTAGATAACGAGAACCCTACCACGTTTACTCCATGGGGATATTTCTGTGAGGTGCTGTATGTGGGGAAATTCATTCAACCATATCTAATGAACAAGTGGAGAATCATAGTTAACCTGAGTTGTATACAAGAGGATTCGAAAGTATAGAATTTGTATTATTTATTTGAAAATGGGGAATATCATATGGAAATAAGGACCATGCATAGATAGAATATTGGAGTTCCACAGTTCAAAATAGGATTTTTATGGTGAAGTTTTAGTGTGTGAGGGATTTTGGGGGTCCTAATTTATTGAGAAATATGTGTTGGTGTTATATTTATGTTCCAAACCA
Source organism: Viscum album (assembly GCA_963277665.1). Taxonomy (NCBI): domain Eukaryota; kingdom Viridiplantae; phylum Streptophyta; class Magnoliopsida; order Santalales; family Viscaceae; genus Viscum; species Viscum album. Next base: position 218,654,984 of record OY728137.1, on the reverse strand, counting down.
TACCGAATATAGTTTAACACTTTTGGGGGTAATTGATTGTCCAATTTAAAGTATTAGTAATTATATAATTTTTGAAATATGTTTATTATAAAATAGAAATAAGTTTTATTTTAATGAAATATATTTGTATCATGATAAATTACAACCAGACTCATGTATTTTGTTGACAAACATAATGGAATCAATGAAGGACACCATACCACCCTGAGGGGGGGGGGTGATTCATGGTGTCACATTTTTCTCATAAACTGATTGATCTTGTTCCCATATTGGTAGAAGCATATTTAAACATGTATAATGGATATATGAAGTAATTAAAACATTCACATATAGAAGGACAACACAACACATTTACATGGTTCACCACTAAGGGCTACGTCCAAGGAGCATACACCGACAGGTTTCCAGTCGTACTAAATTCCACTAATCTTAACTAGATATAGATTACAATGGTTTGGGCATAGTAACTCTTTCCCAAGAACAATGAATTTACAAAGTATCAGGGATAGATAATTGCATCCCTCATATCATATCTGTTGACACCCCTGGCTTACTACCTTAGATGATGTCTCACTCAGTTTACCGACATGTTGTTATCTCCAATAAATTCTACTGGATGTCTTTGTATCTATTCAACACGATACACTGCATGTATCAAAGTCCCAAATTGATTATATTTTCATTCCATTCTCTCATTTAGTACAATTTATAAATGCACTAAAACATATTATTCTTTTCATCAAGAATCACATGTTCCTTTGTGATTGTTCATGTAATGAAGATCAACTCACTGGGAATCAATAAAATCATCTTTTTCTTATTTATTATCCATAGATATGCATGAGATTATGCATGTATCATTTAAATGAATCCCTCCCTTTATTTTACTTCTCATTCTTCTTCACATACATTCACCCACAATTGTCTCTTTTTCATTAAATGTATTCACGTAGTCATGCAAGCATGCTCCATATTCTAATTCTACTTCCTTCATAAAGGCACACACATGATACCATGAATTTATTCAATGAATAAGTGCATAAATTTACATACATTATTTTTTCTTCATCACTAATCTTATTCATATGTACACACACTATTTTGCCTGAGTTCATGCATATAGATTCATGTTCAACATGCATATGTTCCTCTCTATTTGTGAACACCAAAAAAGATGAGATCCCATTGTATACACACTATCATATTTTAGGTTTCTTTTCTTTCATTGGATTCAATTGGTTTTGATATTTTTTGGTTTCAAATGTGCTCATCTTTGAAACCAAATGAGTGTAGTTTATTGTCTACTGGATCTCTATCCAGAAATATTTAAGAATGGTTCACGACTCATTTTCATACGAAGGATGTGTGGTTCTTCTATGCACCAAGAGTGTGGAACTCCATCATATACCAAGTGGTATGTGATTCTATTCAGTGGTGTGTGATTATTTATTGTGGAACTAGTAGGTACATCGTTCAAATTAAAAAAACAAGCGGGTCATGTTTCTCCACTTCACCGGATTAGAGATGGTTCGCAGGACATTGCTTCGCTGAACCATAACGGTATGCAGTACCACATCCTCATGAACATAAAATGGTTCGTGGGAACATTCATTACAAACTAAAATGGTACACATATCTTCTCTTCATGAACCTAGAGTGGTTCATGGTTCTGTGTTGTACCTTCACAAAATAAAACACAGAGAGTCTATGTTTTCCAAGAACCATAGTGCTCGAAATCTTGAGAGTAGGAGACTTTTCTCGGATTGGTGGTTCTCTTTTTATAAAAAGAGATAAAATATTTTCTTTATTCAAATTCCTTGAGATATGGCATGAAAATTTTGGTTTTAAAATCTTCAAACCATGGGTATGAGATACGGTGATATTCTTAGTTGTTTCCTTTTCATGAACATGAACTTCTCCTTTCACATGAAAACAACACGTGCATGAATTCAAGATTGCATGAAACTCTTGATCACTAACACCTGAGATCCTATGATGTGGCCTCAATTATTTTCTTGGTTTATCCACGTTCCAACACGATTATTTCTTTGAATTCATGAAAATTAAATTTCATGCATGATATTGTGGTTTCCCTATGACCATAATACAGTGGTTTCAATCGTCAACTATGGGTGGATGGTTGATCAGGGAGGTACAACAACAACTTTGCCTATATCACCACTATTTTGAGGTATGCAGCCTTTTTTTTTTGTGTTTAATTTTTCTTGGGATGATTTGGGAAGACGTTGGTAGTTTTGTTATGGTTTTGAATATGTTTTTCGGACTTTTTAAGGCTGCATGGTTTGAGAACAGTAAGGGGAAACCATGAGGATGAACCATGCGAGCAGTGGGGTACACACAGTTTGCCCATGGTTTTCCTAAGCATGTGGGGGGGGGCATGTGAGGTTCCCCTTCGAGGTAGCATCATTCACCCGGCTAGCACATAGTTTTTTCTAATCATGTGAGATAACTGTGTGATCCTAAAAAATAGGGTTTTCATATATGAGTTTCGTCAGGATTTCCCTAAAAATACCCAAACTCTCTCCCACTCGAGCCCCACTCAGGATTTTAGTTTACAATGGTTTAAGGGGACCTCCAACTCATTTTGGAGGCGATTCAAAGGGGTTTCATGGTGGTTTGAAGGTGGTATCTCCTGGGTAAGCCTTCCCTATTGGTTTCTCTTTGGTTCTCTCTAGATATAATCTTCCCTATCTCTCAGTTTTTAATATCTACATCTGTTTTATTTAGATATGGGGTTTTGGTTGTATCAAGTATTGATTTTAGGGATTGTTGATGGTAGGGAAGGAGATATTTAGTGGTTTTTGTGGAGTGTTTTTCTAGATTTTTGGTGTGGTTACTTGTGGGTCGATTTCACCGGATCCCTAAAGATAGGTGGATTTTCTCTCCACTCCACTTTGTTAGAATGAGAAGGCATGTTCTAATTAATTTGGTTTTCTTGAATTAACTGGTGATTTTGATCTGTCAAATTGGTTAGAAATCCATTTCGAATTGTTTTGGGGATTTTTCAGAAAAATGGGTTTCACAGTGAAATGTTCTTATTGTTGGATATTCAAATGTTGGTTTTAAAATCACTGAATTAGGTTTTTTAATGTAAATGGTTTGAGAGAATTGTTTTTCATAAAAAGAGTTGCTTCATTTAAATGTGATATGACATGGATGATGCTTCAAGTTATTGTTTTATTATGAAATTGTTATTGGCATGTTGTTGTGGCCTTGGTGTGTTATGGGTGTGGTTATTGGCTTGTGCATGTTATGCTTGTGATTTGAATAATGTGAAGTGAGAGGGGAGTACCACTATAAAAAGGGGATGAAGAGTGGATGGAAGGGCCGCCATCAAGTATAGGTGGGCAGGAAGTACCACTTGACATAGAAAGTAGTAAATATGATTGGATGAGATGTTCCATGATGACTATTTCCTTGTGGCGTGTTTCTATGAAAGATGGAAATTTTTGTGCTAATATGAAAGGGTGAAATGGATTATGGAATGGTTCGAGTATTGCCATCCTTTGGCGCCTTGGGAATGTTGCTTAAGGATGAGTAGCATTCCTCCATACTCTCAAGTCCATGGGATGGTGTGGGATGTTACAAGTGGTATCCGTTAGTTCATCCCTGGATTTCATGTGAAAATAGATATTTGGTCTCCTGATGCGGATTGTTGGTCTGGGTGATGAAATTAATTATTGGTCTATTCCTTAAGTCAGGATAGTAGCAATTCATAAGAATGTCGGAACATGGAATTTATATCATAAAAGGACATAGGTCACCCTTTTATGTGGAACTTCATGTTACTGGGGAGTTGGGTACATAAGTGATTTGGAGACACTTATAGGTAGTGGAAATCTCATTGTCATGGGTGTAGCCAATGAGATGAGCGTGACAAGCATGATATAAATGACTTCTTACTAGGATTACTATTTCATTAGGGTATAATGATTTATGTTCTAATATGTATGGGTGGATTTTGAAAAACCAAAACTAGGTTTCCAAACGGAAGGATTTGAATGATAGAAACATATGGTATTTTGAAAATGGGTTAATTTTCAAAACATTGAGGATTCTTTAGAATAGTGAAACATGTGAAATGTAATCTTGTGGATAGCCTAGTTGTGATAGTTTCACTTTATTGAATTTGAAAAATGTATACCTATTATACTAAGGGAGTGGGACTTATGGTTGTTTTGGTATTGATATAAATGACACTAGGTAGGAGTTGTAGAGACCAACTAGAGGAAAATTCTGAAAATGTGGTTTCACCTAAGCCTCAGGTGAACCAACAACTAGTGGAGAGTATAGTGAAATCCTTCCAAGTTGTGGAAAGTGGGAATAAATTTGATGAAATAAAACATGTGGATCATGGGGTTTAGATTCAAATGCATAATCAACCCATGTTTTGGGGTGATTCGGAGTCATAAAGGGTTGAAGCGTCCCTGGCAAGAATTAATAGTATATTTGACTTCTTGGGAAAATAGGCACAATTGAAAGTGAAGTTATACACATACATGTTGCAGTATCTTTCTCTTTAGTGGTGGGTGCTAGTATTATAATCTGGGATGGACCAAGGTGTCACATGGGAGGGTTTTAAGGAGTTTTTTAACAAACAATTCTAACCTCATATGTTTAGAAATCAGTGCACAACAAATATATTCAATATGAAGAAAGGGAACATTATGGTAACAAAATATGTGCTAATTTTATGAACTTAGTGTGATTTTCACCTAAGTTGGAAGGTAGTACATCAATGAAGGAACAAATTATTGAATCTAGGATGAAACATGAAATTTTTTCCAAGACAGAGGTTCTGTTTATAAATGATTACACAAAAATGGTGAATAGGGATATAGTGGATGAGCAGGATCTTTTAGAGGATACTGTCAGGGAAGGTATGTTAGTACCCATAGAGAGTAGTGGGAACTCAAATATGGGTTCAAGAAAAAGAGGGAAAATTACTTAAATGGTGGGAGTATGACTCAAAATCCAACGACAGGATTAGTGATACCTCCTCCAAAGACTCAGAGTAAGATAAGATATTTTCAGTGTGGCACTACGGGGCACCAGAAGAGGGATTTCATAAAACAACCTCATTCATGTCATAATTGTAATCATATGGAGAATCTTCACAATTATAGTTAGAATGCTCTAAGGTTGGGTGTTCTTGACACTCCTTAGGGGTCATAGGGGGTTTATGCCTTGATGGGATGGGGACACCAGTATACCCCTCATCAGCAGAGCAATGTGGGTTTTGCTGATTCGCAAAATACCACAATGCCTTAGTAGGGTAATATAGAGCATAGTTTGTCAAGAAATAAGTTTTTTAGAGTTGAATAGATGGTGATGGATGATTAGTTTGGACCATCCACAGTGCGAGGTATGGTTCTTGTAAATTCCACATAGAATGAATATTTGATTCATATGGGTGATTTTAAGTCTTTTATTTCTTCCCATATCGTTAATTTGTTGGGTTTGTAGGTGGAAATGATACCATAAGTTTTGAAACAACAAACTCCTCTTGGTCAAATAGATTGTCGAGCCTTCTTATGTAGAGCATGGTGCTTAGTGGTGGAGGGCACCAAATTAATGGTGGATTTGTCAGTTTTTGAGCTGGATTATTATTATATAATTCTAGGAATGGGTTGGTTGGTGAGGTTTAAGGCCCATATCGATTTCTATACGTGAACAGTTAGTTTTACAATAGAGTATGGAATTGAACATTTCATTAGAGGGGGGAAGAAGGAAAAAATGGGTGCAAGAGATTTTCTGGCACCGGTTGTCAGCACGATCTCATATCAGTTAGTGGATTTGTTGTTAGCATCAGTGGAAGGTGTTTAGAAAAGTGTTCTTATGGAAGTTGTGGATTAGTTTATTAATGTATTTCCCAAATAATTATCAGGTTTTCCACCTGTGAGAGAAGTGGAGTTTACGATTGATCTTTTTTTGGGTACCAATCTTATACCACTTCCATCTTACCGTATGGAACTAGAAGAATTATGGGAATTAAAAGTGTACTTTGAGTAGTTAGAGAACAAAGGTTTCATCCAGCCTAGCACGTCTCTATGGGAAGTGCCTATTTTTATTGTTAAAAATAAGGATGGAACTCTACAGCTCTATGTAGAATATCTTAAAATTAATCCGGTTATAATAAAGAACTGATATCCATTTCCATGAAGTGATTATTTTTTTGACTAGTTGATGAGAGTTCAATGGTTTTACAACACTGAATTTAGGTTATGGTATCATCTATTGTTGGAAAGGAAGGATGATATTCCCAAAACATCTTTCTGAAGTAGATATAGACATTACGAGCATGTGGTTATGCCCTTTGGTCTAAAGAATGCACCATCAATGTTCATTGAATTGATGAATCAAATATTTTAGAGATATATGGATTCTTTTGTAGTGGTATTTTTGATGATATACTGGTGTATTTGAGGGTAGGGTAGAGCATGAGAAATACTTAGTGACATTGATGTAGACCTTGAGGGATCATCGGTTGTACGCCATGTTTTCAAAGTGTGACTTTTGGATACAAGAGGTTCATTTCCTTTTCTATGTTATTTCTTGGATAGGTGTTTCAGTTGATCCTGAAATGATAGAGGTGGTTATCTACTGGCAACATCCAAAAAATATTTTTGAGATATAGAGCCTCCTTAGTCTAGATAACTATTATCAACATTTTATTCATGATTTCTCACAATTTTCATAAGTAATGACATATTTGACAAGGAAGAATATCCCATTTTAATGGGTTGAGAAGTTTTAGAAATTCTTTGAAGAGCTAAAGGGTCTCCTTAGATTAGCACTAATCTTTCTTTTTTTGTGAACCAAGGAAAGGGTACGTGATGTATTGTGATGCATCAGGATCAGTGTTGGGGTGTGTTCTCATGAAAGGGGGTCATTTGATTGCATATGGATCATGGAAGATGAGGTTTCATGAGAATAAATACTCAACACATGATTTGGAGTTGGTAGTAGTGGTTCATGATTAAAAAATGTGGAATCATTATCTATTTGGTGAGAAATTCATAGTGTTTACCGATCATAAGATCATAAAAAATATTTTCTCATAGAGACAATTGAATTTGAGGTAAAGGAGATGGATGGAATATCTCTATATGTTTGATTTTGATTTAATTTACACACCAGGTAAGGGAAATTCGGTGGCAGTTTCATTAAGTAGAAAATCATCGGCTGGGGTGGTGAAACAAGAATCTGATCAGGGGTAGATGATGTCGTTCATAACCGAAATGCTATTGGAATGTGAGGAATGGGGTGATAGAGCAGTCATCTTTCCAGTTTTGTTGATTTCAGAATGGTTGATTTTGTTAAAGAGGATCATGAATATTATTACAGGTGTTTGGTGATGAGGTTGAAAATAAATGATGGGGAGACCATTGAGAGTTGGGAACTAAATTGAAATTTAGTCTTGGTTTTTCAGAATCATATGTTGGTTCCAATGGATTGTTAGGAAAAACTTCTTAGGGATTATCATCATTCAAGGTGGGATGTTCATCCTAGAATTCAGAAAATGTATAAGGAATTGAGAGCACAATTTTCATGGTATGGTATAAAAAGGGATGTGGCGGAGTTTGTCTCGAGATGCTTGACCTGTCAGAAAGTCAAGGAATAAAATAAGAAACCAGATATCTTGTTGTATTATTTACATATATCAATGTATAAATGAAAGAAAATAGTGCTGGATTATGTGACAGGTCTCCCATGAACATTCAAGAAACACAATGTTATATGGGTGATTGTGGATCGAATCACAAAGTTAGCCCATTTCATTCTGATTCATGAATCTCGTATGGTGGAAGATCTATCCAAAATATATATATCCAGGAAGTGTTAAAGAGGCATGGTGTTCTAGTTTCAATTGTATCAGATAGTAATCCTAGGTTCAAATCTCATTTTTGGAAATCCATGCAGCAAGCCCTTGGGAGACAGTTGATGATTACCATGACGTATCATCCTTATAATGATGTCCAATCTGATAGGATGATACAAACATTAGAGGATATTATAAGGGCTTGTGTTATGTGATTTTATGGTTCATTGGACGATCGCATACCATTGGTGGAGTTCTCTTATAATAATAGTTATTAGGAATCAATACGTATGGCTCTATTTGAGGCATTGTATGGGTGTTTGTTTCGTTTTCTACTATGTTGGGTGGAAATGGGTGAGACATAAATGATTGGACCAAGCCGGGTCCAAATAAACTATAGATAAGATCATGTTGATATGGAAGAGGATGGAGACAACTCAAATTTGTCATAAATCATATGCGGACCATCTTCGATGATTGTTGTCATTTGAGGTGGGTGATCATGTGTTTTCGAGAATATCTCTATGGTTGGGACATCGTCGGTTTGGAAATCAGGGTACAATATCTCCAAGGTATATTGAGGATTTTGAGATACATGTGTGTATTGGAGAGGTGGATTATCATTGGATTTTACACCATAGTTTAGTGTGGTGCAAAATGTGTTTCATGTGTCGTAGTTGAAGAAGTATCAGCTGGATCATGACCATTTGATTTGTTGGGATCATATTGATCTAGAACCAGATTCTTCCTTGGTGCATGTGCCCGTGAAGATTGTGGATAGGCAGGAGAATGTCTTTTGTGGTAAATTCATCGGTTTAGTTTGGGTATTGTGGATGCATTTTCATATTTATGTGGGGACATGGGAGAGGGATAAAGATATTGAGAACCTATGGCCTAAGCTCTTTTGGCAAATGGATGGTTCTCCACTTTACAATGATGTAAATTCAAATGGTGGGAATAATTTAGCACCCTTGGTTTGAGGTATGTAGCCTTTTTATGCATTTTTGAGAATTTAAAGTGCTTTGGATGAGTTTGGAAGTGGTTGGAACAGTTTGGTATGGGTTTGAATATGTTTGGAGGCCTTTTTAAGGCTCCACATTTTGAGCACAGTTATGGGAAGTTGTGTAAGATGAACCTTAAAAGCAGTGGGGTACACAAGGTTTGCGCATGGTTTTCTTAACCATCAATGGTGGGATGTGCAAGGTTCCCCTTTGTGGATACAACAGGTGCATAGTTAGGGCATAGTTTGTCTAACAGTGCGAGCTAACCTTGCATTCCTTTAAAAATAGGGTTTTAAAATCTGGGATTAGACGTGATTTCCCTAAAAACACCCAAACTCTCTCCCACTCGAGCCCCACTCATTATTTTCAGTTATCAAGGGTTTTATGGGATCTCCCACTCATTTTGTAGGATATTCGAAGGGGTTTCAAGGTGGTTTGAAGGTGGTTTATCTTGGGTAGGTTTTCTCTCTTGGTTTCTCTTTGGTTTTCTCTAGATTCACTCTTCCCTCTCTCTCATTTTTCTAGATCTAAATCTATTGAGTATAGATCTTGGGTTTTGGTTTCATAGTGTGTTTATTTTAGGTCATTTTGATGGTAGGAAAGGAGATCTAGAGTGGTTTTGGGGGATTGTTTGTCCTGATTTGTGGTTCGGTTCCTTGTGGATCAATTTTTCCAGAGCCCTAAAGGTAAGTGGCTTCTCTCTCGACTCCAATTTGTTAGAATGATAAAGCTTGTTCCAATTAATTGGATTTTATTGAATTAATTGGTGATTTTGATGTTCAAAATTGATTATAAATTTCTTTGGTAAATTTTTGGGGATTTTTGGGGGAAAAGGGGGTTTGCGGTGAAATGTTCTTATTGTTGGATTTTTAAAAGTTTGATTTTAAAATTGGTAACATGGTTTGTTTTATAGAAATGGTTTGAGAAAATGCTTTTCAATATAAATGGGTTGATTTATTGAAATTTGTTATGACATGGATTTTGATTCAAGGGTTTGTTTGATTATGAAATAGTTATGAGCATGTTGTCATGGACTTGGTGTGTTATGGGATTGGTTATTATCTTGTGCATGTTATTCTTGTGATTAGAATGACGTGAAGTGGGTGGGGAGTACCACAATAAAAATAGGATACAGAGTGGATGCAAGAGAAACCATCAAGTATTGGTGGGAGAGAAGTACCACTTAATTTGGAATGTAGTAAATGTGTTTGGAAGGGATGTTAGACTACATTTGTTGCCTTGTTGTGTGTTTCTATGCAAGATGAAAACTATTGTTCTAATTTGAATAGGTGAAATGGATAATGGCATGGTTTTTTGGATCTCCCTTGGGTTTCATGGTTTGGTTAAGGTGGGTTGGTAAGGGTATGTTTTCCTTATTGGTAATTGTTGAACTAATAAATTTTTTACATAAACTATTTTATATAAATATGCTAATGGTTCTATACTTGAGGCATGTGTAAGGAAGTCATTTGAGAAAATACCACTGAGTATTTTTACTCACCCCCTACATTGGTACTTTGGTGCTTTTGTAGATGTTGTATTCCAGGAAATAGGTAAGGGAAAGCGTCTCATTTTTCTAGCAATTGGACAAGATACTTTGGTGATGGTGTGGTTCTGGGAGCACGGAGCTTAGTATGGAGCTATGGATGGTGTCTTAGTTCCTTGGGCTCTTATTGTGTAGTCTTCCTCTTGGTAAATTGATTTTGGGTTTGGTTGCATTGGTTTTTGGAAATTGTTATGGGATAGTTTGGTTGTATTTTGGGTAATGTATGGGTATGGTTGCTTATTGAAATGTATCATATAGTTTTTTTAGATAATGCCTTATTTGGTTGATTGTCCAATTTAAAGGGATAATCGTTCCCCAATTAATATTGAAGCCCTTGACATTTATTTCCAACCTTATGCACCATGGGAATGTCGCATAAGGATGAGTAGCATTCCTCATCCATCTCAAGACAATGGGATGGGGTGGGATGTTACATCAGAAGACTATGGAATTGGGATCCCTTCAAGGATTTGAAGGATAAAGATGATGGAACATTCTCCCCTTGGTCGTTAGATCAACTTAGATCATGCACGAATGATGACGAGTAGATCACATGGCGTGCGTTGACACGGGCAACCAATATCATCACCAGGATAAGATGAATGACTGAGATATGTTTTTTTCATTAAAATATTTGTCCCACATAGAAACTTAAGAATGAAGATTCTCTGCTTAAGTAGCAATCCATCCCTATATTCGCTCTGAATTCTCCTCCCCTCTCCACGGTACTACCCCGTACCATGTTCTATGGGCGCGCTTTGTGCCCATCCTATGCATCCTTGCCTCTATGCCTCCTTGCACAGTGGATCTCACTCTGCGTCCACTACACCTCTCTCGGGCTGGCTCTACCTAACTTCCCCATGTGCGTGGTTGACTTATGTGGTCCTGCATGTTCCTCGGGTTGAGGCTCGGTAGGTAGTTCATGGGCTGGCCCCTCTTTTTTTAAACTATAACATAAAAATTGTTAATATAAGTGTTAATAGGAAAAAAAATCATGGGAACCTATTATTCCAATGTTCATGCATATCCACCTCTATAACATCATGCCTCTTCTACAACTCTCTTTTTATTTCATATTCTTCATTTTAAGTAGGGGCGTTCCTTTATTCTTGTTGAACACCATTATTATTCACTAACACCCATTGACAAAAAATACATTATTATACAAAAAGTGGTCCCAAAACATAGTAATATGTATTTTTTGTCACCATGATGTCAGTAGTGAATGATGATATGATATAAATAATATTATCCATAAATAATAAAAATATCTGAAAGAAATTTATTGAAGCTCTAGAGAGGAGATAAAATTTCTCACATGGATGAGTCAATTATACCTTTAGGGTGGGGTCCCATCATTGTTTATAGCATATTGGTTTATATACATGGTTTAAAAAAAGATATAGTATTATTATAATTTACATTGTATTTCATAGAATATTTTTTTCAAGAGATTGATTTAAAAATTCCATTATGAAAACAAATTTTAATCAATGGACATTTGAGAAGATATTGGATGTGGATAATGTAATAATAATAATAATAATTATTCTCCATTAGCTAATATGAAGATATCAATGAATTCTAAAATTTGAAAGGATTTAGTTTTAACATTTTTAATGAAAAAATGATCACCAATTTATCCTGATACCCCAAATATCCTTTTACAACACCCAAACCAAACCCCTTAGATTAGAAAGATAGTCAGCAATGAAATTTATTTTCCAATTAAATTTAAGACCCCAAAAGAATCGATTTTATTACAATAAGGGAGGTAGTCTTCCCATTTTGAGAAAGTAATCTATGAGGGAGAGGAAGTCTAATGTATGATGATGTTTAAAATGTTGTTCAGATATAAGTCAAGAAAAATCATCTTATAAATTTTTAATCTATCAATATGAATTTCCATAATCACTACCTCCATATTCTCTACTTAAGAAACTAAAATCCCTCAATCCTTTTAAATTGAATAAAAACACCTATTTGAGTCTCAATTAAAATAAATCCACATTCGGATGGATTTGGGATACCTTTTTTAACACCATCCATGTAAATTTTTATGTAACCTATAATATAAGGTTTCAAAACACCTATTATAAAACCATTACAATCCTTGAAATAAAAAAAATAATACAACATCAATCATAAAAAATAAATAATTTCATAGTTCTTACAACACAAAAAATATTCATAGAAGTAACCATTTTTGAGTATAAGAGGATGTTTCTCATAACCATGTTAATATTCAATACATTCCCATAATGCTTAATAACACTAATGTTTTGAAAAATGATGTACCCTACCTTTTACACAATATCAACTAGTATAATTTTATTGACAACAAATTCCTCATAATAATTATAGTGTGTAAACAATTCCGTTTTTTTTTTGTTTTTTTTTAATTCTATATATTTAAATGAGCTTTGAAATGATATAATAGATTGAAATAACATAAGGATAGTGAATGAATCTGTGATAAATGGATTCTCCTTATGTGTCACTTACACTGCTTCTTGATCATAGATATATGAAAATATTCTTATACAGGTCATCAGTGATGAGACATCAAATGGATTTCATCCACTATAAAAATTACCAATAGGATGATATAAATTTCTTCCAAAACGATAATGAAAAGATGAAAATATTAATAGGTATTCAAACATATTGGACTTAATATTTATTACAGGTTAGTTCTCAATGTTTACCAAATTTCCCAATCAAATTTTCATTTATAGGTTTTCAAAAAAAATATATAACTGAACCCCAAGAATATGATGGAATATAGCCAAGGATCATATTTATTTTCTCTTGAATGAATATATAATGTAATTTTTCTGTTTATAAACATGATTAGAAAAAGGAGTACAAAACCATTTATCCATCTAGAATAAAATTTTATATTTAAGGAATTGAAACCACATATATTACTTTATCACACAAGAATAATCTTTCTGATTATAAGGATAAATAGTGGAAAATATAGTAAAATTTACCAAGTGAAATCCTAGTATATAATTTGATCATAAAGAAATGATTATGACAAGTATACCTAATGATCCTCTAGATGTAATGAAATTGAAGATCCTCGTAAAATATAAATGAGTTCATCACCCCCATCCATCACTCCTTCTGTGATTTATGTACCTCTTCCAACTCACTGTGAGAGAATTCATCATAAATGTTCATAAAAAACAAGTTAAATTTATAAATAATTTATTATTATATTTAATAAAATAGAAAATATACTTTTAAAACATAATTTTATTAACATTATTTGGAAATTATAGGCCATTCACAAGAGATATCCTTCTAATAAGGGAGAGGGATTTCCCTTTCCATGATCATTTTGATCAATAATTTGATCAAAAATTGGTTTAAAATGAAAAAATATTTTCTTTACATAGTAAATAATGATTCCTAAGTTAGATAAATGAATTGAAACATTCATAATACCTATTTTTACTCTATCCATAACCCCATGTTATGGTTGAAGTTATAGCTGAATATAATTTATGATTTATTCCAACTAATGTGCAGACTGTAAATACTACCACAGTTCTCAAGCACAGAATTAATTGATCTAATATTCTTATTTTACCCTTGAAGATAAATAATGATATCAAATGAATAAAATAGGTGATATAGATCCCTTACAACAAGGGAATCTTGAATATTTCTGAGAGATCTATTTTACACAAAATGGAGAATACTTCTTCTTTTGTAATTAATTGAAATAATAAAGAGGATAAATGGAAAGGGGTTACCATTCCATGTATGCATTAGAAAGGTATGTAAACATCAGGCTTTCCATTAATCCAAATAGATAATCTAATATATTTTATTAATGCTAGGAAAATATATGAAAATAATTCACTATTGTCAATCCTTTAAAATATTCCAATCCTAAATTCACAATTTATGGAAACAAGGGAGTCCAAACATCGATCTTGGGAGAAATTAAATAGTACCTTATAGTATTTCACATCATATTAATAAATTAAAATGTTTATATTAAATATTATTTAATATTCTTACATTATAAGAAATCCAAATTTGATAGGAGGGAGAAAAATTCACCCAAATATTGGGGAGTATGTTAGAAATAATTTTACCCATAATTTTATGAATTGTGTTAGATAGTGAACCATTTTTACAAGTACTATGATTTTTAGTAAAAATAGTTATATGAATGATGCAAAAAATTGAGAGTTTATCCCCCTAATTCATCCATTTACTTTTGAAATTACCCTTAAGAATAGCCTCTTTCTGGGAGACCTTCTGATTGAGAATTGATAAAATAGTCACCTCCCTATTAAAATATTTTATTTAAATGTTATTTTTTAAAAAATTATTATACTTTATATATCCTTATCTATTTACCTATTATCCTTATATATAATAGATAAATTTTTATTCCTCAGTAACCTCAATATAATTTTAAGCTAATTGAGTTTGGTTAGGAAATAATAACAATAATTAGATAATTGAGAGTAATCTAAAACCTCCCTAACTATACCCATTTATTATGAGATTTTTACCTAGTAAATTATTTAATATAAAGGGAAAAGTTCACTTATCCTTCTTTTTCAATTTTTTTGTCATGATGGGATAATGATCAGAGTTATTTCACAAAAGTGTCCATGACTAAATTTCTTCCCACAATGGTAATGCATGTAAATTAACAATTTTGAGATCATGTTTACTATCCACAAACCCATCCACATCCATCCTATACTATGAGAATAGTTCTCTTAGATTTGATAACTCCACCAATTAATTACTTTCAATTAATTATTTAACTCCCTACTAGAAATGTTGTGAGTTTTTCCCCATTTTCTCTTATGATCCAAAAACTAATTATAATTAGATAGCAATAACCCATAGACTCTGAATATGTGTCTTGAGGTTTCTTACCTCGTACCATAAGGATTACACTCATGACTTTTGTAATGTTTGTAACTAATGGATCAAACGAATCTATTTAAATTCATGGTAATCATAGTAGTTATCATTTTCTAATAATTATGGATCTGTGAGAATCTTTAAACTTTCTTGAAAACAAAAAGTCATATAATTTCAATAGTTTAATTGTAATGATTAATCCCAATAGTATTATACCAAAATATTTTAAATCTATGTTTTTATAAAGGTTAAATTTATCCATTTGTATATCGATAACTATCATGATCATTAGATGATTTAGAATAAACATTTTTATGGTATTAGTGGAGGGAAAATGACCATATCCTCTATAATTGAAATAATGAATACTTATTTATTATATTTCATAAGTTTTTCACACTTTATATTTAGTTTGTTCATATTTTAGTTTCTTTCATTCATAGTATTACCATTATTTTTATCTTTTGGAGAGAGAATATGTAATAATGATCCACATTATCCTTTTTGGATATCACATCCTTTGAGAACAAACACATTTACCTCTATTTTTAGGGATGGTTGTTTGGAAACCAGAAACACTTCCCCTTGATTTGGTGAATCATACACTAGGTAAAATTGTAGGTAATTCCCCTCAGGGTCCATTAAACATTATAATATTTTGTTATTGCACCCTGAGAGAACACTAAAATTTTGAATTAGCCCGATCTGGGTACAAAGTCCTTGATCCTTTTACATTTTGAGAATACTCATGTCTATCCTTATGGGTTAGATCCATAAATAGGTCCTCAATTCCAATAACCATAGAATTATCTTTAGGATCTTCTAATAAATTTACCCATCTTCATCAACCAAACACAACATCTTAATATGGATTGATTCATCGCATGAAATGAAATTTATTTTTTTCATGATGGTCGGATAAAAGAAAACAGAGAAAAATATAATTCCATATTAACCTTATCATTTAAAATTAACATCATAATAGGGGGTTAACTAATATATTGGTGAACCTCCTTATCATTTTCATTGTATCCCTCGGGAATGGAACCCACATACGCCTTTTACATGTCCTAGTCCTATGTGTATTTAACACATGTTTCACTATATTTGATAGGTTCATTATTCTTCACCTGTAGCCTTTGTACATTTTAGAATCATGACATTTCATGGCCCATAATTTATCACATGAAACATATAGTTGTGATATATTCATATATAAATTCTACTTCTATAGTAATATTTTCAATAAAAATGATGGAATTATTTTTTCTATGCATTATGAGATAAACACCATCTATCTCATTTTTATAATATAAAATATTACGATCAATATAATTCTCTTTAAATTTAAGTGAGGGATTATGTATGATAAAATTTCATTCAAAATATCGGTGTGTTATAAGGAATAACCGAGATTATAAATCCTAACACTTATATAAGAATTTGTATGATTCATATTATTTGGACTATTTTTTTTCAGGATGAAATCCTAATAACATATTCATCCTGATTATAGAAGCAAGACGCCCAATAAATGGATCTCTAAAATCTATATTCCAATGAAATTTAGAAATATACAGTACTAATTGGAGTGTTTTCTATTATTAAAATCCTTAGATAAAAACAAGTTTCATTTTATTGTCATCAACCCTAAATAGATGTTCATCCTTTTCCAATGTGAGGAATTTTATGAGAGAAAACATTAAAATATCAAGTCTATCTTTTACATCGTATTGATTAATAGTGATATATAATCTCCCATCGATTTTTTTGAAACTCTTGACTTAAATGACTAAATTATAGAATAAGTTCCACAATTATTTGATCTAATTGAAAAAACATTCAGGAAGGTTACATAATTAATATTTTTTATTTTTACCTAAAATTATTTATTATAGATATAAAATAGTTCCTTAAGAGAGTGATTGAACTACATTATGGAAACATTATAAAAATTTGGGTTCAAACGATCAAATATTTGAAGAAATCAAAACTCAATTGGGGATCACTCTATGGGAATCCATTTAAACCAAAATGTAAAATTTTAATGTAATTGAGATTTTTATAGAAATAAAATAATTAATGAATAAGGTAATATAAAAACATTAATTTACTAGATGACATTAATTAATAATGTTTTATTCTTAAAATGTTTCACTAATTACAGAATTCAGATGAATTGATTGGGTCATATAAAAATAATTTATTTTTTATCATAGAAAGAATTAAAATTTATTTGGATGATAAATTTTGGAATAAATATTAGATTAAAATGGTAGACAATTTCGTAAACATCATAAGTCAATAATGGAAATAAATTAATGATATGACACTAGTTATGGGGATTACTATTACATTAGAGAAAAAAATTTAAAGAAATTTATACTACTTAGGGAATGTTTTTTAATAAATAAAATACTACAAATAATGGATAGTTGAACCATATGGTTTAAGGTTAAGTTTTTTTATAATAATGGTTTGGGTAGTTGATGGGAGTGGTTGGGTAAATCAATGGATTATATTTGGTTACATTAGGTGATACAAATAAATATGTGATTGATGAATATTTAATCAACATGCATATGATGTGTATGGATGAATTATTAAATTATAACATTTATAGAAATAAAATTATTATTACTAGTGTAAGACTATTATTAAATATGCAATCATTTTGGGTATGTTCAAGAATCCATAGAAAATTAGATAGATAATAATATTGGTTTTATTGTAATGTTACATGATAACTAAATTTTAACTGCTTACCTAAAGTTGAATTATCATTAGAATTCAATGGGATTAATTAGTGGGAATCATATGAGGATTATGTAGATGATATAGTTCATAATATGGGATTAATTTGAGAAAATAAGAGGTTTAATTATTGAGACTGATCTAATTGATTTATGATTTATTAATCTTAAGATGTAATGAAACATGTTACAAGTGAATATAAATGGTGAAAAAATACAATGGTCGACCAAATTCACACAAAACCTCTATATAATGTTATAGTGGGATGATAGTGACTGTACTTCTACTCATAGAAAACTCTCTAGTTAGATAGATGATATTTATTAACGTTATTATCATAAATGGGTATATCTAAAATCAACTATTAGGAGAGAGATATTGATATTAGAAACTCCCCTAATACCCAAATACAAAATCATGATGGATTAGAAGGGAAAATATTAATACTTCCTATGAAATGTCTATTATTAGAATGTGATGGATAATAATTCACCTTTTCAATTATATACCTTCTCTCCAATAACATTGAGATGAAGGTGGAAGATGATACTCTGGGACATCCTGACTTGGATTTCTCACACCAGTGCCCTGAACTGGTTTCCCACATGACCTCAATCATGCCTCCCCATACTCCAGAGGGTACTGACTAGAAACGAGGGTTAAATATTTAATATGGGGATAATATTACATCTTTATCAAAGAAACATAATAGAGAAAATTAAAAAAATAGTCAAATGATATAACCAATAACTATTAAAAACCAATTTTATATGATTAACCAAAATAGAATAGAAGAATAAAAACTAATGTAGTACATATGCCATTCCATATAAGTGTCAAGTAGAAAAATGAAAAAACCAAATAAAAGACATAATGAAAACTCCAAAGTTGGTCCTCATAACATGTTTGGTTCCCTCAATAGTGATCAATCCCAACCCATCCATTTATCACAGGGATCTTGAACATGTCCTTTACTTCAACCATAATGTCTATTTGAGTACGAATATGTATGCCCAAGTATGGTGTGAGTACACATACATAGGACACAACTAATGACATCTAAAACAAAATCCATTCAATAATAGTTTATTTTGTTGTATAAAAAATAAAGTACAATCATGAAAGTAAAGTTTTTGTATATTTAATTATTATTTTTTAACCACATAATTCCCTAGGATCACAATAAAACCAATAAAATGAACACTTGATTCGGCCCATGCCAGGGTCTGAGCTATGTCACAATGACATACATAATTCTTTATAACAAGGGATTTTATTATCCAGTTCATTTCAATTCAGATCATAACCACTTGGAACCAAAGTCAAATTTCAATATAATGGGAATATAATGTCAGTTCTAGTACCAAATTCGTATTTTGAGTATCAGTCATTGTTCCATGCCCGTTGGGTACATGAATCCCCATTCCCCATACCATAAAATAATATTAACATTCACACATTTGGTCCTAGAACGTCAAGTCATGGAAAATAGTGGTTATTTGGAGAATCATTCTGTGTCCAACACACCTTTTCTCAATCAATAACGTATATCACATATATTAAAATGAATATAGTTCATCAACATCGACCCTCTTATCAAAATTCGTCATCATTTAATTCCATTTAAATTATCAATTTAATAACATTTTTTCACATTAATCAGATAGAATCTTATGAAAAATTCACCATTAAACCATTTATCAACATTTAATCAAATAAACCATTATCCCATCATGTATAATCTTACCATCCCTTTATTACCATTTTCAACAAATTACATATCCCATAAAATAACAAATTTCAAATTCCCATCAATTGACCCATCTCATATGTAAATTACCCATCTGTTACATAATCACTTCATTACATTAATTAATTCACCAATTTAAAAATCCAATTCAAGTTTTGATTGAAAAACATGGAAATTTTTATCTCACAATTACATAAACATAATTAAAACAAAGAGCATGTGATTTTAAATTTAAGCCACCTACATCAATATCTTTGGTCAGCATTCTCCAAATAGAATTCTGTAATTTGAAGTAAAACCATTAGGAATATAATGAAGAATGAGATCAACAACCAAAACTGGGATCCATGATCCAACATATTATGATTCATCACAACCTAGATCAAATCTCTTTCCCATGGAAATAAAATATTCCTCATTATCTAGGAATAGAGACAATAGAGGGATAAAAATCTAATAGAGAATATAACATATACTAGGAGAGGTGTGGATCTGTTAATCAAATATTTGATTCATCAATAATAGAGGTTGAATTACCATGGAATCCATCAGGGAGCCTCTAAAAACATATGAAAAAGGTTGTCCATGAGCTAGTATGTTTATGGAAAATAAATGGGGGATTATTGAATTTTATAAATAAAATAAAAGGATTAAAATCCCACAAATAGAGTTTCTATGGTTGGGGTGTATGGTTTTCCAAACATCACACCTCTCATTGTTGTCTCAGGGTTACTATACAGATGGTTCATTGTTTACCAAAATGTGATCTAATTGAGGAATCCAAATCTATATTGAGTTTCACGGTGTTCTTGGATAGGGACCATGGATGGGGAAAATCATTTTTGAACCATGCAACTCCCCAAGACCCTTCAAAATCATCTAAATTTTTCAAAAACGAACCAAAAGCACACCTCAACCAATGAATAACAGAAAAATAATACCTATAAATGAGAATGAGTCATTCCCATAAAATTTTAGGATCTTAAAATCTCATATAATTATAATATATCATCCTCGTGTTGTACTCCCACAAAAATTTGATTTTCCAAGGTAAAAAGATCATTCTACTGAGCCCACATAACTATTAATCTCTCCCATGTTTCCTTTTGATCATGACCATGTTTCCACAATACATGAACTATCTACACAATCATTACTCAGAACTCATTCTCACTAAGATCAACAACATGTATCTGATTCCACTCAAAAGACGCATCAATCTCAAGATCAATATTATCAACATTGATCACATAAGAAGGTTTGGGATGATATATTTGAAGCTAAAACACATAAAAGACATAAATCATATAAATATAATTCTTTAGTAGATCCAATCAATACTCCACTAGAATAAAACAATCCAATGCCTCAAAAGGTCCAACAAACCAAGGCGCCAACATTCCCTATCTCCAAATCCTATAATGACCCAATCATGGAAATACCTGAAGGAAAGAACAATCACACTCTAAAAACTCAAGGGGTCATCGATGCTTGTCAACATATGATTTCTAACTTATATAATTCATATACATAAATTTTAGAATCCACTTAACTTGGTCTAACATCTCTTACATGTGACTCTGTAACGTCCTAGTTCTAGGTGATGCCTAAAGGTTCCCCTTACCAGGTTGGTCACATGGCCTCAAACACATTTCCTAGAACACCAGAGGATGCTGAATAGCAGTGAGTTCCTTTAATGTGATAGTGGAGATACTATTCCCTCATTAGCATAGTAACACATCAGAAATAAATAGATAATAATAGAATAAGTAGTAATAATATCATGCAACAATAAAAAGTATAAAACTGCAAGTAGATAAAAAAATGGAGATCATATATAAATGATTCATGTCACTTATGTTTAGTAAAGTAGCCAAAAAATTCACAATACTGAAATACATTAATAAAAAAGTACAATGGAAAACAAGTAAATAAATCCATAAACATTGTAAGCCTTAGATTAGTCTCATGCTCTCCAACTCCACATCAATCACGTACCTGAAATAGAAGGGTGCATTCCATTATCTATACCTGCAACAATATAATCTGTTTGGACCCAAATGCATGACCTAAATAGGTTGTGAGAAAAATACTAGTAAGCAATCACCCAAATATCTATGCCTAACTTTCAGTGAATATATATGGTAGGCAATATGAAAAATTAATTATTAAACAAGGAAGTATTAAAAATTAAAAAATCCTATAGTTTCAAATAAATTCATTTAAATTTATTAAATAAACAACCAAACAATCACAAGCAACCCTCTAGGAAGTACTCATAATCTAACCCCTCTAGTTCATAATTAACAAAGAATCTCTGAGGAAGAACTCACTGTCAATTCCCCCATGTGGTCTCATAATGGTAACTATAGACACTCTGAGGAAGCACTCAACATCCAATTCCCCATGTGGTCTCGCAACATGGAACCACAGAAACTCTGAGGGAGTACAAAGGTCCATCCCCCCCCTATGGTATCACAATGTAAAAGTATAACAAACACTCTGGGAAATCCCTTAACATCCATTTTACCTATGGTCTAACTACACCCGGTTCTCACAACCCTGCGTAAGTCAATCATGCACAAACGATATCCCACAGCCAAAGTAAAACTTGATATACTACTAGGATAAACAGCTACAAGGCATGGTATATGAATGTTAGATAATATCAATCCATTCTAATAACATCATGCACGAAAAATAGAGCAGCCTAATAGGAAAAACAAGACTGAATAGACAATATTAGTTCAAACATGGGAAAACACATCCATAGAAAGGTAATTAACCACTATTATTAAATAAGATCTCTAACTCAAACTATCAAGGCATAGAAGGCATTAAAGGGTTAATTTACTTAAACATGCAATACCCCAAACTAGGGTATTGGGAAATATTGCACATATAATTAAAAGGAAAACTACAGAAAGGCACAAACCACCTATATTGATGTTGTATTGTAGGTATTGTTGAACCTCAACCAATGAATCGACCTAAAACGTTGTAGATGTAAAAAAAACATCTAAAATGATCATCCAAAGATATATCACGAAAGAGGAGAAATCAATAGAATAGGATATAGAAGAAGGAATAACTCACCGATGTGATTCAAACACAATCAATGGTGTTTGATTCAAAGCACAAACGGTAGTTTGGGGGCTTGAAGATTAATCGTTTCTCTCAGCTGATCTTGGCCGAGTGAAAGACAAAAGAAGAAGTTTTTGACAATTCGACACAACCTCGGTCTGATATAACAAATAAAAGTAAAAAATTCAAGGCATGTTACTAGAGGATACATGATGTGTATATTTCTTTACTGGTCTCCGCTATAGGTAGTCTCTAGGTCACCCCACACGACCGTGTACTTGGCTGTTACATGTCTAGTACACGACTACCCGCGACCACCAGGTACATGGCACGTAATCTTGAGTACACAACGAGTACTCCTAAAATTTCTACACACACCTCTTTTCATAAAAAAAACCCAAATAAATATCCATACCTAAAAAAGTAGATCTTGGTTCTTATAAACTTCCCCCCTTAATGAAATTCTTCCACAAATTTTCCTAGTGAGGTAGTGAAGTAGAAGAAGAAGACTCCTCGAAGAGCTCTGGCCACTTTGACCGTACATTGGGGTCCCTTTCCCAAGTCTTTTCTTGTAGTCGCCCGTGTAGTCATAAAACCCATACCAGAGGAAAAAATCGGCTACAAATAACCTTCATGCTACGATCAACAATCAGGATATGAATATCCTCAAATTATGCATCAACCTCCAAATCAACCTTCTTGGGTTGAAAAGAATGAGACGGTTTGGGGAATTATCACCGCAACTTTGAAACATGGAAGACATTGTGCATATCCCGATACCTTTGAGGTAATTGCAACCGATAGGCAACTTGATCAACTCTCTTAAAAACCTCAAATTTCCTGACGTACCTCGTCGAAATCATTCCCTGTCTCATAATCCTCCTGTTTCCCAACCTCAGTGTGACATGTAGAGAAACCTGGTCTCCGACCACGAACTCCAGAGGTCATCTCCTTCGATCATCATAAGAATTCTGTCGTGACTGTGGAGTATCCATCATTTTACAAATCAACTCTATCTACTATAAGGTCTCCTGGATAGGATGAGGGCCTTGCATAGCTGCCTCCCTACCTCCAGCCAACATAGGGTTGATCAGCATGTCCAACTGTACAAATCCTCATAAGGTTCCATCTGAATAGTTTCTTGAAAACTATTATTGTAGGAAAACTCAACTAGTGGTATGTGTTTCTCCCATGAACCTCCAAAATCTAGGATTCTTTCTCAAAGCATGTGCTCCAGCACCTAAATCGTAGGCTCAGACTGGACACTTGTCTGGGGATGATAAGCTGTAATCAGAATCACCCATGTACCTAAATACCTCTAAAGATCCTTCCAAACCCAAGAAGTAAAACAGGTGAACCTTTCTAAAATAATGGATCACAGAACCCCATGTAAACGTACGACTTCCAGAAAATTAAACCTTCTCATCTCATATACACTATAGGTTTCCTTGATCGATAGGAAGTGTGCATCCTTCTTGAGTTTTTCAATGACAACCCAAACCGCATCACTCCCTCGAGGTGATCTTGTAAAGCCTGTCACGAAATCCATGGCAACATCATTCCACTTCCACTCAAGAATGAGTAACTACTGCAGAAGCCCTGTTGGTTGCTGATGCTCTTCCTTCACCTGCTGAAAGGTGGAACACCTCATGAAAAAACTAGCGACGTCTCTCTTCATGCCTGTCAACCAATACTGCCAGTGTAGATCTCTATACATCTTGGTGACACCAGTATGAGTTTCCCAAAATGAACAATGGAAATCCTACATCATCTCATCTCGTATGTCTGTTGACACCCATACAAAACCATGAAAACACAATATTTCATCTTCGCCTACAGTCCATCCAGGAATAGGGTCCTCTCCTGACAAACTATCCTACATGAATAGGCCTTCAACATTTGATAGCTTAATTATTCACACTTTCTCTATAAGAGTTGTGGTAATAACTATAGAAGAAGGAAACATATGTCCATGTCTATAATAAACCTCTAAATGCATCTCATAGAATAGAGCCATAAGCTTCCACTCACTGCTATCCTTATGAACTGCCTGTATTTGAGTCATTCTGCTCAATGCATAAATCACTGCATTGCCTTTATCAGGCATATAGGTGAGCTTAAAGTCAAAGGAATTAAGGTACTCAACCCATCTTCTCTATCTCAAGTTCAGATCTCACTGAGTGAAGATGTACTTGATACTTTTTTTGTCAGAGAAAACCACAAAATCCTCTCCCAACAGATAATGTCTCCAACAACATAAAACATGAACAACTACAACCAAATTGAGATCATGCATCGGGTAATTCCTCTCATGTGGACTCAAATTCCATGACCCATAAGAAAAAACGCCTCCCCCTGAATAAGTAATGCTCCTATCCCGATACCCAATGCATCATAGTAAACTATATAACTATTTCCTGGAATTTGATAAAACGAGAATCAGTGCTGAAGTCAACCTCCCTTTCATCTCCTGAAAGGATGACTCACAAGAATCTAACCATAGGTACTTATCACCATTCTATGTCAAGCCCATCAGTCGAATTGCTAAGCATGGAAAGATCGGTATGAAACATCTGTAGTAACCTGCCATCCATAGAAAAATTCATACCTCAAAGACATTATTTGGATGCTCCCAGGAAACTACATATCTCACTTCCTCTGGGTCCACTCATACTCTTATCTTTGAGATAAAATAACCCAAGAAGTGAATCTGGTCCATCCAAAAGTGTCATTTTGAAAGAAAATAATATAAATGATACTCCCTCTATGTACTCAAAAATGATCTCAATATGGGTAGCATGGTCATGTCGAGTGTGAGAGTACACCAGGATATCATCCAGAAAAACCACCATTATGGAATCCAATTACGGATGGAACACTCTGTTCATCAGTACTATGAAAACTACAAGTGTGTTCATGAAACCAAATGGCATAACCACATAATCATATAGACCATACCTACTCTGAAAGGCTGCAAGATGTATATCAAATGGTATAACACACAAATGATGATAACTGGATCTCAAGCCTATCATCGAGAACACTCAGGCTCCCCAAAGTTGATCAAAGATACCATAAATCCTTGGCAAGGGATATCAGTTCCAGACCATCAACTAGACCAGCTTTTGATAATTCATATAAAGTATGAGGGTACTGTCTGCCTTCTTTGAAAACAAGATAGGAGAACCCCAAGGAGAAGTACTGGGTTGGATGAAACCACTTTCCCGTAACTCCTCTAACTGCTTCTTAAGCTCCTATAACTTTGGTGTAGCCATCCTATATGGATGAATGGACACCGATGATGCTCCTGGAAAAAGTTCAATAGAAAATTATACCTCTCACTCCAGCGGAAAACATAAAAATTCCTCTAGAAAAACATCCCTAAAATGATCCACCACTAGAGGAAAGTACCTCTTTGATGTTCCCCAATCTTCTTGATACGTACTAGCAATCTGGGTTATAACTCCTCCCAACCCATTATTCTCTATTTACGCTCTTCTCACTTGGACATTCCATTAGCCATTATGTAGAAACCAACCACCATCTAGGGATATGAAACTCACCTTATGATGATAGTAATTGACAACAACCTGAAAGGGACCTGACCTGTCCATTCCTAGAATAACATCATATCCAGTCATCTCTAGGACATTGAGATCCCAACAAAAGTGACACCCACAAACCTCAATAGGGAACTCCTTGCACTGACATACTCTAGTCGTTCTAGTCCCCAAGGGAGTGTCTAGCATCAAGATATCAGCAGAAGTAAAGTCAAAAAGGCCAAGGCTCTCACTAGTGTAAAAAAATGTTTAACACGTCAACATTTTTCACGTTGGTTCTATATAACCAACGTGTGAAACTTGAAAAATTGATTTATCACCCCAGTTATAAAATAAATAACATGATAAATTGTGAGAATCAATTTATCACATAGTTTATTTTATAATAGACATGATAAATCACCGAGATTAGATTTATCACGTCAGTTATAAAATTATTGACGTGATAAATCAAATCTCAGTGATTTATCATATAAGTGATAAAATAACGAATGTGATAAAACACCACTTATCATGTCGTTTATTAAACAACCAAAATTATAAACCTAAAGAAAAATTTATCATGTAAGTTATTGAATAAAGAACATGATAAATCTTTTAAGTGATTAGTCACGCCACATATTCGGTTATTCAGTTTTCTTCGATCATGAGACATGCGACTTCTATCTCTTGCCTGGAAAACCTAGAAATGATTCTTCAAAGTCGTTCCCTCCAACCTTTTTTTCCTGAAATCATTCATCATCTATATTATCACCAGAACCATCTGGTCAACTCACAACACTAAAGTAAGCCTCAGAATCCTTGGTTTCATTTTTTATTTTCTGTGATGACCTAAACTTATGATTTGAGATGTTATTTTTCTATCTTTATTATTTCTATCATAGTATGTGTCATAACATTTTTTATACCATGCTAAATTATATTTTGGTAAAATAAACCATGGAAGTGATATCATGCATGTTTATGATTTTTTTGTGTTCTATCATGTGTGTGTTCATGTACATTCATGTGTGTTGTGGGTTGGGGATGTCCAGGGGGTGGGGGTGTCCAGGGCGTGGGGGGTGTCCAAGTGGGTGGGGGTCTGTCCAAGTGGGTGGGGGTGTCTAGGAGTGTCCAAGGTTGTGGGGGTGGTGTCCAGGGGGTTAGGGGGATGTCCAAGGGGGTAGGGGTGTCTAGGGGTTGGGGGTGGTGTCCAGGGGTTTAGGGGGATTTCCAAGGGGGTAGGGGTGTCTAGGGGGTGGGGGTGGTATCCATGGGGGTTAGGGGTCTGTCTAAGGGGGTCGAGGGTGTCCAGGGGTGTGAGTGTCAAGTGGAGTGGGGGATGCCAGGGGGTGGGGGCTGTCCAAGGGGGTGGGGGTGGTGTCCATGAGGGTGAGGGGGCTTTCCTTGTAGGTAGGGGGTGTCTAGGGGGTGGTGTTGAGGGGGTGAGGGGGTCGTCCTAGGGGTTAGGGGGTGTCCAGGGGGTGGGGGTTGTCTGGGGGGGGTGTTTAGGGGATGGGGAGTTGTCCATGGAGATGGGGGTGTCCAGGAGGTGAGGGGTTTGTCCAAGGGGGTCGGGGGTGTCCAGGGGGTGTCCATGGATGGGGGGATTTTCAAGGGTGTGGTGGTGTCCATGGGGTGTCTAAGGGGGTGGTGGTGGTTTCCAGGGGGTGAGGGAGATTTCCAAGGGGGTAGGGGTGTCTAGAGGGGGTGGGGGTTTTCCTAGGGGGTGGGTGTTTCTAGGGGTGGTGAACATGGGGTGAGGGGGTTTTCCAAGGGGGTGCGGGTGTCCAGGGGGTGGTGTTTAAGGGGGGGAGGGGTATTTTCAAGGGGGTAGGGGTTTCCAGGGGGTAGGGGTGTCCAGGGGGTGGAGGATGTCCATAGGGGTGGGGGTGTCTAGTGGGGTGAGGGGATTTACATGGGGGTGGGGGTGTCCTGGGGTGGGGGGTTGGCTAAGGGGGTAGGGCTTGGACAACATCCACCCCCTGGACACCTCCCCCACCCCCTAGACACCCCACCCCCTTATAAAACCCCCTGGGCACCACCCCCACCCCCCTGGACACCCCTACCCCCTTAGACAACCCCACCCCTGGACACCACCCCCACACCCTTGGACACCCCACCCCCTTGGACAACCCCCCCCCCTAGACACCCCCACCCCTTAGACAACCCCTGTACACCCCCACCCCCTTGAAAAGCCCCCCAGACACCCACACCCTCTAGACATCCCCTACCCCCTTGGATAGCCCCATCACCCCCTGGAGACCACCCCCACCCCCTGGGAAATCCCCTAGACACTGCCAACCCCTTGGATACCCCCTCCTCCATGGACACCCCTCACCCCCATGGAACCCCCACCTAGACAGCCCCCACCCCCTTGACACCCACTGGACTCCCCCACCCCCCTAGACGACCCCCACCCCATGGAAAACCCCCACTCCCGTTGCAATAGATTATATATTAGAGAGTGTATGCCAAGGTTCATGAACCATTGGTATACATATATCACAACGATTTACATGAAAACGTTGGAATAGATTATATGTTAGAGAACATGTATTCCAATAGTTCCTGAAAAGTTGGTATATATATATATCCCAATGTTTTCATTGAAACTGTTGGCATATATTAACTTCAGGCAGTCTATACCAACCATTACTGTAGAACCATTTTTATAGGGATTTTTCAATTTCCATGATGCCAATGGTGTGTGAAACCATTGGGATATTATATCCCAACAGTTTCAGGGGCTATCCCAATGGTTTCAAATCGTTGGGATGGGTGTAATTTTCTGTACTAAATGTATACATATTTTAATATTTATACTTCATATTTCTTGTTTACAGAAGGGTGAATTGGGTATCCAGTTATAGTAGGATGTATTCTTTGTGTGCCTTAAGAAGAAGGTATCCAAGATGAATTTAAAACTGTTATATCTAACTATATTTTCTTTTTAAAATCATTTTCATGCATATCTTTTTCAAATACGCGTATATTTGTTTTATATTTCAAAAAAAAATTACATTCAAATTATGATATTTTTCATATAAAAATAAAATTTTATTATCTTAAAAAATTGAATAATTTTGATATTTTTTAATAGTAATAATGAGTCGAAGTTGGATTATGGAACATCGAATGAGTAATGAATATGAGGAAGGTGTTGATTCCTTTTTGGAATTTTAAAAATGAAATGTTCCAAGCAGAATTTTTTTTCTGCCCATGCCTGAAATGTTTGAATATAAAGAAGTTGAAAAGTATAGAGATCAAAGAAAATTTTATTTTTCATTGTTTTAATCCAAGTTACAACCCTTGGATTTAGCAGGGTGAAACTAAACAGAATGTAAAATCTACTAATTATTATGATTTGCAAGATGGAAACTCGGATGGAGTTGAAGAAATGATTCAAAATATTGAAGCATAATAAATTGAGATAAAACCAACAGTTGCACGTCTATAGGTGATGCTAAAAAACTATTGTATCCTGGTTGTACAAAATTTACGGTTTTTTGAGTAGTGTTAAGATTTATTACTTTGAGGAAAAAACATAGATGGAGTGATAGAAGTTTTACAGAGCTGCTATAATTGTTGAAATATATTCTTCCAAAAGACAACAATCATCTAGATTCACATTATAAGGCCAAGAATATATTATTCTCGATGGAATTGGGATACAAGAAAATACAAGCATGTCTGAATGACTGTATGATATATAGTAAGGAATATGAATTTATTTCAGAGTGTTCGATATGTGGGACATCACAGTATAAGTTAAAATAAAAATAATAGGTTGATATAGGGATTACAGAGATTCCTGCAAAGGTATTTTGGTATCTTTCTATAATTCATCATTTGAAATGTTTATTTTCTAATTCATATTATTCAAAAAGGTAAAGATGACATGTTGATGATCGGATATGTGATGAAAAAATATGCCATCCTGCTGATTGTTCACAATGGAAGAAAATAGATTAGTAGTATCCTACATTTGGAAATGAAATTAGAAATCTCAAACTTGGGTTGTGCACTGATAGAATGAATCCATATTGAACCCTCACTAGCACACATAGTTCACGACCTATTTTATTGGTAATTTACAACCCATATCCTGATGTTTGTTTGATGTGAAAATATGTCATGTTGATTATAATGATCCATGGTCTGAAGAAACCTGGAAATGATATTGATGTGTTATTGTAACTATTGATTGAGGATTTGATACTTTTATGGGAGGATGGTATTTGGGAGTATGATTCTTATAAAATGGAATATTTTCAACAACATGAAGTGATTATGTTCACTATAAATGACTTCTCAGTGTATGGAAATTTGTCTGGATACAGTGTTAAGGCGCATAAAGCATGTCCAATTTGGGAACAATTGAATTTATATTGTCAATTTTATAATGGGAGGAAGATGGGTCATCAAATTGTTTTGCCTATGGATCACTCTAATAGAAGACTAAAAAATAATTCAAAGGGTCACAAGAATTTGATATTGGTCTAAGAACTTTATCACCTAATTTCCATTTTGAGAGGGTGAAAAACCTTGATGTGACATTGGGAATGACCCATAAATCTGGTAATGATAGACATATTTGGAAGAAAAGGTCAATATTTTTTGAGCTACCATATCTGAGATATCATGAAGTGAAACATAATATTGATGTCATGAACTTGGAATAAAATATCGGTGATAGTTTTATTGAAAAATTGTTATATATTAAATGAAATAATAAAGATGGTTTGAAGGAAAGATTAGACTTACTAGAAATGGGAATACATTTGGAGTTAGCTACCACTTCTAATGGAAGATGGTCATTTATCCCCCCGACTTATCATTCATTATACAAGAGGGAGAAAATTATCTTTTTTCAATGTCTTCATGCAATCGAAGTGCCTCAAGGTTATTATTCAAATGTAAATTTTTTTGTCTTATTTAAGGATTTGAAGTTGATAGGTATGAAATATCTTGATTGTCATGTCATGATGCAACAAATTCTACCAGTTGCATTACGTGGAATATTTCCCATCCATGTCAGAAAGACTATAATGAAGTTATGTTATTTTTTCAATTAAATTTGTAAAAATGTGATTGATGTGAATGATTTGAACATTTTGGAAAATGATGAAATTTCTATACTTTTTCAATTTGAAATGTATTTTCATCCATATTTTTTCGATATAATAGTGCATTTAATGGATCATATGATTTGAGAAATAAAGCTTTGTGGAACAGTATATCTTTGTTGGATGTATCCTTTTGAAAGGTTATGAAATTATTGAAGGGGTATGTTAAGAATCTATATTGACCTGAATCCTCCATTATTGAAAAGTATATTTTTGATGAGTTTGCGGAGTTTTGTACAATCTACTTGGCTGCGATAGAGCAAATAGGTTTGCCTCCATCTTGCCATGAATGAGTTAATAATGAGGGAAAGGGGATTGGTCACTTTAAAGTCAAATCGTTGTTAGATGAATAGATAAAGAAGGTTGAATTATACATCTTGAATAAATAGCTGATGATCAACTGTATGTCACATTTCATATCAATGAGTTGAAACAATATAATAAAAATAAGAACGAAATGTAGATTTTGAATGAGCACAACAAAACATTTATTCCATGGTTCAAAAAGACATTTCTTGGTAGATCAGATGTATTAGAGACATTAATATTGTTAGTGGGTGGTCTATGTTTAAATTTGATAACATGGTTCTCATATGACATTAATGGATATACATTTCATATGAAATCCCAGGACAACAGAAATGCAGTTCAGAATAGTTGTGTATTGGTGTTTGTAGAAGAAATGCATTTTTTGAGTTCTAAAGACAACAATCGAATTTATGCATCAAGTGCATATTATAGATTCATTGAAGAAATATGGGAGGTTGATTATATTAAAATTAAAGTTCCTATTTTTAACTACAAATAGTTTATCGGTAACAACAGTATCATACATGATGAATTTGTAATGACAGTTGTTAATATAAATAGATTGGAATACAAGTCAGATTATTTTATAATTGAAACACATGAAAAACATATTTTTTATGTACTTAATCAATTATATATTCCATGGTCTATTGTTTTACAAAGAAAAAAAATAATATGTTGGTTAGGATCAACTTGATAAAGATGCTGATTTATGTGATATCTCTACTTCCATGGAAATATTAGTAGAAAATGATGATGATAATGTAGAAAACATGGTTTGTTCCATAAGGAACAATCATGATGAAGGATTTTGGGAATAAAATCCATATGTACACTCCTAATATTACAAGTATCATATGTTTATATCTTGTTTACATTTATTATTCACATAAAATATTAGAAATTTTGGTTTATTTTAATTTTTTTTAGTTTAGTTTATCATGTTTATCATTACGTAACTTATATATCTATTGATTTTGTTTGATGAAAATTATTTTACCATGTTTACCATAGTTTACCTTTACGTAACTTATATATTTATTAATTTTTTTAAATGACAATTAACTACCTTTTTTACCATGTTTACCATGTTTACCATTATTTTACATGCTTACCATATTTACCATGATTACCATGTTTACTATAGTTTACCATAGTTTACCTTTACGAATCATATATATTTATTTATTTTGTTGAATGAAAATTACCCAACCTTGTTTACCATGTTTACCATCTTTACCATTGTTTAACATGCTTACAATATTTACTACTGCGTAACTTAGTTAATTTTTTACTTTTCTTTTAAATTAGTATTGTAATATTTGAATTTGTATATTTTTGAACTAATGTTTGATTTTTTGATTTGAAGGATAATGACAGATCAATTAGTTGATCAACCACATGATTATGGAGATGATAATCATGATCATACCTCACCGGAGGAACATTTACATGATCCTCTTGATGTTCCCCAATTTTCCTCACGTGCTCCCATAACGAAAAAGAAGAGTTCAAGAGTTGATAAAAATGGATGCACATGTTTACCAAAATTATCAATTAACTGTAGCCAAGACTAGAGGATACTCATTGAGTTTAATGATGATGATATTCCTAGAGGTCCAAATGCAAAAGATTTTAAGAGTTTTGTATCAACTTAGGGTAAAATAGAAGTAAGAATTTTGTATGATTATTGAAGAAGTGTGGATAAAGAGATAATATCAAAGTTGTGGGAGATGATTTTTCTAAGATCTTTTTCTATTATTTTACTAGTCTTTAAATGTTTCTAGTATAATATGTTTTACCTATTTTTTATCAGATGAAATTTGATATTCTTGACACTAGAGGAGTAAGTTGGAAATGTTTATCGATGTCTACAAGGAGATTGAGGGATTTTAAATCAACCCTCACATCTGATTTTATTTTTGTTCATAAGAATCATGACAATCCATGTCATATATATCCTTGCATAGATGAAGAGACATGGAGAAAATTTGATGAAAGTAAAAGTAAAGATTCATTTTGGTAAGGGAAATGTAAACTTTTATAATATTTCTTATATAAATGATTTTATTAATGTTTTGTTAATGATTTATTTTTCTTAATATATAGAAAAACGGACATCTCGTCATGAGATCCAATATAAAAATGTATAACCTTATAGTTTATCTCGAATAGGGTATACATTATTGGAAGAAAAAATGATGGCAGAAAAATTACAATAACTGAGAGTCAAGTCTTCAATATTTATTGAAGTTGTCCCTCAATCCCCTCTATCTGGACATGAAAAATGGATGAGATATTAGATGGGAAAAAAGGTTTAATGTCTTTTTGAATAATCAAGAATCATAGATGAGAGGATTGTAAGATATTTACTTTATTTATTTAAGTTAATTATATTATTAATTTAATTTGAATCATTAATGAAATGTTCGATTAATTAATACAGAAATATCTTGAAGAGAAAGGCTCACAGAGGGTATTTATAGCTGCTGGGAGGAAATATATTTTATCTACAACATTGGGACAGCCCGAAAACCCCATTCGTGTACAAGGATATCTGATGGTTGTATCCATAAGAAAATTGTTCCCACAATCATCAATTTCTTCCATTGAGGGTGTTTATAAAAAAAAGAATCCAAGGAAGCTAAAGTTCAAAAAATTAATGTGACTATGGAGGAAATGATTAGAGGGTTGGTAAATTATATGTTTGCATACATGAAAATACAATTTCAGACTGCACCTACCACTCATCGACCTCCTCCTGTAAACCCCATTATTTGTCCTCCACCTCGGCCAGTAGCTCCCACTCCCTCACCTCATCGTTTGGACCCCGTTTTTTATCCTACAACTCCACCACAACTTCCTACTTATTTTGAGTTGTATGTAGATGATCCTCACCATTATATAGTTGCAGATGGGATGGTATATTGTATAGAAGATACAATTTATCATCAACAGTTATAGGTAGAGCATCATAGGGTCATTGTAGATGATATTATCGATAGATAAACTCGAGTACCATTACTTATAGATGAGGTGAAAAAAGTTGGACATAGTATCTACCACTTTTTAGTTTGGCCATCCAGAATTCGGTGAATCATTACCATAGAGGTATGTATATTATATCTTTTATTTCTTTTTTTATTAAAGTTGTTTTAAAATTTGAAAACAAGTAATTTTTTCTATTTATTTTTACAGGAATAGTTCAAAGGTAAAGAAATAATTTATAAGAAACAACAAAGACAAATGGCTATGACATCATATATAGATTCTAGTAGACTTGACATATTTTCAAGATATTCAAATCTGTTGGTGGATCATTAAGATTTTCCAATTTAATCTCATGTTTGTGGATGTGCAATAAATGTGAGGATTATGAAAAATGATATCATAGAGATTGTTACTAAAGATAAGTTGGGAATCAATGTGGTGCATATTTTTTCCATTAAATCTTAACAACTTTACCTGGGTTATATTTATTAAAAATGCATACTTATGTATGTTTTGTATTAGGTAACTTTATAACATGTGTGATAAGAATGAGTGGACAGATGTATATGGATTCATGGACCCACATTTGATTTCCCCTAAAGCACATGCATTGGATGAGGAACAAAGAACACTTTATTTTGCTGAACAATTTGAACAAAATATAATCACGCAGTGTTAGATAATGCCTTTTTGTGAGAGTTATGAAACATATATCTGTAATAGTGTTCAATATATTTTATCATAAAAAATAACTAAAATTAAATTTTCTTTATATCAATGATCATTGGATGTTAGGTGTTTTTTCCAAGGGAGAAATCAATTTATTGGATATGCTCTGTCCATGGTGATGTATGGGGATGTTTTAAGAATTTGTTGGAAAAGTAAGTTTCAATTTCTTAATAGTTGTTTATATAATATTTAATTATAAATTTATCTAATTTTTATTATTTTCTATTATGAAATGGGTCTACTTTAGAAAGAACACAATGAAAAATAGTGTCAAGATCAAATATGTAAAAGTAAAGGTAAATATCCATTTATAATTTTTACTTTTAGATGTATTACATAAAAATGATATTTCGAATAGACAATCCTTTAAACACAATTGTCATAAAAAACAAGGAATCTTCGAATGTGGATATTATATATTAAAATTTATGTATTAAGTGATTATAACAGGAACACTAGTGAAGTTTGAATTAGTAATATTTCCTTATAAACATTTACATAATATTACATTTGATCTATTCATTATACATGTTAACTATTATCCTTTTAATTTTAGTTATTTGAAGACCCTCAACCCTATAGTTCTTAAGAGTTCAAACACTTACAAGTGGAATGGTCAAATTATTTTATAGGTTTGATTAGATTTTAGTTTGTTTGTAGTGTAAAATGTAATTTTGAATATTTTATTTATAATTATGTATTTGGTATATGTTTTTGTTGGATTTAGGTTTTTTTAGTTGAAATTGTATGTTTTGAATGTTATGTATGTGAATGTTTAATTTTTCTTTGGTTCTTCTTATTTTTGTCTCGTTCTGATGTTTTTATGGTATGGATTCTTGTCTGGTTTTGGTCTCATTTTGGTCTGGTTTCTGCTTGTTTCATACTTTGGCAGAGCATAGAAATGGTTTCATGGGGTGTGGTGGTGTTACGGGGGGGGGGGGGTTCTAAGGGGTAGGGGTGTCTAGGGGGTGGGGGGCTATCCAGGGGGTGGGGGCTATCAAGGGGTAGGGGTGTCCAGGGGTGGGGGTGTCAATGGGGGTGGTGGGTCATGTCTATGGGTATGGGGTGGGAGGGTGTCCAAGGGTGTGGGGGGGGGGGGGGTGTCCAAGGGGGTTTGGGGGGGCTCTCTAGTGGGGTGAGGTGGTGTCTAGGGGGTGGGGGTTGTCCAGGGGGTGGAAGGGAGGTCCAGGGGGTGGGAGAGTGACTAGGGGGTGGAGGTGTCCATGAGGTGGGTGAGGGTATAGGGGGTGGGTGGGTGTCTCGAGGGGGGGGGGGGGATGTCCAGTAGGGTGGAGTGGTGTCTTTAGGGTGGGAGGGAGGTCCAGGGGGTGGAAGGGAGGTCCAAGGGGTGGGGGTTGTCCAAAGGTGTTGGAGGGTGTCGAGGGGGGTGGGGGTGTCCTGGGGGTGGGGGTGTCTAAGCGGGTGGATGTGTCAAGGGGGTGGGGAATGTCTAGGGGGTGGGGGTGTCCAGGGGGTGGGAGGGTGTCCGGGGGGGAGGGGGGCTATCCAGCGGGGTGGGTTGGTGTCTAGGGGGAAGCTCCAGGTGTTGGGGGATGTCCAGGGGGTGGGTGGGTGACCAGGGGGTGGGCGGGTGTCTAGGGGGATGAGGGCCTGTCTAAGGGGGCTCTCTAGGGGTGGGGGTGTCTAGGGGGGTTATGGGTATCCAGGGGGTGGGGGTGTCCAGGGGGTGGGGGTGTCCGGGGGTGTGGGGAGTGTCTAGGGGGTGGGGGTGTCCAGTGGGTCTACAAATGTCCAAGGGGGTGGGGCATGTCTAGGGGTGGGGGTGTTCAGGTGGTGGGGGATGTCCAGGGGGTGGGGGATGTCCAGGGGGTGGGGGTGTCAAGGGGGTGGGGTGTCCTGGAGGTGGGAGGATGTCTACGGGGGTGGGGGCCAGTCCAGGGGGTGAGAGGGTGTCCAGGGGGTTGGGGGTGTCCAAGGGGGTGAGAGGGTGTCTAGGGGGCTGGGGGTGTCCAAGGGGGTGAGAGGGTGTCTATTGGGTGGGGGGGATATCTAGTGTGGTGGGTGGCGTCTGGGGGGGGGGGGTTGTTCAGGGGGTGAGAGGGAGGTCTGGGGGTGTCTTGGGGGGGTGGTAGGGTGACTAGGGTGGCGGGGGGAGGGGGTGTCTAGGGGGTAAGTAGGTGTCTAGGGGGCTGTCCAGTGGGGTGGGGTGGTGTCCAGCGGGTGGGGGTGTCTAGGGGTGGGGGGGCTGTCCCGGGTGGAGGGAGGGTGTCCAGGGGGTGGGGGTGTCCAGTGGGTGGTAGGTTGTCTAGGGGGTGGGGGTTATCCAGGGGGTGGGGGTGTCCAGGGGTTAGGGGATGTCCAATGTGTTTTAGTTTCTTTTTAGTTGACATTGTATTTTTTGAATATTATGTATGTGAATGTTTAATTTTTATTTGGTTCATCTTGTTTTGTTCTAGTTCTATTGATTTTATGTTATGTATTCTTGTCTGGTTTTGGTCTATTTTCTGATTGCTTCAGGTCTTATGTGACAGACCATTGTATTGGTTGAACAGTTTTATTTAAAAAAAATTTGTTTTTACATCAAATATTTTATAGCTGATGTAATAAATGCATGGTAATGGTTTTTTACATTGGTTATTTAATAGTTGACGTAGTATATATGTTTTCATGTTGGTTAAACAATAACTCACATGAAAAACCACTTCAGAACATGGTTTATCACGTCGTTTATCAGAATATCTGACATTATAAACTTGTTTTTCACATTGGTTTTTTCATAACTGACGTGAAAAACACTTCAGAGGCATAGTTTATTAAGTTGGTTATGTAATAACTGATGTAATAAATGATATTTTACATCGGTTATTTTAAAAATTTGTAATAAATCAGGACTCTGTAGCATTTTCCACGTCGGGTTTTTAGGAACTGACGTGAAAAACGCTTCAGTTTTTTTGTTGATGGAAGTTTTAAAATAACCAATGTAAAAACAATGTTTATAATGTATCCTATAATAACATTATCCAAGAATCGACGTGAAAAATAACTGATGTAAAAAATGTTTTTGGCACTACTATCTCCACAACAGTGAAAGATATGAAACCGTGGGAAGACCCTGTATCGAAAAGTGTAGAAGATAGAACCGAGGAAACTAGAATCATACCTCTAACTATAGAGGGTTTGAGATCCAGCTCCAGTTGGATCTTCTATATCGTAAAATCCTAACCCGAACTGTGGCCCTGTGAAGCTGACTATGATCCCTGAGCTGATCCACCCTGTGGCTATTAAAAACCCTATGTCTGACCACTAAAACCACACCCTCCACCTCAGCCTTAATGGACATAAGAACCCCTACCCCCAATATGATGGGGGACTAGTATTCATGATCTGGTATGAGGAGTCGAAATAAAACACCTATCACCAGCTGCTAGTTAGAAAATATGATAGAAGTGTTGAAGATGACCCATATTTCCACAAGGTCATCACTCCATAAGGTCTATTGTACAATGTGGCCTTGTATGCCTAATCTTCCCACACTAGTATCAAACCCCCTAGATAACATAAGAAGTATCCCAACTCCTTGGATCTTTACATGTATACTCTATGTGGCTCTTCTTAATCTCAATCGGTAGGGTACAAATTATGAATGCCGACTTTCCATAGATCATAGCCCCAAAATCCATCAGATTGGGCTCTGTGATCAATGTATGGTTGACTATAGAGGTGATGTATGTCAACTTGAAGATGTTCACCTGAGATCAGATGTCATTCCTGACACCATCCTCAAACATCCTTTCCAAAAATTACTCATCACCCCCTGGAATGGGTGTGATGCGTTGTACCTCAATGAAGTGATAAGAATACCCTTTGACTAAGAGATTACACTGCTCCAAACTCATGATCTCTATGGATCAATTGGCCCTCAAAGTCTCTGGGTAGAAGTAATCATAGAAGGCATGCTAGAACTCATCCCAAAACATAACCTGTTGGAGTCTCACTTCTAAGATCACATCCCACCATCTCTTGGAGGAATCCTGAAGTATGTAAGTAGTGAGCTTCACCCTCCTCTCTAGAGGCATCTCCAGATGCTCAATGATAGATATATTAGCTTCTAACCATGAATCAATAGCATAAGGTCATCTATCCCCTGAGAATGTAGGAAGAAGCTTATACTGGAAAAACCATGTAAACTCTGCCATAGATGGTGTAGGATGTAGCGCTCCCCTGAAGGTATGCATAAAAATCATGAATCCCTCTTGGAACTATGCATCATCCCCTGTATCTGGGATAATGGGCGGTGCTAAGATGGGCATGAAAGGAGGATCTAATGGTATTCGCTGATCTACCAATTCTAGTGTCTGATCGTTGACCTATATTTGGCATACAACTAGAGGATGTCTCAGTGGTATGACTCTTCAAGGTAAAGAACATACCTTAGTTCAAGATCATCAAGGAAAGAATCATAGAAGTGAAAGAAGGGAACATGATAATTAAAACATTCATGTATTTCAAAATAGGGATACATGACTTGTATGACACCTACATGACGTGTTTTTTATGCCTTTTCATGGGCATGTACTTCTGCAAAAACTTGTCAAGTAACATCCCATACACACAATGTTTTCTCCATTTAGACAATATTTACTTGAATCCATTCCCCCTGTCTAAGTTCCTCTACAAGGCTAAACCACATGGTTCTCTCCTGGTTAAAACTACATGGTGTGGTCACCATACACATGATGTTTACCACTGTAGTTCAACCCACTTGGGTCAATTGTCACACGATTGGTGTCACATTAGACACCACATTATGTGCTCAGGATACACACTACATGTACTTCATAAGTTTTATCCATCTGTGTCATTAGTCACATGGATGGATACGTGGCCTCTACAACATGGAATGTATATCTGGTATATGGCGTGTTCCACTAATGATTTCCTAACCCCAGGTCCCTAGCCACACAGGCAGTCACACGGTTAGGGACTACATGACGTGTACATATAGTACACGACATGTACTTATGAGAAATAGTTCCTTCTCAAAATGAAGGATACATGGCATGAATTCATCAATACACACTGTGTATTCTGGGTTTTTTCTAGATAGCAAGCCTTAGAAACTACTCTAGAACCCATAAAACACTGAAAAAAACATTTAAGGTGAAAAATTATGATCTTTGAGGGCCCATACTCCCCTCGAATAAATTCTTGGAATCATATTCATGTCACATAACAAATATAACAGTTCAAGAAACACATGTTCCACCAAATTATGTTCTATGAGGGCCCATAACACCTCACAAACCAAAGTTTGGCGCTCATTCAAATGAAACCTTACACAATAATCAATACCCTATCAAATAGCAGGTATTATATCAAGGAATATATCACAACAACATAAATATCTAGAACAACATCTATCACAACAACATTCAATCAGTAATTCACCATAAATGGCATGATAAGAATTCCTGACATGTGATATCTAGAAAGTGCATGTATGATGCATGAGATGGAATACCCTCATCTCATCAGGTTGCAACAAAAATAAAACCTTAATAATATCAATTATAATAGCAAAAAAACATGTGAATCACCCAATAGTGAATCAAATCAATAGTAATAATTGAAAAACCAAAAAATTGCAATAATCAAAGAAAATTGTCTTTTCCTTGTACACGGGCTAACTACTCCCGATCATAGCTTATTACCAACAACCTATTACATCATATCCATGTCTATAGTCTCCAAATAGAATCTCAAAGAAGAAAAGAATGCCTTTGATACAACTTTTTAATATCCTGGTTCCAGTTTCATCCCAATGGTGTGCCATACCCAGTTGGTCACATGGCCTTAAGCGCGTCCCCAAATTCCAGAGGCTTCCAAATAGTAGCAAGGGCCATGGGTGTGATAGTGGGGAAACGATGCCCTCATTGGGAGAGTGACACAATGGATATAAATAGATAATAGTAGAAGAAGCATTAATAATACCATAGAATGAAAAAGAATGAAAAACTGCAAGTAGATAAACAACTGGAGCAAATATATTAATGATACATGTCACTTATGTCTAGTAAAAAAACCAATCAAGTCACAATGATCAAATAATGTACTAAACCAACGTACAAAGGAAAACAAGTAAATAACTCTGGTAGCATCACATGCCTTAACTTGGCCCCATGCTCTCCATCTTCACAGAAATAAAGTACCTGAAGTAGAAGGGAACTTGCCCATATCTATAACTATAACAATATAATCTTTTGGTGCCCAAAAGTATGACTCAAACAGGGTGTGAGACGAATCCTAGTAGGAAACCACCCAATGATCTGTACCTAACTGTCTGTGAATCACTACTAGAAAAACAGGTATTTGCGACGGGATCCCGTCGCAAATGGCTTTTTGTGACGGGGGCCCGTCGCAAATGGCCCGTTGCTGAAAACGGTGTCGCAACAACAATTATTTGTGACGGGCCCGTCACTAAAGCCTTTTTTTGCGACGGGGATTCTCCCCATCGCAAACAGTACTCCGTATATTTGTAAAAAACTTTTCAAATAGTAATGGCGACGGGCCCCGTCGCAAATACCTGTTGCGACGGGCCCGTCGCAAAAACTATTATTAAAAAAAATAAAAAACTATTAATAAACTATTTTAATGCATAAAATAATAATACTATTTGCGACGGGTATAGTATCCCGTCGCAAATACATTAAAAAAAATAAAAAAAATAAATTATTAATAAATTATTTTAATTAATATAATAATAATCCAATTA
This sequence comes from Viscum album, assembly GCA_963277665.1. NCBI lineage: Eukaryota > Viridiplantae > Streptophyta > Magnoliopsida > Santalales > Viscaceae > Viscum > Viscum album. Next base: position 218,612,671 of record OY728137.1, on the reverse strand, counting down.
TAATTCAAAAATAAAAAATAATAAATTATTAATAAATTATTTTAATTAATATAATAATAGAATTATAATTCACAAATAAAAATAATAAATTATTAATAAATTATTTTAATTAATATAATAATAATAGAATTCTAATTCAAAAATAAAAAATAATAGAATATTAATAAATTATTTAATTAATATAATAATATTAGAATTATAATTCATAAATAAAAAAATATTAATAAGTTATTTTAATTAATATAAATATAATAGAATTATTTTACATTCAAATATTAAAATAATTCAAGTATTACAAAAAAATATAATTAAATTATAATATTATAAAATTTTAATATATATATAAAATTTAATATTATAAAATATAAATAGTATTATTATTCATATTAATATTGTTATTTCAAAATATAATATTATTAATATTTTATAATGAGACAGAAACTACGAATAGAAAAAAAATCATATTTTGATTTCACAAATTTTATAACATAAAAACAAACTCTAACCTGAAGGAGGGGGGAGGGGGGATCTGCAAATGGTGGTGGAGGAAACTCTATCCCTAAAGCATGAGTGAGTCGACGCATGTACTCCATCTGCTCCTGATGCTGCTGTTGCCACCGACTCATCTGCTCCTCGTACAGCTGCTGCTGGCGTCGACGCTCCTCCTCATGCTGCTGACGCATCTGCTCCTACTCCTGTTGGAGACTCTCTATCAGTGCAGTCTAAGATCGCAACTGATCCTCATACTGTGTAGTAGAAGAAGATGCACGAGCTCCTCTCGAGCTGGACGCCGACATCGCAGCACTGCTATAATAATCTCCGGGAGTCAGTCGAGAGCTGATACCAACTACCCGGCCCTTCTCGAAGGCATACTGGGTGGCCTGCATCTATGCCGCCTCATCAAACTGATGTCCAGTGGTCTGATCTGATGACTCGGTCTGACTCTCAGGCCGGGCCTGTGACGCTACGGCCTCATATGACTCCTGTAGTTGCAATTTAAAATTAAAATTGTGAATATATTATATGCAGTTAATTTTTAAACTTGAAAACAAATAATACTGACCACGATGTGATGCTGACGATCACCTCTGAGCTCCCCAGTAGCAGGATCACTATACATCCTCCGATATACGTCGTACTCCGTAATATCGGGGTGCTCGACAGCCTATAAGAATAAAAAATAAACTGTTAATATTTATAGTTATATAAAATATTTATAAATAATGTACGTACTGGTTGCTGTCTATGAGTACTGAAAGAACGACTCCCAGCTCGATGAGTCACCTCCTTTCTCCCCCGATTCTGCCTCCCCACCGATGATCTCCTCTGAAAGGCACCACTCAACTAGTGCGCACATAATCCATCCCATACATGGGATGAAATGTACTCTGGTCGGTGTGCTCTACATGACTCGTCAAAATCTGACACTCCTGCTTTCTTCATGGTAGCTTTTCTTAAATTGTGCAAAAACTGACGAAGGCGATCACGCATGGCCACCTCCCATGCCTCGTGGATGGCGTCACGCATGGTATCCTCAATCGGATACCATAAACCCTACAAATAAATCAAAATATCAAGTTAGAAATGAAATAATTTTCAAAATAAAAATTATTTATTTACGTACATACCAACCAATGACCGAACATGGCCTGCTGCACATCAATGGGAATCTGCTCCCATGTGGTCAACGACTGAGATAAATAGTTGCGCAAAATAGCGCTGCCCTGTCCGACTGCTATATGCCGAAAACTGTAAAAATAATAAACATTTATTATGTGAATAGATTAATGAAATCTTAGTCAAATCCACAGGTTATCACACAGGTTATCACACCTCCGTGTGCGTGGATAAAACCCAAGACGTGGACGTCGCTTGGGGACGGGGTCAGGAATCATCAATCGTGCAAGACCGCGCCCCCTCCGCGTACTCCCTGGAGCGCCTGCAGGCTGAGGGTCATCTGCCAAAAACTCATCCGCATCGAAAGACAGGTCAGCATCCGCCAACTCACAAAATGTGGTGTCGTCCATCTGAAACAGAAAATGTTAATGTTTTTAGCAAATAATTGATAATTACTATTATATATACATATATACATATTATGATTGTATATAAATACCATGGAATTCTATCAGTGTTCATCTTCATCATCATCTTCATATATGTCAATGTCATCTTCATATTCCTCCTCAACATCATCGATATCCATTCGAGTTACAGTTGCTTCATCTCTTACCATTTCAAATTCATATGTGACATCATTAACATCATCGTCATCACCGAATCTTAAATGTGGGGTGTTGTCATCGATACTCATGTCTCTTTGTAAAAAAGATTGATTTTGAGTACTCTCTTGAAAAAATTCAATTCTTTCCACATCAGTGAAAGCACATTCACTTTGACTAAACCGATTGTCTCGAATTTTGATTTTTATTACACTCCACCAATCAGTCAAGTCTCTTGATGTAGCACAGTACTTTGTGTAATAAACTTGATGTGCCTGTTGAGCCAATAAGAATGGTTCATTTACTGCAAGAACACTTTTACATTTAATATCGATGATTCCATGAGTCAGATGAACACACACTCCTCTCTCTGTATCCAACCACCAACATTTGAACATGGTTATGTAATGTTGTCCAAGATAACAGAGTTCAATGATTTCATCAAGTATGCCATAAAAGTCAACTTCATTTTCTCGATGATGTGATCCTCTCAAGCTAACTCCACTGTTCATTGTTTTTTTCGATTCCCCATATGCATGTGTGTCAAATCGAAATCCATTCACCACATATGCATTATAAGTTTTAACAAGTTTGGAAGGTGGGTTACTCAATACACACAGCCGTTTGTCAATTTTATCAGCATGTCAAGACACCTGAAAATTTTTGAAATAATTATCAATATAGTAAACAATACATTGAATGAGTTGCTAAAAGATAAAGAATTTATGTTACCAGTTTTTGAAACCACTGAGAGAAATTTTTCAGTCGACGTTCTTCGAGAGCAGCTGCTGTAATTTGTGGAATTTATTTCTTGATATGATTATCATACAACCTATAAAAACCAAAGTTATTTACTATAACATAAATAATAGAATAAGTGATATAAACACTTACAGTACAACTGATGTCATCTCTTCACAGTTGAGCAGAACATACGTATGAGCTCTATGATGTTCATCATCTGAAAGCCAGCGTTCATAAACTCCACCAAAACCAAACTCTGGCTAGTTGAAAACATATAATTGATTATCGATTTCATCAATATTCCTCTCGTTCCGTCCCATTCGGTTGTGTTTTGAAGGATACTCAGATTCAAAATAATGGGAGTAGAAAAAATATATTTCCTCTTGCAAATAAGCTTCTGCAATAGATCCTCAACAGATGTTTTGTTACGTACTTTTCTTTTCAATTTTTGCATGCATCTTTCAAATGGGTACATCCATTGAAACTGTACTGGACCTCCACATTTGGCTTCATATGGCAAATGTAACATCAAATGTTCCATTGAGTTGAAGAAAAACGACGAAAATATTTTTTCCAGTTTACATATAATTACAACAACATCTTTTTCAAGTTTTCCTAGAGCATCATAATCTGCTGTAGCCGCACAAATTTCCCGAAAAAAATGAGACATGTCTGTTATGGAATCCCAATGCACAGAATTCAACAGACCTCTTAATCCAATGGGTAGAAGTCTTTCTATTATAACATGACAATCATGACTTTTTAATCCAGTAATATGACCATTCTTTACACATCTACCCAAATTGGAAGCACAACCATCTGGAAGTCTCAAATCTGCAATCCAATGACAAAATAATAAACGGTTTTCTTTAGACAGTGTATAAGCTGCTTTTGGTTTCAGTAACCTTTCTGTTCTGACATTCTCAAACAGTTCCAATTCTGGACACCTGCAAATTTGGGAAAGATCTAAACGTGCATTTACATTGTCTTTTCTCTTTCCTGGCATATCCAAAACTGTATGAAAAAAATTATCAAAAAATTTCTTCTCAATATGCATGACATCTAACATGTGTCGGACCAACAAATCAGAACAATATGGAAAATCCCAAAATATGCTATGTTTAATCCAATTGTGTTCTTTCCCAAAACCATAAATTTTCTGTTGGTTTATTGTGGGACCAAAAGTGATGGGAGGTAATGAAAATACAACTGATTTTAACTCCGAACCTGATAGCATTTTTGGAGGTCCACCCCTTTCAACTGTTCCTTTTCTGAAATGAGATCTGTTTCTACGAAAAGGATGATCAGCTGGAAGAAATTTGCGATGACAATCAAAATAACAAGGTTTCTTTCCATGAATGAGCATAAATTCTTTGTTCTCTCCCATACAGTAAGGACATGATTTCTGACCATGTGTACTCCAGCCAGATAACATCCCATAAGTCGGGAAGTCACTAATTGTCCACATCAATGTTGCTCTCAGTATGAAATTCTGTTTCTTTGCAACATCATATGTACTGACACCATTACTCCACAATAAATTTAATTCATCAATCAATGGTTTCAAATAAACATCAATATTTTTCTTCGGATGTCCTGGAATTAGTAAAGTCAAAAAGATATATGGCTCCTTCATCAACATCCATGGAGGTAAATTGTACGGAGTTAAAAAAACAGTCCAACATGAATATTGACTACCATAAGATCCAAACGGACAGAAACCATCAGTGGAAAGGCCCATTCGAACATTTCTAGCTTCTAAAGCAAAGGATGGATGCACTCTATCAAAATGTTTCCATGAATCACCATCGGCTGGATGATTCAAGCTTTTATCGGTTGAAATATTCTCTTTATGCCATGACATCATTGTCGTTGTATTCTTAGACATGAATAAACGTTGAAGTCTGTATGTAAGCGGAAAATATCTCAACTATTTTACAGGAATCAAACCAGACTTTCCGTGTTTTCATTCTTTATATCTCAGTTGCCCACATGTGGGACAACTATCCAACGACTCATTTTCCCCAGAATATAAAATGCAGTCATTTGAACATGCATGAATCTTATGACAAGTAAGTCCCAAATTTCGAACCAGCCTCTTACTCTCATAGTAATTTGCAAGCAAAACATTTCCTTCGGGTAACAGTGTTTTAAGCAAAGAAAATATCTGGTCAAAACAAGTGTTTGACATTCCGTTATCTGATTTGATAACCATAAATTTTGCAACTGCTTCTAATTTTCTCATCTTGCAGCCAGGATATAATGCATCCTCAGCAGACCTTAACAACTCAAAAAATTCAGACGGTGCCAACTCAGGATTTGAAGCTATATCAGCTGAAGTTTCTGTATGTTGAACAGATGAACCTGCAACATCATGTACTAAATCTTGAAACCAGGATGGATCCGGAATCAAGTTGGTATCACCTTCTCTGGAACTGCGTTCACCGTGTTGATACCAAAAAACATAATCTGGTTGAAAACCAAAACGCAATAGATGTTCCCCCACTTTGTCAAACGTGTCAAACGTTCTCAATGCACATTTTCTGCAAGGACATTTTATTTTGCATTCTGAAACAAATTCTAGATTTGATGCCGCAAATGATAAAAAAGTCTCCACACCCTCTACATATACTGGATTTAAAACCAGAACTGTTTGGATTTCTACGTTGATTTATCCATATGCGGTCACCTAATAATGATTGTTGACGACCTCGTTGTTCCATATTTTTCTATAAAATATAAAAGCATTACTGGTTTTGAATAATTTGTTAGAAAAAACACTCAAGCTAGAATAATTATAGAGTTTACATCATACACGACTGACGTAAACTTTTTATAGAGATAGAACTAAAAATTTACCCTTTAAGAATTAAATATGTTGAGAATAAAGTAAAACCTGTTACAAATATTGATAATTTTAATATTATATAATTTTTTTATTATTTTCATAGTACTAATATTATTGGTAATTATTACTAATTATTGGTAATTATTACTAATTATTGGTGATTATTACTAATTATTGGTAATTATTACTAATTATTACTAATTATTGGTAATTATTACTAATTATTTCTAATTATTGGTAATTATTCCTAATAATGGTAATTATTCCTAATTATCACTAATTATTACTAATTATTACTATTTACCAGTAATTATTGGTAATTATTGTTAATTATTCCTAATTATTGGCAATTATTACTAATTATTGTTAATTATTACTAATTATTGGTAATTATTACTAATTATTACTAATTATTGATAATTATTACTAATTATTACTAATTATTGATAATTATTGGTAATTATTGGTAATTATTACTAATTATTGGTAATTATAGGTAATTATTACTAATTATTGGTAATTATTGGTAATTATTACTAATTATTGGTAATTATTCCTAATTATTGGTAATTATTTCTAATTATGGGTAATTATTGGTAATTATTGGTAATTATGGGTAATTATTGGTAATTATAACTAATTATTGGTAATTATTACTAATTATTGTTAATTATTACTAATTATTGTTAATTATTAATAATTATTGTTAATTATTACTAATTATTACTAATTATTACTAATTATTACTAATTATTACTAATTATTGTTAATTATTACTAATTATTACTAATTATTGTTAATTATTACTAATTATTACTAATTATTACTAATTATTGGTAATTATTACTAATTATTGGTAATTATTACTAATTATTGGTAATTATTACTAATTATTGGTAATTATTACTAATTATTGGTAATTATTACTAATTATTGGTAATTATTAGTAATTATTACTAATTATTGGTAATTATTACTAATTATTGGTAATTATTACTAATTATTGGTAATTATTACTAATTATTGGTAATAATTACTAATTATTGGTAATTATTACTAATTATTGTTAATTATTAGTAATTATTGTTAATTATTACTAATTATTGTAAATTATTACTAATTATTACTAATTATTACTAATTATTACTAATTATTACTAATTATTGTTAATTATTACTAATTATTACGAATTATTGTTAATTATTACTAATTATTACTAATTATTACTAATTATTGGTAATTATTACTAATTATTGGTAATTATTACAAATTATTGGTAATTATTACAAATTATTGGTAATTATTACTAATTATTGGTAATTATTAGTAATTATTACTAATTATTGGTAATTATTACTAATTATTGGTAATTATTAGTAATTATTGGTAATTATTAATAATTATTGGTAATTATTACTAATTATTGGTAATTATTACTAATTATTGGTAATTATTACTAATTATTGGTAGTTATTACTATTTACCGGTAATTATTAGTAATTATTGGTAATTATTCCTAATTATAGGTAATTATTACTAATTATTGTTAATTATTACTAATTATTACTAATTATTGGTAATTATTACTAATTATTACAAATTATTACTAATTATTGGTAATTATTACTAATTATTACTAATTATTGGTAATTATTACTTATTATTACTAATTATTGGTAATTATCGGTAATTATTGTTAATTATTGGTAATTATTATTAGTTATTATTAATTATTACTAATTATTGGTAATTATTACTAATTATTGGTAATTATTACTAATTATTGTTAATTATTCCTAATTATTGTTAATTATTACTAATTATTGGTAATTATTACTAATTATTGGTAATTATTACTAATTATTGGTAATTATTACTAATTATTGGTAATTATTACTAATTATTACTAATTATTACTAATTATTACTAATTATTACTAATTATTACTAATTATTGGTAATTATTCCTAATTATTACTAATTATTGGTAATTATTCCTAATTATTACTAATTATTACTATTTACCGGTAATTATTGGTAATTATTGGTAATTATTCCTAATTATTGGTAATTATTACTAATTATTATAAAGTATTACTAATTATTGGTAATTATTACTAATTATTACTAATTATTACTAATTATTACTAATTATTACTAATTAATGGTAATTATTACTAATTATTACTAATTATTGGTAATTATTACTAATTATTGGTAATTATTACTAAATATTGGTAATTATTACTAATTATTGTTAATTATTGGTAATTATTCCTAATTATTGGGAATTATTCCTAATTGTTTGTTATTATTCCTAATTATTGGTAATTATTTCTAATTATTGGTAATTATCGGTAATTATGGGTAATTATTGGTAATTATTACCAATTATTGGTAATTATTACAAATTATTCCTAATTATTGGTAATTATTACTAATTATTGGTAATTATTCCTAATTATTGGTAATTATTCCTAATTATTGGTAATTATTCCTAATTATTGGTAATTATTTCTAATTATTGGTAATTATCGGTAATTATGGGTAATTATTGGTAATTATTTCTAATTATTGGTAATTATTACAAATTATTCCTAATTATTACTAATTATTACTAATTATCGGTAATTATCGGTAATTATTGGTAATTATTGGTAATTATTCCTAATTATTGGTAATTATTGGTAATTATTACTAATTATTGGTAATTATTCCTAATTATTGGTAATTATTCCTAATTATTGGTAATTATCGGTAATTATGGGTAATTATTGGTAATTATTACTAATTATTGGTAATTATTACTAATTATTGTTAATTATTACTAATTATTGTTAATTATCGGTAATTATTACTAATTATCAGTAATTATTGGTAATTATTACTAATTATTGATAATTATTACTAATTATTGGTAATTATTACTAATTATTGGTAATTATTACTAAATATTGGTAATTATTACGAATTATTACTAATTATTACTAATTATTGGTAATTATTACTAATTATTACTAATTATCGGTAATTATTCCTAATTATTACTAATTATTACTAAATATCGGTAATTATTCCTAATTATTGGTAATTATTCCTAATTATTGGTAATTATTACTAATTATTGTTAATTATTACTAATTATTGTTAATTATTACGAATTATTGTTAATTATTACCAATTATTGGTAATTATTACTAATTATTGGTAATTATTACTAATTATTGGTAATTATTACTAATTATTGGTAATTATTACTAATTATGGGTAATTATTGATAATTATTGGTAATTATTGATAATTATTGGTAATTATTACTAATTATTCCTAATTATTACTAATTATTCCTAATTATTACTAATTATTACTAATTATTACTAATTATTGGTAATTATTCCTAATTATTACTAATTAGTGGTAATTATTAGTAATTGTTACTAATTAGTGATAATTATTGATAATTAGTGATAATTATTACTAATTATTACTAATTATTGGTAATCATTACTAATTATTGGTAAATATTACTAATTATTGGTAAGTATTACTAATTATTGGTAATTATTACTAATTATTGGTAATTATTACTAATTATTGGTAATTATTACTAATTATTGGTAATTATTACTAATTATTACCAATTATTCCTAATTATTCCTAATTATTAGTAATTATATGAATAATTACCAATAATTAGGAATAATTACCAATAATTAGGAATAATTACCAATAATTAGGAATAATAACATTATTAGTATATTTTATTATTAATATTAAAATAATATAATTTTTTTATATTATATACAATTCTCCTTTCATCTGTGTGTTTTCTGTCTCCACATACAAATAATACATGTGAAGACAGAAAACACACAGATGAAAAAAGAATTGTATATAATATACAAAATTATGTTATTTTAATATTAATAATAAAATATACTAATAATGTAATAATGTTATTATTCATAATTATTGGTATTTATTACTAATTATTAATATTTATTCTTAATTATTGAAAATTATTACTAATTATTCCTAATTACCATTAACTATGAACAATACTAATAATTTAAATTTATTAAGTAACAAAACAATGTAAACATAATTAAATTACAACTAATTAAGAATAATTGAAACTAATAAAAAATTTTAAAATAAATATTAAATTAAAACGAACATAAATACCTTGAAAATGGATCTGAGGTGGATCTCTGATCGTTCTTGAAAACTTCAATATCAACTCCGGAGAAAAAAATTAAACTTGAGAAACGCTGAACTCTAGAAATAGAATTTTGAGAGAAGAAGAAGATGGAGTTTGAGAATGAATTGAAAAAAAAACGGATGGGGGTATTTATAGGTTAGATTATTTGCGACGGGTAGCCCGTCGCAACTAATATTTTTTGCGACGGTACCCGTCGCAAATACCTTAGCCATCATTTATTACGGTCAACGGTTAAATAGTTATTTGCGACGGGTCCCGTCGCAAATAACCACCTGCCGACATACTATTTGCGACGGGGAATATTCCCGTCGCAAATACCTTTTACCGCCGCCGGTTATTTCCGACGGGCAATAACCGCCCGTCGCAAATATGTTTCCCGCGATGTGGCGCGCAAAGTGCCCCAGTTCTTTTGCGACGGGGAAAGCAATCCCGTCGCAAAAGGCTGCTTATTTGCGACGGGCAAATACCCCCGTCGCAAATAAGTTTTTAACGGGGCTATTTGCGACGGGATTTATCCCCGTCGCAAATAAACCGTCGCAAATACCCATTTTTCCCGTAGTGAATATATATGGCAGAAAATATTCCAAATTATGTAATAAACAAGGAAGTACTCAAAAGTAAACAATCATATATATTCAACTACATTCCTTTAATTTTTTTAAATAAACAACCAAAAAATCACAAGTAACCCTTTGGGAAGTTATCATTGTCTAACCCCTCTGGTTTAGCATTAACAAAGACTCTCTAAGGAAGAACCCACTGATGTGGTCTCATAAATGTAACTATAGACACACTAAAGAAGCACTCAACGTCAAATTACCCCTATGGTCTCACAATGTGGAACTATAGACACTCCGAGGGAGCACACAGGTCCATCCCCCCTATAGTCTCACAACGTAAAAGTATAACAGACACTTTGGGAAAAACCACAATGCCCATTTTATCTATGGTCTAACTACACCAGGTTCCCATAGCTCCGCGTATGTCAATCGTGTAGAAAAAATATCAAGAATATAATGTAAAACACGATATACTACTTCGAAAAATAGCTACAAGGCATGGCACAAGCATGTAAGATAATATCACTCTATCCTAACAGCACTAGGCAGGAAAAAAAGAGAGCATCCTAACAGAAAAAACTAGACCCAATAGCCAATACCATTAAAATCATGTGCAAACAGATCCATAGTAAGTTAATTAAACCCTATTTTCAAACAAGATCCCAAAATTAAGAAATCAATCCATAGTAGGCATTAAAGGGTTAAATTCCCAAACATGTGATACCCCAAACTAGTGTATTGGGAAATTTTTCATATATAATTCAAAGGAAAAATACAAAAAGGAAAAAACCACCTACCACAACATTGTATGATTGATATAGTTGAACCTCAGCCTCTGAATCGACCTAGAACGTCGTAGATCTACAAAAACGTCTAAAATGATCAACCACTAATATCTCATGAAAGAAGAGAAATCAGGAGAATATGCTCTAGATGAATTAATAACTCACTAATGTGATTCCAATGCAATTGATAGTGATTGATTTGGAGAATGGATGGTGGTTTGGGGGCTTGGAAAATAATCTTCGCTCTCGGTCGATCCTGTCCAAGACGAAGACAGAAGGAGACGTTTCTATCAAGTAAATGTGACCCCGGTCTGATATAACATATAAATAATAAAAATACACAACATGTTCCCTGAGGATACACAATGTGTATATGACTTTATTGGGCTCCTCTTTAGGCAGTCTCCAGGTCACCCCACATGGCCTTGTACTCATCCATTACACAGCTAGTACAAGGCTACCCGCGACCACCTAGTACATAGTGTGTACTCATGAGTACACGAAGATGTACTCATAAAATTTCCAGAAACTCCTCTATTTCTCAAAAACACCATTAATCAAGATCTATACCTAAAAAAGAAGATCCAGGTTCTTATAGACTCAGTCCCAACATCTCTAACTCAACTGCCCCCATCCTGTGTAAAGGTGATCAATATGGCCTACCATAAAGTTTCTTATATAGTTACATATGAATAGTTATCTAATAACATTTGTTATAGAATAAATCAATGAGATAAAAATATTTCTTCAAAGACACAACCATTTCATGAACACATTCTCATAGAATATCTCCCAAAACCTATATAGTATGTTCCAATAATCTATCTATTTGGGGGTGGAACGCCATACCCGAAAATACCTATATAACCAATACATTCTCTAATCCAATCCAAAATCATGATGTAAAACATGATTAATAGTCTAAATCTATACTCTTAAAAACCTGTGAAGATATACTATCTCTAGAGAAAACAACCCTCCTAAATAGACCATAGAGAATGTATCCTATATAAGAAATAATTTCACACATTCCATCTATTAGTCCACAACCACAAAAATATTTTCATTCATCTTGGGAATCCTTATAAATCCCACCATTAAGTTCATGGTAATGAAATACCACCACCATTCTTGAATAGGAATAAGTTATAATAAAGCGCTAGGTCATTGATGCTCAAGCTTAACTTGTAGAAATATGTAACATCATGTCACAAATATTTCAATCCCCTTATTCATTTTTGACCACCAATAGGGTCTATTTACATCACAAGACATTTTGGTCAACCTTTGATGAATCACCCACTTTGGGGAATGAGATCCGTGCATCATCTCCTCTCACATACACATAGGGAAAAAATGCCCCATAACATAGATGATCTCATCCTCATTTATGGTCTAATAATAATGTGACCCCCACCTAAAATGATTTATCATAAGGAAAAACACTAAATATCGTCATATTTCCTTTTTTATATTTGATTAAAAAGTGTAGACTCTAATGAAATTGATACGAGATTCATCTCCTCCTAGACCACTAGAACTACAACAAGCATCTTAGCAAGCAAGGTCATTGTCTTCCACTCATACCTAGACTCAGGAACTTACTAAGTCTCTTTCTTCCTCCTTAAAACATTCTCAATATAGTTTCCATTCCTAGGTGTATAAGATTTCCTGAAATAAAAAAACTATATACACTCAACCTGCCTCTGCTGCTGGAGATTTAAATATCATTGGGAAAATATATACATAAATATACATTAATTAGAAATCACATAAAACTTTTTACAATAGATAATGAAAACAATACATCAAGTAATAAACCACTACATCCAAAAACATTCCTTTCATAGGTTATTTCCATTTATGTGGCCTCAAATTTAATGACCCATATGTTGTAACTCAACCCCCTACATCAACACTACTCCAAGACCGATCCTGGATGCATCAAAAATAGTATATACTCCTCCCCCATCTTAGGTCAAATCCTTATTCGTGTGATATTAAATGGATTCTTCATGTTTTTGGAGTCATCCATCCATGATCAAGACCATTCCAACTTTACTAACATATTGTCCAACACCGAAAGAGGTTCTTCCAAGAAGAAAATTTTATAGATGATCCTATGATAATATCCATTTAATCCTATAAAAAATAAGATATCATAATAATTCATGGGCTTCCCCCAATAAACAACTACCTACACATTTATTGGTTCCACTTCCACACCTTCCTATGGGATTATGTAACCTAATAAATTTTACTGGTAATTCTAGAGTTGACACTTCAATAACATTGCAAATAGTCATTTCTCTATCAGTTTACACAACATGATTTCATGATGTTGGTCTTGATCACCATGAGTCATGGAGTACACCATGGTTTCTTCTACAATCACTACCAAAAAATGATCCAGGTACAGATGGAATATTTTTTTCTTCAAGCCCATAAACACTACTATTTCATTCATTAACCAAAAACCATCATGACATGCTCATATAGGATATACATACTTCTAAAATAATTCCACAACTTATCAAAAGGTCAAAATCTCAACTGATGATACCCTAATCTCATGTCAAACTTGGAGAACATAGAAGCTCCCCTTAGGTGGTCAATGAGATCATTGATACATAGAGAAGGATAAAACTTCATTAATATCATCCAATTCATTGCCTCTTAATCTGTACTTATGTTTAATGTCCCTTACGCCTTTTCTGAAAACAAAATTGGTGAAGCCCAAGGTGACGTAATCAGATGGATAAACCAATTATCCATAAAATCATCTAGTTGATTCATAAGCACATCGAGCTTTATTGGTACGATTTTTTAGGATGGAATAACTAGCTTATCCCCAACCTAATCACAATCGTAAAATCCACATCTCTTTATATTGGAATCCCTGTGAAGTCTTCATGAAACATGACCTATAACCTATCAACTAAGGGTGGAAGTAGTATCAAATAAGACACTAGAAATCATAGAATTAACACTAATTGTACCTCTAACTATCGATAGTCCAACCTCTCAGTCCACATGTGTTGGATGAACTACATGAACATGTCATACCCATTTTCCATGTGTTTTAGTCTGAATCCCCCAAACTACCACATTTTCTAATATGGGATCTATTTTCTAGAATCACCTCATTTATGGACTAAAATACCATATCTAGTAGAAATCCAATGTCCAGATTCATATGGGGTTGAAGACCCCCTTCCGACACTCTTATTGTTCATAGATCCAATATCATTACCCATATTTCAATGCCTCCCCAGAGCCAGTGAATATATCCCATCATATCATAATGTCATCACTCTAATGGTGGTTGGGGAAAATGCCTACAAATGTTACCCTTCCTAAAAAATAGTGGAATAGAACTTTGTTAATATCATGAGTAACGAATCCTTACCCATGACCAAAAATATTTCCACTTCCCTAATCGACATTATTATAACGATGCTTCCTACTCATAGAATTCATAGCTCCTTATCTTCCAGTAAAAACAAAAATCCATTCCCTATAATCCTTCATTAGATTTCCCTTAAAAATGAGATCCTAATCCAATACCTATATAAAATTCCCTAATTGAATAATTTTATCTACAAATATAATCATATATTTAAGTCCTTTTAGTAAACAAAATAAGTCTATAAAGAAACCTGCATAGTCTGTCGAGTACATAATCTACCTGGTCAGGCTTAGAAACGCAACTGACCTCTCCTATCTCAGTGTCTAGAAAAAAATTTAACAAAAACTTCTCTTAGATGTCATTCCATATAATTCTTTCTAGATACTTTATCAAATCGTGAATATCTAGCCATCACATCATTGATCCACTCAACATATTAGTTTCTTGTTTAACTATTTTATCATTAGGTGACTTTAAGTGGTTAAGAATTGTCTGGATAGAAACAATATATATATATATATATATAATAACTCAATACCACCATATCTAGTGAATATATAAGGGTGTTTCAACTCAGACTCCCATGTATATTCATTAATACTCTTGATAACCTGCCCCAGGTCTCCTTTAATAAATTTATTAATGTAAGAAAAAATTTAATAGAACTGATCTCCAGCTTCCTCACATGGATCTATTAGAGCCTCAGGTTCCACTACTAGAGACCCATTCGCAGACATATCCTCCTATCAATCTATAAAAAATCGTTGACCTGGATTCATATACCTATAATTCCAAAAACACATCTCAGGATACATTACATAACATTATTATCGTATTTACAATGATTCACATAAATCCATAATAGGTAATCCCTCATAACCCACCACTTGGTCAAAAATGAGGTGCTGTCACTACCCTTAACTATCCTACAAATTTGGAATGTTTAACAAGTGTAATCACATTATTATTGTATATTTAATCATTATAAACCAAATTAATCACATTTTTCATCATTTTATGACATTGAATTTCTTATTAGTCATATTTTTAACTTCAATGACAGAAGAAAAGAAAAAAATCAATTCAACAACAAACCCTAAATCTTTTTTTTCAAAACATGTATACAAATTATGAATGTTGCACTAATCCTTGAGTTTCTATATTTATGAAAGAATACTCAACTGTCCTTCCATAATGGTCCAAGAGTAAAAAATAAAGAGTTTCAGAAAAAATAATCTTATAATAGAACAAGTACATCACTCGAGATGAAATAATATATAACTATATCAACACAAATAAATAACAACAATACCATCCTGATTAATTGAATTTTAACCCCACACAAGGGTTAGATAATCTCATTCATTAGCTCTTAACCAAGGTTTGATGTATCCTATTCCAGTTTCTACCATTCACAAATAGTAATAAAAATGAAAAGAAATGGAAAATTATTTGATACTACTTTTTGAATTCCTTACCTATCATCAAAACAATGGTGTCCAGATCCAGTTTCCCAAATGACCTTAAGTTGTCCTCCCCATATTCTAAAGGACGTCGACTAGTATTACGGGTTGAATATATAACATGGGGAAAATATTCTATCTTTATCAAATTAAATCGATAATTAGAAATACATAAATAATATCCATGTGATATAAACAAAAACCATTATAAACCAGTATCATATGATGATCCAAAACGTAATTCAATAATCAAAACTAATAAAGTAGGATTGTCATTACATAGACATGAAAAGTGTCAAATTTAAAACAAAAAATAAATATATAATACAAACTCTCTATTAGGTCCCCATTCCATGTATTGTTACCTCATCCATTCTCTATCCCACATCATCAATGTATCATAGGTGTCTTTCCCTAGTCTTATTCTACAATAATGTGGTCTAATATAGTCCAATCAAGCAACCTATGTAGGGTGTGAGTAAAACTTAGTAAGACACCACCAACAATGTCTAAAACAATATACAACTAATAATAGTGGATATAGTTGTATAAAGAATAAATTAAAATTAATAAATTAATAAAAATTAATATTCTAATATTCATTATTTCACAACACAATTCCCTAGGATCATGATGAAACTAATAACATCAATAACTTCTTTGGACTATTATAGAGTTTGATATATATAACATAGCTAAACAAAATTCTTTATTACAAGGTATTTTATTATCCATTTATCTTTAATTCATAGCACAATTACCTGAAGCAATAGTAGAATTACAATATCTTGGTGATAGAATGTTGGGACTAGCAACCTAGTGGTATTTTGAGAATGAGTCCCTATCCCACACCCCATGGGTATTTGGAGACTTAGAACATGTCCCATAAAATTTTATTCTCATGCATGTATTTTTTCCTAGAATGTTAGGGATAGTACCACCATGGATATTTGGAGCATTAGTCCATGTCCCAGACCCCATTTATCAATCAATCACATATATCCCAATTAATTAATTTAGTCATCATTAACCCTATTATAGACATTACTCATCATAGTATACCATTTCTATCATCAATTCAATCATAATTCATCAATTTAATCACATTTAGTAATATAAAAAAATAATCATAAAACCATTTATCAACATTTAATCAAATAAACCAATAACCATTCAAGGTTAAGATAACCACATATTTATTACCATTATTAATTAATTCTATATCACATAAATTAACCAATTACAAAATACAATTAATTGACTTATTTCAAATTTCTATTAGCATGTAAATACAATAATCAAATAATTCCATTAATCAATTAATGAATTAGTTAATCTAGTTTAATACGTGAAACCCAAATATCAAAATTTCTATTTAAAAATTCAAAATGCATAATTAATATTTAAAAGATGGGGTTTTTAAATTAATTTCTCATTCCAAAATATCATTGGTGATCATTCACTAAATTGAATTCCCCAATTTGAAGCAGACTCATCAAGAACACGATGATGAACAAGATCAAGAACAAAAATGAGTATGCAAGATCTAATGGATTAAGATTCATCATAAAATGGATTTAACCATTTTCAATATAAAATAAAACATTCCCCATTATTTATTAAGATAGACATGGGAGGGAGTGAAATTAAATTATGATGATATCACATACTAAGAGAGGTGAAGATCTGTCAATCAGCTCTTTGATTCATCCAAGAAAGAGGTTTAAATTCATTATAATTCATATGAAAGCATCTAAAAACAAATTAAATAGTTTTATCTCAATATATGGTGTTTAGGGACAATAATTGGAGGGTTTCAGAATGTAAAAAAAAATCAGAGGATTTAAATCCCGTGAGCATGATTTCTAGGGCAAGGGCAAATAGTATTCCATTTTGTGCTATTTCACCATGTGCCTATCCTAGGGGTTTAATTGTTACTATTAAAAGGGAATTTTTTACAACCCATCTACCAACCATAAAATACACCTCTATCTTAGTTTTGATGGTTTTCAAAGGTAGGGCGCACGGTTTGGGGAAACCGTGCGCCTACCATTTACTACCCCAAACCCCTCAAATAACATCAAAATTTCACCAAAACACACCCAAACCATTACACAAAAAAATAATAACCAAAACATGGAAGAAAAATACATATAAAAGTGAAAAATTCATCCTCAAAAAATGATATGGTCTTATAATACCCCATATACTTCTCTTCTCTTACCAACTGTTCTAGGATATAGTAAGATATAATATGTATCTGCATCCCTGATGTTGTGTACTTCCTCAAATATTTATGTATAAATCTATATCCCATGATATATTTTCTTACCTTTAATAAGTATATTTCTATACATTTTTTATTTTGAAATGTATATTCCCACTATTGGGAGATTCCAATTTCTTTTAGAACTTCCGAGATAGAAGTATATGTGTATTACGTTTAGTATAATCAAGAGAGTTGATGGAATTTATGTAAGGACCTAGTTGGAGTGATGAACCACTGAGAGGGGGGGGGGGTGAATCAGTGGTATCCATTTTTCTTCTTTTAAGTTCCCTTAAAATGAGAAGAACCTTTGTCTCCTGTTAAAGATATACTTCCCTGTTGAGAAACAAACAAACACACATCCAAAGGAACACAACAATTTACAAGGTTCGCTATTCAATAAGAATAGCTACGTCCTTGGTATGGTTGGAAACAATCCAGCACCATACAATCAACTAAGAAAACAATCCTTAGATTACAATGAGTAGGATATACCCTTACACTCGTGAAGCACTGTGAATCAATCACTCCAGTGCGTGTGCACCCTCTTAGCACAATAGGAAAAAGTCTCTTTCCTTGTAACAACTTATGCTACCTGCACTTCCTTTCAAATACACAAATGTAAGCAAGTTCAGCACAAATGTTTACTTCCTTACCCATAAGAAAGTCAAGGACTCCCTGTACTTGAGATAGGTCAATTACAGTCCGAAACTTCCCATTCCGAATCTTCACTCTGATTTTTCCCAATCCGATTCTTCAATCGGAATCTTCTTCAGTCTGAGAAACTCAATATGGTGATAGCTAGTAATGATTCCCCATTTTGATTCTTCACTCCGAATTCATCACTCCGAATTCTTCACTCCGAATTATTCACTCCGAATTCTTCACTCTGAATTTTTCACTCCGAACATTCTTCTTCACTCTGATTCTTCAATCCAAGTCTTCCTCAGTCTGAGAAAATCAATACGGTGATAGCCAGCACTGATTCCCCATTCTGAATCTCCACTCTGAAATCTCTTCTTCACTCTGAATTTTCTCAATCCAAGAAACTCAATACGGTGTCAACCAGTATCAAATTCTCGTTTCAATTGAGACTGTAATGAAACTTTGTCGGACAAACACTTCTTCTTCTCTCTAGATTATCAGAGATTATCTCTCTATTTTTTCATCACAATCTTACTTAACACCCTGGTCTCCTTTTATAGGTGCTCCAAAGTGTGATTAGGCAAGAAACCAAAATATTTTCCCGCTCACTTAAATTCACCCAAATCATAATTTCTCTTGAAATCTCGGAGTAATTAAGACTTTGTCAACACTTATAGAATCTTCTCGAATCTTCTTCCCCTTCACTTGATTTAGAGATTTGGCCTTTTCCAGATCCGAATTTGTTACACAAGTTTCTCGGTATCACATTCTCAGATCCACTCTTCTGTCTTCTCAGCATCATATTCTCAGATCCACCCTTCTTGATTCTTTGGTATCACTTTCTTGGATCCACTCTTCTTGAGTCTTCGGTATCACTTTCAATTCTCGGTATTACACTTCAACTCTTCTTCGGAATGACACCATTTCAATTCTCGGTATGACTCTTCATAACTTCTCGGTATAGCTTTTCATTACAAATTCACCAATTCTCGGAATGACTCTGCACTTCTGGCTACGAACTTCAGGTTCAGGAAGTCGAATCTGAACATCTTCACTCCTAACTTCTGACTGAGGAAGTCAACTCCGAACTTCCCGCTACGATCTTCTGACTCAAGAAGTCGACTCCGAACTTCTCATTACGAAATTCTAGTTCTCAGAATGGCTCATCCAGATACTCGAAACGGATCTTGGTTCTCGATACGACTTCTTTAATTATCGATACCGGAGATTTTGAATTCTCGGAATGACTCCTCCAGATCTCAGTATGACTTCACCACCCAACTTTTGCTTGAATTATGAGTACTTGAATATACTCACAAATTAGAGTTACAAAATAGAAAAGCATCGTCACAATTAGTGCCTTCACATCTCCTATCAGCCAGCTTTCAAGAAGTTTCAATTTCCTGGTTCCAAACTTCTCAATTTCCAGACTCCGAATTCTTCGAACACTAGGTTCTGAATGTTCAATATTCTCGGTTCCAAATATTCAAACTTACAAATTCCGAATTCTTAGAAATTCAAGGTGTCTTTACTTTATGAAAACTTCCTCAAGATCAACAAAAGACAATCCATGCAGACCATCTCTTCCTTCATCTTGGTCCTAACAATTTTTCTAATCCTTCATCTCATGATCAATATATCAAGGGTGAATTAATATTGTTGAAATTAATAATGGGTTGTGAGAAATGAATATTTTGAAAATATTAGAGCATTATTTTTTATCAAGGAAGAGAAATGTGATCTATGTGTTTGATATTTGTGATGTATCATGGTTATTCATGTTGAAAACATCAAGATAGTCTTTTATTATCTATAAATTTATTTATATAGATTCACAAGGAAACTAGATGATTATTAGGTTAGATAACTTCTTGGGATGAACATATTTTGTATCATTATACTCACCCTAAAATGTACAATTGCAAAATATTTGTCTTGTGTTCATTAAGATTATCTAACGTTGATGGTGGAAGATATTTGAGCCTTGAAAAGGGTGGAAAATATGGATAGTTATTGGTGTAAAGTTCTCCTGATGACATCTGATCTATTTCCCCCATGATCTGGATTTCTTCATTCTGAGTTGTGTGAGTCATACCCTGGGATTAATTTATAACAATTTTAATTGTATGATGTATATTTGTAATGTAAATAGATTTTGTATATTGTTTTTCATTAAATTTCATAAATGTAAGATAGATTTTGGATATATGGTAAAAGGTAATAGAATGATTAGATTTAATTTCCACCATAATGTTTCAATACATATTCTATATCACTATACCTTTTATTTGTGTTGGCATGACTATGCTTATCACTTATTAAATATTGGGTACTTTTCATTACAATCCTTTATCAAATCAAAATCTTTTGATATCGCATACCTATCAAAATTTATAAATTTTATGAAAAATCATAAATTATGTAAGACAATTCAACTTTAAAATAATAAAATATACATATGTTGTATGAGTGAAATCATTATAAAATCAAATATTTACTTATATCAATTTATTATATTCATGCTCATTAAACCACACACATCTTAGTGAATCAACTCATGAGGTTTCATCATTTTGACCTCCACCAGCTTAAGACTCTTGTTTACTATTTTACCTTTGTTAAAATTTTCATATGTGTTAAGATTAACTTGATTTAAATTTGGTAGATTTTTAATATATTAATATTTGATATTTTTTTATTTCTGCCAAATGGTCAACTCACTAATTTAAAAATTATTTTTCCTTCTTTATGGTCATTGAGTATGTGTATTGATCATTAAAGAAATTAAATAAAATCAAAATACTCATTTCACCTTTATAGACATTATCCCAACATTCATCCACCAAAATTACCATATTTTATTTTATAAATAACTTAATTTAAATTTTTTCAAATTTTAGAAATAGTCTAAATATTATACTTGAACCGATTATCAAGAATAATATCACATGTTTTTTTAAATAATTATAATATATCTAACAACATTAATATGAAGTAATATATCATTATTTAGTATTATGTATCCTATATCATTACATTAGATTTATTTTTTTTGTTTCTGTTTCTATTCATGTGTGATGTGAAATGAATATCAGTATCAATAGATTCACACATATTTATGATTTTTATGTGACCACATCCACCAAGTCATGCACCTAGTTATTCCTTATATTGATATATTATTAATTCTATAATTTCCATTAATAATTTATTTAGAATTTTTTCCACATGTTGGAAGTGTTTATGGGTTTATCACCCCTATAAAATGTTTCCTCAAGTGTTTTCGAATAAATTTTTTATCGAACCCTTTATTTTGGATGCTGAGTTAACTAACCTCTTAAACTTTTTTGTTAAATTTTCCTCAATTAAAATCAAATTCTTGATTTAATTATTCATAGATAATACAAGAACACGTAATATTTATGTCCATACAATCTACATCAACATCACCATATTTGATGTGAAATATTCTTTTGATAAGAAATATGTTCAATAAAACCTACTAATTTTTGTGTCTTATAAATATGAATGTGCCTCATATTATTATAATTTTAAAGAATGAGAGATTTATATTTACCTTTAATTTTCTCCAATGTCTTGTCTTTTTACTCATATCCTACCACATTTCCTTTATTATTGAATTCTTACATATTTATTTTTACTATTAATGGGTGATTTCCCCTTCTTAGGAAATGTAATGATTTTTCCTTTTTATGGAAACAAAATATATATTTCATGATCCGGTGTCCAAATAATTGGTTCATCATATTATTATAAAACCTCTAAATTTCTTTTTAACATTATAATATTCTTTCCCTATATTTTTTTCCTCTCTAACACCATTTATAAAATTATGAAACACATGTAGAGTGATGATTAATTAATTATAAGCATTAACCAATATTAAGAAATAATATATTCCACTTCATTTTTTATAATTATATTTTTTGTAGTAGTATCATGAATCATATGACTTGTTTCCAATATATAAATAAGATAATCTATATTTTATGTGTAATAAAAAACTTTTCTAGAATGTCTTTGTATTTTGACTCATCAAAATATTTTTAAATGAATCATTCAGGAATTGTAATCCTTTTTTTTATTTTACAAGATTTTTATTTTGTTTCAAGAATTACAAAGTCTATATTATTAATTAGAGAAAATTTTAATTATGTTTAATCATTTATTTATTCGTTATCACTACTATATTATTATTCATATCACTAGGAAAGTTTGAAATTTTTTTTATTTTTCTATAAAGGTATTATCTTTTCATCCACTATGACCTATTTCAGAAATTAATTATCCTTATTAATAATGTGGAACCATATTTTGACAAAAAACTGATTATTTTATGTATTATTCTTCCCAATATTCATTTTAATAACTTTTTAATATTATGATAACAAACCATCTTTGTTCTTATTGACACCGTTAAAGATTGTTTATCAACATCAACTTATAATTATATCTTTTGAAAATTTACAATAATCTATTCAATCATTACACCATTTAAGTAATTAAATATATTATTAACAATATATTTATCTTTTACTTTAATTTTAACTTTTAAAAATGGTTATTTTTTCATTTAAATCTATTTAATATTGATCAGAATAAGTTAACACTATATAAGATTTTTAATGATCAAGATGTTTTGATATTTATAACACAAAAAAGATATCTCTATCACTAATTTTCCTTTCCTAATTAATATTGAACCACCAATAATTTAATAAGAAATTAATAAATTTTAAATTTATCTATTTTACAATAATTTTAACCTTGATCCTCTATGAAATGATTCATTTACTTGAATTTATTCGTGATATTTCTCATCCAAGTCATTAGTTTGATAGTATCATTATGAATGTCTACATGGAATAAAATCTATCATCCAATTTAGTTTATCCAAATAAATAAATATTCAAAAAATTTAACCGATTAAATTTTTATAACTTTATGTTTATATAAAATGTTTTGAAACCATACATTTTTGACATTTTTATCTCCCTTGTGGATATCATGATATTTTTTCCAGAGTTTATTCATCGTTTTTTTCACAAGTCATGTCAAATTCTTTAATAATTTGGATTATAGTAATATGTTTCACACTATACCCTATAAATAATCATCATTCATTTGAATTAGATAATATTATATTATAACATTAGGTAGATTTACTCCATTACTAAAGTTATCAATAACACCCAATCAAAGTTATAAAAGATATTTATCCATCCTTATCCCGCAAAATGAAATCCCCATCAATAAAAAATAGGGAATCCATTATTGTTGTCATTTTTGACATCCTCCATGGATCACATCATTCTATTATTTATCAATAAAAACATTATTATGTGGGAAAATACCTATAATTAAAATTCATGAAATTTAATATATCATTTTAAAATACCATTTGAGTGTGGAAAAATACTGTTAGAATAATGGTGTTAGTTGGTGGTTTTTCAAAACACAAAATATCATATCAAATTCCCACAAATATTACTATGAATAGAATCTATGATGTTATAACTTGATTATGAGATAATAATTTGGTAATAAGACACATGTTTCATGGGTGGAATATAAGATTCAATAATTATTTTTATTATGTGGATAATTCATGAGGATTAATAGTTGTGATATGACAAACTGTATAACTATAATATTATCAATAATAACACAAAAAGTAGAAATAAGATGTACTAAAATACCATTTATAATTTATTACGGTATAAGCTAATAGTTTGGAAGATCTAATCATCCCATTTAGAATTGTTCCATTACAAATTTGAATATGATTACCCCTTGTTCTTCTATACAATCAACATCAACAACCTTCTTAGAATATATCCTCAAATAGTTTTTAATATTCCTTTGATTTTGGTAAATACCCAAATAAATTATGACATTTAATTGTTGTTAATCAACAATATTTTAAGAGTTTCAGACCATCATGTAATGACTTAATTTTATACAGAATCAAACTCAATTCAAGAATATCAGGAAATCAAATCCCAATAATAAGAGGGTATCATCGACCATAATTGATGTGTGACCAGGATTCCTGTATTTTAAATACTTTTCCATGTACAAAATGGTGATATATAGAAAAACCATAATTATAGGGAAATAATTTTATAAAACTCATTCTTCCCATGACTATGTAAAACTAATCATTATGCTCATCCATTAAATTTTCCCAAGAGATATCAAAATCATTAAATTTTTTTGAGAGAGATATGAGAAACTAGTTTTCGTAATATATTATTATGTCTTCCAAGTAAAATCTTTCAGTATCATATCATAAATAACCAAAGTGAATAAATTGTTTTTCATAACCTTTTAAAATGGAATGAAAAAAATAAAACAGTCACAATTCCATAAAAATTATAATCAGATATAATCATGGAAAATAAATAGGAATCAAAGGATATCCATTAACAATACATGTCAATACCCATGAGTAAAAATATCATAGTTTACCATATATACATCATATAGATACAGTGAATAAGGTTATGTTAATAGTTTCCCCAATATATTTTTGTACATAATAAATTTAAACACTTATAAATCAATGAAAATAAATATAAAGTATTCCCAAAAGAATGACATAGTGTGAAAATCACAAAAATTCAATGAATTATAATATATAATACATTAATGTATGACTTATATGGTAGAACAATATTAAATATTCTCCCAAATAGATGATGTTACACTGTATCATCTTAAATGTTTCACCAATCAAGCATAATATATTCCATTGGACATCGACTTGTATGAAAACACATTTTACAAGTTATAGAAAAATCACATATTAAATATGAAATATCTATTATTTTTAATATAATTTAAATGTAAATATTTTATAAAAATTGGGGAAGATTAATTTATTTTAAAAATAAAAAGAAGGTATAATGTAACATATAGAATGAGGAAGGTGGAAAAATACACGTTCACATGAATACATTACATGTATAATTTTTTTTTAAAACAGAACATTTAAATAAAATTATAATGCATTAATTTAAAATAAAATAAAATTATGTAATGGTATCTTAAAGAGAGAATTTACAATTTTCAAAATAAATCTAATGATATCTAAAAAATATGGAGACCAAGAAAAACAATTTGAATAAAAATTTACTTTTGGTTATTTTAAAATAATTTCCTTGAAGACCACTTCAATTTAAGATATTATAAAACATTAAATTTAAATTAGGGTAATTTGGAAAAAAAATCATAAATGATAACTAGAGGGTAAGAAAATGATTATGGTATTGGAAAGAAATAATCTAAAAATTTCATTAATGGGTTATCACATTTTATTGATCTCAATATAAAAATGAGGTTTAGAAAGTAAAGTTTATGACTTGAGATAAATTAAATTCCAAACACATTGATGATAAATTTAATGAAAATTAATATAAAATATCATGAATGAAATATAATTAATTATATGGTATAACAATTAAGTGGTACACACTCTTTATAGAAGTAAATCAATGCATAACAAGAAGTATGCCTAAAAAATTAAGAATTGAGGCCACAAAACACAATTCATGTAAAATAATCATTAAGGTATGAATCATTCAATAGAAATGTTATAATAAATAATATTATAACACCCATAAATAACAGGGACAAAAAAATTATTCATTAGGCAGAATAAAACAGTATTGGAACAATAGAGTCCAATAAGATAGTTTCAGTATTAATTTAATTAAAATGAGTTTAAAAACACTCATAAAACATTTGTAATTTCCTGATGATAACACCATGGGAGAAATAATTTTTAATAAATCATTTTATTTCATGAAATATGATAGAATTATGATATTATATATTTATTGTGGTTTCTATACACCATTTTAGATAAGATTTGTTTCATAATGATAAATATGTCAAGGGGTGATGATTGAAAAAATAAACCCTTACCATGATTTTGGTTCACTCATCACACTTACAAAATTCAAGAATAAAAAATAAATTACATTATATAACCTATTAGGAACCATATTAGTATATATTTCATTTACAAGAGAATTTTTATTTTTATTTGGTATTTTTTATATATTTTCTTCATGTTGGTTTTTGTAGGGGGTTTAGTAAATTTCAACATAACTCTATCATTATGCTGCCCATGGGTAAAGGTATTTTAGAATAAGAACATAATTTATTTAATTTTATAGGTTAAACTACATTAAATTTATTCTAGTATAAAAATGTTATATATGATTTTATAAAACTAACTCAGATTAAATAAATTCTCTGATATGTTTATTTTAAGTGGTTGAGTTTTTAATGTCCATTAATTATTAATATCACTTGTATAATTTACAATATAATATTTATATAATATTTATATTATTATAAATAACAATTTGATACCATAATTAAATTTTATATTTCATGGATGTTAGTTGGTGATTGAAAATAATGAATGACTCTTTGTAGTGGTGGTAATTGGTAGTAAATCACAACGATTGTTATTTTTTTATATTTTGATGGGAATGAATAAATGTGGGTTTCTATATTAAAATAATACCATTTTAATATACTAATGATACTAAGTTCATTATGTTTTTATGTATAGTGTAGGTTTATAAGATAAATATTATGAATAAAATGATAAGGATTTAGTAATACTCACATTGGGACTTTGAAAACTCTATAGAATGTATCATTTAAAAGGATGAGCATATGGTAAATTACAATCACTAGATGATATATTTCATGAAATGGGCATATTTAAGAGGGAAATATGTTATTTTCAAGGATATTCCAAGGGTATGTGTAAATTTGATAGGGTAAAAGTAATCAACATTTATAAATTAAAAAAATGTTAGTTTTGTGAACATTTGTTATGTTTCAATAATAAAATCACACTACTCAAGGGTAAATTGTTTCAAAAGAGATAAATAATTGAGTTTGTGGTTAGACAAGCTTGATCAATACTCCACCAAAAATTTCCCCACATGTTTAAAACATTATAAATTCCATTTAAAAATTTATTTTTACATTATTCCATTTCTATTTCGACAATGTTACTTGTTTTAAACATAATAGATTATATTATATTAAAAATATATGTTAAATTATTAAACAAAAATTTGAGATTATAAATATAAATCTATGATTAATATATTATAATCACATTTATTAATAATTTAAAATTATCTTTTAAATTAATAAATTTTTAATATTGAACCACCATTTTGTAAAAAAATATTGTTTTCACCATTATGTGTGATTTATTTAATCTCCGTAATCATTTTTTATGATAAAAAAATTTAAATTTTCATTAATAAATTATATTATCATGATAATATAATATATAAAATATAATTTATTAGATTTAATTTCCACATTTAATGGAAACTAATTTTTAATATTGATGAAAAAATCAGTCTTTAGAGTCAAATATTACTTATATTTTCAAAAACAAAAGATACATGTTCTATAAATTAATATAAATATTTTTCAATGAATTTTCATAATTTATAAAGATATTTTTTTAATTAAATAATGTTTTAGAAATAGTTATGTAATTTTATTATTTTTATGACATCTTAAAAATCAAGGTATTATCAAAATGAGTACTTATTCACTACTCAATTAAAAATAAAATATTTTAGAAAAAACCAAAAAATTCTTACTAAGAGAAAAATCATATTCTTAATCCAAAAAATAGATTAATTTTTTAGAATTCAAATTATATAATTTATAAATTAATCATTTAAAGTATAATACAATATATAAAGAAAAATCCATTTACAGAAAAATCTCTTTTAATTCATTAAGCGATCTTAATCATATTTATTATGCATTAATAATTGATTTTAATCACTTTATTTTCAAATTATTAAATTTTTCGTGTAATTTAATAAGTATTGGTAAAATTTAGTTGGGTTTTGTGTCATATTTTTTTGTCGTGAACCATAATACATTAAATATAATAATAATTTAAGTGATTAGAAATCTAATGTAGATATATTCTTCCTCAAATTAATTTATTCCTCAAAATTTTAATCATTAAACATTAAGGAAAGTAAGTGACGGTATTATGAACATTTTTAACATTTAGGATATAAATTCATATTGTAAATTGACCATACTAACTTATTCCATATTAATTTATTTATCATTTCTTAAAAAATAAAAATATTTTATAAAATTTCATAATCAATTATGTTTACACACTAATCATATATTCTATAAAATATATCATTTCCAAAACCAAATAATTATCCAATAAATTAATCAATATTAAATACATATATTTATTAATAAATTTAAAAACACAATAACCCTAAAAAATTATTAATAACTAGGTGATAAAATCATAATAACTAGCATATAACATAATTCAAAAAATTTGTGGAGTTTAACAAAAATATATGATGAATCAATTATTAAAATAAATTTTATCAATAATGATAACTTAAATTTTCAATAAAAATAAACCATTTGTTATCTCAATATTAAAAATATATTAAGTGTAGGAGTTATCCATCACCAAATCATGTGTTCTTCAAGAGTTAACGCTAAAAAAATATTTTGAAAAAATAAATATTCATAGTTATTCATTCCATTATATATATGATTACAAAAATTTATAGAAAAACTATTGAATATGAATCCATATATATTTGAAATAATCCTTAAAACATTTTGAATATTCTTTATTATAATTCATAGATATAAATCAATAATGAATATATCTATGAGTATCAATATTAAAATTATATATGGTATTGAAATAATTACCATAGGTTATATTGGGAAACTCACATTTTCCATCATAACATGTATAAACTAAGGTTCTAATCACATTACATATTCTCAATTTTTTGGATTTAAGACATAATGATTTTTAGAAACATACATTTCACAACATAATTTTCATGTTCCTATCTCAACCATATACTAAAACCAAAATGGTAATGATGATATATAAAATATAAAATTGAAAAAATCAATATAAATATTTATTCCCTATAACACCTTCATTTTTAAAATATAAATCATTTAGTTAAACCCCTGACACTCTTTGTTCATTCATTGGTTATTCATGTCCTTTTTCCATTAGGGTTCTCTAACATAATTATTTATCCTTAGACTCAAATACTTCATAATATTTCACTAAAGATAATGTGAATTGAAAATAGAACATCCCATGTGATTATCAAAAAAAGTGTGCAAGTTGGTATCTTCATCATGCATCCGGTGAAAATCTAGGTAACAAAAATATTCCATTTTTAGGTTTATTACTCTTATTTAAATATGATCAAAATCCAATATCTAATTTTAGTATACAGATTGGGATTATTTTTATAGGAAAATTACTTACTCAAAACCTTAACAAATCATCACGATGTTACCCTACACATATACTTATCACTTCTACATAGGTTTTCACAAATGATAAATTATCATAATCACTAGAATGTTTAATATTACCAATACTATGACAAAGGGTTATTTAATACTTTTTAAATTATGATCAATGTAATGCCCCTTAAATTTAAATTATAATCATTGTATTCAATAGACTATATGAATCACAAAAGAAAGTGTTGAAAGTAATATTATATACGGAGACATTATGATATTTTTACAATTTTATATAAATTGAATAATTTAATATATTTATATGAATTACAAACTCTATTTATATTACATTATATGTAGCAATTATTTTCTTTGATACCTTATTTTATATGAAAAAATACATTTTTTGGAAATGTAAAATTATTAATATTATTATAAAATAAGATTTTTATAAGCTCATTATTGAAATAAATGGTATGAATAGTATTAACTAACATATGAAAATGTATATTGTACATATATTTATAAGTTAATTATTGTTCTGTAAAAAATTAAATTATTTAAAAGAATTCATTTTTCCTAAAACACTATATTTTATTATTATTGATGATATAGTCACACATTGATGAATATTTTTATATTTAATTTTTACTAAATTAAATAAATTTAAATGAGAAAATAAATTTAAATTTAGAAATCATAATACAAAAATTATCTTATAGTGAATTTTTGGGATTTTTCGAAACAAATTCATTTTTTGATGAGTAGTGAAAAATATCAAATTTTAATTGGAAAATACAATAAAATGTAAATAATATTTGTTATTGGGATTATAGTTAAATTAGTTAAATTATATATACGTAAATCCTATTTATTTCATTAGAATCATATTTATTTTGAATAATGATATAAAAAATTTATAAACTTTTCAAAATTTTCACTTTGAAAACATGATTTCTCATCACGTCGGTGTGATTATTTTTAGTTTCAAAATTTTCAAATCTATGAATTGAATTGGAAAAAATGTATTCTATATTTTTAATAATCATAATTTATAATTTATAATAATTTAAAATTAAATTTTAAACCAAATTAATATTGAAATAGTAATTATTATTTATCATTATTATGATAAAAACGTCTTTATCACACGTTTAAACAAATACAATTAGGGTTAAAAATGACCTATAAACTTATATAAAAACCATTTCATGGAAATATTTTAATTTTATCCCTTTTATATTATACAGTGGGCCATTTTTTAATATTTTGAAAACATATTTATGCTTGAATCTTTTTAAAGAATCATATGTGTGTGACTCACCTCACTTATAAAGGCCACCACCTATCATCCTTAATTCACACCTTAAAATGACCATTGTTCAATTAATCCATACCCAAATCACCACCCATCATCCTTTACCTGATCATAGAATCGTTGTTTTAGGATTCAATCCAACTTAGGATGTCACGTAGTGAAAACATAAAGAGGATACCCGAAGAAGTGGTAACATTTTTCAATGATGGTTTATATTGTATTTATTTCTCCACCACATTAAATACTTAGTAAACCATGAATAAATAATAAAATCATTATAATAAATTTTCTATGATGTTTTTATAATATTATAATGTCAAAAAACTAGATCTGCTTCCATCTAATGGTCTCAAAATCAACCTTCATCTCTACAATGGACTACCACCTCGTAGATCGATGTCATTCATTATTCCATTACCATCATTCACATTTGGGTATGGTGATGAATCATATTTATATATATTATATTTATAATATATATATATATATGTATGGATTCATTATATAAAATATACTCTTTTTACTATCAATTCAATAGGATACATGATGACGTCGCTCCTGTGCACGACGAACTACCACCTCACGAAGCGATGTGATTCATCTTTTTCTTACACATGACTTGGAATGTGATAAGGGTATGGTTAATGATTATATATAATATAAATGAAATAATTATTGTATTTTTTTCAATGTTATAATTACATAAATTTAATATATATATATATATATATATATATCATTTTCATTATTGCCTTTAATCTAAATTAATGATGATAACGTCGTTCAGGTACTTCTGGACTGCTGCCTTCATGAAACGATGTGAATCTATTTTCATCACCACATAACATGTATATTTTATATAATTATATTTAATTAAATAATATTTTATTTATTATATAGTGATATTTATATTCTAATAAAATATTACATAACTCTTTTCCCTAATCATCATAGGAAAAAGAAAATGATGCTCATCTGTACGTACGTCCTAGTGTCTCCATTATGCAAATATATTTCACTTATAAAAATCATAATTGATGATTAATAATAAAATTAAAATAGATTTAAATATTTTATATTAATTTCATTATTATTTTTCATGGATATGTTGAGACTATGTAATATGTTAAAGAACAATATTTAAATAAATGTATTCATGAGAAAAAAGGGAATTAACACCAGAAAAAATAAAAATAATGAAATATTAGCAATGAACAGATAAAAATATTAATAAATGGATAATATATGATAATATAAATATTAATATGATTATTATATAAGTTAATAACATTTTTAAAACCACATTAATTAATATCAATTAATGTTTTACCCAATAGAATGAAAATGCAAGAGATTTGTTC
This sequence comes from Viscum album, assembly GCA_963277665.1. Taxonomy (NCBI): domain Eukaryota; kingdom Viridiplantae; phylum Streptophyta; class Magnoliopsida; order Santalales; family Viscaceae; genus Viscum; species Viscum album. Next base: position 218,579,483 of record OY728137.1, on the reverse strand, counting down.
TAAAGTTCATTTTACTGAGGAATACTATAATGTAATACACTTAGTGGATTTTATATGGTGTATATACTTCAAATTTTACGTTTAATATCATAAATAATTCTTTACTCAAGGGATTTTATTTTTTTATTTAAATTGTTTAATCTAAAAACAATTTATGTAAAATTTACGAAGTGGTAATGAATTTCATAACTCAATTTTTTCTCACTTGATTATAATACAACTTCATATTATTAAAAATTATTTGATAAAATGTATAATTAATATTGACAATTTTTTTTTATTTTGTCTTATTTTATGTGGATTTATATTTTATACACATAATTGAGTCATTAATTTATTTCCACATCAATTTTATGATCATTACAAGGGTTTATTTAATAATAATAGTATAGTCATAATTTGTTTATCCTTGAATTTCAGATAAACTATATTATTTGATAATTGTATAAATAAACCCATTGAATTTTAATATCCACTTGTAATTTATTATATTCTCTGGTAATATTATCATTTTTAACTCTCTGGTTCTTACTATTTTTTATTAAATGTATTTAATAAAATCGGGATTCATTTCCTTCTCTGGTCAGAAATATATTTTCATCAAAAACCATGTTTTCTAAAATTATTTTCAAAAAATTTAATATTATAAAAATTATTTATAAAATAAAGTTTTACCCATTTTTACTTTTTATAATATTTTTTAAAGGGGCCTTCTTGTCATTTTCCAAAAAAGGTGCTTTTCTAACATTTTTAAAATTAAAAAGTAATGTTTTTTCACCGTGTACGACATTTATGGAATTACTCAACGTCATTTAATTAAAACATTAATTATGTGTTTAAAAGGATATTTATAAATAATTTTTTTCTTAATATTCTAGAAATTCATTATTTTAAAAAATATTTTCAAATAATTCTATTTTAAGGATGTTTTATGTTTTAATTAGTTCTTTTCAAATGAAAAAAATGATATGTTAGTGAGGATTTTTTAATGATATTTTTATGGAATTTATTATCATCAGTAAAAACAAAATTTATTTTAAATTTACTATATTGGGGGATATGTTTTATTTATATCAATATTATTATTCCACTTGATGGTTTATGGTCATTTTGATTAAGAAAAGTATTGATACCCAATTCTTTTATTCCATTTTTTAGTAAATAGATTCCCCTTGAAATACGGACTCTCTTATGATAATGGGGCATTGAATTTCCATTAAGTACCCATATTATTTATCATAGATATATATATTTATAAAATGGTGTATCTTTAATACATATGGTGTTCACATTAAATATTATTTGATATATGGAGAAATATTGATAAATCTATATCATTTACTCAATACAGATTCTTTAGGATAAAAAAATTGTTTTTGCATTAAATCTATTATTCAGTATATGAGGAATACATTGTTCATGTGATACATGAGTTGGGTATCATTTATAGAAATCCCATATTTGAATCAGTTTTATCTTGAATCAAATCATGTGCCCAACATTAATTAAATGGGGTTTCACTAGGTATGTTAAAATAATCTTGGGAAACATTTTAACATTAAAGGGTTCATGTTCCTAGGAAATATGATGCATGATAATTATGAATTTCATTTATTTAATTATTATTATTATCAAGAATATTTTTATTATGATATTATCTCTGGATGAATTTTATTATAATATTATTGATTATATAAATTCTATGTTCAGTTGTTTACCTTACCATATTGATTTTTATATATATATTAATGTAGTAATGTAATATAAATGGACTGTAAGTTCAAATTTTTACCTTATTTTGTAGTTTATCCTCATTAATTCAGGATTTATTCCACTATATGTAACCCTTAACGAGGATTTGATCTCACCCATATTTTTTTCTCCCCATGGAATCCATGAAGAGAACTATGATATATTTTTAAAGATATTCATGATAGAATAATGTTCTTTAAAAAAAGTATGTGATATTTTTTCCCGAATTTAATAAAGTATTCAGGTATGTATACATTTCACTAAGACTACTAATCTATTTGCTGTTTTAATACGACTACATATATCCTTTTCATAATTAATAATGAAAACACTGATTATGGGATACTGGGGCTAGGGTAACTATAGTTGCAATAAAAATATGTCTAGTAGAATCCTTGAGAACATGATTTAGGAAAACATAATTTAGGTATCATAACCATATTATATACTTTGAGTATAGGTATATAATAATATCCAAATGTTTTGGTAAGGTAGATATAATGTATGATTTCCATGAAATATATCCATATCTAGATACATAAAGTGGAAAAGGTTCTGACAAAAAGGTAACTAGGGGTAATAACATTGAAAAGGGAACATCTTTCTTGAAAAACATTATTTGGTGCATAAAAACTTGAATTAATATGTACCTAGTTTGACACCCATGGGGTATATTCATGGATAATTCAAATTTTCATTAAAAATCATTACATATCATTTGAATAGATTATGACATTGAATATACTAGGTTAAACCAAATGTGTCACATATTAAATATATATTTTTTAGTTAGAAATCCCATAATTAATTATATTACTAGACACTATACCATGAAAGGAATTATGTTGAGATAAAATGAAATTAGAATTTATGTATTGATATTGAAAAAAATCCAATTTTAGAAGTATTTTTATTAATAGTTCTTTGGTTTCATAATAATAAAACATAAACATATTTTGTTAAATTTTAAATAAATAAATGTCATCATTAACATAATATTTATGAACACAATCATGGTTATAAGTATATATATGATAATAAGTATAATTTATTGAACACTAATATTGAAAATTTGGGGAGTATGAATTTCACAAAGTTGGTTGGTGCACGGTTTTTCATAACCGTGCAGATTCCAAGGCGAAACCATGCGTGTGAAGCATTTTATTCCAAAAATTGGTTTTAAAACCACCTAAACCCCCAAAACCTCTATAATTTGACATAGGCTTGGGATTCGTACTTTACAGGTGATCTCAGATCCTTCTGGAGGATTTACAAGGAAATTTGGACACCCTTCGTTGAGATCGAATGCCCAGATTGAAGATCTTATATCCTCCCAGTTATTGGATTTCTTCCTGATGCAGTTCCCATTCTTTCTATTATCTTTCCAAAATATTTTTGTAGATGTATTCCAACTTTTTATTGGACATAAATCAATAGTTTGAGATAAAGATATTGGATTTTGTATCTAGATCTATATATCTATGATCTTGATGATTTTATCTCAATTCTGGTTTACGAATTTAGATCTGGAGCTTGATCGATGATGTTGTGCCACTCGGATTTTGGGCATTATTGTTGGGATAACATCCATCAATAAACCAAGGTAGGTGGTCTAAATCAAAATCTCATAGTCATGATTTATGATATGTGGATGTTAGTATATGATTTTCTAGATTCTATTGATAAATAATTTCCTTAATTGGAGTAATTAGGAAAGTAAAAATTAACAGGGTTTCCTCGATGGTTAATTGATATTTGTATCACAGAACAAATGAAAGGGGTTTCCCAAATAGATATGTTGGAGATTTTCTATGAGTTGAGATATGGTATCTGAGATATTGAATTGATTTTTATAAGATAATTAATTGGGGAAATTAATTATAGAATTATGTTTAGATATGTGAGATAATTAATTGTGAGAATTAATTATGTGCCATGATGTTGACCAAAGGTAATTCATTGAGTGAATTAATTAGGTTCCATGTTGTTATCTATGATAATAAATTGTGATAATTTATTATGAATGGTCGGGTTTTGATAAGGTTAATGAATTGTGAATAAATAATTATGGAATGATATTGAAATTGATTTATTAATTAATTGATAAATTAATTAATGGGTTACATGCTTAGTTAATTGTTGAATTAACTAAGGGACTTAGAAATTTTTAACTAATAATTGTATTAATAAATGAATATTGTAGGAAATTATTTTCAATTAATAAATTATTAAATTGATGAGATTGTTTTGGTGATATACATGGCATTCTAGACCAATTAGATGTTGGGAATTGGACATAGAGTCCCTCCCTAATAGTTATCCAAGCATGATATTAAATGGGGCTTGGCATGAAGACATGTATAGAATTAGAAAAGAAGTTCTAGGCATGATGACCTATACCAATTGAATGATAATAATGAATGAATATTCCATGAGATTTGTGGTGCTAGGCCTGAAGACCTACACCAAATGAATAATAATAATGAATAATGATTCAACTGAGATTTGGGGTGCTAGGAATAATGACCTACACCAAATGATAAATGATATTCAATGATGATTCAAATGGGAAACATGAATTTAAATTGTCTATATGTGTTGATTTAATATTAAATTATAATGTAAGAACTGATTAAATTATGGATTGTATTTATTGCTTCATAAAACTGCCTTCTCTATCTTTTGACTGGACTTGATTTCGACACTGTCTGTGGTGACCTACTGAGTTGAAATCACACCCAATTTGGGACACCATATCGATAACTGAGTAGACTTTTTTGTTGCATGACATAATAAGGCAAATTCCCTAGTATAGGTTTCTATTTTGTATTAGATCATGGGAGAGGGAACCAGATGTGGTTGTGGACTCATTTTGGATTCGTTGTGTCTTTACATTGAGTTTCATTATAGAAAATTGAAATTTTCATTTTCATAGAATATTTTACCTTTAAGATGAGTATTTTATTTTCATGTTTTGTTTACAAAATGACATAGATTTGTTCTGGTTATTTAAATGCGTACACACTTGGTTATTGATATTTTCTTTCATTGGTGTTTTATTCTAATAGAATTGGGAATAGTATCCCCAAGACTTACTTACCAGAACCTCACTACTAATCAGAACCCCCTTTAATACTAGGAGGCATGCTTGAGGGTATATGACCAACCGTCTCAGGACACTACTTAGTGGCACCTAGGCCGGGACGTCACAACGTGGTATCAAAGGGGATTTCTTTTCTTTATTTTTATTTTGTCTTGTTGTTTTGGGAAAGGTAGACATGTGACTTGGAAGAGTTGAGGCATGGTAATGAGATCGTTCAAGGGATTTGCAAACCCATGTATAGGGGAAATATGAGTACTCAGGTTGGGGTTGTTGTGATTGATGTTTTATGTTATAGTTGAATATTATCTCACCTTTGGTGACACACTTGTGGTGTAACAGTATATTTGTATTGACAGTTCTTGAATTTTGATTCATGGGACAAAGAGGAATGATACATGAGTCTTCATGCATCATTCTAGGAACTCTGGTCAGTTGTGACATGTATCATTCTAGGCACTCCATGGAAAATAGGTTATGGGTATATTGTTGAACATGAACTATTATTCCTTTTTGTGAGATTGAAATGGTGATGTAAGATGATAATAAATGGGTATCTAATGCGAAACATTATTTTTGAATTGAGAATGATAAATTAATTAATTGTTGAATTAATTAAATTGATACAATGTTATTAATTATTGTTTTAATTAATTAATGAGAATTTCTATACCCTTATTAACCAATATCTAGGAGTAGGATGGTTAAGGATAGTGATAAAGCCTTGGTGTTGACCATGTGGTGAGAAAAAAGGGATAAAAAGGGGACATGTTGAAACATTTTTTGTTAGTTTCTCCTCTTATGTAAATGTTTTAAGGTTGAGTTATGAGACCTAAGATGTGTGTTTGGATTTGTAGTGATATGCCTCCAAGACACTTGTTGATGAAGAGACTGACGGGTATACCCCAGATTGAACTGCCAGAAAGGGATTTTGATGCACCATTGGTTTATATTAAGGAGGAAGAGGAATGTTTCTGATAGAACATGGGATATTTCAATAATTTTATGGAGAGAGACCCATGGAAGGTTTAGAAAATCATTTCAGAGTTGATAAGAGAGTTTTAACTGCATCACCATCCAACATTTACTAGAGATGGTATACATGAGGAAGATGAATTATGGATTGAATCTATAGAGATGATACGTGAGCACTTGGAAACTCTGACTGAGAGGAGGGTCAAGTTTCCTACTTATATTCTATAGGGTTCAATGAATTGCTGGTGGGACATTCAAGTACGTTCTGGACATACTGATGAGATGTTATGGAAGGACATTTTGGAGAAGTTCTTATAGTAATTCTATCCAGAAACAATGTGGAAGGAGAAGGGTTCATAGTTTATGAATTTTACCCAAGGAAGCATGTCCATAATGGAATAAGATGAACACATCACAGATTTATTGCATTTTTCTCAAGATTTGGTGGCAGATGAGCCTTTTTCGACCAACCAATTTCAAGATAGACTTAAGTGTGAAATTATGTCCCAAGTGAATATCTTTAGGCTGAATAAATTCTCATAAGTGGTTAATCGAGCTCTCATTTCAAATGGGAACCTAAATAAGGCTTCTATTACTAGACATGTAGCTTTCACTAGATGATCAAGAAATGTGTCTTCCGAGAGCAGGAAGCGCGTTTATGAGAACCTCTGTTAGGACAGTGGAAATCAAGGTGGACAACATGGAGGAACTGTTGCACTGGATCTTTCTCACGTTATTTTCCACCAGTGAAATGGGTAGGGAATCTATCATACACATTTTCCTCAATAACCAGTGGAGTTACAGTTTTGTGGAATGATGTAACACCTACAAAAGTTCTACAAGAAACAGTGACAAGCAAGTGCTGAGGGAGCAGATTCTCTGAGTCAGAGTGAGGGAAGGGGGTCTTCTAAACCATATAGGCATGAAATCTAGATTTCTACTAATAGGGGAGATAGAGGTAGTGGACATGGTGCTACAGAGAATGAGAACCCATATCAGTAGAGTGGTGCTGCTCAGGGGAGTCAGACGACACCACATGTAAGAGGGTTAGGAAAGTCACATGCAGTGCAGCCTATACTTATTGAGAGCGAGGTTGGTCCATTGACAGTGAGAGGTACTATTATAGTTTCTTCTACTATATCTAGTGCCTTGTTGGATACTAGTGCCTCTCATTGCTTTATATCTACAAACCTTGCTAATGGATTAATCTTGGAGGTTGAGTCTATGAGAGGGATGATGAATATAGATACACCATGGGAATGCAGACTAGGGATATCTATTTATGCAAGGGATGTTCTTTAGATATCATAGAGTATCATTAACTATGGAATATATATGTCCTTGATTAAATGGGCATTGACTTGATTATGGGTATGGACTGGCTAGTCGCATACCGAGCCCACATAGATTGTTACCACATGAGAGAGACTTTTTTATCTCCTAATGGTGACCAATATGTTCTTCGTGGAGAATGTAATATCCATATAGGCCGAGTGGGGCCAATTACTCAGCAATTGGTAGAGCTCACAACCCATGTATCTAGTCTTTTTCTTGATGACGTGAGTGGTAGAAAAGACATGCTTCAACCAGTAGTAGACCTATTTCAGGACGTATTTCCTAAATACTTTTAAGGGTTTCCACCTAAAAGAGATGTGTAATTCACTATTGAGCTCATGTTGTGGGGTGAGACAGTATCTATTCCACCTTACATAATGGAACTAACTGAGCTTCAAGAGCTCAAATCATAGTTAGAGGAGTTGGTGGATAATGGGTTTATCCATCCAGTTATATCACTGTGAGGATCACCTATTTTGTTTGCAATTAAGGATGATGAGAGTTTATGCTAGTGTGTCGATAATCGGTAGGTGAATAATATGACTGTGAATAACCCATATCCTCTTCAGTGTATAGATGACCAATTTGTCCAACTGACGGGGGCCTATGTGTTCCCAATGATCGATTTGAGATTAAGGTATCATATGGTGAGAGTTTGGACCTCTTATATAACGAGTACTACTTTTAGGAGTAGGTATGGCCTTTATGAGTTTCTCATAATTTTGTTTGGGTTGACGAATTCTCCAGCAGTGTTCATGGGATTGATGAACATGATATTTCACCCTTTTTTTAGATCAATTTGTTGGTGTGTTTGTGGAAAAAATCTTGGTGTACTCTAAGACTCATGATGATCATGACCTACATCTTGACATCGTCTTGGGTACATTGAGAGAGCATCATCTATATGCCACACTACGAAAATGTTTTTTTGGATTGACAATGTATAATTTTTTGGACACATCATCTCAGAAGAAGGTGTGATAGTGGACCCATAAAAAGTGCAGGCAGGGATATCTTGGGAGTAGACCAAGAATGTTTTTGATATCCAAAACTCTTTGGGTTTAACTAGATTTTACATGAGGTTAATCCAAGAATTTTCCAATTTGGAAGCACTGCATAGAGGTTTGAAAAATAATGTTATAAAGTTTGATTAGAGAGTAGCATGTGAGAATGATTTCAAAGATTTGAAGAATCACTTGACATTGGAACCAATATTTATCTTACCTGAGTTGGGTGAGGTGTACACAATGTATTGTGATGCTTCTAGGGTCGGACTCAGAGATTTGTTGATGCAAAAGAATAGATTAGTTGCTTATGGGTCTCTGCAGTTGAGGCCACATGAACAAAATTATCCTATGCATGACCTCGATTTAGAAATAGTGGTTTATTCTATTACGTGTTGGCGACACTATCTTTTGGTTGAGAAGTTTATAGTTTTTATGGGTCACAAAAGCTTGAAGTATATCTCCTCACAATTAAACTTGAATACTAGGTAGTGAAGATGGTTGGGGTATATGTAGTACTTAAATATCAAACTGTTATATTCACCTGATAAGGGGAATAGTGTGGATGATTCCTTAACAGAGAATACATGGACTCAGTTGGTACATGAGTTGAGTGTAGAGTCAAGGATGATGAATTTTTTAGCAGAAATTCATGTGGTTGTTCAGGAGAGTCACAAGAGGATGACTCTAGTTTCATTATCAGTGGAGTCTACACACTTGAGATGGATCAGGTATAGGTTGTATGTGGATATAGAGTGTTAATCCTTGAGGTGAATCCATTAAGGTGGGGAGACACCTTCAGACTAGATAATAAATGATTATGAGATCATCTATGTGAAAAAAAACTAGTGGTTATGCCTATAAGTATGTGAGAGGAACTCATGCGATAATTCCATGCCTCAAAATGGGCGGTACATACTAGGGTGAAAAAATGTACCATGACCAACAATGAATGTTTTGGGGGCCAGACATGAAAAAATAGATAGCAGGGTTTGTAACAAGATGTTCCACCTGTAAGAAGGTGAAGGCATAACATCGACAACCTGAAGGCCTTATCTAGTCATTTCTTATTCCGGAATAGATGAGGGATGGCATGGCAATGGATTTTGTGGTAGGGAATCCAAAGAATCTTAGGAATAATGATTCTATTATGATCATTTTAGATCAACTAACGAAGGTATAAAACTTATTTACTATCAAATAAACCTTCATAGTAGAGCATTTGGGAGAACTATATGTGAGAGAGATAGTTCATTTTCATAGGGTGCCACAGACTATAGTTTTAGATCACGATTTTCACATTAGTTCAGGCTTCTTGTAGGGCTTACAGGAGGTGCATAGTATAATAGTTATGTTTAGTACAGACATACACCCACATAAATATGGGTAGTTTGAGCGTAACATACAAGTTTTAGAGGATATACTACGATCATGTGTGCTTGACATTAGTGGTTCTTGGGAGAAGCACATGGATTTAGTGGAGTTCGCCTATAACAATAGTTATCAGGAATCTATAAAGATGGAAACATATGAGGAACTTTGTGGTAGACCTTTTAGATCAATACTATGTTAAATAAAGGTGGGTGAGTCAGAGCTATTGGGACCGAGTCTCATTCAGGAGACATCATAGAAACTCCAGTTGATTGAAAAATGTATGGCTACGAATTAGAGTAGAAATAATTCATATGATGAAAGAAAGAGATGAACCATAGAGTTTTCAGAGGGTGATCATATATTCCTTCAGGTGTGACATTGATTGGGTCACCATAGGATACGCTGGTAGGGAAATTTGGTGGCTAGATTTGTAGGACCGTTTGAGGTGCTGGAGAGAATCGGTCTGGTGGTGTACCGATTAGCACTTCCGTTGAAATTCAACGCTATGAATGATGTTTCCTTGTGTCACAACTAGGGAAGTATCACCTCGACCCTTCTCATGTGATTGGTTTGGAAGAGGTTGACCTCGAATGTAACACCCCAACCCCAGTTAACCAGAGTCGGTGCATTATTACATAACATTGGCATGATCACAAAAGATCAAGTCTCGAATGACCGATTTGTTTAGTAGACTTGGAAACACTAGATACACTCATAAATGTTACATTACCTCATAAAGCGAAAAACTTCAATAACATAGTTTCTATATTCCACACTCATATCCCCTTCAAACTATACCTGTAGGATTGTCATAAAATATTTCTTCACATCCTGGGAAAAACAAAACATAGAAAGGGGTGAGCTCAGATGCTCAGTAAGGATAACAATATAGCAGAAACTTTCATGAATAAGCATAAACATTTAAGGGAATGTAAAAATAAAACAAAAGCATTTTAAACTTGAACTTAAGTATAATATGAAAAAAATAAAATGAAATAATTCCATTTACTTATTTACATGGATATTCTACTTGTTGAATAATCACATTCAATATCAATAACCACTTTCATAATGATGGAATTCATAATGCCAGACTATCATAACCACATAGTCAATGAATTGTGCCAAGACTACAAATAAGATTTTTTAAGGCCTTGTTCCAAGACACTAGTTTGTCTCATGAGACCTACCGATGCATCGAGGAGCTATAGCGGGCTCCACCCGTCACTTATTATGTTCAATGCATTCCTCATATGAACAGGTTTAGACAAAACATAAACATTCGTATTAAAAATAGCATAAGAAATGTCAATACTTTCTCCATAAACCATGAATTGTATAAAAATAACACATCCACAGTCAAACATATCACAAAACCTTCATTACAATATGGATGTTTTGTATCCCAATAAATCAACTTCAAACAATCTTAAAATCCATCAAAGGAAGTTGACATAGATGAAATCAAAACTATTTGAGAGAAATATCTCTCTTTTTGAAATCATTTAAAAGTCACATAATTATAGAAGGAAACATTTACTTTGAAAATATTCTTATATGCTTGTAATGGAATCTTGGATGATTTTATAATGGCGTAAAATAGTCGCACCCTCCATATAAGTTAAAAAAATACATTCTTACCTTAATTCTGTCGAAAAGGTTAAAAAGGACCCTGTTTGGAAAAAAACGGAAAGATTACTTTATAAACATCTTACAAAAATTCAAACAAGGGTATACATGACTTTAACCCATATTCTATAAAATATTAAGAATGTTTTGAAATACATTTTTAAGAAACATGGATGTGGATGATAAATAAGTCCCAGTAGATAATTACGTATAAACAACCTCAGATAATGAAGAGATTGTGAAATAAAACCTTAACTTGTAATTTTCCTTGGTTGAGGGTAGTTTAACCTCATATATAATGGTTAAATAGTTTTTATTAAATTATAAAAGAATAATATACATTAATATGATATCATATATGATCTTTTAACATTGCTTTGTTAACAATATCTTAGTATTATCGTCATTTTGGGTGTTAACTTACTCGTTTTCTTTTATATGTTTTGTTACATAAGCCATGTTTGTTATGGATATGTTGCATATTCTTCATATCAAGAATTATATCAAGTACTTAAACAATATTTATAATCATAAAATGAGAATTATATGTGAATGGATACAATGTGGAATGAATCTCATCGCGTTCGTGGAGACGGTAGTCCGTACGTACGCACGAGCGACAATATCATTATTTTGATATTAAAATAATACATAATTGGATGGTATATCATATATAAATAATCATTATAATGTTATATTTATTATTTAATTTAATTACACATCATTATCACACCCATAAAAATAATAATGTTTTGAATAACAATTACACCACGACGTGGAGACGGTAAGCCGTACATACGCACATATGGTGACATGTCATTAAAAGGATGGATATAATACTGAATATGGTTGTACCATATTTATAATAACATCAAATTATATAAAATATACTAGAGTTTTTATTTTATAATGGATATAACAAAGAAAGAAGAAGTGGAAGAAGAAAGGAACTTGAAAGAGGGTGGTGAAAACATTACATCTTCTTCGGGTTATTCCTTTTGATTTGATCAAAAGAGCTCTTTAGGTTGGCTTTCTGATCAAAATAAGGCCTCTAGGTTGAAGTGAAAGAATTTTAGAGAATATGTGGGCAGGGTTTGGCCGAACAAAAAGGCTTTGAAGGTATGAATTTGAGATAAGGGGAGTACCCTTTTATAAGAGGGGGGAGGGGCACCTTAGGAAAAGCTAGAAATATTATTTTATAATAAATTAATATTCGGTTTATAATGGCTCCAAAGTGGATTATTTAAAATTTAAGGTGGGTATAGGTCGTAAAAAACTCAAACAATAGGTTTTAGATAGATTTGGGTCACTATATTAACTTTATATTTTTCATTTAACTCTTAGTTAAATAGTTTGACATTTACCAAATCTCTTTGTATTTTTATATTATATAGTCAATAAACTTACTATAAACTTCCAAGAGACCCCCAAGTGGTCCATTAATAATACAAAAATCATTATATAATCCATTTGTACTATCCTTAGATTTTTACGAATATAATATCAATTAATAATATAATATTTGTTTTAAAAACACATTTATGTCAATTTTGACAATATTTAATAATTGATTTTTGTTAAAGTCTTAAAAACTTTATTAATTAGAAAAAAATTCATTTAAGAAATAATAACATGTCATATTAACCAATAAAATTCTTTTATGTCATCAAAACATTCAAATTATATTTATTTTAACATTTATAATACCAATTATTGATTCTTTCATTAATAAGGAAAATACTGCTTCATTATTGTGTCATTACTATATTTAATTATTCAATGTCTAAAAATTATAAATAAAATACAATTATTTAGGAAATATTTTTAGCTTTCTAATGAATATTTATATTCAAAACTATAACATATATAACCCTATGTAAATGTTGTTTTTCTAAAAGATATATGCTTATGTTATTTTTGTATTTACTTTAACTTAATTAATATAAAGTGTCATTATCACTTACAAGTGGATCCATGGGGTCCCCAAATCGACCCAAAGATGCCCATGGTAGTAAATGTATCAACCAATTGGATTAGGACACGTTTTAGGGTAATTTTTTTATTATAATATTATTTTTCCCTTATTTACCGGATTTCCCATTTAACCATGGTAAATAAAATATTAACCAAAGTAATTATTCAAAATGTATAAAATTGAAAGTTACCTATTTAAAAAATTTGTACCTTCTGATTCTAAGCATGGAATCCATTTTTCTAAATTCAAAACATAGAAGTGGTAGAAATTAATTTAAAATTAATTCCTGTTTCCAAAACAAAGCGTGTTTTTAAGAAATAATAACTATCAAAAGATTGACAATTGTTTATGTCCGGTTTAAATGTGAAATTACTTCCAATGACCAAAATTGTAATAAATGGTGAAAATATATTCTAAATATACCTTAAAACCACTCAAATTCATAATTTATTACTATTAATTATTTTTATTAAAAAAGTTGTTTTTAATTAAAATTTAGTAATTTTCACTATTCATCAAAATATCAAATTTATTAGAAATGCACCAAAAATTCACCCTAAGATAATTTCGATATTAAAAATCCAAAAATGAAGTCCATTTTGAAATATAAAACGTATAAAATTTCAAAAAGTGGGTATTTCTGTTCATAATGGCTAGTTTGATTGGTTGTGGTGTGTGTTAGAACTCGAAGTTGTGTACAACACACGCTACTGTATTATTCAAAGAAAGGCATACTGTGGAAGATTAGGGTGTCACATTCTCTCCTCCTTCAAATAATTTTATCCTAAAAATTTCTAGAATACTACCGCGCGAAAAGACTCAGGTGGTTCTTCATTATAAGTTCCTCGGGTTCCCACATTGCCTCTTCCATCTTACACTTTCTCCATATAACTTTTACTAGACGAGTCATTCGGTTTCTCAGAACTTGTTCTCTCATATCAAGAATCTTTACAGGCTCTTCTCAATAAGACATATCGGTTTTCAGTTCTAATTCCTCATAGGTGAGTACATGCGTTGGGTCAGGCATGTATTTTCTCAACAGTGATATGTGGAACACATCGTGAACTTTGGAGAGACTTGGCGGCATTGCCAAACGATAATATACAACCCCAATTCGTTCTAGAATTTATAAAGGTCCTATATACATGGGACTCAATTTACCTTTCTTACCGAAACGTATAACTCCCTTCCATGAAGATAACTTCAAGAAAACATTCTCTCCTACCTGAAATTCCAAATCCTTCCTTCGATTATCGGCATAGCTCTTCTGCCTACTTTGAGCTGCTTTGATGTGGTTTTGGATTACCTTCACCTTTTCCGTCATTTCCTCCACCAGTTCTGGGCCTACAAGTTTTCTTTCCCCAACATCATCCCAACAGGTTGGTGTGCGACATCTCTTTCCGTATAACGCTTCATATAGTGCCATCAGAATACTCGAATGGAAGCTATTGTTATAGGAAAATTCTACTAGAGGTAAATATTGATCCCACATACCCTGAAAGTCAAGTGAAAAAGATCTAAACATGTATTCTAAAGTTTGAATAGTCCGTTCTGATTTTCCATCAGTTTGGGGGTGGTAAGCAGTGCTCAAACGAAGTTCAGTATCCAGGGCTTTCTGAAGACTTTTCCAGAATCTTGATATAAAAGGAGGATCACGATCAGAAACAATCGATGGGGGTACTCCATGAAGTCTCAAAACTTCATTAATATATATTTTTCTAGACGTAAGTGGTAGATCTTCTCTTATATCATGAAAATGTGCTGACTTGTTAAGACGATCAACAATGACCCATATTGCATCATTCCTTCTAGGAGTATTTGGTAGTCCCATGAAAAATTCCATTGTGATATTATCCCATTTCCACTCAGGTATGGGAAGAGGTTTCATGACTCCTCCATGTTGTTTCCTTCCAGTTTTCACTTGTTCAAAAACCATATATCTTAACACAAAATCAGCAATCTCCCTCTTCATGTTGTCCCACCAAAAATGTTACTTCAAATATCTATACATTTTGGTTCTCCCAGGGTGTATAGAGAAATTGGAACTATTAGCATCATCTAAAAATTCCCTTTTTAAATTAGGTATATCGGGAACACAAAGTCTCTTCCCAAATTTCAAAATTCCATCTTCATACACAAAGCCACTCAATCTCTCATCATTTAAAACTTTAATATTCTTTTGAAATTCATCATCATTGGTCTGAGAACTCTTAATCCTTTCTAATAAAGATGGTTTGGCAACCATTTGAAAAAGTATCGATGTTTCACCTTCCACGGTTATTCCCATATCCAACTTTACTAGATCCATGAAAATTTGATCCCTTTCAACTCTCATTTTATTGAAAACTCCATGATCCTTTCTGCTCAAAGTAGCTTCCACCTTATTTTCCTTCCCTGGGTGGTAGTGTATAGTGAAATCATAATCCTTGAGTAGTTCGAGCCATCTCATTTTCATCATGTTGAGTTATTTTTGTGAGAAAATATACTTCAAACTCTTGTGATCAGTATAAATCTCACATTTTTTACCATATAGATAGTGTCTCCATATATTCAAAGTAATGATTACAGTAGATAACTCAAGATCATGAGTAGAATAGTTTTTCTCATGAATTTTTAGCTATCGTGATGAATAGGAAATAACCCTATCATTCTGCATAAGGACACAACCAAGTCAATTCTTTGAATCATCACTATAAATACCAAATCCATCATTCCCTGATGGTAGAGTCAATATAAGAGCATTGACTAATATTATCTTCAGTTATTTGAAACACTCTTCACACTCTTTTGACCAAACAAATTTAACCCCTTTACGTGTGAGCTTTGTTAATGGGTTAGCCAACCTGGAAAAATTCTGGACAAAACGTCGATAATAACCTGCTAAACCAATAAAATTGCATACCTCAGTTATACTCGTCGGTGCTGGATATTCTTGGATTTCCTTGGTCTTAGAAGGATCAAAAGAGATTCCATCTTTAGAGACAATATGGAAAAGAAAAGAGACCTCCTGAATCCAGAATTCACACTTTCTAAAATTCCCATATAATTCATGTTTTCTAAGGGTCTTTAAAATAATGCTCAAGTGATTTTCATGATCTTCATAGCTTTTGGAGTATACCAAGATATCATCAATAAATACCACTAAAAATACATCAAGATATTCCTTAAAAACTCCATTCATTAGATCCATGAAAATAGAGGGTGCATTAGTCAGCCCAAAAGGCATTACTATAAACTCGTAATGCCCGTACCTGGTTCGAAATAATGTCTTCAGAATGTCTTCCTTCTTCACACACAACTGATGATATCCAGATCGAAGGTCAATCTTTGAAAAGTATTGAGCTCCATGGAGTTGGTCAAATAAATCATCAATGCGAGGTAGGGGATACTTGTTATTTATTGTTATAGCATTGATCTCCATGTAGTCGATACGTAACCTCATAGATCCATCTTTCTCCTTAATAAAAAGGACAGGGGCTCCCCATGTAGAAACACTAGGGCGAATAAATCCCTAATTACTCAATTCATCTAGTTGTTTCTTTAGTTCCACTAATTCCACAGTTTTTATTCTATAAGGGGTCTTAGATATGGGCCTTGATCCAGGAATAAAATCAATGGAAAACAGAATTTATCGTTCTGGAGGATGTCCAGGTAAATATTTTGGAAACACATCAACATATTCTCTCACAATAGGTACATCCTCTATTTGAACATTACTTTCCTCACCCACAGTAATTTCATTCTCTTCCTCCCCAATAATTGAATTTAGTTGAGCTACTGGGGGTGGATCTAGATAATAATTAGGTGGTGACGATTCTGCTCTAAAGATAAGGTGTTCCTTATCATCATTATCAAAAATTGGAACCTCTTTCTTCTTACAATAAATCTTCACATCATGGTCCGAAATCCAATCCATACCGAGGATTATATCAAACTCAATCATAGGTATGCTAATGAGATCAGCAGATAAAGAACATTTATATGCTCTAATGGGAACAGATTCAAAAAACTTTTTTGCGATGATACTTCCGTTTGGAGTTTTAACTGACAACTCCCTTGTTAAATAAAATTGAAAATATCTAATTTTCTTAGCAAAATGGGAAGATATGAAACAATGTGATGATCCAAAATCAAATAATACAATTTCTAAACTTTAGGAAACCATTAAATTACCTTCCACCACGCCTTTCAGAGCTTCTACCTCAGTAGTAGTGATATCATAAGCTTGACCTTGATCCCTTGGTCTTTTCTAAGGTAAGTTTCCTTTATGCTTATGAAATTCATTTATATAATGTCCCATCTCCCTACAATTATAGCATTGAACATCGGTATCTTCTTCCTTCCCCTTGCAATCACAAGCTTGGTGGCCTTTTTCACCACACTTGAAACAGACTCCCATTCCCTTCAAGCAAGTACCGAGGTGTTTCTTCCCACATTTACTGTAGTATGGATATTCAACTTTTCCATTATCCCCCTTATTTCCATTCCCATAGTCATCATCAAATATCTTCTTCTCTAACTTTGCATTAAAGTCATAAGACTTGGAGAATTCCTTTTCTGTCTTGATAGAAAATGAGACAATATCTTTGTATGACGAGAAGGATTGTGAGACTAATGCTCGACGGAGAAATGGTTTTAACCCATCAAAGAAACAATCAATCTTACTCTTTGGGTTACATATATAATCTGCTTCATGCCTTGCTAACCTTGTAAAGTTAGTCTCATACTTTGCGACATTCTCGTTCTTCTTTTGTCTCAGACTCAGAAATTTCCTTTCCATATCTGCTCGATGGTCATGAGGAAGGTATTTTTATAAGAAAATATCTTTGAACTCCCTCAATTCCATATTTTATACTTCATCATCTTCCTTCGTGTTTTGAATCAAGGACCACCATTTGTCAGCATCTCTAGTGAGGCGGTAAAATGTCATGATAACTTTTTCCCTTTCGCTACACCCCAAGGCGTGGAATATTTTCTCTAAAGAACTTATCCATTTCCCAGCTACCAAGGATTTGTACTCCCATTGAATATTGGGGGTTTTTTCCTCATGAATTGATCTAACATTGATCCTCCACATTGTGGATCGGGGTGCTCCATACGGGTAAGGTTATTATTCATAACCTGAGTGAGTTGTCCCATTATGGTGATTAGCAGATCAGAAACAGTTGCATCACCAGCTCCTCTATAATTATCTTAAGAAGGAGGGAAATCCCTACATTGAGTGCGTGAATTGATACTATTTTCATTCATTCCACTAGGCGCCATTTCTAAATAATGGAATACACTAGATTAGTTTATAAATCATAATAAATAAATCCAAACATGTAAAACACTTAACATAAATTGAACTGTTTATGGATATAATCCATAATCATAAAAATGTTTTATTTGAGGAAGTATATACTCATAAACACTTCATAATGGTTTGTAAATAAAATGAGAATTATCCTTATCATATCCCCCGAGAGTGTCGTAACCAAGAGTGCAGCAAGGCCCATTATCGTGCACCAGTTCCCATTTGAGTCTAGCTCAAAGCGGTGTTTTTGGGTCTTACCACTAGGTACATCTGTGCCAGAGTTTCCTCTACCTTCTCGTATCCAGACAGGGATGTATTTCTCGAAAAGCTCACAAAATCTCTACAATACCAAAATTCTAGGAAGTTATTCTATACTAATCCTCAATGTTTATCTTAGGGATATGCGCTCTAATCATAGTTTATCTAAATATATCTTCCAAGGTTTTTACTAAAATTCCTCTTATACCAACCGTAACGCCCCGACCCCAGTTACCTAGATTCAGTGCATTATTACATAACATTGGCATGATCACAAAAGATCAAGTCTCGAAATACCGATTAGTTAAGTAGCCTTGGAAACACTAGATACATTCATAAATGTTACATTACATCATAAAGTGAAAAACTAAAATAACATAGTCTCCATTGTCCACACTCATATCCCCTTCAAACTATCCTTGCAGGTTAGTCATAAAATATTTCTTCACATCCTGGGAAAAATAAAACAGAGAAAGGGGTGAGCTCAGATGCTCAGTATGGATAACAATATAGCAGAAACTTTCATAAATAAGCATAAACATTTAAGGAAATGTATAAATAAAACAAAATACTTTTAAACATAAACTCTATCATAATATGGAAAAAATAAAATGAAATAATTCCATTTATTTATTCACATGGATATTCTACTAGTCGAATAATCACATGTAATATCAATAACCACTTTCATAATGATGGAATGCATAATTCCAGACTATCATAACCACATAGTCAAGGCCTTGTGCCAATACTACAAAAAAGATTTTGTCAAGGACTTATTCCAAGACAATAGTTTTTTCTCATGAGACCTACCGATGCATCAAGGAGCTATAGCAGGCTCCACCAATCACTTATTATGTCCAATGCATTCCTCATATGAACAGGTTTAAACATAACATAAACATTCATATTAAAACTAACATACGAAATGTCTATACTTTCTCCAAAAAACATGAATGATATAAAAATAACACATACATAGTCAAACATATCACAAAACCTTCAATACTATATGGAAGTTTTGTATCATCATAAATCAACTTCAAATAAGCTTAAAATCCATTAAAGGATGTTGACATAGATGAAATCAAAACTATTTGAGAGAAATATCTCTTTTTTTGAAATAATTTAAAAGTCACATAATTATAAAAAGAAACATTTACTTTGAAAATATTCTTATAAGATTTTAAGGTAAGCTTCGACGATTTTATAACAACATAAAATAGCCGCATCCGCCGTATAAGTTAAAAAAAGAATCTTACCTTAATTTGGTTGAAAAGGTTAAAAAGGACCATGATTGGAAAATGACGGAAAAATTTATTTATAAAAATCATATAAAAAGTAAAAAAATGGTATAAACAACTTTAACCCATATTCTATAAAATAGTAAGAATGTTTTTAAATACATTTTTAAGAAACATGGATGTGGATGGTAAAGAATTCCCAGTAGATAATTACGCATAAACAACCTCGGATAATGAAGAGATTGTGAAATAAACCCTTACCTTGTACTTTTCCTTGGTTGAGGGTAGTTTAACCTCCTTTATAATTGTGAAATAGTTCTTATTAAATTATACAAGAATCATATACATTAATATGATATAATATATGATATTTTAACATTGTTTTGTTAAAATATCTTTGTATTATCGTCGTTTTAAGTGATAACTAACTCGTTTCCTTTTATATGTTTTGTTGCATATGCCTTGTTTTTTATGGATATCTTGTATACTATTCATATTTAGAATGATATAAATTCCTTTATTTTTAATCATCAAATGAGAATTAGACTTGAATGGATACGACGGGGAATGAATCTCATCGCGTTCGTGGAGACGGTAGTCCGTATGTATGCACGAGCGACAATATCATTATTTTGATATTAAAATAACATATAATTGCATGGAATATCATATTTAAAGAATAATTATAATGTTATATTTATTATTTAATTCAATTACACATTATTATCAAACCCATCCAAATAATAATGTTTTGAATAACAATTACACCACGACGTGGAGACGGTAAGCCGTACGTACGCACGTATGGTGACATGTAAATCAAAGGATGGATATAATACTGAATATGGTTGTACCATATTTATAATAACATCAAATTATATGTAATATACTGGAGTTTTTTTATATAATGGAAATAACAATGAAAGAAGAAGTGGAAGCAGAAAGGAACTTGAAAGAGGGTGGTGAAAACATTACCTCTTCTTCGGGTTCTTCATTTTGATTTGATCAAAAGGGATCCTTAGGTTGGATTTATGATCAAACTAAGGAATCTAGGATGAAGTGAGGGAAGTTGAGAGAATATTTGGGCAGGGGTTTTCCGAACCAAAAGGCTTTGAAGGTATGAATTTGAGAGAAGGGGGAGTGCCCTTTTATAAGAGGGGGGAGGGGCACCTTAGGAAAAGCTAGAAATAATATTTGATAATAAATTCATATTCGGTTTATAATGGCTCAAAAGTGAATTATTTAAAGGTTAAGTCGGGTATAGGTCAAAAACCACTATACCAATAGGTTTTAGACAGGTTTGGGTCACTATATTAACTTTATCTTTTTTATTTAAATCTTAGTTAAATAGTTTGATATTTACCATGTCTCTTTGTATTTTTATATTATATATTCAATAAACTTACTATAAACTTCCAAGAGACACCCAATTGGTCCATTAATAATACACCTATCATTATATAAGTCCTTTGGCCAAACCTCAGATTTTTAGGAATAGAAAATAAATTAATAATATAATATTTGTTTTAAAAACTTATTTATGTCAATTTTGACAATATTTAATAATTGATTTTTGTAAAAGTATTAACAACTTTATTAATTCGAACCAAATTCATTTAAGAAATAGATACATGTCATATTAACCAATAAAATTCGTGTATGTCATCAATACATTAAAATTATTTTTATTTTAACATTTATAATACCAATTATTTGATTCTTTCATTAATAAAGAAAATACTGCATCATTATTGTGTCATAAATATATTTAATTATTAAATGTCTAAAAATTATAAATTAAATACTATTATGTATGAAATCTTTTTAGCTTTCTGGTGAATATTTATAGTAAAAAATATAACATATATAACCTTATGTCAAAATTGGTTTTCTAAAATATATATGCTTATATCATTTTTGTATTTACTTTAACATAATTAATATAAAGTGTCATTATCACCTACAAGTGGATCAATGGAGTCCCAAAATCGACCCAAAGATTTCCATGGTCGGAAATGTATCAACTAATACGGTTAGGACACATTTTAAGGTAATTTATTATTATTATAATATTATTTTTTACCTTTATTTACCGGATTTACCCTTTAACCATGGTAAATAAAATATTTACCGAAGTAATTATTCAAAATTTCTAAAAATAAGTTATCTATTTAAAAAATTTGGATCTCTTGATTATAAATATGGAATCCATTTTTCTAAATTCAAAACACAGAAGTGGCAGAAATTAATTTAAAATTAATTCCAGTTGTCAAAACAAAAAGCCTGTTTTTAAGAAATAATAACTATCAAAATATTGACACTTGTTTATGTCCGGTTTAAATGTGAAATTACGTCCAATGACCAATATTATATTAAATGGTAAAAAATATACTCTATATATACTTTAAAACCACTCAAATTCATAATTTATCACTGTTAATTATTTTGATTAAAAAAGATTTTTTTAATTAAAATTTAGTAATTTTCAATATTCATCAAAATATGAAAGTTATTAGAAATGTACCAAAAATTCACCCTAAGATAATTCCGATATTAAGAATCCAAAAATTAAGTCCATTTTGAATGATAAAATTTATAAATGTTTAAAAAGTGGGTATTACTATTCATAATGGCTAGTTTCATTGGTTGTGGTGTGTGTTAGAACTCAATGTTGCGTACAACACATGCTACTGTATTATTCAAAGAGAAGCGTACCATGGAAGATTGAGGTGTTACATCGAGATGGATGCATCCTCTGAGGAGAATCCAATACGTGAGCTGGGTTGAAGTGAAGAAGTGTTATGGGGAAAAATCATGTCGTTTGTTCATGTTTTGTGGAAACATGGAAGTGTTGAAGAGGAAACATAGGAACAAGAAGCATACATGATGGCTCATTGGTGCAATCATTTTGGCATGGAATCATAGATGATTTTGGGAGTGAAGCTCTAGGATGAGCAGTTATAAGGTGGGGAAATTATAAGATCACAACATTTTTTGAGAAGTCTCGAGTGTGTTTTCAGGTACTTTTTGTTATTATTTAAGTACCTTTGGCTTGGGGTATGACCTTGGGTCTATTTGGGTAAGGTTTTAAGGAAATTGGGACGTGAGGGGGTTGTTCAAGGTTTTTTCATGGTCTGGAAAAACCGTGCACAAGCTAATCGTGCGGACAGTGGAGGTCGGCATGGTCGACGCACAGTTTTCCCAACTGTGCACCTCACAGTGCGGATTCCAATAAGTGGATTTAATCCTGATGATTCTCCAATTATATCTCTTATCATTCCTAAATATTTTAATAGAATATCTTCTCCATTTTCATGGATATAAATCTATGGATCGATATCTAGATCTAGGATTGTGTATCTAGATCTAGATTTTCCAAATCATGATACATTTGATCTTAAATCTGGTTTAAGAAATTAGATTTGGAACTTGATCGACGACATTGTGATGATCGTATTTTGGGGGTTTCCATTGGGTTAACATCCATCAATAAACTAACGTAGGTGGTCCAAATCAAACTCCCATAGTCATGATTTGTGATATGTGAATGTGATTTTATGATTTTATAGATTACCTTGATAACTGATTTCTTAAATTAGAGTAATTAGGAAAGTGGAATTGAATTGTGTTTCCTGGGTGGTTAATTGATGTTTGTATCATAGAACAAATGAATGGGGTTTCCAAAATAGATATTTTAGAGATTTGATATGGGTTGAGATATGGTAACTAAGATATTGAATTTATTTTTATACAATAATTAATTATGGGGAATTAATTTCTGAATTACATTTGGTTATGTGAGATAATTAATTGTGAGAATTAATTATGTGCCATGATGTTGACCAAAGATAATTATTTGAGGGAATTAATTATGTTCCATGTTATGATTTAAGATAATTAATTGATATAATGAACTATGAAATGTAAATTATTGACAAGGATAATTAATTGTGAAAAATTAATTATGAAAGGGAATGGTATTGATTGATTAATTATTTGATGAATAAATAAATTGGTTGCGTTATTACATAATTGTTGAATTAACTAATGTCCTTTGAAATGATTCACTTACCATTGGATTAGTAAATTAATAATGTGGAAAATTCTTTTGAATTAATGAATGATTAAATGGTTGAGATTTTTGTTGTGCTAGACATGGTATTCAAGACCAATGAGAAGTTTAGAGTTGGAAATGGTGTTCCAACCCAATAGTTATCCAATCTTGAGACTATGGGGTTCTAGGCATGGTGACTTACACTAAATGGGAAGTACTAGGCATGATGACCAACACAAAATGAATGATAATTTTGAATGATTATTCAACAAGATTTTTGGTGAAAGGAATGGCGACCTACACAAAATAAATGATATTAATAAATGTTGGTTCAACTAAGAGTTTTCATGCTAGTCATGACAACCAACAATAAATTATTATTTATATTTAATGATGATTCAAATGGGAAACATGAAATTAAATTGTCCTAATGTTTTGATTTGTGATTAAATGACAATGTGATAACTATTGAAATTAGGGATTACATTTATTTCTTTATAAAACTGCATGCACTAAATTTTTACTGGTCTCTTTTAAGACACAATTGGTGGTGGCCTACTGAGTTATACTCACACCTTATTTGGGAATCCTGATCAGCACCTGAGTAGACTTTATTGTTGCCTGACGTGATAAGGTAAACCCACTAGGATAGGTTGAAATTTGGTATTGGAGCATGGGAGAGGGAACCAAAGGTGGCTTAGGACCCTTTTTGGAATCATTGTATCTTTATTTTGAGTTTCATTGTAGAAAATTTACATTTTAATTATCATAGAATGTTTTACCTTTCAGATGAGTATTTTATTTTCATGTTTTGGTTATCATATGACATTGATTTTTTATGGTTATTTATACTCTTCCATGATTGGTTTTTACTATTTTCTTACATTGGTATTTTATTCAGATAAAATAGGGTATAGTCTCGCCACGACTTACTTACCAGACCCTCACTACTATTCGGCACCCTCTGGTGTATGGGAGGCGCGCTTGAGGGCATGTGGCCAACCAGCTCGGGGCACCGCTCAATGAAATCCGAGTTAAGACATCACAATTAAAAACAACCAAAATGGATTAAAAAACAAAATTTTCATCAAGTAAACATGGAAATAATTCATGACCAATGGGAAATATTGGTTGAGTGCCTACGACTAGCTAATGTGATGTTCTGGTTAATATCTCATTGTTTTTAGTTAAACTATTTGATGAAAATCATTGTTAATCATGAACCCAGGTTTTTTTGAGGTTTAGTGATTAATTTACTATATTGAATAATTTTTTAAAACTATATTTTTTTTCTATATGTATAGATAAAATGGAAAAAAATTTAGTCTTTATGAATCTTAAGATCCATTAAAAGTGATTTTTATTACTTCATACATAAAAAATTTATTTTTCGATATTCATTTCTATGAGTATGTGATGAATTGGAAATTGATGAAAGAACAACCTAAGGATAAAATTATTCTTAATAAATTTAAATATATCAAATAATTATTATTTTTATATTATCTGGGAGAAAAAGATTCCTCAACTATAGGAAAATGATATCAAAACACAAATTTTATCCTATTAAGTTTATATCCAATGATTAATACAGTCATTTTAATCATCAAAGATTTATGATTTTGATGCCCATAAAATTCCATTGATCAATAATATTCTTAAGATAAATGACCTTAATAATAAACTATTATTAATAATATATAATTTTAAATCCATACATTCACATTCCATAAATTTTATTCTATATATAAATCTAGTTATATGTTATTTCATATGGCATTGGTAATATCCTCTCCTAAATATTAAGAGGATATTTTTTAACCCTTAATAGATGTGGTTTTTCTAATAAATTAACTTTCAGATATAAAAACAATATTTATTGATATTATTATTAAATATTGATGATTCAATTTATTTAGGATATGGGGAATTTTAAGCCTCAAGATTTTAACATAAGAACATTGTATTCAATTGTGTATATAATGTGCAACACCAATATTAGATGGGAATATAAAATACAGAGACATTATGATATATTTAGTATTTTTAGAAATTAAATATATTTTCTATATCATGAAATTCACACAAAACTGAGTTTCTTAGATTACATGTTTACAAATAATGCAGATTATCATCAAACAACAATTTACTATTAATATTATTATTTAAATTGATAAAATCATTTTAGCCATTGGAATAGAGAGCATAAATTGTATTTTAAAACATATTAAAATATTTATTTTAAAAAAAATTATTAGTTTTCTACTAATTTGAAATAAATAAGAATATTTTAAAATAAAAAAAATGATTTCTGAAAAATGGTATTTTTTCATAAGGATTGTTTAATAGTACTTTGTTCACATAATTTATATTTAATTTTAACCAATTTTAAAAAATTTAATTTAAAAATAAACTTCAATTTTGAAATTATAATACAAAAATTAACTTAGGGTGAATTTTGGGTATTTTTCTGAAATGTTTAATATTTTATGAATAGTGAAAAATAGTCAATTTTAATTGAATTCTAACATCATGATTAAATAATTTATAATGATAAATTCTATTTTTATTTTTTTAAATAATTTTTTGTTTAATTATAAATAAATACAACCAATTTATGTCATTATAATCATTTT
Organism: Viscum album; assembly: GCA_963277665.1. Classification (NCBI taxonomy): domain Eukaryota; kingdom Viridiplantae; phylum Streptophyta; class Magnoliopsida; order Santalales; family Viscaceae; genus Viscum; species Viscum album. The sequence goes on along the minus strand of OY728137.1, from coordinate 218,552,851 downwards.
TATATTGAATATTTTTATAAGACCACTATAAATTTTTAACATTTACACATTAAACTCCCAATTTCCCATAGTAGTTATGGGAGTAAATTTACATTTAAATTTTCCAATTAAATAAATTGAATTTGAAAATATGGATTCCATATTTGGGATCATAATAATTAATAATTTTGAAAATTTCCAACTTATTTTTTTAACAAAATGAATTGTGATTAGAGTAAAAAAACTTATCACGATTAAGGTGAAAACATATTTACTATGGTGTTAAACAAAGATGATTAGGGGTAAAAATAACCTGATAACTTATAATAAAACCCATTTTATAAATTTATATCTACCTTATTACTTTTATTTTATTGAATTTACCATTTTTGAATCTTTTTTAATGATAAAAACATTGTTATGATTGAATATTTTCTAAAACTACAAGGGTTCCACTCACCTCACTTATAAAAGACCACCCAATCTGCTCTCCACTTCACACCTTAAAATAAATTTGGATTAGTTAATACCTACCCAAATAACTTCTCAAATTCCATCCCATAATTCTAAAAGAAATATTTTTTGGGTGAAATCCATCCAATGATGACTTTTAATGAAATCCTAAGGAAGATACTTGGAATGAGGTAACATTCTTCAATAAGAATTTTTATTTTATTTATTTCCCCACAAAATTAAATTATTATTAATACATGGTGATATTATAAAATAAATAATATAACTTTAATGGGATGTTACTATAATAATATAATTTCCTATAACCACTTCCACAAGAATCAAATGGGTTACGAAATCATTGTTCTAGTGTCCGATGGACAACCGCCTCATAATCTAATGTCATTCATTAATCCATCACCATGATTCATATTTGGTTATGATGATAGATATAAGTATATAATTTATAGTTATAATATATTTATATATATTTATTCATTATATTAAATATTCTTTTTTATATTCAATTCCCTAGGAGATATAATCACACCTCTCATGTGTAAAACAGACTACAACCTCATGAAACGATGTGATTCGTCGTTCAATGATGCTTTACATGGTAGGGGATGAGGGTAAGGGTAAGGATTATTTTTTATATAATAAAATAATTATAATATTCAATATATATATATATATGTATATACTGATAATATATATGATTTTTTTCTTACATTTAAAATAAACAAAAGATGATAACATCGTTCGTGTATGTGTCGACTACTGCCTTCACGAAACGATATGACTCTATTTTCATATGAAAACCACATTTATGATATATATATAAGTATATTTATTGAAATAATAATTTTTTTATCATTCTATAAGTATAAAATATTACATGCATATTTTTCAGAGTATTCATTGGAAAATGGAATCATGACACATGTGTATGTATGGCCTACGGTCTCTATTATCATAACATACATAATTTTTCAAAACCAACATTCATGATTGGTCATAGAATTATAATTAATGTAAAAATGTAATAATTTATTCATGATTATTATTCCATATATTCTCAAACTACATAATATACATGTGAACAAGATCTTCAATGATAAAAAATACATGGGAAAACAAAGAAATTAACACAAAAAAATGAAAATAATAAAATATAACTAATAAATGGACAATAAGATGTCATAAAGAGATCTTATATGATATTATAAATATTAATATGGTTATGGTTTAAGTTTTAATCATTTTTAAAACTAATTTTCTAGATGTTTATGTATTTTTATAGGAATGAATGCATAAGGTATGAGATTTCATGTCGATTTCATTTCATTAAGGCATAACGTAATGTTGTATACCTAGTTTCATTTATATTGTGTATATAAATCCACTCTTACAAGTAATATCATTTACAATTCATTGTTAATGATATTTTATGTTTATATTTTCATTATATCTTCTCTGGGTATTTAACTTAAAAGATACTAGGTGATAAATAATTTAATAACTCGATTTCATATCATTGAGTTATATTACATCTTCATCATATTTTATATTATATGATTATGTGTATAATGAATCAATACTATCTATAATTGAATTTACATAGATTTTATGTGGACTTAAATTATTCATGTAGACGGGTGACCAGTATTCTAGCACAATGGAAGGGGGTCCCAAGCACTAACGAACGGGTTGGGTTATTGGTGGTTGGTTAAAGAACATTGAAAGTGGGTATCATTCACTAAGAAAGTGTATAAGATTTTTTTTTCTATTTTTATATTATATATAAAAAAACATCTATAAATTCACCCTTTATTCTATATATTTATATTTTATAAATAATATGTTATTTAGGATATTAGGATCATTCTAAAGGGTTTAAAACATTACATATATCCTTTCCATAATGATCATTTTAAAATGGAAATGTTATTCATGTGTACATATGGACTACATTATCAATGATCGTAAGATACTTCATTTCTCATCAAAATAACTTGAATGTGAATAAAAGTATAATTTATTTATAAATATTCTAATAAGGTCCTGATTATTTTTCAGGATATGATAAAAAAATTAATTTGAGTGATAAAAAATCTTTAATGAGAAAACAAATGTGGAACCAATGTAATTAACACCAAAAAAGTTTAAAATAATGATAAATCATTAACAAATAGATAATACAATTTTATAAAGGGATCATATGATATATTTTAAATTTTAATAGGGTTTTAGAATAATTAAATAATATGTTTAAATCAACTATAAATGATCTAAATTTAAATTCATCACCAAGATTTCTTAATTTAATCGATTTGATGTTAATATCATTTCATTGAGGCATATTGTAATATTATTCACCTAGATATTTTTACATGGAATATATAATACCCCATAGACATGTAATATCATGAATAATTTATTAATTATGGTATCTTAAGTAATATATTAAATAATTTCATTATGTGGGATTTTACAGAAATGTTACCATGTGTTGAATAATTTTATAACTCTATTTATTTTCATTAGTTTATATTACTTATTTTTCATATTTTATATTATATGATTTTGTGTATAGTGTATTTGGGTATTATATTATTGTATTTACACTTATTTTATGAGAATTTACTATTGATATACACAACTAATTCATTGATCTATTATCAATTCATTATACAGGTTTATTTCACAGTCACATTCTATTTGAGATCATTCATTCCTTATCATTATTTAAGGAATAATATTTGATCACTAAATAAATGGACCCATTTTATTTTATTCCCCACTATTTATTCGTTATATTTTCATGTAATAGTACTATTTCCCCCAATATTTTACTGAATATTTTTGATAAACATTTTTTAAAATAATCCGATTTCATTTTTTTCTTCGATCAGAAACTTTTGGTCTTGAAAAACCATGTTTTATAATTTTTTTAAATTTTTTATACTTATCATGATGATTTATCAAATACATTTTTCCCAATTTTTGTATTAATTTTTTTTTAAATGAATTTCCTTGTAATATTCTTACAATGTACTTTTCTATTCAATTGAAAATGAAAATGGAATGTTGTTTTCAAGTTGAATGGGATGTATGGAATTTCCCACCATATTTTCATAGAATATTTTATTATAATTTTAAAATATTTTTTTCAATGTTTTTTTCTTAATTTTATATAAATTCATATTTTTTTTAAAATATTTTTCAATGAAAATGTTTCTCAAATTGGTTATTTTTTTAAAAATTGATTTTCAAAATAAAAATGATATTTTTCACAAGAATGTTATTAATAATATTTTGATTAAATTTATATTCATAATTGACAATTACTATATATTTTACCTATAATTATTTGGAGGATATGATTTATTAATATGATCATTATTCATTAACTCGATGGTTTATGGTCATTTTTAATAAGTAATGTACTGATATTCACTTTCTAGATTTAGTTTTGAATTCAAAAATTGTCCATTAAAATTTTATCATTCCTATAATCATTAGAAATTAAATTTCCCCTAAATATATATATTATTACTCATGGATATTTTTATTGATTAAAACAAATATAATTTATACAAATTTTTTACTACATTTAATGAAATTATATATATATTGAAATATTGAAAATCATTACCCCTTATTCAATATGTATATTATAATATAATGAACATTTATTATAAATTAATTCAATTATTCAATATATGTTGAATTATTTGAAAATCCAATACATGGGTTGGGAACCAGTTATAGAAATACCCTAAATGAAATTGTAGTCTCAAGGGATATATTATTTGGCTAGTATTAGTCAAATTAGTGTTTACATTGAATGTTATAAATAATCTTATGATAGGCCAGGATAGAAAATGTAATCTTGTTCCTAGGAATCACAAAATATGATAATTACGCATTGCATTATTTTTAGTTTTTTTTATTATTGAAGGCATTTTTACAGTGCTATTATATTTGTATTCCTTTAATTCTAATATTATTGATTATTGGAATGTGTTTTTAGTTATTTACCTTTTCATAATGATTATAAAATATATACTTATGTTGTTAAATTATTTAAATTTAACATGTGTTAATTTATTGAACCTATAATACTATTTATTCTCATTAATTCATTGTATATTTTTCTTTACTTCACACTTACCAAGCATTTGTGTTCACCGTTATTTTGTTTCCTTTCCCTAATAATTGATTAAATGTACTATGATAATTATGAAAGGTTATTATAGATAGAATAAGATTATTCTAAAAAATATTTATTTTTTTAATTTTTGGTTTTCAAATGTAATAAATTTATCAATTATGTATCTAGTTTATCAACACTACTAAACTACTTAGTTCTTCAAAATGTGATTCCTTATATATTATTTTTATGTAATAAAGAAGACATTGGATATGAACTACTGTGGTTATGGTCTCTATAATAATTATTAACTTATCAAAAAATATATTATCATCAACTAACATCATAAACTCTAATTTTATCTAGACCCTACTTTTATATCAACCATATTGAACCATGGATGTTACTTTCTAAATTAAATGAAATTAAATAAATTAGTTAATTATAATAAAATCCAATGATTTTTTATGATTATGTTTTCAGAGAATTAGAAAAAATATTAATTGAAAAAACCTTGTAATTCTGGAAAAATGAGAATTTCCCCCACAATAAATGCAACATAATAATCTAAATAATACCTCTACATGAACAAAAAATTATTCAGACAAGATACGCTTCTAGATACATCATACTTATTACTATATATTATATTCTTAGTAATTGGAAACAAAATAAAATGGTAAGTGAAAACACTCAATAAGGATAAACATATGTTATAAAAATAAAAGAACATATGTATGCATATGATGAGAATATGGATATAATTAGTATAGAAAAGAGATATAAAAATCATAACAAAATTATCACAAATATTTGAATAGGTTATAGAATAAAATTAATGTTCATAATATTGGATTGTAATATATATGTAAATTTATATGAGATGGCACTATATGAGAGGAGGGATGAATTGTTGGATAAAAAACATTGTATTTAAACATATAAGAAAGAAATTAGTATAAGAGGTATTAAACTAATACCATTCACAACCAATACAAATTTATATACAGGTATTAGATCTGATGGATATGATATGATGTAATACCAAAAGTAATTAAAAACAATTTTATTTGAATTTAATAAAATTATTAGAGTAATACAAATGTAAATGATTCTAACATTGAGCATATAAAATCTCTTAGTACAATATGCAATGAATGAATCGTAACTAAAACAATTAAAATTGTAACTAATCTGAATAGAATGAAGATACAAAATGATTCCCTTTATATTATAAATATAAGAAGAAATGTAAAGGTATTACAATTCTTTTATCCTGAAGAGATGGGTATCCTTTCACCTAGGATAAAAGGTCTGTCTTACCACCACCCTAGTAAGCCCTCAAAACAAAGATCGACATGACTGTCTACTTATCCCCGTAAGCCCTCGATTAAGAAGTTAATCGACCCCCTTTCTTTCAAACACATGAAATCCCTCGATACGATGATCAATAACACCATATTCCTATCCTCGGATTCCCTCAATCATTATCACAATGATTGCATACAAAAATAAAAAAAATCACTTATAGAAATACAAGAACTTGGAGCAATCCATTCAAGTCTTGTATCATCATGGCTTTCACATGAAGAAAGAGAGAAGTCACAATATTTCTATATAGAAATTCATTAAATAAAAATTCATATTCTCTAGTTCGAATGACCTTTTATTTATAGGACTCAGGTTCCAATGGTCATATATCCTCCAACTAACATATTTCTTTGGAAAATTCAGAGGGACATGGACACCTAGAATTATAACTGTCCAAACAAATAGAATACACAACATTATTTTTATTAGTATACAAATAAATCAACAACATCTTTTTAGTTAGAAAACAATAAGTACAAAAGTAAGATAGAATATGTAAGAAGAAATATAATTAAAAAAATGTATTTAGTATTGAAGTAATATATGAGTTTAATGAATTAATTGAGTATGATATATAACGTGGTTATAATGTATATCATGATTACAATGCATATTGTGGTTACAATACATGACATGGTTACAATGATTATCATGGATAAGATGCATATCATGGTTACAATTCATATCATGATTATGACTCATATCGTGGTTACAATTTATATCATTGTTATGATTCATATAGTAGTTACGATACATAACATGGTTACGATGCACAACATGATTATGATGTTTATCCTGGTTACAATTCATGGTTATGATGAATAATATGATTAGTATCTATAACCTGGTTATAATACATATGGATATGATTAATAACATGAATATGATACGTAACCTGGTTACAATGCAAGTGGTTACAATGACTAATATGAATACGATACATAGCATGGTTACGATTCATGTGGTTATGATCCATAACATGAATATGATACATAACATGGTCATGATGCATGTGGTTATGATGCATGTGATTATGATTGTAAAAAAATAGTATACGATTACTATATATGTGATTACGACTATAAAACAACAGTATATGATTATGATATATGTGATTACGATTGTAAAATGATAGTATATGATTAAGATATATGTTATTATGATTTGAATACAAAATATATGATTATGATAAGAAAACTACATATTTGACTATGATGTATGTGATTTTGATGAGAATCCAACATATATGAAAAAAAGAAGTAATTTTTGATTTCCAAAACAAACAAAAAAATTTTATGGTCAAAACACATTTTTACTTAATAATATTCCCATTTTTGGAAGGAACAAAACACAAGATACAATAAAGACCTATCTCCCCTATGTTTATTAACTATTCTAAATGTAATAGTAAATCTAAATAATTTATCCCTAGGATAAAAATATCACTAATGATCATATTTTCATTACTTTTAATTGTGACTTATCCCCCTTAAAAAGGTATTAACATTTTTTCTTTTTATGTAAGCTACTTCTTATATTCCATACTATTCTCCCACTTTGGGATTTTCAAAATGAATAAGGTAAAACATTCATTTCCTTCATAGAGTGAGAGAAACAGAGTACAAAACAATAGATATTACATGGAATGAATCAAAATATTATTAAATCAAGAGTTATAAAAACCGTTCTTTCCCCTTTTATTTTTCCAAAAGGTTGAACATAGAAAGCTTCACCTTCTTGAACTATTTTCTATCCTCCATAAATTTATCAAGAGATACTTGTTGTGCTTTCAACTTCACATTCTATTCTACAATTATCCTTTCTTTCTCCTAGAGCATCATCATGAAGCTGATGGATTGCTTCCTGAGCTTTGAGTCATGCTTGATGGGTATTGAAATCCACCAAATCTGACTCTTTATGCCTTCTACAAAATTAAAAACCTATTTGAGAGAAAAAAAATCATTACAACCATCTTCCAATTTTTCCTTATGATTTTCAAGCTCTTTAGAGGATATTCTTTTTGAGGTATTAGTACATTGAAATAATTCAATATTTTCATTGAAATTAGAAACCAACATTTGATAGAAATAATTGATATTATTTACCCAATTCACCAATTCATACATCTTGTCCATGTGATTTTTGAGACTATCACCAATGTTGTATGAACACTTGACATCCTCGTTATAAGCCTTTCTTTGCTCAGAAGCACATTCCTTGAAAATATTGAAATCAGCTTCATGATTCAGAAATATGTCTATCAGAATCATGACCGACTCTGTTTATTAATTACAACCATTTGAAAGGATTTATAGCTTGGATTCAATTTTTGTAATGAATGGTATCATATTTTATAATCTATTAAAATATTGTTCGATGTAATAAATTATCTTCAAAGTGATTTTCCTTTTAGAATCAGGATCTTCATTTTATTCTATGGGATCATTGATATGAGTCTCAGTACCAATAAATTGTTATGGCTGATTCCAATTCTTATCAGATTCTTCTTCTTCTTCTTTATTTGAAATCTAAATAAATTTCATTGAAGAAACCCTTTTAGTCACTTCCCTGGATGGTTGAGGATTCGAAGATAAAAACATAAAATATGGTACTTCTAAAGAATCATCTGATTGATTTCTCTTGATTGCATCTTCATTGTCTTCCATTTCTTCTTTTTGTTAATCCTATTCTTCTTCCCCCTATTCTTCTCCACATTTATCTTCATGTTATTATTCATCTTCATATTCATGAATAAGAATCTATGTATCCAATTGTTTAGATACCTGTATATCATTTCCTTTCTCCATAGGATCTGATTGAGTATGAATAGGTGGCTCCCTTATTATAATTTTTTTGCTTGCTCAGCTATTTTGAGAATAGTATCAACGTAAATATATTGCTCCTTTCTCTTCATCATTTTCTTCTTCCATTCTTATTTTTTTAGATTTATTCTGATATTATTTTTAGAGGCATATGTTCAGCTGGATCTAAACTGATCTGTGGATCCCCTTCTTTACTTTCTTTCTTAGTTTTCCCCCATTCAGAGGCAACCTCATTAGATACAACCTTTTGTTTCTTTGAATTTTTTGGATTTTTAGTCATAACTTCATTTATTTTTCCGAAAGATGAATTTAATATCTTAGAAGTTATTCCACTTCCTTCATCTAATTCATTTCCTTTCTCAACTTCCAAATCTTTCTCATACTTTTTTGATTCAGGAATGAATCCTAACTTAATTCTCATGATTGTATCCTAACCGATGAGAGGATCTTTGAAAGATGTCAGATCTGACTTTATTGAAACATTTCATAGACATAGATATTCATTCAAAAAATCTCATTGAATGGTGGGAAACATGATCATCTAGGATTTTATGACACCAGATGTGAGTTTCTTTATTGTCAAAAAATGAATCCCATTAGATTGAACTTCCTTATGTTCACCAAATAATCATGCACATAAACATATAAAACATTCAAATATTCCTTATCAATCATTCTTAATAATAAAAAGCCTTGTATCTAGAGTGAAATGATTTGATTATCTCTGGTCAAATGACCTACCTTTATCTTGTACACATGAATATAAAAAAGAGATTCTTCATATTTTCTCTTATCAAAAGTCCCATCCAATTTGGGTAATTTATGGGAAGAAAATATGGAATCACCCTCAGATAGAACACCGAGGAAAGTATATTCCTTTTTATAGAGGATTTATAATACTTATCAAACGCCATAAAATAATTCTTGATACATTTTATTATCTCCATTGTTTTATAGAATTGCAATACATCCTCATAATATAAAAAATATTGATCTGAATCTGGTCTCTCAACAAAAATATATTCCCACACTTGGAAACTTATTATCCTTTTAAATGATGAATCAAAAGTCTCATAAAATTCTCAAGAGACCATCCTTTCACATAGTAAGGTAATGTAATAGATATATTTTGGAGACATTTTCTTTGGGGATGAATCAATTGAAACAAAAATGAAAGAAAATTTCCAACTCTGAAGTTTTTTTTGGTTATGAAAGAAGAGTAAATCTATGACTAAAAAAACTGAGTTAAAACTTATTATGAACCAATATGGGTATTTATAGAACATCATGACATAAAATAAAATAGGAGGAGTTCAGTGTGGTATAAGTTAGTATGGGTTTATTAAAAATTATATTGATGGTCAGGAGTAGATCTAGAAGATATAATGGTCAATAATGACTTCGATCTATTGAGGCTTTCCTTAAAATAAAATCATATTCAGAATGAATCCAATTAAAAGTTAAAAGAGAGAATTTAAAAATAACTATTTTTTCAACAAAAAATAATATTTTATAAATTTTACCTTATGGAGTGTTAGGATAAATGTATTGGTTTTAATATATTATTCTTATGATAATAATACAAACAATACAGAAAATCATATAAAATCAATTAGAATTATAAAACAAACAAAAAATAGGTATTGATCTAATATTGACAATCTAGTACCCCTAGAATAATCCAATACTAATAATCTAGTATCGATAGAATAACCCAAAACCAAAAATATATAACTAAGAGAATAATCCAATACATATAATATTGCACCAATAGAATAATTCAATACTGATAATTTAGTACCGATAGAAAAATCCAATACCGATAAAGGTGAAACTGATAAAAATTGAAACTGATTAAAATGTAAAACCGGTAAAAAGGTAAAAAGATAAAAAGTATAACGAGGAATGTAAACTTGATAAAATTGAAACTGATAAAAGTGAAACTGATTAAAGTGAAACTGATTAATGTGAAAATGATAAACATGTAAAACCGATAAAAGTGAAACTGATTAATGTGAAACCTATTATAGTGAAATTGATAAACATGTAAGACTAATAAAAGTAAAACTGATTAAACTTAAACTAATAAGTGAAAATGATACAATTATGTATACCCCCATTTGAAAAGGATTAACTTAATGTAAGAAGATGGTTTAGAAAAGAAATATTTGTGAACAATTACATTAAAATGACCATTCTTATTATCTTTTTAATGTATTAAAATCTATTGTAAGATAATGGTTTTGTAAAAATAGTATCAAGTTCTTTTTTCATTCTGATGAATTTGTAAAAAAATATATCCTTTTTGTGTGTTATCTCTAATAATATGATGCCTAATATCTATATATTTTGAACTTGAGTGATGTGCAAGGTTTTTACTAAGAGAAATGGAACTCGTATTATCACATAGTATTTGAGTTTTGGAAAAACTCATGCCATAGTTTTTGAGTGTGTGTTGTATCCACAAAACATGAGCACAAAAACTTCTAGATTCTACATTTTCAGCTTCAGTAGTGGATAGTTCTACTGAATCTTGTTTTTTTCATGACCACAAAACTAATGAATCTCCCGTGAAAAGACATGTTCCAAATTTACTTTTTTCTATCCATTCTAAAACCTCCAAACTCAACATCTAAAAATCATTTCAATTCAAAATCATATCTAGAAGAATAGAATAATCATAAATCCATAGTTCCCATAAAGTAGCGAATAATTATTTTCACTTATTTTAAATGAGATTCATTTGGATTAGATTGATATATTGCATATAAGCATAATGAAAACATTAAGTCAGGATGACTATATGTTATTTATAAAAAACCACTTATCATACCTCTAAAAGATGCTTGATCCACTGGTTTCCCAGATTCATCCAGATCAAGTATATTCTAGGAACCGATTTGAGTAAATATACTTTTGTGTGGTCATATCCATACATATTAGGTATATATTTGATATACTGATTTTGGGAAACATAGGTTTATTTTGGTTTTTGAGAGATTTGAAAACCTAAAAATAATGTTAAATCACCCATCATACTCATTTCAGTCTCGTTTTTCATTAGATTTTCAAAATAATCAGTTAGGGGTTGCTGAGTTGATCAAAATATAATTTCACCAACATAGATTTTAATAATCAAAATGTTTTTGTTTTCCATTTTTATTAAAATAGAATGATCTATAGTAACTTTTTCATAAATTTTTTCTGTAAAATAAATCATGTAAGACTATCATACCAAGATCTAGGTTATTGATTAAGGCCATATAATGCATTGGTATGTGTAAAAACATGATCATGATGTTTTGAGTCTACAAAACTATGTGGTTGTTCTACAAAAACATCTTCTTGTATAAAACCATTAAAAAATCACATTTTACATCCATTGGAATAAGTTTGAAGTTAAATAATTCCAAAAAGGATAATATTATATGAATAGTGTCAAGTCTAGATACCGATGAATTGGTTTATTCATAGTATATTCCCTAATGTTGATTATATCCTTTAGCTACAAGTCTTTCTCTATTTCTTATAATGACTCCATTTTCATCACATTTGTTTTTGAATACCCATTTTACACTAATTATCATTGTTTCTTTAGGTTTTTCAACCCAGGTTGAGACTTTATTCCTTTTAAATTCATTTAGTCCATATTGCATTTCTTTAATCCAATCTTCATCAACTAAGGCCTCATTAGAATGTTAGGGTTCTAATTAATATAGAAAAGAAAGATGTTATGTTTAAATTATCAATGAATTTCAAGTCCATATGGATTGATTTAAACCAATAATGATATTAAAACATGGATGATTCCTAAGAAACAATTGATTTTGTTTTTTAAAACACATTCAACAAAATAAGATATAAAGTCTTCTAGGCTAAACAATTCAGAGACATTTTCTTGAGTATTCCCCATTTCAGGAGAGTTTTCAATCAAAAGTTGATAATTGGTTTGTTAAAACATGTATGTTGATATAAGAAGGGTTTGTTTAAAAAACAAAATGATTAGTTTCATAAAATTTAACATAAAATGTTTCCTCAACAGTACAATAGTTTTTGATTAAAAATATATAATCCATTGAAGTAGTGGAATAACTTATAAATACTCCTTCATCAGATTTGGGTAAAATTTTATGTATATTATCATTATTATTAAATATGAATACTTTTCATCCAATTACTCTGAAGTAAGAAACTTTAGATTTTTGTACACTCCATAATTCATAAGGATTTTTATTAAGAAATTTTCTATTTAAAACTCTATTTATAGTATAACATGTAGTACTTACAGTTTCATCCCAAAAATGCTTAGCTACTGAGTATTCACTCAACACAGTTCTTTTCATTCTATAAAGAATAAAATTTCTTCTTTCAAAAAATTTGTTTTACAGAGGGATTATTGGATTGAAAAAGTTGTGAGTAATACCTTTTTTATTATAAAAGTTTCAAAATACAAATATTGAAATTATCTACCATGATCACTTTGAATAGTTATCAGTGGTAGTTTTTTCTCATTTTTAGATGGGATCTGAATGTTTTAAAATTGAAAAAGGCTTCAGATTTAATTGATAGAAAATAGACCCCTGTAAATCATGTCTAGTCATCAAATAAAACAAATACATACTATTTCCCTATAATACTTCTAGTTTGTGTAGGACCGAAAAGATCCATGTGCACTAACTATAAAGACATAAAAGTTAAAAATTTATTAATTTATTTAAAGCTTATTTTATGTTTCTAGACATATTGAAAAGGGTCACAAACTTTTTAAGAATCATATATTAGATCTGATATATCCTTAAAAAGTCTTTCATTTGAGATTTTACAAAGTTTCCTAAGGTTACAATGTCTTATACTTCTATTCCATAAGCATGATTGGTCTTCCATTGCACTTAAACATCGTTGGTCTTGAATCCTATGGTCTTTTAAGTTAAGTGTGCATAAATTCTCATGATAATGGGCATAAAGAATGAATTCATCCTTGTAATTGTTAACTAAAAATTATCATTCCTAAAATTCACAAGGTAACCTTCATCACAAAAATAAATTATGCTTATAAGGATATTCTTACGACCTTTAACGAACAAAAAATTTTAAATTAAAACCTTTCCTAAAATAATGAAATTACATATAAAAATGGTCTTTCCTTGTGAATTATCTCTGAAGATAACTCTTCCACTTTTCATTTCAATGAAAATTTCAAAGAAATATATGTTTCTAGTCATATGTTGAGAACAACCACTATCCTTGTACCAAATTTTCTTATTGTTGGTACACTTTGTCTTCTTGAAAAAGGAACAATTAGGCTTTTAGAATCTTAACTTGTTTGTATCTGAAAATGTTAGATAAAAGAATTTTAGGAATCCCCATTTTTTTTAAAAAAATATCTTTATGAAATCCTAATGATTAGGTTTTATTAAGAGACCATTTTCTTTCTGACTGTCAACCACATTGACCCTTAGTGAAAAATGGAGCACATTGGGAAACAAAATAGTTATGATTAAAAATCATATTTGAAAGAGTATAAACAATTTCAGAACTGTTCCTTAGAGGATGAATTTTAGAATACATTATTTCAAATTCTTTCCATCTAGTAGTGAAATTTGATAAAAGTTTTTTATGAGAAAAAATTTTAGATTTTAGACTAATGACTAAATTATTATTCTCAAAATAAATTGATTTGGAATATTTTTGATTCAATTTTTTTATCTAAGACATGTTTTTTAATGTCTTTATAAGGATTATCCTTCTTAGAATTTACATCCAAAAGGTTTTTTGAAATATTTTTAAAATAAAGAGTTTTCATATCAAGAACTTTTTAATTATTTGATACTTATTTTGTAAGGATAAATATTCTAGAAATTTCATTATCATGATTTTTCTTGAGTTTGGAATTTACATTCTCATGTATTTTTAAAAATCTGGATACTTATTCAAAAGAAGGAAAATTGTCCTCTGATGAAGAATATTATTCATCCAATGAGTAAAAATGATTCTCATCAGAGTATTTTTCATTTAAATATACATTTGTTAGAGATTATGCATTGTGTACCTTATCAATGAGATAATAATTTTCAATAGGTAGTATGGCTACAAGTCAAATATTCTTCTGAGTGGAAGATTCATATTATAAGGATTCATCTAATGAATCACCACTACTTGCACTCTAAGAATCATTTCCTTTCAAGACATTCATCGTATTTTCCTTGTAATACATTTTCCAGTTTATTTCAGAATGTTTGTCCTTCTTGAATTTTCTATTGATCAAAGGACAATCAAGTCTAATATGACCTACTTTTTTACATTCATATAAAGTTGCATCTGAGTCTATATTATCCTTTCTATCAAACTTTTTGAATATATAGTAAAAATATTTATTTCTGACTATCTTGTTCATTTTACAAGCAATATTGGGTACTTTATTCTCTAAATGATCACTTTCACTAGATTCTAATATAACAAATGCTTTCTCAACTATGGATATTGCTACCCTTTATGGTGTCTTGGATTTATATGTTGTAATAAAATATACACTTCCATTACCATTATTTTTTTATTATAATCTACATATCTTTTCATTCTTGTCTTGTGAGGTAAGAGAGTACCAAATAATTCATCAAGAGTGATTTGAGTAACTTTTTTGTTGTCATCAATAGATGTCCATTTTGAATCCCACTCATTGGGAAATATATCAGTTATCTTTTCCACAAGAATGTCATCATCAAGGACCTTTTCACCCATGTATTGTAGACTATTTAAAATAGTCATAATTTTTTTTGAATTGTGCATACTGGTTATCCATAGGAAAAAAAACCACGATATTCAGCTCAGAGCATGGATCTTCTTTTTTATAACTTTAGATTTAAAAAAATTCGTGACTTCCAATTTAATCTAGATACAGTTAAATGCTTCAAATGATGACATCTGACTATATATATTCCTATTCATAGTACATAACAAATTTTTGGATTCCTTGTAATTTAGTTGATATTTTATTATCTCTTGGTTGGTGAAGGTTTTGAATTACTTGTTTGGTATTTTGTTATATCCATTAATAATTACAATGTTTTCCACTCTAGTATTAATGACAAAACTTTTCATTAGATCTGTCCAGTACTCTTAATCATTACCATCGAAAATAGGTGGTCTAGTTGGGTTTAGATTGTCAATTGATCAAATATTCATTCCTTTCATCTTATAAAACAACACTTTTCCACTCCACATGTTAGTTTAGTAATATAAAAAAAATGTTTACAATAGAAATAAAATTTTCTTATAGAAATAAATAATGAAAGAAAAAAAATCAGTGGAATCCATATCTGATACCAATTTGTGGATTGTAATATATATGTAAATGTATATGAGATGGAACTATACATGAGGGGGTGGATTGTAGGTTAAAAAACATTGTATGTAAACATATAATAATGAACATAGTTTAAGAGGTCTTAAACTAATGAAATAAAAACCAATAAAATGATCATATGGGTTATGGATATGATGGAAATGATATTATGTAATATCACAAGTAATGAAAAACAATTGTATTTAAATTTAATAAAATGATCAGTGTAATAAAAATGTAAATGACTCTACCATACATCGTATCTAATCTCTTAATTCAATATTTAATGAATGAATCATAATTGAATCAGTTATAATTTTAAATAATAAGAATAGAAAAAAGAAGAAAATGATTTCCTTTATATTACAAATAACAGCCGAAATGTAAATGTAATAAATTTATTTTATCCCAAAGAGTAGGGTATAATTTCACCTTAGATAAAAGGTATGCCTTACCACTTCCCTATAATCCCTCAATAGGAGGATCTTAATGACTATATTCTTATCCCCAAAATCCCTCAATTGAAAAGGTAATCAGAACCTCTCTCTTTCAAACACTTAAAATAACTCGATAAAATGATCAGTACCACCACCATCCTATCCATGGAAGCCCTCGATTGTTATACCAATGATCAAATGCACAATGAAAAAGAATGAAATTATAGAAATAAATGAACTTGGAACAATTCATCCAAATCTTGTATCTTTAATGCTTTCACATGAAGCAAAGGATAAGTCACACTATCTCTCTCTTGAACTTGATAGAAGAAAATATTATATACTCTGGTTCAAATGACCTCTTATTTATAGGCCTCAGGGTAATAGTCATATTTCTTCTAATGATTATATTTCTCTTGAAAATTAAAAAGGACTTGGACACTTAAAATTATAATAGTCAAAACAAACAGAATACATTACATCGTTTTAATTGGTATAAAACTAACTCAATGACATCGTCTTAGTTAGAAAACAATAAGAACAAAAGTATGAAATAATGAGTAAGATGACATATAATGAAAAAAATGTATGCGGTATTGAAGTAAGATATGAGTTAATTTCATTACATTAGTATGTTACATAACATGGTCATGATATATACTGTGATTACATTCATATTGGGGATATGATACATAAAATGGTTACGATGCTTATCATGGATAAAATGAATATCATGGTTACGATTCATATCATGGTTATGATTCATATCATGGTTACGATTCATATCATAGTTATGATACATAATGTGGGTATGATGAACAATGTGAGTATGATATATATCCAGGTTATAATTCAAGGTTACAATGCATAATATTATTACGATGTATAACCTGGTTACGATGCATATGGATATGATTCATAACATGAATACGATATATAAACTAGTTAAGATGAATGTGGTTAAAATTCATAACATGAATACGATACATAACCTTGTTATGATGCAAGCAGTTATGAATCATAACATGAATATGATACATAACATTTCTACGATGCATGTGGTTATGATGCATGTGATTACGATTATAAAAAAAATAGTATGTGCTTATGACATATGTGAATATGACTGTAAAACAACAGTATATGATTATGATATATGTGATTACAATTTTTAAAAAATAGTATATGATTACGATATATGTTATTATGATTGGAATACAACATATATGGCTATGATAATGAAACTACATATTTGATTATGATATGTGTGATTATTATGAGAATACAACATATACAAAAAAGAAGAAGTAATTTGTAATTTCCAAAACTAAATTATCAATGAGAATGTCGAAACACATTTAGAATAAACACATAATATCTTATAAAACTTTTATAAACGTGGAATATAACATTTCTTAAAAATAAAGGAATAATTTAAATGCAGAATTACATGAAAAATAAATTAATATATTGAATGAACTAATCATTGAAAAATATTATGTTCAAACTCATAAGTTATGATGACTATGCGAAAATGTAATTATTTATATGCATTAAAATGTGAGTAAACTTATTATTCCCATTCCTATTTAAAATAAAACATTATATACATGCATGAGTATCTCATGAGACATCAACTAATACCAATGCATCATAGAGAAATAAAAACTCCCCACCCATCATCATCCTTATATTTTTATGACACATAAAATAAATCATCAATATATGATAAAGAACTCATTAAATCAAAATGTGTTTTATATCTATTTTAAATAGAGTCACAATAGGAAAACAATTATAATTCTATTAGAAATAATAAAACAAAATACACATAAAAAATAAATGTGTCTCCAAATATATTTAGTAACATTTTAGGTAAATACCATTAAACCATGATAATATAGTATGTGGAATTTAAATTTTATAGATAAATGTTTTATAGATAGGTTGAATTTTTATTCATTTTATAAATTTATGGAGTCAATGTTAACACCCTTCAATCTGAAGAATGAAATATAATTTGATTATAATGTAATAAAATTTTGAGAAAAATAACATACATTCAAAGTGTTAGAATGAAAAAGGTTGTAATGGATCACTTTACTGATAAGAAATAATGTTAAATAATTCATCTATGTGAATAATTTCAATGGAATCAATTTAATAATATCCTCAAATTATATTTCAATGAAAAACAACTTAAATGAAAAATAATTTGAATGAGATTTATAAAAATCATATTGGAAATTAGAAATATCTTTTAAATTTTTAAATAATTTAAAATTAAATATTTCATAAAGCAATGAGAAAAAATAATTTCTTATGAAATCCATGAAAACATATATGGTATGTTTCTAATAAAATGATGAAGGTTGAATAAATATATGTTCACAATTAAATGGTAATGATATTATTTTTAATAAAACAATATATATAATAAATTAAATTGACTTCCATTAATTTTTTTAATTATATGCAATTTATTTGAAAATGTCAATTATTGGTTTTTGAAATATATAAATTGAAATCTGAAAATTTTTTAGTTGATGATGAAATTATTTAATAAAAATAAAATAATTTTATATCTTTTGGAAATAATCTAATTGAAAACCACACCGTTTTAATTTTTTTAAACATTTGTATTTAATCTAAATAAACAAGGAACAATACTCACAAATGATTACTTGAGGAGAATAAAACCATTTTTATTTTGGAAATATATTATAGAAAAAATTTCTAGATGTATAATCATATTTGATAAAAATCATTTACAAAATGATTTTGGGAAAACAAGCCTTACAACTTTATTAACATCAAAATCAAAACACTTGAAGAGTTATTTTCTTGAAAATAAACATTAAGAAACATAAATAAACTAATTAATGATTTCAAATAAAAAATAAGATTTATATACACAATATTATACTAAATTGGTTCATAACAAGAAGTATGTATTAAGAAATAAGAATTTAGATCAAGAAACCCCTATTAATTAACATGATCCACATGGTGAGAATCATTTGATAATAAGGTCATAATGAATTATAAATAACAATATATAAATATTAGGACATTAAATAAAATATTTTTATAATATAGAAAAAATAATTATTGGAACACTATGGTTTAATAAAAAAATTTGTTACTCAATGGATGGAAATTGAGTGGCACAAAACCTTTCAATAATTTTATTTTTTTAGTGAAAAAACCATAAAAAATACAAAAGTAATAGAACATTAAATTTAAATATATATAGTATAATCATGATAAACATAATAAATGGGTAGTATCTATACCATTCCTATGAACACATGTTGTTTATTATGAAGTATGTCTCAAGTGGTGAAACATAATACCGAAAACCCTTAGGTAGTTCCAGATTCTCTAGAAAGATGCACCTAATGTAATGAATAATGAAACTAATTTAATTATATAAATTTCTAGAAAAATTTTACATATATATTTTATTAATTTTTGATGATGTAGTTTTATATTACATTAATCTATTACATATATATTTTGTGATTGTTATTTGAAGTTTTTTGGTCATTTTAAACATAACCATTTTAGTGTGATGAGAATCATTAAAGGAATTGTAAAATAATATCAAAATTTCATGAATAATCTATGATTTTTTTATTTTTATTATATTATCATAACTTTTCAATAGGTAATGATCTTTTACAAAAATATCTTAAAATAATGAATTATACTCTAATATATTCATTAAAGGTGGTTCAGTTTAATGTGTAATTTCATTATTAACATCACATATATAAATTAAAAAATTAACTTTATATATTATTAATATTTTCATAGTCACCATATTTGAAATATAGTTTTTTCATTAATTTTTTGAGTTTATGAAAAAAAATCACCCTACATCATGACAACGATAGTCCCCACAAATTCATGGTCAATAAAATTTTTTATAAGTTGAATTAAAGGGAATCATGGTATTTCTATTTGTATAAAAACTTTATAGTGTACTAATAAATTTTTTGAAATTATATTACTATTATTAAGAATGTTTTTGAAGAAACTTAATAATAATAAACAGGTAAGGATTAAGTAATACTCACATTGGGACATTGATCTTTCCCATGAAAATATCCATCAATATGATGGGCTTGGTATAGAAAATGGGGATATTGGGATTTCAGACATGAAATGTAAATATAGGAAAATAACATTTCTTATATATTCATATAAATTTATATCATTATTTGAATCTTTGAGACAGTTGAAGTGATTCCATTATAAAAGTGAAGAAAATATATTTTTTTAACACCCATTTTTTTCAATAATTGAATGACATTATCCAATGATGAATATTTATAAAAGTGTGAAATAAATATGTGTTCTATGGTATAATATATAGAAATAATTCACAACCATTTATTTGTAGGTTTTATAAAAAAAAATTCCTTTTACCACATGATTTTTGTGTTTTCTAATTTTAATTATTACAATGTTAACCACTTTTTACCATAAATGTTTTTTAAAAATAACAAGGTAATAACTAAAAATAATAATTACCATATTATAAAAATTTTATTATCTATATAAACAATTTTAAATAAAAAATTAAATAAAATAAACGTTTTAATTAAAAAATTAAATATATAGGAATATTATTTTATTGAAAAAATATTTTTCCAAGTAATTATTATTAATATTATATAACATTAATTACCAATTAACATAGTGATAAAATAATTTAATTTTTATAAAAAACATATAAAATATTCATTTTATATTACATATTATTTTAATTTATTTTATAAAAATGATACAATAATGTCAAAAAAATTTGATAATAGTCGCTTCCCTTTTAGTATGTTCATTAATGTTAATATTTGTAATAATATCATTATAAATATAATTTCAATTTTATTTATTTCGTAATATTAAAATGTTCATATTAAATATTAATTAAAATTTAAATTTAATTATTACATGTTTTGAAAACCAATTTTAAACACATTCAAATAAATTTGTATTTAGAGTAAAACATTCCTTATATTGCCAAATTATAATTATGGATTTCATAAATTAGGTATAGTATTTTTAAATTATTTATTTTAATTTATTGTTAAATTTTTTATAGATACTTTTTTTTGAAAACTAATTCATTCTTTATTTAGGATAATTTTAATAAAATTATAGTATTTGAAAAAATTAGATGTTTTCATTAATCAAATAAAAATAATTTATTTTAAAAAAACTAAAGAAAATTATCTTGAAATAATATGTACATGTTTAATCAAAATTTAAAATTCATTTTTTGATATTAATATTTTATAATTATTAATATTCCATTTCAAAAAATACAGTATATAATTTTAAACATATGTTATTAATAATATTATTTTTAATACATTTTGTGTTTTTAATTCAATTTTGTATTCGTTTCCAATTGATTCCAATATTTTAGTACATAATGATTATATTATTTACGTAATTTAATATATCATTATTTTTTTAGTAGGGTGTTTCATTAGTTTGGTGTTTTATGAGACACAATCTGTACATGATATTGTTATTCTAATATATACAAAATATGATGTTACTATTGAATGTCTGGTGTGATTCCCCTCACTATAGCACATATATAAAATTTATTGCATGAAAATATCTTTTCTAAGAGTAATGAATCAATAAAATCATATGTCTTCCCATCATCATAAATTTTATTTCCTGAAACTCATTTAGAATGCATTACCATTAAAATAATGTATAATGTACTGTAAGTCATTATTGTTCAAAATGATCATAAAGAAATATTCTCCATCATGTTATTTTCTACCTTATCCCATCAAAAAATAATTTCTTCTCAAATTCAATAAGTTTCAAACTCATACATTATAATTTTATTAAAAATTAAATAAAAAAATACTATAAACAAGTAAATGAATGAAATCATGAAAGTATAGATCCCCCCTTTTCAATTCATATTTTCTATTTATCCAATGTCAACTTGATCTTCAAGAATGGTGTATCCACTAATATGTTGGTCCTCATGGAACCTATGTTACAAAGAAAACATGATAATATGGATGTATCCAAGATTATCAAATACATAAAAATCCATTATTAAGAACTATGTCTGACTTCAAGGCGTACAGATTCAAAGGAAATGTTAAAATAGAAAAAAAAATTCACATTATTTTACACTCAATTACTCAATATGATTTTTTACATCATTGACATAGATATTTTGTGTTCTCCTTTAATTTTTTTCTAGTTTTTATCATTACTATACATTAACTAAATAAAATTTTCATAATTTTTATCATAAACTAAAATATTAATGATTTTAATAAAGTCTCACCCCATCAAATAATTATATTGGCGATAATTGAATTAGACATGGGAGGTATATGATCTTATTTTATGATGAAAATATATACGGTTAATGTGTTTTTTAGATGAATAAGTCTGGTGTGGCTAATATTCTTCCAAGTACTTTTAAAACTAAGTAGGAGTTAAAAATAATGTATGATGGTGCTACTATAACGGTCCTAGTATCTAGAGGATAGAATTTGAATAAGTGATAATGGATATAAAAAATAAAAGTGAAGATTAAATGTTTTTTTATTAATTATATAGAATTAAATTAATCTTTTTAAAGTGTATATGATGTCAATTTTATATTATATAAAAATTTACATAGATGTAGGACTTAAAAACTAATGAGGGTAAGATGGTTTGAGATGAACGTATCCATTCCTGCGATAAAGAATGTGTTTTTTATATCAATGGGTTTAATGTGATATATTACATTAATGATAAACGAAGATTAAAATAAATATTTTATATTTTTATATTATTTTATCTTATATGATAATAGAAAAAATTTAAAAACAATAGTTTTTATAAATAATATGATATGATTTATTTGACTCAATTGGTAATGATTGATTCAGTTCTATAACATGTTTGAATATATGATATGGATATAAATTGTTTATTTAGGATAAATTTTTTTATCCATAACATTTGATATAAATAAGAAAAATAGTTTTATATCCCATTTTGTGGCCAATGAAAATAATAAAATCCAATTATAATGTATTTATCTAAAACATAGAGAATACTGTATTAGATACGGATGATAATGGTTTATATATTAAATACTAACAAGTAGATGTTATTTTCTAAAAAAAGAGTCTTTATCATATAAAAATATGTTTTAGAAAAAAATAGTATGTAAGTGGTTTGGGAATTAGGCTTAAGTTTTTAGATGTTCAAATTGTTGCAAATAAAGGATTATACAAGTCTAAATCAAAGTGATAATAACATGAAATTCTATAGGAGTCTTGGGTATTTTGTCACAAAATGATATTAGTGTAAATTTTTATATTTATAATTTCATAAATTATAGTCTCAAAGAAATATTAAAATGAAAATGTTTAAGATAATGTTGATGATATTAAAAATAGTTGCATGTAGAAAAATATTTTTCTACAATATAACATTAGATATTATGAAATAAATATTTATAAATACTATGATTGAAGAGTTGATAATAAGTATTTTCAATCAAATGTCATAAGTATTCAAAAAATATTTCATCATGGTTGATACACATAAATGTTTATATAGTATGGTTTTATCAAATTATCATATTGAGATGTGGTAATAATTACATAGAGATGAAATGAATTTAATAAAAAACAATGATTCCAAAAAACAAAAAACCCATATATTAGTATAAAATGTGAATATTAATAGGTTACGTATTATTTTATTGGTTTTTAATATTTTAATGGATTTTAAAATCATTAAATATATCATGTTATACAAAATATAGTAATTACATAATCATTATTTCTTTTCAGTTTCATTGATTAATAATTTAAAATTATAATTTCTCTCTCATGGTATGAGTTTTTGTTATCCTAAATAGATGGTGAAAATAGTGCATTATACTATGTGATAAAATTTAATTATTATTATTAACAATATTTCATATTGTAATGTAGAACACTCTTATGTGGTAAAAAATAGATTTTTTGGGCTAAATGAACCCCTAAGTATACCACCTAGAGTTTCATACACAATGAATTTGATATGTTAGGGGTGCATTTTATATATTTAATCACCATTACCAATGTTTAAAATATACATAGAATGATAAAATTTAAAAATTCATACATTTCTTATGAAACCCTAACGTTTTGTCTATTCCATGGGTTATTTCAGATCATGTCAACTATGGAGGCTTAATCAAGATTATATTTGAAATTTTAGGATATTATTTTGACATAAATGACCTATATTATGGTGTAGTAAAGAAATTTATGGGAATAAAAAGATAATGTACATGTGTTGTGGTAAACTATTTATTTTTAGGGTATGTGATGTGATCAAACATTTTAGTCAATGATATTTGGTGTGTTCATCAATCGTGTAAGCCTACACATGGAGAATCAGGAATATATGATCAAAATATATTATATTGAACAAAAAAATATACATTCACACCATGAATTATATAAGGTATTATATGATAAAAAAAAGTTCTATATGATACGTATTTTAAACATAGGCATAGAGATACATGTGTTTGACCGAGATCATTCCAGAACACTTTGTATTTTTTGTAGTATTAAATATTTTAAATAGGAATCTACGTATATATATTTATGGGTTACAAAATTATTAATTATTTTAAACACTAAAAATGTTTTTTGGTTCACACTCATTGGTTTTTTGAAGGATTATTATGGTTTTTAGAATAATGTTATAATAGAAAATAAGATTAAAATAATGTGTTTTTGGTGGTTTCAAAAAACATATTTTGATATTTTTTTCAAATTATAATATATATGATGTAAAAATTTGTGAAATTAATTGATATCTATTCAAAATGATGGTTTACGTAATATAAAAAAGTAAATTTTTATGATGTTTTATATATGATGTGACATAAGGTAAAATATCAATAATTCTATGATTATTTATTTCTAATTGGATGTTATTTTTTAAATATATACTAATTCATAACCGATGATTTTGTGGGTAAAAAAGAATCATTATTTCTGATATTAAAAATATTGGGATTTTTCATATCAAGACTACATGGCTTATTTACAGGAAGTGTATGTAGTGTACATTATAACATGATTTTTTGTTATTATTCCTCCTTATATATCATGCTCAATTTACTCATGATGATATGATTAATTGTAGAGATTGCAAGTATATGTCAATTAAAACATTATTCATGTCAATAAATCCAATGTCATATGATTTTTAAATATATAAAATTTATATAAAATATCATTATTTTATATATTAATGTTTATAAAATATTTTTATATAAGGATCTCTCTTGGGATAACTATAAAAATAGTTTGGTATATTATGATTTTGAGGGTGTCCTATATTTTGTATACCAAATTTGTGGATCACCAAAAGTCGATTCTCTATTACTCTATCCCATTATTTATCATTAACCTAATTTTTCTAGTAAACTATTAGTAATATGTTATCCCTCCTATGAATTTAGAGTCACATAGCTCATGGATAATTTGAAAATAATGATTTGGTTGGCATCTTCTTAGTGATTCCAATCAAACTAATATGCCATAGCATAGACATACTATTAAAACAGAGAGAATATAAATCATTGAATTTTTTTATTCCACTCCACTATTTTTTTAAATGTAAGGGTTGTTAGAGTATATCACATAGGAAGTTTTGGGGTTAGAATAAATGTTTCCATTTTTCATGGAGCATAAAAAACATGTGGTTTTCTACTATTCTATGGTGGAGTCTAAGGAAGGCAGAGTTCTATATATTCTTATGTTGGATAATACAAATTTCAATTTTAATAATTATTAAAATAATAATATTGAGTTATCAATATAGTTATATTTTGGTTGATATTAAAGTATATTGGTAGAAATTTAGTTGGTTTTTTTTGGTGAAATCCAAGTATTCTATAGGGAAAATTGAAACATGATTTTTTTTTGTGAATTATTACATTTCCAAGAGAATATTATACTAGGGGTGCTATCATTGAGGTATGATAGAAATGATATGGTCATTATGGATATTTTAGTTCCTTGGAGTGGTTATTAAAGTTACAATATGGTTATTTCCGAGTAATATTGAATGGTACTATAGTGATATATAAATAAAAAATAAATTACATTAATATACAATTGGTTGTTGTAATATAATAAAGGGGATGTTGAAATTTTTAGTGGATACTAAAATTTGATGACTTAAATTAATTAATAAATTGGTATAAATGATGAAATGTGGAGTGAGACCAATATTATTTATTATAGATAAGTGGTCATATTTTCAACATGGTTTATTTTCAATATAATAGTTTTCTAATTGGTTGGTTTTATAATATCTATGATGGTACGGTGATGGGAAATACTTTTTAGAAGAATGTTTTTAACTATTTCTACATAAAACATAAAAAATAATCCACATGTTTTGGTATAATATATTATCATTAATTATTTTTTAGAGTTAGATATACAACCCATAATCATAATAATACTATTAAAATGTAGGATATATTCCAAAAAAGTGACATCCCATGATAATTTGAGAAATATATGAGTTAAAATAATTAGGTAGTCCTTAAGATAAATTATAATTATTTAAATATATTCATGTTTGTTTTCTTATATCTCCTCAACCACCACATGGGTTGGGTAACATGTTTTATAACCATATATGTTCATTAGATGTGGGTTTACCCCCATTATAAATGATGTGGGTGATATAGATTTAATGATATATTTCCTCCACCATCTATTTTCTATGAAAATTATATATTTTTGTTATGTGGGGTTTTGATATTTTAATGTGAGGATATGGTGACCAAGATATGTTGAGGTTGTAATGTGGATATGTGAAGATATATGTTAGCGGTTATGTTTTGTGGTTGTGGATATGGTTATGATTTCTATAGTTTTAGTACGTAATTATTTAGGTTATATGAATTAGTGTTGTGTAGTTGTATGGGTGTGTAAGGTTATAGAGAACCAAGATGTTCTCCTTTATGTCATAATAGTGGATAGTTTAGGGGGGAAGTTAGTGTATGGAATTTGTCTAATATATCTTATGAATTATTATATAATTATACATGTTTATATATTTGGGGAGTGAACATTATTGAGGATAGGTGGTAATTGATTTTTTTGGGTAATGAATTTTTAAAGTAATTATTTATAGTGGTTTAAGTAATATTAATCAACATTCTATTTAAATTTTAATAGACGATCCTACTGAGAATACTTTTATTCTTATTTTAATCATCTATATCTAAATTATAAATATTTTTAAGATGGATTTGGTGATCAATATGAACCGTACTAGTTCCTTGTATTGTGTTCTTTTAGAGTTGGAGTCATTGTAATAGGAGTTTGTGCTATTAAAATATTTTTCTTATATTATGTATGAGATTACATAAATTTAGGATCTTAGTTTTATAGTATATTACCTATTTAATTTCATTTATGGTGTCTTTATTAATCTACAATTTTTTATAAGGATAAGTTATCCCACATGTGTGTTATATACCCTAGGTGCTACTCTCAAGCCAATGTATTGTTAAATACATGCTTCATGGGTCACACATATCCTCAATATTTTCTATGTAGTGGTTTTACAAGGATTGGGTGGTGATTACTATATGGTATTAGATCTTTGGTAGAGTTTTAGGATGTAATTTATAGTTAGTCACTATTAAGGACTCATTTTAGTTGGTAGTAAGATAGCATAATTTTAAATTAGTATATTATACATGAAAATGGGACCTGCTAGGATGTAGTGAAATTCCCAGATATTTTGAAATATACTTTTACATAATTAATACTATGTTATATCACATGGTTAACATGAAAAACTAAAGTAAAATGAGTTTACACACTTTTATTGTTATGAAAATCAATGAATTAAAATCCTCCAGTAAATAAGAAATAATTTAATAAACTATAAAAGGAATAAAAAATATTATTATGAACAATTGTTTTTTAAATAGTCATTTTTATGATTATTTTTTTGTTATATATATTGAATTTTTATTTATGATATTTACTTACAAAATTTTTATTTTTATTTCCAAATAATTGTTTTTATTTTTTAATTATGCATGATAAAATTATTTAGTGTTTTTTATTTAGAATCTTATAATATAATTTATTTTTAAGTTAATATTTAACATATTTATTTTATCGATATGAAAAATTTTATGAAATTATCACAATAAAATATTGAATTAAATGTTTTAAAAATAATATATACGAAACAATATATTTATAAAGTATTATAAATTAATATAAATGATTTGAAAATTTATAAAACCATTGTTTAACATTTTATAAGCTTATGTAATATTTTACCCTAAAAACAACTTGTTAATAACTAATATTATATTTTATATTTTATCCTATAAATAATTAAAAAAAGGATTAGATATTATGATTAATTTTTTTTCTATTTATATGATATGGTAATATTCAGTTTTATGCATAAATAAAATGATTCAATGATTAATATTATCATATGATATAATTGTAAAAAAAGTACGAATTATTATTTTACTAAATTTTTGTAACTTCTATATAATACAATTAGTTATTATATTATAAAAAATTACTAAAATATAAATAATAATCCAATCATAACTCATTAATTTTTTAGTTAAAACAAAATAATATTTAGAATACTTAATGAAGAAACCCACATTTTTTCTACCAAACTGTTACTCTATATAATAGTTTTTTAAAATCTAGAATTAATTATCTATTATTTTGAAATTTATTTTTACTATATGGATTCTAAATAATGGTTTATAAAATAAAAACATAGTTATAAGGGTAAGATAATATATTTAAGAAAATATAAACTACTAGGGTAAAACTAGTTACCTCATTAGAGAAAAATGGGTTAATAAAAAATCATATTTTAATAAGATCTAGATATGTTGTAAACATGTGTAACAATGAGTGATTGATTATTTATAAATCTTATCTTACCATAAATTATAATATTTCTAAAATTTTGAACCATTTTTCAATGATTAGTGTCATTCCATTATTGAAATAAATGGGTGTCTACAAGAGTTCCCATTTCTCTATTTAAAAGTGAAAAAACATCCACCCATTCATGTCATAAATATTCCTTTAAAATAATTATAATTAAAATTTTATCTTAAAATAAATAGATCTCAATTTCATAAGATTTTTTTGTAATTATTTTTCATAATCCCATCATTTCCAAGGAGTCATTCAAGGAAAATTTTATGATTCCAATATGAGTACTACTTAAACCTTAAATTTGTATTATTAATATTTGGAATCCAAATATAAAATTAAATTAGTAATATAATTATATTAGTAGAATTTGAATAGTTATGTGTGATTAGATTAATGTAACTACCCTTATTTATTCCATCCTATCCCGGTAAAAAAAAACAAAAGAAATATGACCGTGCATTTATGTGGACTACCGCCACCACAAAATGATGTCTTCTTTTTTCACCTCCATCTCTCATCACTTGTTATAATAAACGAAATTAAATATTAAATATGATATATATTATATAAATATTATTATTAAGATATAAAATTTAACCCACCTTCTTTCCCTCTCATTCATTGATAAAGGAAATTTATAATCCATCATTGAGCAGATTACCGCCTCCTGAAAGTAATGTATCTCATTTTTAAGTTAGTTTATTTATTATTTATTAAATTATATAAAAATAATATTAAAACCCCATAAAATAAAACAATAAAATAATTTTATTATTTAATAATGATATATTCAAAAATAAAAAAACATTCTCTACCAAATGCATACATTAATTATGGAATAGTCATTTTTTTGTCTATCTAGACAATTTATTGAACTATACTATGAACTCATATCATGGATGAATATGATAAGATAATTTATAATTATATATTATATAAATAAATAAATAAGTTTTGTATAGTATTATCTTATGTATGAACCTCAATAATTAAGATAACACCATTTGTTTGTTACAAATAATTGAAACACACTTATCTACAATTTTTTCTAAATTAACTGTAATTAAAACAATCATGTGAAGAAATTATAACTCTATAAAATATATTAAAACATATATAATTTTCTTTTTATGATTTAGTAATGACAATGATTTGTATTTGAATGAATAAATAAACATGTATTATGAAACATGGTCAAAATGACCAAGAAAACTCACAGTTGATTTTGAAAATAGATAGTAGCTAACTAATATATATATAAATATATATATAAAAAATATAAATTATATTTATAAAATATTATATAAAAGAATAATTTTTCTAAATAGGTGACTTATATAATAATATTTTTTCATAAGGATGTTAAATATCTTTAATGGATGTCAGGAATAAAGGTAATAAGTTCATTATCTCTAATTTAATTAGTAGAATCATATTTTTTATTATGTAACATTAAATATTTGATGATTTTTAATTATAATATAATGAATTCAACTTATAAATATTCATAAAATTCATGGGTTTTTAGGTCTATAACATGATCCTTCATTAAATGTATTTCAATTCAAATGGTACCAAATTTAAAAGGGTTTCTGTTAACTCAACTCCCTTCATTAAGTTTCAATATATCTTCATTAACATCATACATTAAATATTTATTTCTTCAACCATATGATATTATTTAATTTAACATTCAATTACAATATGTTGTAAATTTTGGTTGAATGAAATTCATAAATTCTTTTATAACTATGGTGAAAATATTTTATAAAATCTCCTCTACAATTAATTTTTCAATTCAATAATTCTTCTATAAAAATCATCCATTTAAATGTTTTATATTTTATTAAATGATTTTATATATTTATTATTTTATAAATTATAGGAAATATCTTTATTTTTGTAAAAGGTATATTTTTTATTTTTCTAAAAGGATTTATTTATTTTCATAGGATTTTAAAGGACTAGGTTTTAAAAATATATTATCCATGTAGTTTTATATCATCATAAATAATGTTTTGAAAAAAATATTTCTATAATAAAATTTATTTTCATAAAATGATAATTTTATAAAGGTGGTTTTTGTATTATTAATCAATATAATTTGTGTTATTTTAAATAATCATTTTTAGGGGTTTCAAAGCCTTTCAAAAGATTTATTTCCTCTTATTTATCAATGTGATTTGTCCAATGAAATGAGGATGTTTTTTCACCCATGACAACCACATTAATGATACTTAATTAAAACTATTGATATTATTTAATTTACCATACATATTAATTATATGGATGTATTAGGTAATTATCTGGGAATGTTTTTAATGAATCCCATATTTTTCCATTGGTAAATTATGAGACACTTAAAGTATAAATTATTACTATTTTTAATGGAACATATATGTATTGATATATACTATGTGATGGGAGGGGTCCTATATCTCCCTCAAATTAATTTTTTAAGGATATATATATATATATCGTGAGGTTATTATGGTAATTTAATATTGAAACTGATTTAGCTATTAGAATCCTGAAGTGCTGTATTATCCACTATGTTTAATGTAATCTGGAAATTATGCTTAAGGCACCATGTTTGTAGGAATTTAGAAGTAATGTATACACCAATATGTTAATGGGAATCATGAAGTGATTACTAAACCATTATTATTATGAAATCATGTGGTGATTCTTATTACATAATATTTATGTGAATTACAATATTATTCTCGCTCATATATCAAAATCAAGTTGTGATTCCTACATCACAATGTTATGGGAATTAGGTACTGATTCCCTCTCTACTATATTATGATTTCAATGCCTATGATATATTAATAGTTTACTAGTATATCTTACTTATATGATATAACATATCTTTATGTCTATGAGAATACTCTATGTCTGATGAGTGTTTTCTCATGTTTCATCCATCTTATGTCATGGATTTGGTTTTTTATTTGACAATTCATGCTTAAATCTAACAGCTTATAAAAAACTATTATTATTCCAAATTTTTTCTAAAACACACTTCTCTTAGGTTCTCATCTTATCTCATTATTATTATTTAACCCATGATGAAATGTCGATGAGTTTTTCTATTACTACGCATTCGATCTAACCTATTTCATTTGTTTTCATTGACTAGGTTTGGAAAACTAATATAACATATGATAATTCTAAAATGGATTCTATTATGGATAAAATATGGAAAGATGTTAATATGAATTTTTAAATAATATTATAATATAATAGTCCTTAATGAAAATAAACCCTCTACCTAGGGGTTAGTGCAATGGTTTATGAGTTTTAATGTATATCACATGGTAATGTCGTAAAAATCAATATAGGTTCTTCACAAAATATATTAATGAAAGTATTTAAAGAATGCCTTTTTGCATCAAAATATGGTTTTTTGGTATGATATGCATCAAATTGTATTAGATAATGGTTTACTTATATTTGGGGGATATTTTAGCTATTTATAGGTATTAAGATTATATAAATTGTTTTAATTAATTATAGATAAGACAAAGGGATTAGATTAAGAATATTATGAAACTTTAGAGTTTTGGGAATGTTTTATTTATTTTCTTTTACAAGAAATTAAATACTTATCTTGACATTGGAATGATATATTGGTTTTGTAAATAAGTAACATTGGGGTAATCACCAAAAAAAATAGAGGTTTATTGAGGTCTGACTCATTCATCACTATGGTTCATGATGAGCAGGCCTAAGGCTACACACTTTGTTAAACACTCATGTGGGATATTTTTTTAATCACATTATAATTAAAGAAAATTATAATGGATTTTGATGTTAAGAAATTTGGTTACATGAAATGAGAGATTACTTCATGAGTAAACAACTATTGAACTAAGGGTAATTTTTATTTAATTGAATGATAATGTAAAAAATTTCAATGAGTAATATATGGTAAGGATAAAATTTTCATGAAAATGTCATATAATAAATTTCAAATGGTATAAATTTTTCATCAGACTAGTTTAACTCATTTTTTATATGTCTATATATATGAGGAACTATGTTTATAATGGATGTAATGGAAAATGTAGTAATATTACTAATGAGTGATGAAATAAGATAGAAGTATGTGTGGAAAATAACTTGGTTACGATCACCTAACTATGTAGTTATGTGATTAAAAAATTATTATTTCTAAACATAAAAACACATAAAATAAGGATAGGGTTTCATATAATATCTTGTGGTGATGATAATTAATAAAGAAGATTAATCATCCTATATATAAGAATGTAAGATGAAACACTCAAGGTAAAAGAATTATTTCACATGTAGAGGTATTTAAAATTTATCTCATGATATTTGATCTATTTTAAAGAATATAATCATTAAAATGTATGTTAATAATTCAAATTTTCTTAAATTTCATGAGGTTGGGTATTAAAAAAATGATACCCTACCCCAACAATTTACAAGGATAATAAACATCATGAAACTCATATGTAAAGGAAACAAAAGAAATCCTATCCTGTCCCTAATTCTGGTATTAGAGTTTCTAAAATAAGGAAAATTGTGCAGTCACCCTCTACTATAGATTTATGGATATCAGGTTAGAATATATTTCTATTCAATATAGTAAGAATATGTTGTTTTCCAAGACCATCAAATCAACACCCCAACAAATTGATATTATATTTCAGTATTATTTTATCCCATGTCAGGTTTATTGAATATGGTTCAAAAAATGATTATTAAAAATCATATTGTCAAATTATTTTTGATTTTGGAAATGTATTTTCCATCTACACTTACTATCAACAGTAATAAAAAAAATGAAAATTTTCTTTTATATTTCAAACAAACCTATGATCAAATTTTAGTTCAAGGAGGTCAATGGGATCTCATATAAAAAAATTAAATTATTGGAGTTGTGATAACTAATCATGGATAAGGATTAGCTCAAATTATGGGAGAAAAAAAATGATATTATGATTGAGTCAAATTGAGGGAAATGATACATTTCCTTTCTTTTGTAATATTACAATAGAAATTATATCGTATGTCCTGTCTATGTCATAGATACGCAGAGTTAATTTTAGAAGTATATCACCACTTAAATTTTGAGGAAAAAAGTTTATTTACTGGGTGAGGATATAATGGAACATCACTTTATTTAGAGTATTTATTTATAAATAAATACAATGTTTTATAGAATTATCTATAGACAATGTGTAGTTTTCTAGTTCCCTTAGTGATTGTGATTCAAGTTAGAGACTAGTTTAGATTCTTCGATGTATTTTGGTATTATGAGATGAATATTGGGTATAATTAGCCTACATGGGTGTTCATTTTATTATATATATATATCATTATGTTTTTTTCCTTAGTATGGATTAGTTGTATTTAGTGAATGATAATATTGAATAATTCCAAAACATAAATTATTTCTTTGCTTTGAAAGTGAGTGTTCATTGTTAATTAGTTAGTTAGAACATCATATTTATCATAGTAATATAGTACCCATTTATTATCATTTATAATGGTTGATTTTTAGTTCCATAATGTTTTAATAATTCTCGATTTTTATTTTTTATAAGTGTCTCATTTTTTTAAAAATAAAATTGTGATGTTACACAATGACATGAAATTATTTTTGTGATATAACTACAGAATAGTGTCTCTAAATTTTTATGTATTAATATAGAATATATCCATTATAACTATGATATTTGAGGGTTCAAATCAGTGATAAATTTTATAGGGATCTCATTAAACCCATTATGTTAACCTGTGGTGCCCATGTGATGTTAAAAAATAATGAGGATAATAGTTTATCGTTGTGCATCGATTTCCATAAGTTGAATAATGGTGGTGAATAAATGTTATCCCCACACATGGATTTAGGATTTTTCTGATCATTTGTATAGGTAAAACTACTTCTTAATGGTTAATATTCACGATTATAGATTTTCATGTCATGAACACCTTAACATTTTTCAAGTGTCCAGTAATGATAGTGTTTTTTGATTTCATGTATATGATATTAGAAGTTTCCTTGATGAAATACATGTGTTTAAATGATTATAAGTTTTTAATGTAGTGTATTATGGGGATTTTTGGAGATAATTTTACAACATAAACTTCACATAAGTTCCTTTTTGAATTATATATACAAGAGACGTTTATTTTTTTAAGAATATGCTAGCTCAATAGGGAGTAAACACAAACCATTCTACGTTTAAGGTTATTTTTCATTGGTTTGTCCAAATATTATTAGAGTGTTTCATATTTTCCCTGGTCTTAAATGATATTTTAGTGGTTCATGTTTAAATTTAGTTTTATATCTTCTCATTTTATAGATTTTCCCATAAGGGAATAAGCCTTCTTATAGATGGATCTATGTCAAAAAAAACATTATATATCTATAAGTGAAGGAAATAAATTCTTATTTTATTGATTTTATGGAAGATGTATTCATACTTTATATATTCTATGACTCTTTACATTTTAGTCTAGGATATCATTTCATGTAGAACAAGTTGAGGATCTATTTTGGGTCTTCAGAATTATGTATTTATAAAGGTGACTACACTACCCAGAATATTGATTTCATGAAAGTGTTGGTTTCTATAAATTTTTAATTACATAATGCATTCAATGATTTAATTTTTGTTTTTATATATCCCAAGTGAATATGATATATATTTTATGAGTAAAACATGAATTATGTGGAATTATTTTAGTATTTTGACATTAAGATCTGCAACACTATAGAGGGGGGAATGTAGTAACAAATTCACTCTACAAGAAGCCTCTTGGTGATGGTTCTTGAAAGGATAGAGATGAATAGAGGATGATAGAGGATCATATAGGTTTTCTTATAGTTATAAAGAAAGTATGTAGTTCAGCTTAACTCTATTATATGTATATGTATAATTTTTTATTATAGCATGTGGAATAATCTATTTTAGGGGATAAAATGGTAGATGTGCAGAGAGTTTATGTTTCCTACTAATATGCACCATAGGTATTGTAAGAGGATTTTATCCATTATCTTTATTTTAGTTAGATTATTTTTTAATATTATAAATGTAACACCCCAAGCTTCCACGTTACGCTTCCTGTTAAATAATTTAATAGCTTGTGTTGCATGAAACATCGTGTTTGAGCACACAATGACCTATCAAACATGCTGTTTAAAAATTGGGTTTGAGTAATATTAACCAAATTATGAAATTTATAAATTATATTTTTTATAATAGTCTTTATTTTTGAATTTCGAATATCAAAATTAAATTATGGTGATTTTTTGGTATTTTTCCAAAAAGATACAATTTTTTATTATTAGTAAAAAATACTTCATTATTGTTAATAACTTTCTTTTTCATTTAAATTATACATTAAATTTTCTTTAATATCACTATAGATATATAATAAATATATTATTGAAAATTGTGTCATAGGAACCATTTTATAATAGAATTAGATACAAAAATTTTATTAAACTTTTGAACATCTATCTTACCCGCCTTCTAACAACATCTTCGGATTAGAATTAGACACAATTTTACTTCTTCTTTAAATTGAATTTTTAAAAAATATACATGGTTATACTAATTATGAAAAATTTGGTCCAATATGATCAAAATAATAATTTTTGAATAATATATTTTGAATTTTATTTACCATGGTTAAAGGTAAATTGGGTAATTAAAGGCAAAAATAATATTATATTACCCTAAAAAATTTCCTAATTTCATTAGATATTTTTTTCAATCAAAATAAATCTTAGGTTGAATATATGATCGTTTTGATGCCACTTGTGTTAGATTAGGAAACTTATTATATTTTATTAAATGAAGAGTTAAGAATTTCATATTAAAATTTCGATAATAATATAATTTTTAATATGAGGATATATAAGTGATATGGTCGAATTTGAATAGTATTTAGAAAGATAAAATTATTATATATATAATTATAATTTATTAATAATTTTATGAAATAAATAATTAAATTAAATGGTGGCATAATTATGATACAACAATTGAATTATTAAAGGAAGAATCAATTAAATGATATCAATAATATTAAAATAAATATAATATGACTTAATTGTTGACATCCATGAATTTTACAGCTAACATAAACATGTAAGTTATATATTGTAAGCATTTTTAGAATCTATCATGTTGTTTTGATATTTTTAACAATGAATGTTTTTAATAGTATCAAAATTGACATAAATGATACTTTAAAATAAACAATATGTAATTAAACAATATAAAATTCATAAAAATATCAAGATCTTCCATATGACTAGGATAATGTTTAAAATTTCATAAATAATACAATTGGGGTCATTTTGGTATTTTACAGTAACTATATTAACCCTTTATTATAAAAGGACAGGTAAATAAGGTAAGTGTTAAACTGTTTAACTACGGGTTGAATCCAAACAATAAGGTTATTTCTATGACCTAACCATCTCTAAAAATCCCTGGATGAGAGGAGTTTGACCCATAATCATCTTATAATCTAAATAAATTACTTTGTAGCTGTTTTAAACCAGATATAAATTTATAATAAATTAATATTTTAGGATCATCCAAAGGTTCCCCTCACCCCTCTTATAAAAGGGAACCCTTACTTCTCTTTGATTCACACATATAAATACATTCAGATATTCCAAAACCTACCAATTTCTCCTCCAAAAATTCATAAATTCATACATGTGGCCATAAATTGTGAAAAAAATCGTTTATATAGAGTATTTTTGTAAAAATCAAAAGGAGATACTCGGAAAAGTGGTAATAGTTTTATCGCACCTTTCAAAGTTTATTTTTCTTCAACTCCTCTTTCTGTGTTGTTTACATATAAAATAATATATATAGAATCATCCATACAATGTTATGTTACTATAATCATGGTAAACTATATTCCTCATTTTTTCTATCATACGAATAATAATATTACCATGTGTGCATACGTATGGCTTACCATATCCACGTTGTGGTGTAATTTTTTATTAAACACTAAATTAATTAGATTGTTATTATGATTATTATAATTGATATAAGTAATTTTTATTACATGATAATTATTATGTATAGTTAATTTACCATTATATCCGATTCAATTTTACCATCAATGGAATGATATCATCGTTTGTGCATACGTATATACTACCGTCTCTACAACATGATGAGATTCATTCTCTACATTTACCATTAAAGAATGATTATAAAATTCTTATGATGAGAAAATATAATGTTTATGGACTTAATATAGTCATATATATATATAAATAAAATATATATCCCATGCATAATAAATGACTTATGTGACAAAACCAGAATGGGAAGATGAAGCAGTTAACACTTCAAACAATGGTAATCCTGAAATATTATTAACAAAAAGATATAACAGGATCATATATGGTAGCATTAATTTGTATATGGTTCTAGTATAATTTAATAACATACATTAACCATTATACATGATTTCAACTCACCCTCGACTAAAGTAAAATAGAAGATAATGTTAATTTCAAAATCTCTTTATTATCCAATATTGTTTACACATAAGTATCTACTGGGAAATCTTTATCATAGATGTCCATGTTTCATAAAATGTATAATAAATATTATCAATAAAAATTTAAATCCATTTTTACCTAATGTTGAATTTTTTATATAACCTTTTTAAAATGATTCTTTCTGTTATTTTTCAAATGAGGTACATTATGACCTTTTCAACAAATTAAGGAATGAATGTTTTTCAAAATTATATGGTGCAAGTGGATATTTTCTTCCATTGTGATGCTTAACGATTTTGAGGATTACCTTAAAAGATTAAAAGTTTAATTTCAGAAGAAATATTTTCTTTTATAATTATACACCTTTTAAATAATTTCAATGTAAAAAGGAATATTTATCTCGAATAATTTTAATGAATTTATTAGTTTATTTTCATCTTTTTCAACATATTTTATTGGATTTTATGCTTGATTATGGTTGATTTATTATGATACAATCAACCATATTTTATTGATTTTTTTGATATATTTGACTGTGGATGTGCTATTTTGATACCATTCATGGATTATGGATAAAGTATTAACATTTTTATGCTTGTTTTAATATGAATGTTTATGTTATGTTTCACCCTTTAAATATGAGGAATGTATTGGACATAGTAAATGATAAGCGGTTCCCATTATAACCCATTGATGCATTGGTAGGATTCAGGAGACAAACTAGTGACTAGTCAGAAGGCATAGATAGTATAGCTATGTATGGTCTTCAGACGAGGCCTTTATAGTATGGTTATGATTTATAGTATTTTTTATAACATAATTATGAGATTACTTATTGATATTAGATGTTATTATTGAACCAGTAGAATACCCAGGTTAATGTTTAAATGGAATTAGTTGATTTATTATTTCAATTCTATGCTGAATATTCTTTTTAAAAAGCTCGTGTTTCAGTTTTATAACTTTCCATAAATCGATATGCTTATTTATGATAACTTTCACTATATTTTTTATCCATGCTGAGCATTTGAGCTCACCACATTCTTATGTTTTCTAAATAGTTTACGAAGAAGTGTATTATTATTGACCTTCACAGATATTCTATGTGATATTAGAGTTTTCAAATGGGATTACATGTTTTCTTTCTTTTCATGATGTACTGAAACACTTATGTCTGTATCTTGTTTTTCCAAGAATAATAAATATATCACTTGATTGATATTTGATTTCTTGTGATCATTCCAATGTAATAAAACAAGGTATCAAATATATATAATTGGGGTTGGATTGTTCTAATAAATTCATGATTTTCTTGTCTAAAAGTTTCATAAATCACATTTAATAGTAAATCATGGTATAACTAATATATATCATTCTATGATGATACTATTCTGGAGGTTAGGGAAAAAAGTTATATCCCTATTTTTTTTCATAGTTTTTTGTATTAAGAATATGAATGTTGAGTATAGTGTTCTTTCATGATTTATACAACCATTTTATTTTATATAGTAAAATCTGTATAAAATAAAAAGAATTTTCATTACCTATTTACCATGAGTTTATAGAGAATGTTATTCCATCCAAAAGATTATGTATTTAGATATATAGTCACTTAATTTCCTAGATATCATGTATTCATGTGTGAGAGATGATTTATCACATCTATCTAGGTATGAGTTAGTGAAAATACAAGGGTTTCAATGGAAGGGAATCTCTAATCAAGATCATCATTTTACCTCATTAGTTTTAAAACAGTGTATTGATCATTTATCTTCTAGTTATTCCATACAACTTCATTTCATCCCCAAATGGGATGTTAGATTGGTATGATGATCCAAACACTATAATACATGTTTCATGAATGGATTATAGAGTTTGGAGGTTCTTATGTGATAATTTTTTTAGTAGTTTGGGTTTTCTATAATTAAATATTCAATTAATTCATTCATATGGATCCATTCAAGTTTTTAATGGGGTTTTTTGGTCTATATTGAATTAGATTAAGGATATAGAGTCAATAAATATTGAGTGAGATTCAATTCACAATCTTACAGAGATGAAGTTGGTGATATATGATTATATTAAATCTATTCATGATCAATATAAATATTATGTTCACCTAAGGAGGAAACCTATAATTCTTAGGGTTATAAATTAAACATTTCAAAAGTATTCTATATATCAGGAAAAGTACATGTTTGGTTGAGGAAATAAATTGTATCCTTCATTTTTTAGTAATTTTGAGGGGTAGATTATACTTGTGATGTGATGTTTATATTAGTACTTCCTTCATAGATTCATTATATTCATGAAATTTAGCATGTTTCACTATGTTAACGATATATTCATGATGAATGGCATATTGTTTCATGTGGAAAACTGGTATTTTGGTGAATAAAATATTTTTGGAAAGACCAATTGAGATGCAATACCACCAAGAGAATGTAATTAATGGGAATTTATTTCCCTTGGTTTATTTCTTATAGAGGAACGATGATTTATATGTGTGAAAAATTGAGAATGGGTAAATTATCCGATCTTAATAAACAATTTTTTTAATTTTTTTCAGTTTTGAAATTAATTTTTTGTTTATTTGATTTAGGGTATTTTTTTGAAATACATTATTATATTATGATGGAGATATTTCTATTTTATAATCATCTAATGGGGTATTTTTTGAGTTATCCATGTTTATATATATAATTTTTATTATTATTTTAATATATTAGAGTTATTTTAGGATTATTTAACATAGATAGATCTATATCCCTTGTCCTTTACTATTCTGTAATGAAGAGTTAATGGTTTTTGAGTGGGTCTTTGAGGCAGTTTTGAGGTGATAATATATTTTTTGGACTTATAATAATCATAATGGTTGTAGTGGTTTCCATTTAGGTTGTGGTAGATTCTAAGAGAAATTATCATCTAACAATAGGAATAATATCCAAAAAATTATTTGTTGAGTTGAGGATTAAAAAAATATTCGGAATGGGGTTATGATATAGTTGATTTTCAGGAAGAGAGGTGGCCATTAAATGTTGTAAAAATCATTATAAGTCCTAATGAATTTTAGAATGTGTGTTTTGTTTTTGGTGTATTATGTAATGGTGGTATCTTGAGAGGATGATAGAAATGGAATGGTCGGTAATTGATATGTCATGGTGGAATGGTGATTTGAGTGAGAATAATGGAGTGCCCTTAGCATGATATAAACTTCTATTTTATGGTGATATTCAAGGAAATATACATGTATCAAACTCACTAGATATATTTAATATAATATATCATTTTAA
Organism: Viscum album; assembly: GCA_963277665.1. NCBI lineage: Eukaryota > Viridiplantae > Streptophyta > Magnoliopsida > Santalales > Viscaceae > Viscum > Viscum album. The sequence continues at coordinate 218,510,462 of OY728137.1, read as the reverse complement.
AATATATGTTATTTTGAGAAATGTTTTATGAGATGCAAAAACATGTCTTCTAGCCTTCAACACATCATATTACTGTTATCCAAATTTATATTATAAATTTTCCATTATATTTCAAATTTTTAAATTATTTTTTACTATATTAATCCATAGACACCTAAGAGACATAGTTTTTTTTTCTTTTAACCCTTATGGTGGATTTTTCCTAGAAAATCATGAGACTAATTCATTATTATTCATGGTTTTATTATATTTATTCTTCATATACTCCTCACTTGTTATTTCTTATCATAAGGTCTCTATTGGTGTTTTTATATTATTTCATTTTTTCTTCCTTGAATTATGTATGGATGAAGATATGTGATATATTATTGATGGAATCTATTATGATCATTGTGGTGATTAATCATCATTCTCTTCATGTTCTTGTATTGTGATTTTTTCAACTTCAATGGATATTGAAGATCTAAAAAATCCCATTTAATTTATTTTTTTAATATAAAAAATGAAAAAAAAATATTTTATATAAAGTGTTGGGGTTTACCTAATGTAGATAATAACTAAAAATGAAAATTTTAATTTCAAAAAGTGTTTCAATATTGGTAGACTTATTTTTCTTATTATAGTTATATTAATATTGATTACTTTTATTCTAGAATTCTGAACTATTTTTTAAGGTGTGTCATGTTGTTATTGGATAAATGAATTTATGATGGTAACTGAATGTGGGAATTACAATATGAAGAAAAATATTTTTTTATTAGGATTTTTATTTCTAGTAAAGAGAAGATGAAGAGAATTTATTTTTATAAATACTATGTGACTACCATTTTATTCTTTATATATTTCTAGAATTATTATTATAGTAATGATTGTATCAAATTTTTTGTTAGATTAATTTTTTTAAATGAAAAGGATTATAATTATTTTTGTTATTGTTATTGATTCATATTTCATGATATATTACAGTTGTAATTGGATAGAAAATAGGAATGGTATTATATGATCCTAACAAGGTATTTTATGTATTTTCAATGATATTTTGTCTTAGTTAGTGTGTTTTAGTTCTAGTGAATACAGAATGATTATAAATTAATTAAATAACAATGATGTGATTAAATAATAATGGAATGTGTTGCATGGATATAATTAACAGTTCAAAAAATTATTTATGATGTTAATGAAATGTGTGGCGTACTATTGATTAATAATTTGTGATAAATAATTAATTAAGAAATTAATATAGTATTTTTTATTTTGATCTAGTGGTGTTATTTTATAACTGTTTTTGCGTGCAATGGTTTAAACAATTAACTTTTCTATTAGTAATTATTGTATCTTGATGGTCATTTTCTATATAAGTTTCATGGTATGGATTGGACCCTTCAGATACTATTTTAATTTATTTCAATATACTAATTTGATATTTTTATTTCTTACTCACTACCTACAATGTTATATAATATGACCAAAAAGATTATTATTTATTCGATTATGGGATTAAACCCATTATTCTAGATGCGGGTGATAGTTATCACTAACTACAACACTTTTCTCTCTCTCTCTCTCCCTCTCTTTTAGATGTATCGTATGTTGGGATGACAGAAGATTATGATATTTTATTGTGTTTTTGTTGTAATTAGAATATAATTTAGTAGAGATATGGTTATATAGTGATATATGTTTGTGTTTGTACTACATCATTATGGTTTGATTTTGGATTATGTGGTTTCTTTTCATGTATTATGAGAATTGTGTTGTTGTATGCTTAATTTTTCATCAACATTAGGTTGGTGAGTTGGAGTATGTTGGAGTTATTTTCTCTCATGTCATATATTTTTGGATGAATTTAATTCAAATCATAGCACATAGTGGAGATGGAAATTTTTGACACATAGAATTGTGGTCATGATTAGTGAAAGTTGATGGTGTGAATATGGAGGGATATGGGTTGGTATAATTTTTTTTGGAATTCATTTGATGGAAATTTGGGATATATAAAAAAAATTATTTGAATATATAGTCAATTCAGTCTATATAGGTATGCAATGTATTTTACAAGATATATTTTCACCAATAAAGACCTGAACTAATTGTGTTCTATGAAAACATTTAGAACTATGAATACCTTTATAAATTATTAAAGTATTCCTTCTAAAGTGGTATTAATTTTTTTAAGAATTTTGTATATAAATAAATTTTGGGAGAAATTTTAATATAATGACATGAATATTAGAACATAAGATTGGAGTTGTGTAAATATATTGATATTAGAGAAATTAATAATACACAATATTTCAATTTCATGTTCTTGAAGGCTTCACAAAGAAAATAAATATCAATAGAATATTCCACGATGCGTGGTAGAACAAAATTTTTCTAATAATTATTAATTCCATAAATAAAAAAATGGAAAATAGATATTAATTCCCTTGATTTTTATAATGAATAACATTATAATTTTTCTAAATATTTATTTCAATATAAGGGCTATGTGATGAAATATGTTGTGTTAAAAAAATGTGGGCATCACTAGTTTCCACATAAAAACTATTTCTTGAACTTTTTATTTCTTATAGGACATATTACAATAAAATTAATAATTTGAAAATGTTATTATAAACTGATTCAGAAGGTAATACATATTTTAATAATATTTGTTTGGAAGTGTCTATTTGATATTATCAATAATCCACTATTAGATATGGTGATCTGTTACTCATTAAGGACCTCAAAAAAGAACAATTTTATTCCTTGAATATTCATTGGATATAATTAGATAATGTGAACCTTCTACTACAGAATATTTCACATCTCATGTTTTAGTGAGAAATGTTTAAAGACTATTTATAACCTACCTATACTTGGTGTAACAAAGATATACTAATTTCATGTAATAGAATTTATTGCATAGTATTATTCCTTATAGATTAATGGGAATATTAGATGAAGGAGGGAGCTACCCTTGGGGTGATGAATAATCGATCCCTAAGTCATTGTAAGAGGAGTGACCCTGGGGTCAATGTTTTATATCTTAAATCCACCAAAAAATAATATTTATTTTATTATAATAATTAATCACATTATTTTTTTATTGTTCTTAAAATAACTCAATTTTTGAGAAAAATGTAAAAATATTATGTCTTGTGTCTATTCATTATATACAATTTTCAAGACATAAATTAGTGTGAAAGAGATAAATGTTAATGTAGATAAATAATTTAATAAAAATATATGTTAAATAATAATAGATTTACCATAAAAATAATATCATAATAGTGTCCTTATATATAATTAGGTCATAATCATTTACTGTGTTTATATTTTGAGGAATATATGTTTAAATTAGAACCTAATTCATCCACCTTTCAGGGTATCCCTATCTAAAAAACTTGTGGACCTAATTGTTTCGGTGGATATCATATGAATAAAATGTGTGTGGTTTTTTAGGTAATCATGGTATGAGTATATTAGGACACACAACAAAGGTGCAAGAGGGAGACTAGTTTTTTGGGGTTGTGTGTTAGGGGAACCTTTTTCATATATTATTATGATTATTATAATATTATACGTGTATATGGATTTTTTCTGTGATCCTTCATAAGGATGGGTGGTAGTCAAACTAGTTAAGTAATTTATTATATTCACTATTGATCTAGATAGGCTTTATCATGAATAATATATATCTTTATGAGAAGTTCTATATAATACCCTATAGTGTATACATTTCTACCCATCAATATCTTATCTATACTATTTTTATATATTTAAAAGGAATTGTTGTTTAATAATATTTCTATAATAGTTTTTGGTAAAATGTTCCTTTGGAGTTAGATTCACTAGAATACGATCCTTCCTTATATTTGTATTTTCATTGTTTTTTATTGACATTAATTATGCAATGGGTTTTTGGTTTTATTTTATATTGTCCAGTTGGAGTGGATTGGTGATTTCTTTATTATAATCTTTTTTTTGTTATGAGTTAAATGGCTCCAATAGGTTTGTCTTATACCCTCTGTGCTAGTTACCAACATGTGGAAAATTGAAGGAGGTAATTAGGGGTAACACCAATCTTATGTTCTCATCTAGGTGGGGTCTCTGTGGGGTTGGGTTATACAATAAAAATAACTATTTATTCTTTTTGTTATTAAAGTCTAACTGAATTAAAATATCATGTCAAATAAAATTATTTTTATTTATTATTTCCATAATATTTGGATAAATTTATTCCCTCAAATCCAGTTTACATGGTAAATATTGATTCATAGAATCCTCTGTCTTCTTCAATTTATTTTGAATATGAATAATAATTCCACATTGAATATAATATAAATATAAATATAAATATATATATCATTATAATATGCACAGTAAAACAAAAATGAACCATTAATTCAACCAAACCTCTAAAAAATTTCATCCACCAACATTTAAAGCCCCACCACAGACTATATCAAAAATAACTCCACTCTTCATTCACATATATAATTATAGAAGAATGAAAACAATAGAAAAATTATTTTATTTGTATCACATTCATAATTATTGAATTATACTCAAGGAATAAAAAATAACTTCATACAACATATATATCAAGTCAAAACATTATTATCCCAATATAAATGAAACACATAAATATGACATAAATCAATCCATTAATAAAAAAACACCATTAATAATAAATTGTGACCACATTTTACATCATATTGATGCTCATAAAAACTTCTCCCAATCCAACCACTAGTATACATTCTTAAATATAATTAATTCATTAAAAAAATTGTATATATTTTATCTTATTTGATTTTTTGTGTACTTTAATATATATTTGGAAAGATAATTTTATCAAATTATTTAACAATAATTATATTTTAACATCTAATCACCAAACATCAACATAACCACTTCATTGAATGGATTTCATTATATCAATTTCTAAATACATCATTTTTTGTAATAAAAATAAAACACTGAATGGAATTTTATTCCACATAATATATCAAAATAATGAAATTACAGACAACATATTGAAACATGATATAATCATTCTTATCAAGATCAATCTCATTATCAATATTCATTGTATTCCAATATTACATTTTTAATTAATTTAACCGAAAAATATAAAGAATCCAAAAAATAAAAACATACATTATTATTATTTCACCTTATAATGAAATTATCAATTAAAATTTCATAAATCAATATAGTCAATTCCCTCAGTTCATAAATTTGGATAATATTTCATATTACTATATTTATGGAAACAAATTTTGAAAAAAAATCCTTTAATTTAATCTAGTGATTAATTAACCCATTTTATTATAATAATTACACAATAAAACATCAGTAAAATTTAAAATATTCATAAGATATGTATTTAGAATTGTTTCAATATCTAGATTTATTTAATTAAAATTGAGAAATTATTCTATAATTTCAACATTCAAAAATCCTACTTTTTTGAAAAATAAATTGAAATATTTAATTGAATAACCATAATAATTTTATTACATTCCATATTCATGGATTTAATCAACTAGAAACATGGAGAGAGGAAAGATATACCTCAGTGATGAATAAATCTACCTTCATTCTGGTGATGATCCAAAATAAACAACACCAATTGGTCATTATTTATTGAAATAGATTAATAGAACTCATCCTATAGAATTCTATAGTATCATAGGAGGAATTTAAGATTGATGGGGTGTGAAGAAAATAATTAGGTGATCCAATGTCCAGTAAAATAACATAATATTTCTTATATCAAATGGTTTTAGAGTCTTTGTAACTATGAATGTCACAGTGAAACTTCCCCATCCATAAAACATTGAATGAATGGTTATTTTTCAGGCTTTAATTGACCATGAAACAAATAATGAATTTTCCATTACCTCAAAATATTGAATGTATTTATTTCCAAGATCACCCAAAGCATTCAGTAAACATCATTCCTCTTAAAAACATAAAACCATCCATCAATAATCTAAATTCCCCAAAAAAATCCAAAATTTTAAGAAAAACACTCTACCCCCAATAGTGCTCTCAAATTTTACATTTTAATTAAGTAATGAATAAATTTCAATCTTCTAAATCAAATTTTCCTGAAATATCCATTAAAATTTTCAAAACTAATGCATAAATTTTTGAAATAATTATAATATATATATTAATATTATTATGAGTTATCATTATATCGTCATATTCTCCCTTACTCATTAAAATCATTACATATAATTATAATCAATGTTTTTCCATGATAGTAGTTTATTAAAGGTATATCAATATAGATTCCATAAATGGGTAAATTATCACATCATATCTAATACATTATGTTTAAAAATGTGAATAAATATTAATCTAGATATTTTAACTAATTTTTCATTCAGAAAAATTAGTAGCTTCCTTATATTTTCATTATAGGAATAGACTAAGGAAACATATATTAACAAATAAAATATATTTAGTACCCCTATATTTAATACCCATGGAATTTAATTGAGTCTCATATTTCTATTATGAAAGTTACATTTTCAATGGTTGAATTATATTATAATCAATGGATAAGGAATAATATTTACAATTCCCTTATAAATAATATACATAATGTGATGAAATCTATCTAAAATATAGTTTTATATTTTATAAGACAATTGTTCCTTATTCTAAATAATAAATATGTTTTTATCATAATGGAGCTCTATATTATTAATTATTTTTAGAACAAAAACTTGATAAATTTTGAACATCTTTGTTGAAACATTTTAATTTTCTACATATGAGAAATTGATATATATCACTCATTTTATTAAATAAAAAATGGTTTACTAAATGGAATTATTCCAACACATTGAACCACTACACAGGCATAACACAAAACGAAACTAAGATCTTGCATAATCATTGTATTTTTGGGAAATAACTTATGTGTACCCCTTTAATGTGTGTTTATTCCCACCTAAATTGATCAATAATAAAAAATTTATCCTTATAAAGCATTTATCATTATTTTACAGAAAAATTGGAAGAATTTAACCATGTTATTGGTGAGTCAATAAGTTTTTCCTTATGAATTTTCTATTCCTTATTGTTTTGAAAATCACAAACACCTTATACTTAAGAAAACCTATATTTTACTTCTATAAGGAAAATATCATTCCCAAAAGAATTTACCCCTACCATGTTTTCATTTCTCATATCAATATTTTTCTTATGTATAAAAATCGGATTCATACCTAAAACCTCGGAATCATATAATACTTAGATATGAAGCATTCTATTTTCAAGATCCAAATTATGGATATGAACTCTAATGAAGTTCCATTCCGAATTCTGGATACAAACTCTAATGAAGTTTTAGGATCTGAATTCTGTATATGAACTCTAAAGAAGTTCCACTCCGAATTCTGGATACGAACTCTAATGAAGTTCCACTCTGAATTCTGGATACGAACTCTCATAAAGTTCCACTCCGAATTCTAGATACGAACTCTTACAAATTTCAACTCCGAGTTATGGATACAGACTTCTATGAGTTCGACTCCGAAATTCTATGAGTTTGATTCCAAACTTCTACTAGTTCGACTCCAAAATTCTATGAGTTCGACTTTGAACTCTGTATGTTCAGATTCTGAATTCTAGTAAAAGTAGACTCCGAATTTCCTTAGAAATTTATACTCTAGATTTCTACAGAATTCAGGTTCTGAATTACTATAAAACAGAATCCGAATATCTTTTTATTATAGACTCCGAATTCCATTTTGGTTTGACTCCGAACTTTTATTTTCTCACATCCCAAACATCAATTTTACCTATGCTTACACTTGTTTCATTACAAAAAGATGTCGTGCTTTCATTTATTGATTAACTATTGGTTGAGTGACATGTGTACAGGTCCCTTCAAAATTCAAGGAGAAATATGAACATTGGAGGAGGGAGCCAAACGTTGGAGCTTCGCCTATAAATAAGAGATCATTTGAAAAGAAGTGACAACTTTTGGAATTTTGGTGATCAGAATTTCCTGAAGTGATTTCTAGAGAGAGAGGCTCTTATGAACTCTCAAAAGCTTCATGCAGAAAGTTTGAACAGCTTGTTCAAACTTTGCCTTGTGAAGACCTGCTTCGTGTGACTCCAATTATTGCTGATTACAATCGAGGGCTTCCAGGGATAGGAAGACAGAGGTTCCAACACCTTGATGTTGAGATCTTACTTGTTGAGGAAGACAGAGGTGTCGACTACCTGATAGTTGAGGGCTTGCGGGGATATTAAGACAGACTCTGATCTTTGTATTGAGGGCTTACCCTGGTGTGGGTAAGACGGTCTTTCTTGAAAGTATAAATCAAGGGACCTTTATCCAAGGTTTTTAGATACCCTTCTCTTTGGGTTAAAATAATTATTGTTTGTTACTTGTAGTTTTACTAAATTTTTTTCAGCTGCATTTTGTATTGTTAAGGAATGTATAACTTTCTTATACTTCCTTACTTGTACTCTAATATAGTTAGATTCTATATGATTTAATGTAGAATCTTAATCTTTGTAACTTTTGTTAAGTTCCATTTTCAGAATCACTTTTCTGGAATCTAGCAAGTCTTTAGTACTCATAGAGGTCTTGTGAATTATCTTGTTTAACCTTGTTAAACATAATCATCCTAAAAATTTCCTAAGGGAATTTTTAAAAGGTAAAATTCACCTCCCCTCTTGTATCTGAGAATCTCATTCTTATTTTGATCCTACGTTTGGTATTACAGAGTATATCATACTCAGAGTCATACCATCCTAAGAATTGGTATCAGAGCATTTGGTTCAATCTGAATTAATCTCATGATTAGATTCAGAAGTGAATTCTTGGATTCACATTTTCTGGATTCATATTTTTCGGAATTTATTTCTCGGAATCATTTTTTTTGGACTCATAGTTCAGATTCACTTTTTTCTTAGAGACACAATTTTTCTTGCTTAGAATATTTTCTCTTGTTCATAGACTTATACTTATAATAAGTTTGTGTGCCAATGTTTTTCCTAAGGATGGAAGGTTTAAATGTTGGTTCTATCGACAACCTAAATACTACTACACCACCTATCTTTGATGGTAATGATTATGAATATTAGAGAGATCGTATGAAGACTTTCATTATCAACACTGGGGTTGAAAATTTTGTTATTCTTACTGGTGGATACAAGATACCTAATAATGAAGTAAGTGCCTTTACTAATCAAGAAAAGCATGAATACCAACTCAACTATAAGGTACACAATACTTGACTTTGTTCAATGACTCGGAATATATATAGCCGAATTTCTTCTTGTGAAACAGCTAACTGTATATAGAAGAAACTTGAAGTTACACATTTTGGTACATCTAAAGTGATTGAGACTAGAAGACCCATGCTTAAAGCTGAGTATCATGGTTTCAATTTTCCTTATGGAGAACCAATTTGTAAGGTGAAACAGAGATTCATGACTATCATGAATAGCTTACAATCTATGGGAGAGAAAGATCTATATGATGATGCCCTTGTTGACAAGATCATAGATATTATGCCCAATGATTGGGAATCAAAGAGGACTTCAATTGATGAGAACATAAAGGTTACTCAAATTTCTCTTGATGAACTATTTGGAACTCTTCCTCAACATGATACTAGAATGAAGAGAGATGCTGAAATCATAAAGAAGAAGAATGGGAATGGTAGTGTTGCTTTTACTACAACTTCAAATCACATGAAAGCTAAGATTCCTGAGAGAGTTACTAGATCCAAGTCTAAGAAGGTTAATATCCAATCAGAATCTAGTGAGAGTGAAGTCTCAGAAAATGAGTTAGCTAATCTTGCTCAAAGGATGAACAAGATAGCTGGATAGAGAAATTTCCAATCCAAGTATAAGAAGAAGTAAAGGAAAGATAAGAAGGATTTAGAGTTCACATTCTATGAATGCAAGAGAGATGGACACATAAGACCTGATTTCCGTATGCTCAAAATAAAAGAAAGAAAATAGAGGCATTCTGAAATGAATAGAAAGAAATATTACAAGTCCAAAGCTAAGAAAGTCTTGAAAGCTAATGAAAAATGGACTGCTAGTGGTGGAGACTCTTCAAATGAATCTTCAGATTATGAATCTTCTGGACATAAGAATATTGGCCTTTTAGCTAGGCTACCTATTGATAATCATTTCTTTATAGCTAATGTACAAAATGCGGAATCCTTGACCAAAGTTTCCTTAAATGCTAATGATAGTAAATACTATAACTCTTCTGATGAAGAATCTTCTTTTGATGAAGAAAATACTTTACCTACCTCTGAGGAAGTATCTAGGTTTTCTGAACTTCTTGAGATTGAGAACTCAAAACTCATGAAAAATCTTGATAAGGAAAACTCTAGGAATACTTTTCTTACTAGGGAAATATCAGATCCTTCTAAAGATCTTGATAAGAAAAATGATGATTTTGAAAGTATTTCAAAAAATCTTGAGGAAGTAAATTATGAGAAGAATAAACATTCCAAAGATCTAGAAAATGTAATTTCTAAGAAATATGTTTTCGAGCCTAGCTCTAATTCAAATTTTTTTGAATATAAGAATCTTGTTATAAAACTCAAATCTGAAATATTTTCCTTAAGGAAATGTTTGTCGAACTTTACCCTAGGTAAAGAAAATTTTGATAAAATGTATTCACAAATCCGACCTCGAAGGAATACGTTTGGTTTTGGTTACACAAGTTCTCAAACAATTCTTAGTAACAACTACTTTGTTCCTAAAAGTGCCCCATTTTGAAAAAAGTGTCAATGTGGTGGTCACCAGGAAAATAATTTTTCATTAAACAAAACCCAATCTTTAGGATTTCATAAGGCTTGTTTTTCTAAGAAGATTTGGGTACCCAAAAATTTTCTTTCTGAAATTTCCGGATCCAAGCAAGTCTGGATTCCGAAAACCTAACTTTTTCTTATTTTCAGGAAAATAGGGAAAGTACCAAAAACAATACTTGGTACATGGATAGTGTATTTTCCCAGAATATAACTGGTAACAAATGCTATTTCGAAAATATTATCAAGACTAAAGGATGAAAAGTTACTTTCGGAGATAATTCTTAGGGAAGAATTATTGGTATAGATAACATTGTTCTTCTTGGAAAAACATTTATTTCAAATTTTTTGTTTGTTAATGGTCTTAAGCACAACCTCATTAGCATAAGTCAATTATGTGATGAAATCTACTTTGTTAATTTTAAAAATAATAAGTGCCTAGTACAAGATTCCAAGGAAGAGTTTATTCTTTCTGCCCATAGGCAAGAGAATGTTTACACACTAAACTTAGAAGACCTTAAGAGCCAAGAATTACCTTACCTTAGTGCAATGGAAGATCATTCTTGGTTTTGGAATAGAATGTTAGGACACTGTAACCTTAGGAACTTATGAAAACTTTCTAAGAAAGGTTTAGTTAAGGATCTACCAGAGCTAATATTTGATTCTTCAAAAGTCTATGAACGTTGTCAATATGGAAAGCAACATAAATCACGTTTTAAATCAATCGGTGAAGTGTCAACAACTGATGCACTACAGTTGGTGCACATGGATCTTTTTGGTCCAACACAATCTGGAAGCATTGGAGGAAAGTACTATGAATTTGTTTTGGTTGATGATAACACTAGATTTACATGGGTCTATTTTCTAGCAAATAAGTCTGAAGATTTTTCTTATTTCAAAAGTTTTAGAGCCCAATTTAAAAATGTGAAAAACCTTCCATTGAAAACTATTCATAGTGACCATGGAGGAGAATTTCAAAATTATGATTTTGAAAATTTTTGTAGTAGAAAAGGTATTACTCACAACTTCTCAGCACCCAGAACACCTCAAAAAAATGTCGTTGTTGAAATAAGAAATAGAATTATTCAAGAGATAACTAGAACCATGTTGAGTGAGTATTCTGTTGCCAAAATTTTTTGGGTTGAAGCTGTAAGTACTTCTTTTTATACTATAAATTGAGTTTTGATTAGACCCTTTCTTAATAAAACTATTTATGAGTAAAGGAATGGTAGAAAACCTACAATTTCCTACTTTTACGGTTTTTGGATGCAAAGTATTCATTCTGAATACTAAAGATAACATACACAAATTCACACCAAAATCTGATGAAGGAATTTTCTTAAGCTACTCCACAACTTCTAAGGCCTATAGAGTTTTTAACAAAAACACTTGCACTGTTGAAGAGACATTACATGTAATATTTAATGAAACTGATCCCTTTGTTTTCAAACAACCCCAACCTACATCCTTGAATGTGTTTTCAAAAACTGATTATCAACGTTTGATAGAAAATCCTTCTGATAAGGAAAATGTTCAAGAATATACTTCTGAAACATTTATCCCAGAATATTTCCTACCCTATGTTGATGAAAAGGTTTTACAAAACCCAAATCAGTCATTTTTAAAGAATCATCCCCGTGATAATATCATTGGTGATGTCAATCAGCTTGTAAGGACTATAAGTTCCTTAAGAAATAATGTGGATCATCTAGCATTCCTTTCCCAATTAGAACCAAAAAGCACTAATGAAGCTTTAGGTGATGATGATTGTATTAAAGCCATGCAATATGAACTAAATGAATTCGAAAGGAATAAAGTCTAGACCTTGGTTGAAAGACCTAAGGAAACTTCTTTTATCGGAGTAAAATGGGTCTTCAGAAATAAGTGTGATGAAAATGGAATCATCTTAAGAAATAAAGCTAGATTGGTTTCCAAAGGCTATAATCAACAAGAAGGATAGACTATGCAGAAACCTATGCTTCAGTAGCTAGACTTGAATCTATTCGTATTTTACTTGCCTTTGTAGCATTCTTCAATTTTAAGCTTTCTCAAATGGATGTGAAATGTGATTTCCTTAATGGTTATATTCAAGAGGAAGTTTTTATTGAACAACCTCCTGTCTTTGAAGACACAAAACATCTTGATCATGTTTTTAGACTTACCAAAGCTTTTTATGGCCTTAAACAATCCCCACGAGCTTAGTCTGATAGACTTACAATATTTTTGCTTCAAAATAACTATGTTAAGGGAAATGTAGATCCAAACCTTTTTATAAAGAAAGATAAGAAAAATGTTTTGATTGTTCAAATTTATATTGATGAAATTATATTTGGTTTAACTCAGCAATATTTAACTGATTCTTTTATGGATCTAATGAAATCTGAGTTTGAAATGAGTATGATGGGTGAGTTAACATTTTTCCTTGGTTTTCAAATTTCTCAAAAACCAGAAGGAATCTACAAATCCCAACATAAGTATATTAAAGATCTTCTCAAAAAGTATGGTTATGACAACACTAAGTGTATAAGTACTCCTATCGGTAACTCAAACACACTTGATCTTGATAAAGCTGGGAAACCAGTAGATCAAACATCATTTAGAGGTATGATAAGAAGTATACTTTACTTGACAGCTACTCGACCAGACTTGATGTTTTCAGTATGATTATGTGCAAGATATTAATCCAATCCTAATGAATCTCATTTAAAGGCAGTGAAAAGAATATTTCGCTACTTAAAGGGAACCATGGATTTATGACTCTTTTATACTTATGGAAATGATTTTGTTTTAAAATGTTTTTCAGATACAGACTTTAGTGAATGTAGAATGGATAGAAAGAGTACATCCAGAACTTGTCACTTCTTAGAAAATTCATTAGTTTCTTGGTCATACAAGAAGCAACATTCTATAGCACTCTCCACTACTGAAGCTGAATATGTAGCAGTTGGAAGTCGTTATGCTCAAGTGTTGTGGATGCAACACACACTCACAGATTATGGATTGAGTTTTACTAAGTCTCAAATTTTGTGTGATAACACAAGTTCCATTACCAATAGTAAAAACCCTACACATCACTCTCATGAAAAACACATAGATATTAGGCATCACTTTCTTAGGGATCACACACTAAAAGGAGGTATCATTTTTCAGTTTATCAGAACACAAGATCAACTTGCTGATATTTTCGCAAAATCATTACCCTCCGATAGATTTGAATACATTAAACAGAAGTTAAGAATGATAACTGTAAGGTAATATTCCTTAAGTAATTTCTGGTTGAACCATTCTTCTTATAGTAATAAACTTCTTTTCATAGGGGGAGTACATCTGTTGTGAAGTTTTTCAAATTTTTTCATAATGAAGTTTTTTTGTGTCTTTTGTAACGGTGTTTTTCATGTTTCTTGTAATAAAGTTTCTCAAAACTTTCGTAATGAAAATCTTTTGGTATCGAAATTTTCGTAATGAAATTTTCGTACAGGAAGTTTTTGTAATGAAATTTTCGTACTGAAACTTTTTGTAAAGAAATTTTCGTACTGGAAATTTTCGTAATGGAATTTTCATAATGATAATTTTCATAATGGGAATTTTCGTACGCATATTTTTCATAATTAAGTTTTGGTACTCAATGATTTTGAAATAAATCTTTTTCATAATGAGTTTTTTCATAGTCAAAGTATCTTCAAGAAGAATATCACCAATTATGAATAATCCTCCAATCCAATCCGAAAGGTATGATTTCCTTACTTATGTTTTCATAGTCACTTTTAATTTATGGTAGCTTCCTTTGTTTCTAAATTTTTCGAATTCATTTCTTCTTAAATCCGAATGTTTTTCTTAAAACCTCAAAAGATCAGATTTAAGATTTCCTTGCGGGTTTGTTTTCAACCGTTAGATCAGATCAGAGAGCTTTTCAACCGTTATATTGTTTTGGAAGTTGAAAGGTCACCTCCATCACCTATATAAAGGGGACCCCTAATGATTTCCCACATTGATTTCTGGGATCTCACTTCTCAAAGATCTGCCTCAGTTTTTAAATCTTGTTCTGAATCTCTCAGAATTCCTCGAATCCGAATGTCTGTAGAAGCCACCTTTCAAGAAATGTCTTCCATGAAACCAATATCAAATTGGAAAATATATAGAGAAAGGTTAGTCCATCTGAAATTTTTCAAGTATGATTCTATCATCTCTAAGAATATCATGTTAAACGGTTGGTAAGATGTATGCATATCTAAGACAGGTGTTCAAGACATGGTCTACCTGGAATTTCTCATAGAGTTCTATGAATTAGTTTGTTTCTTCGAGGAAGAGGGTAGATAAAAAATTTATTTTAAGAGTTATGAGAAGACCTACAAACTTACTTATAGCAAGGCTGCAAGCTTTTTGGGGATAGCTTACGAAAGAGAAGCTGAATTTTGTTCACACAAACTCCCGTATGCTCAAGGTAGATTTGTTAAGGTAAATGCCTTAAAATGTCTTGGACTTGCAGATGTCAAGACAGTAAATATTTCTCACCTATCTTCTAACAATCGGATTCTTCAGTTGTGAGTACAAGGTTTTTTGGTACCAAGAAAGGGTGACAAAGAAACCCTCAAGAAAAGTGATATATATATTTCTTAGACTTCCTATAAAATCTATGGAAAATCAACCTGATGAGGCATGTACTTGTTACAATCAAGAACATCAAGGATGGAAATATTAGAGCCCATGTTATCATGTACCTTACCTTACTTTCAAAGATGATAGTTCGGTGTCTTGAGTCTTTCAATATTTCATGTAAATCCAAGTCTCAGAATTGCAAACTCATTCTTGTCAGTGATGACATGCTGAAAAGGATGAATATGGATTTTTCTAAGGATACAAAAGAGTTTTATGATCTTCCATAGGGAGAGGCAGAATTCAATCCGGATGTTTTGGAAAAGGCTAAACCATCTAAGAAAGACGGGAAGAAGAGAAAGATGAAGGAAGTGGAGGAGTCAGAAAAAACTCCTAAAGCTAAGGAAGCTCAATCTGCACCTCCCAAACTGAAGAAACAAAAAGTGTATCCGAATGAGGTAGCTGCTAAATGGAGGGAAGATAAGGAAAAGAGGAAAGAAGGGGAGCCACAGTTTGGCATGGACCCTGCAGAGGCAAAGACCTTAAGAGAAACAGCTGCTGATGAGCTTGAGAGGCAAGAAAAGGAGAAGAAGATGAAGAAGAAAATTTCTGAGGCTGAAATTGTTCAATCTCTTTTGAAATCCACAGAATTATCTTCCAAGAATATTCCAATACTGGAAAATTTCCTTTTTGAGCCATTACCTGAGACTCTGGGGAAGAATTTCGTCACTCCTAAAAAATCTAAACAGAAAGAAATTGGTGAAGATGTAGAAGAAGAAGTGGTTGAAGAAGTAAAAGAATAAGAGTGAGAAGTAGAAGAAGAAGAATACAATGGTGATTTAGATGATCTCATTAAACAAGTTTAATAATATCATGATAAGGCAAAACCATCAGAAAATTTACCACTCTGAACTTCTGAGGCAGAGTCCTCAAAGATTGTAACTCCGGGAAAGGGAGGTGAGGAAGAAGGTTAGGAAGATGAAGACAAGGAGGAAGTGAAAGAAAAAGAATTATCTGAGGAAGAAAGCTATTAGAATCACTTTCTTGAAGAAGGATAAGTGAAGAATAATCCTAATGAAGACAAGATAGTTCAACTATTTTAAAGTGAGGAAGAATCTCCTGATTAAGAACCCATTCCGAAAGTTCATAAGGGTAAGCAAGTGCTTATGGACACCCCAACAAAAGATGTTATAATGAAGAAGGATTTTGGTGGCTCTTCAAGAAGAAATTTGGTGGAAATTGAAGAAGAAAAATCCCCAAGAAGGGTGTCTGATTTGGAATCATCAGCACTGGGTCATGATTTTTTTGTTGAATATTTGAAGAAGTTGGTAGACACCATTCCGATCTTTCCCACCATAGACTCCAGATTCAAGATGCTTCAAAACACCCTAAATCAGAAATCATAATCCTTATCCATGGTGATGGATGAGTGTGTGAAGATTGAGGTTGATCATGGAAACTTCCTTATCAATTATGAGGTCCACAGAAAATCGTGCAGCAAAATCACTTTATGGTCAAAGAAAATCGATGAGGATTTTTCAGAGCTTGATCAATTTCAGAATAATGTTAAAGAATATTTTGACACTGGGGATACAAAGATGAAGAATCTTCAGGATAATCTGACCCTTGGACAAAATACTCGGAATCAATAGGTTAGGGATCTGAATGGGAAGCTTAACTCAGTTGCTCAAAACTGGAAAGGTGAAAGAGATCTCCGGATTGAGATCGAAGAGAAGCTTGTGAAGCAGGATGAAATTATTAAGGCATAGTCTGAGGCTCTGAAGGCTCAAGATGAAAAGATTAAAGCCATAGAAAAACAAGCTGAGGAGGACCATCAATACTTAAAGAAGCTGAAAACCCTTTTGAAGAAGTTAATCCCCAAGGAAAAGGAAGACAAATAGACCAATCTGATTTTTTGTTGAAATGTATTTCCTTGTAAAAATTCTTTAAATTATAATGAAATATTTCGATTGTTTGTATCTTGTGTTATTATGTACTAATATTTCAGGTACTTTATTTCTTTTCCATTCCCTCCATTCTGTTTGAAAATCACAAAAGGGTATAAGGAAAAAGAACAACTCAAAAGGGGGAGAAGGAAAAAATTAAAAGGGAGAAGAAAAATTTCTAAGTTAAGAACTATCATTAAGTAAGTGGGAGTTTCTCATTACGAAGTTCTTCATTCCCATGATAATGAAAACTCCATTCTAGAAATCCAGAATACAATCCTTTGAGTTCCTAAACCTAAGGGGGAGTTAGTTGTATTCATCATCATATATGAACAAAGGGAGATAAGTTTTAATTTCAAATTCTAAAGAAATTTTTCTAAGTCCTTATATTTATTTTTCAAAAGGTTGTTTGTGCTTTCCAAAAAGGGGGAGAATGATGATTCAATAAGGTTTTCCTTATGAATTTTCCATTCCTTCTTGTTTTGAAAATCACAAACACCTTATACTTAAGAAAACCTATATTTTACTTCTATAAGGACAATTTCCTTCCCAAAGGAATTTACCCCTACCTTGTTTTTATTTCTCATATCAATATTTTTCTTAAGTATAAAAATAATATTCATACCTAAAACCTTGGAATCATATAATACTTAGATATGAAGCATTCTGTTTTTAGGATCTGAATTCTGGATACGGACTCTAATGAAGTTCCATTCTGAATTTTGGATACAAACTATAATGAAGTTTCATTCTGAATTCTGGATACGAACTCTAATGAAGTTCCACTCCAAATTCTAGATACAAACTCTAATGAAGTTCCACTCTGAATTTTGGATACGAACTCTAATGAAGTTCCACTCCGAATTTTGGATACGAACTCTCATAAAGTTCCACTTCGAATTCTAGATACAAACTCTCACAAAGTTCAACTTCGAATTATGGATATGAACTTCTATGAGTTAGACTCCGAACTTCTATGAGTTCGACTCCAAACTTCTACTAGTTCGACTCAAAACATCTACGAGTTTGACTCCAAACTTTGTAAGTTCAGATTCTGAATTCTAGTAAACCCAGACTCCGAATTTCCTTAGAAATTTAGACTCTAGATTTCTACATAATTCAGGTTCCGAATTCCTACAAAACAGAATCTGAATATCTTTTTATTATAGACTCTGAATTCCATTTTGGTTAGACTCTGAACTTTTATTTGCTTACATTCTGAAGTTTAGTTTTACATATGCTTAAACTTGTTTCATTACAAAACGATATCTTTCTTTCAGTTATTGACTAACCTTTGGTTGAGTGAAACATGTACAGGTCCCTCTAAAATTCAAGGAGAAATATGACCATTGGAGGAGGGAGTCGACCGTTAGAGCTTCGCCTATAAATAGGATATCATTTGAAAAGAAGTGAGAAATTTTGGAATTTTGGTGATCCGAACTTCTTGAAGTGATTTCTAGAGAGAGAGGCTCTTATCAACTCTCAAAAGCTTCGTGCAAAAAGTTTGAAAATATTGTTCAAAATTCTCCTTGTACATACCTTCTTCGTACGACTCCAATTTTTTCTGATTACAATCGAGTGCTTCTGGGGATAGGAAGACAAAGGTTACAACACCTTGAAGTTGAGGGATTCCTTGATGAGGAAGACAGAGGTGCCGACTACCTGATAATTGAGGGCTTGTGGGGATAGCAAGACACACTCCGATCTTCGTATCAAGGGCTCACCCTTGTGTGGGTAAGATAGACATTCTTTAAACTATAATTCAATGGACCTTTATCCAGGGTTATTGGATAGCCTTCTCTTTGGGTTAAAATAATTATTGTTTGTTACATGTAGTTTAACTACTTTTTTTCCGCTGCATTTTGTATTGTTAAGGAAAGTATAACTTTCTTATACTTCCTTACTTGTAATCTGATATAGTTAGATTCTATACGCTTTAAGGTAGAATCTTAATCTTGGTAACTTTTGTTGAGTTCCATTTTTGGAATCACTTTTCTGGAATCTAGAAAATCTTTAGTACTCATAGAGGTCTTGTGAATTATCTTGTTTATCCTTGTTAAACATAATCATCCTAAAAATTTCCTAAGGGAATTTTTAAAAGGTACAATTCACCCCCCCTCTTGTATCTAAGAATATAATTCTTATTTCGATCCTATGTTTGGTATTATAGAGTATATCATACTCAGAGTCATACCATCCTAACAGTTATGATCAGTTCATATTTATTATTGATACAATAAATGAGATAGTAGGTATTATAACAAACATGAATTTCTTGTTAAATACTATATTTGATTTATAATGAATCTTAAGAAAGCATGGCTTATTTATATGATTTTATGGTCAATGAGATTTTATTAGACAATATCTCTATAAAATTGTCAAAAATAAATGTTTTGGAAATATTAATCTATAACTCTTTAGTAATTTACCAATATATATGTTTCGTATTAGACCAAAGAAGATATTAAATATATCATTATAGATCATTATAAATTAATTTATTATTTGTATCTCATGTATTTCATTATGAAATACATTCTATGTAGTCATTTTCTTAATATAAATTTAATATTTCATTTATTGGGGGAAGTATGCCGTCTATAAATAGTAATTACAATGTGATTGTTACCCAACTAAATCAAATTTAAATATAACATTCATATCCATTAATGATAAACCCAAATCCTTTTATTTTATCATTTAAGTGATTATTCAAAATCTATGACTGTTGATTTAAGTTCTAAATATAGTTTTTAGGCTTAATATCTTTAGGCACACTATTTTAATACTCAAAACCTAAAAGATATATTAGACAAAAATCTTTGAAAAAAATCACATTAGAGAACAATATACTGATATCTATTTGGTTATTATTATATTAATACTATATTTATATAAAATAAAACAAAAAAATATTTTTGGATAACTATTCATGAAAATGAATCATCGTAGATTTTACTAAGAATCATTGCACTTTATTACCCAAAGAGATTCATAAGTATACATTATTCCATTGATATTATGTTTCTCCCTTAAAATAAATTTACACATTATAGTTATAATCCCTTTTGGTATATAAAATAGTTCTAAAATTTATTATATATATGTATATAATGTATCTGATATTTCATAGATTACAAATATTCATCTAAACTAGAACACTTTATGTCCACATTTTAAAAATTATGTGAGCTTAGTATATGATTAAAAAAATATAAATTCTTATATCTAAGAATTTAATATCATTTAATATATAATTTACCTCTTTTAAAGAGGCCTTATTATTCTATTAAGTATATTCTAAAAATTTACTAATGTTTTATTTTTATTGAAAACAATTATATAAAATAGTGTGGTGATGATGATGACATGAATTATAATTCAAGATGTCATAAAATTTATGGTTAATAAAATTTCATCCCAAATTTATAATCCATTTTATTCATCCTTCACAATAAAATAATAATAATAATAATGTTTTGTTATAGTTTATCTATTTACTAAGAGATATCAATGATCACAAACACATTAAAAATGTTTTATTTAATTTATGAGACCAAATTACATAAGATCATGATGTGTGAAATCATTCCAATGTGAGATGAATTATATACTAATGAAAACCAATTGGTTTGATTAATCTATATCCACATTTCACTTATTAATATCTAGGTCTAGGGAACATACATGAACTATTAAATTAAAGATTTTTTCAGGAATGTGATTATGAGTATCTTCACTAAAATAGAATTTTGTTCCATTAGAAATAAAGAGATATATTTGGGAGATATAATGAATTAACTACTCATGAATAAAACCATAAATCATGATTATATACTTATCCGAGTAACTAAACAAGAAAAAGATGAAAAATCAAAATAAATTGAAAGTTCAATTTAAAAAAGTACAGTAAAATAATATTGGATATATTAAACTATAAAATATCTTGAAATATTGTAAAAAAAACCTTAATCACTCTTTTCCTTTATATTTATCTTTTAAACCCTTTTAACCATACAATTAGTGGGGATCCCCCCAATAAGTATTCCCATTCACCGATTTATAGAAATAATTAGTATTTTTTAAATTTTTATTTATATTCAATTAGATTATATTATAGAAGTCAATATACTAGCATTTAGATTTAAATTTTTTTTCTAAACAATATCCAAGATTCTTCCAATATATATATGGGTTTATAATAATTTTAGTTGAATGATTTGATATTATAGTAATGATTAATAATAAATGTCCATAGCCTGAATTATATCCACCTACCCTAACATACATTCAAATTTATCATATTTTTGTATATAATGTACTATACTTAGTTTCATCTAATCCAATTGGATATTAGATTATATCAATTAACTTTAGTGATCCTTATTATGAATTTTGAATCACTATGAGTACTCCATTGGTGTTTTTTGATATTTTTCATAGATTAAAATAAACAGAAGATACTATTTTGTATGTTTACTGATAAATGAATAATTTTATTGTGATATGGAAACACTCAATTCATTAATCCTATATTTTATAGATTAAATTTCAATTGTATATTCCATGATTCACTTTTCATCATTTTAATCATTATCAATTACAATCTACCATAGGCAATGAAATATATCGTTCATTTATTACACTATATATCAATTTTTTGTCTCCTAAAAATGATTTCTATAAAAAAACAAATATCATGGTTACATGTGATGGATTGGATCCCTCGGCCCAGCAATATTGTCCGCTCTGGCCCAGTTGCTATCCCAGGCCTCACGGCTTTAAAACGCGTTGCTGAGGGGAAGGTAGGCACGGGAATTTCAAGCACCCACCAATCTCCCTCCACAACCGATGTGGGATTGGTTACCGGGGCACAGGCGCCAACAATCCTGGCGGGGGCCCAACAATCCTGGGCCCAGGACACAACATCCCCCCCCCAAGCCCACACCGGTCCCGAGACCAACCACCCTTTGATACCAATTGATGGATCGGATCCCTCGGCCCAGCAATATTGTCCGCTCTGGCCCAGTTGCTATCCCAGGCCTCACGGCTTTAAAACGCGTTGCTGAGGGGAAGGTAGGCACGGGAATTTCAAGCACCCACCAATCTCCCTCCACAACCGATGTGGGATTGGTTACCGGGGCACAGGCGCCAACAATCCTGGCGGGGGCCCAACAATCCTGGGCCCAGGACACATATCAGAGGGATAATTTGAGTAATACCTTAAAAGGTTTCAAATTCAAAGATCCATTAAGATGGCATCAACCTCTTTCGCCCCCGAGGGCTACTCTTTGGGTCGGGCTCCATTTTTTGATGGGACCGACTATAATTTTTGGAAAACCCGCATGACCACATTTCTTAAAAGCATTGGTTATCCTATTTTTAAAATTGTCATGCATGGTTTCACCCTTTCCTCTCCCGATGAATCTCAATGGACCCCCGCTGACATTGCAAATTTCGAGCTTGATGGCAAAGCCATGAATGCTCTACATTGTGGGTTAGATCGTAATGTTTTTGATTGTATTTCTTCTTTCACATCTTCTCATGATATTTGGAAATGTTTAGAACTAACCCATGAAGGTACTAGCATGGATCAAAAGAAAGAACCCGCTCCAAAGCAAGAACCCGCTCAAGAGCAAGAACTCGACGAAAAATCCGTACCCGCTTGGCCACTTCACAAGAAAAGGGCCAAGAAAAAGGAGAAGAAGAAGGCTTCAAAGGCTACATGGAGTGATAGCTCCACCTCTTCATTCTCCTCCTTCTCCTCGAGCAACCAAGGTAAAAAATGCCTAATGGCAAATCATGAGGTATCATCTTCCTCCTCTTCTTCCTCGTCTTCTAGTTCTTCAAATTCTTTCAATCATTTGTCATATGAAGAACTCCAACATGTTAGGGACCAACTTGAAAATGGTTTTCATGAACTTTCTTCAAAATTTGTCGCTTTAAAAAAGTCTTTCAAAAAACTTTCCTCCGAAAAAGACCAACTTCTCAAAGAGAAGGAGGAACTCACCCTTAAAATCCAAAATTTTCCAAATGTTGATTCTATGGAATCAACCATCAAAGACCTAAGGGAGACCCTAGCTAAGTTCACCCAAGGGGAACAAAATCTTTCAAATTTTCTGGGTTCTCAAAGGGTTTCTAGGACCACTCATGGACTTGGCTATACCAATAAAGCCTCCTCCTCCCATGCACCCACTGTTTTTGTAAGGGGGAGCTCTAGTTTTAAATTTTGTAATTATTGCAAAAAACCCGGGCACCTCATTTATGAATGTAATTGTAAAAACGCCCGGTACGGTCAACCCAAAAGTTTTTTCTTTTCCGATGAATTTTATAGGAGAAGACCCGCCATGAGACAAGTATGGATGGAAAAATCCCTTCTAGCGAGTCTCTCCGGGCCTAAAATCATCTCTTTTCAAAATCCCTCTCCCCGGTGATTTATTGTTTTTATTTAAGGGGAGTTAGGATTGTTTAAGCTTTTCAATTTCAAATTTTTTCAAACTTTCAATTTCAACACTTGGTTTCAAATTTTCATTCAAAATTTTCATTTCAATTTTGATTCAAAACTTTCAATTCAAACTGTTATTCAATTTTTGATTCAAAACTTTCAATTCAAATTTTAAAAATTTCAATTGATTTTCAAATCTCAAATCTTGTTTTTCAAATCTCATTTCCCTCAATCAAGTTTTATGCCCCATTCTATTTTGATAATCACAAAGGGGGAGAAATTCCTTGATTGATTGGGGGAGAGTCTTCTCTATCATGCTTTGATTTATTTTCAAATTATCCTTTAAGAATGTCTTTAATTTCAGTATTTTACTTTGATTGTTTCGGTGATTGTGATCATCAAAATAGGGGGAGATTGTTGTACCTCTCGTATCCCCTCGTGGTTTAATTTTCATGATCACAATCACTTTCATGTTTATCTAACATTGTTTGAAGTGTTTTTGATTGAAAGGCACAAGGTTGCCAAGAAGTTGGCCCAAGAATGGACATCAAATGGACTGAAATTCAGTCCACCGGCCAACCGGTGTGATTGCACCGGCCAGCCGGTGGAACTGGCAGAGGGATTGCCCACTGCCAGGTTCCACCGGTCGACCGGTGGCTCTGTCACCGGTCGACCTGTGGCACCCAGCCCAAATAGTGTTTGCTACTGTCTTGCCACCGGCCAGCCGGTGGCTCCTCACCGGTCGACCGGTGGAGCCTGGATCAAGACACTTCTTCTCTACCAAGGCACCGGCTAGCCGGTGGAGCTGTACCGGTCAGCCGGTGGCCCCTGGACAAGAATCCTATGCCTTTTTGCACACACCGGCCAGCCGGTGGGACTGTACCAGCCAGCCGGTGGAGCCAGTCAAACTAGCCGTTGCAGTTTGACCAGGCTGGCCCACTTGGCTCCCAACGGCTCTTTAAGCCTCTCCAACGGCTCCGAAGCCTCCCCAAGGGTTCCATGCCTATAAATAAAGGCCAAGGAAGCCCCGGACACCTACCGGAACATATACGAAGCCAACGGACATATTTTGGATCATTTGGCGTACCTCCGGCGGACTTCCTCAAAGGAACCCACCTAGCTCCAACAACTTCCACACCCAAGGAGCTCCTCCAAAGAAGCTTGGAAGCGGCCTTCAACATCTCCAATCAATCAAAGGCGCCCAAGACTTCTCCAATTACGGTTTTTAGTGTTTTATTCATTTTGAGCTTTAAAATTGGGTTTGTGCCTACAAACCCCAAACTCTTTTCTCATATCCCTTTCTTTGGGTTCTCACACCACCATTAAGGTGTGAAGAGGTTAGTCAAGCCTTTCCTTTTAAAAGGCTTGAGTTTTCGGTGAGCTAGCCTTCACCCGTTAAAAAGGCTAGTGGGTTCTTGCTAAACCATCAAAAGCAAGTGGGTTCTTGCTAAACCACAAAAAGCAAGCTGTAATAGGTCCTAGTGCTACCTCAAAGCCTAGTGGGTTTCTTGCTAAAACCATTGAAAAGCAAGCGGTAGGAATCTCTCAACGGTTGAGTTGGGAGCGGAGACGTAGGTCGGGTTTTGGCCGAACTCTGTTATCAATTTCTTGTGTCTTGCCTTATTTATTTCCGCTGCATTCTTCAACTTTGATTTTAATTGTTAATCAATTTTTTAAAAAGGCAATTCACCCCCCTCTTGCCATCATTCCTTGCTTCTTCCGACCCAACAACATGTAACAATAATTTTTACCCCATAAAAAACAACTATTAATAGATATTGATATAATTTTTTTAGATTATCTAGAAGAGTCCTTTTTATATCCTCTATTAATAAATCATTGTATTTCAACCACCCATCAATGAAAACACTCACTATCATACTATCGATCTCAATTAAAATTATAATGCTAAATATTTTTGTTTTATATTGTAACTTTATCATGAAACCTCTATAAAATATATCATATGTATTTTTAGTAAAAAGTTCTTGTACTATCATGAAAAATAAATGTTCCAAAATACAAATATTACATAAATCTTGATATTCCACTATATAAATATATATTTAGAATAATGCATTCATGGTTACATTAATTGAAATCCATTTTTTAAGAATTTATCTTATATCGTAATATTTCTTATTCTCCACTCAAATAATATATACATATATGTTTCCATGTTAACAAATAGAGTTCTGTGTATCTATTTTGATATTCAGATATTGTTTCTAAGATTGGGTTATCTTCTATGAAGATCCATGTAAAATTAAAATATAAAAACCCTATTCTTCTCAAAATCAAGTAATATTGTTGATACATATATTTATTTATGAAATGCCATTCTATATAATATAATTTATGAAATAAAAACTTATTACATGCTATTTCCAAATTAAATTTCTATAAATAATAAATCCTACCTATTTTATTTTTAGTATTTCAGACCTACTTGTCAACAAGAATGGTATGGATATTATCATGTATCATATAAATTGAATGATGTATGTTCCAAGTTGGTGGTCATAAATCCTTAATCAATGAAAATTTTCATGTCATCACTAGATGATAAGAACTGATTTTTAATGGGTTAATTTGGGTTATTTCACATTGATGAATTACTAGATAGATTCCACTACTGATGTGGTTGATCAAACTATTCTATTAGGATTTATTTTCACTTAATTGGTTTTTAGTGATGAGACTATATTAATGGTTAGAAGAGATTATATGAGTAGACATGAATTTTTTAATTGATGAGAGTAGAATTTAGTGGGTTTGTTCTTGGTTATTTGAGGTGTATCTTTGCTACTCATTCCTTTTAATTAGTATAGAAATATCTGTCGTGGGTTTTGGAAGGAGGTCGATAAACTTGAATGAGATATAATAAAATCAAATTTTCATCATTGATACTTAAAATGAATTATTGTAAATTCATGGGTTCCAAAATATTGTATTTTTAAGATTTACTATGTCCAAAATGGTGTCTCACTATTATTGTAATCATAAGTTACAAATTGAGGTTTAAAAGTCATGTAAATCAGAAAAAATTGTAAATTTATATCAATTATTAAGTTTATTAAACTCCTTAATAATACATATGATGTGTTTTAATTTCATAAGTTGCATATAGAATTAAAATCTACTCTTTTAAATATATATTTGTATCCTAATATCATATGACACATCCTTCATTCATATTTATCCCAACCATTCCAATGATGAGTTCATCCTAATATATTATAAACATTACCAAAGTAACCATTTAAAATTTTTTCCACATCAAAATAATTAATAAATCATATATATCATTTAATTTATAATATTTATCTTTTTATACAATTAATTATAAAATAATTTTATGA
The DNA here is from genome assembly GCA_963277665.1 of Viscum album. Taxonomy (NCBI): domain Eukaryota; kingdom Viridiplantae; phylum Streptophyta; class Magnoliopsida; order Santalales; family Viscaceae; genus Viscum; species Viscum album. The sequence goes on along the minus strand of OY728137.1, from coordinate 218,483,317 downwards.
GAAACAATTTTAAGATAATTTCCAAAATTTAAAATGTTTCAATGGATTTTTTTAAAATTAATTTACTATGGAAAGTATTATAAACTAAAAAATATCTATATCCTTACATTTATATTAACTCATAATAGAAAAAATGCACTATCTATAACCAGGATTAATAATGAACCCTATAATGAAAAAATTATTTTTCTTTAAATGAAATATTTTATCATGATTTATTTATGAAATTTACTTCATTTGACTAAATATATTCTAAGTCATATTTATTTAAACTTTTTATATCCATATATACAATGTTTTCCACCTACATTTCTTAGAATAACATTTTCTTTCATTAATGAGTTGATAATATATAAAAAAGTTATTATAATTTCATTTATTTAATATTTATGTAATAATAATGAAAAAAATCAATTTTCTACTATTGTCAAAATATTGTTTCATTCATGTGTTATTTAAAATTATTTCAATAAGTATAAGGGTTGATATTTCAATGGATAAAATAAATCAAAAATTATATGGTCTTCTATTGCGTATTGTGAATGATTAATCAAGAATACATAGTATTAATTCTCTAATAATACCATTGAATCACTAATGAGAAACAATTTATCTTTAAATATTACAATAATTAATATCCCTATATCATCATATATATGTGTTATTTCATTTATTATTTTATGTACATTTTAAATTTTTAAGTTTATTTTATTTTTCCTTTGTATATAAACAATAATTATTAATATTTTATTTTTATAGGAAAATTATATAAACACAATTCAATTTAAATTAAGAATATTCCATCTGAATTAAAAACCACTCACTAATCCCAATCATGTGGTACTTCCTATTAGAAACAAAAAAACCCATTTCCCCACACATGACTTCAAAATAATCATATAGAATACAATTATTAATGTAATAAATAATATATAAAGAAAATATGTTTCTTTCCTATTAGATAATACATAGAAGCAATGTAATATATATATATATATATATATATGTGTGTGTGTGTGTGTGTGTGTGTTTTTGTGTACATGTTTTTCTTCAATAGAAAAACAAATCATAAAATGATTTTCCATAGTCATATTGACATACATTTTAATTTCAATGTTGTTTCAAAAAACAATCCATTCAATGCATGTTTTACTAAAAAATCATATTATCCCTCCTAAAAAATGTGAAAATATAATGATATAGTATAAATAAAACTGGATTAATATTTATCTCATTATTTTAAATAAATCACTAGTCAGTTACATTGGGCATAAATATCAATACTTTTTAAAAAACTAAAATTATATAAAAATGATTATCAAAAGAAGTAAAAAATGTATCATTAACCATTAATTCATTGAGTTCTAAAATTATAAATTATCTCACCAAATACAAAGTAACAAAAATTAATTTATGGTATTCATTTAGGATCATAAATAAAGAACATAAAAAATAAAAAGATGAAATGAAAAAAACATAAACTAACATTTGAAATTACACTCAAAAATTTTTATATAGTTTATTTACATTAATTATTATCACTAAGGATATTTTATTATAAAATTTATTTTGAAAAAATATATTTTTATATTTATAGGGAGATGAACCATGAATAATTATCATTGACATCCACTTTTTTATGATTCAATTGATACATAATGATTCCATAAACTCATAGACTCCTTGAAAACATGAAGTAAAAAAATTCATAAATTACCAATTCTAAAAAAACTATTAACACTATAAACTAAATAATGAAATAAAATTAGAAACACGGGGTTTCCAAAAAAACAATGTTTTTTCAGATTATATCTAGATTATTTAATGATCAATAAAATCCCATTGGAATATTTGGATTCCTTAGTAAGATCTACTAAATTTTTATTTTCCAATTTTTTATCATGAACACAGTATTCCTAGCTCTACTCCAAACATCCTTTTAATGATATTTTCATAAAACCTGAATGTTTTAATCTCCAGATATGCTTCATGTTATTTTTTATAGCTATGGTATAAGGTATGTGATGAAGTTAACTGAGAATAATTGTAATTTTTTTCATGACAAACCACTTTCACTAGATCTTCCAAGATCTCAATGACATATAAATTTCCTTCCTCAAAAGGTGACTGATTTTCATCATATATAACCACTATCTACTCAATGGGTTATTCTAATTCCACATATTCAAAAGAAAATAAAACATCGATAAGTACTATATAAAAGAAAATTTTATGTTATTTCTCATTTTAATTTGATTAAAATTAATAAAATATGATTCACATGATAAACATTGTGAGAATATATCATTATCTTGAATTATATATTCCCCATAAAATGTCTTTAGAATGAATTTGATAAGGTTGGGAAGTAATTTATAATTATCCATGATATTATATTCAAATCATATTATCTTTATTTAGATTTATCTTTCATCTAATGAATGAAATTTTTGTTCTGAATATCATATTACAAATATGGAAAAATCATATTTCATATAGTATTATATAAAATATAAAAACAATTGATTTAAATCTTCCTGATATACTATATTTATTATAACTCGGAATACTTATTCACCTTCTTTCATGTTATGATATATGAATTTTTAGGATTTTTACATTATTTAATTTCTTCCTCTACCTTTATAGGATAAGAAATATGTTGGAAAACATCTTCTTCCTCTTCCAAATATTCTTATAATGCGATATTAACATATTCACCTTTATATGAATCCCCACATTAATGCTCCATATTTGGTACTTTGTATTCATAAAGTGAACCAAAAAGTTTTGATCTATGTTTTTATTATCTTTAGTGGAATATTATTGTTCCTTTATGACCTCATATAGTTTCTCCATAACAATTTTTTATTAATGATAAAAACATTGTATTTTATATCCATCATCATTATATTTATTACATTTTGAGTTGTTTATAAATGGGAATTATGAATTCCAATTGTAGCAGTTTATCATTTTATATATAATTAATTTAATAAAAAATGGAAAATAATGAATAAAGTATCATTGATCAATTTTTAATCGATAGATATGATACTATATTCTGATAGGACATTATCTGAATCTTATAGAAATAGTATTTTTATTCACTATTAAAGAACTATAATAGAAAACATAGGTCATAACTTAATTGGATTACTTTTTAATTTACTCATTTTAACCTTCCTTTACTATTATTATTTTATATTTAATAATAAATTTCATTAAAAGAAAAAAAATAGTGTCATTAGAATAATGACATGCAGGAATTTTTTTTTTACAAAATGATCAGGAATCATTGGTTTATTCTAAATTGATCGTATAGTTTTTTCATATATAATTATCAATAATTGAATTTATCTTATATTTCATGAATTCTATGAGAGGGATCCATGACCACATAATCTTTAACCATGTGTTATTTGAAGAGTGAGAAACAGTGTATTGAGATGCCAATGTGTACTCTTGTTCTAAAACAAGATGACTGGTTCACAGATAATACAATGTGATTCTATCTAACATTAAACAAATATATTTATTTAAATATGGATCTAAAAAAGAATTAATATATTAATATATTCATGATCCCCACATTGGGGTTATAGTAATCTTATTCTCTTAAATACCCTGTCTCCAAATCCATTTTTTATATTTTTCAAAATAGACTTTATGATAATGTGGGAAGATCACAAAACCAAACCTCAAACCATATTACAGAATTCAAAAACCATGAAACAACAAAATATTACCAAAACCACCTATCCCTATTTGAAATTCAAAAATCAAAGACTTGAATATCCAATCCTCAGACCACATTATCTCGAGTCGTGAGCTATCTAGATCCATTCCACTTTGATGTCACCACTTGGATGATTAGTACCCTATTAGAGATCATCCCAACACAGTTTTCATTATAGAAAAAACCACACCGTCCTCGCTTCTCCCTCAACCATCGATGATGACATCCATCACCACAGCATAAAAAGTCACCGAATCCAAAAATAACTTCATCACCAAACAAGGATAAAATGACTCCATTGTATGCAGAAAAAAACCAAACCTTTATAGATGCATTTGAGTAAGAAACACTGAGTAGATCTAACAAACCAGTTACTATCTTCATAGGAGCGAACCGATTCAAGACTCGCCTGGATCACCAATGGCCACCGAACTTCACATCCCAAAACCACATAGTTACCACTACACCAGGTCTGACAGGGAGAGGTACAGGGAAATGTGAGGTCAGAGCAGCGATCTAATTGGTTGTGGGCTCCAAACGAAGCCTGTGATTAAGAAGTAGAGACTAGATGCTGCCAGAACAAGTCGGCCATGGTAGCATCAGAACACTCGTCGACCTCCAAAAAACCTAACCCAAAATCATTTTGTTCTCATCGATCTAAATCTTACTTATAGAGGAATAGAGTATTGTGAGGTCAGAGACGGGTTTGGAAGGCTGAGGGAATCACCAGCACACGATCGTCGAAGGATGGTCTAAAAGAGCAGTAGATAAAATCCAATGATAGAAAGCACCAGAGAAGAAACCTGACTAAAATTAAGACACCGAAAATAATGATAATGAAGAATAAATCAAGAAATAAGGAAAGATAGTGAGGTTGGAGAAAGGGAATGGATCATCACTGCTGAGGAGGTCTTTGAAACTCTATGAGAGGCGATGACGAGGGAGAGGGAAAGGGCAGAGAGGAGAGCCACCAGGCGAGCAAGGCACCATAAAAACATGTGTAAGGGTAACACGCCTGGGCCCATTGGGGGCTCCACCAAGCCATCGTGTGCCGCACGTTCCCCAGCTAAGAAATGGATTTGAATCGCCCTGTGCATAATATGCAAAGTTTCTGAGTCTGGAGGGACTCGAGCATGATCCAGTTCCCCCATACAACGAGATGGCCCAACCGGTGAACCACTCGACCTATTCCATGGGGGAAAACATGTGTAAGGGTAACTTACCTGGGCCCATTGGGGGCTCTTCCAAGCCAGTGTGCGCCACACGTTCCCCAGCTAAGCAATGGATTTGAATCGCCCTATGCATAATATGCACAGTGTCCGAGTCTGGAGGGACTTGAGCCAGATCCAGTTCCCCCATATAGCCCTGTCAATATTTTTATATGCACTACTATAAACTCTTGGTAGAGTAAATAAAATAATTATGAATAAAAAATTCCCTAAATAAAAACTCAATTGTTAATATAATTATTTATAAATAAAAAATTTTCTTAGAATAGAATGGTAATAAGAATATGAATATATAGTCAAATTTAGTCAAATTTATAAACAATAATCACACCCTAAAATATACTATAATGTAATAATTTTATACCCCTTGGATATGATATTCATATCTTAAAGCTATCAATCATTCCCAATTGTAGGGAAACAAAAAAATTTATGACTCCCCATATATATTGGTAATGTTATATTCTTTTAGAAATTCACATAAACTTTTGTTGACAATGCTTATATTAATACTTACAAAAGGATTTAAATTTACTTTATCTTCCCCACAAAATCTTCAGTATTGTTCTATAAAATTCAAATTTTTGGCATTGTAATGGCTCTAACTCACCTAGACCATTACATTTCCAAATTCTTTTATTTGGGTGTTTTGGACCCTATCGATGAGTAAGGAGGGTGTGGGTGTCAGTGGTCTGGTGTCATTATTGTTTCACCTATTAGTGATGTATCTAAACGATACCATCATGGGATGTCGGGGTTCTTTCCCCAGTTTTTTCTAAAACACCTCTTTTAAGTTTTATTCTTCTCTTTTAAAGTGGTTTAAGGATGCTTTAGGGCCATATATGGTATCTTAAATCCTATAAGAGTGGAGAGGCACTTGACTTACCAAAAAATGTGGTTTTCTAATATTTTTCACACCTTATTTCAGGTTTTTTTTTCCAATCTCTCCCTATTATGTGTTTTCTCCATTTAAAGATGATTTATTAACTCACAACCATTATCTCCACCATCTATGAAGAGAATTATAAAATCTCAACGAATCCCAATATGTGAAACAACCAAGCTACGTGGTTGATCCATGATCTCACATTTATGTACATTGAATTGTCTCCCTAATTTTAGGATCTAACCACTTTTTATGCTTAAATCCTCACTTACAAATTCCTTTCTATTTCACTAAGTACTTCTAGAGACTTCCTCTGGAGACAAATCATGTGCCCATGTTGGAGCCCTTCCCGCTCAACCTTGAAGCCTTGGAATTTTTCCATCCTGTAATTTGATAATCCCGAGTTCATGGTGCGAGAAAAAAACATTGATCCATGATCATCTATGTAGGGTTTCTTCCTTCATCTCTCTTTATTGTGCATCATGCAGTATGGGCATGATAATGATCCTTTGGGATGTAAATGGAACCAACTCTAACGAATATAATAAATTGACTATTAAATAATGTAGGGATGGGAAAGTTGATGATGTTTTCGGTTATAAATTTTTTTAATGTTATTAATTGCATGGGATTTGGTCCAATAAAAATCGTGGTCGTTTATGGTCTTTTCTTGAGCACTAATGAAACTTTGTTTTCTGGATAATCTTGTGTTTAAATGAAAATAACATGGAAACAGGTTAATCATATATACATATTTGATTAAATGGATTCTTAATGAGTAATAATCCTTATGTCATCACCCCGGTTAACCAAAAATAACGATAGAACTTAATAAATGGTGTTGGATAAATATGAAAAAAAACATCCTTCCCTGGTTCCGGTGATGTGCATAGTTTCTCTGTTTGATGCCTTGTGGGGTGGCATAGAGGATAATGGAACCACTGGTTAATGGGTTGTTGGGTTTTGAATTTGAGGCCATGTAGAGCTGGTACATTGAGGGATGGTTTTGTTTCAGTACTTCAAGGGATCTCATGGACCCCTTTTGTGGTGGTGACTTTACATGAGAATAGTGTGTGAATGCTTGAAATCATGTTGAGCAGTTTTTCCTTCAGTTGTTGTTTTGGATCATGGTTATTCCTATTAGTTTCCTGGTAGTGGAGGAATGTTTTAAATAGAATCACCTGAACAAGATAACAAGAATGAGTTTGAGGGTGAAACTTTCTTCTAAAAATGAGATTTGTTATGGTTTTGGTTTTTGTGCATTTGTGCATGTAGGGATAGTCGAAAGGGTGATTTCATACAAGTAGTTTATTGGTTTTAGAACCCTTAGTTGGATATGAATTATTATTTTTCCTATATGTACAATTTTTATTTATTTTGTCTCTTATACGCACCCCTCCTATGTTGAGCACATCATGCCAAACACCCCCATTTCATAGGGGAGGGTGTTTTTCCCAACATTCCCTATAGTGGCTGGTTATTAGCTCTTTTTCTACTCCCTATCCCAGGTATCCAAAGAATATTTAGGTAGGTTTTTATGTAATAAGTTTCAATATGACCCAAGACTCTTCGGGAAGGGTGTGTAGTGGTGGTTGGCCCGTGTGTGTGCAGGAATGTTTGTTTCCCAAGTGTCTTCAGGATGAGTCCCAAGTTTGTTTGGGCGTGGTAGTGGTTTGTGAGGCCCAAGTGTATTCCATAGTGGTAGTGGTTGTTGTGTAATAGGGTTATGTGGGTGGGATTCATGGTTGTGATGACCCAAAAATTTGTTATTGGGTCGGCAGTAGAACTATAGAGTAACTTGGTGGGGAGGTCTGATGTGTAGTACATCCTAAATAATTAGTGGGAAAGCAGTGTGGGGAACCCAAATATCAATGTTCTATTACTACTAATTTACCTTAATTATGTTATTTGGGGAGTGTGCCTTGGTATGGCTTGGTGGATAGTTTCCTTACTAGGAATTTTGGTTACCTACTTTCTCACGGGGAATTAGAATGCCTCCCCACATGTCCATGAGAGATTTTTGTTTTCCCGGCTGAGTATACATGTATACTCACCCTATGTCTATAAAACCACATTTAGGTTTCTATGAGGGCTTTGAGGACCATGTCAGAACTTACTAGCTTGGGATTCATGTGTTTTTTTTGCTTCTTTTCTTTCCATTGGTACGTTTTATCATATTTTTCCTTGTACTTTGTATCAGTTTATTTTGAACATGCATATGGGAATGGATTTTTGGAATTACTTTTACTTTCATTTTTTTGGAGTTTTTTGGGATTTACCATTTTATCTCCCTATATTGTTCTATAAAAAGGGTAATTTATTCCATATTATGTTAGTTTCTATACCCTTGGTTCTATTCACCACTCCAGGGCCTATTGAAGGCGGGAATCAGGGGTCATTATCTATCCTTCCACTTGAAGAAGGAAGGGTTTGACTGTCTGATGTCCCTTCCCTCATCAAGGTGAAGACAGGTCATGACAGAATGGTATCAGAGGGAGGTTGATAGATAGGAGGGAGTTTGGAGTTAGTCATAGTGATAATTTCATAGGATGGTAGGTTAATAGAGTTAGGAAATCTTGGTGCATGAAATATTCCAGGGAATACCATCTAGGAAATGATATGTTACGCCCAGTGATCTAATACAAGGACTCTGGACCTACCAGAAGACTAGGTGAGGCTACACTGATTACAATATAGATACCCAAGTAAATGAACATGCATCATAATGAAATGTGTTATTTTTTTCCTTGGGTGTTTTGGGAATATAAAATAAATAATAAGTTTAAGAAAATTTTAAAAAAAATATTCTACACTACTCGGGATTAGGCATTCCTTGTTTATCGTGAAGATGTGGAACCCGGATGATGTCCATGAGTAGTGAAAGTGATCGAGGTCCATCAAGATGATTTGGATGATCATTGGAGGGATGATCGAGAGTAGAAGGATGACCATTGGCATAAGATTCTTCATGCCTTTTAGAGGAAGACCCTCGGGAAATATGAGGGCAGTGTCTCATACATGGAGATGGAGAACTGGCTCAAAGAGTTAGTGATAACATTCAACTTGTTACAAGCTCTAGTAGAGTACTGGGATCCTCTGGCCATGAGCCAGATGTGGGGTGAGGTGAATCAGTGGTGGAATCTCTATCTCAGGGTGAAGAAGGATGCTGAGGTTTCGTGGGATGACCTTAAGAAATAGTTCCATGTGGAATTCCTTTCATCCAAAATGAATTGCAAAAAGTTGTAGGAGTTTATCTCCCTTAAGTAGGGGAGTATGATGTTAAGGGAGTTGGGGATTAATTTCAAGGATCTCCTTTATTTATCTTAGGACCTATTCCTGGATGAGGATTCATAGGAAAGATGTTTAGAGGAGTCACTCTGACCTTCCATCTAGTACAAAGTTACACCCTAAACTCTATCAACATACATGGAGTTTCAGAAGAAGGATGAGGTGGTGGAGAGGACTCACATGCTGGTAGGTGTTCCACGAGAGGAGAACCAGTCGAGATCATTGAAGTGGAAGGCCATTAGTAGTAGGCCTCTAGAATCAAGTCCTTGTAGGTTTCTGCTGGCAGGGATCAGACCTCAGTAGTTCCAATTTTGGTCTACCAGTCCTCACCCTTTCATCATAGGCCTGGGACTGAGGTGATCTTCTTGTGTAGATTTTAGGAACTTCTATATTTGTTTCCCATTTTCACCTCAGTACATTGATGGTGGGTGGGTTCAACACCCACCTCAGCAGCACCAGTTTCTGACCAGACATTTTCAGGAGTAGAAGGGACAGTTAGCCCCTACTCCACCGAGGTTAGATGGTTATAGATGAGGCTGGCCCCATGGTTCTCTTCAGGGACCTTGACCAGGGTGTGGTTGGGGATGCGACTAATAGCTGATGGTATGTGGAGTTAGGTGTGGACAGTTTCATGCTGCAAAGTTAGCGGTTTCAATAGGGCCCGAGGTTGTTCGAGGTATGATCAACTTGTTTAGTACTCGTGCTTATTCCATGTTTGATTCATGATCTTATCACTCATTTGTTGCACTCGGTGTAGCTCATTCCATGGGTCTAGACGTAGAGAGACTTTCCATGCCCCTAGTGATGAGTACTCCAATTGGAGGCTGGACCAAACTATTTGATGTTTGTCGAGGATGAAGAATGATGTTGGGGTCATATCAATCCAGTGGGAATCTCTTTTGGCTGCAAATACAGCTATACGATTTAATCCTGGTCATCAAAAGGCTGTTTTCCATGCACAATGTTATTGAAATATTCTGGAGAAGTGTTTTTCTCACATATACGACCAGAAGATATGTTTCATTCATTGGTGAGAGGGGCTTCCAAGATGTTAGCGGGAAAGTGGATACCCTTCTTTCCTTGTTAGCTGAGCAGCTAGTGGAGTCAGTAGACATAGATATGGTGGATGATTCAATGATTATCAGTGAGTTCCTGGACATCTTCCCTGAATAGGTTGGTACCCTACCCCCTCAACATGATGTTGAGTTTGGGATAGTCTTAAAACATGGTGGCCATTCGATTTCGATGGCCCCCAATCGAATGGAACCTTCCACGTTATGGGAGTTGCGAATCCAGGTTGATGACTAATAAAGAAGGGTTTTATCTACCCATGAATGTCTCCATGAGGTTATCTAGTCTTGTTCGAGAAGAAGGAAGACAATAGTCTCATGTTGTGCATAGAATTCCTAAGGATGAATTAGGCAATAATTAAGATCCTTTACCCCCTCCTGAAGATCAATGATCATTTTGACTAGTTGAAGGGAGTGGGTTGGTTCTCTAAGACCGACATGTGGTATGGATATCACTAGTTGAGGGTGAAGAATGGGTGACATCTTGAATACTGAATTCAGGTGTAGATATGAGAATATTGAGTTTATTGTCATGTTGTTCGGTGTTACGAATGCACCCACTGTGTTCAAGGATCTCATGAACTCTGTTTCTTGTGAGTATCTGTATTGGATTGTAGTTTCATTCATTGATGACATCCGGATCTACTCAATATCATGGGGGGTCACATCAAGCATCTGAGGATGGTTTTAGAGGTCATATGGCATGACGATATCTACGTGAAGTTGACCAAGTGAATGTTCTGGACACTAGAGGTGCACTTTCTTGGAAATGTGGTGTCTTAGTGGGGAAAAGTGGTGTACAGTTTGATGGTTGAAGCAGTTGTTTCTTGGGAATCACCTAAGAATATGGAATTGGTTCGTAGTTTCTAGGTACTGGAAGTTTACTACCATAGGTTAATACCCTAATTCTCTTGAGTTGCAGCACCTTTGATGGCATTGACTAGAAAAAACTGGTCTTTTTTATGGAGTGAGAAGTGCCAGATATCATTTATTTATATAAATTGGATGATGGTTAGTGATCCATTTTTGAGGTTTCCAAAGGAATGGTTATCGTTTGAAGTGTTTTGTGATGCTTCTTATCTAGGCTTGGGGTGTGTGTTGATGCTTCCACAGGGAGTGATATCTTATGGGTCAAGGTAGTTACTTCCTCATGAATGTAACTATGACACCCACGACCTAAAGCATGCAGAGTTTGTGTTTTCACTGAAGCTATGGTAGTATTACCTCATTGGGGAATGCATCGTGGTATTCATAGATCCCAAAAACATGAGGTACATCTTCTCCTAGCGATACCTGAATTTACTATAGTGGAGGTGGATGTTGTTTCTCAAGGACTACGACTTCTATATCTCATACACCTCAGGAAAGGGGAATGTGGTTCCTGATTTCATGAGTAGGATGTCATAGATGTATGTGTTTATAGAGTTATCAAATGTTTTGAATGCAAAGGAGGATTTGGCTGCCTTACATCTGGATGTAAGGGTGGAAAAGGGTATATGTTGGATTTTGAGATGACCATGCAATATTCCTTGGAATGGAAGGTGGAGGAGTCTCGGTGGGGAGACATAGAGGAGGAAGTGATGTGTGATCTTGTTAGCCATGGTTATGCTCTAGATGGATGGTCGCATGATTGTCAAAATTAGATGTTGTTTCACAGAAACATGTTTGTCTTAATGGAAATGTGTGAGAGTGTTCTTGATGTGTTCAAAAAATCACCATGGTGGTAAACCTAAGATATTTTAAGATATACTGAGGCTTGAGGGGTTCGTTTTGGTGGCCTGGAGTGAAGATGGTAGTGGAGGAGTTTGTGGAAAAGTTCATCATATGTTAGCAGGTGAAGGATGAGCACCATGTTTCTGGTGGTCTGTTACAACACATAGATGGTCCCAAGTGGATGTGGGATGACTAATCAATGGATTTTATTACGAGACTACATAGGGATGAGGGAGGATGTGATTTCATATGCATATTTGTGGATTGGATGATGAAATAATCTCACTTATTAGAGATTAAGGAGTCAATCACTATGGATGACTTAACACAATGGTACGTGGGTGAAGTTGTACGACTGTACATAATCCCTAGAACCATCTTTTCAGATTGGGATACCTACTTTACTTCATGAGTCTAGAAGGGACTACATCGTTCGTTTTCACCCAGGTATTCCTTAGTAATACTTTCCAACCTCAAATGGATGGGAAGATAGAGAGGATCATCTAGATGTTGGAGGAAATGCTGCGAGGATGTTTTTGGGCATTAGAGTATCGTGGGTATCACACTTGCCTCTGGTAGAGTTTTCCTACAATAATAGATATCACTCTACCATTGGAATTGCACCTTTTTAAGCCTTGTATGGAAGACTATGTTATTCACCAGTGTAATGGACAAGGATTGTGTAACGACCCAATGTTTTTCAATGGAAATTCCCTTCTCATAAGTATGTCATAAAATCCAATTAAAGCACAAAATAATGAAGTAATAAGTGCTATGTGACCTCTAAACATAGTTTTACCACTTCTGTGTTTGGAATTTCAAAAATCTAACATACATGGTTGTGACCAATAAGTTATTTGAAGTTCGATAAGGAAAAAATAATTTTTGGTGAATAGTAACCAACACTTATGAATAGTAACATACCCTTATGAATAGTGATATAACCTAAAAAATATTAACCTTACCTATGACATTATTAAAATAACATTCTAGTGAAATTATGATGTACCTGTATTTTAGAATAAGTAAACGAATCTTTTAAAACTGGGTTTTAATAATAAATTATAATTTTAATTAAATATTAAATTAGTCATATTTAGAAAATTATTTTTGAAAATTGGACTTCATTTTTGGATTCTACACATTGAAAAATGGTTAGGGTGAATTTTTCGGATTTTTCTAAAATACTGGAATTTTTATGAATAGTAAAATCCGATAATTCACAATAAATGCTAAATAAAGGATTAATAGAGTCGTTGATGATGATCTACTGATGTAAGACCAATTGGTTCAAATTAACATGAATTTATTTCTGTTCTTTTTCATTGAATACTTAGTATTCCTTATCTTGTGAAGAAATAATAAACTAATGATTAAAAAACTATGAAAACCCTCCTCCCCTCAACTATAAATACCACCCATTCTTACCTCTTCTCTTCACTTCTCTCAAGCCTTGTTCCTTTCCAATATTCTTCCCAAATCTCTCTCCAATCTCCTCCCCCATGTTCTAAATCCCCTAACCTCTTCTAAATACCAATACCTCTCCCCTTATGAGGTTCTCAAAGGAGATATTTTCAAGAGGTAAATTCCTCTTTCCAATTCATTCTTTTCTTTTATGTTCTTTTCTTTTTGTTTATTTCCTCACCTCCCTTCATCCAAATAGTATGATAACTCTAGTAAGATACATTTACTTTAATTTTTTATGATAATGGGATATTTCATTATCTTATCTCTTTTCCCCACATTTTATTTGAAAGGAATGAAAGCACCATTTGAGATGTGATAATTTAGAACATTCAAGGACAATAGTTTATCAATTTTGATTTTCATCGTCAAATATGGTCATGAAACCATTTTTGTTATGGTTGAACCAAATTATATATATGTAATATATCCAATTTTTATTCTGTAATATTTTTGTACAAATGTTATTATGTTATAAATCAAAACATGTTCTTTGTAATCAAACCCACCAATTAACAAAAACGGTTGTCAATTTGGTTTTATATATTATTTTGACTTCTCTCTTAGTATCCAAATTAAATTTATAACCATGTAATCTCCTAGATGTTCAATAATATAATATAAATTCAATTATGGACAACAACTTCCATCTTACATGTTTATCCAAACATAAATATATGTGAAACGGTCATTAAAATCAAGTAAACTAACGAGGACGAACAATGAAATAGAACCTCATAACCAATCAAAAAAGTTAAGAATGAACTTAAAATGATTATACAAACCTAATTATATATATAATGGGTTCTGTAATTATTAATTAATAAATGCAATTTTTTAATTGAGGTCTTTAATAACAAGTGGAGAACTCCAATGGATTTAAGGTAAGGGATCTGCCCCATTTCACTTTTATTTCAAGATTGTCCTCTATGTTATTATATTTTATCTATGATACCTAATGATGAGATATTATTTTTCACCTTCCCCATACTTCCCTTATGATTTATAATTTATTATAAACCCCACTATCTCTCAAAAAATCCCTTTTTGGTACAACCGATACCATGCAAATAATCCGTAATGAATTCTACCCGAATATCCTTTACTCCTTCGGGATTTTATATATTTCTTTTTACCCAAATGAAGTTGTCTTTTATTTTTAAGTAAAACTTATAAATACTGTTTATATGCTCTAAAATCATGTTCTAAGATCCATTCTGTATTCTATTTTTGGTGTATACATGTTTTTAGTAATTCCCACCTCGATACCCCCGATAAACAATCATGTTTTAAGGGAAGTTCCCAAATACTTTCCTGATTTCAAGTGCACTCTATCTTCCATTTTAAGACACCATTGTCTTTATAAAATAATTATTTTCATTATGAAAGAATTATTGGTTCACTTCTTGTTTAATATAATAGATTGTTCCCTTTTCTATTTTAAAATATCTATAGTATTTTCCTTAAAACCGCACAAACTTTTTTAATGCTAAAATTTCCCAAATACATTTCTTACAAGTTGTCTCTCCTTTTTTACATTATGTACCATGATATATGACTATTTAATTTCCACGTATAATTCCTTTATTTCATGTACACTTTCATGATACACCCATTGGTTATGATTTATGTCATGGTTGTGGTACATAATTCTTTCCATGGGTACCCTTATGTTTATGTATGGTTGATTAGGTATGATTATTGTTGTGGAAAGATTATTTTTGTGGAAAGAATATTCATGAAAATGTAGAGATGTTTGTGCACAGATAGCGCTCCAATGCATTGGGTAATGTTAAGTTTCATGAGATGCGATGTGAAATGGGATGGACGGTTAGCCTTAACCAGTACTAAATTGGGAAACAGGATTGGCGGTTTTCCTTGACCTGTACTAAATAAATGGCTTATGATTCTACCACATTTATATGATTACATGTTTATATGATCCCATGCTTATATGATATGATTTCACATGTTCTATGTTTTTTTATCTTTATGTCATTCCTCTTAACACATGTGCTTATGATGTATCCTTATGTTCATTCCATGACATGGCTTTTTAGCTCATCCATCTATTCATGTGTTCCCCAAGGTAAACTATGCATATGTAAGGGCTCTAAGGAAGTTATGAGCTCTTTATGGAGATTAAATAAAGAAATGTTTTTTTATCCCCATGTTTTTTGTTTTTTGTTCCTAGTCTTCCAAGACACTAGACTTAAAAATATTTTTCTGGTACTCTGATGTATAATTATGATTAAAATCATGAAATGTTATATATAAATGGCTTGGGTCACTATAGTTGGTATCAGAGGATGGTCTAGTTATTTTTGGAGATTAATAATAGATAACATTAGTGATAACCTTAAGGATGAGATGATGTATAATAAAACATCCCTAAATTTTGGTAAGTATAGAGTATATGGTTTATTAAGAAAATAGATCCTTGTCTGGATACAAGTAGGTAGAGGCGGCTCTAGCACAAATTTACCTAGGAGTGAAAACTCTGACAAGGAGTTTTGGGCTTGAACTGGTGTATCCTGGTACACAATAAAAGGCCTTGTTTCACTATTGGTTATGAAAATACCAAGGGATATTCATTGGTAGATTCACGATCACAGTAAAAACCATTATTAAGGGACAAAAAATACCATAAGAATATAAGTCAAGAAATAGACCGAGGATAACCTAAATTTCTACCTAAGGAATCAAAAGTTAGGATGTAGTTTTTATTTATACATTCATACTTTTATGTTCAAAGTTTTCTTTTTATGCTCAATAGTTAAGTATTCAAGACCTATAATTATATGTTCTTTTTTATAGTTAATGGTGGTAAATAAAATAACATGCTCAGAAAACCAATGTGATAGGAAATGTAATGATTTATCTAATGATATTACTAATATGACAGGAGCATGTGCTCAAAACTTCATGACAGTACATGCTCAGCTGGCTGAAGTTATGAATAATAACTTGTATCGTATGGAATACCCTCCTCCTCTGAGGAAAGGTCACGTTGCAGTAGAATTATTCATTCAGAAAAGGCCTCCTATGTTTAGTGGATCTTTTAATCTCCTCATCGTGGAACAATGGATTAACTCCATTGAAAAGATATACTCTGTCCTCCAGTGCTCGGAAGAAGAGAATGTTGTGCTCTTAGTCTATCATTTTGATGGGGAAGCTGATCAGTCGTGGATACTGATCAAGAATACAAAGTACTAAGATGAAATTGATTACATGGATTGAGAGGAATTCAAGAGTATGTTTTTCAACAAATATTTTCTTTGGACCCTTAATCTCAAGATGGAAAGAGATTTCCTTAGATTCAAGTAGAAGGAAGATGAGTCCATCAGGTCGAATGAAGCAAACTTTACATGTCTTGCAAGGTATGCCTCTGGCTTTGTCATGAACACCAAAATTAAGGTGGATCGCTTCTTTAATGAACTAAAACCGAGTGTACGAATTGCGTTGGAGATTAGAGACATTTACAGTTATGAGGATATTGTCTATTGTGCCTTCAAGGTTGGAATAGATATTGTAGACTCTTAGTGGTCTTGTGGTCCTAGTGACAAGAAGAGGAAAATGTAGAACAACATGGGTGATTCATCAAACAAATCCCATGATGGAAAGAAGCCTGACTTTTCCCATTGCAAAAATTGTGTGAAGAATAATCTTGGTAACTGTCTGAAGGGAACCAAGAATTGCTTCAAACATGGAAATTTTGGTCATCTAGCCAAGATCTGCTGAAGGGATATGGAAAATCCTACTAATGTTGAAGAAGAAAGAATGGTTTAGATCAACACACTGCCAGTAGTTCAATGCTACAACTGTAAGGAGCATGGGCATTATGAAAACAATTTCCCTAAGTCAAGGGTCATCGGAGGCAATAAACAACAACCTCTAAGGCAACAAGGAAGGTCTTATGCTATCAATACTACTGAGGTGTATCCGAACAATGATGTGGTGACAGGTACACTAGTTATTTATTCAAGAATAGCGAACGTACTATTTGATTATAGTTCTACACATTCTTTCATATATTAAAATTTTACTAGTACTATTCAAACGCCACCTCAAATTTTGGAATAAATGTTATATATGAGAACAAAAAATGGGGAAATTGTTGCATATATGGTTTATAACTCCTCCCCGGTTAATGTTTGTGGACTAAACCTCCCAGAAAATCTCATCATACTTCTTTTAGTGATGTTCGACGTTATCTTGGGCATGGATTGGCTATCTTTGTACAAGGCCAACATCAAATGTCAGGAAAAGGAGATTACTCTTCACCTATCGAAGCATCCTATGATTATTTACAAGTGTAAGGAGGAAAATGAGTCTCTTTTACAATCATAATCTCAAGTGTGGATATTTTTTCCTTATGAGCATGAATTTCTAGCTCAAATTATTTAGACAAAGGAGAGAATCATCCTTGAAGACATGTCCATTGCGATGGATTACACTGATGTATTTCCTAAAGAGTATCATGGTCTTCCTCCTGACCGAGAGGTTGAGTTATCAATTGAACTTATTCCTGGACCATTGCATAAATCATTTACTCCTTACAGATTGGCCACCGTAGAGTAGGATAAACTGAAAAAACAGTTACAGGAGAATATGGAGAAGGGTTTTACACACCCGAGTGCCTCACCTTGGGGTGCGCGAGTCCTCTTCGTCAAGAAGAAGGATGGATCAATGCACATTTTCATTGATTATTGTGAGCTCAATAAAATCATGATAAAGAACAAGTATCCCCTACCATGGATATATGACTTGTTCAATCAGCTTCATGGGGCCTGTTATTTCACTAAGGTTGACCTTCGGTCGGTATATCATCAATTATTGGTGAGGAAGGAAGATATTTCAAAGGATACCTTTTGAAAGAGGTATGGACACTATGAATTCATAGTGATGCCCTTTGGACTCACTAATGCTCTATCAATTTTCATGGATTTAATGAATAGAGTCTTTAGAGATTATAATGGAAAATTTTTGGTAGTCTTTATTGATGATATTTTGATATACTCTAAGAGAAAGGAGGAACATGAGGTGCATTTGAATACTGTGTAAAATACTTTTTGAAGGGAGAAGTTGTATAAAAGTACAGTAAATGTGTGTTCTAGATGGGGGAAGTATCATTCTTGGGGAATGTTATCACCAGCAAAGAGATATCTGTGGACCCTTCCAAGACGAAGGCAATTGAAGAGTGGCCCATGACAACTTCCGTAACCGAGATCCATAGCTTTTTGAGTCGAGCTGAGTATTATCGATGATTTGTGATGAACTATTCACGATTTTCAAAATCAATGACCAAGATGACATGGAAGGGGGTAAAGTTTGTCTGGATAGAAGAATGTGAGGTATGCTTTAAGGAGCTAAGGATAAGGCTGATCACTACACCTGTACTCAAATTACCAAAAACTGGAGAACATTTTGTGATATAAAACGATGCTTCAAAGAAATTCTTGGTTTGTGTACTCATGAAAAATGATAATGTGATAGAGTATGCCTCACGGAAGTTGAAGATCCATGAGTATAACTACTCGACATATGATCTAGAGCTGGCAGTTGTGATTTTTTCCTTGAAGATCTGGCGACACTACCTTTATGGTGAGAAGTGTGACATATACATTGACCTCAAGAGCCTAAAGTATATATTCACACAAAAAGAGATCAACATGTATCAAAGGAGATGGTTATAGCTAATCAAGGGTTACGATTTATCTATTCACTATCATCCTAGAAAGGAAAACAAGGTAGCTAATTATCTAAGCAGAAAAGAACCTGCTATTATATCCATGCTACAGATTGAGAAAGACCATATCTTCTTGGATATGCAATGGATGGATTTAGAAATCATAAGGGCAGGGTATATCTCCTACCTTACCCAAATGATTGCGCAACCATCCATTCAAGAGAAGTTTAAGGAAGCACAATGGGATGATGTGGAGTTATAAAAGTGGGTGAATGCAGTAAAGGAAGGGAATTTTCAAGAGTTCCATATCAACGATGCTAGTGTGATTTGGTTTGGAACGCGGCTTTGTGTGCCTTCATCACATGGGTTAAAGAAGGATCTATTAGACAATGCACATAGCTCAAAATTCTCTATCCATCCCAGGAGTAACAAGATGTACCATGATCTCCAAGAAAACTTCTAGTGGGATAACATGAAGAAGGATATTGCAGAATATTTATCAAGGTGTTTGGTATGTCATCAAGTTAAAGAAGAGTGAAAAAAGTCCAAAGGGATGATGCAACCATAGCCTGTACCCATGTAGAAATGGGAAAATGACACCATGGACTTTGTTATGGGTCTCCCAAAGACTTCGTGCGGAAATAATGCGATATGGGTAGTGATTGACCGACTCAACAAGACTTACCATTTTATCGCTATTTGGGAAGACCTCTCACATGAACAATGTGCAAAAATATATGTGAAGGATGTTGTGAGACTGCATGGTTTTCCACTCTCAATTGTCTCTATTAATGATTCAAGGTTCACATCTAAATTCTGGAGGAGTCTTCAATATGCTTTGAGTACTGAATTAAATTTCAACATGGCCTATCATCTCCAAACTGATGGCCAATCTGAAAAGACTATTCAGACTCTTGAAGATATGCTAAGAGTTTTCTCTCTAGAATTCAAATGTGGATGGGATCAGCATCTCCCATTGGTTGAGATCTTATACTACAATATCTTCCACTCAAGTATTTAGATGGCTTCATATGATGCTCTATATGGAAAGTGATGTTGAACTCCAACCTATTGGGATGAAGTTAGAGAATGAAAGTTACATGGACATGATCTTTTGAAAGAGATGTCGGAGAAGGTTCAAGTCATCCAGAAAAACATCAAAGATGCTCAGAGTCGGTAAAAGATCTACATTTACAAGCGTTTAATGGACTTGGAGTTCAACGTTGGAGATAAAGTCTTCATTTGAATTTCACAATGGAAGAGAGTCATGCAGTTTGGAAATAAAGGGAAGCAAGGCCCAAGGTACATTGGCCCCTTTGAGATCCTTGACTGCATAGGAGCCATGGCCTATCAACTTTCAGGTCCACCTATTATGGCTCGAGTTCATGATTTGTTTCACGTATCACTCTTGAGGAAGTACATACCTAATCCCTCACATGTACTGAACTCAGAGGTGGTGCAGTTGAAAGATGATATCTCTTATGAGGAGCATCCCGTAAAGATTCTGGACTGAAGAGATAAGGTTCTACACAAAATACATACCACCTTCTCAAAGTGTTGTGGAGGAACCAAATGTTTGAAGAAGCTACTTGGGAACTAGAGGATGCAATGAAGGGGAAGTACCCTCACTTGTTTATGGCTTAGAATGTAAAATGAAATTTCGAGGGCGAAATTTCATAATGGGGGAAGAATGTAACGAACCAATGTTTTTAAATGGAAATTCCCCTTTCATAATTATGTCATAAAATCCAATGAAAACACAAAATAATGAACTATTATGTTCTAAGTTACCTTTAAAAATAGATTTTTCACTTCGGTGTTTGGAATTTCGAAAATCTGACATACATGGTGGTGACCAATATGTTATTTGGAGTCTGAAAAGAAAAATATAATGTTTGGTGAATAGTTACCTACCCTTATGAATAGTAACATACCTTTATGAATAATGATATACCCTAATTAATAGTAACCTTACCTATGATAGTATTGAAATAACATTTAAGTGAAATTAGGATGTTATTGTATTTTAGAATAAGTAAACGAATGATTTAAAACTGGGTTTTAAAAATAAATTATGTTTTTAATTAAATATTAAATTAATAATTTTTATAAAATTATTTTTGAAAAATGGACTTCATTTTTGGATTCTACATGTCGAAAAACTATTACGGTGAATTTTTTGGATTTTTCAAAAAAATTGGAATTTTTGATGAATAGTAAAATATGATAATTCACAATAAATGCTAAATAATGGATTAATTGAGTCATTTATGATGATTTGCTGATGTAAGCCCAATTGGTTCAAAGTCACATGGATTTATTACTATTGTTGGTAATGGAATTCTTACTATTCCTTGTCTTTTGATGAAATAATAAGCTAATGATTAAAAAATTATGAAAACTCTCCTCCCCTCCACTATAAATACCACCCATTCTTACCTCTTCTATTCACACCTCTCAAGCCTTGTGCCTCACCAATTTTCTGCCCAAATATATCTCCAAGCCCCCCCCCCCATGTCCAAAATCCCCTATCCTCTTCAAAATACCAAAACCTCTCCCTTTAAGAGGTTCTCAAAGGAGGAAGTTTCAATAGGTAAATTCCTCTATCCTATTCCTTCATTTCTTTTATGTTATTTTCTTTTTGTTTCTCTCCTCACCTCCCTTCACCCAAATAGTATGATAACACCAGTAACATACATGTACTGGAATTTTTTATTCTAATGGTATATTTCATTATCATATCTCTTTTCCCCACCTTTTATTTGAAATGAATGGAAGCACTGTTTGAGATGTGCTAATTTAGAACATTCAAGGACAACGATTTATCAATTTCTATTATTATCTTTAAATTCTGCCATGAAACCATTTTTTATGGTTGAACTGGATTATATATTTGTAATATATTCTAATTTTATTCTGTAAACTTTTTTTACAAATGGTATTAAGTTATAAATCAAAACATGTTCTTTGTAATCAAACCCACCAATTGACAAAAACGGTTGTCACTTTGGTTTTATATAATAGTTCAAGTTCACTCTAAGTAACCAAATTAAATTTAAAACCATGTAATATTTATATTGTTCACTAATATAATATAACATCAATTCTGGAAAACCAATTTTATCTTAAATGTTTATCCAAACATAAATATAAGTGAACCGGTCATTAAAATCAAGTGAACAAACAATCCCGAACAAAGAAATTGAACATCCTAACCAATCAAAACGGTTATTAATGAACTTAAAATTATTATACTAAAACAATTAAATATATAAGGGGTTCTGGAATTATTAATTAACAAACCTAACTTGTTTATTCAGGTCATTAATAACAAGTGTTGAACACCAACATATTTAAGGTAAGGGATCCTCCCCATTTAACTATTATTCCAAGATTGTCCTCTATCTTATTCCTTTTTATGTGAGATCACTAATTATGGGGTATTATTTTTAACCTTCCCAATAATTCCCTCATGATTTATAAGTTATTAGAAACCCCATTATCTCTCAACAAATCCATTTTAGATACACCTGATACCATGCCCATAATCCGTAATAAATTCTACTCAAACCTCCTTTACTCCATCTGGTTTCTATATATTTCTTTTTTACCAAATGAAGTTGTCTTTTCTTTTTATGTAAAAATTCTACATACGGTTTATATCCTCCAAACTCATGTTCTAAAATCTATCCCTCATTATATTTTGGGGATATACATGTTTTTTAGTGATTCCCACCTCGATACCCCCGATAAGAAATCACGTTTTAAGGGAACTTCCTAAATTTTTACCCGATTTCAAGTGTAGTATATATTTTATTTTAAGCCTTTATTGTATTTATAAAATAAGTATTTTTTTTATGAAAACCTTTTTGGTTCACTTATGGTTTTATATAAAAGATTTTTCTCTTTTCTATTTTAAAAGCTCTATAGTACTTTCCTTAAAACCGCACAAAATGTTTTAATGCTAAAATTTCCCAAAAACATTTCTTACAAGTTGTCACTAATTTTTGACATCACATACCATGATATATGCCTATTTAATTTCCATGTATAATTCCTTTGGTTTCATGGACACTTTCATGATACACCCATTGGTTATGATTTATGTCATGGTTGTGGTACATAATTCTTTCCTTGGGTACCCCTATGTTTATGCATGGTTGATTATGTATGATTATTGGTGTTTAAAGATTATTTATATGGAAATAATATTCATGAAAATGTTGAGATGGGTGCACCTAGATAGAAATATAATGCATTGGTTAAAGTTAAGTCTCATGAGATGCGATGTGATACGGTATTGGTGGTTAGCCTTGACCTGTACTAAATTGGGAAACATAATTGGTGGTTAGCCTTGACCCATACTAAAAAAATGTCTTATGATTCCACCACATTGATATGATTCCATGTTTATATGATCCCATTCTTATATGATATAATTTCATATGTTCCATGCTTCTTTATCATTATGTTATGCATCATAACTCATGTTCTTAAGATATATCCTTATGTTCATTTCCTTACTGGGATTTTTAGCTCATCACTTTATTCATGTGTTCCCCAGGGTACCCTATGCAGATATAAGGGCTCAAAGTAAGTTAGGAGCTCTTTATGGAGATTAAATAAAGAAATTTCTTTTAGCCCCATGTTTTATGTTTTATATACCGAGTCTTCCAAGACACTGGCTTTAAAAATCCTTGGTTTTTACTCTGATTTATAATTATGCTTAAAATCATGAAATGTTATATATAAAAGGCTTGGGTCACTATATTTTGTGGATTCAGGTATTCTTGGACCATATGTTTTGTAGATAACAATATAGAAGGTTTAACTTGTGCGTGATGGAACAAAGTAAGATTAGTGCCAGAAAAGGTCATATGTCGATCATAGGAGGAGACCCTTGGAGTTCTAGGTTGGGGACCACATGTCCTTAAATGACTCCCCTCGACATGGGAAGCAGAGGTTCGACAGGGGGAGTAAGCTTTCTCTAAGGATCATTATACTCGTCAAGGTGTTGAGTTGATTCGGTGAGGGGGTGTATCAGCTGGCGCTACCATTGCCGCTAAAGAGGGTCCAAAACGTCTTTCATGTATCTTAGATTCATCACTATCTTCATGATGACTCCCATATCCTCGACTAAGGAGAGCTGGATATCGAGACTGATGTGATGTTCATAGATCAACTGGTGTAGATCGAGGATCGTGATCAGAAGGTTCTTAGTAGACATACGATTCCCTTGGCTCATGTATTGTGGAGTCATGGTGGCCTCTAGTAGATTACTTGGGAATGGGAGGCAAATATTCATTCCTAGTAACCATTGCTGTTTTGAGTTTTGTTTTGTGTTTTTTTGTACTCAGTTGTGGTATAATTCTTGACATTGTTTGTTGAAATATGGGTTGTTTTTCCCATGTTCTTTGATGGTGTTCAAAAATTACTAACTGTGTAGATGGGAGGACCTAATCTCTAATCATTATGAATTAAGGTGGATGCGATTAGACCCACGTAGGTGAGTTAGTGCCACCCAAAATAGATAGTATCTTAACATGGGAAAAGGGACTCTCTAACCTATAAGGATGGATGATGTGACCTTTTTGTGTTTGTGTGGTTCCTTGGGAGATAGGAGCTATAGTGTTTCTACAGTTGTTCACGAGATAGGTGGGGCAAATATTATTGGTTGTTTTTTCCTAAGAGATATCTAAGAGGAGGTTGTTCGAACCCCTTTATTTTATTTGGGTTTACTCTTGGATTCTTGAGGGTGAGAATAGTTTGATAGGTATATGATGTAATGGCTCAGACAATCTTGGTCCATTACTTTTACACATTCTTGCCATTGGGGTGTTCTGTATCCCATTAGTGTGTTAGGAGGACATGGGCATAGGGGGCAGTGTATCACCGATTGGTGCCACATCAAAACAGTGCCCCCATGGGGTGTCGCGGTTCATTCCCCAATTGTTCTCGTAATGCCCCTTTTATGTTTTATTTTCCTCTTTTAAAGTGGTTTAAGGTCTTTTTAGACCCACAAATGGTATATTAAATACCTTAAGAGTGGTGCAATGTTTGAATTACCAAAACATGTAGAATTTTAATCATTTTAACACCATTTTGACACATTTTTTCAAATATTATCATGTTACCTATTTTCTCCATCTAGATTTTACTTATTAACTCACATCCACTATCTCCATCATCTTCGAGGATAATTATTAAATCTCAATTATTCAAAACATGTGAAACCACCGAGCTATGTGGTTGAGAAACGATATGACTTTTATGTACATTGAAGTCATCTCTGTATTTTTTTTTGATTTCGCCTCTTCTTATTCTGAAATCCTCTCTTCCTAATTCCATTATATTTATATACGTTCAGCTAGAGAATTCCTTTAGAGACGAATTGGGCACACATATTGTAGCCCTTCTTTCTCAGCCTTGATGCCTTGGAGTTTTTCTTTTCCTGCAAGTCACACAACTCCAGTTCATAGTGCAAGGAGAAAACATTGATCCTTGATCATACAGGTGTGGGTTCTTCCTTTGTCTCTCATTATTTTTCAACATTTGGGGTGGGTATGATAATGAACCTTTGGGACGTAGACAATACCAACTCAAATGAAGATAATAAATGGAATCTTCAAGATTGAAGGGGTGGGAATGTTGATGACTTTTTCTATGTTACACCATTGTATTTATGGTTTGAATTGTATAGGATTTTATCCACTTATAATCATGGTCGTCGGTGGTCCTTTCTTACGAAGTAACTAAAATAAGTTTTTTGTATAATATTTTGATTGAATGACTGTAACATGGAAAATGGTTAATCACGTAAACATGGATGAATAAATAGATTAACCATGAATAAGAATCCTTGTTTGATCACCCTAGTTAAAAAAATATAAATAAGGAACTTAATCAACGGTGTTGGATAAATCTTAAAACAAAACATCCTTGCTCTATTCTAGTGATGTGTATGGTCACTCTATTTAATGCCTTGTGGTGTGGTGTAGAGGATAATGGAGCCTCTGGTTGTTTGAATGTTGGGTTGTGAATCTAAGGCCATGTTGAGCTAGTTTGTTGAGTCTTGGTTTGGTTCCAGTACTTCAAGGGATCTCATGGATCCCTTTTGTGGTTGTGACTTTACAGTAGAATTGGGTGTGAATGCTTAAAATCCTTCTTAACAAATTTTCCTTCAGTTTTTGTTTTGTACTGTGGTTACTTATATTAGTTTCTAGGTAGTGGAGGAATGATTTAAACTAAATCACTTGAACATGATAAAAATAATGAGTTTTATGGGGAATATTTCTTCCATAAAAGAGTTGTGTTATGGAGGTGTTTGTGATGTATTTGTGAATATAGGGATAGTAGTAAGAGTGGTTGTGTATGGGTTGGTTGTTTGTTTTGGAACCCTTAGGTTTGGATGAGTTCTTGTTAACCTATAAGTAAATTTTTTAGATATTGTGTTTCTTATAGGAACCCCACCTGTTTTGAGAACTTAGTGCTAAACACCCCCATTTCTTGGGGGAGGGTGCTTTTCCCAACATTCCCAATAATGTCTTGTTATAATATTTGTTTCGAATCCCTATCCAATGTATCCCGAGACTATTCAGGTAGGATGTGATGGCCTAAGGTTCATTATAGCCCATGACTCTTTTGGAAGGTTTTGTTGGGGTGGTTGGTCCAGGTGTGTGCATGAGGGTTTGTTTCGCAAGTGACTACGGGATGAGTCCATGATGTCTTTGTGAATGTTAGTGGTTGTTGAGGCCCATGTGTCATTGGCATTCCAGTGGTTTTTGTGGCCCAGGTGTCTGCAAGAATGGATATGTGTGGTTGTGGTGGCCCAAGTGTCTTCAGGTGAGATTCGTGGTTGTGATGACCCATAAGGTTGTTGTTGGGGCGGTAGTGAGACTACAATGAAACTTTTGGGGGAGTTCTTATGTGTATGATGTCTTAAATAACTAGTAATAAAGTGGTGTGGGGTACCCAAATATCGATTTGCTATTTCAACTACATTATATGTCTTGTTTTATTTGGGGATCGATCCTTAGTGAGGTTGGGTGGATAGTTTCCCTGTTCGGTGTTTTGGTTACCTAATTTCTCAAGGGGAATTAGAATTTCTCCCCACTTTTGCATAAGATATTTTGGTTTTCCCTACTAAGTATACCTACATACTCACCCTACATACATAAAACTTCTTTCAGGTTTCCAGGAGGACATTAAGGACCGTTCCGGACCTTACTAGCTCAAGCATTGGGATATGTTGTTGCTGTTTTTCTTTACTTTGATACTTTTCATCAATGTTTTTCTTGTAATTATTATAGGTTTATTTTGAATATTCATATGGGAATGGAATTTTGGATATACTTTTACATTCAATTTTTAGAGTTTTTTGGGATTTACCATCTTATCTCCTGATCCAATTCAATAAGAATGATAATCTATTCCATATCATGTGAGATTATATACCCTTGGTTCTAGTCTCCAATTCGGGGCCTATTGTCGGAGATAATCGAGGGTCATTGTCTCTCCTTCAACTTGAATAAGGAAGGGTCTGGAAATTCTCGGTTCCTTCCCTCATCTTGGTAAAGGTGAGTTGTGACACTATTAGACACAAAATATTATAAAATAAAATTTTAAATTCATCTTGTGAATAATTTTTTTTATATAAATTATTCTAATATAAAATCCATATTAATAATTAGCAAAAATATATTTATTTGTAAGTGGGTGTTCAATCTTTTTTATATCAACTGTGAGGAAAATTGAATCAAACCACACCCTATATTCAGGCTCTTTATTCTTATAGTATATCTTTTTGTTTTCCATTATTATAATCTATGTTCATTAGTGGGTTTATGATAGATTTATTTTATTAAATTCTATTTCTATGATTTATCATTTATGTAAATAGTATTTGTGATATGAATGTACCCATTTTATAAGAAATATCTTGGTTTTGATGATATGTATTATTCAAATCTTTTGAATGATCTTTATTTTATATCTCATCCACTAATTTATTATTTTATAGAGTATAACATATCTCTTTCCTCTATTCTATCCAACATTTTTTTCATTTTATTTAACTATTTTAGTTATTGTAATAACCTATATGGTTTCATAGAACCATAGTTTTTCCCCTTGAAAATGAACATCATAAATGGTTATCAATATGGTTTATATTGTTATGTGACAATGTTTTAGTGTAAAATAAATTCATATAAAAAATATAAATCTCTTAAAATATAATTAATAATATTAAAATCCACCATACATAATGTTTCAATACAATACACTCCACTAGACACATTTATTTCATCATCAAACTCCATCAACTACTATCTGTATGACATATCTTGAAAATTTCACTTTAGTAGAAATTACATATTTTATAATAAATAATGTATCTTATCACAAAAAAATATTCATTGATATATTAAAAACCAATTCCCCAAAATACTTATTTAATGATGTGTACATGTCTACATTTATTGATACACATCAGATATGATTTCTATTTACAACACAAAAGATGATGTTTTGCACTAGTAATATACTTGGTCTCACATTTCATTACTGAAAACCAACATATTTTGAATCCCACTCTATATTCCAATATGGTAACTAAAATTATTTTGTCTTTCATGGTGAAACATACCATCCTCAGTGATAGAGACCCTACACTTCTCTAGATAAAATCTTCGTATTTTAAAATATCATCACTTTAGACATACATTGCTATCATATTAATATTTATTTATTTCCAATATATGACATGTTATTTAAAATTTCAATTTTTATGAACATTTATACCTTCCAATTTTATAGTTTCTATGTTATAAATACATGTTATATGGGATGGAATGGATAATATTAAGCCATAAGATTACTATATAAAATCAATGCATGGTTTGGTTGGTAAAACAACATGTAACTATACTACTTGGGTTTGTTTTTGACAATTAAACCATGATTCATTAGGTTTTTTTTGAGATAGGTTTATATAAATCAATAAATTAATGGCATCTTTTGTTAAAATAACTAATCTTGTTTCTTTTGTAAAATCCCATTTTGTTGGGTGTCGAAAGATTCAAAAAAAGGAATGATTGCGTTGAAATTTAATCATAGTAAAATTTTAAATAATGATTTTATATTGAAAAATATATTTTTAGGGAATGTCTCAGATTTAAAAATAGTGTTTTGGGTTATGAATTTTTTTTTGAAAATTTACATGGGATAATTTAATCGTTTTTAAATATCTTAATGAAAATTCGAGCATGGTTGTTAGATCCACATAGTACACAGTATATTTAAGCAAGGTATACAATAAAAGGAAGAGGTGGTGTAGCCCTAAATGTTAGGCATTGAGTGGTTGGTGGGGTTCTACATGAAACTCTATAGGTTACCATGTGGTAGTGGTTAATCCAATGATCACCCAATAAATCCTTAGATTTTTTTCAGTATCAATAATTTCGGTATTTTATAGATTATGATTATAGACACCAATTATGGGAATTTCATTTAGTATAACTGATAAGAGAGGTATACCCCCAGTAATGAACCTGAATATAGAAAACTAGAATTTAGGTTTATTTTATTATTGTGGTACATGAAATAAGAGATCACACCATGTTAGATCAATCAGAATAATAGTATTGGTATACTAGATACATACATGATTCCCATATTAAATAAGAAATATAAACAAATAGAACAAAAAATATTATTATATCATTGAAATAATTCTAAATTTTCATCTTCATATCTTATTCAAAGAAAAAATAATAATGGTTGATCTCAGATGCTCAGTAAAGGTTACATATTGATAAAGCTATCATGAGTATAAAAAGGAATAATCAATATGGTCGACTAGATAATCAAATATTATAAAAAAAACATGAATCTAAAGTATATCCATGGAAAATATTAACAATAAAAAAACCCGATTAATTAAAATTTAATTCATAATAATGAAAATTTATCAATATTTATATGCGTGATCTCACCATATAGACATTCTCCATGGTATTATTAATCATACCATCATGATATCACCCTTCAAATTTGTAATAAATGAGGTTTAATATAATATTCCAATCCAATTTTGGATTTGATAATGTTATTATAATGAGACATATTGATACATATATGTGACATCAGTAACTTTTCCATACCCATGACCTAGATATCTTATACATTCAAAAAATATTGGGTGATCGATACAGTTCATTCTCAAAAATCCTTATACATCAATATCTATCCACATTGAATAAAAATTATAGAATACTTCCTTACTCAAAGATGTGAATATTAGTATAAATTTTATTACAATAATAATATACATAGGAATAAAATATAGAAGGAGAAAACATCAATGTTGTGGAAATGATGTTTTATAAATGAATGTTACTAAATATTTGGGAATGTTAGAGAAAATTCTATCAAATAAAATGATTATCAAGAGATAGGTATTGTGATCAAGATGAAACTATTGACTAAAAAAGAATAAATTAATTTAGTATTAAAGATGGCTACTAATTCATCCTAAATAGTTTTTTCTAATGAAATAAATCATTATTTATAATTAGAGATGATAATGGAAATAAAACAAAACAATTTACTTTCTCTATTAATTTTTTATCATAACTATAAAAAAATGATATAAATAACTTCCAAAATTATTTTCATTACATTATGAAAATAATAGAATATTATTTTGTTACAATTTTAAATAAAAACTCCCTAAATATTTTGAAAATAAATTTTATTCAAATTAAATATGGACACTTGTAAAATAATATTCAAATCTATGAATGGTCGCAGTGGAATGGTTAATTTTTCATTTGATAAATGTTAAAAATAGAGAAAATAATACCCTTTTCATTAGATAAAAACTGCAAAAAAAATTGAGAAAAATATTTTATTGAAAATATATATGTAATTATTTAATGGATGATTCAAAAAAAATATTTTACATTATGGTAGAAAAATCTATTCATATTTTATATGATGGAATATAATATTCTTTTAATATTTTGTAAAAAGAATTAATAATTAACCATACAGAAAATTATAATAATAAATTTTTAAAAAAATAATAAAATGGAGTGGAAGGAAGTGAAAATAAAAATTCATAAAAAATTCATGGTTAGGTCAAGAAATATACAAAAAAATTTGATTAACATGGATATGGAATACAATTATTCTTGGAAAAAATGAAGAAACATGCAAGGTATAAGTTACATGTAACCTTCTTGTTGATTATTGTTAAAAAAATATGAAATGTAAAATAATTTTTTGAAACAGAATCATAATAAATATATATGTAAATGAATGGGTTTTATGATATTTAGATTAAATATTTTCTAGTGTAAATTTAACAAAAACAAACCCTAATTAGAATGATTATGGAAGAAAAATCCATTAAATGGGTTATCCACCTTTTATTATGAGTTTGATCATATTATATTATGAATTTACATTCATTAAATAATTTAATAATATTTTATATCATTATTCATTTTTTTTAATAATAATTTTAAATCCATTCATTGAATAGTTCTTGATTACATTGACTATTTAAGTATGTTAGGTTAATTTATCTAAAATTACATCCGTTTATTGATCGCTGTAAATTTGTTACAAAATAGTCACATTATATATAGAATGTTTATAATGTCAGGAAAAAAAATTAATTATAAATAATTTTAAAATCATACCTATATTGTGTTAAAAGAAAATTTAATAACATTGATTCATTGATATTTTACTAAAGATAAAATTAATCTTCTATATAATAAATGATTACATTATAAATCATTATATGAATATAAACAATATATTTTTTAAGGTAATATTATAAATAAATATAATGAACTTGATTTCCATAGGCCATTACTATGTGAAAATCTAGTGCTTGGGATGTTCTTGGGGATCACAGTTCTTTGATTTAGCAGTTTTCCAAATATCCACTTTCACCAAATGGTTTCACCAAAATAGTGGATCCATGATGGTGGCACCCTGAGATGGTGGCACCATAACAGTGGCACTGTGATGATGGCACACTGAAACAATGTCACACTGAAATGGTGGCACATCGTAATAGTTGCACCGAAATGCTGGCACACTGAAACGGTGGCACTGTAATAGTGGTACACCATTAGGTGTCTCACCCTTTTCCAAATTTATAGTCTTCCCAGTTTCTCCCAATTTTTCCAGATTCTCCACTATTACATTTTATTTGATGTAATCAAAATTTGAATCCTTTTTTGGGAGTTTTCAACGGTCTTTCAAAAGATATTAACAATATATTAAATATATATCCTAACACTCAAGGGACTTTGAGAAACTCAAACCGCGTGATCTTGACCACGATTCCACACAAAGGACTTTTTAAACTGTTCTTCCAATAATATAGGATCTTTCTCTTTAAATCTGGGATCATCCCTTCCTAGTGTGTTTCCATTCCCTATAGGTGAGAATAGATCCTTCCCTTCCCCTGGAGTTACGTGTGGTTCCGTAGCCATCAAAAAAGGCTTCCTTAGAGTTTTTCTACTGCTAGTGTGACTCTATATTTTGGAAAAAAGAAATGTTTTGGTCACCTGTTGTTTCATGTAGGAATTATTATGCCTTTATTTATTTCAATGTCATGTTGGGTAGGTGTAATAAAGATTAATTTGTATGAAGTAGTGAATACATTTCTTGAATTAGTAATAAATAATTTTAGAGAAGTGATGATTAAATGATAATGTGTAGGGAATTGAAGATGGTCGATGTTGATCATTTGTTTTGTCTGTTATCTTTGTTTATTTTTATGGTTTTTGGTGGTTGTATTCATTCTAAAAATCATGGAAATTGGTGATGTTTTATTGTTCATTGGTGATGTTTTGTTTTTTTATGATTCTCTTTTAAATGGATGTAGCATGAGATTTTTTTAATCATGTAATCTTGGTTAAATAAATTAATTTCCCAATATAAAACTGGTTCTCTAATCAGCCATGTTATTTAATGTGGAATTAAAGAACCAATCTTGATAAATCTGAATATTCTTTGATTAAGGGTGTTATTGTGTGCTTTTTTTGGCTGGGAATTTTACTTGAAGGGGGTTGTGTGAAGTTGATGTTGGTAACCTTGTTATGGGTATGGGGTATGGATAGAGGGGTTGGTCCAGTGAATGGGGAATGGTATGTTTGTATATAGGGGCTATTGTTTGGTGGTGTTTCATTTTGGGGTTTGTGTATGGGGTGGTATAGGAGATGTGATGGAATCTCAGGTTAAGATATTGATTGACTGTGGAATAGATAAACTTTTAGGTAGTGGTACTTCCCTTGGTTTGTGTTGTGCTCATAGAAATTGTTGTGTAGTGGGACTAATTCTTGGATGTGGTTGGGTATCAGGGTTGTAGGGCTAGGTTGTGTCATGAATTCAGGTTTATTAGTGTGCCAGGTGTGGTATTGTTGTGTAGCGGTGCTTCTAGGGTTGGTTGTGAGGGCTTGATAGAGCGGGTTAAATTGATGAATGACAGTTGGCAGTTTTTTAAGGGTTTCTAGGAATGTGGGGGTGTGCAGTGGGACTGAAGTATTTTAGTACTCTATTATTTTTATGAATGGGTGTCAAAATTAATTTCCTCATCTTGGTCTCAACTTACATTTTTTCCTTGGTAGTGGTTAGTAGCCTTTAGCCTCCTGAAATTGGTTACATAAGTTATTCTTGTTAGTTTCCCTAGGTACTGTTGGAATAAATTAATGTGAACCCCTTAATTTATGAATGGAATGTGGTTAAATGAAAAATGGGTTAGGCATGTGTTTTATTGTGTCTGTTTGTGTGTTCATGTATATAAGGGTAGCAACAAATATGGTTCTGTGTGGGATGGAGTTTTTTTTGAAACTTATAGGTTGAGATGAGAATTTTTTTACCTATATGTATAAATTGTAGTTACTTGTGATTTTTATATACACATAGCCTTGTTTAGAACCATGAGACAAACACTCCCATTTCATTAGGGTGGGTGTCTTTTCCAACATCCCGGTGGCAGGATGGACGACAGCTTAATGAATTTCTTCCTCACACCCTCTTCCAAGTTCATATCACTCAAGTGTATCCAGAAAGGCTATAATGGATTGAGGTTTACCATAGTAAAAGATCTTTCAGACTTGTTTTTATTTTAGATGATGGTCCTATGTGTTTGTAGTCCATGATTTTTTCCCTAAGTGTCTTCAGGATGAGGCACTTGTGTCTTCGGACAAGAGGCATGGTTGTTGTGGCCCATGAGTCTGTGGGCGGGATGTGTGGTACAATTGTGCCCGAGGTGTCTGCAGGTGGGATTTCTATCTGGCTTGAGGCCTAGGTGTGTTTGAGAATTTTTTGGCTTTGAGAATGCATTTTGGAAGTTTGGTTGAATCAACAAGTTAGTCATTAAAAATGAGGAGTTAAAAAATTGAAATGTGGTCTGTCAAACCCATATGCCGATGTTTTTATACTACTACATTACATGACTTTCATTATTTAGTGAGTTTTACATGGTGATTCTTGGATGGTTAGTAATCCTTGGTAGGTTCTCTGAAGTTATACTTTTCTCTCATAGGGGAATTAGTATTTTTCCCCCAATTGTGCATAGGTGAAATTAGTTTTCCTACTCTATATACATGTATTCTCACCCAACGTTTGTAAAACTATTTTTAGGTTTCCCAGAAGACATTAAAGATCATTATAGACTTTTCTTGCTCAATAATCAGGGTAGTTGATGTGGTGCTATTTATTCTATTTCTTTTGGTACATGATTTGGTGCTTTGGTTATACCATTTTTCAGTTTACGTTTAATTCATGCATGGGTTGGATTTTGGTTTCCTTTGTATAAATTATTGGTGTTGTTTGGGATTATTAACATTTTATATCATGATCCTATTGAAATTAAAAGGATAATTTCTTCTATTTTTTGTGACATTCTATACCCTTGGTGCCTATCACCACTCTGTGGGCTATTTATGGAGGGACTCAAGGGTCATTATCTCTTATTCATCTTGAATATGGAAGGGCATGACACTTTTATTCCCCTTCCTTAATAGTGGAGAACACTAGTCGTGGTAGAATGGTATCAGACTACGGTTGAGATATAGGATGGAGTTCATAGTTAAGCATAGTGAGGATTGAATGGGAATGTAGGGAAACCATTTTAGGTGATCTTTGTACGTGACACAGGTCAGGGATGACCTACTAGGACACATGATTTTAGGTCATGCCGTGATTCGATGTAAAGACTCTAGAACTTCTTAATGACTAAGTGAGGCAACAATGATTATAGATTATAGACCTTTGGAAAGTTACATGCATCATAATGACTTGTGTTCATGTGTGTCATGGTCATTTTGAGAATTTAATTTACATAAAGAGTTTAAATAAATCTTAATTGAAAATTTCATACCCCCAAGGATTATGAGTTCGTTGTAACTCTTTTTAGATATAGAACCTGGATTTCACCCTAGTGTGATGCGAGAAATTGAGTCCCAGTAGGATGACTTGGTTTATTAGAAGACAGCCAATTTATAGGATGAATATGAATTCTGAAAAAATATACTTCATGCATTTCAGTGGAATACCCTCGGGATTTACTAAGCTAGAATTTCCAACATTGATACGGAGGGCTGGGTTGAGGATATTAAAATCACCATTACCTTGATCCATGCTTAGAGGGAGTAACGGTTTCCTCTCGAAGTTAGACATATGATTGTATTGGCCTATTAGTGGTGGATGTTTTATGTTGGGGATAGGAAGGATACTGATGTCTCATGGGGTGACTTTGAGAAGAAGTTTCATGCAATGTTTTGTTCCTCAACAATGATGGCTGAGAAGATGTAAGATATGATCTTCCTCTAGAAGGGGATTATGTTGGTTAGGGTATTTGGGATCATGTTAGGGATCTCCAATGATTTTCTCTATAACTATTTCTAGATCAGGAGTTTTGATAAAGACACTTGGAGGAGGCACTCCATCATTCTCTTCAGTATGACGTCACTCCCTTTATCCTACCGACATAAATATAAGTTCATAAGAAGGTTAATTTAGGTAATATGATTCACTTAGAGGGAGGTTTACCACAAGAGGGGATCCAACAATCTTTTCCCAAGGGGAAGGCTATCCTTAGTTTTTCTTTAGTGTTAGGAGCTTCCAGGTTTCAACTAGTGGGAAAAAATGCATCACTAGATATAGTTCTGATGTCCTAGTCCCTACCCTTTACCTATGTTCCTGGTACTGATGTGCTTTGTATGTGGAGGATGTGGACATTGTATAATCCTCTACCCAGTTCGATCTCAGAATGGTGGGGGTGGGAAGGTTTAGATCCCACCCCAGTTGCAGTAGTTCCTAGTCAGACCTTTCTAACAACAAGGGAAGCAGTCTCCCACTCCACCGAGGGTAGATGGCGCTGGGAGAGGCCAACCTCAGGGTATTCCTCGGTGGCCTCAACTAGGGATTGGCTGGGGAGGTGTTCAATAGAAAATGGTTTGAGGAGATGAGAGTGGTATTTTCACACTGCAAAAGCAGTAGTTCCGGCCGGGCCAGAGGTTGTTCGAGGTATTATCAGTCTCTTTAGTAATATTACACAAGCATTGTTTGATTTTAGAGATTTTCACTCATTTTTTAACCTAGTCTATCCCATGAAATAGGACTATATGTATATTTAATTTTTTTTACCTTGGTGTTGATCACACCAATTGGAGGTCAGGCCAGTCTATTTGATGTTTGCCAAGGATTTAAACTGGTGTAGGAGATGAATTAGTCCAGTGGGGATCTTCTTATAATATAGATGTAGTCGTAGGATGTCATCCTTGGTGTCAATTGTTTATTCTTTGTGAATTTCATTATCGAATTTTTTTTTATGAGTGTCATGTTTTTGGATATGTATGGCCAACATGTGGCATTTTTTGGTGAGCACAGTCATCAGCAGGGTAGTCGGTGTGTGGAGCCACTTATTTTTGTATTAGCCAAGTTTTCAGAGGGGTCAGTGGGTGAAGATATGGCTGAGGATATAGGAGTTGTAAAAAGATTTTGGATTTTTTCCCCAAAGAGGTTGTGAATATAACCCAACGACATGAAGTTGAGTTCAGAATAGACTGGAAACCTGGTTTCCATCCAATTTCAATGGATCCATATTAGATGGATCCATATGAGTTACATGAGTTGGGTATTTAGGTTGACGACCTAATGAAAAAGGATATTATCTAGTCGAGTGTGTTGCTATTGGGTGCACATTCTTGTTTTCAAAGAAGTTATATTGTGGAATAAGGTTGTGCATAGTCTACCAGATACTGAATTAGTCAATGGTCAAGAACCGCTACCCTATCCTGAGAATAAAAGGTCTTTTTGAGTAGTTAAGGGGAAAAGGTTGGTTCTATAAGAATGAAATATGGTCGATGTATCACCAATTGATGGTGATGGAGGGTCACATCCTGAATAATACATTCAAGTACATTTTAGGGAACATCAAGTTTTTGGTTATTCCTATTAGTGTTATGAATGCACCAGTTATGTTCACGGGGCTCATGAACTCTATCTTCTGCATGTTCCTGGACTTGTTTGTCATCGTGTTCATTGATGATATTAAAGTTCACTCATATTCAGAGGAGGATCATTCAAAGCACATCATGATAGTCTTGGAGGTCCTCTAGCACCACCAGCTCTATGGGGAGCTATCCATGTGCATGTTCTAAATGCGAGTAGTGCACTTCCTTCGACATGTGGTGTCTCAAAAACAGATTATAGTGTACCAATAAAAGGTTGAGGTGGTTGATTCTTGGGTAGCACCCAAGAATATGGTAGAGGATTGTAGATTCTAGAGTCTAGTGGTAAATTACTGAAGGTTTGTATCTAACTTAGCTCAAGTTGCAGCTCTGTTGACATATTTTACCATAAAAGATCAGGACTTACATTTGGAGTGAGAAGTGTCAAACAGATTTTAGATACTAGAAGGGGTAGCTGGTCAGTTCCCCAGTTCATATATTTCTAAAGAATGGAGTGATGTTTGAGGTATTCTATGAAAATTATGGTCTAGGATTTAGATGTGTGTTGATTCAGTAGTGGGGAGTGATGTATTATGGGATATGGAAGTTATTTCCAAATGAATGTAACTATTCCACCCATGATCTGGAGCATTCATTGGTGGTATTTTCACTGAAAATGGGGAGAAATTACCTCATCATTGAGCACTTTATGGTATCACAGATCAAAAGAGTTTTAAGTATATCTTCTCTCAATGAGACATGAACTTGTCACAACAAAGGTGGATGGAGTTTCTCCAGGACTATGAATTCGAGTGCTCTAACAACACAGGAAATGGGAATGTGGTGGTCGATGACTTAAGTAGGATGTCATAGAAGGAGGTAGTTTGGGAATCTAGGGATTCTTGGAAGGTAATGGGGGGAGTTGGAAACTTTTCATATTGATGTGAGAGTGGATGGAAGCATAGTCTATCTATTTTAGATGACAATGCAGTCTTCCTTGGTGCGATAGGTGGAGAAGTCCCAGTGGGGAGACACAGAGAGTGAAGTGATGCATGATCACGCTGTCCAGGGCGATGCTCCAGAGAGATGATTAGAGGATAGTCAAAATCAAATGTTGTTTCATGGGATGTTATTTGTATTAATGGAAATGAATGAGGGAGTACTCTGTGAGCTCCATATATCACCCATTCTAGGGAATCCAGAGGATTATAAAATGTACCTAGGCTTGAGGGAAAAATTTTGGAGGTCTGGGGTGAATAAAGTAGTGGTGAAGTTTGTGGGAATTTGCCTTGTATGTCAGTAGGTGAAGGCTGAGAACCATTTTCTCGGCGGTCTGTTGCAGTCCTTAGTCACTCTTGGCTGAAAGTGGAATGAAATGTAAATAGATTTCATCAAATTATTACATAGGACTGAAGGAGTATGAGATGATATTTGGGTAGTAGTGGACCAATTGAAGAAATCAGCTCACTTTTTATAGATCTAGGAGTCGAGCGCAATGGATTCCTTGGCATTGAATAATATGGATGTGGTGGTGTTAATGCATGGAGTTCCATGATCTATTGTCTTGCATTAGGATACAAGTTTTACATCACAAGTCCGGAGGGGATTGAAGCATGCTATTGGAACCCAGTTATACCTCAACACTAACTTCTCCCCTCACATGGATTAAAAGATATATAAGACCATCCAGACATTGGAGGACATGTTACAGGCATGTGTTCAGGATTATAGTGGGTATTGGATGTGACATTTTCACATGGTAGAGTTTTTATATAATAATAGATATCACTCTTCCATTGGTATGTCTCTGTTCAATGATCTATACATGAGGTCATTTAGTTCACATTTATGATGGGAGATAGTTGTGGAGGAAGATATTCTTGGTCCAAACATTTTTCACAGTACGATAGATAATGTGTAGGTCATCTGTGATAGAATGAAGGCATCATAGGACTAGAATAAGTCAAATGCCAATCATAGGAGGTGGTCATTAGAGTTTGAGTATAGGGACCATTTATTCTTGAATGTTTCCCCTTAATATGGTTAGTGGAGGATTGGAATAGGTAGAATGCCTTCACCTTGGTTTATTTGAAATTTTGAATTGTTCTGAAAAGTTGGAGAGGTGGCATATCACCTGGTCCTTCCACCATAGTTAGAGAGGATTGATGATGTATTTTATATCTCTTAGCTCCACTGTTATCTAAAAGATGACTCCCACGTCATTGATATGAAAGAGTTTGATATCGAGGATGACACGGTGTTCATGGATATACCAGTATGAATCTAGGATCATGAGGAAAAGGTGCTTCATTGATAGACCATTCCTTTGGTTTTTGTGTTATGGAGGCAATGTGTCCTCAAGGAGACTACATTAGAGAGAAATGCACAAATTCCTTCCCAGTACCTAGATCTATTCAATGTATTAATAATGTGTTTTTTTTTGTAATTCTTTTTATGATGTAATGATTGATCTTGTTATTTATTTTCTATGTTGTTCCCAATTTCTGAGTTTTGTGTGGAAAGTACCTACTTGTTTAGAGGGGATGAAAAAATCCCTAATTGAGACTCATTAATGTGGATGCAATTAACTTGTGTTGGAAAGTAATTTCCGCCCAGAGAGGATAGTATATTGACATGGAAGAAGGGATTCCATAATCCATATGTCCATGTAGTGGGGCTATAGTGTTTGTATAGTTGTTTAGGAGGTAGCTGTAATGGAGGTGTTCTTGGATGTCGAGGATTTTTCTCCAGTTTTCAATCAATGCAATGTGGTCTGTCCCAGAGAGGTACCTTACAAGGTGGTTGTTCGAACCCCTCTTTTTATGAGTTTTTTTAATTCTCATGGTAAAGAATAGTTTGAACTGTATATGATGTAATAACCCAAATTTACCTGGGTAATTCCTTTGTGAAAATCCAGTGGTTTTCGTGTTCTTGGGGTTCATAGTGGTTTGTTTTGGGAGATTTCAAAAAAACTAGTTTCACCAAACTATTTCACCAAAACGTTGGCACTGTGACGGTGGCACACCGACAAGGTGTTGTTGTAATTGTGGAACAACGAAACAGTGTCACTGTGATTGTGAAACACAGAAATGGTGGCACACCGAAATAATGGAACACCAAAATGGTGGTACACCGAAACAGTGGCACCACAACGGTTTCACCTAAATAGTTGTAGCAAAATAGTGGCACACTGAAATGGTGGCACTATAACGGAGGAACCATAATGGTGGAACCATAATGGTGAAACACTAAAATGGTGTCACCATAATGGTTGCACTGAAAGAGTGGAACACCGAAATGGTATCACTATAATGGTGTCACTGTAATGATGGAAAACCAAATGGTGGCTCACCCTTTTTCCAAATTTCTATTTTTCCAAGTTTCTCCATGTTTTTCCAGATTCTCCCCTATTACATTTTATTGTACATAAACTATGTTTAATGCCTTATTTATGAATTTTTAGAAGTGTTTTAATGATTATTATGTATATCTTTAATATCTTAATGCTCCAGGGACATTAAGATACTCAAACCATGTGATCTTGACCACGATCTCATGCTAATGATTTTTGAAACTATTCTTAGATTTATATAGAATCTGTCTCTTCAAATCTGGGATCCCCCTTTGTAGAAACCCGAAGCTTGACGTACATGGACATTACATTACTTTTGCGGAACACTTGGTACATAACAAAAACACACACACAAGGATCATAATAGTTTAGTGTCTTTGGAAACTCGGAACGTAATATTCTAATCGTGGTGAAAGATCTTCAATATCTCCCATAAAGATCTTCCTTTTTTTACCTAAAACCTTTCTTTATATCCGGGGGAAAAGAAAACATAAAAGGGTGAGCTCAAATGCTCAGCAAGGGCAAATAATGGAAATAAAAATCATATCATATCTTTTTTAAAATCATAACCTGCAAAAGAGATCATAATATCTTAACATGGAACAAATCATAGAAGTGAAAATGAGATCCCCATAATCATAACATGAAACTTGAAACTTTGTGGAATGCACACATAATCATGGAAAATCATTTCTTGTTACTCATGACTCATTTCCAAGACTATCTTAGTGGACAAAGTCCCTTTCTGAACTGAGTCACCCTCGTTCCAGTCCTGTTTCACTGAACCGGTATAACCTACCGTTCCAGCCATGTCTATCTCATGAGATATAAAATCTTTACCCAATTCATTGTAGGGAGATATAGGTCCCACCCATCTTATAATGAATCCTTTCTTATGTGTGCCACATAATCATAAATCATACATCATCGCATAACACATATAACAAAAATGGGATTCTTGAAACATCATGACATCATAAAACAAATCATATAAGGTAAATGACTTCATAAAAATAATTCCCTCAAAACATAATCAAATCAATGTAATAATAGGGATAAAAACAGAACCCTATATTATCTTAGATGGAAAATAATTTTGATAAAACATTTGAACTCCATTCTTGAGGAAAATATCCTTTCTACTTAAAAAAACACTTTTCTTTTCTTAACATGTCATAAAATTATAAACTAAAATAAGTTGATTAAAAATAAACTTTAAAACTTGTAAAGGAAGCTTCTTGGAAATAAAGTTTTAAAAATCCATTCATGCCGTATAAGTTAAAAAAAACATTCTTCGTACTTTTGTCGGAAAAGTCAAAAAGTACCTCATACGAAAAACGACAAAAGATTCCTTTCATTTCTTTTACTAAAAACTCACTGAAGGGTAAAAATGGATTTAAAAAATTGTAGGTGGATGTAAATAATATTACATATTGATGAAACATGGATGTGGATGATAAAATACACCCCAGTAAATACTTACGAATAAACAATCTCGGATAAAAATCAGATTGTGATATTTTCCTTACCTTTGGTCCGATTTGCTTTGTAAGTGTCCGAAGCTCCTATATAATGGTTTAAATAATGTTATTTACTTATTCCAGAATCATACATATTTATATGATATCATATATGGTCATATTCTTAGCTTCTTGTTAGTAATATTTCATTGTTACTTGTTACTCGGGTCTTTATTGCCTTTTGTTCTTATGCGTGTTTTGCTGAATAAATTCTTATTCTCCTTTTAAGGTTATAGATACCTTATATCTAGAATGGTATTAGTGTAACATATATCATATTTATTCATTCAATTCATTTATATAATTACTATGTAATGATGATCATGTAGAACGAGTCGCATCACATCGTGGAGACGGTATTCCGTACTTACTCACGAGTGATGATATCGTTCCTATGATCGTGGAATTGTATTGGAGTATATATATATTATTTAAGTATCAATATTACTTTATAATAATCATAAATAGTTACTCATTACACCATTATACCCATCCTTTTAAGGTGGTGGTGGAAAATAGATTACACTACGGCGTGAAGACGGTATTCCGTAGGTGCGCACGCGGGGTGATTTCATTTTTCCGTAGGATGGATAGAAGGTGAATTAGGGTTGTTTCATATTTATAATAACATATCAGTATGTAAGTAATACTGATGTTATTACTTTATCAGTAAACAACTAAAGAAGAAGAAGTTGAAGAAGAAAGAAATTGAAAAGATCGGTAATGGATATTACCTCTTCTTTGGAACGCCTCTTTGAATCCTCCACTTAGGGAACTAAGATTGGTCTTTGAAGAAGACCAGGACCTCTAGGATTATTCTAGGGAAGTGGAAAGGAGAAAATGGCAGGGTTTGGTCGAGCTTGAGTGCTCAAATTGGTGTGAGGAGGAGGGGGAGGAGGTGCCCTTTTATAAGGGAGGAGAGGGGCACCTTAGGAATATCTCAAAATATTATTTTATATTAAAGTCAAAATCGGTTTATAATGGTTCAAAAGGGTATTATTTCGAAGATAAAGTGGGGATGGGTCGAAATTCTATAATCCAATAGGATTTAGACAAGTTTAGGGTATTATTTTAACCTTATCAATTAGATTTAACTCTAAGTTAAATAATTTAACTTTTACCGTGTCTTTTTGTTTTCTTTCACTATATGGTTAATACAATTACTATAACATGCCAAACGAACCCCAAATTGTATATTATTAATACATATATTCTTATATAAGTCATTTGGCCGAACCTTAGATTTTTAAAAATAAAATAACAATTAATAATATAATATTTGATTTAAAAACTATTTTGTGTCAATTTTTACAATATTTGATATATGATTTTTGTGAAAGTCATAACAGAATAATATGTTAGAAAAAAGTTGATAAAATCAACTCTAATATATCATAGTAACCTAGAAAATTAGTGGAATTCATAAAAAGTCTTAAATTACATTTATTTTGGTATTTATAATATCAATTATGTCAATATTTCATTAATAAGATAATTACTGCATCATCATTGTGTCATAAATAAATTAAATTATTTGATGTCTAAAAATTACAAATAAAATACAATCATGTAGGAAATCTTTTTAGCTTTCTAATGAATATTTACAATCGAATTTATCTTATGTACAACCCAATATTAAAAATGTTTGAGTAAATATACTTTGATTTTAACTCTTTTAACTCTTCTTTGAATTAAATAATAATAAATGTCCTAATCTAATCCAAGTGGGCCTAAATGATAATATTTTACACTTAAGGTTGTTTTTTGGTGGAGATACACTTGTCCAATAGAATTAGGACATGTTTTAGGGTAATATTAATATCATTCTTACCCTTAATTACCCTATTTACTTTTAACCGTGGTAAATAAAAGTAAAAAGTTACTATTCACCAAAAATTATTTTCATCTCATTGAACCACATTTTACTTACTGAAATCAACCGTGTCTCTCGGATTTTTGAAATTCCATTCACAGAAGCGGTAAAATTAAGTTTTATGAAAAATTCAGTTTTTTAACTACCACTTAGTAGTTTCACTATTCATCAAAAATTGATGTTTTTCAGAACAATGCCAAAATTTCATCCTAATCTATATTTCATATTCCAAATTCAAAAATGAAGTCTATTTTACCAAATTCATAACATAGAAGTTGCATTAATTAATTTTATAATTAAATCCCGCTGTTAAAACAAATAGCGTGTTTTTAAGAAACAATATCTATCAAAAGATTGACACTTGATTATGTCTGGTTTAAATGTGAAATTACATTCAATGACCAACATTGTATTAAATTGTAAAAATATATTCTAAATATAATTTAAAACCAATCAAATTAATAATTTATCACTATTAATTATTTCGATTAAAAAAGTTGTTTTTAATTATAATTTAGTAATTTTCACTATTCATCAGAATATGAAAGTTATCCGAAAAGTACCAAAATTTCACCTTAGGCTAAATTCGATACTCCGAATCCAAAAATGAAGTCCATTTTGAGATCTAAAATTTCTAAAATTTAAAA
Organism: Viscum album; assembly: GCA_963277665.1. Classification (NCBI taxonomy): domain Eukaryota; kingdom Viridiplantae; phylum Streptophyta; class Magnoliopsida; order Santalales; family Viscaceae; genus Viscum; species Viscum album. The sequence continues at coordinate 218,438,365 of OY728137.1, read as the reverse complement.
AGTGGTTATTACTATTCATAACGGCTAGTTTTAATAATATTTTAATAGCATATCGTTGTTTCGTGAAACTCAGTATTGCGTACTACACACGCTATCGAGGAAGGTTGAGATTGCGTGTAATGAAAGGCAAGTCAAAGATGCGTGTTGTGCAAGCTCCTTTTGGTGTAGCGTACAACATAAGACATTAATAAAATTAAAAGAATATTTTTCATAAAATCTCGGGCTGTTACATTCTACCCCCCTTAAAATGAATTTCGCCCTCGAAATTCGTCGGGGTTATAAATGGTTTACTATTCGAAAGTTTCTTTAATAGAAACCCACATCGTAAAAAGGAATATCAAAACCAATCTTTAAAAAAAAAGTATGAAACGTAACGGTTACCCAAATAAACTAATCACTGGGTTTCCACATAGGTGAAAATATGGATATGGAAGAGAAATCTAACCATCATGTTCTGATGGAGAGTGGTAGAGAACATGGCTATGGAAAAGCCAGCAATCACAAAGCCATAAATTTGTGACGATCTAAGGTACCATCTGATTCATCATATATAAGATCACTAGGACAACATTTTTGGTTTTCAAGATCGTTTCCCTAAAGTTAAAGAATTTGAATTAGAATAAATACTTACTTTATTTTGGAACAATCTCACTGTTGTTCGTGCCTTTAACAATTTCCACTTCATCTCTTAAATAAATGAAGTTGAATTTGTTATTCGTGAAGTGTTAGCAGATCCTGTGATAGAATGACGGGTCATTCCATCTGTCTCAAACAAAAGGTTAAAAAAAATTATATACATAAGTCGATCTATAGTGAGATTAATCATATATGGTTCCTAAAATGGACTTATACATCATATGTCATACAACTTAATATAATAAAACTAGTTTCTACTAAACAGGGACTTCCTGTAGGCCAGTGGTAGGCGATAAAGGCCAGTCGCACTTCGGTTGTGGGTTCGATTTCCACAGCCTTGTCCGACGCGATGGGCTGTCGCCCGTCCTGCAGGTTGTCCTTTTTTTAAAACTATATTACTATAACATCCCATCAATAATATCAAGAAAACTTCTATCCTTAAACAATACTAACTTATGTCCAACATAATCCATTCCAATCTTTAGTCTTATCCATAATACTGCAGTCCACTCTCATAACATAGTGAAAACGATTACCAGATATTTAACACCATCGTCGATCCCCATATATCATAAGATATGTTTTGTTGGTCACATTCCAAACATTCAAAGTCCTTAATCATGTATTCTCTTGAATACCTTAGTGAAAACATGAATGCAGTTAAAATTTAACACTTTCCACATACCAAAATCCTCAAAATTCTATATACTCAAACAATGATATCACTTAGTCCTTATATCAATCATGAGCTCATGAATACTGTTAAACATTTCATTTTCTCATTTTCCCTTCATTATGCTCATATCATCTTATTTCGAAAAATATCTCAATCACTTTGAATACCACATTAGACCAATACATAAATATTCCAATACTTTATGATACACCATTATTTTGGAATCCCATTACATAAACAATTAATCATTCCACCACATCGTTATCATATTCAACATCTCCAATGGTGATCGCATGTGACTTCCCTTTGTCCTTTGCCTTAAGCGTTTGCTCATGTCGATCATCACTAACCCTTGGATTAGGGCATTTATTAGCATAATGCCCCATTTCCTTTCACTTGAAGCATTGAAGTGTTGGTGGTGCGTTCTCTGTAGTGTTTGCTTTATTCACATCATTAGAATCCCTTTTTCCATTACTTTGACACTCAGCTGCTCGATGACCTTCTTTTCCACACTTAAAACATTTTCTAGTCCCTTTAAGACAATCTCCACCATGCTTCTTTCCACACTTTGTGCATAAGGAAACATTCATCTTCTTTTCACCATTATTCTGAGATTTCTCCTTGAACTCCATCTTTCGTTTCTTTTCAAAACCATGAGATGGATATGTAACACCAACTTCCATTTCAACCTTGATAGCACAACGCACAATTTCTTCATAGCTACTAAAGTCTCTTATAGCTAATGCCCTTCGAAGACTTGGTTTTAAGCCACTGAAAAATCGATCAACTTTACTTTCAGGTTGGATGATAATGCCAGATGCATACCTTGCAAGTCTTGTAAAATTCGCTTCGTATATACCAACAGATTCATCATCCTTCTGCTTCAGCTCAAGAAACTCCTTTTCCATCTTTGTTTGAAGAATAAGAGGGAAGTACTTACGGAAAAACAAGTTCTCGAACTCATCCCATTCCATGGACTCAATTTCATCTCTTTGCCGCGTATTCTTGATAAGATTCTACCATTGATCAGCTTCACCTTCTAAACGATATACTGCTAAGATGACTTTATCATGCTCAGAACATTGAAGAACTGAAAATATCTTTTCAGTAGTACTGATCCATTGTTCAGCAACAAGTGGATCAGAAGACCCACTGAAAGAAGGTGGACGTTGCCTCATGAAAGACTCAATAGAATATTGTTCCCTTCTATGCTCATTTGGAAGTCCAGAATGATTCATAGCTTGTGTAAGTATAGCAATAAGATTTTTCACTCCATCTCCCATAACATTTGTTTGTTCAGGAGGGCAATCATTGCATTGTCCATTGCATTGATCAACACGGTTCCTTCGGGTTCCAGCCATCATCTAAAACCCAAAAAGAATAGTGTGAGAGGAAAAAATCATGCTAGGGAAAACAACATAATAAAGGGGGAGTACCTTCAATATCTAACATCTTAGGTTTAATTCTATGATCGTTAGCGTAATTCTAGTACTATAACCTATATGTATACTTAACCTTAGGGACATCCCTAGACATACCTTATAAATATCTATAGGGATCTCACTAAAGTTCTCGCATCCTAGTTTGCAAAGGTTGACTAAACCTTTCCTCTGATACCAACTGTAGAAACCCGAAGCTTGACGTACATGGACATTACATTACTTTTGCGGAATACTTGGTACATAACAAAAACACACACACAAGGATCGTAATAGTTTAGTGTCTTTGGAAACTCGGAACGTAATCTTCTAATTGTGGTGAAAGATCTTCAATATCTCCTATAAAGATCTTCCCTTTTTTTACCTAAAACCTTTATTTATATCCTGGGGAAAAGAAAACATAAAAGGGTGAGCTCAAATGCTCAGCAAGGGCAAATAAAGGAAATAAAAATCATATCATATCTTTTTGAATATCATAACCTGCAAAAGAGATCATAATATCTTAACATGGAACAAATCATAGAAGTGAAAATGAGATCCCCATAATCATAACATGAAACTTGAAACTTTGTGTCATGCACACATAATCATGGAAAATCATTTCTTGTTAGTCATGACTCATTTCCAAGACTATCTTAGTGGACAATGTCCCTTTCTGAACCGAGTCACCCTCGTTCCAGTCCTGTTTCACTGAACCGGTATAACCTACCGCTCCAGCCATGTCTATCTCATGAGATATAAAATCTTTACCCAATGCATTGGAGGAAGATATAGGTCCCACCCATCTTATAATTAATCCATTCTTATGTGTGCCACATAATCATAAATCATACATCATCACATAACACATATAACATAAATGGGATTCTTGAAACATCATGACATCATAAAACAAATCATATAAGGTAAATGACTTCATAAAAATAATTCCCTCAAAACATAATCAAATCAATGTAATAATAGGGATAAAAACATAACCCTATATTATCTTAGATGGAAAATAATTTTGATAAAACATTTGAACTCCATTCTTGAGGAAAATATCCTTTCTACTTCAAAAAAAACACTTTTCTTTTCTTAACATGTCATACAATTATAAACTAAAAGAAGTTGATTAAAAATAAACTTGAAAACTTTTAAAGGAATATTCTTGGAAATAAAGTTTTAAAAATCCATTCATGTCGTATAAGTTAAAAAAAACATTCTTCGTACTTTTGTCGGAAAAGTCAAAAAGTACCTCATACGAAAAACGACAAAAGATTCCTTTCATTTCGTTTACTAAAAACTCACCGAAGGGTAAAAATGGATTTAAAAAATTTTAGGTGTATGGAAATAATATTACATATTGATGAAACATGGATGTGGATGATAAAATACACCCCAGTAAATACTTACGAATAAACAATCTCGAATAAAAATGAGATTGTGATATTTCCCATACCTTAGGTCCGATTTGCTTTGTACGTGTCTGAATCTCCTGTATAATGGTTTAAATAATGTTATTGACTTATTAAAAAATCATACATATTGATATGATATCATATATGGTCATATTCTTAGCTTCTTGTTAGTAATATTTCATTGTTACTTGTTACTCGGGTCTTTATTGCCTTTTGTTCTTATGCATGTTTTGCCGAATAAATTCTTATTCTTCTTTTAAGGTTATAGATACCTTATATCCAGAATGGTATTAGTGTAACATATATCATATTTATTCATTCAATTCATTTATATAATTACTATGTAATGATGATCATGTAGAACGAGTCGCATCACATCGTGGAGACGGTATTCCATACGTACGCACGAGTGATGATATCGTTCCTATGATCGTGGAATTGTATTGGAGTATATATATATTATTTCAGTATCAATATTACTTTATAATAATCATAAATAGTTACTCATTACACCATTATACCCATCCTTGTAAGGTGGTGGTGGAAAATAGATTACACCACGGCGTGGAGACGGTATTTCGTACGTACACACGCGCGGTGATTTCATTTTTCCATAGGATGGATAGAAGGTGAATTAGGGTTGTTTCATATTTATAATAACATATCAGTATGTAAGTAATACTGATTTTATTACTTTATCATGAAACAACTAAAGAAGAAGAAGTTGAAGAAGAAAGAAATTGAAAAGATCGGTAATGGATATTACCTCTTCTTTGGAACGCCTCTTTGAATCCTCCACTTAGGGAACTAAGATTTGTCTTTGAAGAAGACCAGGACCTCTAGGATTATTCTAGTGATGTTGAGAGGAGAAAATGGCAGGGGTTGGCCTAGCTTGAGTGCTCAAATTGGTGTGAGGAGGAGGGGGAGGAGGTGCCCTTTTATAAGGGAGGAGAGGGGCACCGTAGGAATATCTCAAAATATTATTTTATATTAAAGTAAAAATCGGTTTATAATGGTTCCAAAGGGTCTTATTTAGAAGCTAAAGTGGGTATGGGTCGAAATCCTATCATCCAATAGGATTTAGACAAGTTTAGGGTATTATTTTAACCTTATCAATTAGATTTAACTCTAAGTTAAATAATTTAACTTTTACCATGTCTTTTTGTTTTCTATCACTATATGGTTAATACACTTACTATAACATGCCAAACGAACCCCAAATTGTATATTATTAACACATATATACTTATCTAATTCATTTGGCCGAACCTTAGATTTTTATGAATAAAATAAAAATTAATAATATAATATTTGATTTAAAAACTATTTTGTGTCAATTTTGAAAATATTTGATATATGATTTTTGTGAAAGTCATAACAGAATTATATGTTCGAACCAAGTTTATTAAATTAACAATAATATATCATAGTAATCTAGAAAATTAGTTGAATTCATAAAAAGTCTTAAATTACATTTATTTTGGTATTTATAATATCAATTATGTCAATATTTCATTAATAAGATAATTACTGCATCATCTTTGTGTCATAAATAAATTAAATTATTTGATGTCTAAAAATTACAAATAAAATACCATCATGTAGGAAATCGTTTTATCTTTATAATGAATATTTACAATCAAATTTATCTTATGTAAAACCCTATATTAAAAATGTTTTAGTAAATATACTTTGATTTTAACTCTTTTAACTCTTCTTTGAATTAAATAATAATAAATGTCCTAATCTAATCCAAGTGGGCCTAAATGATAATATTTTACACTTAAGGTTGTTTTTGGTCGAGATACACTTGTCCAATAGAATTAGGACATGTGTTAGGGTAATATTAATATCATTCTTACCCTTAATTACACTATTTACTTTTAACCGTGGTAAATAAAAGTAAAAAGTTACTATTCACCAAAAATTATTTTCATCTCATTGAACCACATTTTACTTACTGACATCAACCGTGTCTCTCGTATTTTTGAAATTCCATTCACAGAAGCGGTAAAATTAAGTTTTATGAAAAATTCAGTTTTTTAACTACCACTTAGTAGTTTCACTATTCATCAAAAATTGATGTTTTCAGAACAATGCCAAAATTTCATCCTAAGCTATATTTCATATTCCGAATTCAAAAATGAAGTCTATTTTACAAAATTCATAACATAGAAGTTGCATTAATGAATTTTATAATTAAATCCCACTGTTAAAACAAATAGCGTGTTTTTAAGAAACAATATCTATCAAAAGATTGACACTTGATTATGTCTGGTTTAAATGTGAAATTACATTCAATAACCAACATTGTATTAAATTCTAAAAATTTATTCTAAATATACTTTAAAACCACTAAAATTAATAATTTATCACTATTAATTATTTCGATTAAAAAAGTTGTTTTTAATTATAATTTAGTAATTTTCACTATTCATCAGAATATGAAAGTTATCCGAAAAGTACCAAAATTTCACCTTAGGCTAAATTCGATACTCCGAATCCAAAAATGAAGTCCATTTTGAGAGCTGAAATTTCTAAAATTTAAAAAGTGGTTATTACTATTCATAACGACTAGTTTTTATAATATTTTAATAGCATATCGTTGTTTCGTGAAACTCAGTATTGCGTACTACACACGCTATCGAGGAAGGTTGCGATTGCGTGTAATGCAAGGAAAGTCAAAGATGCGTGTTGTGCAAGCTCCTTTTGGTGTAGCGTACAACACAAGACATTAATAAAATTAAAAGAATATTTTTCATAAAATCTCGGGCTGTTACACCCTTTCCCATTATGTTTCTATTAATTATTTTTTCACATAGATCCTTCCCTTCGCATGGAGTCACGTGTGGTTCTATAGCCATAAAATTATATATTTTAGAGTTTTTCCTTGGAGTTTTCCTACTACTCATATGAAACTCTATTTTAGCACAAAGAGGAGTTTAGGTCACCTTTTGTTTCAAGTAGGGATACATATACCTCTCTTTATTTTTGAATCATGCAAGGTGGGTTTACTAATGATACTTTGTGAATAATGGGTGAATACTTTTCCTAAACATGTAATAAATAACGGTAGAGATGTTGTGATTAAATGATAAAGGGTAGAAAATTGAATATGGTTGATGTTGATCATTTGATTTATTGGATATATTTGTTTGTTTTTATGATTTTTTGTGGTTGTATTCCTTATGAAAATCATGGTTTTTGGTGGTGTTTTTTGGTATACATGTGATGTTCATTTTTTTTGTGATGCACTTTTAAATGGATATAACATGAAATATTCTTAACCATGTATACATTTTTAATAAATGTATTCCCCAAGATCAACCATATTCTTCAACCACCCATGTTATTTAATGTGGAGTTAAATATCAACTCCTTACCAATATGAATATGTTTGGATTAATGGTGTGGCTATGTGTTTTATTTGGTTGGGTTTTGTACTTCATGGGGATTGTGAAGTTGTTATTGGTAACCTTGTTATGAGTATTGGGGTGGACAGAGGGATTGATCTTGTAAATGGGGAAGGGTATTTTTATGCAACATAGATACTGTTTGGTGGTGTTTTGATGTAGTATTTTTTTATGGGGTGGTATAGGAGGTGTGAAAAAATATCAGGTTGAGATATTGATTGATTGTGAAATGGATAAATATGTAGGAACTCAGACTTACATTGGTTTATGTTGTGGTCGTAAAAAATATTGTGTAGTGGGACTTCATCTTGGTAGTGGTTGGGTAGCGAGGTTACAGGACAGGGTTGTGTAATGACTTCATTTTTATTGGTCTATCAGGTGTCGTGTTGTTGGGAAGCAGGGCTACTGATTTTGGTTGAAAGGGCATGATTGGGTGGGGAAACTATGATGAATGATAGTGGATAATGGATGAACGAGTTTCTAGGAATAAAGGGGTGTGCAGTGGGACTGCAGGTTTTTTTGTTCTCTTTTGTTTTTATTAATGGGTGTTAAAATGAATTTACTCATCCCACTCCCATGTTCTTTTTTTTACTTAGTACTGTTTAGTGGCCTTTAGCCTTCTAAAAATAGTTATAGATATTGTGATCATTAGTTTCCATTGTTCATTCTGTAATAAATTAATTTGAACCCCTTAACATACAAATGGAAAGGGGTTAAATTAAAATGGGTTATGGTTGGGTTTTATTGTGGTTGTTTTTGGGGTTGTGGATATAGGGGTAGTAGCAAATGTTGTTATGTGTGGGGTGGTTTTTTGTATTAATCTTGTAGGATGGGATGAGTATTTTCATACCTATTTGTATAAATTGTAGTTTCTTGTAATTTATATATACACCCCACCCATATTGAGAACCATGTGATGAACACCCTCATTTCATGGGGGAGGGTGTCTTTCCCAACATCCTAGTGGGAGGACAGATTGATGGTTATCAACATTCTTCCTTGCTCCCTCTTCTAGGTTCTTACCGCACAAGTATATCTGGGAACGTTGTAATGGATTAAGGTTGAGCACAGTATAAGATCCTTTAGAAAGGTTATTTTTGTGTATGAGGGGCCTATTTTTTTGTGGTCAAGTATTGTTTTCCTAAGTGTCTTTGGGATGAGGTCCATGTGTCACCGGGTGAGAGGTGTGGTTGATGTGACCCATGTGTCTGTGTGCATGATGTGTGGTGTGGTTGTGACCAAGGTGTATGTAGGTGGTATATGCGTGTTGATTGAGGACCTGGTGTGTTCGGGAATGCTGTGGGTGTGGGACTACATTTTTAAAGATAGGTGGTGTCAAGATGTTATACATTATGAATGAGAAGCTAACCAGTGGGAATGTATTGCGGGGTACCCAAATGTTGATGTGATAAAACTATTACAATATATGAAATGTGTTCATTTGTGAGTGTGCCTTAGTGAGGCTAGGTTGGTTAGTAATCCTTGGTATGTGTTTTGATGTTCTACTATTCTCTCACAATGGAATTAGTATGTTTCCCCACTTATGAATAGGTTTATTTAGTTTTCCTATTGGGTATACATGTATACTCACCCAATGTTTGTAAAACTATTTTCATGTTTCCAAGAAGACATTGTGGACCGTGATAAACATTACTCACTCTGGCATTGGTATAGTTTTTTTGGTTCTAGTTATTCTTTTTATTTTGATAATTTCATTAGTTCTTTGGTAGTGACTTGTCACAGTTTACATTTAAATTATACATGGGTTGGGTTTTGGTTTCTTTTATATATATGTTTGGTGTTTTATTGGTATTTTTACCAACTTATCTCTTGATTATGTTTTCATTAAAAAAATTAATTCCTTACATTTTTTTGTGATATTATATACCATTGGTGTTAGTCACCACTCTAGGGCATATTGGGGGTAGTACATGTTAGTCAATATCTCTCCTTCACTGTGAAGAAGGAAGGGTGTGGCACTTTGCTTCCCCTTCCCCCATTTGAATAAGGTGTTTCATTACAATAAAAAGGAAGTTACTCAATTAAATAATGAATTATAGTTTATTTTTTGTTGGAAAATGAATGAAATAATGATGAATAATTAACATTTATTAAGAATTTTCAATATAATTAACTCAAAAATTATTGCATAGGTGTGTTGAATGTCAAAAAATGTCGAAGATATTACTAAATAATTAATTACACTCATATAATAATAATAATAATAATTAGTGATATAATTAATCATACATAAGGGAATTAATTTAGTATTTTGTCTATATTAAAAATGATTTCATCCCCAATAGAGAAAAGTAAAAGAATAAAGAATGTCTTGCCACCCTAGGAGATTGATGTTTTAAACATAAAAGGAGAAATATGTAGGAGATATCACATAATTATATATGAAATGGAAGGTGTTATAGGTTGAAAGTAGACTCTAGGCATTTATTCTCTATATGATTATAATAGGATAAACTTCCTTTCTCCCATATTTATTTTTTCCTATCTTCATTATAGTGAATTTATGGTGATGTGTATAGGGGAGATGGGTGAGTGTGATGATTACATTAGATCTGGTTAAAATATTAATCTGTAAGAGACATATTTTTTTTGACTAAGATAATAAATTATTTTTTGTTTTAGAAGACAAAATATCCATAGAATGTTATATTTTCTAGTAAATGGGAAATATGTAGTGTTACCCATGAGGAAGAGGGGGTTGAGTAAAATATTTAAGATATAATTTTTTAATGTTAGTAAATTTATAAAAGTTATGAATTTATCATTATTGGGACAATTTTATTATCTTAATGCATCCTTGTTTTAAATGAATATATATGTAAGGGGAATAATTTGGATAATTAAAATAAAAATGAAACAAAATATATATGTGGGTACATTTATCATATCAAATATTTGAAATGATAATTAGTAACTAAGGTTTTCCACACCAAGAATTTATCATGTATTATTTTATTTGATTAATTGATAACCCTTAATTAGTATTAATTTTTTTATTTATTACTAGTTATTGGGAGCATAAATATGGCAGGTGTGATAAGAAAAATATTATCCTTTATTTGAATAGGCTATTTAGAAATTCTTATGTGTGGGATAGAGGCGACTAAGGGAATATGATGAGGACTATAGTTTTTATATTAATTTTTTTAATTCCATAAAAGTTTATATGCATATATTAACCAATGAGAGAATGAAGAACATACTAAATGATTAAATAGATTATTTTCCATGATAAAAAATGTTATGGAAAAGTGGATATTGAATAAACCATTAGTGTGTGATAAAATTTAGAGTTTTTTAATTATATATTATAATAAGACATAATGAGATAGATGAATAGATATTAGATACATCCAAAAATCATATTTCATATGATCTATTCATTTATGAATGAATCGAAATTATTGATAATATAAGGAATTATTTATTCTAATTGGACTCCTATCAAATCAATTCAGAGAGTATTGAAAAAACTAATTATTTTCTTTTTATGATGAAGAAGATGAATATATAGATATGAAAATTTGAGGTGACATTGGAAAATAATTATAATAAGTTATCCCTTTATTAATTTCCTAGAAGTTCCATATATTTATTACATCAGCATTATATTGATTTAGTTAGAAATTATAATTTATTCTATGACAAGTATAGGTTCCACATTGATTGCTAATTGATTGAAGGATTATTAATTGATTGAATTAGAGAAATATTCAATTGAGAAAGAGTTAATGAAATTTAATATATACATTTATATACACAATGTTAGTCCTTAAATGATTTATTTTATTTGTGAGTGTTTAAAAGTATATTGTAATAGTGTGAGGTGTTCCTGAAGTGATGAAATTTTGAAGTGGTCAAATATGTTTATATAATGATTGAGTCAACATAATATATCATGAATTAATACGTAAAATAGTTCCACAATTCAGTGTATATGTAATATCATGGAGTTATAAGGACATGAACTTCATTTAAATTTAAGATCTAGTAGAACAAAATTTGGCAATGTACTGAGATATGTTAGAATAACCTCGAGACTATAATGTGATACACAAGAGTAACATATATCATATAATATACCAATCATTTTATTTTAAATAATAACTATAATGTGTCATGAAATATATATTATTACATTTGATGATATGTAATATAAAAATATGGTTACAAATAATATATAATATATTTTAGAACATCACACATGAGTAAATATGATTTCTTATGTAATGTGTTTGATTAAATTAGATAATTATGTATATAAATTCCTTCGATAAAACAACATGATAATATGTTATGATCAATGATTCAAGATGATTAATTTTGTAAAGAATTATTGAAGAATATTTTATCATGAGTATAAAAAATTATTTCATAGTTATTTATGTGTGAGAGTAATTAGATGTGGAAAAATAATCTATTGATTTTATAGATGTTTTATTAAGTATGATTCTTATTAGATGTAATAATTTTTTTGAAATTTAATTGATATGACTATCCATATTTAATAAGGAATAGGATATTTAATTTTATATATTAAAAATGATGTTATAGACTCAATTTATTTAGATTGTAGATGGTGGGTTTCATGGATTTATATGTGTTCCATTTCAAATATTTATGATTTTTCAGACATATGTTTCAAGAAGATTAAAATATTCAAAATATTCCAAAATAATACACAAGGTCAATTTTTACATTTAATATTATGATAATTTATGGAGAGGGAAACTAATTAGATATTAATGTGTGTACTATCAATTAAATATTATTATAGACAATGATAAAAGAATAAAAAAAGAGATATTGGGTTGGAAAAATTGGTATTTTTAATTACCTTTACTAAAGAGAGATGTTACTATTAATGAGTAGTATAAAACATACCACTAGTGACGAAGAAGATAATACTTGATTTTATGTTTCTATATATGCATGGATCATTATGTTGTTGAAAATATTTGATGTTTGTGTCTCTTTTATTAATTTACTGTGTAGTCAATGATCATTAATGAGGAATGAGATACATTAAATTATGGTAAAAAAACAAAAGCATACTAAAATTTTTATGTTATCTAATTTGAAAAATATTTTTAATTATATTCATCCAAAAAAATTATCTATTTGAAGTGAACTAACCATTGAGAAATTATTTTCAACCTCAAGGATGATACCATCCATATTTTATTCAATTTCGATTATAGTGGTTATCTATGTCTTTCAATTAATCCAAATAGATCAATGATGAAGTTACCCACATGGGGGGGATGAAAGCATGTAAATACCAAATATTTATATTCTCATTCATTTAAAACATTTTTTTCCTATGATTGGTATTATGTAATATATATTTTCACCCTAATAGGTGTACAAGATCAATATTTTTAACAGGGTTAGGTTGATTATAATGAATTTGAAATAATTGTTTGACACCTATTAACCACCACTTAGCGTGGTTTCACAATCCCCTTAGTATATCAAATTTAATTTTATGGAACACTATTTGGTTTATATTTCACACCCAATTTATTAATCCTTGATTTTAATTTACTTTTAAAGTATTATATTAACTAATATATTTTATATTTTTTAGATATTGTTCATAGTAAGTATGAAAGCATATTTTGGGGAATTGGTATGTCATTTCATGAAGTTTTAAGGACTTTTATTTTCACAGTGAATATTTTCTGAATTATAAATTTAATTAAATAAACTAAAAAATTAATTTTATTTGTATACAATTATTTACTGAAACTCTAGATTTATATCGAAAATAGTAGGTGGAATTTATGATCGATGCGTTATATGATAGGAGTTGTAAAAGGGAAAAATCTCTAAAAATAGGTAGGTGATCTATATTTTTATTTCACTATATATAAATGTAGGTGTTTAATAAATTTTAATAGTTGGTTTTTCAATGTGACTAACACCAGTGGGAGTTTTTTATATTATGAGTAAATAAGTATGATATATTAGGAACATCACAATGTTCACATATTCTCTCAAACATTTAATCATTTCATAAAAAAATATAGGATATAAACTTGAGATTAAATAGGAAGGGGAACCTTGAAGGGAAAATACCATGATAAACAGATCAAGTGAAATATTTATGTATGATTTTTTGGAGTATTTAATTGAAAAATCACAATGGTCTATAGATAATTCATGTATGGGTTTTTGTTAGCTGACATATAAAAATAGTGTTACAAATTAAGGATATCTTATAGGTTAAAATAAAATTATTTGAAAGATTCATGTCACTCATGTATAAGGGTAACTACCAAGGAAAATCCATTGAGTAACCAAGTATTAATCATTTCACCTTGTGGTATAATGGTTTTGATGAGTTAGTTACAAACCATATGGGGTTAGTCAACTTATAATGAGTGATTTTTGAGATAGTCATTGATTTTGTTGGTAAAATACTAGTTTTATTATTTAATATTTATTGATGATACAATGAGGGTATAATACCATGTGGTTAGATGATGTTGGGTCTATTTGTAGATATAGGATCATTAAATCATGTTCTATATCCAACAATATAATATCCCCATTGGGTGATTACTTAGAGTGATGAATTAATCCTAGAATGGTGGGTCCCCCTTGAGTTTATTAGTTTTTCTGATGAATTTTGTGTGATAGTTGAAAATATATAAGGGATAGAATATATATATATTAGGATATGGTAAAAATTAAGTGTGGTGGATTTTTATTGATTGATAGTGAATAAGAAATTTTTACCTAGGATAGTTTTTTCTTGTAATTTTATATTTATGATGCGATTACTTGTTTAAAATTCATAGAGATAAATTTGTATATTTTAAATATTAAGAGGATCTTTTTAAATTCCATTTAAATATTCTAAAATCTATAATGTTTAACATGTCGTTGTACTAATGGATTGTTAACCATTGATATTTTCAATATTATCAAATTGAGATATAAAATGGTTTGGATGGGTGGATAACTTTATATACTATTGATTTTGAGTATATAAGAGTAGAGTCCACACCACATAGTATCTGAAGGCTATAATTGAGAATAAATTTATATATTATTTCCCAACAAAATAGTTTTATTGAGGCTTTACATGATCATACTTTACTATGATAATGGGTGGTTTTAAGTTTTTCTCATTTGAGAAAATCTATCATATTAGAGGGATAACAATTTCATTGAATCATAAATCTACTTAATATACATTGGACATGTCCCCCAAAATTTTTATTTAGATTTTACATATATTAAAATTATAATATTATGGGAGATTCTATCATATATTTTTTCATTAACATAATAATGTTTGATCCGATCATCTTGGTGTCTTTTCGTGTAATCAATGGTAATACTTGTGTTGTACGTATTAAAATTTACTAATTCTATTTCATATGGTATGTTTATGAACATATTTATTTTTTTATATTAATGAGAAATTTAGTAGTGGCCTATAGTTTTTAATGATAAGACGTATCATGTTAACCTTGGTGGAGATGTGAACTTTATTTTAGTTAGGCTGGTCATAGAAGGATACCCAAAATAATGTAGTGATATAATGTTTCTTGGTGGGGTTGACAATGTTGGTTTGATATATTATCACTATAGTTATACGGTATGATCATGGGAATGTGGTTATATCTACCTTATTGTTTTATTTCCTATTTTTCATACATTCTCATTTTAATTATCAATATTGTTCATTTCCATATTCATGATGTGTTTGTACCACTATAACAATGTAAATTTATTATAACATGGGTGTATGTTGTTTATGTAGTCAAACATATACATTGATTCCATATTGTGTGATTTATTAATTGAATAAATCACTTTTATATTATTTATCTGAAATTATAAATAGTTATATTGGGGGTATTCTCCTATTATGATATAATATCAAATCCAAATCGTTATTTGATGGTCTGTTGAATATAGGAGAGATGCACCTGAGGTATGCAGTGCCCCGTATTAGTCTAATAGATAGTTACAAAGTTTAGATAAATTGTAAATGGTATTATAGAATATTTATTATTTCATATATTCTCTAATATATGCTATATAAAGTCCGAGATAGTAGAAACATTGAATTTATTTTGTATTCATACTTGAACCCCATAAATATAGCCATAAATAATTATTATGTAAGAGATGGTATTTTTTCAATTATTTTATTTTTATTAATGTTCAGATGATATTGATAAATTATGATCTTTTAGTCTATTCTTTACACTTTTAATGTTGTGAAAAGAGGTATGTGTATATAATACATACCTGGGACTCATTATAACATGATATGTGTATTATTGTGTTGATTTAAAAAAATTATTTTTTTAGAAAATAAGCTTCAATTATTAAAAATATAAACAATGAATTATTAGACATTATAATATTTAACTTATATTTGGTGCGTTACTTTTATGAACCTAACCATGAAATCTTATCTTATATACCATTCATGATGAAGATATCATTTTTATGCACATGGATAGAGAGATGACCCTAGTGTGGGAGGTATTGTAAT
The DNA here is from genome assembly GCA_963277665.1 of Viscum album. Classification (NCBI taxonomy): domain Eukaryota; kingdom Viridiplantae; phylum Streptophyta; class Magnoliopsida; order Santalales; family Viscaceae; genus Viscum; species Viscum album. The sequence goes on along the minus strand of OY728137.1, from coordinate 218,422,259 downwards.
ACAGATACCAGATATAGATGAAACCCTAGATAGGTGAATCTGAATATGGATTCCATTATGATTTTTTATATAATCCAATCAAATTATCTCTGATTTATGTATTCTATTGTGTATACGATGTGTATTCTATATATAGGAGCATAATATTAGTGAGATTAAATTTAATTTCATGTGATTCAAGTGGTTTTTTAGATTAGAAATGTATATTTCATTTATATTCATGAGTGGATTTTTGTTTTTATGGGATTTCCTTAGATATAGTTTTAGTCTATGAGTATGGATTCATTTAGATATAGAATCACTGGTATATTAAATGTATTTTGAGATTCTCACATTGGTGATGTGTGGTTGAGTGAATTTCCAAGGTATGTGGATTTTCTAGGGAACACATTAGATTGAAATCATAGTCAGTTTTTATAGATTTTTTTATTTAAATTAATGGATTCATTGTTAATTGATAATGAAATAAGTCGTTGAATTTAGGGGTAGGAGGTTCATTGTACGAATAGTTTTTAAGATAAAATATATTAAATTGTAGAAAATATTTGATATAAAAAATATGGTGGTTATAAAACACTAGGAGAGTGGTTCTGGTTTAATCTTTTTCCATGGGGACAATATATAAATTTTTGACACCACCTGCATGGGGGTAGGTGGGATAAATTCACTTTATATCAAAAATATGATGAGGGAATTAATGATCAATTGGAATTGATTGACCATAGATAGTTGTTAAAAAAATTAGAGGATCATATAATACATAAGAGATCTTTAGATGAATAATTAGAGTTACATGTCTTATATATGGAATGTAATGATTAATATACATAATTCATAATGATCACATGACACACCTTCAATGTAAGGAGGTTAAACTAAAATAGATTGTGCTGATAGTTTCATGCGATTAGTTTTTCTTATAAGACCATGGTAGGTGAAAGTGATTTGTAATAGATTCTAGAAATCCTTAACATCCATGATTCCTTAAGGTTATGTCTAGGGATTCAGGAAATACACAGTGAACGATTTTATTAGTAATGTGATAATGTATAATAATAATTTTTTAATTGTGAAAAAAACATCATTTTTATTTGAAATATATTGAGTTGTTAAATTTTATAATACTATATCATGTGTGGTAGAGAGTTTGAGATATTATTATGATAGTAAAAGGTTGAATGTTGTGACATACACATGTCATGTTGGATTTTATTTAATTATTTAATATTATTGGGAGGTAATTTAGTTATAAAATTAGTTTTATATGAATCTTATTTAAATTATATAATATTTAATCTCCATAGTATTTATATACATGGTTTAGGAAAAACTTTACAGTACCCTTCTAAAGTTGGTTTTTTAGTTTATCTTAATTTCTCATGGATCGATAAAATAAAAATCATATAGTTTGGGGAAAACCATGTGATAACTTGGAGTAACCATAAGAGTTTCCATTCTATTGGTACTATATCGACTATGAAATTAACATGGTGTGGTAAAATATATGAAAATCGTAAGATGGTAGATTCCATCCAGCCTTTTCTCTTCTTTTATTGACCCCTATATACCAATTCATTGAATTTCCATCTCCAACAATCCCTAAATTGGTTTCCTCCTTACCACCCCTCTATTATTGTCCCATTTCTTCATTTATTATCCAGATTATATATATACTTAGGATTATTTTGGCCACTTATAGGATTCAATGTATGTTATAATACTAAGAATTTTTTTCTAGGTATTTCAAATGATCTATTCATTCTTGGTTGACCATTCAATACCTTAGTTTATTATTTTAGAAATGGGTTTTCTAGAATTCAACTTGGCCCAAGGATAGTGTTATTGTGAATCTTCTTTCAATTCCATCCCATATTTTACATGTTCCTTTAAAAATCTCAGTTAACAATTTGACGATATATGTGATAGATATAATGGGTATTATATGTTTTTAAATGGATATTATTTCAAAGAATATGGATTGTACATAGGAATATCAAGTGATAATTAATATTACATATATTTTTAAATATCATTGTAATTCCAAGTAATTTTAAGACTCCATGAAGGATTTTTTGATGATTAAAAAAATTAATGAATTTTTAAAAATGGTTTGTTTGTTAATTGAATTAAATGTGGTTTTGGGAGAAGTATATTAATTCCAAACTGGTTCTTATAATTTTACAATAAATTTAAATGGATAATATTTTTTTAATTGTAATATTCAAATATACATTTGAAAGGATATTTTAAATTGTTTTCAAATTCTTATAGAATTGCTCGGTATTCTATTCCTTATTTTTAGGGAAAAACTGAAAAAATTAATTTTTTCTGGAGATTTTGATACACACAACTATGTCTAATGTGATTATTATCCTCAGTTTTATGTGACCCCATTGGGATTGAATACATTTTTTTATGTGGTCAATGCATTGATTAATTAAAGGGGATATTTTTTGAAAGGGTTCACGAGAATAGGTGAGTTTTATTATTTACTTATTTATTCTTATTTTATTTAATTTTTGTTTTCTCATATATTTATTTTTTTCTTCTATGGAGTGTTAATATAATTGTATAGAATTAAAAAAATTGATTCACTGTTATAGAGTGTGAATCCTTTAGAAGGACCCAGTCAAAACAAATATATTGATGGGATGATTCAATGTTAGTTGAACATATTATAAGGGACCAAGGATACTTATGATCACCTCATAATGATATAACTTATTCATTTTTATAGGACATCATATACATAATATATTTATTAGTTCCAACTTCAGTTCACGTCTCTAGTTTTGAAATTGGATACTCAGTTCTTGTAATTATCCCCGTGATTCCTATATCCTATTTAAACAAAACATAATGGATTTATTTTTTTATATATATTTCCTCCTTATATAATTCATTTTTATTATCATTATTACTATATTTGGACACATTAGGATGATTTTTTTCTCTAGGTAACAATTTATTATTTTAAATTTTGGTTTATGGAAAAGGGTTAAATTTCAATTTTCTTATGAAATGGTTTTGTAAGTGTGGGTTAGGTTTTAAAATGAAACAAAGTTGTGTTTTTTTAAATAAAGAATTAGATAATGTTTTTTTGAAGAGGGATAATAAATGATTTGTTTTATTTTTGATTCAAATATTCTCTTATATTGGTTTTAATGAGTTATCACAAGAAAGTATATGTTTTATTGAATGGATTAGAACTTTGTTTTTATACCTTATATTTCTCATTTATTTTTTGCAATGCCCTTCAAACTAGTTTGCAAAAATATATTTCATCCACCATTATTTCCCTATTTTAAATGAGTGGGGATGTTTTTTCAACGGATTTATGAATTGGAATTTTCTTTTTGAATTATTTTTTGGGAATATATTATTTCATATATTTATTTAAAAAATAATTGATTAAATGGACTATAGAAAGAAAATGACATAAATAATTTTTGGGAATCCTACTGAGCATGTTTTTGTCACACATTTTATAAACCATTTTTGTGTATAGAGTTCTTATGGTTTCTCTTATATTCTAAGGATATGATTCATTCATTATTAGATTTGGGTTCGATCTTGACCATGCTGGTCAATTGGGACAAGTTGAGTGGATGAGGGTCATGATAAGATGCTTCTAGAGTTTTATTTTTTGGAATTTCTTTTATTTATTTAGAATACTACCTGTGCATTATCCTTTTTGTGACATCCGTTCATTTTTTCTACATTAATTCATTGCAGCATTATGACCATTTAATATTACCCAATATGTGGATCTGGAATAATTTTTATTATTTCCCCTATGAGTTACCCCAACTTACTTCATCCATTACATTGTATTTCATCATTTCAATGGAATAGACATATTTAATATGGATGGTTCGTGTTGGGGTTTTAGGGGGGGTTATATTTTTTTAATTGTTTTTAGATTATGAATTTATTCCCAAGGTTCATTTTTGGCACCTAATAACTTGTTTCCATCTTATGGAAAATAAAAAATCCATTATGGGATTGTGCTAAGATTGGTCAAGTGATGTGTTAGGTATGATTAAGTTTTTTTAAAAAAATGTTACCATATCCATGGTTCTCAGTGGTTCCTAGGTACTTGAATATCCCTGTAATTATTTGGGATGTTTAAAGGTATAATATATGATTAAAAATGTTATTGGAACTCAAAATAATTGTGTGAGAGAGAATTATGAAATATTTCGCATCCTAATACTTGAGTAACAACTGGTAGTATCGGTTTTATTTTAAAATTTTAGGTTGTTTTTAATTATACTAATTGTATTTTCATAGGATATTTTGATACATTGATACTAGTTGAGTGTACTGATGTCTTCATGGATTTCATGAAGTATTTGGAGTGAAAATCAGAAAAGAAATAGTGATTCATGGTTTTCTTAAATGTTTTTAAAAAACATCCAAAAAACATCTTGATTGATCTAAAAGCATGATAGTGTGATTTTGAGTGGTATCCACAAGGATAGGCAAACCATAAAACCAAACCATTGATGGTTATGTTTTAAGCCCATATTATCTATTTTGAATACCTTTCAATCCAGATTGACCACAATTATTCTTCAAATTATTCTATGAATAATGAGATGGTTTTATTATTGTTTTATGTTGTCATATGATGTTTAATATTCAATATGTAATTTTTTTGTTTTTTTAGAAAATAGTGGCAATGTGTTTCAAAAATATTTTCTTGAATATGAATATAAAAGTTTTGTAGTTAATTTATTTTCTAACAAAATTATGGAATGATAAAATAATATTGGTCATTATGAAAATGTTATTTTTCTTACACTTTTCATGGATTTTGTATTTTAATATATTGGGGGATTTTTCATATGTGATGGTTTGAAAAATCATGTATTATTCTCTATTAAAAAGGTGAGATCAATTTAATTGATTAATTTTACAATTTATATATTTCACTATAGAAAATAAGGGAATTATTTTCAATTAAATGTATATTTTAGTTTTAATTATGTTGAAAATCTTAAAAATGAAATGGGAGTGTTTTTAAACCATATTTAAAATATGATACATTTTAATAAAACGATAATTGTTGGTTTTTAAAATAATATAATATTTTCTTAACTGAGATCAATTTTTTTACTATGAATTACTTCCATTGAAGAGTAATTTAAAATACCAGGAAAAGGAAGAGTATCTTAATAATATGATACTATATTATTGTATTTTTGATGTTATTCTATTGTGTATTATATATATAAATTATCACCCATGGATTGAGTAGATACCATTTTGGAATGGTTAGGAAGTCTGAGTGGGATAATATCGTTTTTAGGATTCTTTATTGTAACTTATAAATGGTATTGATAAAATATAGGAGTGTTTTTCTAATTGTGAGACCTTGGGGAAATACTATTTTCATCTCTGTGTTTCTCCTTTAGTGGATTTATTTTAAAAATTAGTATATAGAGTGTTAAATATTGAATCTTTTTTGGAGTATGGTTTTTTAATTCACTGATATATCCTTTTAATGGATCAAGAATCTATGGGGTTTGTGGAATAGTAAAATATTCTTTAGAATCCTCGAATGTTTTAAATTAATGGGTTGTTTTGAATAAATTTACACTTTTTTTGGATTTCAGTATATTGATCATAGAGTTGATTATGGTATCCATGTTTCTTTTTTAACTGGTGCATTTTATTTTATTTTTGGACCCTATTATATATTGTAATTATTGTATAGGTTATTTTTATTTTATTCTTGTGGATACTCCTATTATAGGTGTTGAAATTCATTACGATTGAGCTTATAGATTAATGATAATTTTTTATTATGTATTTAGGTGATTAATTACTTGGTTTCATGCTCCATGGTTTTTAAATGGATGAATCTTGATTGTGTGGTTGGGGTGATAAATAAGGATGTGGAAAATGTGAAGATTATACATTATCCTATGTCAGTTTAGATCTTTCAAGGTTTCTCATTTGATAGTGACCCATTAATGTGGTCCAATATCAACCATTTCATTCAATTATGTTACATCAAGAAAAAAATAACATCATTCCTTATCAAAGAATTTTTTTAGTTGAGGTACTCATTCCCATTTTATTATATATTACATGATAGTTTTTATAGTTGTTTTACCATCTAGATTTTAGATAATATTTTTGTGATTATTTCTATATACTTTCTATTGGGATCATCATGAGGACGTGAACTAGGTTATTGGTAATTAAATGGGGTTGGTGGATTCTAGTGGTTCTTTTGGAAATGATTTAAGAAATCACTATTGTCAATTAGATGATTTATTTTGTGGTTTCATGGAAAGTATTTCTCTGTTTTATCCATAATTTTTGAGGAAATATAAATAATGGTGATACCTATTGTATATATCAATTTTTTGAGATCAATGATCAAGATTGGTGGGGTGGTGGTTGTGATTTTAGATTATTATCAGTAGTTTATGGAATTTTTTCAACAATTTTGAATAATAAATCATTATAGGTTTTCCTTGTTATAGGGCCGCTCTGAGTTTTTCCCCAACGAACTAACTTCTTGATTAGGCAATGGATTTTTTAGAGTAAATTTGCATGTTCTCATATCAGTGAGTTACTATGTTAAAAATGTGTCATAATTGGGAGAATTGCGACACCAATATGTCATTGTAGATTTGATTTTATCTTATTTGGATGTACATTAATTTTTTTTGAGTTTCCTTTGAAATTTTGGACATTTTGGACGTTTTCACATGTGAAACTATTTTTATTCATAGTTTAAGAGAAACCATGTGGGTAAACTTATATTGGTATCTTTTTAGTTATATTTTTTTGGGCATGATTAAATCATATTGTGCTAGTACATGTCTTGGGGAGAACTATGTGAGTCATAAGAGTAACTGTACATTGTTCCTTTCCATACAAATGTTTTGGTGAATGGTTCATATAAGGTTTTCTAATCCATGGGACAATATTCTGATGTTTTTGGTAGTGGGAATGTTTTTTTCCACTTAGTTTCCATGATTTATATAGAAATGGTTGAAAAAACAATGAATTATTCTTATATTCCATTCAATTATGTAAAAAACCATTTTTTTCAATATGGACCTTATAGATATTTTGTCCATATTTCTCAAATCATGTTTGAATAAATTAAGTGCACCCAAGAGAGATTCCCTCCCTCATACTATATTCAATTTTTTGGTCATATAAGATGATTCTTCAAGGTTTCTTCTTCTGTAATCTCTATTGTGGTCTCTATATTCCTTAACTTATATTACCATCCCATTTCTTCATGTCCTGACATTCTCCTATGAAACGTAATTTCATGTTTTCATATTTATAGGGGTCTAGGTATGTTATAATTTTTAATATATTTTTCAATATAAAAATTTATATCTTACTTATTGTATGATCATTCATAACCATAGGTGGTTTCTTCTATAATGGTTTAGGAAGAATTTTGGCTAGACCAAGGTAGATGGTTTTTGGAATTTCATTTCCACGGAATGTTATATTTTTCATGATCCTATTAAATGATTGCTTATAAATATTAATATATAATTTATTTACAATTTATTTATATGTGTATTAATGAAAATTTTATTCTTTGGAATAAAGGGTTAAAATGGGAATTTTATGTTAATATAGAAATTTCATGTTTTTTATATAGGTTTTTTGATGCCAAAAAAATTCATAAGATTCCAATGATAGTTTTTTTGTTAAAAATATGTTTAAATCATTATCAACACCATTTGGTTTAAATATTAATATAGTAGATGAGATTCACTATTTAATTGGTTTTTCATAATGATATTGTGTATTTAATTGGATCTAATTTAATTTAAATAGATGGTTCTAAAGAAAATTTGAAATTATATTTCAAATGGTTTACAATCTTAGTTTCAATTGATCATTAAAATAACCCTTAGGTTTTAATTTAATTTAAATAAATTTATGTATAATGAACAATACGAGTTTACTTCTATATAGATTAATATTCAATACAACACATAACAATCTATAAGAAAATTATATTGGTATAGTATTATTGGAAACATGGACACATAAACGGTCAGTTAGTAAAAGTTTCCAATTAATTTTTTCCTCACTAGAACCATTCTTAGACATATAATTCCTAAAAACATCCATCACACCCTGGGTAATGTAAAAAATAATAAATGGGATGCTTAGATATTTCGTAAGTGTTAACAAGGGAGATATCAAGGATCACATCAATATAGCTTGTTAATTAGTATATGATAACATGAGGTTAACATTTCATATTCATACCCTGCATATCATTTTTCATAATCATTAATTGTGGAATAATTTATTGAATTTCTTAAGAGATGAATCATAATGGAATCAATTAACACCAAACATGAGATCTTGACATTGGTAGGAATAATGAAATTGAGGCATACATATAAAAATAGAAAATCATTTCCTTAATATTCATTGATCACTTCAAGGACTATTATTCACGAACCAACTAAAATACCTTGGTCTTTTGATTAATAATTCAACATAGAAATTTCAAAAAGGAAATTCCCAATCCCCATGGATTGGTTGCTATCAACTAATTTCATACATGATAAAAGTTAAAACGGTTTTTCCATAAAAATATATTATGATAAAGAGACAAGTTATTATGATAAAATAATTCTCTAAAGGAAAAAATGGATGAAAAAGGAACATATAACAAAAACCTAATATATAGTCTATAAAGTACCATAAGAACTAGATAGGCTACCCATGTCCCAACATACGTAGTAGTAAAAGTCAAATAATCATGAACAACCACCATCCCCATGTGGCTCTTTCGCCTTTCTCAAACATGGAAGAAGGAAATCAAAAAATTCTAGAATCCAAAGGTATGGTTTGAGATAAAATACTAGTAGGTTATCACTAGTTTATTCACAATAAGATATAATATCAAATTAAAACAAATAAATGATTTAAAATTTTAATAAAAACATTCATGGAAGTATAATTTTATATTTAACGAAAATATGAATCTTTTTTAAATTGGTGGATTCATGTCAAACAGTGAAATAATAAATATTTTATATAATATAGTTTATATAAAAATACTAATCATGAGTATATAATTACACATTCATTAGAATATACGTATATAAATGTAAAAAATTGGGAATATGGTCATGTTCCTTATGGTGCGATAGTTCCAAGTTATGAGATCTTCACACACTCATTTCAGTGGGCATGGTAATATGCATATAGAAGTCCATACAACACCCAATAAAAATGAATCATTAACATACCACTGAGGATAATATCCACTAATCTAGGTTTCGTTATAGTTGAAATGCATCAATACATATGTAAGGAATTTACATCCTAGTGTATTTTTCCAAAATAAACCACTAAAAACCTGTTTTCACAGGTTCTAAATCAATCATTTAATAATGGGAAAATTATTTTAAAAATTATTAAAATAAAATCTTTGAATTTTTAATTCCAATATTTCTATTTATATATAAATACAAAAACATGTGGGTTTAATAAATTCATTATGTTTACAACATAAAACCAATACTAGGTTCTTATTAAAAAAATTAAGCCAATTTTCTAATAATAAATTCACAAATCAACATTAAAAAATTCTATCACTTTCAAAATGAATCAAGAATTGTTATTCTATTATAAATGGTCGGTTTTCCTAAAACTCAACCCAAAATCAATTTCAAATTCCAATTCTCATTTAGTTGTATTTTTTTTGTTTCAATTGAAACTAATTTACATCAGTAATTATATTCAAGGTTTTATTAAATGGCAAATTTAAACAAAACCAACTACCTTTAACATGATGATCATGAAACACAACACCTACAATGAGAAAATCCAACAATGAATGATGAAAATGGAGATCAATGAATCAATCCTATATTCAAGAGGAAAAACAAAGGAGTTTATATCCATCCAAAAGGATTATATAACAAAACCTATTTAAGAAATAATATAAGAGAGGGAGAGAAAATTGGAGAATATTTATTACCATAAAGGAGAAAAATAATGTTATCTCAGATTTAATCCACCTATATATATGTGTATAGGAGAAAAAATGGGTCCATGAGAGCTCTAAAGACCATGTAATTCATCAAATATTGATTTGTGTTTGACTGGGTGTTAATATGGCTATTTTGAAAATTTTAAATTAGTTTTTATAAATTTAAAAGTATGCATGCACAGTTAGCTGAGTATGACCACTTGGTTTGTCAAACCATGTTACCCTATAATGGGGTGAATATATTCTACTATGTTTACACACTATTTTTATTACTAAGAAAGCCCCTACTATTTTCGTTTTCATAGTTTACCATAGGTTGGTTTAGTATTTTGGAATATAGTGTTCCAACCATATATATCCTAGAAAATTCCCAAATATTCAGCATTCCTCCCAAACCAAGTTATGGTGAACCCCAACCAAAGCATGATAAAAAAGAGGGTCAATGATTACTTGAAAGTTTTAATATGATTTTTAAATATCATGGTTGATTCAATTAAATACCTAACCCATCATATCATTCAATTCTCACTCCCAAGACAAAGAAGGTGAATTGGGTTAGCTCTTAAAACCATCATAGATGTCAAGGATCACTACCAGACTGTTATATTGAATAGAGTCCCTTACTAGACTAGTATCACAATTAATTAATGTTTTTTTAACTCATGATATATCTAAAACAGAAAGAGAACTATTATATAAATAGAATCATAGATAAATATGAAATATGTTCAAAAATAATCATGATTCTTGAACTCATGAAATGAAATGAGTTTTATAAATATTTAATCATTTCATAAAGTCATAATCCAGGGAGAATGGATTAGTTTCACAATAATTTCATCATAAACCATCTATATAATGTATAAAAATGGTACTATTTCAATATTTACATATTAAAACTTATTTAACATCAAATAATGATAGGATAGATAGAAATATTCATTAAATGGTCACTAAGATATTTCATAATGAAAATACTCTTTTCATTTTGAAATAATTTCATTATGATCTAATAATTTCAATAATATTATTGAAAATATTTTATTTGAAAATATTAATGGAAATTATTAAATTAATATTCAATAAATTTAGTGGAAATGATGATGGGTAATTCTATTCATGTGATATAAACTAAACAAAAATAATTCCTTTATTTTTTTTGTAAATTATCAAAAAGCACCATGCTTGGAAAAAATATATTATTCAATTTAAAAAAATTTTAAAAATTAAAAAAGGGTTAAAATAAAATAGAAATATAATCAATAATAATTATATAAATACATAAAACTGATTTAAGAAAATGTGTAAAATAAATAGAATTGTTTTTCGATCTAAAAGAGAAATGAATATGTGTTTCATTAAAAAAATATATTTACTTGGTCATGAGTACTTAAACTTATAAAAAATGATTGAAAAAATTTACTTTACATAAATATGCATTGTATTAATAAATTCATGAGTTTACTAAGAGGTATATCATAATATTTCATAGTATGTTAAATAATTATAAACAACATTGATAAAGAGTTAGATTAAAACTTAAAACACCTAACGTGATGGTAGAATTTTAATCATAATACCCCACTAAATAAATAATCATATATGGATATGAAATTCCCCATAAAATTTATAAGAATCATCATAATTATTTTTTTTATTTTATAATTTATATAATTTAAATTAATAGTGGATATGTAATATTTCTGACATAAATAAAACTGAGATGAAAATACCATATCTCATGTTTGACTTCCATCATATGTGTTTGAAAATATAATATAATAAAAATATAATTTACTATAAATATATTAAATAACCATAATATATATGAATATATTATTAATAAAATTATTTTCTTATTACGTTTTACTACACAATTATTATCAATTTCTTATTAAAATCATTGGTTTTGGTATTTTCTTCTTCAATTTTCATGTATGCTTTCATTTAGTAGTTATGATCCGTTTCTTTAAATCATTATTTCAAAATTTCGTGGATTTTAATAATCATAAAAATATAAAATAAATCCATTATATTCACATTTATAATCATTCTTATTCTTTTGAAATAGAAAAATGTGTCCAACTATTTATAGAGATGGGAAGTTGTACATATTCATTAACATTGTTTTCACATAACAAAAAAATGGAATAAAAGAAAGAAATATAAAAAATTAAACATTACATAATTATTACTATATAATTCATATAGTATATATTAATTATATATATTCTTATTTCCGAGCATGTAAAGTTGAAATTGAAAACAAATCACATTTCTTCATGGAAGCGGTAGTCCATACATACCCCCAAGTGATATTATAATTTTATAATGGATATCATAGAAAGAATTTAGATGTGATATTATTATTTGACATGTATAATAATTTCATGATTATCATATTTAAATATTAAACACATTACAAAAACCATCTATGAAGGATGGTGGTGGAAAATTAATTATATCTCTGCAGAGATGGTAGGTTGTATGTATGAACTAGAGACACTTTCACACCCCATTTAATGGAAAGTGAATAAAAAATGGTTGTTTCATTATAATTAAATATATTTTTTATATTTATAAGAATGATTTTTTAATTTTATTAATAATATAATAGATTTATAGGAGGAAAATGAATAATTAAATGAAATTGATTGGTTAAGGAAATTATATCTTCTTTGAAATAATTGTATTTGATATCCTATTATTGTACAATATAGAGAATTCATGATTACAAGTGTTGTGTATTGGATTTGTTTCTATCTCTGGTGAGTTAGTGTGTTGGATGCAGTGTCTCCATCAATATAATTTGGTGAAGCACATTGAATTCTCGATTCACCATATTGAAAACTTCATAAGATGGTAATGTTCTCGATAGCGGGAATATGGCAGAGTATATGAAGCAATGTTCAATACCATAATGTTCCTCATGATAATATTAAGAGATAGGTTGAATATATCCAATAAATAGGATCACCTAGTCATGGATGCATCATGGAAAGATCCTATTTAGAAGTTATAATGTGATTATTGACCACTTATACTGAAAATTCTTGAAGACAATTTTATGGATGCTCCATAAGTGGTACATATAATAATTTTATGAATTAGAATATTTTAATAGTGGTTGCCAAATTTTTTGTGTCCAAAATTTTTGTGGAAGGGAAATTTTTTATGAATGATTTCCATGGATGAATCATGAAAATATGGATAAGGAATGGAATTCAATAATGTATTATCTCATGAAGGTTTAGATATTACTGAATGAATGTTTCATGAAAGACAACATAGTTGTAAATTAAATGGAAGCAACTTACATGATTAAAATATATTTCATTTTATTTAGAAGTTTTACTTCTCACTTTTATATTCATTTTTATTATATAAATTACAAAAAAATTCTTAATACTCACTTCACTATCTTTTTATGTCCAATGTATTAATGAATGTTTTTGTAGAAGGAATCAATTTTTACCATACATAGAATAAGTTCTAAACTACTGTGAATTATAGAAATATGTTTATTAATTATGATACTACTAATGGGAATAGATCTGGAAAATTATATTCATTCATTTTTATTAGAAAAGTGAAATAATTTTTCTTATCTCTATATGAACAAAATTATTCATGTTTGGATTTATACCAATACTGGTAAAATCATATTGACCTAGATTATGATAATTGTAATGATATCTATAAGGAAGACCATTGGAATCACCTATATCTTATAATATGAATACAATAGGCTTGTTTCTAAATTATGTAAAACCTTTTATAATGAAATGGTTTAAAATAGAAATCCATCAGGAAATTATTTTGGAATGAGTTGTCAACCCAAATATCACAGTTATTATAACAAACGTAGAGAATATATGAATGTTGGTTGAGGAAGATGATCATTAAAAGGAATCCAATTAATACATAGATGATCGATGAGTGGATTATAACAATTTTATTTATTAATTTCTCAGTTTATGAGAGTTATAGAGATTATATATGTGTGAACAAATTTTTCATTACCTTTGTAATTATTTTTAGAGTATTATAGATATAAGGAAACCTTTTTAGCATTTTCTCTTTATGATGTTTTTCATTTTAATTTTTTGTCAAATTTTGGTGATTACGATTCATGACCTATATATTTATCAAGAATGATAATAAGGTCTTATAATTAAGGGATTATAAGGATACAAAGACAGAGTTGATCCATTGGATCGAGAGAACCTATGCTATGTATAAATAAAAGTAGTTCATCATATTGAGTGATGTCCTTTATAATGAAACATATACCTTATTGTGAGTATAAATAATGGTATACCTTTATCCAAGGTTTGTGTACACCTTAAATTTAAAATATATTATTCATTTTAAATAATTGTAATTAATTCTTAAATTATTTATTATATTATCACTTGTTTCTTAGAGGTTATATATCTTAATGTGATAATATAAATTAGTTTTTCCATAATTTTTTAAAAATGAAAAATACAAATTGAACTACTCATCAAATTTGATATGAATCTAAAAAATTATGATATATTATAATATGGATCTTTTCAACTCTAATTTCATTAAATAATATTTAATTATTAATTTATATTCTCTGATATTATTGGAATCACACTAATTATGATACATTGAAAATATTACCCTGGGAAAAGTGTTAGTCTAATCTTTTTATTATAAGGGGGGTTTGTAATTTCTTAGTTTAATTATTTTAAAATAATATTCTTTAAACTACATTTCCCACACCTTTTTTAACTGATCCATAAATAAAATCATCATTCAATCCTAATATAAATATATATTATGTTTATATCAAAAAATTATTATTAGAGATGGATTTAACTTCTTATAATACTTGATGAACTTTGGTTTCTTTACTATTCCAAATTTGTTTAATTTTGTTATATACATTTCATTTATAAAAAATTTCTAAACTAATGTCGTTTTGGAAAAGAAATTAATTATTTTAAGGTGGTAGGATTTAATTCCATATACATAGATAATCTAATTCCCAACATACCAACAATTTTTTTGGGTACGGACTAGGATTATTAGGGAGAAATAATGACGACTTCTGTAATAAAAAAAACATTTGATAATTTCAATATAGTTACTAGAAATTATAAGATTCATGATAAGGAAGTTACTACATTCACTAATCATGACAATAAAGGGAATCAAAATAAATACATATTTAGAAAAACATTACTATTCTCTATGACTATAAGCATATATTTTATGATTGCTTCCTGTGAAGTAGAAAATAGTATTCATAAAGCTTTACAAGATACCCATTTTGGTACTTCCAATGTTTTTCAAACACGAAGAGAAATGATAAAAGTCTATTATCAATATATTGAGTTTTTACAAAGAGAATCTATTGTAAAAATGTACAAAATGTTTACAACTATTATAAATAGTTTTTAGTCGATTGGTGAAAAGGGATTAGATAATGAAATACTTGTTGAAAAAAGAATAGATATCATTCCATATTAATGGGATTAAAATAGAAAAATTATTGATAAAAAAATTAAACATGCTTACCCTAGTTGACCTTATGGGAACCATGATATAATATTAGAGTAGACTAAATAGACATATAATGAAAAAAGAAGAAGAATGGTGGCGTTTCATTTTCTACAACATCTACCATACATAATAATGTATAACATTATATGATTTTTTTTCATATAAGGATAAATAAATTAGTTGTCCAATATAATTATAGAAATTCTGAACAATCCAAAAATGAATAAGCTACCCTTGGTTGGAGGATGAATAATATAGTTCATTATAGTGATATTTAGTATCGGTATAAGAAAACTAACTTGTGGTGGAATGATAAGAGAATTTATTAAGTAACTAGATATGAATTTATGAATGTGAGACATATAAGCCTATATTTTAATATAATAAAAATAAAGGGTAGAAAATAATGAATTTTATATAGTAGTCAATAATGTTTTTTAAGTAAAAGTGAATGAATTACCTTAAATCAAATGACTCTTAGAGTGAATGTAGATGAGATTCATCACATAACCCTTCTAAAAATAATATTACCAAATAAATGATCATTTTACCTCTTATTGGAGTACCTTATGATAATCATTTACTATTGGATAAGGTAATCCCTGATGAAAACCAGGAAAACTTATCATTATTTTAAAACAATCCTGAATATTTTAATGAGAAAAATCTTAATCGTTGGATGTAGAATATTCATCAAATAGATAAGAAAAAATTTTACCCTCTTATTAAGATGATTCATGTTTTCAAGTACTTCTAGAAAATAAAAACTATAAATTTTGTCAAAAACATGATCACTATAGATAAAAATTAGTTAAGGATTATTCATGAATTATTGTTTTACCGAAAAAAATATCAGATCTATTAAAATATATTGACAAGACTATTTCAGATAAGTATAATCATTCTACTGATTATGAAAATTATATTTCTAAGAGAAATGTTTTAGAATAAAAACATAGTTCTAAAACTAATATTAACTAGGATAAGGAATTGGTAGTAAAAATAAAATATGAAATTTCATTTTGAAGAATATTTTTTCAAACATCAGTATTGGAAAATTAAATGTTGAGAAACTATAAAAATAATTTCAAACTCATAGTAGTAGTTCTGGAATGGGTTTCACATTTAAAAAACTAGTTTTTTTTAAGTCATTTTTTACCAAAATGTTCTCCTTTTTTAATAAATATTAAAGAGGTTGAAATTTGGAAAAGAGTTGTTCATATAATATATTTCCATCATTAGGATTAAACACAACCCATTTTTCTAAAAAAATATAGATTCCTAAATTTTTGTCTTCAGACATTACCGAAACCAATAAGGTTTGGATACCAAAAAACTAATTGTTTTACATTCATGAAAATATAGAACGTTCCAAAAATTATAATATGAGGTATATAGATAGTTGCTTTTAATGAAATATGAATGGTAACATTAGACTTCTTCGAACGAATAACAAATATAGATTGTGGAAAAAGTCACTTTGAGAGATAATGATCAATGAGTGAATATTGGTATATGTTATATAGTTATTTTGGGTAATTTTTTAATTTTTGATGATGAGATTATTTATGGTATTAAGAACAATCATATTATCACAATTAAATTAATTGAAAAAGGTTAAATTGTGAATTTTATAAATGATAACTTTGTTGCAAACAATTCCATGTAGAAATATATTCTTTCTACAAATTTTTATGAACACTTTTATATACTTAACATATAAGACCTTATGAGCCATGGAATACCATTGAATAGTGAAATAGATGATCAATATTGGTTATAGAATAGATGTTTTGGAAACAATAAACTTATAAAATGATGTTAATTAACTAATAATGGACAAACTAAGGATATACCAGATCATATGTTTGATTATTCAAAATTTTCACACTTTTCAACATGTTTAGAAATATAAGTGTAGTTTTAAATCTATTTTTGATGTCTCAACTTCTTAAGCTATACAGTTTGTCCGCATGGATTTATTTTTTCCTATAAAAAATGGGTGTATTGCAAGAAAATATTAAATATTTTTTCAACTTGATTATTACAAAACCTACACATGGTTATATTTTATAGCAAAGAAATATGATTCATTTTTTTTATTTCAAATAATTTTTAGACAATGTAAAAAATTATAATAACCTTCACTTGAAAATAATTCATAGTGATAATAGTTGAAAACTTGTAAATTATTATTTTGAAACATTTTTTGTATAAAAGGTATAACACATAACATTTCAGCTTCTAGAACTCCATATAAAAATGGTGTTTTTGAAAGAAGAAATCTAATTCTTCAAGTAATTAGGAGAACCATGTTGAGTGAATAATCAATTTTTAGTTTTTTTTTGATGAAGCGGTTAAAAATATTTACAATAATATAAATTGAGTTTTGTTCATTCCTTTTCCTAATAAAACCGTTTATGAGTTATAGAATTCTAGAAAACAAACAATTTCATACTTAATTTTTTTTGTATGAAATGTATTCTTCCAGAATATGAAATATAACCTTCATAGATTTACACCCAAATTGGATGAATGAATAATTTTAGGTTATTCTGCTATTTCTATGGTATAATATGTTTTGAAAAAAAATCATGTATTATTAAAGAAATAATGCATGTTAAATTTGATGAAACTACCCCATTCATTTTCCAAAAACATCATCAAGCAACCACTTATTTTATTTTTAAAAATGATTTTCAAACAATTTTAGAAAATTCCCCATATAAAAAATTACTCATGAATTGGTTTATGAAGTTATTCCTCAATAAAAATTTTCACCTTTTATTGAACAACCAACTTTACTAAACCTAAGAAACTAGTTGTTTCTTATAAATAATCCTCGTTATTGTATCAAGAGAGATCTTGATCAACATGTTGGGACTCTTAGTTCCATATGAAATAAAATTTAACATATAGATTTACTTTTCCAATTTGAACCAAATAATCCGGAATAGGTATTAAGTGTTGATGATTAGATTAAGGCTTTATAAGATGAACTCAATGAGCATGATAGAAAAAACATTTGGAATTTAGATGAACAACCTACATAAACATCGATAAATAAATTAATATTGGTTTTTTGAAAATAAATGTGAAGAAAATGGATGAATTATTGAAAATAAATGAAGACTTATTAAAAAGTGATATGACCAACAAGAAGAAATATACTGTCATGAAACATATTCCCTGTTAGCTAGAGTTGAATCAATTCATATACAACTAGAGTTTATAGACTTCATTAATTTCATTCCTTTTCAAATGGATGTAAAATGTTCTTTTCTTAAAAGTTATGTTCAAGAAGATTTTTTTTTAAAAACTACTAGTTTTGAATATAAAAAAATCTTAAATATTTTTATAAAAATTACAAAGCATTATTCAGACTTAAACAACCCCCTTGAGCTTTATATGATATATTAATGGGATTTTTTATACAAAAAAATTATGTTAAGGTAACTACTAATTTATTCATTTTTTACTAAAGTTAGTACAACATAATTTTTTATAAATTTTTGTTGACGATAATATATTCAGATCATATGAAAATCATTAATAGATTATTTTACAGATATTATGATATTTGGTTTTGATATGAGTATGATGGGTGAGTAAATATATATTTTATATTTTTAAATTTCTCAAAAAATGGAATGAACTTTTATATCCTAGCTTAAGTAAATTAAATATATTCTTAAAAAGTTTTGATATGATAAAACTAAATATAGTATTACTTTGATTGGTACCTCTAAAAATTTTCATCTTGGTGAGGCTTTGAAACTAGATTATCAAAATATATTTAGAGGTATGATAGGAAGATTACATTACATGACAACAAGTTTTCAACATTTAAGGTTTTCGGCATTTTTATTTGAAAGATAACAATAAAATAAAAAATATTACCTCATGAAATATATTAAAATAATCCTTCATTTTTTAGTGGAATGATGGACTTGGTACATATCTATAATTATAATAAAATTGAACGGAAAAGTTTTTCAAATTCTTATTTTGTTGGTTATAGAATGGATTGAAAAATTACCTTAGTAACATGTTATTTCATCTGATATTGTTTAGTTTCTCGGTCATGTATGAAAAAAAACTCAGTATCACTTTCCACGGATGAAGAAAAATATGTGGAAACTTGAAGTTTTTGTTTTCATGTGATGTTGATGCAACACACTATCATTGACTATGCCATGAATTTTTACTAGAACCAAAATACTATGTGATAATACTAGTTCTATATATTGATGTAATAAGTATGTACATAACTCATGTGATAAAAATAGATATTAGGAATCATTTTCATAGAGATCACACACATAAATAGATATTGTTTTAAAATTCATCGGTACACAAGATCAACATGATGATATTTTTAAAAGATCTTTACCTTATAATATATTTTAATAAATTAAACAAAATATTATAATGATCAATATAAAGTGATCTTTCATATCTACCTTTTGTTCACCCATATCATTAAATTATGTTATTCATCTTCACAGGGGTAGTATATATGTTTATTGTTTTACCAAAACATATAGTTTCTCAAAATTTGAAACTTTATAAATTAATATTTTCAAATTTTTTCTCTAGACACATATTTTATGTATATAAAATATTTTCATATTTATTATCCAAAAAGTATTATCATACTCTGAAAATACAAAAATGTTCCCTAATTGAACTTTTATTAAACTAGTTTTAGTTCCATATAATTTTAAAAATATGTTTTTTCTGATATATTGTATTCAGTTTTACATTAAAAAAATTCGTATTTTGTCCCCTAAACCTATCGTAATCAATTTATCTTACAAAACTCAAGAAGAATAAGTTATTTATACCGATGACTAATTTTACAAAAAAATTTATTCTTTCTATCTTTTATTTATTTTAAAATTTCATAAAAAAATTCATTCATTGTTGTTATTACAATTCAATTAGTTCTTGTAAAAAATATTTTTTATTTAATTTTTTTAAAACTATTATATTTTTATTCACTTTCAAAAAAAATAGAATCTTTATTTAAAAAAACCATCAAGGATTCCAAAATAAATTTCATCTTGTGATTTCTTATTGATAGATCAAAAGGTTTATCACCACATCCATTAGATCTATTGTTAAAGATTAATCAACAATTATATCACCTATATAAAGAGACAATCCCCTAAATAACAAATTGATTGCTTAATGATATTTTCACGAACATCTACTACCCAAATTTTTTCCAGTATGAAAGTTATTCATCTAGTATAGTTCATCGTATTCTACTTCAATATGATGGATGATAATGAAAATTATGTAAAATGGTTTTTCTTCAAATAAATATTAGTTATAAGATATTTATTTGACAAATTTGATTATAATATTTACTTGGATAATGATTTTCAATCTGATGAATCAGTTTTTGTGAAAATAACCTATCATTATGTTTATAGATATTATTCTAAGCTTTTTCATGAAATATATGCCTCTGTGAAATTTTTTAAACAATAAGACAGGTTATTGTTCAATATTTATGGAAAATTAAATTAATTCTAAACCATATAATTCTCACAGATAGTTGGAGCACCTTACGGTGGTGATTCATGTTGTCCATAACATAATATTTCTAATAATCATGGAACCAATTATGGATGAAAATATGAGGGTTCATTGTTCACTCTTGATGATAAGTTCAAAAAAGTTTCTCATATCACCTCAGATAATCATCAAATTTATTAGTGGATGCTGGGTTTTTAATAAAAAGGACTGGTGATCCGGATACTCTTTATGTAACAGATATCTTTTTATTGGAATATTTGGATAAGATGAGAACGATTGACATTGTCATGTTTATCCTTCTAACAAAAAATAAAAAAACCATTATGTAAATAATCATAATGTTTCCATATTTCATAAGAAATATTAATATTGAATTTTTGATGTTTTTAAATGTTGGTAACAAGTATAATTTGATAAAGGAAAAATTTTCTTCCAATACTGATGTTATGATAAAAATAATGAGTTGACATTTGATAAGATATCCAACATTTATATTAGAATACCTAGTGATATTGTATTGGTGGAAAATCATGAATGATCTTAGAGAAGAATAAGAAAAATAAAAATAAAGCATGAATCCTCTCCCATAGTGAAATGAAGAAAGAATATAAGGACAGGTATTTGCCTATGATATTTTTTAGGAATGGATGAGACTAACATCTAATAAGAAAAATGGCCTAAAAAATTCATAATTTATCATAGTGATTCTAAGTCTATAAGGATACATGCATCTAAAAATATTAAGAATGAAATTAAAAATAACAAACAAATTAAAAGAATTTGAGAAGATGCTATTTTATAATTTGTTGAAAGGAGTAAAAATTTCCTTTGAGAAGGCTGGAAAAGAAAACCTAGATGAAGGGTTATTTATTCAATAAACTATTGTTGTGCCTTATATTTTTACATATATTAAAGAAAAGGGAGGTTTAAAAAATATTTAATAATATTTCTCTCCTAAAGAAAACATTTATTTTGAAAATATTCTTATAATATTGTAATAGAAGCTTTGATGATGTTATAATGGCAGAAAATAGCTGCACCCGCCGTATAAGTTAAAAAAAACATTCTTACCTTAAATTTGTCGAAAAGGTAAAAAAGTACCTTGTTTGGAAATTGACAGAAAGATTCCTTTCAAAACATATATGGTTATAAATAAATTTATACCATTTTCAAGTAAATAGTAAAAATGTTTTGAAATAAATTTTTAATAAACATATATGTGGATGATAAAGAGGTCCCAGTAGATACTTACATAAAACAACCTCGGATAGTAAAGAGATTGTAAAATTAACCCTTACCTTGTACTTTTACTTGGTTTAGGGTAGGTTAAACTCCAATATAATGGTGAAATAATTGTTATTAAATTATACAAGAATAATATAAATTAATATGATATCATATATGATCTTTTAACATTGCTTTGTTAATAATATCTTAGTATTATCGTCGTTTCGGGTGTTAACTGATTCATTTTCCTTTATATTCTTTGTGATGTGAGTCATATTTTTTATGGATGGGATGTATATTATTCATATCCAGAATTATATGAAGCCTTTAAACATTATTTTTAATCATAAAATTAAAATTAGTCTTGAATGGATACGATGGAGAATGAATCTCATCACGTTCGTAGAGACGGTAATCTGTACATACGCACGAGCAAAAATATCATTCTTTTGATATTAAAATAATATATAATTGGATAGTATATCATATATACAGAATCATTATAATGTTATATATATTATTTACCTCAATTAAACATAATTATTATACCCATCCAAATAATAATTTATTGAATAACAATTACACCATGACGTGGAGACTGTAAGCCGTACGTACGCACGTATGGTGACATGTAATTAAAAGGATGGATAGAATAATGAATTTGGTTTTAACATATTTATAATAACATCATTGTACATAGAAGATACTGGAGTTATTATTTTATAATGAAAACAACAAAGAAAAAGGAAGTGTAAGAAGATATGAACTTGAAAGAAGTGGTGAGATATTTATCTCTTCTTCGGGTTCTTCCTTTTGATTTGATCAAAAGGGATCCTTAGGATGTCTTTATGACTAAAGGAAGGACTATAGGATGAATGGAGGAATGTTTATAGGGTATTTGGTCAGAGGTTGGCAGATCCAAATGGCATTGAAGGTGTGAATTAGAAAGAAGGGGGAGTTCTCTTTTATAAGAGGGGTGAGGGGCACCTTAGGAAAAGCTAGAAATATTATTTTATAATAAAATACTTTTCGGGTTATAATGGCTCCAAAATGGATTATTTAAAGGATAAGGTGGGGATGGGTATAAAAACACTCAAAAAATAGGTTTTAGAAAGTTTTGGGTCACTATTTTAACCTTATATTTTATATTTAACTCTTAGTTAAATAGTTTTACATTTACCATGTCTCTTTGTATTTTTATATTATATGGTTAATAAACTAACTATATACTTACAAGAGAACCCCAAGTGGTTAATTAATGATAAAAATATCATTATATAAGTCTTTTTTATAAAAATTTTATTTTTAGGAATAGAATATCAATTAATAATATAATATTTGTTTTAAAAACTCTTTTATGTCGATTTTGACACTATTTGGTATTTTGTTTTTTCTAAATTTATAACATAATTATTACTTAGAAAAAAATCCATTAAACCAACACTAATATGTCATATTAACCTAGAAAATTAGTGGAATTCATAAAAATTTTCAAATTACATTTATTTGGATATTTATAATATCAATTATTTTAATATTTCAATAATTAGGTAATTACTACATCATCATTGTGTCATAAATAAATTAAATTATTTAATGTCTAAAAAATATAAATAAAATACCATTATTTATAAAATATTGTTTAATTTATAATTTATTTTTTAGTTGAATTTATCTTATGTATAACCCTATATTAAAAATGTTTTAGTTATTAAACATTGAATTTAACTCTTTTAACTCTTCATTAAATAAAATAATAATAAGTGTCCTAATCTAAACCAAGTGGGCCAAAGAGGTTCATATTTTATTCCAAAGGTTATTTATGGTCTAATTATACTTATCCAATATAATTATGACATGTTTTAGAATAATAATAAAATCATTTTTACCCTTCATTACCCTATTTACTTTTAACCGTGGTAAATAAAAGTAAAAAGTTACTATTCACTAAAAATTATTTTCATCTAATTGATCCAAATTTTACTTACTGATATAAACCATGTCTCTCTGATTTTATAAATTCCACTCACATAAGCGATAAAATTACGTTTTATTTGAATTTTCAAATTCTCCTAGGAGGTGGGTAAAAGACGGTGAAAAGTTGAATAAAATTTTTATATATCTAAAATTATTATAAACCAACTCCAATGAATTACATTGAACTTATAAATGTATTATGTATCTATTTTTAATTAAAATAAATTTAAATAAAATAAATAATTATTTAAATAAAAATTCAGTTTTAAACTATAACTCAGTGTTTTCACTATTCATCAAAAATTGAAAGTTTTTAGAAAAATACCAAAAATTCACCCTAAGATAATTTCGATATTCTAAATCCAAAAATGAAGTCCATTTTTAATGATAAAATTTATAAAGTTTCAAAAAGTGGGTATTGCTATTCATAACGGCTATTTTGATTGGTTGTGCTGTGTTAGAACTTGAAGTTGCGTACAACACAAGCTATTGTATTATTCAAAGAGAAGCGTACTGTGGAAGCTTGGGGTGTTACATTCTCCCCTCCTTGAAATAATTTAGTCCTCAAAATTTCTAGAGTATTACTGCGTAAAAAGACTCAGGTGGTTCTTCATCATAAGTTCCTCAGGTTCCCACGTCGCCTCTTCCATCTTATAGTATCTCCATAGAACTTTTACCAGAAGAGTCATCCAATTTCTCAGCACTTGTTCTCTTGTATCAAGAATTTTGATAGGCTCTTCGCAATACGACAGATCAGGTTCCAGTTCTAATTCCTCATAGGTGAGTACATGCATTGGGTCATGCATGTATTTTCTCAACAGTGACACATGGAACACGTCGTGAACTTTGGAGAGACTTGGAGGCATTTCCAAATGGTAATCTAAAACCCCAATTTTTTCTAGGATTTCAAATGGTCCGATGTACCTGGGACTCAATTTACCCTTCTTACCGAAATATATAACACCCTTCCATAGAGATACCATCAATAAAACATGATCTCCTACCTGAAATTCCAAATCCATCCTTCGGTTATCAGCATGGCTCTTCTTCTTACTTTGAGCTGCTTTGATGTGGTTTTGGATCACATTCACCTTTTCCATCATTTCCTCCACAAGTTCTAGGCCTATGAGTTTTCTGTCGCCAGCATCATCCCAACAGGTTGGTGTGCGACATCTCTTTCCGTATAACGCTTCATATGGTGCCATCTGAATACTTGAATGGAAGCTATTGTTATAGGATAATTCTATCAGAGGTAAATATTGATCCCACATACCTTGAAAGTCTAGTGAGCATGATCTCAACATGTATTCTACGGTTTGAATAGTCTGTTCTGATTGTCCATCAGTTTGGGGGTGGTAGGCAGTGCTCAAATGAATCTCAATATCCAGGTATTTCTAAAGACTTTACCAAAATCATGACGTAAAATGGGGGTCACGATCAGAAACAATCGATAGTGTTACTCCATGAAGTCTTAATACTTCATTAATATATAGTCTTGCTAGATGTTCAAGTGGTAAATCTTCTCTTATAGAATGAAAATGTGATGACTTGGTAAGATGATCAATAATGATCCATATTGCATAGTTCTTTCTAGGAGTCGTTGGTAGTCCCATTACAATGTCCATCATGATATTATCCCATTTCCACTTAGGTATGGGAAGAGGTTTCAAGACTCCTACAGGCTATTGCCTTCCAGATTTCACTTGTTGACAAACCATACATCTTGACACAAAATCAGAAATCTCCCTCTTCATGTTGCCCCACCAAATATGTTCTATCAAATCTCTATACATTTTGGTGCTCCTAGGGTGTATAGAGAAATTGGAGCTATGGGAATCATCTAACAATTCCCTTTTCCGATCAGGTATATCGGGAACACAAAGTCTCTTCCCAAATTTCAAAATTCTATCTTCATACACAAATTCACTCAATCTCTCATCATTCACAGCTTTAATCTTATTTTGAAACTCTTCATCACCAGTCTGAGAATTCTTTATCCATTCTAGTAAAGATGGTTTGGAAACCATTTGAAAAATTATTGATGTTTCACCTTTCATGGTGATTCCCATATCCATCTTTACTAGATCCATATATATAGGATCCTTTTCAACTCCCATCTTGTTCGAAACTCCACGATCCATTCTACTCAAAGAATCTTCCACATTAATTTCCTTCCCCAGGTGGTATTGTATTGTGCAATCATAATCCTTGAGTAGTTCAAGCCATCGTCTTTTCCTCATGTTGAGTTCTTTCTATGAGAAAATATACTTCTAACTCTTGTGATCAGTATATATCTCCCATTTTTCACCATAAAGATAATGTATCCATATCTTCAAAGAAAATATTAGAACTTATAAATCAAGATCTTTAGTAGGATTGTTTTTCTCATGAATTTTCATCTTTCTTGATGCATAGGCAATAATTCTATCATTCTGAATAATGACACAACCAAGTCCTTTCTTCGATGCATCACTATAAATAACAAACCCATCATTCCCTGATGGTAGAGTCAATATATGAGAATTGAATAATCTTATCTTTATTTCTTCAAAACATTCTTCACACTCTTTTTTCCTCAAAAATTTAACCCATTTACGTGTGATCTTGGTTAATGGGTTAGCCAATCAGGCAAAATTCTGGAAAAAATGCCGATAATAACATACTATACCAATAAACTGTGTACCTCAGTTATACTCATAGGTGATGGACATTCTTGGATTTCTCTTCTCTTAGAAGGATCAATAGAGATTCCATCCTTGGAGACAATATGACCAAGAAAATAAATCTCCTAAAGCCAGAATTCACAATTGCTAAACTTCCCATATAATTCATGTCTTCTTTGAGTCTTCAGGATAATGCACAAGTGATTTTCATGATCTTCATATCTTTTTGAGTATACCAAGATATCATCAATAAATAACCCAACCAAGTAATCGAGATATTCCTTGAAAACTCTATTCATTGGATCCATGAAGACAGAGGGTGCATTAGTCAATCCAAAAGGTATTACTATAAACTCGTAATGCCCGTACCTGGTTCGAAATGTTGTCTTCAGAATGTCTTCCTTCTTCACACACAACTGATGATATCCAGATCGAATGTCAATATTTGGTAAGTGTTGAGCTCCATGAAATTGGTCGAATAAATCACCAATGCTTTGTAGGGGATACCTATTCTTTATTGTTATATCATTGATCTCCCTGTAGTCAATGCACAACCTCATAGATCCATCTTTCTTCTTAACAAAAAGAATAGGGGCTCCCCATAGAGAAACACTAGGGAGAATAAATCCCTTATTACTTAAATCCTCTAGTTGTTTCTTTAGTTCCACTAATTCCACAATGGCCATTCTACAAGGGGTCTTCGATATGTTCCTTGATCCATGTAACACCCCAATATTTCATAGTATGTTATTTTTTTCAAAATGATTTAATAACTTGCATTACACACAACACTGAGTTCTAGCACACCACGACTTACCAAAAAAGTCATTCAAAAGCGGTTATGAATAGTATTAACTGAATTTTGAACTTTATATAATCCTTAAAATTTTAGAATCTATATTATGAGTTTCTTAGACATAATTTAAGAACAAATACATTTTTTCAGATAAAAGAAGTATTTTTCAAAAAATGAAATTTTACCACCTTTTAATGGCGAAGCCTTTTTAAATCCAATATTTAAAACTTTTATATATTAAATTTGACAAAATAAACTTCTTCTTTAGAATCGGGACATAAGAATTTAGTTTCGATAAAGTTTTGGTGTTTTTCTGATAACTTTAATATTTGGGTGAATAGTGAAAAATACTATATTTTAACTAAAAACATCTTTTTAAATCAAAATAATTTATATTGTTAAATTATATATTTTAATGGTTTGGAAGTATAAATAGATTATATTTTTACCATTTAAACCAATTATGGTCATTTTAAGTAATTTCACTTTGAAATTGGACATAAACAAGTGTCAAACTTTTGGTAGTTATTATTTCTTAAAAATACGCCTTTTGGTTTTGACAGCGGAAATTAATTTTAAATTAATAAATGAAACTTTTATGTTTTGAATTTGGTAAAATAGACATCATTATTGAATTTTTAATATCAAAATTATATTAGGGTGATTTTTTGGTATTTTTCTGAAAAGTTTTAATTTTTAATGAATAGTGAAAAACACTGAGTTATAGTTTAAAACCGAATTTTAATTTAAATAATTATTTACTTTATTTAAATTTATTTTGTGTCAAAATAGATAAATAATACCTATATAAGTTAAATTTAATTCATTGTATTCAGGTTATAATAATTTTAGATATATAAAAATTTTATTGAACTTTTTACCATCTTTTACCCACCTCCTAGGAGAATTTGCAAATTCACATAAAACATAATCTTACCACATATGTGAGTGGAATTTCGAAAATCTGAGAGAAACGATTAATATCAAGGATTAAAATGTGGTTCAATAAGATAAAAATAATTTTTGGTGAATAGTAACTTTTTACTTTTATTTACCACGGTAAAAAGTAAATAGGTTAATTAAGGGTAAAAATGATATTATTATTATCCTAACACATGTCCTAATTCTATTGGATAAATATAATTCGACCAAAAAAAAACTTAGGAATAAAATATGAACCTCTTTGGTCCAATTCGATTAGATTATGACATTTATTATTATTTAATTCAAAGAAGAGTTAAAAGAGTTAAAATCAAAGTCTAATAAGTGAAAAAAAATTAATATAGGGTTATACATAAGATAAATTCGATTATAAATATTAATGAGAAATATAAATATCTTTCCAACATAATGGTATTTTACTTATAAATTTTAGACATTAAATAAATTAATTTATTTATGACACAATGATGATGCAGTAATTACCTTATTAGTAAAATATTAAAATAATTGATATTATAAATACCCAAATAAATATAATTTGAGACTTTTAATGAATTCCACAAATTTTATTGATTAATATGACATGTTAGTATTGATTAAATGAATTTTGTTCGAATTAATAATGTTATTAAGACTTTAACAAAAATCAATTATTAAATAGTGTCAAAATTAACATAAAGGAGTTTTTAAAACAAATATTATATTATTAATTGATATAACATTCCTAAAAATATAAGGATCGGCCAAAGGACTTATATGATGATAGGTATGTCATTAATGAACCACTTGGGGATTGCTTGGCAGTTTATAGTAAGTTTATTAAGAAAATAATATAAAAATAAAAAGAGACATGGTAAATGTCAAACTATTTAACTAAGAGTTTAATCTAAAAGATAAGGGTAAAATAGTGAACCAAACTTGTATAAAACCTATTGGTTGAGTTTTTTTTGACCCATACCCACCTTAGACTTTAAATAATCTAGTTCGGTGCCATTATAAACCGAATATGAATTTATTATAAAATAATACTTTAAGTTTTTGCTAAAGAGCCCCTCCTCCCCCTTATAAAAGGACATCACTTCTAACCAATTCCTAACACCTCTCAAGCTTTTTGGCTCATCCAACCTCTTCCCAATTAATCTCCCTACATCCATATCCTCCTCCTAGAAGACTTATCTTATGAATAAGGCACTTTAAGAGTTCTTTTTGGTTCAAACCAAAGGGAGTTATCCAAATTAAAGGTAACGATTTCTCTTAGCTTCTTTTCTTTTATTTTACTCCTCCAACCCCTAAACTCTTCTTATTCTTTTCTTTTGTAACAAAAACAGTATCCTAAATATACTAAGATATTGTTATGAGAATTATTTGAACTGCACTTACACACACCTCCATCTAATGGGTTAAGAACATAATGTTTCTGTGGATGGAAACCAAACGCCTCACAAAACGATGATTGTTTAATTATCTCCTACTGCCTCTCATGGTTGCCATTATGATGGAAATATAATTAAATATGATATTAATTATATTTATTTTATATATAAGGTTCTGTAATTCCATTTTATCGCATACTATTATTTGTTTCATGTTGTATATATATATGATAATTTCATTTGAGGAAGTGCGGACTACCACCCCCTCAAAGTGATATGACTCGTTCATACCATACATGGAACGTATAAAGGATGTTGTTAATGATCTTAAGTAACATATATAAGATATTATATTATACTAGAATAATAATATACCTATTTATCATTTGTTTTTTATTCCATTTAAAATGAAAAATGAAATAGAAGTAGCATTCGTACGTACGTACGGACTACCGTCTCCATGAACACGATGAGATTCATTCCCCATTGTATCCATTCAAGACTAATTTTCATTTTATGAATAAAAATAATGTTTAAGGACTTGATATCATTATGTATATAAATAAGATACAACCTATGGATAACAACCATGGCTCTTGTAACAAAACATATAAAAAAAATGAGTAAGTGAACACCCGAAACGACGATAATACAAAAATATTATTAACAAAGAAATATTAAAAGATCATATATGATATAATATTTATGTATATGATTGTTTTATAATTTAATAACAATTATTTAACTATTATACTGGATTTTAACCTACCCTCGACCAAGGAAAAGTATAAGGTAAGGGTTTATTTCACAATCTCTTCATTATCTAAGGTTGTTTATATGTAATTATCTACTGGGACCTCTTTATCATCCCCATCCATGTTACTTAAAAATGAATTTCAATTATTAATATTTTATAAACAATGGGTTAAAGTCATTTATACCCTTGTTGACTTTTTATAAGATGTTTATCAAGGAATCTTTCCATCGTTTTCCAAACAAGGTCCTTTTTAACCTTTTCGACAAAATTAAGGTAAGAATGTCTTTTTTTAACTTATACGGCTGGACGATTATTTTCTACCATTATAAACTTGTCGAATCTTCCCTTAAAATCTTATAAGAACATTTTCAAAGTAAATGTTTTATTTTATAATTATGTGACTCTTAAATGATTTCAAAATAGAAAGAGATATTTCTCTAAAAAGGGTTTTGATTTCATCTATAATGGATTTTAAGTTTATTTGAAGTTGATTTATTATGATACAAAACTTCCATATTGTATTGAAGGTTTTGTGATATGTATGACTATGGATGTGATATTTTTATACCATTCATGATTTATGGACAAAGTATTGAAATTTCGTATGATAGTTTTAATACGAATGTTTATGATATGTTTAAACCTTTTCATATGAGGAATTTATTGGACTTAGTAAGTGATGGGTGGAGCCCGCTATAGCTCCTCGATGCATCGGTAGGTCTCATGATAAAACTAGAAGTGGAATTGGCAGAGGCCCATTCCCAATTTGATTTATGGTTTTGGCCGAGGCCTTAATCATATTTAGACATCTTGGTCGAGGCCTTGAAAAAATGTTCCAGAATGTCTGGCATTATACATTCCCTCATTATGGAAATAATATTGATGGTTCATGTTGTCATTCGACTAGTATAATACCCATGATTATGTTTTATTATGGTATTATTTACTCAGCTCATATTGTTTCCATAAAAGTATTCATATTTATTATTAGTAAAGGCATGTGGTTTCAATTATTTACCATGGTTAATATTTATGTCATTTTCCGTTGTATTATTTACCCTTACTGAGCATTTGAACTCACCCCTTTCTTATGTTTTAGTTTTCCCAGGATTCTAATAAGTGTATTGTGATTGATATGTAGGGTTAATCCAAGGAAATAATTGTGTTCCTAAAGGATTATTTATGTTGTTTTTTATGTTATAAAGTGTAATGGAACATTCATGTATGTAATCTATTTTCCAAGACTGCTAAACCGATCGGTCCTTCGGGATTTGATTCCTTGTAATCATGCCAATGTTTTAAAATAATGCACTGACTCTAGGTAACTGGGGTCGGAGCGTTACAGTTGGTATCAGAGTAATTTTATAAATAACCTTGTAAGCTATATTTAGATAAAATCTTATTAGAGAACATAAACCTAAGATAGACTTTCAGGATTAGTATAGAAGAAATTCCTATAATTTTGGTAATGTAGAGAATTTGTGAGTTTTACAAGAAAAGACATCCCTATATGGATACAAGCAGGTAGAGGCAGCTCTGGCACAGATGTACCTAGGGGTAAAACCCAAAAACACTACTTTGAGCTAGGCTCAAAAGGGAAATGGTGCACGACAACGGGCCTTGCTGCACTCTTGGTTATGACACTTCTGGGGGATATGCTTTGGATAATTCTAATTTTCTTTTACAAATAATTATGAATGGTTTATGAGTATATAATTTTTCTATGAAAACATATTTATGATTATGGATTATATCCGTAAACTGTTCAATTTACGTTAGGTATTTTACAAGTTTGGAATTATTGTAATTCATAAATTGACCTAGTTTATGCTATTATATATAAATGACACCCAGTAGAAGGAATGTGAACTCCAGCAATATGTATGATCCAAAGAGTAAGAATGATCATATCTTTCACAGTATTAATCCAACATTTAGAAGGGAAATAGTCTCCCATGTATTCTCAACATATGAAGAAATAGTATCATGTGTTAATAAGATAAGTAAATAATTCTCTGAGTTATATGGAATTGAAGGAAAGCAAGAGAAGAAAAGGATGGAAAAAAGAAATATGGATAAAGTGAAGGGGGGAAAAGAAGAATTTTCCCATATGTGATAACTGTGGGAAGAAACACCCTGGAACTTTCCTGAAGGGAATGGGAGTTTGTTATAAGTGTGGAGAAAAAGGACACCATGTACGTGACTGTAAGGGTAATAAAATGGTTTCAAAGGAGTTGGGACACTATGAAAACTAATGTCCAAATCATCATAGTATGCCCCAAATGATGCTATTGGATAATAATCAAGTTATGATACTACCACAGATGAGGAGTAATGATTAGAGTTCTTATGTTGTTATTAAAGAATTATGTCATTTGAGTGTTGTATCAATGATGTAATGGTTATAATAATTATGGAGTATATAAGGAT
Source organism: Viscum album (assembly GCA_963277665.1). Lineage (NCBI taxonomy): Eukaryota > Viridiplantae > Streptophyta > Magnoliopsida > Santalales > Viscaceae > Viscum > Viscum album. The sequence goes on along the minus strand of OY728137.1, from coordinate 218,389,000 downwards.
TTTACTGCAGTACTATTTTATTAAGGACCTGAGATTGTGTGGAACCAAGAAAAGTGACTCAATAGAAGGTTAAATTTTTGGAAAATATATGGTTGAGAGAAAGATAAACCATAATATGGTTCTGATACCGAGGTAGTGATTTTGGAATGATACATGATTTATTTGGATAAATTATATTGGATATTCTTGACTACCATGAAAGTGATTAACGATATTCCATCATTGTTTGAGTTTACATTATTTTTTTATAGAAGGAGTATATCCAGTATTTTATAAGGAATAAGGGACATGAATTTAATTAATAAGGTTTTTTGGTAATTCAGGATGTTACTGTGTTTCAAAAGAATACATGATGAAGGAGTTCACATGTTATTACGCGAAAAAAAGGATCTTCATTGTGTTTAACTTATTTATAAATTTTGGACTGCGAGTTTGGACAGAAGTATTTTGGATAATTCTAGTTTTAGATTATTTTTGGATTACCATAAAAGGACAACCCGAAGGTCGGGCGGCAACCTGTCGTGTCCGGAAAGGCTGCGAGACTTGAACCCACAACCGAAGGGCGACAAGGGTGTATCACCTACCACTAGCCCACGTGATGTCCTGGATTGAATAATGTAGTCTTTTATAAAAAAAATTCTAGTAGATGAATTATAAATTCATTTTTTTAAAACCCTATACGAATAGGATAAATAGAATATTATTTTCAGGTTCTATTATATTTTAGAGTGTAAGATGAGTTTGTGGTATAAATTAGTTAAAGGGTTGGACTCTACTTGTCAAGTAGATATTTTTCTTCTTCTATTATTCTATGAAGAAATTACTTCCTATACTTTGGTGAAGGGATCTTAAAACAAAAAACGTGTTATCCTAATACCATATGTTTTGTTGAACCGATGGTATTTTAAATCATCATAACTTGATGAATTTAAGGCCCCCAATTTTACACTTGTTTGTGATTGATGACCTAAATCACTACCTATAAATATTTAGGTTTTCCCTCCAATTATATGTCTCTAATTTCCACCAATTTTCTCCTAATCGAGATCCAAATTTGGTGGTGAGCCTTTCATTTTCCTTTTCCTCTTATTAAGTCTAAATTTTATTAACCTAATTTCCGATGTGGATTTTTCCAAAGGTATTTTCTATTTTCAACCTTTTATTTTCAAAAAAAAATTTCAAATTGTGAGGATGCAATTTATTGAAGGAGGGAAGAATGTAACACCCCAAGATTTCATAGTACGTTATTTCTTCAAAGAAATTCAATAACATGCAGCACATGCAACACTGAGTTCTAGCGTACTATGACTTACCAAACAAGTCGTTGAAAAGAATTTATGAACGGTATTAACTGAATTTTGAACTTTATATAATCCTTATAATTTTAGAATCCATATTTTTAGTTTCTTAGACAGAATTTTAGAACAAATACATTTTTTCAGATAAAATAAGTATTTTTCAAAAAATGCAATTTTACTCCCTTTTAATGGAGAATCCTTTTTAAATACAATATTTGAAACTTTTATATAACCAATTTGACAAAATAATCTTCTTCTTTAGAATCTAGACAAAATAATTTAGTTTTGATAAAGTTTTGGTGTTTTTCTGATAACTTTCATATTTGGGTAAATAGAGAAAAATACTACATTTTAACTGAAAAAAACATTTTAAATCAAAATAATTTAATGGTTTGTAAGTATAAATAGATTACATTTTTACAATTCAATCTAATGATGGTCATTTTAAATAATTTCACTTTGAAATTGGACATAAACAAGTGTCAAACTTTTGGTAGTTATTATTTCTTAAAAATACGCCTTTTGGTTTTGACAGTGGGAATTAATTTTAAATTAATAAATGCAACTTCTATGTTTTTAATTTGGAAAAATAGACTTCATTATTTAATTTATAATATCAAAATTATCTTAGGGTGAATTTTTGGTATTTTCAGAAAACTTTTAATGTTTGATGAATACTGAAAACCATAGAGTTATAGTTTAAAACAGAATTTTTATTTAAATAATTATTTATTTTGTTTAAATTTATTTTGTGTCAAAATAGATACATAATACTTATATAATTTCAATGTAATTAATTGTATTCAGTTTATAATAGTTTTAGATATATAAAAATTTTATTAAACTTTTCACCGTGTTTTTCCCACCTCCAAGGAGAATTTGCAAATTCACATAAAACTTAATTTTACCTCTTATGTGAGTGGATTTTCAAAAATCCGAAAGACACGGTTAATATCAAGGAGGAAAATTTGGTTCAATAAGATAAAAATAATTTTTGGTGAATAGTAACTTTTTACTTTTATTTACCACGGTAAAAATTAAATAGGGTAATTAAGGGTAAAAATGATATTATTATTACCCTAAAACATGTCCTAATTATATTGGATAATTATAATTATACCAAATAAAACCTTAGTAATTAAATATAAACCTCTTTGGTCCACTTGGATTATATTAGGACAATTATTATTATTTAATTCAAAGAAGATTTAAAAGAGTTAAAATCAAAGTCTAATAACTAAAACATTTTTAATATAGGGTTATACATAAGATACATTCGATTATAAATATTCATTAGAAAGTTAAAAAGATTTCCTAAATAATGGTATTTTATTTATAATTTCTCGACATTAAATAATTTAATTTATTTATGAAACAATGATGATCCAATAATCACCTTATTAGTGAAATATTAAAATAATTGATATTATAAATACCCAAATAAATATAATTTGATAATTTTAATGAATTATACTTATTTTATTGGTTAATATGGCATTTTATTATTGATTAAATGAATTTGGTTCTAATTAATAAAGTTATTAAGACTTTAACAAAAATCAATTATTAAATAGTGTCAAAATTGACATAAAGGAGTTTTTAAAACAAATATTATATTATTAATTGATATAATATTCTTAAAAATATAAGGTTTGTCCAAAGGACTTATATGATTATAGGTATGTCATTAATGAACCACTTAGGGATATCTTGGCAGTTTATAGATAGTTTATTAACCAAATAATATAAAAATAAAAAGAGACATGGTAAATGTCAAACTATTTAACTAAGAGTTAAATATAGAAGATAAGGGTAAAATAGTGACCCAAACTTTTCTAAAACCTATTGGGTGAGTGGGTTTCGACCTATACTCACCTTAGACTTTAAATAATCTATTTTGGTAGAATTATAAACCGAATATGAATTTATTGTAAAATAATACTTTATGTTTTTTATAAAGAGCCCCTCCTCCCCCTTATAAAAGGATGCCAATTCTAACCAATTCCTCACACCTCTCAAGCCTTTTGGATCATCCCACCTCTTCCCAATTAAGCCCCCTACATTCCTATACTCATCCAAGAATCCTTACTTTAAGCATAAGGCACTTTAAGGGTCCTTTTTGGTTCAAACCAAAGGGAGTTATCCAAATTAAAGGTAACAATTTCTCTTAGCTTCTTTTCTTTAATTTTACTTCTCCAACCCCTAAACTACTCTTATTATTTTCTTTTGTAACAAAAACAGTATCATAATTATAATAGTATACTGTTATGAGAAGTATTCTAAATACACTTACACACACCTCCATATAATGGGTGAAGAACATAATGTTTCTGTGGATGGAAACCAAACGCCTCACGAAACGATGATTGTTCAATTATCTCCTACCGCCTCTCATGTTGGCCATTATGATGGAACTATAATTAAATATGATATTAATGATATTTTATTTATATATAATCTTTTTAATTCCATTTTATAGCATACCATTATCTGTTTCATGTTGTATATATATATATGATAATTTCATTTGAGGAAGTGCGGACTATGGCCCCCTCAAAGTGATATGACTCGTTCATACCATGCAAGGAACGCATAAAGGATGGTGTTAATGATCTTAAGTAACATATATAAGATATTTAATTATACTTTAATAATAATATACCTATTTATCATTTGTTTTTGATTCATTTTAAAATGAAAAATGAAAAGGAAGTAGCGTTCGTACGTACGTACGGACTACCGTCTCCACGAACGTGATGAGATTCATTCCCCATCGTATCCATTCAAGACTAATTTTCATTTTATGATTAAAAATAATTTTTAAGGACTTTATATAATTATAAAAATAAATAAGATACAACCTATGGATAACAACCACAACTTATGTAACAAAACATATAAAAGAACGAGTAAGTGAACACCCAAAACGACGATAATACAAAAATATTATTAACAAAGAAATATTAAAAGATCATATATGATATCATATTTATGTATATGATTCTTGTATAATTTAATAACAATTATTTAACTATTATACACGAGGTTAACCTACCCTAGACCAAGAAAAAGTACAAGGTAAGGGTTTATTTCACAATCTCTTCATTATCTGAGGTTGTTTATATGAAATTATCTACTGGGAACTCTTTATCATCGACATACATGTTCCTTAAAAATGTATTTCAAAACATTCTTACTATTTTATAAACTATTTTTTAAAGGAATTTATACCCTTTTTGACTTTTTATAAGATGTTTATAAAGGAACCTTTCCATCGTTTTCAAAATAAGGTACTTTTTAACCTTTTCGACAAAATTAAGGTAAGAATGTCTTTTTTTAACTTATACGGAAGGTGTGGCTATTTTCTACCATTATAAAATCATCAAAGCTTCCCTTACAAGCTGATAAGAATATTTTCAAAGTAAATGTTTTATTTTATAATTATGTGACTCTTAAATGATTTCAAAATAGAAAGAGATATTTCTCTAAAAAAGGTTTTGATTTTATCTATGATAGATTTTAAGTTTATTTGAAGTTGATTTATTATGATACAAAACTTACATACTATATTGAAGGTTTTGTGATATGTTTGACTATGGATGTGCTATTTTTATATTATTCATGATTTATGGTTAAAGTATTGACATTTCCTATGCTAGTTTTAATACGAATGTTTATGATATGTTTAAACATTTTCATATGAGGAATGTATTGGACTTAGTAAGTGATGGGTGGAGACCTATATAGCTCCTCTATGCATCGGTAGGTCTCATGAGACTACTAGACGTGGAATTGGCCGAGCCCCTTTTCCAATTTGATTTATGGTTTTGGCTGAGGCCTTAATCATTTTTAGACGTCTTTGCCGAGGCCTTGAAAAAATGTTTTAGAATGTCTAGAATTATACATTCCCTCATTATGGAAATAATATTGATGGTTCATATGGTCATTAGACTAGTAGAATACCCATGATTATGTTTTATTATGGCATTATTTACTCAGCTCATATTCTTTCCATAAAAGTATTCATGTTTATTATTGGTAAAGGCATGTGGTTTCAATTATTTACCATGCTTAATATTTATGTCATTTTCCGTTGTATTACTTACCCTTAATAAGCATTTGAGCTCACCACTTTCTTATGTTTTATTTTTCCCAGGATTTCAGGAAGTGTATTGTGATTGATATGCAGGGTTAATCTAAGGGAATAATGGCGTTCATAAAGGATTATTTAGGTTGTTTAGTATGTTATAAAGTGTAATGTAACATTCATGTATGTAATCTATTTTCCAAGACTACTAAACCGATCGGTCCTTCTGGACTTGATTCCTTGTAATCATGCCAATGTATTAAAATAATTCACTGACTTTGGGTAACTGGGGTCGGGGTGTTACAATCTAAGAATTAAATCAATGGAAAACTCATTTTTTCATTCTAAAGGATTACTAGGTAGATCTTCTAGAAACACATCAACATATTCTTTCACAATATGTACATCCTCTATTTGAACATTCTATTCCTCACCCATAGTTATTTCATTCTCTTCCTCCCAAATAATTGAATTTAGTTGAGCTACTGGGGGTGGATTTAGATAAGAATCATGTGGTGATGATTCTGATCTAATGATAATATGTTCTTTATCATCGTCTTAAAAAATCATAACCTCATTCTTCTTACAATAAATTTTCACATCATGGTCTGAAATCCAATCCATACCGAGGATTATATCAAATTCAATCATGGGTATAACGTTGAGATCAGTAGATAAAGAACATTTATGTGCTCAAATGGGGACTAATTCACTAAACTTTTTTGCAATGATAATTCCCTTAGAGGTTTTGACTGACAACTCCCTTGTTAAATAAAATTGGAAATATATAATTTTCATAGCAAACTAGGAAGATATGAAACAATGCGATGATCCAGAATCAAATAATTCATTTACTAAACATGAGGAAACCATTAAATTACATGCCACTACATCTTTCGGAGATTCAACCTCAATATTAGTGATCACATAATCTTAGCCTTGATCCATTGTCCTTTTGTAAGGTAAGTTTCCCTGACGCTTAGGATATTCAATTGAATATTGTCCCATATCCTTGAAATTGTAGTATTGAACATTGGTAGCGTCTTTCTTTCCCTTACAATCACCGATAATATAGCCTTTCTATCCACATTTTTAGCATACTATTTTTCCTTTTAGACAGGCACCAGGGTGTTTCCTTCTGCAATTATCACAGGGTTGAAATTCAATTCTTCCATTCTTCCATGTTTCCTTATTTCCTTTCTCAAAGTGTTCAGCAGATATCTTCTTCTCTTTCTTTTCTTTAAAGTCATAAGACTTAGAGAATTATTTTTCTATCTTGATATCACACGAGACAATATCTTCATATGATGAGAAGGATTGTGATAGTAATGCTCGATGGAGAAATGGTTTTTACCCATCAAAGAAACAATCAATATTACTTCGTGGTTTATGTAAATAATCTACTGCATGCCTCACTAACCTTGTAAAGTTAGCTTCATACTTTGCAACATTCTCATCCTCCTTTTGCCTCAGACTCAGAAATTGTCTTTCCATATTCGCTCGATGGTCATGAGGAAAGTACTTTTCTAAGAAAATTTCTTTAAACTCTCTCCATTCCATATTTTATACTTCCTCATATTACTTTGTGTTCTGAATCATTGACCACCATTGATCAGCATCTCTAGTGAGGCGGTAAACTACCATGGAAACTTTTTCCCTTTCACTACTCCCCAAAGTGTGGAATATTTTCTCTAAGGAATTTATCCATTGCTCATCCACTAAAGGATTTGTAGTCCCATTGAATTCCAGTGGTTGTTGACTCATGAAGTGATCTAACATTGATCCTCCACGCTGTGGATCAGGGTGCTCTATACAGGTAAGGTTATTATTCATAACCTATGTGAGTTGTCCCAGTATGGTGATTAGCTGATTAGAACCAGTTGCATCACTAGCTCCACTATAATTATCTTGAGTATAATGGAAATCCCTACATGGATTGCATCCATTGATACAGTTTCCATTCCTTCCAATAGGTTCCATTTATAAACAATGGCATACACTAGATTATTTTACGAATCACAATACATAAATCCCAACTTGTAAAACACTTAACAAAAATTGAATTATTTGTGGATATAATCCATAATCATAAAAATGTAATATTTTAGGAAGTATATACTCATAAACCCTTAATAATTTTTTGTAAATAAAATGATAATTATCCTATACATATCCCCTACGAGCGTCGTAACCAAGAGTGCAATAAGGACCGTTGTCATGCACCAGTTCTCATTCGAGTATAGCTCAAAGCGGTGTTTTTGGGGTTTAACCCTAGGTACATCTATGCCAGAGCCACCTCTACCTTCTCATATCCAAACATGGATGTATTTCTTGGAAAAATTACAAAATCTCTACAATACCAAAATTCTAGGAATTTCTTCTATACTAATCCTCAAAGTTTATCTTAGGGCTATGTGCTCTAACCAGAGTTTATCTAAATCTAGTTTCCAAGGTTTGTACTAAACTTCCTCTGATACCAACTGTAACGCCCCGACCCAAATTACCCATAGTAGGTGCATTATTACATAACACTGGCATGATCACAAGGAATTCAGGTCTCGAATGACCGATCGGTTTAGTATTATTGGACACAAGATTCATACATAAGTTCAACTTTACAACTTGAAAAGAAATACAACCTGAATTTATTCCATTAGAAACATCCAAGACACCTAGATTATGCCTGACAGTCACTCATAACTAACTTCTTCATATCCTAGGAAAATGAAACATACGAAAGGGGTGTGATCAAATGCTCAGCAAGGGTAAGCAATACAGTGAAAGATAACATAAATATTATGCATGGTGAATAATTGAAACCACATGCCTTTACCAATAATAAACATGAATACTTTTATGGAAGAAATATGAACTGAGTAAATAATTCCATAATAAAAAATAATCATCGGTATTCTACTAGCAGAATGACCAGATGAACCATCAATATTATTTTCATAATGAGGGAATGTATAATTCCGGTCATTCTGAAACATTTTTTCAAGGCCTCAACCAAGACGTCTAAAAATGATTAAGGCCTTGGCCAAAACCACATATCAAATTGGGAAAGGGAATTTTCCAATTCCACGTCTACTGTTCTCATGAGACCTACTGATACATCGAGGAGCTATAGCAGGCTCCACCCGTCCCTTACTAAGTCCAATACATTCCTCATATGAAAAGGTTGAAATATAACATAAACATTCGTATTAAAACTAGCATATGAAATGTCAATAATTTAACCATAAACCATGAATGGTATTAAAATATCACATCCACAGTCAAACATATCACAAAACCTTCAATACAATATGGAAGTTTTGTATCATAATAAATCAACTTCAAATAAACTTAAAATCCATCAAAGGGTGCTGACATAAATGAAATCAAAACCTTTTTTTAGAGAAATATCTCTTTCTATTTTGAAATCATTTAAGAGTCACATAATTATAAAGAAAACATTTATTTTTAAAATATTCTTATAAGCTTGTAGGTGATGCTTTGATTATGTTATAATGGCAGAAAATAGATGCACCCACCGTATAACTTAAAAAACATTCTTACCTTAAATTTGTCGAAAAGGTCAAAAAAGTACCTTATTTGGAAGAAAATGGAAAGATTTCATTAAAAAAATATAAGGGTATAAATTACATTAACTCATTTTCTAGTAAATATTAAAAATGTTTTGAAATACATTTTTAATAAACATGGATGTGGATGATAAAGAGGTCCAAGTAGATACTTACATAAAACAACCTCATATAGTAAAGAGATTGTGAAATTAACCCCTACCTTGTACTTTTCCTTGGTTGAGGGTAGGTTGACCTATTGTATAATGGTTAAATAATTTTTATTAAATCATACAAGAATACTATACATTAATATGATATCATATATGATCTTTTAACATTGCTTTGTTAATAATATCTTAGTATTATCGTCGTTACAGGTGTTAACTAATTCATTTTACTTTATATTCTTTGTTATGTGAGTAAATTTTGTTATGGATGGGATTTATATTATTACTATCCATAATTATATCATGTCTTAAACATTATTTTTAATCATCAAATGAAAATTAGTCTTGAATGGATACGATGGGGAATGAATCTCACCACGTTCGTGGAGACGGTAATCCGTACGTACACACGAGAAACAATATCAATCTTTTGATATTAAAATAAAATATAATTGGATGGTATATCATATATACAGAATCATTATCATGTTTTATTTATTATTTACCTCAATTACACATCATTATTATACCCATACAAATAATAATGTATCGAATAACAATTACACCACGACGAGGAGACGGTAAGCCATACGTACGCACGTATGGTGACATGTCATTCAAAGGATGGATAGAATAATGAATTTAGTTGTACCATATTTATAATAACATCACTATATATAGAAGATACTGGAGTCATTATATTATAATGGAAACAACAAAGAAAAAGGAAGTGTAAGAAGGAAGGAACTTGAAAGAGGTGGTGAGATATTTACCTCTTTTTCGAGTTATTACTTTTGATTTGATCAAAAGGGCTCCATAGGTTAGATTTATGACTAAAGGAAGGCCTCTATGATGAAGGGAGTACTGTTTTGAGGGTATTTGGTCAGAGTTTTTCCGAGCCAAATGGCTTTGAAGGTGTGAATTAGAAAGAAGAGGGAGTGCCCTTTTATAAGAGGGGTGACGACACCTTAGGAAAAGCGAGAAATATTATTTTATAATAAAATCATTTTTGGTTTCTAAGGGATTGAAAATGGATTATATAAAGGATAAGGTAGATATGGGTCTAAAACCACTCAACCAATGGGTTTTAGACAGGTTTGGTTCACTATTTTACTCTTATCTTTTAGATTTAACTCTTAGTTAAATAGTTTGACATTTACCATGTCTCTTTGTATTTTTATATTATATGGTTAATAAACATACCATATAATTTCAAGGGGACCCCAAGTTGTTCATTAATGATACAAATATCATTATATAAGATTTTTTACCGATCCTTAGATTTTTAGGAATAGAATATCAATTAATAATATAATATTTTTTTAAAAAACTCTTTTATGTCAATTTTGACACTAATTGGTATTTTGTTTTTGCTAAATTCATAACAGCATTATTACTTCGAACCAAATTTCATTTAACCAACCCTAATATTTCATATTAACCTATATAATTAATGGAATTCATAAAAAGCCTCAAATTATATTTATTTGGATATTTATAATATCAATTATCTTAATATTTTATTATTTAGGTAATTACTGCATCATGATTGTGTCATAAATAAATTAAATTATTTAATGTCTAAAAAATATAAATAAAATACCATTAGGTAGGAAATATATTCAGATTTATAATGAATATTTATAGTCTAATTTATCTTATTTATAAACCTATATTAAATATGTTTTAATTATTAAACTTTGATTTTAACTCTTTTAACTCTTCTTTAAATAAAATAATAATAAGTGTCCTAATCGAATCCAAGTGGAACAAAGAGGTTCATATTTTATACCTAAAGTTGTTTTTGTTCAAATTATACTTATCCAATAGAATTATAAAATGTGTTAGGGTAATAATAATATCATTTTTACTCTTAATTACCCTATTTACTTTTAACCGTGGTAAATAAAAGTAAAAAGTTACTATTCACCAAAAAATTATTTTCATCTTATTGAACCACATTTTACATACTGATATCAACTGTGTCTCTCAGATTTATGAAACTCCACTCATAGAAGTGGTAAAATTATGTTTTATGTGAATTTTCAAATTCTCCTAGGAGGTGGGTAAAAGACGGTGAAAAGTTCAATAAAATTTATATATATCTAAAATTAATATAAACTGACTCCAATGAATTACATTGAACATATATAGGTATTATGTATCTATTTTGACCTAAAATAAATTTAAATAAAACAAATAATTATTTAAATAAAAATTCAGTTTTAAACTATAACTCAGTGTTATTCACTATTCATCAAAAATTGAAAGTTTTCAGAAAAATACAAAAAATTCACCCTAAGCTAATTTGGATATTCCGAATCCAAAAATGATCTCCATATTGAAAGATAAAATTTATAAAGTTTCAAAAAGTGGGTATTACTATTCATAACAGCTAGTTTGATTGGTTGTGGTGTGTTAGAACTTGAAGTTTCAAACAACACACCCTATTGTATTATTCAAAGAGAAGTGTATCGTGGAGGATTGGGGTGTTACACATTATTTAATAAGAGGTAAAAATATTTATATTTTCATAAAAAATCTGGATAAATATTCCTTATCCAAATATAGAGTTATAAGAATCATCAGGAACCCCTATACCAAATAGATTGGATTACATCATTAAATCATTGAAAAGATTAGAAGGGATTATTTATTTCTTTTGAAGAATAGTATAAGGGGTTAAATTGCATAAAGATATTATTTCCCAAAAAAACTCTATTAAAATGACAACTGAGTTAGTAATACATATTGTGGATTATTTGAAAACCTTTAAAGAATATTCTATTTCTTTTATAAGTTCTTGTAATTCAATGGTCAAATGGTAAAATAATGTTGATGACAATATTTGGTCTCCGGATGACCATATTCAAGAAATTAATATTTTTATGGTTGAATTAGTATAATAATTTAATTATTTATCTTTGAATGTGGATGAGAGGGTTAAATTTGTGGAAGAGATAAATGATCAGACTGATAAATAGCCTAAAGTAAATGTAGTCAAAATGAATGTCTGAGACTTATTGTTGGAAATTTTTAGAGTATGTTTTTATGAAGATGATGGTTCCACTAACTAATTTCAGAATAAGTATCTTGTTGAAGAAGTAAATAATCCAAAATCAGAGAATTAGAGTCTGAACTAATAAATGATAAAGGTGAAGAATGGTTGAAAAGAATTCAAGGAGATAAAATTTCTTGTCAAAACACTTATGAAGAAATATTAATTCTTTTTTGAACTTTTATGTTAATTTTTGAAATAATAACTTGAAACATGTTTTCATGAATAATTTTTTTTTCATCCTGAATATTATTTTTTAAGGATTTCAAAATATAATTAATAGAATTTTGTCCCAATTTTTAATAGATGGTTATTTAATTCATTGAATTATTTAATACAATTTTCTATTCACTCAAATTTCTGGAAATTCAATGTTGTTTTCCCATAATTTTTGAAAATCATAATGTGGGAGACATTTTTACTATAATAGAGATATTTTTACAAGGGGAGATCTACATTATAGAATAATATTGTTATATAATGGTTGAAAACATGTTTCATAAAATAAAATGATATTTTATGTATTCATAATACTTATAAACTTAGGGCGAGTTATGTATCAATGATTATTTAAAAACGCGATGTTTTTTAGAGACATACTATACTATTTTAATATTTTATTCCTTTTACATTTTGTGGTTTTCACATTCCAAATAGGGAGATATTGTTGAGTAATATGTTTTACTTCTCACTTTTCCATATTATTGTGTTTTTGACATAAAAAACACTTTCTTAATACTAAATTTACAAAATGTTTATGTCCAATGAATTTTATAATTTTTTTTCAGAAAACATCAAATTTTATGATACATAGAGTAAGTTCAAAAGTATTATGATTTATAAAATTATATTTATTCATTTTCCTAATAATAATGGGAATGGATCCAATAAATCATGTTCATTCAGCTTTTATCAGACTAGTGAAAGGCATTGTACTATATATTTTTTGTTATATGTCTTTACTTCTAGACTGATACCAGTACATTAAAATGAAAATTGACCCTAATTATGAAATTCATATTGATAACTATATGGAATCCCATCAGACTCACTATTATTTTATAATATGGGTATGATATACTAGTTTCTAATTTATGGAATAAATTTTACACTAAATTAGTGTAAAAAATATAACATCATGAAATTAGTTACAAATGAGATGTCAAGACAGTTTTCCAAGTCATTGCAACAAAGTTATAGAAAATAAGATCTTTGGCTGATCAAGAAGATCATTAGGAATAAACCTATAAATACCAGGACAATCAAAGAGTTTGGTGATGATCAATTTCATTTTTCAATTTCTCAGTGTGTGAGAGAGATCTAAAGATTTAATATGTTTGAAAAACATGTTCCCAATATTATTAATTGTTTTTAAAGTCTTATATTCCTAAAGAAACCCCATCGGCATTGTCTTCTTTTGGTCATTTTAATTTTAATTGTGTTTCTGATTTTGGTTATTATGATCAAGGACATATAGGTATAGTAAGATAAAGAATATGATCTTATGGTCAAGGGATTATGGGGATATAATGAAATATTAGATCCATCAGATCAAGGGATATCGAGGATATATATATTGAAAAGTTGATCACTATATCGAGAGATTTTCCTTTTGAGGAAGATAGAATTTCTTGTGTTTATAAAACCTAGGATTCCTTTTGCCATAGTTTGTGGCTCCCTTACACTTAAGGATAAAAGATATTAATATATAATTGAATAACATGTAATCCATCATTACATTAATGATTATACTATTAAATGTTTCTTATATGTATTTTCCATTTTGATTTTATGAATTAGGTTTAACGTAAAAATTTTAAATACGATAAACACAATTAGAACTATTAATAATATTTACTATGAACCCTTAGTATTATGATATAATTTGATTAATATATATTCAACTCTGATTAAATAGAATCTTATTTTATTATTAATTCCATACATTGATATTATCATAATCGTACTAATTATGATACTTTTAAAATTGGACCTTGGGCAAAGCACAATTATTATCTTTATATTAAAATAGGATTCTTTAATTTTTTAGGTTAATTATTTAAAACTAATGTTTTTTAAACTAAAATTCACCCTCACCCCTTGTAAATGTAAAATAAACAAATAATTCTTCTAATCCTAATATCAATATATATTATATTTATATTCGAAAATTTAGTGAATGGAATATTTCAATGAAGTTACATGAAGAAAGTTAGTTTCATGAACATAAATGTTGCATTTTACAAAACGGATTGTGGTATCCTTTAATTTCTCACAATGTGGAGGAGTTTTCAATAAATAGGTGACTACCCATGTCATTTATAGAGGAAAAACATGTTTAATATCCAAAGTATCACGATTCAAGAAGGATTTTCATAAAGGTATTACTATTATAATGGATTCATATAGAAATATCTTCCATGAACAAATGAATTTTGTTAATCTCACAGAGGGTTTTTAAAGGTTTTGAATACATAAATAATGTATTACTATTTTTAAAATGAATGTGGGTTTAATAAAATTTTAATGTTTAATGAACATGTGTATATTTCTATGAAACTAGTTAAAATTAAACATGAATGTGTTTGTTTTGATGACATATAAATTCATTACAACTTCTTAAAGAAATAACCAAATTAAGTTGGTATTCCGTGAATACTAGTTCAATAAAAAGGACAATCAGCTACATTAGTGATGTTCAAATGATGTTTTTCAAAAGTAATATTGAAGATCAATGGGAACTAATCAATGAATAAACTATCAAATAGTGATTATGTGTGTTGTATTATGATCCAAAAAATATTCTATATATAAGTAGTGAGAAAGAGGAGAATAAAAAGAGAGTTACCCTTAGGTGGAACTGCGCTGGACCCAAAATCTTATAAATCCCGTTTTCTTTGAAAAAGAGTGAAAATAGCCAAATTATTGTATCCACAAGAATATTTAAGACTTGTGGATTTTAAAATATTTAAAGAATGTTATTGTGTTATCCTTGTATGTATCCCAATGTAGGTTAACCATCTAAAAAACATGTTCTTTATATGATTTCATGTCTTATATTTTTCAAGAATACATTCTGTGTGTATAGATTGGGTGATCATTAATCTTATCTGAATAAGGAAATGATTGGTGGACTAGTTAATCTGATCAACATTTAATAGGTGAACACCATAGTCTCCCTAATAATAATTGAGTCCATGATCAATTGGGATAGTGATATTTTCACTGGAATGAAGCAAAGATAGAATGACTTTGATACCTTGATCCCCCCATTAGTGAATCTATCACTAAAGACTCATATGGGTCTCAAATCTATTAAGGACCCCATTGATAGTATTTTATGAAGAAAAAAAACACATATTGAATGAGTAAATGGATGTTGAGAAAGTATTTTTAGGGGAATGGATTGGCGAGAATGCTCAATGTGGTGTTAAGAATAGAAATGAGGGGATACCTTATATAATTGAGGGGATGGGAACTCTTCAACTTTGATTAAATTTTAATATAAAAATAATACACTCTCAAGAAAAATTCTTCATAATTGATAGGTATTTGAAGATATGGTTGTATGGTGATGAAATACCATCCACCAATAAAATATGAATAGGTTTTGGACTCATTTTAAAAATCATCTTTATTATTATTCCCTTGTTTAAATACTTTTGACCCTGAAAACAAAAACATCTTTTTTAACCATAAATAGTTAATAATGTTACCATAAATAGACAATTGAAACATAAAGAGACAATGTATAATTTTTTTAATCGTATTAGATTTTCATGTATGAAAAAATTGTTTCAATTGTTTTTAAATCTTTTGACAAAATACTATTTATTATAAAATATATAGAATATAAATTTTGAAGCTATACATTTATTTTTATACATAAGTACTAAAGGAAATGGTGTAATTGAAATATTTTTTTCATGTCAATAACATTATATATTTCTCTACAAAATTATTTAAACCCTATAAATAAATCATATGATATTTATTTTAATATTTTTAATATAATTTAATTTATTTTTCTATTAATTGAATAAATATTATATTAATGTTGTGAAATAATTTAACGTAACTATTTAATTACAAACAATTATAAATAAATTACACTCCGGGAATCAGTTTCATTATTCTCAGATGAAAATTTTTAATTCCTTCATAAATTTCTTTTTCCTTTATGTGGACTGATATGGGATATTTTAATCATAGAGAGGGAAATTTTGTAAAATTCTAGGATTGATTTTTTATATTAAAAATTTTAAATGAAAAATTTTCATTACACAATTTATCTTCATATTGAAGTGAGAGGGTTCAAATTACCTTTATCAATGATTAATTAGGATGAAAATTTATTGGATTAGCACTTAGTTTTAACTTAGATTTTCTGAATTTACCCTATACTATGGTGATATTTTTTATCACAGTTACCATTCATATATACCAAAAATAAAAGGTTCCAATTTAAAAAATATAAAACTCCTTATTCTACATATGGAATCTATTTTATTACATTAAATACCTCTATGTGGTATAGGTCACTTTTAAAAATATGTTACCAAAATACAATGAAAACCACTTTTTAAAAAAATGTTTTTAATCATAACATTGATTTAATTATTATCCCATGAATATTAATAATATCAAATTGCAATTAAAATATTTGATTTAAAATAAATTATTTAAATTTAATTAAAATAATTCAAAAATATTAATTAATTATTTTTTTAATATAAAATACATTTCAAGAACAACTAGTTTTTTTTTCACAAAAAAAAATCTTTTATATTTTCAAATGATTTTTATTTGTATTTATAAATGATTGATAATGAATAAATTAATCTCATACATGTGTAACCATAAGTTTTGGATAGTGTAGTTATATTTTTTCTTATCTTTCAATCCAATTTCTATGTGATAACTATCAGTAAATATTTTAATAGAATCTATTGATGAAATAAAATTTAAATATTAAAAACTATATCTTAAAATCATTTTGTGTTACATTCCACCACACTTTATATGGATATATCACTCAAAAAATGTCCCTCTGACTGAAAAAACAAGGATATCTCTATTTCATTGCATCCTCAATTTCCAAAATAACATCATTGAATATATGATTTCTCAATAAAACATTCCCCATTAGATTAGTCTTTTTCTATAGAAAAATATCTCTATAGTTCATGATTTCTACTTGTTTTTGTATATAAAAATGATCATCCCCTAGTGATATAAACTCTTTGATAAGTATATGTGATGGATCGAGTATGTAGTTCCTCATTAAAGATAAGTGGAAATTATCCTGAACATGACTGATGTTCAGTAGAAGATCTAAGAGTTATGATACCATCCCAACTTGATCAATAATATAGAATGAAAAAATATAACCAGGAAAAAATATTCCATTATTTTTAAATATCATAACCATATTCTATAGATAAATTATTACAGAAACATTTCCACCAATTTTTATGTTCATATTCATCCAATTATTTTTAGTGTATATTTTCTATCGATACTAAGTTTCATTAATTTTTTGAAGAATGGGGCTAAATTTATATTATATTTACATAGAGATCTCATGTCCCAATGAATTTATTTTTTCAAAATAATTCCATATGGTTTTATTTATACCCTTATTTCTATATATTTCTTCATAAAGAGAAATATTATTTCTCAAAAGAATGATATTGTTGTTTGAAAATGTGACTATAGTAACGTGTTTATCCCAAATACTGTTGAATTCTAGAGATAAAGATCACAACATATACTCAAGGGTTTGGATGATTATATATAAATGGATATAGATATGATAATGATATGAACTATTGAAACATGTCTCTTTATTAAGAGAAACTGAAGACATCACCCCAAACATCAAGGCTATATTCAGATCGTGATAATATTCAATTGAATGTGGTAACCCACAAAACATTACCACTTCCTTAATAAATATCATGGAATGCTAATATATAGTGAAACCTAATATGATAGAAATTATGGGTGAATTATTCATAAGGAATAATTCAATAACCCATTTAGAATTATTAACATTAGATATTTTTGGGTTTCCGATAACAAAATCCATGGTGGTATTTTCCCATTCACTTTCTGGTATAGGTAATTTTTATAACAGCCACTATGATATTTCCTCACGCAACCTAAATTTTATGATATACTATACACTAAGATACATACTCTATTATATCCCTCTTCATGTCTCCATATAATAAACACTCGTTCAAATATTTATATGTAATTGTACTTCCTGGATGAGTGGATAATAATAAACAATTATTCTCATTAAATATCAAATTAATGTTTAGTACGGATGTAACACATTTAATGTTATAAATGTAACACCCCAGGTAAATAAAGAGTATGAAATTTTCACATTTATCCATATTTGTGAAAAAAATATTAATATAACTTTAAAGGGGACGCTATGCTCGATGACGTACCCAACACGCAACAACAAGTTTTTTGGGAATCTTACGTTGCACTCTAATAATAAAATAATATTATTTTAAATGGTAGTTAACGCCTAGCTATTGTGATGGTAGTAATGAATAGAACTAACTAAAAAATGATTATATATGTTTGTCAAATATTTTTACTTTTTACAATAAATGTTAGAGGATTAAAAATGCGAATGAATCCAATTTTAAGCGTAAACATTCTAATATTCTTTAAAATGTCGATTAACCGCCTTTTGATGGAGAACCTCTTTTAAATACACTTTTTGATAATTTTGTGTGTTATATTTGAAAAAATAAAATTCTTATTTAGAATCGGGACATCAAAATTTACTTTGTGTAAATTTTTGGTATCTTTCCGATAAAGTTCATTTTATTTAATGAATAGTGAAAAATGTTGTATTTTAATTCAAAACCTCTTTCAAATCTAATTTATTTATATGATTAGATTATATTTTGAATTGTTTTTAAAGTAAAATTAGAATATATTTTTACCATTTAATCCAATAGTGGTCGTTGGAATTAAATTCACTTTGAAATTGGACTTAAACTAGTGTTGATCTTTTGATACTTATTGTTTCATAAAAACACGCTATTTGCTCTGACAGCGGGAATTAATTATTAAATTTATTAATGTAACTTATATGTTATGAATTTTGTAAAATAGATATCATTTTTGAATTCAGAATATCAAATATAGCTTAGGGTGAAGTTTTGGTATTTTTCTGAAAAACTTCAATTTTTGATGAATAGTGAAACCACTAAGTGGTACCTAAGAAACTGATTTTCCGTTTAAATGAAAATTTACCACCTCTGTGTTTTGAATTTCAAAAATCCGACATACATGGTTTTCATTAAGAAGTAAAATTTGGTTCAATGTGATTAAAATAATTTTTTGGTGAATAGTAACTTTTATGTTTTTAATCGCGATTAGAGGTAATTAGTGTAGTTTAAGGTAAAAATAATGTTTTAATAATATGAAATGACCAAGACACATGTCCTAACCTCATTGGATGAGTCATGACCCACCAATACAATCCATGGGTCAACATGGGGACCCCATGGAGCCACTTCGGTTGGAAAATGACATAAATACCTTTTTATTTAATGTTAAAATTAAAATGACACAAACATGAGTTGTTTTACTAAAACAATTTTTAAATGGGGTTATACAAGTCAGATTTTTGACTATAAATAGTATTTTGAAAGCTAAAAATATTTCCTACATCATAGTATTTTGTTTTATAATTTTTATAAATTAAATAAATTAAATTATTTATGACATCATGATGATGCAGTGATGACCACATTATTTAATGATTTAAATAAAATGGAAAGATAATGTAAAATCTAAGACCTACACATGTCCAAAACCTATTATATGGGTGGATTTAGAACCATTATCACCTTATCCTAGAAACAAATCAATGTGGGACCATTAAAATCCGAAACCCATTCTAAAATAAAGTAACATTTCCTTACTTTCCAAGAGTGCCCCGCCTCTCCTCTTATAAAAGGCCCCCACCTCTACCTCCTTACCCACACTTCCAAAGCCTTTGGCTCAGCCAAACCATGCAAATTTTGTCTCTCCACATCTCTATCTAACTCTTAAAAGCCTCACTTTGGTCAGAAGTCTTCCCAAGGAAGCCTTTGAGCTCAAACCAAAGGGAGTTACCTGATTTTAAGGTAATGTCTTCACTTGAGTCCTTTTGTTTTATTTTGCTTCTCCACCCCCCTAAACTCCTTTTATTACTTTCTTTTGTAAAAAAACCAGTATCTTAAATATACTAGGATGTTGTTATATTAAGTATTCAAGCTACACTTACACACACCTTCGTCTAATGGTTAAAGAACATACTATTTCTGTGGATGGCGAATTACTCCCTCACGAAATGATGATTGTTCAATCTTCTCTTAACACCTTTCATGGTGGCCATTATGATGTCACTAAATTTATATATGACATATAATATGTTTATGTTTTCCTTAAGCTTCTGTATTTTTCATTTATGGCATACCTTTATGGCTTCCATTATTGGTATACGCGATATCTTCATTTTAGGAAGTGCGGACTACCGCCCCCTCAAAGTGATTTGATTCATTAATACCATATGTGGTACGTATAAATGATATATTTAATGATATTATATATGATAACATACTGAAATTAAAATACTATTATGTATCATTATGTTTTAATTCCATTAAATATGAAATATAAATGGAAGTAGTGTTCATGCGTATGTACGGCTTACCGTCTCCATGAACGGTGCATTTCATTTCTTAACTCTAAATGTTTTGTAATATTATAAATGCATGAATACACTGGATATATATGATATATATGATATCTAAATCATGAATACAATTCTGGATATAATGTATATTTTACCACATGAATAACTTGTAATTATAAAGAGTTTATTTTTTTGACTCAAGTACCAATGATCGTTAAAACGACCATTATTAACTTAAATAATAACATAGTGTTCAGGACATGGTAATAAGTGATATAAAAGTAATAATTAACTTTAAAAAGGTTCTTAAGGAAGTATAAATTAACTCAAGTTTATTATTCATGAGATTAAAGAATGATCGAGTCAAGTCGGACCCGAGGTAAGGGATCCTACTCCTCTCTTTCTTTTTAAGTACACTCTTTTATGTCATTCCTTTTAATATCATCTTTCTTATGATTGGGATGTTATTTTATATTAATCCTACTTTACTTATTATTTTCATATGATGAGAGACCCTATTTTCTCTCATCAATCCATTTTTGGAAGTTTTAAGTGGCGCCGTTAGGCTGCCGAGTTTTCGTAAGGGATTTTTCATCTCACTTTTATTCCCATGGGATTTATGCTACATTTTCCACAATTTCCTTTGAGTGGTGTATGTACTGCCCATTATTTTACTCATTGTGTAATATACATTCATTTATGAGTATTTACATCAATTTTGTATTGTCTTTCTTTCACGGGGTGTATGTTTCGAAAGTTACCCAAGTCAGTAAGGGAACCTTTCACCCTCCTCTTTTTAAAAGACTTCTTTTGTTATGTCTTTTAATTCACATAATATTATGTTGGGATATGTTATTATATATCCTTATTGATGTAAATTTCATGTCCAAGTGATGATATACTCTTTTTATCTCTCATCAACTCTTTTTCTGAATTTTGAAGTGACGTCGTTAGGCTGTCGAATTTTTGCAAGGGAACTTCTTAACCCAATTTTGATTCTTTGGGATAAACTTGTACTCCTTGAATATTTCATTCTATAAATATGTGTGAATGTCCTATGATTGTTTTACACTTAATATCCACTTATATTTGGTGTATTTGTTTTTCACACATAATTATGTAATTGATTTATCCTTAATCCAAGGATAACGTCTTTGTATGGGACTTCGTCTCAATCTCCATTCATTGAGGCATATTTTTGTTTTATACACAACCTTCTTATATACAGTGTATAAAGCCCTTTTAATTTTATGTTTATCCAAAAGTAATCTTCTTTATACGAAGCGTTTTACTAAAGGACAAAAGGGAATGTTTTTGTTGTACGTATGCAGCGACAATGACTTCCCCGCCGCCATGACCATTATTTGAGTTTCGGCTTCCTCTACAAGCCATACCTTTTTTTAAGAAAAATAAATACCATGTTTTACTTTTATTTTATTTTGGTATTGAAAATGGTTTTCATAATGTTTTTATATCAATGTGTTGTATTGATATCTTGTGATTGAAAAGTGGAAATGTTATGTTTCCTTTATGCATGTTTTATGTGATACGATTATGTTATGGTTCTTGGGCATTATTATGAAGATGGTTGGTTCCGTGAAAAAATAAGGGCAGGTGAGCCCGATATAGCTCTCCAATGCATTGGGTAACATGAAGGAGTGAAACGTTAAGGTTTCTCCGAAGAGATTTTGGGAATATACTGTGGTGGGTATTCCAAACGTAACCAAGAGGGTTACTCCCTACGTAAGAATGTTATGAATGCCTCAAGTTACCTTTTATGTCTTATGATTTCTATGATTTATTCAGGATTTGATATGACTATGTTTTATGGGTAAAGTATGATTTCATTCTTATGTATATATGAACTCATGTTTCCTTTCCATATTTTTATAACCCTTACTGAGCTTGTTATGCTCATCCCACGTTTTTTTTGAAATGTTTTTCACAGGTCAAGGGAAAGGTACATGATATGATGATAGTGTTAAGGAAGTGTCAAGAAAGAATCCATGCTTTATTTTTAAAAATGTTTTCATTGATGGGGGAAATGAATACTATCTTTTATGTAACTACTTTGTCTTAATGTAGAATGTAATGCAAGTTTTATGATCTAATTCTATAAAACTCTAAACCTTAAAAGATCCTCGATGTGTAATCTTGTAATAACTCAAGATTAAGTAAGGTTTAAGGCTGGGGCCTTATAGTTTGTATCAAAGGTCGGTTTAGATAACTTTAGAGGTTAGGGTATTCTGTAAGAATAAGTGACATTACCATAATGGTTAGGATTTCAGAAAGAGTCCTAGTTTTAGATAAAGTGAATGAGTAAGTATATCTTAGTGTTTATCTTCCTCATTAGTAAATTATGGTTTTGTTGATATACTCACACTGACCTTTTTAGTTTTAGTAAATTGTTGGATCTAGCAGGCACCAAAGTAACAGTGGATGTGAAGGAAACTGTGAAAGTTTTTTGAGCAAGAAACTGAATGATATGGGGGCTGAAATGAGAACTCTTGTGTTTATCCTCAACCAACTATCTAGAGTCATGATCGACCACCTAAACCTTGGTGATTTCTCGAAGGAATCATATAAGCGAGAAACAAATCCCTACGGAACTACAGGTAATAATCATAAAGGTAAGTGTGTTCAAAAACCTATGTGTCAAAGATGTGGAAAGAAACACCTAGGAAAATGTTTCAAAGGGACAGAAATATGCTATAGATGTGGAAATGAAGGTTATAAAGAAATAACCTGCCATGGAAAAAGGAAGCATCCAGTTGACTCGAGGAAAGGGAAAGAAGTTATTTCTGAGGGATCAATTGAATGTTTTAAATGTGGTGTGCATGGTCATCATGCAAACACATGTCCTATTAAGATGTTTCGTGAATGGGATCACCAATATCGTACAAATATTCGTTTACCAATACCTAATTCTATTCCGATTGAGGATGAAGAAATAGACAATGACCAATCAAAGGTATGGATTATTTCATAACTTTTGTTTTCCTATTTTGGAGTCTTAGGATATGATTCATGATTTTGTTTGTAGGAAAGAAGTATTTCAGAATAAGTTGGAAAGGAATGGTTAATGGATCATGAATAATGTTGAATGAGTAAGAAGTCAACATATAAGGGCTTCCAGAGTTATGGTGAAATTCTTAAGAGTATTAAGTCCCTTTTGATGATGGGGTTACATTAGAAGACTTTTTATAGTATGTGTAAACCTGATGTTTAATATATGAAAATTTTATTCAAGGAATAGTTATCTGTTCTTTTGTGGATGTAGTTATAAAGAACCATTTGGGTTTATATGATCCTTACTTTTGAGGTAATTATGCGTTACTATATGTTATGATGGAAGTGAAAGGCATGAGATAAAATTGAGGTTAAATTACGTTATGGTTATTTTTGATGATTTTATCTCTTTTGGGGGAATTATTTGAGAATTATATAGTTTTGGAAAAAGGACAACACGCAGACTATGTGACAACCCGTCGCACCAGACAAAGCTGTGGGAATCGAACCCACAACCAAAGTGCAACTGGTATTTATCACCTACCACTGGACTACGTGAAGTCCCTGATTAGTATGACTTATTCTTTTTAGTTAGGTGACTTTATGAATTAAGAAGTAATTTGATTTTGGGTTATCTATCGAAATTTATTAACCTATCATGGAGGATATGTGATTAGGTTAATTACATTTCAATACGAGACATTAAGAGCAACTGATGTTGTTTGGAGATAAATGTTACGATTTAACTTGGAAGACTATGTGACTAAATCTTTCAAATATTTGGGTTTCAATCTTAGTTTGGTTTACTTTGAATAATTTTATGGACAAATTGTTTATCAAATGGTCCTCGTTGAACTCTGGGTTTTTTTGGACAAATTATGGAGATTAAGAATAGATTTTCTTTTTATAAAGGGTTATCCTTTTATGGATTATCTGATCTTGTACTAACCTTTTTGGTTTTGGTTTTGGTTAAAGTCTAAATACATGGGAAGTATATAGTTCTCTTTTGTGGATTAGGTGATTCTCTAGAAGTTGATTATAGTACTCTTAATGTGAACAAGTCTTCCTAAATACTCATCTTTTGGGGAAAGTATGAGTCTATGTAAGAAATCTAGTAAAAGTTGAAAGTCAACATGACAAGTAAGTATGTTTCCTTAAGATCAAAAATAAATTCTTCAATGTAGAGTAACTTAAAACAAAAGTGTTGTCTATTAACTTTTCCTAAAGGGGAATCGAATACCGTTTAACCCATCACAAGTTTGTGACTTTCTTATAGTTAACTTTCTCCTAGACATGTTTACTATCACTCTCCATCAGAACATGACCCATTGTTTTTTCCTCCATGTCCATATTTTCATACTTGGAATCCTAGTATGGGTTAACTCAAGTGACATTTGTACTTATCTTTCTTTATTTTAAAGTGATTTTTTTACTGACTCTTGTTCCGATGTGGGATTTTCAATGAAGTTTCCAAGCCTAATTTTAAAATTGCGAGGACGCAATTCCCAAAAGGGGGGAAGGATGTAACACCCTAGGTAAATAAAGAGTATGAAATTTTCACATTTATCCATATTTTTGAATAAAATATTAATATAACTTTAAAGAGGATTCTAAGCCCGACGGCGTACCCAACACGCAACAACAGGTTTTTTGGGAATCTTACGTTGCACTCTAATAATAAAATAATATTATTTTAAATGGTAGTTAACGCCTAGATGTTGTAATGACGGGAATGAATAGAACTAACTACAAAATGATTATATATGTTTGTCAAATATTTTTACTTTTTACAATAAATGTTAGAGGATTAAAAATGCGAATGAATCCAATTTTAAGCGTAAACATTCTAATATTATTTAAAAGGTCGATTAACCGCCTTTTGATGGAGAACCTCTTCTAAATCCACTTTTTGATAATTTTATCTGTTATATTTGACAAAATAAAATTCTTATTTAGAATCGGGACATCAGAATTTACTTTGTGTAAATTTTTGTTATCTTTCCAATAAAGTTCATTTTTTTAATAAATAGTGAAAAATGTTGTATTTTAATTCAAAACCTCTTTATAATCTAATTTATTTATATGATTATATTATCTTTTGAATTGTTTTTAAAGTAAAATTAGAATATATTTTTACCATTTAATCCAATAGTGGTCGTTGGAATTAAATTCACTTATAAATTGGACTTAAACTAGTGTCGATCTTTTGATATTTATTGTTTCATAAAAACACGCTATTTGCTCTGACAGTGGGAATTAATTATTAAATTAATTAATATAACTTATATGTTTTTAATTTTGTAAAATAGACATCATTTTTGAATTCGGAATATCAAATATAGCTTAGGGTGAAGTTTTGGTATTTTTTTGAAAAACTTCAATTTTTGATGAATAATGAAACCACTAAGTGGTACTTAAGAAACTGATTTTCCGTTTAAATTAAATTTTACCACCTCTGTGTTTTGAATTTCAAAAATCCGACATACATGGTTGTCATTAATAAGTAAAATGTGGTTCAATGGGATTAAAATAATGTTTTGCTGAATAGTAACTTTTATGTTTTTAATCGCGATTAGAGGTAATTAGTGTAGTTTAAGGTAAAAAAATGTTTTAATAATATGAAATGACCAAGAAACATGTCCTACCCTCATTGGATGAGTCATGGCGGACCAAGAAAATCCATGGGTCAACTTGGGGACCCCATGGAGATACTTTGGTTGGAAAATGACATAAATACCTTTTTATTTAATGTTAAAATTAAAATGACACAAACATGAGTTGTTTTACTAAAACAATTTTTAAATGGGGTTATACAAGTCAAATTTTTGACTATAAATAGTCATTGGAAATATAAAAATATTTCCTACATCATAGTAATTTTTATATAATTTTTATACATTAAATAAATTAAATTATTTCTGACATCATGATGATGCAGCGATGACCTCATTATTTAACGATTTAAATAAAATAAAAAGATAATGTAAAATATAAGACCTACACATGTCCAAAACCTATTTTATGGGTGTATTTAGAACCCTTAGAATCTTATAATCTAAACACATCAATTTGGGACCATTAAAATCCGAAACCCATTCTAAAATAAAGTAACATTTCTTTACATTCCAAGAGTGCCCCTCCTCTCCTCTTATAAAAGGCCCCCACCTCCACCTCCTTACCCACACATCCAAAGCCTTTATATCGGCCAAAACCTGACCATTTTTTCTCTCCACATCTCTCTCTAACTCTTATAATCCTCACTTAGGTCATAAGTCTTCCCAAGGAATCCTTTGAGCTCAAACCAAAGGGAGTTACCCGATTTTAAGGTAATGTCTTCACTTGAGTCCTTTTGTTTTATTTTGCTTCTCCACCCCCCTAAAATATTTTTATTCCTTTCTTTTATAACAACAACAGTATCTTAAATATACTAGGATGTTGTTATATTAATGATTCGAGCTACACTTCCACACACTTTTGTCTAATGGTTAAAGAACATACTATTTCTGTGGATGGAGAATTACTGCCTCACGAAATGATGATTGTTCAATTTTCTCTTAACACCTTTCATGGTGGCCATTATGATGTCACAACATTTATATATGATATATAATATGTTTATGTTTTCCTTAAGCTTCTGTATTTTTCATTTATGGCATACTTTTATGGCTTCCATTATGGGTATACGCGATATCTTCATTTTACGAAGTGCGGACTACCGCCCCCTCAAAGTGATTTGATTTATTAATACCATATGTGGTACGTATAAAGGATATATTTAATGATATTATATATTATAAAATACTGTAATTAAAATAATATTATGTATCATTATGTTTTAATTCCATTAAATATGAAATAGAAATGGAAGTAGCTTTCATGTGTACGTACGGCTTACCGTCTCCATGAACGGTGCATTTCATTTCTTGACTCTAAATGTTATGTAATATTATAAATGCATGAATATACTGGATATATATTATATATATTATATATACATCATGAATAAAATTCTGTATATAATGGATATTTTACCACATGAACAACTTGTAATTATAAAGAGTTTATTTTTTTGACTCAAGTACCAATGATCGTTAAAACGACCATTATTAACTTAAATAATAACATAGTGTTAATGACATGGTAATAAGTGATATAAAAGGAATAATGAACTTGAAAAAGGTTCTTAAGGAATTATAAATTAACTCACGTTTATTATTCAGGAGATTAAAGAACGATCGAGTCAAGTCGGACCCGAGGTAAGGGATCCAA
Source organism: Viscum album (assembly GCA_963277665.1). Classification (NCBI taxonomy): domain Eukaryota; kingdom Viridiplantae; phylum Streptophyta; class Magnoliopsida; order Santalales; family Viscaceae; genus Viscum; species Viscum album. Next base: position 218,360,827 of record OY728137.1, on the reverse strand, counting down.
CTCCTCTCTTTCTTTTTAAGTGCACTCTTTTATGTCATTCCTTTTAAGATCATATTTCTTATGATGGGGATGTTTTTTTATATTAATCCTACTTTACTTCTTATGTTAATATGATTAGAGACCCTGTTTTCTCTCATCAATCCATTTTTAGAAGTTTTAAGTGGCGTCGTTAGGCTGCCGAGTTTTCGTAAGGGATTTTTCATCTCACTTTTATTCCCGTGGGATTTATGCTACATTTTCCACAATTGCCTTTGAGTGGTGTATGTAATGCCTATTATTTTACTCATTGTGTAATATAATTTCATTTATGAGTATTTACATCAATGTTGTATTGTCTTTCTTTCACGGGGTGTATGTTTCGAAAGTTACCCAAGTCGGTAAGGGAACCTTTCACCCTCCTCTTTTTAAAAGACTTATTTTGTTATGTCTTTTAATTAAAATACTATTATGTTGGGATATGTTCTTCTATATCCTTATTGATGTAAATTTTATTTCCATGTGATGAGATACCCTTTTTATCTCTCATTAACTCTTTTTCTGAATTTTGAAGTGACATCGTTAGGCTGTCAAATTTTTGCAAGGGAACTTCTTAACCCAATTTTGATTCTTTGGGATAAACTCGTACTCCTTTAATATATAATTCTATAAATATGTGTGAATTTACTCTGATTTTTTTACACTTAATATCCACTTATATTTGGTGTATTCATTTGTCAAACATAATTATGTAATTGATTTATCCTTAATCCAAGGATACCGTATTTGTATGGGACTTCATCTCAATCTCCATTTATTGAGGCATATTTTTGTTTTATACACAACCTTCTTTTATACGGTGTATAAAACCCTTTGACTTTTATGTTTATCCAAAAATAATCTTCTTTATACAAAGCGTTTTACTAAATGACAAAAGGGAATGTTTTTGTCGTACGTATGCGGTGACAATGACTTCTCCGCCGTCGTGACCATTATTTGAGTTTCGACTTCCTCTACAAGCCATACCTTTTTTTAAAGAAAAATAAATACCATGTTTTATTTTTCTTTTATTTTGGTATTGAAAATGGATTTCATAATGTTTTTATATCAATGTGTTGTATTGATATCTTGTGATTGAAAAGTGGAAATGTTATGTTTTCTTTTATGCATGTTTTATGTGATATGATTATGTTATGGTTCTTGGGCATTATTATGAACATGGGTGGTTCTGTGAAAAACTAAGGGCAGGTGAGCCCGATATAGCTCTCTAATGCATTGGATAATGTGAAGGAGTGAAACTTTAAGGTTTCTCCAAAGAGATTTAGGGAATATATTGTGGTGGGTATTCCAAACGTAACCAAGAGGGTTACTCCCTACGTAAGAATGTTATGAATGCCTCAAGTTACCTTTTATGTCTTATGATTTATATGATTTATTCAGGATTTGATATGCCTATTTTTTATGGGTAAAGTATGATTTCATTCTTATGTATATATGAACTCATGTTTCCTTTCCATATTTTTATAACCCTTACTGAGCTTTTTATGCTCTTCCCATGTTTTTTTTGAAATGTTTTTCACAGGTCAAGGGAAAGGTACATGATATTATGATAGTGTCAAGGAAGTGTCAAGAAAGAATCCATGATTTATTTTTAAAAATGTTTCCGTTTATGGGAAAAAATGAATACTATCTTTTATGTAACCACTTTGTTTAAATGTGGAATGTAATACATGTTTTATGATCTAATTCTATAAAACTCTAAACCTGAAAAGATCCTCAATGTGTAATATTGTAATAACTCAATATTAAGTAAGGTTTAAGGCTGGGGCCTTATAATAAATATATATAATTTTATCAAAATCAATGATAAAATTATGAATAACTCTCATATTCATATATATCTATATATCTTTTTTAGTTTCTCTTTAATATTCAGATGGATAGATGATTGAACACTCATTTGAGAAAAAGATGATTTATCCCCTTCCATCAAGATTACTTGATCCATAATTTGATAATCCAAAAATATTATATATTATATCATCCATATAATGTTAATATTTCACGATCATTTCATCTTTGATAATTTTCTACCTTTTTTGCTTTTGGAGGCTGGTAATGTATTTAGAAATCAACATCTATAATCAACTCTAACCATCTTATTATGTGTATGTTCATCTCCTTTTGAGTTAATGTATATATCAAAAAATTATGATAAATATATATAACATAGATTCCACACAATATATAATTCCTTTATATATATTTAATGTTAAAATTACCACTCTTACCTCCAAATTATTAGTCCGGTATTTTTCTCATGAACTATAAATTAGCAAGACTGATAGGTTTTTTCCATTTCATTCTTTATTAGAATGCATCTCAGACCCATTATCGATGCATCACTATAGATTAAAAAAATTGTCTCCACTATAGGGTAAAGAAATAACATCTTCAATGAATATCATCCTCTTTAGTTCCTTGAAATTTTTATCACATTCCACAAAACAAAGGATCCTAGATCCCTTCTGATTAAACAATGAATTCTGATTACAGTGTCATCAGAATCTATCCACAATAATCTAATAATATCCTGGTAAACATAAAACAACTATGGGTCTGAGTGATAGTGGATGGTATGGAATATAGTTTAATAACTTATATCTTGAAATGATGAAATTATATATCCTATATTGAGATTATATGACCAAAAAAGAACAATTTTTAGGCTAAATTCACACTTATTAAAAATATTAAATCTTCTCCTTCCTTGAAATTGTTATCACAATTCTAAAATGATATTCATGATCATCCATTCTATATTAATGTATAAGAATATCATATATAAATTCTACCAAAAACTGATAACTATAATTTATAATGCTTCTATTAATTAAACAATGTAAGATAGTAGAGGAATCTATAAGAAAAATAGAATCACTAGAAATTCCTAGTTTCTATCCTTGGTATGGAAGGATTTATTAGCTGTATCTTCCATCTTGACCCTAAATTTATGATATCAATAATGAAGTTTAATTTTATATAAGAGTTTTTTTCTATGTAGTTGATCAAAATAATCATCAATATAGGGTATAAGATACATGTTTTGGATTTTTTCCTTGTTATGTTATCAGTAAGCAATTCATATTTTCATTGTTCAATCATTATCATTTAAATAAAATTAGGTTCACCACAACATGTTTCACATAAGAAATTGAATAACTTGTCAAAAATCTCCTTATTTTTTTCTAAAAATCTCTCAACTCAATTGGGAAGGTTCTATATGGGGCCTTTTAAATAGGTATAGAACCATTAAATTGTTTTCATGAAAACCAAAATTATTGATTCCTAGGAAAAGAAGAAAACTCTCCTAGAAAAAAATCAAAAAATCCCACACTATATGCATATAATGAATTTTTAGTTTCACTCCAACTATTAGTGATAAATAAACATTGTTAATAGGAATCAGGATCTATACAATAGATGTGATTTCAATCAGTTGTCCATATCGATCAAATAAATTTTAGATGTTAATTAATAGATTCAGAATATGAATCATGAATTCCCTTCCTCAAAATGTATTTTTGGATTTAGGTCGATAAATATTATCAATTCCCAAAATAAAATCAAATTCATCTAGGGTGATAATAAAGAGATACATCGGAATCATATTCCTATATACATAAACTGGAGAAGAAAAAAGACATGAGTAAAAACATCAAACAATTAGTGGTTTTCCCAACTAAAAGAACATCAAATATACGAGTTATTTCTATGATACCCTAGGAATATTATTAAAATATCATATTTTGTTTATGTGAAGAGAAAAAAAAGGCAGTAATAGATTTAGAGAGAATGGTAAGTACCCATTTCACCACTTCTCATTTGTATTATGTATCACCAATAGGGATCACATGATAGATTATATGGTCTCTATGATTATAAGGTATTTAATTTTGACCATAATTATTATCCTATGTTTTTTTAATTAGTTTTAGTAATTTCCATACCCCTTTCATTTGAAACACATGAAATGTGAGTGATTCATTATTTAGATCATTCTCTCTATTTTAGTCATTTACTAAATTCATTACATTATGTCACTATTCTATTTCTCTAAGGACTTCCTTTCCAGACCTAAAAAATTTACCATTCCACTTAAGTTAACATCAACCATGTTTCATTGTACACTTCAAGTGTAATTGAATTATTTTATTCTTCTCTCTATGATTTTTATAATTTTCTTTGACTTCCATCGTTCTTTTTATTTCAAAATTATTAGATATATATGAAAATCTAATCTCTATTTCCATTATAATAGTTCATAAAATGATTTATTGATCACTAATGATGCATTTTATGTCTAATGGACTTACATGACTTGGTTTTACACCATTGAAGAACCAATAATTCTTAATATAGGGTGGATGATAATATATAAACATACCTCTAATTTTTCTGTAAAATGTTCCTCATAGTTTCCAAAATAGTCATCATTATTATGATCTTGGTCGAGGAATTACTTTTCTATTTTCATAAAGATATTATTTTATAAGTATATAGTGAAAAATAATCTCTTAAACTCATCATACTCTATGTAGTACATTTATTCATTTTGAAAAATATTCTTAATAAGAGTCCACTATTGATCTTATTCTTTCTCTAAATTATAGACATACAAAATCAAATATTCATGTTTCAAAAACTATTGAATTGGTAATATCATTATAAATGTAAAAATACATTTCTTTATAACCATTGGTTCAATGTAACCACTAAATGAAGGTTGGCGTTTCCCCATGAAGAAATACAGAGAAAAATGACCACACCTTTTCTCATTTGTACGTACAATATTATTCATAACTTGATAATGTTGTGTTAGTATATAAATGAGATTTTTCATTCTAGATACCATACAATTTTTATTTTTTAGTAGAAAATAATTTCATTATCCCTCAAATTCGACATTAAAATAATTCTTATGGGATCCACCCATTGAATTAAACCAAAAAGTATTCTTTTATAGATAATAATTATATTATTAAAACAATATTATCATTGAAAAATCGGCAATAAGATGTATAAATAAGGACACACTCCTTTGGATCTAAGACATATTAGGCTTAACCCAGGTCATTTGTGATTATTATAAAATCATTACAATGTTTTCATTGACGTAGATTCACCCATAAGGTCCTCAATAATTTATTGTCTTCCAATATTATAAATTATAACTAAAAATTTCTGTGATACCAAATATGGGGACTCATAATATTAATACAATGATATTATATCTTTTTTTAAGAATATTCAATAAAAATGACAATAATCTAGACTATAATTATATTTTTATAGTATCTTTCGAAACATGCACACATAAAAAACATGTCTATAAGATTCTCCCATGATAGTCTTCATAAATAGAACCCCTCTTATAAATTTCATTCCTAAAACCTTTTATCATAACCCAGGGAAAGGAAATATAATAATGGGTGATCTCATATTCTCATTAAGGTAAAATAAAGAAGATATCAATGATCACATAACTATCACATGAGAAAAATAGTTTGAGAGAATGAGTTTAAAACATTAAATCCATGCACTTTGTATTATAGATCATGATATAGAATCATAAATTATAGCATGTAAGTTCAAAATACATGCATTATAAGTGAAACAATTAACATGATCCATGAGAGTATAATAATTTTTTAAAACATGGAAATGTCTCTCAGAAATAATCATATAAAATTATCTTCATTGTAATAGAGGATAAATTTGAAGTCTATAATAGTGGATTGGGTTAACTTCTCCATCAATCATAGTATTAAAGAATAATTACACCAGTATCAAAGTGTACTCAGTTCACTCCCATAACCATCATAGTATCCATGTTTCACTACTACGAGTATCATACCGTATAGAGTCTTTTGTTGAACTATGTTGAATCCCGATTTCAAAACAATTTATCTCATGAGATATCTACCTATACCAAATGCATTATAGTAATATTTTATTTTGGGCCCATTGAACATAGAATAAAAATCATATATATATATATATTCAATAATATCAAAATATTCCAGAATATCTGATCCCATCAAAAGAAATGGGTTTTATAAACATTTATTTATTTAATCATAGAATAAACCATATAAAAGTGATTGGTTACAAATAAAATTCATCATAAACCATAAAGATAAATAATATGAATGGTATAATGGGACCATATATAGATTATAAATTATATTCAATCAAAATATTTTATTATTTATGGATAAATTATTTTCAAGGATATAGTACATTTCTAAAGAAAAATACCATTTTCCAATTGAAATCATTTCATTATAATATTAAACGTTTCAAAATATTAAGGACAACAGATTCATTGAAATGTATCATATAAAATATAAAATTATTTTTAATGAACTCATTGGTCATGATGGTTGGAAATTTTTTTAATTTCGTGTAATTTAAAAGATAAACATTCTATTCATATTATTGTAAAAAGTAAAAAATAATAATGTTTGGAAAAACTAAAAAATTTCCTTTAATTCCATTTTATAAAACGAAAAGGATTTGTATAAATGAATTCTAATATTTTTTATGAAATAGTAAAATCATTCATGAAATCATTTTTATCAATCAATCCATGGATGATAAATTATTTTCGACTAGAGAGTAAAATGATTCAATTTTCCATAAATTAAATATCATCAAAATCATGAGTACATAAAGTAAAAATGGGCAATGAAAAAAAATTATTTTCAATAAATAACCATATAAGAATAAAATTCATCAGATTCATGGGAGTTAAATCATAATATTCCATCCTCGAAAACATTAAAAAAATAATCTTGATGAAAAATGATATTGTGTCATAAAACCATGACATCATTTTTTCTTCTAAACCGTAAGATTGATAGATGAAATAAATGTGCATATAAATTTAATTTCATTTAAATATCATAATAATAATCCTAGATATGTTAATATATAGTTTATAAACCATATAAAGGAAAACAATAGTGAATATGTCATGGGTCCGGTAGAAATAGTGGTGGAAGAAATCTCTTACCTCAGGTCTGACGTCAATTGTTGGAGTTTTAAATTACTCAATAATAAATATATATTTATCTTAAATAAATTATTGATAACTATTGATATAAAAAATAAATATTGTATTTAATTATATCCTTTTATCCTCATTTAATTAAAAATTTCATAATAATATTTTTGTTTCAGATGATATCTGCTTGAATTTTCATGTTTCTTTTAGTTTGGATGTTTTGGAGCTTTGGATATAATTAGAGATAAATAATATAAATAATTTCAATAATTATATAAATATCATATATATTCATGATATAACTATTTAGAATAATTCATTAATTATTGAGATAGATACATAATTTACACCATTCATTTAGATGATAGGTCGTACATAGGCATAAACACTTTTTTAACATTTCGATAGATGGAATGAAAGAAACCTAAATAGTAAATAACAATTATAGATTAATTTCTATATAATATATATCATATATATAATTAGATATATTTTCATTAAAATCCCTATATTGTAAATGAAAAATTAATCAGATCACTTCAAGAAGGATGTAATCCGCACATACATATGAGGGACGTTGTAAATTTCCAATGGAATGGAAAGTAAAAGTTTAGCTAAAATTTTATAATTCCAAATTTATAATTATGTAATAATTATAATATATATTCATTAAATCCATATTAAAAATAATATATAAATTATTGTGATAGGAAATGAATTGTACGGCTATATGGAAATGATTGGTCATACACACACATTAGCAATACTTTCACTTCTTATTATATGGAATTTGGGTGAATATAGGTGATTTCATAATCGTAATACAATTTACTTATATTAAAAAATGTGAAGTTATTATATTTTTGAAGAATATAATTGATATATTACAAGAAAATTATGTATTAATAGGAATTTGATTGGTTAAGGTGATTACATATTATTTAAAACAATTACATTAGAACTCCTCTTAAAGACCCAAGTGATGGCCTATTGGGAAGAATATAATCTCATGAATGTTTATAGGAAATTAAAGAAGAGATATTGTAATGGTATTGTCAAAATATAATTCTTCATTTTGTGTAAATAAGATATATGATTGGTTTTATTATATAATTGTGGAGAGGGAGATCATGGAATTTCTTAAAATATGAAAATATAATATATTCAATCTCAAGCCAATTGACTCTAAATGGATAGGGATTCAAAGATAATTTATTATGAGGTTGAAATACCATAAAATAATAAGACATGGATTGGTTTTTGTTTCATTTTAATACATATATTTTGGATTAATCACTTTGTTAATTATTATATTACCTTAACAATGATAACACCAATTTCATCAATAATGGTTTATAAATGTTAAGATAAATTAATAACATATTAATAAATTAATATGGATGATGTGTTAAATCATATTCCATTATCAATTTTGAAGAATAAATTTTATTAATTTTAAATAATTTAAAAAAATATTATTTATTATAAAATATAATTACTGTCAATTTTGGAACTATTCATTTATTTTATCCTACAAGTCATAAAGTCATTGGGAGAATTCAATGAGTGGAATTTCGTAATAATATTTACACTAATTATTATATAGGTAATTTTCTTGGAAATGTGTTTATTAATCATATAAATTTCAAGAATATGGCGATAAGGGTCAAATTTTGTTCATCCAATAAGAATTAAGTTTAAAATTTATGGACTCCTCACTTAGTTTTGACCAAGATTAAGTTGATTTACCCATTACCAAGGAGATAATTCATACAATAATAATTATTCATAGTGGTCAAAAATAAAATTCCCCTATTACCAAATTATATCCTTTTAATTCCAAATCTAGAATCTATTTATCAAATTAAATAAATCTAGTAGGATGAAATTAATTTTAATATATGTATAAAAAAAGTGATGAAAGAAGATTTTAGAAAAAATACATTTTTGGCATTAAACTATTTTTTTCTTATTCTATGCATAGTAAAAATATTATAAGAAAGATAAATAATTTTATGGTATATAAAATATATAATAATTTGGTATAATGATTCAATAATATGGATAAATATATATTTTTAATATAAATATACATTATTTTCTGAAATTTATTTTTTTATAAAAATATATTTTTTATTTTCTAGTGATTATTAACAATAACTATAAAATATATATAGCTTATGAATTCACTATATAAATAATAAACCGTACATTTTTAATAATTTATTTAGTTAAATTCATAACTTATAATCCAATTTCTAGATGATAAAAACCACATAAAACATTAATAGTATATTTTGGTTCAACTAAACATTGTGTTCCATGTAAGAATAGATATGAAATAAATAAAATTTCTTTATAGGGAAATAGTTTATAAAATATTTCTGCGTTACATTTCAGTATTTTCCCAATTTTATGAGACCCTTATAGGATACTTGTGTGTTTATGGTTCTTTTTATGTATTGTGACTCCATTTAAAGTTCTTCATATTGTTAAGATTTTATGATGATTATACATATATTTAAGAAATGGGATGTTTCTTGTGAGGGTGTAGGATTTATGGTGTGAGTTATATTCATGTGAATTGTTGTGATTATTTTTATAGTGGATTTCACATCACAATTTAATGTTTATGTTGGGAGTTATAATAGAGTAGTATAGATCTATATAAGTGATAGTATATATATAGTTTCAAACAATAGGGATGTACTCAATAAGAATGAGTGTGTAGATGGGATGTTTCCGTGGTCTTAGAACATATTATATGGGCATATGGTTTTTGTGAGACATTGATCACGATTTATCATAGTGAGTCATATTATACTACCATGAAAACATTAGATTTGTAGTGTTGTCCAATGTTCCTAATCACTGGATTTGGATCCATGTACATGAGTCATATGAAGATATCCATGGTGTTTTGATCATGTTATTGGTTAACATATGGGATTTCATTTGGTTTTTTAATTTTATCCCCTAGACATTCATATCTTATTATCAAAATTTCATTATTTATACACATCAGCATTTTTGAGTTGATTTTATTACTTTTTATTGGGTTGTGATGATGGTTTACTTTTAGTATTTTGTGAAATAATTTTGAATTTTTTATTTTTTTAAATAGAACTACTGAGTTTTTATTTAAAAAAGGTATTTCATAAATTTTTATGTAATGGATGAGTAATTGATATATTTAGGTATTTATTTAATTACTCTATATTCTTTGTTTTATGATTTTTATAAGAAAAAAAATGATTTATTATTATGATTCATAATATGGTGTTAGGATATACGTGCCTCATTTATTCATCACATATGTTTATACCCTTTTATGGAAAATGGATTTGGATTAACCCTTCATTTATTCATTTAAAATAATGGGGAATTTAGAAAATATATTTTTGGAATTATATAATTTTTCTAGATGACGTTATTTTTAATCCCCTATTTGTGATCTATATTAAAAATAGTACTGATGAAATGGATTTCGGAAAATAAATGACATGAAAGATTTGTTAAAATATTATTTGGTTTTTTTCTCACATCATGGATACACTATTCATTTATTATGCACTTTTGTTTTCTACTAGGTTTCTGAGATATGTTTCAGTCTTTGTGGTATTTTGATTTATGTTGGACTGTGATGGTTAGTTGGGTAATTGTTAGTGACTAAGGTTTAATAATTGATGGGTTTTTATGGTTTTCGTTTTAGATTTTGATTATTTTATTTCAGAAAAACCTTTATATAATTATTTTAGTTCAAGGCCATTTATTTGGATAATTTTTTATTTAAATGTTTTTTATTTTATGCATTATAATAATTATTTCATCTGTGGATTTTTTTTATTTTTTTTAAGCACTATTGTGACTTACCATGATTTAATAATTCCTTATTATTATTTCTATATGATATGATGTTTTGGATATCCTTTGTTGGCATAGATCTTGTCCATTTTCAATATTGGTGTCTTAGTTCAGTTTTGTTTGTGAAATAAATTATTCATTGGAATAATTTTATGGTCTTGTGAAAATATTTTCCTACCCCTGGGGATTGGGATCATCCTTCAATCCCTTTGTTGAGTCAGGTTATGTTACATGATGGGTCAAAATGTGATGGTTCATTATAAAATGTTATTATGGAAAATGTTTTTAGTTGGACCATGGTTATTGAAGGATCACTTGTATTATCTGGGGAGTGTCAAGGTAGAATGAATAATGTTTAATATTTTTTTAATTTGATAGATATATGATGGTATTGTACCATAGACTCCTTATCACCTTGAATATTTTGTTACCATGAGTGTGTTGGGTAGTAATTTTGAATTATATGTTTATTTTAATTATCCATATTGTGTTTTAATATGATATTTTGTAATTTTGACACCTATTTATTGAATAAATTTTCTTATGGAACTTATGGGGAATTTAGGTTTAAATTAGGTGGAAAACCATAGAGACATCATTAGCTTTCAATGTCTAAAATTCTATGTGAATCCCATGTGCATGGATCTAAAGATTTTTATGTGCTACTATAATTGTTTATTTTCATTCCAAAAAATTAAATTCATCAGGGCATGAACTAGTGAAATGAATAAACACCTCATTCATAAAATGTTTTTCACCAGAGGATATCGACTAACAATGTGAGTGTAAGGTGGTAGAGTGGGATATAATGCTTTCATATCACAAAATTACAACATAGAAAATAATTAAAATCATACATATATAGGTTATCAATTTAATGAAATGAAATCAAATGTGTTTTGAAAAAATTTATAAAACAAATCATTAATCAATGAATGAACTGTAATCTCGACATTCTATATAGTCATGACATAATAGAAGGCCACAAGCACAATAATTCACAAATAAAACCAAAATGCATGACTAAAATAATCACGAATTTGAATATATGTCTCAGCTCTGTCACAGCTTGCAATCTCAATCCTAATAGACCAAGACAAAACCTATATTCATATAGACACTTAATCGGTACCCAAGCTCCATAGTGACCTGAGTATGGTGTGAGTACAACACTTCTTCCATGGACCAATGAAATTCAAAATTATCCCGTCTATGTACCATTGCTTAAAAAAATTATTTTTCTAAAAATATATATATATAAATCCCTAAAAATAATTCAATATATATGAAATAAAAAAATAATAAACCCATGTTCTATGATGAAACCTGGGAAAGGTACATAACTACTTTAAATAGTGTTATGGAGTCAATGAGAATGCATTGAAGACCATCAAACTCATCTCCTGTTAAGGAAAAAATACCCTTCCCTAGGGACCCATCATCCCCCATGAACTTTATATGCCCCATATTTAACTATTAATCAATAGATAATATACACAGTGGTTATTTTCACCATGAGTTAATCCATAAAAACTAAGTGTACTAGAGGTTTTATCTCACCCCATGTTAAATAGTCACAACAAAAAGAATCATCTTCTCTTTATTTAAAAGAAAAAACCCCAAATAATTTTTTTCAATTCCCTACAAAACAAATCATCAACCCTAGAACCATCTCCCAAAAAACTATTTTTATTTTTTTATTTTTGATAAATCTTTCATAGTCCATCATGAATATCTAATATTTAATTAAAAATCATTTTTAATTTTCATTTCATAATTTTATTTCAAATAAAAAATCACAATGACATTATAAAAATCCATTCCAAAAACATAAATTCCCAAATACCATATACATATTATAAAATAGCTTTTACATTTTAATTTGATACCCAATATTCAATTAACCCTTTTAATTATGATTTATAAAAACCAAATTTCCAAAAAAAATTCCAATTTCATTTAAAAAATACCAATCTTCCCATAATTTCACAACGTTTATTTTCAATCACAAATTCTATTTTCTAATATAGAACCCCACTGTGGATCACAATTACATTGGGATAATTAATATTAAAGTATATTTTTAAACTATGATTAATCTAATATAACACATTTATTCTAATATAGGTTGATGAAATTTTTAGTTACCCAAAATTCAAAAAACAAACACCACTTGAAATGAAGTATAAAATATGAATTAATTTTGAGGGACTACCCGACACATTTTTACAATTTCTTATTTTTTTATTCCTAATATGGAAACATACTCCTAGATTTCGTCACATATAAATAGTTATACTGAACCCACCCATAGTCCTAACATACATCAAAAGAAAAAATAATTAATTTTAATAACGTTATAATTAAATTCCATCTTAAAAATAATTAAAAACATAGGATACTAATCCATAAATGGAAATTTACTCTCCAATTTTTCTTTCCACAGTTATACTCTGACCAACCCACCTTCGTAGTTCGATTCCAATCACTAAGCACAACCTTGAGTTAAATAATAATCATCCAGAACCATGGACATTATCCAAGGTGATATTTTAAGTAAAAAATTGAACATTTATATAGAGACATATATCTTATAAAATAATGGGTGTTTGGATAAAAACATTCCCTTCAGACATCCTCTATCTTGGACACCTATAAGAACCACCATATCATGATGATTTCACCATGTTCCAATGGATTCATCACACAAGCCCCTAGATAAAAAAATATATAAATAATAATATGAGAGAAATTGGGTTTTATCCTTTCATAGTCTATATAATTTATTATATGGAAGGAGTAATAGTACTTTGAAGAGTGGAATCCCCCATGGAGGAAAAAGGAGAGGAAATCCCCAAAGGAGAACTTTTAAATTCAATGGAAGGGAGAAAAAACGTGTGAGGGTTTAATATATTGTAACATGAAAAATTCAAGGTGTGTCCCATATAAAATTTCATTCCATGATTCCATCGATGGCCCATAGGTAATTCGGCGTTCCTAGGAATCATGAAGGGCTACTGTTTTGGATACTAGAATGCTGGTGGCACTATACCAGCTAGGACAAGATGCATCTATATAATGTTATAGCCTTATATCATACATCATTTCTTGTTATACACTATTACTACTTAAAAAAAATATTTCATTCTAATGACACCATTTTGAGTTGTCCAAATATTTAAATAACACTTATAATCCACAGTCTCTGAAAAAACACATCCAGTAAATAGATTTACATGTTTAACTAGGAAAACCAACCTCTTCCATACACTGATCAGTAAAGACTCTACAATATTATACTACTTATCCCCAATAAATCCCAATTTTTATCCACATATATCTTCCAAATAATTTTGGTTATGAAATCCCACTCAATAACCACAATGTAGACTCTAATTCTAATGGCTCAATATGAGTGTAACTTTAATTTCAAGCACATAATATATCGTAACACAACCCATCACATGTACTAATTTTTGAAACACCAAGTTGATTCATTCTCATTCCCATCCACCATGGTATTCTAGATTTCTATTCATGTATTTACATACCAGTATTAAGGATATCCATACAATTTTATATATCTAAAAAGAAAAATTCTAATCCATAACAATATCCACTATTAGAATTTCCTAATGGAATATGATCCAATTATTACAATGGTACTATTGAGTAAATTCTCAATCCAACCTATATAAACAGTCATTAAATCACCTGTATGATTCTCTTAAACCTTTTTATTCTCAAATAGAAAAATAAATGGACAAAACTCCATCATCAAATCATCATTACAACATGTCATCCCATTCATAAAAAATATAGAACCCACATACAAAAAATTTCCTAAACATCCAAATCTATGAAAAAATTGTGGTCTCCATCCTATCCATCTAAATACGGGATCATATTTCAATGATTCCAATGATAACATTTATAAAAAATAATAATTCTTAGCCATTGATGCATGGTTAACCCTCCCAACCATAATCTTGTAAACCCTAATGACATCCCATTGTTATTTGAACATTACCAAAAAAATTCATACTTGAATTTTGGTGACATTAAATAGTCAAACCATTAACCATCAATTAAATCCATTGACCCATAAATCTAGCACTGATGAAAATGTTAAATTTTAAGAACCATTAGTCTTACAAAAAACCATCCTAAGAAAAACCTCAAAACCTGATACCCGTATAATTGAAAATTTATGCCTAGTAATGAAATTTAATGTTGAATCCATTTAATTCAACCTAATTAATCCACCAATACCAAAACACCATAATAATCATGAATCAATGGATCACATACACCCCTAATCCTATATGAATGAATGTCAAATTTCCATTACCAACATCATGCTCCCCACTATTGGATAGTCCATATATCTACAATACTCAAACATTTAATGGTATCTATTTCCCATGTTTCATCCATCAATGACCATGATTTTAATATAAAGAAGATACTAGTAACATTTATGAATCATTATGAGAGTTAATAAATAACTTAATTATGACTCTTAGTAATTTAGATCATGAATCTTATCAAATAACACACTAACCAAGATTCTATTCATTTAAGTTTTTATTTATTTCCATCACACCATCTTCATTATCCCCAACAGCTCATTAGAACTAACCCAAACATGTCTCATCAAGCCCAAAAATGTGTCACTCCTCTAGAGAAATATTCCCATAACTGCAAAACCATCATTTGATTCTTTCATTTTGGTTCATCCCAAATTTAACAATTCCATCATGGATGATCAATCAGAATTTCCATTTCCACCCATAGAATGTCACAATTCTCATCTGGGAGACTGATATCAGTATGCCCATTGGCCTCATATAACATTCAAACTGAACCCTAGAATACACATGTGACTAATTTTATTTTATGTATTACAGAATCCTCCTCTATAACACCGAACCACTGTTTTAATGGAACTATTAATATATAATATATAGTTTTCTATAATATTACATCACAGCTCAATGATCAGCTTATCTAATACAACCTGATTGTGATGATAGGACTCAAGAACCTGTAATCCACTATTTATCAAAACCATGACCAAACATATATAATAAATTTCCTACCACTCTAAAATTCCATTCCCAGAAACATTTGAGCTCCCTTGTCTCTTCTGAAAACCAGAGGCATCTCACTAAGCCAAATATATACACCTGAACACTTTTATATTGTACATCATTCTGAATCATGAATAATTTGAACACTCTCTACTAACCCCAATTCAATTCTTCTAGGGTTACCTCAAAATGTATCATTATTAATATATCATTCAATAGAAAATATCATGCATCCAAATGATACAATACTCTAAAACTATTATCAACTAAAAAAACACCCTTTCGTATCTTCATTCATTTTCCCACACCCATGATTGGGTATCCAATTTTTTTTGGAAACATAGGTCCAATAGTCTTATTTAATATCACCCACATTTACCATACAATATTTATAATTCTAAGACATGAATATTTGAAAATCTGATTAGACACACCTTGTGGTTGTTTGGTCTAGTATCCATGATTCTAATTTATCAACTCATTGAAACTAACACTAGGGAGTTTATGGGGATAAAATTATAAATATACTTTCCCTACCTAAATATAACCATTACTCTAAAGTCACCGATACCAAAGTGCTCCTCAAAAGGAAACAAAAGTAATTTACTACCCCTAATGCAAATGATTGGTAGATACATTCATGTGATAAAATTATATTCCAACTTATTGACCCCCAAACTCATGGGTATCACTTTTTCTTTTAAAAAATTTCATATTTGACTCTCACCACACTTGTAAAATACCACATCATTTCCCCTCCTATTTACATAATCAAAGACACTTAAATCATCCATGAAATCTCCAAATATCATACTTACTTCCCCATACCTTACATAGATACCATGTTTTGATCAAAAATACATCTAATGAATTATTCTTGTGCTAACATACAAATGATGTCTCAAGAAGTGGTAAAATTTCTATCCAAGTATTTTATGTTTACTTCTTCTTCCTAACCATTTAAAAATAATTAAATTATAATGATATAATAACACCATTATCAAAAATATACATATATTTTATTATTTTAATGTAATAACATAAATCGGTCTCCTCTTCCATCAAATTGGAAACAAAACAATCCTTCTTACATATAGAGGACTACCATTTCACGAAAGGATTTAATTTTATTATCATCATCACCTCTAATAAATGTTAAAATAGTGGATTTAAACTATATATATAATATTTTTAACAAAAATATAATTATATAATTTTTACATCACATTTAACCTCATAACTTCTATTAATGGGAGATATGATAATGCTAATCGTGTGTAAGGAAGACTACCTCCACTTAAAGTAATGTTATTTTTTCACTTATTATTCACATATAATGTGATATGGAAAATTTTAGTGTATATATGAGATAAATAATGACTAATTATTTTTTTAATGGAATATTAATCTTTCTTAACATAAAATATATCATTTTCCTTCTTACCTCTCATTTAGTGAACCGTTATAATTATATTCTTTTATACGTGAGT
Organism: Viscum album; assembly: GCA_963277665.1. Taxonomy (NCBI): domain Eukaryota; kingdom Viridiplantae; phylum Streptophyta; class Magnoliopsida; order Santalales; family Viscaceae; genus Viscum; species Viscum album. The sequence continues at coordinate 218,343,335 of OY728137.1, read as the reverse complement.
AATATTACCTCCATAAAGTGATGTGATTATTTTATGTTCAAAAAATTACATGGATGATATATATATATGTATATTAAATGAAATAATATTATATTTTTTTTATATTGTTATAGTTTTTATTTATAATATAATTATTTCTTTTTTTTCATAAATATTTATAAAAATGGAAATGTTACTCATGCGTATATACATCTTGTCGTCTCCATGATTGTAACATAGTAAATTTTTCAAAAAAAAAATCATTATTTATTGGTAGATTTTTTCTAAATTAGGTATAAATATGATAAATATTTCATTATTATTATTATGGATATGGTGTAATATTGACCATATAACCCATGTTTAACACAAATAATCTTCATTAAAATTATGAATTGAATGCCCTCCAAAAACCTAAAACAGAATTAATTGATTAAGTATTTAAATATGTCATAAAAAGACATAATGAAAATTATTCCAATATAATTTATTAATCATAGAAAATATTATTATGAAAAAAATAATTTATGTATTTTTATAATATAATGGTTATAAAAATCTTCCTAGAATTTCTGGACTTGATGTAAGGGACTTCATGTCATGTTTCCATCATTGAGGAATACTTTATTATTATGCAAATAATTTATTTTATATAGTTTAAATATTTACCCATTTATATATAATATCATAAATCCTTCATAATTAATAGTATTTTACATTTTAATTTTAATTATTTTATTCATGTGGATTTTACTTGAAAGTTACTAAGTGGAAAATAATTCTACACTTAGATATATTTTCATTTGGTTATAGAAAATATTCATTGACATTGAAATTATATGGTTTTTATTATAATTAATTTTTATATTATTATGTTTTAATTAATTTTATTATTGGGTGTATATTTTATACTAAAAATACATTCATTTATTAATTCTCACTTCAAGGTTATTATCATTATAAGGGTTTCTCATTTAAATTTATTTTTTCGAGGAATATGTTAGGTTATACACCTATATTTTTTAATGATGTGAATATACATCATGTTTTCACGAATTATCTTGTAAATCCACATATATTTTCAATTCAAGTTATCATTTAATTATATTATTGCATGTTTATAACAGTTTAAGAGTTCCCAATGTGGAAAGGGATTTATGTAACATTTTTTGTATCAATATCATTTATTTTCATGGTTCCTTTGGAGGAACACATATGATATTCTTTTCAAAAACCAAATTTATTTCTTATCCACTGGTTATGAATGTAGACAACTAGTTTTAAATACATTTCCTCCCTTATCAATTGATTAAATATCAATAATGTTGTTTGTATGGGATTCTGATCATGTATCTTATTCCAGCTCGATAATCTTTCTCTTGCATATACATGATTTCAAAAAAATTATAAAAAAATTAATAAGTTTATTTTAAATTTTATTTAACCTTATTTTAAATGGGTTTTAAATTAAAAAATTTGACATTTTCCAAATGGAAACACATTTGACACCCTTATAGATATTTTTTTGGGAATAATGTTTATTTATTAACATTTACCAAATGAATTGATTTTTCCGCCATCATAACCACTCAATATTTGATGGATTAAGATTTACATTTCAGGGATTATATTCAAATAATCATATTTATTATATGTTTGTGGAAATTTTACATTTTAAATATGTGTTTTAAAAATGGAATTGATATTTTCACTAATAAATGTTCCATTAAATATTTCAAAATCATTTTACATTTATGATAAAATAATTTAATGTAAATCAAATTGAAAAGGTAATTTAAATCAAAGACTATTTTTCAATGTTATTTTAATGTTATATTCATTCATCAATTTTAACATCTCATGATGTTACTAATGAATTACTATGACATGTTTAAATGATATCATCCTTATTATTTTTCTAGATATGTTTTGATAGATTCAATATACTACTTGTGATGAAATTTATTTTTTATAGTATAATCCTGATTCAAAGATATAGTTATGGAAGAAAATTATTTTCCATGGTTTTAAGAGTTTTTTATGAAATTTTCATGTAACCTATTTTATTTCCATTTTTTCAAATTATTAAAGGAATAATGGTGTTTTATAGGTGTTTTAGGTTTTCATACAAGTTTAATTTACATTATTCATAATATTATTCTTGGATATTTTTTATAAAGGATTAAGTCCAATTATAAATTATGGGTGAATCAAATATAGATTATAATTTTTTTGAAAAATGATAAAATAAGGTGATCCCAATATATCTTATATGATTGATGCACCAAGATAGTACACAGTCAGGATAATATCAATTTTATGATGGGTGTTCCCAACATTCAATCCAATGCCTTGGGTACTTTTCATTGGTATTATATTCTTGGAGTGAGTTACTAAAGGGTTTATCTTATGAAACTAACTAGGCTCTATTTATATATAATATGGTTTTAATGTGTGTTATGAATAATATGTTTTGATATTATGAAACATTTTAATTAGGGTTTATATGGTTTTTTAATGATTCTATTGATGAATTTTGACGTAACTCAGATCGTGATTATTGAATATTACGATTCTATTCTTGGATAAATAATTATTAAATGTTTTATTATTAATGTTCATTGTATTTATGGAAATTTTTTATCTTATGTTATGTTCACGCACTATGATTATGTTATCATACCCTTATTAATATCTCTTTCTCACTGATGACATTTTGTTGTTAATTATTTTTTCCTTTACTAAGCATTTGAGCTCACCCTTCTTATGTTTCATTTCCCCATGATATGAAGAATTATTTTAAATGAATTATGTCTAGAAGTGTTCCACTTGTATATTGGTGGTGAACTATTTTGGAATATCAAAATATCATTATAGTGAAAAAAATACTCCCTTGAGTTCTAGTGTAATGTTTGTGTTTGTTTTTTTCCTCATTCTCTAAAAAGATAAACCTAAAAGGTCCTTGGTTTTTTAACTGATAAAATATATGCATCTGAAGTTTTCAGTATTAGATACTATAAATTCAGTATCACTGATCTATATTAAAGCAATAATTGAAATGATGATGTTTTTAGAAATGGATTCAGAAGTGCAGTACCAAGGATGTTATAAATGGTATCAGTGTTGGGAGTAGAGGACATTGTAGATTTATATGTTTTCATGATTGTTTTTTAATAGGTATTAATACCTTAATGTGTTTATTGGTTATGTTTTCTCATATGGTAAATGTATTATACACCCATATTGATGTTTTATGTTATAACATGATAAAGTGATTAATCAAACATTATAAAAAAATTATTCTTTTTGTTGTATATGTAAATATTTGGTTTAAAGTAAAATTTCCATTTAAATTTTATGTAAATATTTCTTAAGGAATTTATCAACAATAAGAATTATTTGATATTAGGCGATATGGGAATTATGGGGACATAGGTTTTATCAAATATTTTATCATGGGATTGTAAATCAATCAAGTTACAAATTGATTAATGTTATTTCCGAAGAACATAGTTATATTTTTGGGCTTGTAAGGTAAAATTTATTTTATATTCTTTTAGTTTAAAATACAAATTAATTTTATGGTTATTTATGATACTTAGTATATATGGTAAATTTTATATGGAATTATTTAGTTTGACTTTTTGAAATAACTATTTAAATATGGAGATTAATGTATTATTTCATCAAAATATTCTTAATTCATTTTGGGAATTACCATAAATTATGAAAAACATTTTTGTATTTTATTATGTCTAAATAAATGAAGAATATATTTTTATTCCTTATATAATTATGTGACCGTTTAATGTTGTTTTTAGTTGTTCAGTCTTGAAAATTTTATCTTTAATTCTCATCATTTATAGATGAATATTGATTTTTATGGAAAATGACTAATTATTGAAATTATTCATATGAAGAATGTTCTAGGGTATCAAAAATTCTATGAAGGAGATGAAATGTCCCCATAATCACTTTGCAGAAGGAATAATGCACTTCAATAAGTCTATCAAGGTGGAGGGAATCAAATCAAGTTGCATTTATTTGAAGGAACTTGAATGAATTCAAGTTTTCAAGTGGCCCATGTACTATCACCGGGAAAGGTACTTAGGGAAGACAGATCGTGAACCATCAGGTATACTGGACAGTCTGCAAACCACTTTCCCGCAAAGCATTCGCCAGTAAGCAAGGAAAACCATGAACCATGTCAAACGAAGGAGTTATGTATGGATGAACATCCGCGTACCATGACATGACCCCCTCATTTCACAGATTAAGCAGACAAGAAGGGTTCTGCGAACCATTATTGTGAACCAAATCCTCCGCAAACCCTGGTTGAATGTGTCTTTTGCGGATCAGAATACTGCTTCAATAGGCCTCTGAATATGGTGTCATGTATCCAGTAGATAGGATCACTCTAATTCTCTACAAAAGGAGCTCAATAGAAGAGGAAATGAGGGAGACATATAGAGATAAGGAAAAAAGACAAAATCTTAATGGATACTTAAAGGTTGTACTCCAACTTCCGTTTTTTTTTCATTAGAGCGCGAACTATGAAGCAATTCCTCCATAGGTACAACCAGCTGCGTACCGTAAAATGGGGGAATTGGATAACAATAATAATAGAACTGTGAACCCAACTGGTAAACCATGAACTAAAGACTTATGGCAGATGAATTTCCCATGAATGGTAATCCCCCGGATCCTCCTTCAATATGATGCCCGGTGTGGCATATCGCTACGTGGACGAGACCCAGCACCGCATACCTAATTGGTACAATTATATAACCCAAAGCAACATGGTGAGCCACGTACCAATTTGGTATGCGGTTGGCGATACCCATGCCTATGTACCACACCAGTACACAAATGGCCCTTCTGCCTGCATACCACCATGGTATGAGGTGCCTTCCCGATCACGTATTAGAATCCAATACGTAAAATGGGGTGTTTTTGGGTATTGTTTTTTCCAGTTCTAACCTCACCCCTCCTTTACCATCCAATCCCCCATGATCCCTCCACTATCAAGTCCTCTTGTGCTAGGGTAATGCCTCCTACAAAGCCATCATACCTAGATGATCAGACCATTGGGTGCATCTTCACGCCCTATTGAGTATACATACCCACGATAAGTGGAGTCATGAAGGCCCTCCCAACAAAGGTGTAGGCTTCGAGAATGCCTATGAGGATACATTCACATGGTAACTCAGACTCCAACCATAAGATACTAATGTGAACCTCCCTGTTCTCGAGATTATGGGTGATCACTTTCTCTTCCATTCAATGGGGAACTGTGATCAGTCGAAGGGGTTATTCTCCCTCCCCCTTTGATGAGTAAGAAACTCCTCCCCTCCAAAAAACATGCTTTGGGGACCTTCCAATGTGGTATGTACCCAATCATCTGAGGTTGGGCTTCATGACCATTGATTCCATTTCATAGGGAAATGTTCATCGCTCAGCACCCTTACCCATGGTCGCCCCGGCCTCTTCTGTCGCGGTCTCTTCCTCCCCCACTAATAGGGGAGGAGGCATGTGAATTTTGGAATATTTCAAATCCTCTTGTTTATCACAATGATCATGACCCACATGGGATTATAGGTTTGTGAATATTTCAACATCATCACCCATTCTAAACAACAAGAACTCTGATTCCTGATGAAATCAGGATATGTTGGACGCCAACTAGAAGACCCAAGCTCAAAAAGGGTTCCCATTTAAAAAGGTTCCACCCAATCATGTATTCTCAAATGGGAAGCTTCCATGTGTAGGCCCCACACAATACTAACTACATGGGTTCAAATTCCTCACATGAGGATACGTAGGAAGCCCTCTTTGTGGGCCTGATCACAACATCAAGTCACCCTTCATCCCCCTAGATGATGATAAACTCCATAACGCCTTATTATGTGGCTAAGTTAGCATCACCTATGTGGCATCAAACATATGCATGATCATGATAGTCCTACAAACCATGGTTATCCCATGGAATCACTCTTTTGGAATGAACCAAGGATTCAAAACCATATAAACATGAGTTAAATTTCTGAGAGAGTCTCGAAACAGGAAACAATACTCCCCTAGAAGGGTGTGGGGAGCCTGAACTGACATCCTCTCAACCAATAAAGTCCTTAAGTATCATTTTCCAAATCTTCATTCGACGAGCTCCTACATTTGGAATGTAGGTCCATTAATCATGGATACCAGGGCCGTTGGGCATTCTTGGATCCATGAATAAACCCGTTGGAGACCATCTAAAGAAGTTATATCCTAGAAGGAAAAATGTTATGAGTGTCTAACACCCCACACAATCACCCACTGGGACCAATAGTTCCCCATAGGGTTAATTCAACATTCATTAAATGATAATGACACTAAATAGGTTAAAACAAAGGAATGATTAATTCTACTGGAGATAGTCTCTATGGGAAATGGGATGGGTGATGATCCTTGTCGTTCCATTTCCTTACCACCTGTAAATGTGACACATCATAGGCAAAACAACAACGGTGATCCTGATGTGAATCCTAAACCAATGTGGCAGTTCTACCCCTATGATAAAATACAAAAGTCCATTTCATGTCACACCATTTTTTTCACCCTGGTATGCTCAACACGCTCCTCCTCATATTCAGAACAAAAATGGTAAATCCAATGTGAATCCTTAAGAAAGGTGGCGGTCTCACCCCACTTAGGACCCTTAGCCCCACAACAAAAGATAATGGGAAGGGGGCCAAGTTAAATCACCAAATATGAATTTGTTTATGGGAATCCTACTTTGATGATGTTTTGGGGTCTGCATGTCATATATGTATATTGAAGGTTCCCACAGAGTGACCTTTGATCCAAATGACATCCCCACGATCCATGAAGACGCACACTATAGCGATCCTGTGGGTGGATGGGCCTCAACGAAGAGCAGGACCCCTTCTCCTACCCGAATCTTCAATTCTGGGTTTCACATATGCTGATCAAAGAGTAAAACTGAAATGGTAATCTCTCCACATTGAAGGCCGCAAGACAAGGCCTCCTATATTCAATGGTCCACCAGCCGCCTCTTCAGATGAGTCTAGTACCTCAACACATGGCAGCCCTGATGGTCGTCTCAAACCATTTCGAGAGCCTGTCCCTAGAACGTGACAATGACAACCTCCCTTACCTCAGGGAGGCAGATGAATTCAATGCTGATTAATTCATATCAACTACATATGGGCCCTACCCGCGTGCCCCTTCCATAGAGTGTCACCGCCGACACTGGCCGACCAGACCTCCTCCCACCAAGGATGAACTTATGCTGAGGACACCTGCCAAAGTCTTGGAGACCTGGGCCCATAGGGCTGCTTACAAAGGGAAAATAATATATAATCAGGACCATGTTATCACCCTGGTTCCTGAGGAGTTGATCCTCCATACTAATGTGGCATCATTCAATAGGTAGACATATGGCTTTGACCTCTCCACTCAATCCCACTACAGAAATATAGTGGCACAATACGAAAACACAAACGTTCTTTCTTGTTCTAATTGTTCCTAGCATGCAGATAGAGTGGTTAACTATAAGAATATGTAGATATCTATCGATGCACAATAATCCCTCCATCAAACAACGGTAGAAACAGGCTATACACAGGCACAAATACCTATTGATTCATATCAGTCCCCCATCAAAATATGGTGGCCACCAAATATGAGGTTATTCAAATTCATGAAAATTAATATAAAGTCGTAAGACTAATAAAGTGAAAAAAAAAGGATTAAAATCATTTCTCATGAATATGAATACCACCAGTCCAATACAGTGGAAACCGGAGAAGAAAACCGGTGACATAGTCATTCCTCTATCCCAGCACAGGAGAACTGTCAATATCTACTAGTAACCCATAGAGGACCGGAGCATGCACAAACTCTTACTCTGACATCAGAATGGGCCTTCATACCCATTCCAGTGAAAGATGTATCCCATCACATCCTATAAATGATGGAAGATCAGATGTCGATTCCAGGCCATATCCTCCAAACATGCCATGATATCATTGCATCGACGAAAAAGGCATGAAATCGGGCCCATGACCCGATTTCATCGAATGGAATGACTCACTCGAAAAATGAGTTAGTCACTCCAGAGAAGTTATGAATATTTTCTCTAGTCCAGGAGGGTCAATAGAAATATCCTGTGACATAAATACAACCGGATCAAGAAAAAATACTAGTTCCAACAGGGGGCACTGGTCCAACATGGTGGCTGCTCCAGGGCATGCAAATATCCCTTCAAAAAATCAATTTTCTCAACAGCATATCCTGACAACATCAAATAACCCAACAAGATGAAAACTCATATATAAAGGCCATTACCAATAGTATATGGTCTCGATTACCAATAAGAGAGCACCCAAAAATGAAAGTCACCAATGGAAAACGGAAAATGAAGAGCACGTACATGATCCCACTCTATTGGAAGCTAGGATTCATGACACCTTACAACACATATCAACAATGGCTCAAGATCTTCTCATTATATTACCAAATTATGGAAGTGGCAATAACAGTTGGGATGGTCCTCCCCATAATATCGATACCAGTAATTCTAAAGGTCCTCCATAGAGCACCCACGGGGGCATACTCTGTGGGTCATGAATGATCGATCCTGAGAGCCTATCTCCTAATGCATGTTAGGGTAACCCTTACCATGACCTGATGATCTGACAACAAGAAGTTCTTTCTTTTTTCTTATCTACCCTGATGGTCCTCCCCATGGTATATGTTGCAGATATGATTCTCCCTGTTGTCAGACATCAAGTTATGATGGTATTCCTCTCCATGATGACGGTCATTGTGAAGGTCCTTCCCACAATGATTATTGTTGTGAAGGTCCTCCACATACTGACACCAATAATTGAGAAGGTCCTCCCCTAACTACAATACATCCCAAAGGTCCTCCCTAGGATGTACACTGCATAAATTCTTTTTGTAGCCAGATATCCAGTCATGACGGTAGTCCTCACCATGATGAAGGTCATTGCGAAGGCCCTCCCCACAATGACAGTTGTTGTGAAGGACCTCCCCATAGTGACATCAAGAAGCAAGAAGGTCTTCCCCTTGCTACAGCCCACCCTGAAGGTCCTGCACATGGTAAACGCCCTCAAGAAAATTCCCGCAGTTGGGAATCATGTTTCCATGGTAGTCTTCACCATCACAGCACCACATGAGAATGTCCTCCTTAAAACCAAAATGCATGCTAGAAAGAAGTTCATCTGCTTTCCAAAACGAATATTAGAATTCCCTCTTATGAGGAGGTTCACAAAATAGAGTCAGACAAATCGGGAACTCTGTCTATAATAAGTGATATTGATTCTCAACCAGAGGATGGCCCGGGTCCATGATCATCTTCTTATTCCACCCCTGCGGCATCTGAAAATCGATAAGGCTCCCACTATCCCGGTTTCATAGAACGAAATCATCAAGATATAGTCGAGCTAGGAATATCAAGTTGTGGAGCCTCTAGAAGAACAATATAATGATATGTTTCATGTAAAAAGTCACCTAGCTAGAGATAATATACGTTTGATGTATTGGCCTACGACCACTTCTCACTTTGATATACTTAGAGAATTTTCTAGGGAATGCATGCATTACTTTTTCCTCAATATATGGACAACACATTGAAAGCTGAAAGAAAAATTCCTACCCTATGAAGGGTATGCGGACCATGTCATCCCGATGGGGGATCTTTGCCATATAATCAACCTGAAATCCCCCACATCCGCAAGGCATCCACAATCAGAAAGGTGAATGAAAAAAATTGAATTGGCATGCCTCCATGCACTGCATAAATTGCATCACCTCATTGGAAACACCCTGGATGGTGTTCAAATTCTGGGGGTGAAAAGAACATAGAGGTTTACACTTCACCCCACATCCCGTCTAGTAAGCCCCAATGCAAATAAAATCATGAAATGTCATCACCTAGAGGCAATATCCAATTAAAACCCCTACTAAGGAAAGATAAATACTCAACAAAAATTGGCCTGAAGTAAGTCTCCAAAGTGTCACAACCGAAGAGATCAAGAAATTTAAAAAAAATTCATTGTCAGGCGACCAGGAACATCTAGAAGGCTTTTTTCCAAATGGAATCCAACCAGAAAGCCTTGATCATGTCTTCAAAAGACCATAGACTTCATACAGGCCCAATTCCACACTCGACATACAACTGCCCAGTAGTGCGTGAAATTGAAAGGGTGAAAATAGCAGCAGCCACCACCGAAATACAAGAACAACCCCAGACTACAGGTCTAGAATCATTTTTAAATCAAAATTCCCCTATAAGACCATCAAATACAGAACATAGTGTGTCGACAGGAGAACAAGAACAACCCTTTCTTGCAGGCCTAGGGGAATTTTTACATAAAATCCTCGCACATCAAACGTCTATCTTCCACCGTCTAGAAAGAATGATGGACGTGGGAGTTACTCATTCCACCCCTTCTTAGGGTTCACACCCTCCAAGACAATGGCATGTTGATCATACCAGGGGTCCCTTCAGGTTAATCTTTGTCATGAATCCCAAATAATACCACATAACAGAAGGATAAATTCTAATAAAGGGCGTAATAAGCCTTTCTACCATTCGACACTCGGTACACCACCCCCAATGCGATATGCCTCTTTGAATGTGGAGAAATTCAACCCCACAGATCTCACAAGAATTAAAGTAATGGGAGAAGACTCAAAGAAATTTGGTTCTCTCCTAGAGGTGTTCCACACCAAACCTGATTGTGTGCATACTTGGAACCAAAGGGAGGTTCTAATTCTAGGTGTCCCCTTAGTAAATAAGACATTACCTCCCCCACGAAACTCCAACAAGTAGAAAAATAAATACAACAATATATATGACATGAATCCTCTTCCCCATGAGAGTTCATCCCTAACCCTCAAGGAATGGTTCTCCAAGAAAGATGAAGAAATAAAAGAGCTCATATGAATTAATGTCGAGCTATAATGAGGGAGTTATCTCATTGGATGTGTTCCCTCTATAGAACATCAACAGGTGATACTAGAAGAGGTGACTAAACCACAATCAAACATTCCATTGAATGAAGCCAAGCCCAAAGGGCAGTTCATCCAGGCCTAGGAAGGACTTCAAGAATTCCCCCATATTGGAAAAGGTATTCTGAATATACCAAGGTAATCCCACTAATGATACCCCCAGCTATGCATCCAACCCAAATTCTTGTTGCGTCAGCATTCCCAATCTTTTCCCCTGCCACACAAGTCCAGTCTCAAGCCCAACGAGATATGAATCAAGGGATCTTAAACATAGTCGAGAACCTAATAGCTTGACAAGAATCCATGGATGGGTGGTGCGCTCTGATACAACCAGAGAGAAAACCCTACCCCTAGAGGGTGAGCAATGTTCCACCACCAATGAACTTCAGGAACCCCGTATTCCCAGTATTCAAGGGCTCAGGGGACCTAGAATAGAATTTGATGCACTATGACTCTAAATATGACCCCATGATGGGCACTCCAGAGCACCAAGAATCTGTATAAATTATTTTATTCATACAAACCCTACAAGTCTCAGCTTTTGTATGGTATACTAGCTTGCTAGCCAATTTAATCATATGCGGGGAGGACCTCTGACAACAGTTTCTCTTCTAGTTCAGTTTGATTCTTCCCAAGATGACGGTCAGTGATCTTATGAACTACATGAAGTGATATTAGATGAGAGTCTCAAACATAATTTCTAGATGGGAAGGCCTAACATATTCCGAGAATTAGCCACTCCCCCAGGTTAGATGCTCACCATGTGTATTGAAAAACATCTGGATGAATTGAAAAGGCCTCTCATCCCGATGAAGTACCCCGGTGGGTTTAAATAATTCTCTACCATTTACCAAAGGATTGAACACCATTTGAAAAGTACTAATCTTATGTCCTTAGTGGCCCTGTAGGACTTTGGGAAAAGAATGGTAAAATCTAAAGCAGATTCTGTCACTTTTAATCCACCCCAGCTCCAATTATAGTTGTAAGTCCCCCACTGAAACATGTGGGACCCCCTGGACGCCAATAGCCACCCCTACCTCGGTAAGATGTGTGATGAGGTGATAATAGAAATTTGTTTGAAGAAAAAAGAAATAATGTTTATTCATTCTATGTTGACCAGGTCCATGGATATTTCATAGCCGCCATGAATATCAATATGCTCCAGCTGCCAAAGCCAAAGAGAGCCGTGAAGTGGGTCTGGAAGGTCATCCAAATTATTGTTTGTATCACTGAAAACTAAGACACACCATCCCTGAATGATTTTTTTTCAAGGATATCATGCAAAGGATGGTGGATTCCGGGTAGGTCATGTTGGGCCCGCCACCAGCACAAGTAATGTATGTTTCTACCTCCAACTCAATAATGGAAGAATAATGGAAAAAAATCATCAGAATGAAGGAAAAAAAGTTTGAAAAATGTATGACTAGGAAGACCATCAATTGAGTCCATAGAATCCTATAGGCACAGTTGAAACAACCTATTGTGCCCCCTGAATCTCCTAATACAGCACATCCACCCTCCTCTACCTGGAGGTCCTCTAAAGGTCGAAAAGGTAGAATGAATGTGAAAAACGATGAGATGGTACCAAATCCAAAGTCAGTTTTCACATTTTTTGACATCATGCCAACAATCTTGGTTCAATGGGCACCATCCCTCCAAAAAGTTCAATGGGAACCACCCTGCCAAATAGTACCATCAGAATGAGGCACCCCGAAAGGAACAATATCAGATCAGGAAATGATATTCAGATCCATTAATGTCATTCAATTAATGGAACCCTTCTATAATGAAGACAATGGCCATGAACCTAAATTCCTCATGCCCAACTAGAGAGTCGGAGGAAGAGCCCGTAGAGGCCAGATGTTCTCTCGATGGCATGATTGTGGAAGAGGTGAAATTCCATAGCACACTGCAAGTCAAACAATTATCATTGTGAAAACTCACAGAAGGACCCTCTAACAGACTCAATAAAAACCAGAATGCTCCTTTACCCCCATCAGAAGAAATCAAATTCTAGTTATCTTGAAGTATCCATTAGAGTAAGAACAACTACCAAACATCCTAATGTATACATGCAAACCAGTTTGGCCAAATGTGGAAAGGATTGCAGCAGCATCGACCTCTGTTACAGAGGTCGAACCATATACATCCAAAGCTCAAGCCCCTAAAGTGTTTGTAAAAGATAAACCCCAACCTGGGAAGCACCAAAATTTAGAGCATCAGTATGACATTTTAAAGAATCCATCTTTAGTACCAGTAAGGCTATCAATCCTGGATGCATTGAGTTTGTCCGCAGATCTTGGTGAGGCACTCATCAAAGCCTTGCAAAGTCCCCATGAGTTATAAGCTGGAATAGTAGTGGATAAAGTCTACTGAACGGATACCAATCTTAAAGAATGTCACACTATCATCTCCTTCACATATAGGGATGAATATTCTATAATTAAAAGGCACATAAAACCCTAATATGTGTCCTAAAAGATAAATGGAATTGATGTTCATAGGATTTTCATCGACAACGGATCTGGAGTAAATCTCCTCCCACTGAGAAAGCTTCGTCGACTGGGGTATGATGAAGACATATTAACACCATGCACTACAACTAACCTTGGATATGAAAAATTTGAGTAGAAAACATTGGGAGGAATCAAGGATAAAATGTGGCTTAAAGATCTAATATCATATTCTGAATTCCAAGTGGTGCGGTAAATTATGGCATTCAACATCCTGTTATAGAGGCCTTGGATGAATTATCAATATGTAATTTTGTCCTCATACCATCAGGGAATTAAACATTACCCTAGTAGAAAAAAATAGGATGTTTCAAGCTGATAAATCCCCATTTGACTTATGTGAGTCTCATTACATCGACGCATGGTTCTACGAGTTTGAATAAAAACTTATTTCAGCTGACAATGTTGAATGGATTAATTCCCTGAATGGATTGGAGAAGGCTCCCGCTGACCCCTTCTAGTAGAATGGGGAGGAGTATTACTACCCATTAACCAAGTTGAATTCATAAGTACAAGTATGGATACAGAATCAGTTGTCTGCATGGTCTCTATTACAGACACCATGTCCAATGAAAAGATAGAGCGGGATGAGTCTCATGTTTTCAGGAAAATTCATGTCAAAGATGATCCCATCCCATCCATGGGACATCAAACAACCCTTGCCTCACACACTATCGAAAAAAGGTGATTTCTTTCCCAATATTGGAGTAGATATCTCATAAATCCATTCTCTGTCAGAAGAGGAAGATGACGAAGATGAAGAAGAAGAAGAAGAAGAAGAGAAAGAAGAGGTGGAAGAAGACCTCAATGATGACCCTCTTGTATTTGAAGGAGGTGTTTCTACCACCATCTATAAACTTAAGGAGATAAATCTGGGCACTAAAAACAACCTGTGACCCACTTTAATCAGTGTGTCCATGCCTCTTGAGGAACTTGAGATATATACCTCCTTCTTAAAGAAGAATTGAGATTTTTCTCCTATAATTACATGGAGATTCAAGGCCTCGATCCTGAAGTCACCACCCATCGTCTGGCCTTACCAAAAGATCATTGTGGTTATAAATAGATAGCTAGAATGAACCACCTGATGTATGATGCAAAAATTGGGGATGAAGTTGAGAAAGTGATCAAATCCAACTTCATACGGGAGGTCCAATATAAGATCTGGTTGACGAAAATAGTTCAGGTCAAAAAGAAGAATGGATATATTAGAATCTATATTGTGTTCAGGGAGCATAATTGGTATTTCCCAAGAAACAACTTCTCGGTCCCGATTACAAAATTGTTGATCGATGCAACAACCGGATATGAAGTCGTCTCCATCATGGCTGGAAATTCTGGACACAATCAAATCTGGATAGACCGAGGAGATGAAGAAGCTTCCAAATTTAGAGCCCCTCAGGAGGTGTTCTGTTATAAAGTGATGCCCTTTTGTCTAAAGAATGTCGATGCCACATATCAGCATGCCATGAATCACAATTTCAAGACCTTTTTGGGAACATTCGTCCATTGGTATGTCAACAACCGGGTGGTTACATCACGACGGTGTTCCAACCACTTGGACGACGCTGAAAATATCTTTAATAAATCGAGACAATACGGTTTAAATATGAATCCCCTATAATGTGTCTTTGGCGTTACATCGGGAAAATTTCTCGACTTCATCGTACGACATGGTGGCATCGAAGTCGACCCCGAGAATAAGAAATCAATTTTGGGCATGTCCCCACCTCACAACATCAACAGGTTGAGAGTTCTATAAGGGATCCTAGCCTACATTCAGCGCTTCATATCCAACCTAGCAGATAAATGTTTAACTTTCAACAAGCTTATGAAGAATGATGTTACATATGATTGAGATAATGATTGTCAAGAAGAATTTGAAAACCTAAAAATATATCTCCTAACCCTAATGGTTCTCATGCCTCCATTTGAGGGGAGACAACTCATTTTATACTTAACTTACCTAGAACAGTCATTAGGTGACCTCCTCACATAGAAAAACGATTCCAGTAGTGAGAACATCCTCTAATACCTTATCATAACAATGATTGACATAGAAACTCTATATTCGATGATTAAAATGAACTATCTAGCCCTAATCTTCATTGTACAGAAGTTGAGGCATTACCTGCAGCACCATGAGGTTCACCTGGTCACCCACTACAACCCGCCCAAGTATACCCTCAACCATCCCATGATAAATGGGCACCTATCATGATCGGTGGTCATTCTAAAACAGTTTGACATACAGTATGTTCCCTAGAAGGCCATCAAATGCTATAAATTATCAGACATAATAGCCAATTACCCCTCAGAAGAAACAACGTCGTTTTATGCTGACCTTCCAGATGAATAAGTGTTTTCATTCCAGGAGAACCCCCAGATGTTGGAAATGTACATCGATGGTGCTTTCCAAAGCCCGACAGTGAGAAATATGGAGGATCCGAACTCAACAAATTAGGGTTGGGATTCGAACATGTATCTCCCGAAAAGGCCATCTTGACTTACACTTTCCTACATTCGGAAGGATGTACGAACAATGAAGTGGAGTATCATGCCCTCATTACAGGCATGGAATTGTCACCCCAAGTGCAAGATAATCATCTAAAAATAATCAGTGACTCGGAGCTAGTCATCAAATAGGTCAACAATGACTATTCTATCAAGAAAAAAGTATTGTTTCCCTTTAGAACCAAGTTAGAGCACTGATGGGAAAATTACCATTAGAATAAACATTTATTCCTATCCCCCAGTCACAGAATGCTCAAGCCAACGCTTTGGAAAATACATAAACATCCTTGGCTGATCCTAACTAGGATGAAATAGTCATTTGAATTGCTCATTGTCGAATGGTCTTTCCATTAATCCAGAATAATATAGAAAAAATTGATGAAATCAACCCTGTTCCTGATCTTTATGGTCATACCACCAATTGGTAGACACACATCAAAAATTACCTTCAGAATGGGGAACTCCCACCAGTTAGGACCTAAACTGGGTAGGTCTGAAGGGCGGGTAGTCAATTTTACCATGTTTAATGTGGTGAACCAAGAAAAGGTTATTTACAAATGAGGCCTTGATGGAGTCCTTCTCAAGTGCATTGATGGAGAAGATACATCTTCTATTATGAAAGAAGTGCATGCCCAAGCTTGTGGAGCACACAAGTCAACAACCAAACTATCTCACCAAATCCGGAGGCTTTGGTATTAATAACCCACCATGATATAGTAATGCACCATATTCACTTATAAGTTTCATTCCTACCATGTTCTTGATAATTTCATACACCTCCCCCCAGAGTTTCTTCATACGGATAAGTACTCTTGGAAATTCGTTGCTTGGGGATGGATATTGTGGGACCATATCCTCCCTCTACATCCAGACAATTCATGTTCATAATCACAGAAACTGACTTCTTTTCTAAATGGGATCAATCCATACCCCTTAAGGAATTCAGGGTGAAAAAAATCATCATCATTGTGAATGCCAACACCATCATCAGATTTGGTGTCCCCCGTAAAATATTGATAGAAAACAACACCAACTACTGCTCTGGTGAGCTGGATAAGTTGTAGTAGGAATACGTAATCAAGGAAAATTAGTCATCCCACCACCATGCAATGGACAATGGTTGGATAGAGGCTTTCAACAAGACTCTATCCAATATAATTCAAAATATGTTCAATAAGGTTAATAAATCATATTCAGAAAAATCTTCTTCATGATTTGTTGGATTACTGAACCACAACCCACACCGCCACTCAGGAAACCCCTTACTCACTAGTATACAATGAAGAGGAAGTGATACCTATCAATATCTGTGTTTCATCACATCATGTGTCCATTTTCAGTCAATTTTCCATGGACAATAAATCTCCAAGATAGTTTGATGAATTGGAGCCATTAGATGAAAAAAGGTTACACACTCTGCACCATTTGGAAATATACCAAAACTATATTGTACGCGCCTTCAAAAAATAGGTTCACCTTCGAAATTTCCTTGAAGTAGAAATGTTGTTAGTCCTCATAAACCCGATGATACATGGAAATAATCCCCCAATGCTTGAACCAAAGTTGGAAGGACCATATGAAATACATAAGGTCTATTCTAATGGAGTATACGCCCTAATATCAATGGACAGAAAGCTCATCATGGCTCCCACAAATGCGATGTTCTTGAAGAAATAATTCACATAAAAATTCTCTTATATATTGGTCCAAACTCAATAACCCTAAACTATTCTTTATATCACCCATAAGCATATTTCTAAGCTCTATGAACCTAAACTACGAGTCATAAAAGATGACTTTGATGCCATGGTTCAAACTCTAAGACCATAAACTATAAGTCAACATCGTAGACACATGATGCTAAACTATACAGTATTAGTCCATGAAACCTGAAAATAAACTGAAATTCTCAAAATGTTTAGTTCCATGATCTATGACCCTAAACTATGAGTTATAAAAAAATCCCCCCATGTTATGTTCCATAATCTACGACCATAAACTACGAGTAACAACAAAACTCCAATGTTATGGTCCAAGCTCTATGAACCAAAAAAATGAGTCATGAAAATTATATCATGTTATGGTTAAAAATATAAGACCATAATCTATATGTTAAAAAGGCTCCTATATCATGGTCCAAACTCTATGAACCTAAACTTTGAGTCATAAAGAATTCCCCCAATGTTAATTTTTGAGCTCTATGACCCTAAACTATGAGTAAAAATAGTTTCCAATGTCATGGTCCAAACACTAAGATGTTAATCTATGAGTTAAAATGGACTAAACTCTAAGACCTTAAACTATGATTTACCATCCTTTACATATGACATTAATCTGTAAGAAACTCTTCCCTAAAACATGGCATTAAAATTTGACTCATGTTCTCTCCGTAAGATGTTAATCTACGTATCATAATTCACATGAAAATAAACTACATGTTCTCTCATAGAACTACATGTGTCTTGATTCCTGGCCCCACATGATATATTTGGATGCCTTAATCTAGGCCCCGCCTCATTGAAGAAATTTCTCCATCACACCCCCTATCAACCCATATTTGTAGAGGAAACTCTTATCACTCTTTATTTATCAAATCGAGTACAAATCTCATGAACTTAGGAATGGTGATATTGATCCTATTATGATGGTCAACTATGGGTTAAAATGGAATACCTGACAACCGTGATGGGTAGAATGAAAGTTACCCTACCCTTTGGACCTAGACAAACCGGTATGGGGTACATATAGAACTACCAGTGGCTTGATTCCTGCCCTTACAGGAAACATAGCGATTCCTTGATCTTTGATCCTAGCCCAGGCCCACCAGGAAAGAAAATGAGAATGGACTCATCATATTCTCTGTCGCCTTCACTTGCGAAGGAGAATCTATAACCACTACTTGTTTCTCACATTGAGTATAACTCTAGTGAGGATATGATCAGTGGTAAGGATTATTTTACATAAATCAACTATAGGGGAGTATGGTAGTCCTGAAACTCATATCACGTAAATTCAAAATGTCCTCAAGTGTCCCCAACACATCAAACAAATAATTGTTTGGAACAACTAGAACTAAGTGGGGCTTGATTCCTGCCCTTGCAGAATATATAGTGATGCTCGGATTCAACATCCTGGCCCAACCACCAGAAAAAACATACCCCTTTCCCCCATGTGTGGTTCAGACCTATGTGTAATCTACAATAAGGTCACAGTTAATCATGGTCTGGGTATCCTCACATTTCTAGGTACACCATTCTCATTTTTCACACTCAATACCTCAGAAGAAATTGTGTCCTCATAATCATCCAAGTCCATCTAATATGGAAGGCCAGTGTCCTATGGAAAACTATGATTGACTATGCACATCATGTCCCAGTGGATCTGAATATGTCACCCAAAAAAATGGCCATCAATCAAATGAAAGTTCATCCCTAGGAGAGTCCTCTACTAAGACAACCCTGCTTTTTAATACATAATAAAAAATAATTTATTACATAAACTTCACTTGATAAAACATAGAAGATCAAGAGGTCTCATGTATTTGGGGATTAGGATCATTACATAACAACTTAAAACATGAAAAACAACATATTTATTGAAAACTTCCTTTACATGACCACTACATTCCCTCATACTTAGCATTGTATGGGACAACCTGAGGACATGTATAAGAAAAAGGGTGAGTTATAAAGCCCAGTAAGGGAATAATCACAGAATAACATGAGAAATACAATAAATTTAAGATAATAGGCATATCAATAGATCACAAGAGAAGAATTAACATAAAGGAATGATAAAGCATGGTAATCATAACATGGAAATGTGGCAATAATACTTAACATGAAATTAGCATGAGCCAAGGATCATTGCACATAGAGCATGAGTATACCCTCATTGCACATGAAGCATGAGTAAACCATCATTGAACTTTAATTATCATGATTAAACAAGAATTTCACATGATATATCATGATACTATACTTTATACAGTGCATTAGAGCGCTATCAGGGCACACCCTTCTTAAACATTTCATTTCATGCATAAGTGTGTCACATGGATCATAAAACATTGAATCATTAAACATAATATTTTATTCCACGGTAAAATAATGTGGAATACATACATGAAACTATTTAAACAATATGTTAATGTGAATAAATGTTAATACCCTTGATAGGAAAATGGGCATGTTATTCACTACACAATGACTTTGTCTTGGAAAAGCACGGTGCAATTTCTGCAGCATAACAACATAACATAAGAACTCATAAAAATGGTTGATGAGAGATAAAAGGGTGTATCATAATATTTACATGACATGGAAAGTAAGTTGGTCATAAAGATATATGTCCCAACAAATTTAATGGAATTTAGATTCATGATACAAAAAAATTGCTTGAATGTAAATGAGGAGAGAGAAATTCCTTTCGGAATTTTGGCATAGTAACGGCTGTACATGGGGGAATTTAATGAGAGATAAAGGGGTCTCCAATCATTAAAACATAAATATAGTAGTATAGGGGAGGTTATAAACCATACCCCAACAACTATAATTTAAATTAAAAGGGCATAACAACTTAAAGAATATTGGACAAAAATGAGAAAAGAAGAAAACCCTTACTTGGAAGTGTGCTTCTAGAGGATTGAGAGAGGCTTGAGAGAGGATTATTGGGAGCTTGGGGAACCTTTGGGGGATTATAGAGAGAGGAGGTCCTAGGTTGGACGAACTCAAAATTATTTGAGTGAGGAGGAAGTGGGAGCTTGGGTGGGTTTATATAGGAAAGGTGAGGGAATTCTTTATTATTTAGGTTTGGGACACCTCACATTATACTAATCAAAACCACAAACCATCCCACGGTTTTTGAACATGTATTTTTCCAAAGGGGAGTGGAAAAAAATATTTTATAAGTCCAAATTATTAACTTCTTAAAATAATGGGGTTGCTTATGTGGAGGTGAGTCACACTCCCAAGGAAAACAATTTAAAAAGACAAAATGTTAAAGAATCCTTGAAGGGTCCACTAAAGCTTTTTAAAATAAATAAAACAAACCCAAAATTACATTATTTTAATGTTAAAACATATATTGTCCGAACATAAAGTTTATAGTATTTTATTACATTACTATTTGGTCATTATGATGTCATAAAACACATTATATATTTAAACGGTATTAAATTTTTACCCAAAAATTTGACTGTCTCAGAAAATTATGAAAAATTCACCATTGGAAAATTACAACATCCTGATTCTAGAAATAATATTAATTTTATTTAAATACTTTTCTAAATATGTTAATTTTCACTTTTAAAATAAAAACAGACATTTATCGAAAATTCATGGGTTTTGACAAAAATGGATTTCAAACCTTAATAAAAATTATAATTGAATTCATAAAATTATATGATCATTTATATCAAACAAAAATTAATTTAGTAATAATAATAATATTTTATTAAAATGATATTTAATTCAAAAATCCATTAATTCATCAAAATATATTTCTTAGTTGAACATTAACTAAAAATACTATTTGTGCTTTTAAAAACTATTCACAAGGTAAAATTAATAAAATAAAAGTATATTCATTATTATGTACAAAAATAATGTACATAACCATAGTACTATGTTCTTTTTACATAACCCAATATAACATCAGCATAAGACCAAAGAGTAAGGTGTGTGATGGGGACAAACTCTTGGGGTGGCTTAGATAACATTGCTCGGGTGGTAATCTCTATCAACTTCCACTTCTCTCATTGGAGGTCCTGCTCAAGCTTAACATATTCAAGCTCAGCTTGGGATTGGTCAAGAGAGAAGCCCAAAGATGCAACCTACTTTCTAAGATCTGACAAATAGAATTCATATGGGGCAAGTCTACTGGATGAGGCCATCTCTTCCTTTGTCTATGTAAATTGGATTTGTTAAAGCCCTATATTTATACTAATCATGTGATCACTATTCAACGACTATATTAGAAATGGTTAAAATTCTTAATAGTATTTTAAAATACAAAAACATAAAACCAACGAATTTGACATTTTATATAAAAATTTTACTTAAATATACATTTAATTAGATAAAGAGGGATTTCCATTAATGAAAGTTTGGGTCGTTACAATCTTCCCCTCTTAAAAAATTTTGTCCTCGAAATTTTCTTTTCCCAAATTAAAATAGACATGGGTATCTCTGCTTCATAATTTTCTTTGATTCCCACATTGCTTATTTAAACTTGTGGTTTCACCACAACACATTAAAAAGGGGAATTGTCTTATTTCGTAGAACTTTTTATCTACGATCTAAGATCTTCACCGGTTTCTCCTCATAAGAGAGATCATCCTCTAACTATACCACCTCTGAAAAGAGTACATGTGAAGGGCCCGATATGTACTTCCTTAATAAAGATACATGAAATAAATCATGTACTTTGGCCATGGTAGGTGAAATTTCTAGTCGATAGGCCACAACCCCGACACGATCAAGAATATCAAAGGGGGAAATGTACCTTGGACTTAACTTCCCTTTCTTTCTAAACCTCATGACCTTATTCCACGAAGATATTTGCATAAATAGCATGTCTCCAACTTTAAACTCAAGGTATTGTTGATGGTTATCTGCATAACTCTTCTATCGAATCTGGGCTGCCTTGATATGCTGCTGAATGGTTTTCACCTTTTCCACTATTTCTTTGACCATTTCTGGTCCAAGCTGCTTACGCTCACTGACCTCATCCCAACACGCCAGTATTTTGCACCTTTTCCCATAAAGGGATTTATATGGTTCCATTTGGATGCTCGAGTGGAAGTTTTTTTTGTAAGAGAACTCAACCAGATGAAGATGTTGATCCCATCCTCTTTTAAAGTACATTGAGCATTCCCTCAATATGTCCTCAAGTGTTTAGATAGTCTGCTCAGATCGGACATCAGTTTGAGGATGATAGGCCATACTGAAGTTCAGTTCAGTATTCAGATCATGTTGAAGACACTTCCAAAACATAGAGGTGAATCTTGGATCTCGATCATACACAATAGATAGTGGTACTCCTTGAAGCCTTACCACTTCCCTGATATATAGCCATGCCAGTTGATCCAATGAGAAATCCTCCCGAATAGCAATGAAGTGTGAAGACTTTTTAAGACTATCCACAACAACCCATATTGCATTGTTTCCTTTAGATGTCTTCTTAAGTCTGGTGACAAATTCCATGGTGATGTTCTCCCATTTCCATTCTGGTATGGGCAATGGTTGCATCATACCCTATGACTTCTGCCTCTCTTCCTTCACTTGTTGACACACGAGACACTTTGATGTATATTTAGTGATCTCCTCCTTCATATTATCCCACTAATAATTCTCTTAGATATCTTGATACATCTTTGTGTTTCTTGGGTGAATAGAGAAATTTGAACTATGTACATCATCTAAAAATTTCCTTCTTCATCTTTGGACATGATGAAACACATAGCCTTTTCCAAAATCTCACAATTCCTTCTTCATTAACATTAAACTCTTGGGATTACCCTTTTCCGATAGCTTCCATTTTTTCTTGAATTCACACATTATCCTTTTAAGCATCCTTTAACCCTTCTAAAAGTGACGGTTCAACAATAATTTGTGAAAGGATTGATGATGTCCCCTTATTTATGATTCCCATGTCCATATTCATCAAATCTAAGAAGATTGGATCCTTTTAAATTCTCATCAATGATAGAATAGTTGGGTCCTTTATACTTAGGGAATCCGCCACCTTGTTCGCTTCCCTAGGGTGGTAATGGATTGAGCAGTCATAGTCTTTGATCAGCTCTAACCATATTTGTTGGCACATGTTCAACTCTTCCTATGTGAATATATACTTGAGGCTTTTGTGGTCTGTATATATTTCACACTTCTCACCAAAGAGATAATGCCACCAAATTTTCAAAGCGAAGATCACTACATCCAACTCAAGGTCATTTGTTGGATAGTTATATTCATTAACTTTCAATTTCCTTGAAGCATAGGCAATGACATTGTCATTTTGCATCAACACACATCTCAAGCCCTTCTTTGAAGCATCACTGAATACCACAAAAAGTTATCCAATTGTGGGTAAAGTGAGCACATGCGCAGTGATAAGCCTCCTTTTCAACTCCTTGAATCTTTCTTCGCATTCATCACTCCAAGAAAACTTTACTCCCTTCTGAGTTACCTTGGTAAGATGGTTGGACAATCATGATAAATTTCTCACAAATTGTCGATAATATCCAGCTAACCCCAAGAAGCTACAGATATCCGTTACTGATGTTGGCCTCGTCCATCCCTAAATTGTATCTATTATGGAGGGATCCACAAATATCCCATTTCTTGTGATGATATGGCCCAAGAATGAGACCTATTTCAACCAGAACTCACACTTGTTGTACTTTGCATAGATTTTCTCCTTCCACAAATTCTCTAGTACAGTTCTTAGATTCTCCTCATGATCTTCTTTGGTTTTAGAGTATATAAGAATATCATATATAAAGACTACAAAATATTTGTTAAGCTAATCTCTAAAGACTCTATTTATCATGTCCATGAATATTGATAGAGCATTAGTGAGTCTGAAAGGCATTACTATGAATTCATAGTGCTCGTATCATGTATGAAATGTAGTCTTGGGGATATCTTCCTTCTTCACCTTTACTTGATAATATCCCAACTGTAAATCCAACTTGGAGAAGTATTGTTCTCAACGTAGCTGATCGAATAAGTAATCAATTCATGGGAGAGGATACTTTTTCTTTATCGTGATTTTTTTAAGCTCACGATAATCGATGAAAAGGTGCATTGACCCATCCTTCTTCATGACAAAGAGGACTGGTGCACCCCATGGTGAAGAACTTGGTCATATAAACCCTTTATCCAGATTCTCCCGTAGTTGTTTCTTCATATCATCAAGCTCCACAAAATCCATTCTATATGGAGTCTTGGATATTGGAAACAGCCCAGGTATAAGATCAATTGATAATTCAACATCTCTTCTAAGGGGAAGACCATTCAATTCCTCAGGAAACACTTCAGTGAATTCCCTCACAATATGCATGTCTTCTAGGATGGTTGCCTCCTTAAACTCAATCATCTGAGCTAGATAAGCATGCTCATAGGGCAGTAATATCCATGCTTGAGATGATGGAGCTAAATAAGGTTCATCTTCCTCCTTTCATTTGTAATGAATCGGGGATCGATTCTCTACATGGAGAGTGATTTCCCTCTCATGTCAATTTATGTTACCTCTATATAAGGAAAGCCAATCCATTCTAATAATTGCATAAAATTCCACCAGAGGGAGTATTAAAAGGTTCTTCGAGATGTTTAATCCACATATTATGATAGGCTAGGAGTTATATTCATGGGATGCAATGATTTCCCCATTTTTCGTACTCCCCGACATCTTCACTTCCATGATTTCGGGTGGTTTTCAGATTGTTCTATTAAACTTTTGAGATATAAAAGAATGCGTAGAACCTGAATCAAAAATTATTTCCGCTATTTTTGAATGAATAACTATAATACCTATCACCACATTGTTGTCGGGGTTCACTTCGGCAGCAGTGATGGAATAATCTTTCCCTTGTTGCGTTGAAGGTTGTTGGCTACCTCTGAAGACCCTTGGCTTAGGGAACTGATTTTCAAGATTCCATGGTTCTTTGTAGTTGTAGAAATGAACCACGCGTTGAGGTACTAATGGAGTGTTTCTCTCCTCTATCACTGTTTCAGGTCACTATTGCCAATATTTAATAGCCAGGTTCCCTTCTCTTCCACAACTAAAGCATTTCCTCGTCCCCTTCAAGCAATTTCCAGGGTGCTTCTTTCAGCACCTTTGGAAAATGGGGTGTTAGATCTTCTTAGCACCGTTTGATTTATCCATAGGACCAAAAAAATTGAATTCCACCTTATGCTTCTTATCCCCATGATACCCCAATATTCTTTGATCTCCATTACGACCTCGAGGGCACATTAGACAATTTTCTCATAGCTGTCGAAGTCATGGATCACCATCGCTTTCTGAAGGCTAGGTTTCAGCCCACCAAAGAAGCGTTCAACCTTGCATTCGGGGGTAACAACAAAGCCAGAAGCGTATCATGCAAGTCTTGTGAAGTTTTCCTTTTACACTCCAATAGATTCATCATCTTTTTTCTTGAGGTCAAGGAATTCGCTTTCCATCTTAAGCTAGAGGGTGCATGGAAAATATTTATCGAAAAACATCTTCCAGAAATCCTTCCATTCCAATGCCTCGATCTCCTCCTTAGGCTTCATATTTTTGATCAACATCTACCATTGATCAGCTTCACCCTCCATACGATATGAAACCAGGAGAACCTTCTCTTGTTCAGAACATTGAAGGATAGAGAATATCTCTTCAATGGAGTTGATCCATTGTTCAACGATTGAGGGATCAGATGATCCATTAAAAGTAGGAGGCCTTTGTCTCATTAACATCTCTATAGTGACTTGTTCTTTCTTGGGGGGGGGGGGGTTGAAAATTTTTCTTGACCCATGTTTCTATTAAAATCTTGAGTAAGATGAGAGAGAAGCGTGACAAAGTTCACAATTCCCACTCCCATCGGATTGGGCATCTCATTTTCACAGTCATCACATTGATCTTCACATCGGTTGTTAGCCCGAGTCCTCATATTACCGGCCATTGGATAGAATAAAAGGAAAGACGATGGTAACACATAAAGGGAAATACAAGGAAAAAACTAATGAATTATACTTAACTTTTATTTCCTTAACTTATGAATCCATAGGTTTCAATCTATAGAATCCATGATCTAGTTTCTAACATATATTCATAGGGGAATTTTTTTAATTCCTTTAATAAGAGTTTATACTAAGATTATGAATTTTCCTAAGCATATCCCCCATGAGTGTTGTAACCAAGAGTGTAGCAAGTCCCATTGTCATGCACTAGTTCCGTTTGAGTCTTCCTCAAAGCGGTGTTTTTTGGGTTTTACACCTAGGATACATCTATTCCAGATCCGCCTCAACCTGCTCGTATCCAGACAGGGATGTATTTTCTAGATAAACCACTTAGTACTCACAAAAAATTATGGATTTTTGTATTAAACTTAATCCTGTCTCTAAGGCTTTACGAGGGTATTCTAATCCTAATACCAAAAATAACTGATCCTATCCTCTGATACCAACTATGAAAACCCTGCTTTTTATTACACAATAAAACATAATTTATTACATAAACTTTACTTGATGAAACATAGAAGATCGATAGGCCTACTATCTTTGGGGCTCAGGATCATTACATAACAACTTAAAACATGGAAAACAACATCTTTATTGAAAACTTCCTTTACATGACCACTACATTCCCTTGTACTTAGCTGAAACGCACGGCCGATTGTCGCCTATCGACCGGTCAAAGTTCCGGTGCTCTGCTAATGTGTATAGCAGCACTCGGTTCGAATCCTCGGCGATGATACTTTGTAGTAGTTGTTTGTTTTTAGTTGATTGTATTTTGATTAGGGGGGTTTGTTTGCAGAGCTTAATTGAAATGATTTATGGATGATGTTTGATTTACCAAATTGATAAATATTGGGGTGAGTTCATCATTGGGGAGTTAAGCATGTGATATCCTTGAGCCTTACTTTGTATTGCATTAAATTAACACCCATGTCATAAGTTGACGTTGATTGGAATTCCTAAGTGTGAAGGCTTTAATCCAAGCCTTAACTTAACTTAGGGTTCTAATCTCAATCAAAACTTATTTATGGTAGTGTATTTATGGTTCCAATAATCCATGGAAACCACTTGTTAAACAAAACATATCATTAATCCATGACATATTAAGTTTAACATACACAATATTAATTTAAAGAATACTCATCGAGCAAAACTCTCAATCAATTAACATCCCCAAATTATAACTCACCCCAATGAGAGATTTACTCAGCCATTTGGATGTTTAATAATCTGGTAATATATGTTTATGGTGATGAATTATAAAGAGAAGAAAAAGAAAGGGACAAGATAAGAGTAGTGTGCCGAACACACACACGAAATAATTTAAGAATCAAAAATGGAATTTCGATTGAATGAGGAAGCTTAAGAAGAGAAGGGGATTGAACTGAATTTAAACTATTTTAAGAACATTAATATTAAAATACAGAAGGTGGAAGAGAATAAGAGATATTGAAGAAGTAACTTGCATTAAAACAGAATTACAAAGAAAGAGAATTACAAGATTACAAAAATGAAGAACTCAAAAGTAAGTGAAAATAAAGAGAGGAGGAAAGGTCTCTCAAGTGAAAACATGAGTATGGAAGGTCCTCCCAAGCCTTTGGCAAAGCTTTGGCCGTGCCAATGTGATCTCCTCTCTTCTGAAATGCCAACCCCTCTCAAGGAGAGAAGGGAAGAGTATTTATAGCCCAAGGAGTGGACTGTTTGCATTCCCAATCTGTCCCTCCACTTGCATCGCCAATTTGGCAATTCAGACAGCCTAATCTTCACATATCTTCTTCTTCAAAGTTGTAGGCAATAATGTTTTCCGACTACTCTAAAAAGTTGGAGTCATTTGGACGTAAGGATAAAATTTTATGGCCGGTTGAATAAACAAACTTAAACTGTCCATTTCAATCCAGTCTTTTTGAAGTCCATAATGTGAAAGGGTTGTTGAATATTAAGATGCCTTCAAATCCGAATGGTTTCTTCAACAAAGTCGGCCTCCTACATCCCCTCTTTCACACTGAAAAATCTCAGCTCGCTTGGATGATTACATCAGGAGATATGTCATGCATACTATACTGATTTTCATTCTCGGCCACAATGGTGGGCTGGACTTCAAAGATTCATTTGGGCCCCTTGTACTTGGATTTGGGCCATGAAATTTTTATCCAAGATGAAATGTAGTGTCCCCCAAATTATGGTGGATAGTTAAGGTTTTTGAACTTCTGGATGGAGCCCAGTAAATCAATCTTCATGAATAGTCCAGTTTCTTCACAGATTCTTTGGTCTTGTTTGTGAGGACCATATGACCCTTCAAATGGCAGAATTGGATCATGGTTCCTTCTAATGAAATGTTGTATATTGAAAGGAGAATCCAACAAAACAAGAACCACATAATTTTTATCAGTATAGTGATAGTTATAATTAAAACATTAAACTGACTCAATTTGACTACTTCTAAAAATGCTCAAATATTATACTTAATATTAAAACATTAATATTTCACAAAAATTATGCACATTTCATATAAAATAAGTAAAGGGGGAATATAATAAGTTGTGAAAATATTAATAACATCAACTCCCCCACACTTAGATTTGCGCGTGTCCTCATGTGCAACAAATATAAAAACATGACAAAATCATTTTCACTCACCAACAAATATTAAAATTTTGTTTTCTCCAATCAGGGGAGGTTTAGAATATTTCACTCATCCATATTGAATTCCATCACAAATTTGGTTCACAATAATGCATCAGAAACAATTCATTTTTTCATGTTCAAGGTTTGAATTGGAAAATGTAGGCACTCAAAACTTACTCCTCTCAAGATGATAAAAATGTATTTTAGGAGGTTCACTCATTCACCAACAAAAAGTGAAAATCAAGAGTTTGTAAGAGCTCTCAGCTTCCATTCCCAAATCTAATGTGTACAATAATCAAGAGGTCTTTTAAGGGGTTTTTCAGTGGCTATGGGACGGTAGGTATATAATGTCCAAAGGAAAAGATGGGATAAAAACACCAACATGGAAAAATCAATGCACATTTTTTTGAAATTTGATTTGAAAGGAAATAGAAACACATATTTACAAGGGCATGAATGTGTGATGAATGAAAAGTGATGGAGATAGAAAATGGAATAGGGTGAGATGATGGAATATGTACAACATGGAAGACTTCCAATAATGACACAATACAAGATGATTCAAGTGTTGTTTTTTTTTTCTTTTTTTTCTTTTTTTTCGAAAGTTGTGCTTGAAACAAGTCTCACAGTCATCTCCCAACCCATGTTTGATCTTCTCATGGAACTAATTTTAGTAGTTATAACACGATCAAAGGTTGAGGATGAATGATTTTTGACCCACCCAAGACACAACCCATTCCTTTTTTTTTCATTTTTTTTAATATAAATTTTTTTCATTTTTTTTGAACACTTTTCAATGACTTTTGTACAAATGACAATTACACATATACACCCCAAAGCTCACAGAATTACAACATCTCCCCCACACTTGAATGGATGCTTGCCCTCAAGCATATGATGACACATTGGAAATCAATGAAAGTATGCCCAAAAATGAAGTCCATTCCCCCCACACTTAAATTTCAATAAATTGTACAATGAAAATCCATGAAGATGTTGGGTGGGACAAGGTATTAGGATTGTAATGTGGCTATCAAAAGAAAGGTTTTCATAGGCTCAAAGGGGCTTTCAAAAGTAGGATCAATGTAAGGGTAACGGGAGGCTATTTGGCTATTCTGATTCTCATGTGGCTTAGAAAATGCCTCTATCATATTAATGCACACAAAAGACGGAAATTCAGCTCGAAGGTCCACAAACTCAAGACTCACAATCAGTGGTGAAGACACACAATGAAAAAGATGGACATAGATGACCTTGGCATGAAGGCTAATGTTATTCCTCACGGTAGGGGAGAATCATTTTCCACCAAAAATTGTTCATTCAAAATGTTTGTTATTGACACAAAATTGTTTACCCAAGTTTGAGATAAAAATTCAATATATTTGAGTTTAAAACAAGCCTTTGACTCCCCAAAATGGTTGGACAAAATTTCAAAACTAGATGGTGAGTAAGCATGACTCTTTTTTTTGTAATTTTTTTTTAAGTAATTGTGTTTTTTGGTTTTTTTTAGTTTTTAAGGTTTTTTTTAAAAAAATACACACCCACACAAGAAAGATAAAAAGAAAGGGTTTGATGAATAAAGTGGTAACAAAATGAAAGAGAGAGGAAGAAGAAGAAATAGGTAGAGAGAGGAAGAGATAGAGAGAGAGTTAAAGGGAAAGAGGTGCCCCCTGGTTTGGATTTGGTGGGTCGCCATTTCCATCTAGTGGTGGGTCAATGGAAGTCGATGTGGAACCTGAAGTGAATGGCCTCTCATGGTGATGCTTTAACCGGTGTCCATTTACCGTGAATGTTCTTTTTGAAGAAGGGTCTTCGACTTGCACTGCACCAAATGGGTAAACATTAGTAATAATAAAAGGTCCATCCCAACGAGAATTGAGCTTACCTGGGTGAAGTCGAAATCGAGAATTGAAGAGCATTACCTTTTCACCTTCATGAAATACCTTTCGAATAATGTGCTTGTCATGGAGTGACTTTGCCTTTTCTTTGTAGAGAATGGAGTTCTCATACGAATCGAGTCGAAGCTCCTCCAATTCAGTCAACTGCAACAATCTATCTTCACCAGATTTTTCACAATCAAAATTACATGTTTTGACAGCCCAAAATGACTTATGTTGGATTTCAACTGGTAAATGACAGGCTTTACCAAAATCTAGCCTAAATGGAGACATCCCAATGGGTGTCTTATAGGCTGTTCGATAGGCCCAGAGTGCTTCACCAAGTCTATCGGGACAATCTTTTCTTGTGGGCTTAACAATTCTTTCAAGCACTCTTTTCACTTCTCTGTTAGAAAGTTCAGCCATTCCATTTGTTTGAGGGTGATATGCAGTAGATGTTTTATGTACAACCCCATACTTTTTCAAAAGTGACTCCATGGTTCTATTACAGAAATGAGTTCCTAAGTCACTTATCAAAGCACGTGGTGTTCCGAATCGATGGAAGATATGGGTTTTGAAGAACTCACTCACAGTTTGAGCATCATCTTTCCTAGTGGGTTTGGCCTCGACCCACCTAGAAACATAGTCAACAGCAAGGAGAATGTAGGATAATCCATTGGAAGGGGGAAAAGGTCCCATGAAATCGATGCCCCAAACATCGAAAAGATCACAGAAGATTAATGGCTTTTGAGTCATTTCGTTTCTTTTGGAAATTGTGCCAAACTTTTGGCAAGTGGGACATGATTGACAGAACTCGTGTGAGTCCTTGAAGAGTGAAGGCCAAAAGAATCCAGAATCTAGGACCTTTCGAGAAGTCCTTTGTGGTCCAAAGTGGCCACCTCCAGGAATTGAGTGGCAGAATTCCAAGATGGAGGATTGTTCAGTTTCATCAACACATCTCCTAATTACCATGTCAGCCCCAGTTTTCCAAAGTTTATTATCTTCCCAAAAATAATGCTTTGAATCACTTTTCATCTTTTCTTTTTGTTCTTTTGAAAAATATTCAGGGAAAACACCAGAAACCAAGTAATTGACAATTGGGGCATACCATGGTAACTTTGGAGTGAGAGATGAGAGGTGTTCAGTTGGAAATTTAGGATCAATTATTTCAGAATGAGAAGAATTAGAAATTCTACTCAGGTGGTCAGCCACAGGGTTTTCTTTTCCAGGTTTATCTTTTATCACAAGGTCAAACTCTTGGAGC
Source organism: Viscum album (assembly GCA_963277665.1). NCBI lineage: Eukaryota > Viridiplantae > Streptophyta > Magnoliopsida > Santalales > Viscaceae > Viscum > Viscum album. The sequence continues at coordinate 218,310,802 of OY728137.1, read as the reverse complement.
ATTAAAATCCATCTTATTAGCCTTGGTTTGGAATCACTTTTCTTAAGTAAGAACTTTAATGCTGAGTGGTCCATGAAGATGATGATTTTGGCACCTAAGAGATAGGGCCGGAATTTATCCAAGGCAAAAACCACAGCTAAAAGTTCTTTTTCAGTCACAGTGTAGTGTGATTGAGTTTCATCCAATGTTTTTGAGGCATAAAAGATGACATGAGGAATTTTTTCTCTTCATTGACCAAGAACAGCCCCAATGGCCCTATCAGAAGCATCACACATCAATTCAAATGGTAAGGACCAATCTGGGGGTTGGATTATTGGAGCAGATGTGAGAGCAGATTTGAGTTTGATGAAGGCTCTCTTGCAAGCCTCATCAAAATTGAATGTGACATCATTTTGAAGTAAACGAGTGAGTGGGAGGGAAATCTTGCTGATGTTCTGAATGAATCGCCGATAGAAACCGGCATGACCAAGGAAGGACCGAATGTCTCGAACTGATTTGGGTTCAGGAAGTGATTGAATCACCTCAATTTTGGCTGGATCAACTTGGATACCCTCTTGAGAAATTATGTGCCCTGGAACAATCCCATTTGAAACCATAAAGTGACATTTTTCAAAATTCAGCACAAGGTTGCACTTGACACACTTTTGAAGGACCAAAGAGAGTGAATGTAAGCAAGATTCAAATGACTCGCCATAAATGGTAAAGTCATCCATGAAGACCTCCATGCAATTCTCAATGAATTTAGAAAAGATACTCATCATACACCGCTGGAATGTTGCAGGAGCATTACAAAGGCCAAAAGGCATTCGCCTATAGGCATAGGTTCCAAAGGGGCAAGTGAATGTGGTCTTTTCTTGGTCTTGAGGTGCGATTGGAATTTGGAAGTAGCCGGTGTAACCATCAAGAAAGCAATAGTGTGACTTTCCGGCCAATCTCTCAAGCATTTGGTCAAGGAAAGGAAGTGGGTAGTGATCTTTTCGTGTTTCAGCATTCAATTTGCGATAATCGATGCACACACGCCATTTGTTTTTCACTCGAGTTGTGACCACTTCTCCATGTTCATTTGTGACAACTGTTATCCCGCCCTTCTTAGGAACGACTTGAATTGGACTAACCCATTCACTATCAGAAATTGGGTAGATAATACCAGCTTGAAGAAGCTTGGTAATCTCTTCCCTAACTACCTCAAGTATGAGTGGATTGAGTCTTCTTTGAGGTTGCCTAATTGGTTTGGATGATTCCTCTAGATGGATGTGATGCATGCAAAGGGCAGGGTTGATTCCTGGAATATCTTCTAGGGTCCAACCTAAGGCATTTTTGTTTTCCTCTAACACTTGAACAAGTTGGGACTCCTCAGTTTCAGAAAGTGAAGCAGAGATAATGACAGGGTAGGAGGGATCATGGAAAAGGAATGCATACTTGAGGTGTGAAGGAAGTGGTTTTAGATCAGTTTCAGCCTTGATTGGAGAGCTAGACAAGTTAGGAGTAGGAGAAGGGATTATAGATGGGTTTGGATCATTTTCCTCAACACTGTCCAAGGTGGAGCAGTAGAGATCAGAGTTGATGTGGGATTCAAGAGAGTTTTCAAGTTCCTCTAGATTGATGGAGTCTATGAATGAGAGGTCCACATCAACTTCACCATTTATGACTTTGTTAATCATGGTGCAGATTTCACAAGATCCTTTATCATTAGAACATGAAGAACATGGTGGATTGGGGTTCGATTGAATCTTAGAAGTGTCCTCAAAACCATGGATTGAGAATGCAGAGTGATCCTCACATGGGTATCGCATGGCTTGGAAAATGTTGAACTTGACCAGTTGGTCACCGAATTCCATGGATAAGATGCCTGAGTGGACATCAATCTTGGTTCTCGCAGTCATGAGGAATGGTCTTCCTAGAATTAGGGGAGATCGAGAAGAGGTCGTCTCACCTTCCATGTCAAGGACATAGAAATCAGCTGGGAAGATGAGATCATTGACCCGAACAAGAACATCCTCAATTATCCCCTCAGGACTGGCAGTGCTTCGATTGGCTAATTGAATGACAATACCCGTTGGGTGCAAGGGACCTAGACCAAGGTTGGAGAAAATGGATTTGGGCATGACATTTATTGAGGCTCCAAGGTCTATGAGTGCATCATCAAAGTTGGAACTCCCTATTTGACATGGAACCGTGAAGGTCCCTGGATCTTTGCACTTCATGGGAATGGACTGTTGAGTTGAAACATTTTCAATGTTCCTAAGTTGCCTCTTATGGGTGCACAATTCCTTAAGAAACTTGGCATACTTAGGGATTTGTTTGATGGCATCTAAGAGGGGGATGTTCACTTCAACACGTCTAAACATGTCAAGCATTTCCGGATCAGGTTCAAAGGACTTCTTAGGCTTGGAGATGGCTTGAGGAAAAGGAATTGGGTTCCTTAGAGGAATGGAAGGAGGTGAAGGAGTGGATTCAAGTTCCTTTTCCAGCTTTTTGTTCTTTTCATTTTCTAGATCAACATCTAAAGGGGAGGTAGAGCAATCATTATGGGGCATAGCAATTTGCTTTCCCGATCTAAGTGCAATTGCACTTACATTACCCTTAGGGTTGGGTAATGGTTGAGCTGGGAGTTGGGATGAATTGGATGGTTGTTGCTGGCTAAGGTGGGATGCAAGTTGACCTATTTGGGTTTTAATGTTCTTTAGGCTAGAACGGGTGAAGGAAGCAAGATCCTCTACAGCACTTTCCCATGGTTGTTTAGAAGAAGAGGCTTGTCCCAAATTGGGTTGGCCTTGATTTTGGTTCTTGGGAAAGCGATTGTATTGGGTGGGGAATTGGGAAGGCTCGTTAGGATAGTGGAATCCAGGAGGAGGATTGTTCCTTTGGGGTTGAGGAACAAAAGGATAAGGTTGATGGATACCACCACTTTGACCATATTGGAACTGGTTTGGATTTTGAGGAGGGAATTGAGGAGGATGAGAAATGGGATTACCATACCTCAGATGTGGGTTAAAGGTAGAAGAGAAGGGCTCAGAGTGGGGTTGGTTGAAGTTTCTAACAAACTGACCTGATTGTTGAGGGTTAAAGTTTCGCTGAGCATATGCCGCATTGAGCTCCATTGGACTAGATGAATCAAATGGATCATCTTGAAGTTGTGGACATGTGTCAGTCGGATGAGATGGAGAGTTGCAGATTCCACAATTCTTGATAGGTCCAGGCAATAGTGACTGTGGAGAAGATGAGGTTGGGGCTTTGGTAGCCACCGCTAGTTGACGCACAAGACCTGTAAGTTCACTCATCCACTCAATCATCTTGTTGGGCTCTATGGATTGATTATCTTGGGCTTGTTTCACTTGAGCATGTGCTCGAGTATGGAATTGCTGCTTGTTTGCAGCCATGTTGCTTATGAGTTCTCTTGCAGCTGCAGGAGTTTTATCAACAAGAGCACCGCCACTTGCGGCATCAATGAGAGTTCGCTCCATAGCCAATAACCCCTCATAGAAGTATTGGATCAGGAGTTGGTCAGGGATTTGATGGTGTGGACAAGTTGCCACAAGCTTTTTGAACCTCTCCCAATACTCATGGAGTGATTCATTAGGGAATTGACGGATGCCGCTTATTTCCTTTCGGATAGAAGCTGTTCGGGAAGCGGGAAAGAACTTCTCAAGGAAAAGTCTCTTCATGTCAACCCATGAGTTTATGGAACCAGGTGGGAGGTAGTAGAGCCAAGACTTGGAAGAATCTGCTAGGGAAAAGGGGAAAGCTCTAAGCTTGATTTGTTCTTCAGAAACCCCTTGAGGTTTCATGGTTGAGTAGACCACTTGGAACTCTTTGAGGTGAAGATGAGGATCCTCACCGGCTAGCCCGTGAAAATGAGGGAGAAGATGAATCAAACCCGACTTGAGTTCGAAGTCAGCCTCTATGTTTGGATATTGAATACCAAGAGGTTGGTAATTCATATCAGGGGCAGCAAGTTCTTTCAATGTTTGTTCCCTAGGATTGGCCATATCTAATTCAATTGGTAGGGCAATGATTGGTTCTTGGGTGATTTGGTTATCCCTAATGGTCCTCCTAATTCGACGAAGAGTTCTATCAATTTCAGGGTCAAACAAATCCGAGGGATTGTTTGGAAGGCTACGAGGCATTTAGAGAGATTTTGGAAGAAAGTGGAAGATGGGTTTTTCTTTGTATTTTTCAGTTTATGATTTTTAAGAGGAAGACGGGTTTTTCTTTGTGTTTTTTTTTCAATTTTTTTAAACTTTTGTATTTTTTTGGGTTTTTTTTACAATAACCAGAAACTAATGACTACTTAAAGCACCATCCCCGGCAAAGGCGCCATTTGAAACGCACGGCCGATTGTCGCCTATCGACCGGTCAAAGTTCCGGTGCTCTGCTAATGTGTATAGCAGCACTCGGGTCGAATCCTCGGCGATGATACTTTGTAGTAGTTGTTTGTTTTTAGTTGATTGTATTTTGATTAGGGGGGTTTGTTTGCATAGCTTAATTGAAATGATTTATGGATGATGTTTGATTTACCAAATTGATAAAGATTGGGGTGAGTTCATAATTGGGGAGTTAAGCATGTGATATCCTTGAGCCTTACTTTGTATTGCATTAAATTAACACCCATGTCATAAGTTGACGTTGATTGGAATTCCTAAGTGTGAAGGCTTTAATCCAAGCCTTAACTTAACTTAGGGTTCTAATCTCAATCAAAACTTATTTATGGTAGTGTATTTATGGTTCCAATAATCCATGGAAACCACTTGTTAAACAAAACATATCATTAATCCATGACATATTAAGTTTAACATACACAATATTAATTTAAAGAATACTCATCGAGCAAAACTCTCAATCAATTAACATCCCCAAATTATAACTCACCCCAATGAGAGATTTACTCAGCCATTTGGATGTTTAATAATCTGGTAATATATGTTTATGGTGATGAATTATAAAGAGAAGAAAAAGAAAGGGACAAGATAAGAGTAGTGTGCCGAACACACACACGAAATAATTTAAGAATCAAAAATGGAATTTCGATTGAATGAGGAAGCTTAAGAAGGGAAGGGGATTGAACTGAATTTAAACTATTTTAAGAACATTAATATTAAAATACAGAAGGTGGAAGAGAATAAGAGATATTGAAGAAGTAACTTGCATTAAAACAGAATTACAAAGAAAGAGAATTACAAGATTACAAAAATGAAGAACTCAAAAGTAAGTGAAAATAAAGAGAGGAGGAAAGGTCTCTCAAGTGAAAACTTGAGTATGGAAGGTCCTCCCAAGCCTTTGGCAAAGCTTTGGTCGTACCAATGTGATCTCCTCTCTTCTGAAATGCCAACCCCTCTCAAGGAGAGAAGGGAAGAGTATTTATAGCCCAAGGAGTGGACTGTTTGCATTCCCAATCTGTCCCTCCACTTGCATCGCCAATTTGGCAATTCAGACAGCCTAATCTTCACATATCTTCTTCTTCAAAGTTGTAGGAAATAATGTTTTCCGACTACTCTCAAAATTTGGAGTCATTTGGACGTAAGGATAAAAAGTTATGGCCGGTTGAATAAACAAACTTAAACTGTCCATTTCAATCCAGTCTTTTTGAAGTCCATAATGTGAAAGTGTTTTTGAATATTAAGATGCCTTCAAATCCGAATGGTTTCTTCAACAAAGTCTGCCGCCTACATCCCCTCTTTCACACTGAAAAATCTCAGCTCGCTTGGATGATTACATCAGGAGATATTTCATGCATACTATACTGATTTTCATTCTCGGCCAGAATGGTGGGCTGGATTTCAAAGATTCATTTGGGCCCATTGTACTTGGATTTGGGCCATGAAATTTTTATCCAAGATGAAATGTAGTGTCCCCCGAATTATGGTGGAGAGTTACGGTTTTTGAACTTCTGGATGGAGCCTAGTAAATCAATCTTCATGAATAGTCCAGTTTCTTCACAGATTCTTTGGTCTTGTTTGTGAGGACCATATGGCCCTTCAAATGGCAGAATTGGATCATGGTTCCTTCTAATGAAATGTTTTATATTGAAAGGATAATCCTAAAAAACAAGAACCACATAATTTGGATCAGTATAGTGATAGTTATAATTAAAACATTAAACTGACTCAATTTGACTACTTCTAAAAATGCTCAAATATTATTCTTAATATTAATACATTAATATTTCACAAAAATTATGCACATTTCATATAAAATAAGTAAAGGGGGAATATAATAAGTTGTGAAAATATTAATAACATCAAATCCCCCACACTTAGATTTGCGCGTGTCCTCATGTGCAACAAATATAAAAACATGACAAAATCATTTTCACTCACCAACAAATATTAAAATTTTGTTTTCTCCAATCAGGGGAGGTTTAGAATATTTCACTCATCCATATTGAATTCCATCACAAATTTGGTTCACAATAATGCATCAGAAACAATTCATTTTTTCATGTTCAAGGTTTGAATTGGAAAATGTAGGCACTCAAAACTTACTCCTCTCAAGATGATAAAAATGTATTTTCGGAGGTTCACTCATTCACCAACAAAAAGTGAAAATCAAGAGTTTGTAAGAGCTCTCAGCTTCCATTCCCAAATATAATGTGTACAATAATCAAGAGGTCTTTTAAGGGGTTTTTCAGTGGCTATGGGACGGTAGGTATATAATGTCCAAAGGAAAAGATGAGATAAAAACACCAACATGGAAAAATCAATGCACATTTTTTTGAAATTTGATTTGAAAGGAAATAGAAACACATATTTACAAGGGCATGAATGTGTGATGAATGAAAAGTGATGGAGATAGAAAATGGAATAGGGTGAGATGATGGAATATGTACAACATAGAAGACTTCCAATAATGACACAATACAAGATGATTCAAGTGTTGTTTTTTTTTCTTTTGTTTCTTTTTTTTCGAAAGTTGTGCTTGAAACAAGTCTCACGGTCATCTCCCAACCCATGTTTGATCTTCTCATGGAACTAATTTTAGTAGTTATAACACGATCAAAGGTTGAGGATGAATGATTTTTGACCCACCCAAGACACAACCCATTCCTTTTTTTTCATTTTTTTTTAATATAAATTTTTTTCATTTTTTTTTTGAACACTTTTCAATGACTTTTGTACAAATGACAATTACACATATACACCCCAAAGCTCACAGAATTACAACATCTCCCCCACACTTGAATGGATTCTTGCCCTCAAGCATATGATGACACATTGGAAATCAATGAAAGTATGCCCAAAAATGAAGTCCATTCCCCCCACACTTAAATTTCAATAAATTGTACAATGAAAATCCATGAAGATGTTGGGTGGTACAAGGTATTAGGCTTGTAATGTGGCTATCAAAAGAAAGGTTTTCATAGGCTCAAAGGGGCTTTCAAAAGTAGGATCAATGTAAGGGTAACGGGAGGCTATTTGGCTATTCTGATTCTCATGTGGCTTAGAAAATGCCTCTATCATATTAATGCACACAAAAGACGGAAATTCAGCTCGAAGGTCCACAAACTCAAGACTCACAATCAGTGGTGAAGACACACAATGAAAAAGATGGCCATAGATGACCTTGGCATGAAGGCTAATGTTATTCCTCACGGTAGGGGAGAATCATTTTCCACCAAAAATTGTTCATTCAAAATGTTTGTTATTGACACAAAATTGTTTACCCAAGTTTGAGATAAAAATTCAATATATTTGAGTTTAAAACAAGCCTTTGACTCCCCAAAATGGTTGGAAAAAATTTCAAAACTAGATGGTGAGTAAGCATGACTCTTTTTTTTGTAATTTTTTTAAGTAATTGTGTTTTTTGGTTTTTTTTAGTTTTTAAGGTTTTTTTTTAAAAATACACACCCACAAAAGAAAGATAAAAAGAAAGGGTTTGATGAATAAAGTGGTAACAAAATGAAAGAGAGAGGAAGAAGAAGAAAGAGGTAGAGAGAGGAAGAGATAGAGAGAGAGTTAAAGGGAAAGAGGTGCCCCCTGGTTTGGATTTGGTGGGTCGCCATTTCCATCTAGTGGTGGGTCAATGGAAGTCGATGTGGAACCTGAAGTGAATGGCCTCTCATGGTGATGCTTTAACCGGTGTCCATTTACCGTGAATGTTCTTTTTGAAGAAGGGTCTTCGACTTGCACTGCACCAAATGGGTAAACATTAGTAATAATAAAAGGTCCATCCCAACGAGAATTGAGCTTACCTGGGTGAAGTCGAAATCGAGAATTGAAGAGCATTACCTTTTCACCTTCATGAAATACCTTTCGAATAATGTGCTTGTCATGGAGTGACTTTGCCTTTTCTTTGTAGAGAATGGAGTTCTCATACGAATCGAGTCGAAGCTCCTCCAATTCAGTCAACTGCAACAATCTATCTTCACCAGATTTTTCACAATCAAAATTACAAGTTTTGATAGCCCAAAATGACTTATGTTGGATTTCAACTGGTAAATGACAGGCTTTACCAAAAACTAGCCTAAATGGAGACATCCCAATGGGTGTCTTATAGGCTGTTCGATAGGCCCAGAGTGCTTCACCAAGTCTATCGGGACAGTCTTTTCTTATGGGCTTAACAATTCTTTCAAGCACTCTTTTCACTTCTCTGTTAGAAAGTTCAGCCATTCCATTTGTTTGAGGGTGATATGCAGTAGATGTTTTATGTACAACCCCATTCGTTTTCAAAAGTGACTCCATGGTTCTATTACAGAAATGAGTTCCTAAGTCACTTATCAAAGCACGTGGTGTTCCGAATCGATGGAAGATATGGGTTTTGAGGAACTCACTCACAGTTTGAGCATCATCTTTCCTAGTGGGTTTGGCCTCGACCCACCTAGAAACGTAGTCAACAGCAAGGAGAATGTAGGATAATCCATTGGAAGGGGGAAAAGGTCCCATGAAATCGATGCCCCAAACATCGAAAAGATCACAGAAGATTAATGGCTTTTGAGGCATTTCGTTTCTTTTGGAAATTGTGCCAAACTTTTGGCAAGTGGGACATGATTGACAGAACTCGTGTGAGTCCTTGAAGAGTGAAGGCCAAAAGAATCCAGAATCTAGGACCTTTCGAGAAGTCCTTTGTGGTCCAAAGTGGCCACCTCCAGGCATTGAGTGGCAGAATTCCAAGATGGAGGATTGTTCAGTTTCATCAACACATCTCCTAATTACCATGTCAGCCCCAGTTTTCCAAAGTTTATTATCTTCCCAAAAATAATGCTTTGAATCACTTTTCATCTTTTCTTTTTGTTCTTTTGAAAAATATTCAGGGAAAACACCAGAAACCAAGTAATTGACAATTGGGGCATACCATGGTAACTTTGGAGTGAGAGATGAGAGGTGTTCAGTTGGAAATTCAGGATCAATTATTTCAAAATGAGAAGAATTAGAAATTCTACTCAGGTGGTCAGCCACAGGGTTTTCTTTTCCAGGTTTATCTTTTATCACAAGGTCAAACTCTTGGAGCATTAAAATCCATCTTATTAGCCTTGTTTTGGAATCACTTTTCTTAAGTAAGAACTTTAATGCTGAGTGGTCCGTGAAGATGATGATTTTGGCACCTAAGAGATAGGGCCGGAATTTATCCAAGGAAAAAACCACAGCTAAAAGTTCTTTTTCAGTCACAGTGTAGTGTGATTGAGTTTCATCCAATGTTTTTGAGGCATAAAAGATGACATGAGGAATTTTTTCTCTTCTTTGACCAAGAACAGCCCCAATGGCCCTATCAGAAGCATCACACATCAATTCAAATGGTAAGGACCAATCTGGGGGTTGGATTATTGGAGCAGATGTGAGAGCAGATTTGAGTTCGATGAAGGCTCTCTTGCAAGCCTCATCAAAATTGAATGTGACATCATTTTGAAGTAAACGAGTGAGTGGGAGGGAAATCTTGCTGAAGTTCTGAATGAATCGCCGATAGAAACCGGCATGACCAAGGAAGGACTGAATGTCTCGAACTGATTTGGGTTCAGGAAGTGATTGGATCACCTCAATTTTGGCTGGATCAACTTGGATACCCTCTTGAGAAATTATGTGCCCTAGAACAATCCCATTTGAAACCATAAAGTGACATTTTTCAAAATTCAGCACAAGGTTGCACTTGACACACTTTTGAAGGACCAAAGAGAGTGAATGTAAGCAAGATTCAAATGACTCGCCATAAATGGTAAAGTCATCCATGAAGACCTCCATGCAATTCTCAATGAATTCAGAAAAGATACTCAACATACACCGCTGGAATGTTGCAGGAGCATTACAAAGGCCAAAAGGCATTCGCCTATAGGCATAGGTTCCAAAGGGGCAAGTGAATGTGGTCTTTTCTTGGTCTTGAGGTGCGATTGGAATTTGGAAGTAGCCGGTGTAACCATCAAGAAAGCAATAGTGTGACTTTCCGGCCAATCTCTCAAGCATTTGGTCAAGGAAAGGAAGTGGGTAGTGATCTTTTCGTGTTTCAGCATTCAATTTGCGATAATCGATGCACACACGCCATTTGTTTTTCACTCGAGTTGTGACCACTTCTCCATGTTCATTTGTGACAACTGTTATCCCGCCCTTCTTAGGAACGACTTGAATTGGACTAACCCATTCACTATCAGAAATTGGGTAGATAATACCAGCTTGAAGAAGCTTGGTAATCTCTTCCCTAACTACCTCAAGTATGAGTGGATTGAGTCTTCTTTGAGGTTGACTAATTGGTTTGGATGATTCCTCTAGATGGATGTGATGCATGCAAAGGGCAGGGTTGATTCCTGGAATATCTTCTAGGGTCCAACCTAAGGCATTTTTGTTTTCCTCTAACACTTGAACAAGTTGGGACTCCTCAGTTTCAGAAAGTGAAGCAGAGATAATGACAAGGTAGGAGGGATCATGGAAAAGGAATGCATACTTGAGGTGTGAAGGAAGTGTTTTTAGATCAGTTTCAGCCTTGATTGGAGAGCTAGACAAGTTAGGAGTAGGAGAAGGGATTCTAGATGGGTTTGGATCATTTTCCTCAACACTGTCCAAGGTGGAGCAGTAGAGATCAGAGTTGATGTGGGATTCAAGAGAGTTTTCAAGTTCCTCTAGATTGATGGAGTCTATGAATGAGAGGTCCACATCAACTTCACCATTTATGACTTTGTTAATCATGGTGAAGATTTCACAAGATCCTTTATCATTAGAACATGAAGAACATGGTGGATTGGGGTTTGATTGAATCTTAGAAGTGTCCTCAAAAGCATGGATTGAGAATGCAGAGTGATCCTCAGATGGGTATCGCATGGCTTGGAAAATGTTGAACTTGACCAGTTGGTCACCGAATTCCATGGATAAGATGCCTGAGTGGACATCAATCTTGGTTCTCGCAGTCATGAGGAATGGTCTTCCTAGAATTAGGGGAGATCGAGAAGAGGTCGTCTCACCTTCCATGTCAAGGACATAGAAATCAGCTGGGAAGATAAGATCATTGACCCGAACAAGAACATCCTCAATTATCCCCTCAGGACTGGCAGTGCTTCGATTGGCTAATTGAATGACAATACCCGTTGGGTGTAAGGGACCTAGACCAAGGTTGGAGAAAATGGATTTGGGCATGACATTTATTGAGGCTCCAAGGTCTATGAGTGCATCATCAAAGTTGGAACTCCCTATTTGACATGGAACCGTGAAGGTCCGTGGATCTTTGCACTTCATGGGAATGGACTGTTGAGTTGAAACATTTTCAATGTTCCTAAGTTGCCTCTTATGGGTGCACAATTCCTTAAGAAACTTGGCATACTTAGGGATTTGTTTGATGGCATCTAAGAGGGGGATGTTCACTTCAACACGTCTAAACATGTCAAGCATTTCCGGATCAGGTTCAAAGGACTTCTTAGGCTTGGAGATGGCTTGAGGAAAAGGAATTGGGTTCCTTAGAGGAATGGAAGGAGGTGAAGGAGTGGATTCAAGTTCCTTTTCCAGCTTTTTGTTCTTTTCATTTTCTAGATCAACATCGAAAGGGGAGGTAGAGCAATCATTATGGGGCATAGCAACTTGCTTTCCCAATCTAAGTGCAATTGCACTTACATTACCCTTAGGGTTGGGTAATGGTTGAGCTGGGAGTTGGGATGAATTGGATGGTTGTTGCTGGCTAAGGTGGGATGCAAGTTGACCTATTTGGGTTTCAATGTTCTTTAGGCTAGAACGGGTGAAGGAAGCAAGATCCTCTACAGCACTTTCCCATGGTTGTTTAGAAGAAGAGGCTTGTCCCAAATTGGGTTGGCCTTGATTTTGGTTCTTGGGAAAGCGATTGTATTGGGTGGGGAATTGGGAAGGCTCGTTAGGATAGTGGAATCCAGGAGGAGGATTGTTCCTTTGGGGTTGAGGAACAAAAGGATAAGGTTGATGGATACCACCACTTTGACCAGATTGGAACTGGTTTGGATTTTGAGGAGGGAATTGAGGAGGATGAGAAATGGGATTACCATACCTCAGAGGTGGGTTAAAGGTAGAAGAGAAGGGCTCAGAGTGGGGTTGGTTGAAGTTTCTAACAAACTGACCTGATTGTTGAGGGTTAAAGTTTCGCTGAGCATATGCCGCATTGAGCTCCATTGGACTAGATGAATCCGATGGATCATCTTGAAGTTGTGGACATGTGTCAGTCGGATGAGATGGAGAGTTGCAGATTCCACAATTCTTGATAGGTCCAGGGAATAGTGACTGTGGAGAAGATGAGGTTGGGGCTTTGGTAGCCACCGCTAGTTGACGCACAAGACCTGTAAGTTCACTCATCCACTCAGTCTTCTTGTTGGGCTCTATGGATTGATTATCTTGGGCTTGTTTCACTTGAGCATGTGCTCGAGTATGGAATTGCTGCGTGTTTGCAGCCATGTTGCTTATGAGTTCTCTTGCAGCTGCAGGAGTTTTATCAACAAGAGCACCGCCACTTGCGGCATCAATGAGAGTTCGCTCCATAGCCAATAACCCCTCATAGAAGTATTGGATCAGGAGTTGGTCAGGGATTTGATGGTGTGGACAAGTTGCCACAAGCTTTTTGAACCTCTCCCAATACTCATGGAGTGATTCATTAGGGAATTGACGGATGCCGCTTATTTCCTTTCGGATAGAAGCTGTTCGGGAAGCGGGAAAGAACTTCTCAAGGAAAAGTCTCTTCATGTCAACCCATGAGTTTATGGAACCAGGTGGGAGGTAGTAGAGCCAAGACTTGGCAGAATCCGCTAGGGAAAAGGGGAAAGCTCTAAGCTTGATTTGTTCTTCAGAAACCCCTTGAGGTTTCATGGTTGAGCAGACCACTTGGAACTCTTTGAGGTGAAGATGAGGATCCTCACCGGCTAGCCCGTGAAAATGAGGGAGAAGATGAATCAAACCCGACTTGAGTTCGAAGTTAGCCTCTATGTTTGGATATTGAATACCAAGAGGTTGGTAATTCATATCAGGGGCAGAAAGTTCTTTCAATGTTTGTTCCCTAGGATTGGCCATATCTAATTCAATTGGTTTGGCAATGATTGGTTCTTGGGTGATTTGGTTATCCCTAATGGTCCTCCTAATTCGACGAAGAGTTCTATCAATTTCAGGGGCAAACAAATCCGAGGGATTGTTTGGAAGGCTACGAGGCATTCAGAGAGATTTTGGAAGAAAGTGGAAGACGGGTTTTTCTTTGTATTTTTTTTCAGTTTATGATTTTTAAGAGGAAGACGGGTTTTTCTTTGTGTTTTTTTTTCAATTTTTTTAAACTTTTGTATTTTTTTGGGTTTTTTTTACAATAACCAGAAACTAATGACTACTTAAAGCACCATCCCCGGCAATGGTGCCATTTGAAACGCACGGCCGATTGTCGCCTATCAACCGGTCAAAGTTCCGGTGCTCTGCTAATGTGTATAGCAGCACTCGGGTCGAATCCTCGGCGATGATACTTTGTAGTAGTTGTTTGTTTTTAGTTGATTGTATTTTGATTAGGGGGGTTTGTTTGCAGAGCTTAATTGAAATGATTTATGGATGATGTTTGATTTACCAAATTGATAAAGATTGGGGTGAGTTCATCATTGGGGAGTTAAGCATGTGATATCCTTGAGCCTTACTTTGTATTGCATTAAATTAACACCCATGTCATAAGTTGACGTTGATTGGAATTCCTAAGTGTGAAGGCTTTAATCCAAGCCTTAACTTAACTTAGGGTTCTAATCTCAATCAAAACTTATTTATGGTAGTTTATTTATGGTTCCAATAATCCATGGAAACCACTTGTTAAACAAAACATATCATTAATCCATGACATATTAAGTTTAACATACACAATATTAATTTAAAGAATACTCATCGAGCAAAACTCTCAATCAATTAACATCCCCAAATTATAACTCACCCCAATGAGAGATTTACTCATCCATTTGGATGTTTAATAATCTGGTAATATATGTTTATGGTGATGAATTATAAAGAGAAGAAAAAGAAAGGGACAAGATAAGAGTAGTGTGCCGAACACACACACGAAATAATTTAAGAATCAAAAATGGAATTTCGATTGAATGAGGAAGCTTAAGAAGGGAAGGGGATTGAACTGAATTTAAACTATTTTAAGAACATTAATATTAAAATACAGAATGTGGAAGAGAATAAGAGATATTGAAGAAGTAACTTGCATTAAAACAGAATTACAAAGAAAGAGAATTACAAGATTACAAAAATGAAGAACTCAAAAGTAAGTGAAAATAAAGAGAGTAGGAAAGGTCTCTCAAGTGAAAACTTGAGTATGGAAGGTCCTCCCAAGCCTTTGGAAAAGCTTTGGTCGTGCCAATGTGATCTCCTCTCTTCTGAAATTCCAACCCCTCTCAAGGAGAGAAGGGAAGAGTATTTATAGCCCAAGGAGTGGACTGTTTGCATTCCCAATCTGTCCCTCCAATTGCATCGCCCATTTGGCAATTCAGACAGCCTAATCTTCACATATCTTCTTCTTTAAAGTTGTAGGCAATAATGTTTTCCGACTACTCTCAAAATTTGGAGTCATTTGGACGTAAGGATAAAAAGTTATGGCCGGTTGAATAAACAAACTTAAACTGTCCATTTCAATCCAGTCTTTTTGAAATCCATAATGTGAAAGGGTTTTTGAATATTAATATGCCTTCAAATACGAATGGTTTCTTCAACAAAGTCCGCCACCTACATCCCCGCTTTCACACTGCAAAATATCAGCTCGCTTGGATGATTACATCAGGAGATATGTCATGAATACTATACTGATTTTCATTCTCGGCCAGAATGGTGGGATGGACTTCAAAGATTCATTTGGGCCCCTTGTACTTAGATTTGGGCCATGAAATTTTTATCCAAGATGAAATGTAGTTTCCCCCGAATTATGGTGGAGAGTTAAGGTTTTTGAACTTCTGGATGGAGCCCAGTAAATCAATCTTCATGAATAGTCCAGTTTCTTCACAGATTCTTTGGTCTTGTTTGTGAGGACCATATGACCCTTCCAATGGCAGAATTGGATCATGGTTACTTCTAATTAAATGTTGTATATTGAAATTAGAATCCTACAAAACAAGAACCACATAATTTGGATCAGTATAGTGATAGTTATAATTAAAACATTAAACTGAATCAATTTGACTACTTCTAAAAATGCTCAAATATTATACTTAATATTAAAACATTAATATTTCACACAAATTATGCACATTTCATATAAAATAAGTAAAGGGGGAATATAATAAGTTGTGAAAATATTAATAACATCATTAGCATTGTATGGGATAACCTGAGGACACGCATAAGAAAAAGGGTGAGATATAAAGCCCGGTAAGGGAATAATCACATAATAACATAAAGAATACAATACATGTTAGAAAATAGGTATATCAATAGAGAACAAGAGAAGCATAAACATAAAGTCCTGATAAAGCGTGATAATCATAACATGGAAATGTGGCAACAACACTTAACATGGAATTAACATGATCCATGGCTCATTGCACATGGAGCATGAGTAAACCCTCATTGCACATGAAGCATGAGTAAACCCTTGTTGCACTTAAATTATCCTGACTCAACACCCATTTCTCATGAGGTATCATGATACTATACTTTACCCAATGCATTGGAGCGCTATCAGGGCGCACCCTTCTTAAACATTTCATTTCATGCATAAGTGTGCCACGTGGATCATAAAACAATGAATCATTAAACATAATCTTTTATTCCATGATAAAAAATGTGGAATACATAAATGAAACTCTTTAAAAAATAAGTAAATGTGCATAAAGGCGAATACCCTTGATGTATAAATGGGCATGGAATTCACTACACAATGACTTTGGCTTGGAAAAGCGTGATGCAATTTCGGCAGCATAACGATGTGAAATAAGAACTCATAAAAATTGTTGATGAGAGAGAAAGGTGTGTCTCATCATATTTACATGACATGGACAGTAAGGGGGACATATAGATACATTTCCCAACAAATGTAAGGTAATTTAGATTCATGATACAAAATAATTTCTTGAATGTAAATGAGGAGAGAGAAATTCCTTTTGGAATTTCGGCATAGTAACGAGTGTACATGGTGGGTATTTAATGAGAGAGAAAGGGGTATCCCATCATTAAAACATAAATATTGAAGTATGGGGGAGGTGAGAAACCATACCCTAACATTTATAATTGAAATTAAAAGGGCATAACAACTTAAAGAATATTGAACAAAAATGAGAAAGGAAGAAAAACCCTCACTTGGAAGTGTGATTCCAAAGGCTTGAGAGAGGCTTGAGATAGGATTATTGGGAGCTTGGGGCACCTTGGGAGGATTATAGAGAGAGGAGGGAAGAGGTTGGACGAACTCCAAAGGCTTTGAGTGGGGAGGAAGTGGGAGTTTGGGTGGGTTTATAAAGGAAAGTTGAGGGATTATTTAGGTTTGGGACACCTCACATTGAACTAATCAAAACCACAAACCAGACCAAAGATTTTGCCCATGGATTTTTCCAAAGGGGGGTGGAAAACAATACTTTATATGTCCAAAGTCCTAACTTCTTAAAATAATGGGGTTGATTATGTGGAGTTGAGTCACACTCCCAAGGAAAACAATTTAAAAAGAAAAAATGTTTAATAAGTCTTGAAGAGTCCACTAAATCTTTGTAAAATAAATCAAAAAAACCAAAAATTACATTATTTTAATGATAAAAAATATATTGGCCGAACATAAATTTTATAGTATTTTATTACAACACTATTTGGTCATTATGATGTCACAAAACACATTATATATTTAAACGGTATTTAATTTTTACCCAAAAATTTTACTGTCTCAGAAAATTATGAAAAATTCACTATTGGATAATTTTGACATCCTGATTCCAAAAATAATATTAATTTCTAAATAGTTTTCTGATTATGTTAATTTTCACTTTTAAAATAAAAACCGACATTTATCGAAAATTCATGGGTTTTGATAAAAATGGCTTTCAAACCTTAATAAAAATTACAATTACATTTATAAAATTATATGATCATTTATATTTAATAAAATTTAATTTAATAATAATAATAATATTTTTTAAAAATATTATTTAATTCAAAAATCCATTAATTCATCAAAATAGATTTCTTAGTTGAACATTAACTAAAAATACTATTTGTGCTTTAAAAACTATTTAGAAGTTAAAAATGAAAAAATGAAATAATATTCATTATTATATTAAAAAATAATGTACACAACCATAGTACTATGGTCTTGTTACATAACCTCTTATAACACCAGCATCAGACCGAAGAGTAAGGTGTGTGATGGTGACATACTCTTGGGGTGGCTCGGATAACATTGCTCGGGTGGTAATCTCTATCAAGTTCCACTTCTCTCATAGGCGGTCCCGCTCGAGATTAACATATTCAAGATCAGCTTGGGCTTGGTCAAGAGCGAATCCCAAAGACGCAACCTCCTTTCCGAGCTCTGACAAATGGGCTTTGTATGGGGCACGTCTACTAGATGAGGCAATCACTTCCTTTGAGTAAATTGGATTTGTTAAAACCCTATATTTATACTAATCATGTGATCACTATTCAATGACTATATTAGAAACAGTCACAATTCTTAACAGTATTTTAAAATCCAAAAACATAAAACCAAATAAGTTGACATTTTATATACAAATTTTACATAATGGGACTTTTAATTAGATCAAGAGGGGTTTCTATTAATGAAAGTTTGGGTTGTTACATCTACTCCCCCAGTAAGCCTAAAGGATTTCAAGCCCCATGTCATCCCTCTTGATTCAACTCGCCCCTGAGACTATGGTTTACAACTACTATCATCACTTATGTCTAAGGAATGAAAGAACACCCTGATTGCGATTAACCTGAAACATTTGAAGACATCTTCATGGACAGAATCTCCCTCACAATACGACGTTCAACTGCATGGACAGAAGTGTCCTCGCCACACAACGTTAGACTATAAGGCCAAAATTGTCCTCACCACATGATGTTAAACTATAAGGCCATAATCTTTCTCACCACATGATGCTAAACTGAAAAGCGATGGATTTAGACTAAAAATTCTCCCTAATGTTGAATTAACTATTCTTAGACGGTGACACAAAACCCTTGTAATTACTTGATTCTCACACCGATCATATCTCATATGAGCTTAGGGATCTTAGAAAGTGATATTCCATGACGTTATGGAAAACGGTTTAGGAAGTTGGTCCTTGGAGAACTATCTTAAAATTCATGTCACGGTTCCCTCCCCTCAGTGGAACCCCATGTCTTGGCCTTCTGATGTTAAACGACCGAGTATCCCAAAGATAGAATGAATACCTCACCCTGCGTACGAGTCAGATCTATGTAAGGGACACCATTCCATGAGTAACTCGCAGCCCAAATGTCTAAAATATTTCTGGATACACCCCTCACATATTCCAAACTAAATGAATCATGTAATCTTAAATCCACATAACCCCCTAGTACATCTTGGATAGAAGTCCAGTGTCCTACATACACCTTTGCTTGACTATGCATATCACGCCCCGGTGGATCTGCATACATCTCCCACAAAAATGGTCGTCGATCCAAGTAAAATTCGTCCCATGGAGAGTCTTATCCTATCTCAATATGCCCAATGGATTCCAAGACTCATTCAATCCCTCCGGATTCATAAAACCTCAAATCCATTGTTTATAATCTCTTCCTTTCACACATCTTGGATATATTAGAGAATACGGGACCTATTCATCTCAGGTCTTTTTTGAGGTTTCTAAAAGATTTCACATTCGTATGCATGAAGATGATCCACAAGAAAAGGAAGAGTTCTCTCACTTTTTTTCAGGTATCCCTGAAGAAGTTTAGCTAAAAAATCTACTTTTTTGATTAGGGGCACCCCTGGCCGATGGTCACACACCATATTCATAAAGTTTCCCAATCTATATAATCCTTAATTTCTATCGTAGATGGGAGGAAAGTGTCATGAAGACACATTTTCTTGTCTATTAACATCATACCACAGTGGCTCTGAAAATTTCTCCCACAAAAATGGATGTTAATCAAATGGAAATTCATCCCTAGGAGAGTCCTTTCCAGCCTCAGTACGATCAAATGATGTTCACATCTTGTCACACCGCAAGATGTGTAAAACTCCTTGATGACGGCTCATGTACCTCCTTCTTCCCAATTTCCCATTACATAGAAAATACTATTACCTAAACTAACCATTTACCATATCTCCCTCATGCATGTAATAAATTTGTGGGAATAATTTCCCACTCAAAGCCGATATGAATGTTCCTAATGTTTTCAGACAACACTACTCAATCCATCCACTAATTCTGGATCCCAAAAACTAGATAAATTCAAAATGTTTTGAATACCACTAGGCTATCGGGAATGGAATGCCAGTGTCCTAGGGACAACATTGATTGACTACGCACATCCTTCCCTGGTGGCTCTACATATGTCGACCACAATAATAACCATCAATAAAATTCAAATTAATCTCTAGGAGATTCCTTTCCTACCTTTATATGCCTAAAGTTTCTTCTAAGCCTCATGCATGTCTAGAATACACAAATACAGGGTCAAGAAAAATCCCTAACCCATGTCTGAAGGATACTAGAACATTCCCGAATAATGGTCCCGAGTCGGGGCTCTTCAGTATAAAATCTTTTTAAAGATGTTTGACCTAAAACATTATTATTAAGTTTGATTGGTAGGACTGTGAACTTCCAGAAAAAATAGACGTTATAATCACCAGAGGGAAACCTTGCTGATAGAACCTCTGGGTAAAGTCAAGTATCGGTTTGTTAAAAATCCATGTTATGCCCACTTATCCCGTGTCAAGCAGGATTAGGAAAAAATTAGTGTAATAAAAAAATTCATAAAAGTTCGTGAGTTATTCCATTCAACCTCAGTAAAAGTCCAACTACACTCACTAATTCCATTTTCTCATGAACAAATTAGAGCTTGATTTAGTTATCTCAGTTTACTGATTTCAAGTCATGTTTTAAAAAAAACACTTGATTGAAATGATGTTGATAGGAAGAGTGGGGGATGATATATTTAAAAGCAAAATCTATTTCATTGGGTTCATCATAAATAGAGGATCATCCCCAATTTAGAGTCTCCCTAGTGTAAAAAAATGGGGAAGAGTACATGCCATAATTTGGGATTGAAATAAAATGGGGCCCAATTAACCCTTTCCAAAAGGATGGAGAGTGATTTCCATGGGCTATTGATGGTATGTTCCAAAGAAGTTCATTCCATTGTTTCAACTTTGACCATCAGACAGACCTATTCTAGGACAGCTTTAAGGCCCCACCCTCTTTTTGGGACAACTTCATAATTGGTGCGTGAAGAGGCTAGTTTCTCCCTCAAGATAGTTGTGCGGGCTTCGCACTCAATAAGATCCTCCTCTCAAGCTTCCACCAAATCATGGACCATCACCTCCTCGGCCATCAAATGATCAAATTATTCCGAAATATCTCATAAGGTTTACACCTGGTTATTGGAAGAATTAAACCTGACAGGCTTGTCCTCAAAGGAGGGGAGGTCATCTAGTGAAATGAAAACATGGTAAATAAGAATGTGAAGGTGCTGATAATGAAAGCTGTCAAAACCCATATCAATAAATAATCACTGAAAATTTTCATATTCGTTGAAAAAATAGGCCAAGGGTGTCTCCGAAACAAGAGAATGTAACCGGCGCCATGCCTCTTTGCGCACTACTTGGTGTATCGACAAAACACTGACACATCGATCCTCCCCTGATTCCATGTGTTTGTAAGCGGGAAGTGTCTCCATTGAAGTGGATAGGCACCTAATTCTAGTCTCCCATAGCGAGAAACTCTCTTTTCCCTTAGATGGACCAGTCACTGGAGCAATATGTGGACGACTAACTACAGCCTCTTGGATGATTGGCAATACCCGTCAGGTTCCAGTCTCATTAAGATCTTAGAAAATATCCACAGGAGGGGATTAGTTTGAGTCTCTCCACACCAAAATGGGTTGTATTGATGAAACCCCTCCTATACACTTTTAACGATGGACTGAGAGCCTTCTCACCACCAGATAAGGAGCTAGAGGTGTATCCATTTTGGTTAAAGTGACAGAGGTAGAAGGTGTGGTTGTTGCACTTCACACAAAAAAAGGAATGCGTGGATTTGTTGTAGGGGAAAGAACGGGACAAAAACTGGTCAAGGGTTTCTGTACCTGACGAACTGGTTCTTTTAGCTTCCCCACGGGGTAACAATAAACCCATTGTTAGGAATACTACAATGATAGGAAGGTGGGACCATAATGTTAGGAATGAAGACCTCTTTGGGAGAACCATCAACCATCATCATAAGACACAATTTCCTGAGAACCACAGGATGAGATACTCTCCTTAGCCGAACAGCTAGAAGCAATACATTTTGTTCAAGGTATCCAAACTATCTGGAAAACTTGTAGGGGAATTATGGTTCTCAAATAACTACTCAGTCTACACGAACAGTGAGCATCCCATCCTAATAAGTGATGAGGTATGAATATTCCTCCAAGTAACAACCCATATCACCACTCAAAGATCCATGAGTTGTAGGATGTGGTGAGAATGAGAAGTGAGAAGTGTCATTCAACAGCTCGACCACATCAGTGACACACAACGTCCTGGGACGAAGAGAAGAAATGGTGAGAAGGGCAGGATGAATGTCAGAATGGGGAATATGTGCAATATGTCGATATTAATTATAGTGGAAGTCTTCCGCCATCCACCCGTTCATGAATTGGAATGGTCTATTTAGACGATCCAGTGACCTGCCTTCCTGAATTTGTATCAATAATTCATAAAGTCGGGTGAGGGAAGGAAGGGCCAAATTAATGGGTCAACCCTCTTCCATCATGGCCACCATCATCAAGGTGCATGCCCAAACCCCAGTGTATATGTTATGGTATGGGAAGAGTCTTCCACTTAAGAACATGGTGAAGAACCCTGCTAGCCTAAGTGCAGGTGAAATTTTAGGTTGAACTTCATATCCCCATATATGATACCGCCATGCTTCAAGGGTAGCACAGTAAGACCCTGGATTTTGAAGGAAATGACGGGTTGTGTGAGTTTGACTATGTTGCACCTTCAGCTTAGGCTCGTTCATCTATAAGAATAACCTTATCCACACTTCTAATGGGATGAGGGAACATGCCTCAAGGGGAAGATCTAGTAATCCTGATGCCATGACCAGTAATCACATTGTTAAAGGAGACACGTGATCAATGTCATTCCATGTGGCGGCTACTAGTAGAAACTCTTCATATATATCTTTGAGGATAGCAAGGCCTCCAAGATGGTAGACGTCCCAAAGACTGATACCCACATCTCCATGCAGTAGGTGAAAGGTGTTGGTTCTCGAACACCAGTGGCTTAGCAATTATGGAAGGATTTCGCCATGAGAGAAGGTTTCAAACTAAGACACCTAGGCTTCTTGGTGCAAGCCCACCACCTACAACTGGTCGGGGGACTCCAGACAAGTCTGATTCACCCAGAACTCCTAGTCCCACTTATCGAAGAATCATCCACCAGCCCAAAAATCCAATTTGGTGCTCCACCCGCCACTGGGATTTTCTCGAGATATGTTGATAATGGATGGGTATTCTCTGATGTCTAGTCTCGAGACACCAATGTGGAACCCATGGTTTCTTTGATTCCATGATGAACCTCACAATATGAAGATGTTTTCATTAAAAGAAAAGGCGATGACTTCTCTGGTTGGTGAAATGTTGGTGCAATCATGATCTCATGGTGCCTCTAAAAGAACAAATGGAATGTCTGGGTCAGGAAATGACAGAGGCACGTCAGTGGGAAGACCAAAGATGAAAAGTAGAAAATGTATGGATAACGGGTAATCTAGAATCTCTAGAATCAAGAAAAAAATCATAAGGCTATCATAAAAAATGATTTTCATTTGAAGATTATCATCATTATTTCTCCCTAGGGCGGTGCTCATCTTGATAGATTTATCAGCAGCCTGAGAATCATCCATTGTAGCCTACATAGGGATATCCAAAAGCCAATGAGAAGTTAGTCTGAGAATTTTTATTGGGGAATGGCTATGAAAAAATGTCTAAAACAATTAAAACATGTACTCAAAAGGTTTTTCATACCATTACAAAAAACGGTACATGGAAAGATCATTCAAAGTGAATCCTGAAACATAGATGCTACTCTACCTATAATTATGGTTTGAAGGTATAATTCAATGGGTACAACCATGGTAAGCGAAATGTCCATGAGGCATAGGCCTACCAACCGTTGGTTGGAAAATAGAACTGTCTATATAAGGATGAAACCACAAACCACAACCTCAGTTATGTTCGTGGTCAGAAGATGTGTATTAAAATTTAAGTCTATATTAATTGTTTTTAAAGATCTGTATATGAAAAACTCTTCCATGTAGCATTATTCCACACAAAATCTTGATTTTAAGTTTTAAAATTCCACATTCCTATTCTCGGAATCCAAAATGTGGTAGGAGAATGTGGAAAATGAATGGAAATCATTTCATGAAACATAAAAAGCAGTGCACGAATGCGGTTTTCGCAAGGAGCATGGTATGCGAGAGTGAAAAAGGATGGGAAATTGGGATCACTTTATTCCACAAGAAATGATAAAAAACAATTGACATGGGCCCTTATATATTGGTGTGGTCCCTTATTACTAGGTCTACATGTTATACCCTGAACAGTTTTAGTTCTGGACCTCTTCTACATCAGAATGTTCCCCTTTTCATTCCAAATGGAAACCATTCTGATGGGGGGCATTTGTAGGGTCCTAAAAATTCATCCAATGAGAGTAAATATCCCCACATTTTTTTTGTTGATGGAATAAAGAACTTATATAAGTGTATCGAGATGAAGGGTAACAAATCGAGTTGAATTTTAGTGAAAAAACTTGAAGGAATTCTTGTTTTCAAGTGGCCCACATACCATCACCAAGAATGGTACATGAGGAAGATAGATCGTGAACTGATGGGTATGAAGGATGGTCAGCGAACCTCTGGCCTGAAAAGTGATGGCCAGTGAGCAAGGAAAATCACGAACCACGACAACCAAAAGAGTTCTGTGCGGTTGACCATCCACGTACCAAGCCACGAACCCCACATTTCATTGATTAAGTGAACAGTTAGGGTTCCAAAAACAATTATCATGAACTGAATCCTATTCAAACCATGGTTAACTGAGTCTTCTATGAGTTAGAATATTGCTTCAATGGGCCTCTGCAAATAGTGTCGCGTGTTTAGTAGATACGATCACTCTGATGTTCTATAAAAGGATCACAATAGAAGAGGAAAATAGGGAGATATAGAGAAGGACGGGAAAAAAAGGCTTAAGGGAGACATAAAGGTTTCAATCCAGCTTCCATTTTGTTTCATCTGAACACAAACTGCGAACCAATTCCTCCGCAGGTACATCCGACCAAGAACCATAAAATATGGAAATTGAATAATATTAAAAGAACCATAAACCCAACTGGTTAAACATGAACCAAAGACTTCTCTTGGATGAATTTCCTTCGAATGGTAATCCCCAGTACCATCTTTTGGTATGATGTCCCACATGGCGTACCGCTACACAGACGGGACCTGTTGCCACATACCCAATTGGTATGCGGATGTAACCAGAAGTGACATGGTGAGCCTCGTACCACATTGGTACACGGTTGACAATACCCAAGCCTGCATACCACACCAGTATGTGGATTGAACTCTTGCTTTCATACCACCATGAAATGCGGTGCCTTCCCCATCCCATTTGAAAAACCTATATGCGGAATGGGGTATTTTCGGGTATTGTTCCTTTTGATTCCAACTACAACCCTCCTTTACTAACTAGTCCTCCATGATCCCTCCACTAACAAGACCTCCATTGCTAGGATAATGCATCCTCTAAATACACTCGACCCGGATGATCAGACCATTGGGTACATCAATTCCCCCTATTGAGTCTACATACCCACGGTAAGCATAGTCATGAAGGCCCTCCCAACAAAGGTGTGGGCTTTAGGAATGCATGTGAGGATAAATTCTTTACTATAACTAGGATTCCATCCATGGTATGCTGACGTGAACCTCCCTATTCTTGGGAATATGGTTGATCACATTCTTTTACATTCAATGAGGAATAGTGATTAGTCAAAGGGGTTATTCTCTCTCCCCCCTTTGATGAGGAAGAAACTCCCCCACTCCCCAGAACTTGCTCGGGGGCCCTCCCATTGAGGCATGTCCCAAATCATCTGATGTAGGGCCGCATAACCATTGATTCCATTTCACATGGAATGGTTTATTGCTCTGTTCCCTCACCCATAGTCACCCTAGATAGTTCCATCATGGGATCTCCCTCCCTTACCACAGGGTAGGAGGCATGTGTATTGTTGAATCTTTCAAATCTTCTTATTTATCACACCGAGCACGACTCACGTGGGCTAATAGGTTTGTGAGGGTCACAACATCAGAACGCATTCTGAATGAGAGTACTCAAATTCCTAATTAAATTAAGATACATTGGACGCCTACCAAAAGGCCCGAGCTAAAAAATGGTACCCATTCATAAGGGTCCACCCAATCATGTCCCCTCAAATGGGCAGCTTCCATGCATAATCCCCACACAATTTGAAAATTGTGTGTTATAATTCCTCTCTTGAGGATATGTAGAAATCCCTCCATGTGGCCTAGATCACAACATCAATTAACCCTTTGTCCCCCTGGATAACGATAAACTAAAGAGTGTCTTATAATATGGCTAAGTCGACATCACCTCTATGGCATCAAAAATATGCTTTACCTTGATGAATTTTGAAACCAAGGGCAGCTCATGGACACACTCTTCAAGAATGAACCAATGATTCAAGAACATATGAAAATGACTTAAATCTCTAAGAGAGTCCCAAAATAGGCAAAAATACTCCCTCGGAAAGAAGCGGTGAGCCTGACCTCCCTTCCTCTAAACCAATGGAGTCTTTATTTTTTGTTGGCCAAATCAACTGCCAAAAAGCGCCTACCATTGGAACGAAGGTCCATAAGTCATGGATACCATGGTTGTTTACTGTTCATGGATCAATGAATAAACTCATTGGAAACCATATGAGGAACTTATATCCAAGAAGGACTGGTTTCATGGGTTGTTGACCCCCCACCCAATCACTCACTGAGACCAACAGTTCCCCACAAGATTAACACTACCTTCTTTAATGGATAATGATGCTGAAAGGGTGAAAACAATAGAATGGTAAATTTTATAGGAGCTTATCTCTATGGGAAATGGGATGGGTGATGATCCTGGTTGTGCCATTTCTACACCACCCATAAATGCACCACCTCAGAGGCGAAACAAATGTATATTTCATTATAATCATAGTATAAAAGGGAAATAAATCCCTTAAATATATGGAAAATATATTGATTTTTTTCCAATTATTACCATTTCTAATGAAATCAATAATTTTTTTCATGACACTTTTGTATTTATACATTTTAAATGCCTAATTTATCAGGATAATACACATTCATCTTACCAATGATCTAACTCACTCTACATCATTATTTTGGAATTAAAATTTTCATCCATGTCTATATCATAGCTTCCAAAAAAATGATTTCCTTCTTTAGAACCAAGTTTCTCATTTTTTTATATTACCGTCATACATTATTTTCCATATTATGTATAGGATGTTTTATTAACCCTTTTTATGATTTTTGATTCCAAAAAAGGAATTTTAAAATTTAAAGTCATTCATTACCATGATAATGATATAGTTTTTCGGAATAAATTTACTAAAAGGGGAATAACTTAAAAAAACCTATTTTTTATTTAATAAATGGACGTTATGCTCAATATTGTAAAAGATATGCAATATTGATCTTGAACGAATGTGAAATATTATTATTAAAATATGACTATTATATCTGACATGTTAAATTAAAATGAATGTATCGTATTAAAAAAAATTTAAAATTTTATAAAATTCATAACTCAATAAAGTTATATAGATAAATTCATTGTAAAAAATCATTTAAGTTTTAGTTAAAACCGTTTATTTAACAAAATATTCTTTCTTAAAAAATGATTTGTTTTTATTTTTTTATTATGATATTATAATTAATTTTTAGAAATGTTAGTAAAATAATTTGATAAAATTAAATTCATTAATTAAATTGTAATATTAAAATAATAATTTTTTGAAATTCTAGGATTTTTTTTGTAAAATACTAGTTTGTTGATTAATAGTAAAAAATAACGAACTTTGTAAAATGGTCATTTATACTCAAAAAATAAATTAATTTTAACTTCCTATTAGGTTTTTTAGTATAATTTAAATTTACATAATATTTATATATTTTCATTTAGATGACTAAAGTAAATTTTTATTAATTTATATTATATTTTAGTATAAGAATATTTTTTGGTTTAAAATGGGTTCATTTATAAAACTATTTTGATATTCATAATGCTTATCCATTTTAATTTATTAAAAAAACCTAATGGGGAATAATTTAAATGATATATATAGATTATATGTCTTTAAATATCAATTGAATCAAATATATTGATAATTTCTTGTCATATTTTTAATATATAATCATATTTTTTCTTGAAATATATACTTTTTTAAAACACAATTTACTATCCCATATGCAAGTTTCATATTAAATAAAATAATTCCACTTGTTTTAATTTAATTTGGTAAAGTTTATTCAATATTTCAAATTAAAAAAATTTACATTATCTAATTGGGAAATATTAATTTTTTTTTCATAATGAATATTGAAAATAGTAAAAATATTTTAAAGAGGTTAACATAAAAACAAATTTACCAAGTTTTAAACTCAAATAATATGGGTTAAATTGAAAAAAAAATTATAAAATATATTTCATTTAAATATTTTGTCCATTCATATAAAATTATAAAAAGTTTTAAAATTTTATTCCTTTTTTCTTGTAAAAAATATGTATATTGTTTTTTTCTTTTCAAAAATTACATGTGTACCACTCTCCTCACATATAAAATTTTACCCTTCCTCCTCTTATATTCACCCTTTCATAGCCCATTAGCATTAAAATGACCTACCAAAATATCTTCCTTAATTACATACCCATGAGATAGATTCCCTATTTTGATAAAAAAATGCAACCTTAGAAGGATTTTGGTGCTAACTTAAGTAGAATTTATAATGAATAGGTATTCTGCATAGCCGAGCAATTTAATTTTATGTATTATTCCACCATCCATAAATATTATTCTATTTTTATGATAAAATCAAAAAGTTATCTAAAATATAATTACCTATTATTATTTTAATTCAATGAAAAAAATTCATATCCTCTTCAATAAAATGGTATATTAGACCATAATTTTCATGTATGGTGCACTATGATCTCACGATCTCATATAATTCATTTTTCATCATTGTATCTCATGGATTATTATAATAAAGTATTTACATTATATATATATATATATATATGATATTGGTAACATAATTAATCTTCTTAAATTATTATTTCCAAATACCTTACTAATTTAGATTTTTCTATGGAAATGACAATGTTACTCATGTGTATAAAGAACGTCCACCTCACAAAGCGATGCGATTCATTTACACTAAATATTTACATGAAATGAAACAATAGTAAATTAAATGAATATATGATATATATCTGACATCATTAGAAAAATAATAAAATATTTATCATTATTAAAACAAAGAATATTATTTTTAACCTTTCCACTCAATGGATAATGAGTACATAGTTCTTATGTGTGTGAAGATAATTGCCTCCATGTGGTTATGCGATTTTATTTTCATAACCAACTCCCACAGATGATATATATATATAAGTATATTTATTGAAATAGTATAAAATTTATAGTATTTTTGTTATAATTTAATGATAAATTAATAATGATCTTCTTTTAATAATTATTATTGTAAAATGAAAATGTTACTTATACATATGTACATCCCACCATCTGTATTATTTTAATGTTCTTCATTTTTCATAAGCATATTTAGTGATTTCGTTAAAATTTATTATCTAGTTACAAATATGATTAAACTTTTATGATTATAAATCTAGAGATGATGGAATATTGAACTCCTTTACCATAGTTAACACACTGAAGATTCCTTGAATCAATGAACAAAACATCCTCAAAACATCCGATGAGAACATAACTGATTAAGTATTTTAATTTGTTAAAAAAACATAAAATTAGTTAATTTATTATATGTTATTAAACCTGTAATTTTTATAATAGTTAAGATAATTGAAATCATTTTAATATACACATGTTAAAATTATATTCCTAGAATGTCTTTATTAGAGGTAGAGGACTTCATATCCTTTTTTCCTTCATTAAGGAATATTATAATAATTTTGGCCTAATTTATTTTTAATTGTGTATATATATCCCATTTTAGATTTATTTTCATAAATAATCCATACCTCATTTTTTTTGTTTTAATTTGAATTATTTAATCTATGAGAATATGAATTGAATGTTTCAAATTTGAAATTAATTTTATAACTCAATTTATTTAAATTGAGTTATATTAGTTATTAATTTTAATTGATATTATAAGACACGTTTTTAATTAAATATTATTAATTTATGTCGTATTGAAACTTATTTAATTTTTATTAAAATTTTATACATATATTCAATTTAATGATTAATTCTCACTTTATCATTATGATCATTAAAAGAGGTTCTCTTATAAAATTATCTTCATTTTCACATATTTTATATAATACATTGGTATAATTTTATAAGTTTTATCTACTACCCCTTGAGTTTTTCTATCATTATTATCCTTATTTTAATTATATCTAATGATTCATTTGTTGATATTATTTCATGTGTCTTCTCATTGAAGAGTTACCAAAGTGGAAAATGCATTATGTTACAATCTTCTTTCTTTTAGGATTGATTATGTTCAAGGTAAAATAGGAGGAAATCATGTTATTTTAGTTTATTCAACCATATATATTTA
This sequence comes from Viscum album, assembly GCA_963277665.1. Lineage (NCBI taxonomy): Eukaryota > Viridiplantae > Streptophyta > Magnoliopsida > Santalales > Viscaceae > Viscum > Viscum album. The sequence goes on along the minus strand of OY728137.1, from coordinate 218,280,351 downwards.
TTCTTCAATATTTATAAATTTTATAAAAATAACTATTTCATTTTCCACTCATATTTTCTTAATAAATTTTGAGAAAGTTGTTTGTAAATGATTTCAATTATATATCTTCATATTGATCTTGATTTGTTCTATTCCATTTTCATTTTATAAAATTCTTTAAAAAACATTATTATATAAAAATCAATGATTTAGTAAATTTATTTCAGATTGAATTAGAATTTATTAGAATTTTTTAAAAATAAACATTCTTAATATTTTAAAAATGTGTCAGATTTTTAATCACTTTTAAAAAAATGTTTTGAAACTAATGAATATTTTTAATCATGTATAAAAAGAATGGATTTTCAAAACATCGTGACAGATAAATGATTTAATGTTTCATATTTAATATTCAAATTTTAATTTTAATATAATTTTTTCATTTATTATTTAGAAATATTTATATTTTAAATAAGGGTTTTCAAAGTTGAATAGACAATTTCATCATGAAATGGTTGATTTCATTTTATGAAATCATTTTAAATATAATAAAAAACACACTAATGTTTTCTAGTGTTAGAAGGTTATTTTCCATAGTAATGTTTCTAATGGTATTTAAAGGGTATTTCTATTCATCAATGTCAATAACCCTTGATGTTAGTTATTCTCCACTCAGATATGTTGAAATAATACCATCTTTATTCACTCTATAGATGGAATATGGTAATTTCATGACATACATGGAAAAAATTTCTTTGTAATGGATTAATCACTCTTCAATGATATTTCTATAGTACCCATTTTTGTTCAATTTGTTAATCACGTTTTCATGGTATTTTCAAGGAACTCATTTCCTAAATGTGGATTGGCCATGTTATTAATTTAATAGAGGGTGTTTTTATGATTTTTATAATGAGATATATTTTATATGTAATATATTCATGTTATGGTTTAGGTAAATTGTATATAAAAGGGATTTTCCCCATTATAGATCATGGTTGAGACCAGTAAATCTTATATGATTGGTTTATCACGATAGCGTTGGGTGATCCTAATATAGATTATATGATCGATACTCATAAATAGCGGTGGGTGTGCTAAATATTTATTATATGAAAAGTGATCCCATATATCACTATAATGAATTTGGTATTGTTACCTATCATTAGAGCCAATAAGGATAGTTTTAATTTGTTTTTCTCTTATGTATTTAAATGGGATATAGATATTTTTGACATAGTTTTCAAATGAGTTATAAAGATTCACATACAAGATACCTAATTGTTTTCTTTTGGATTTATATGGGATTTAAAAGATTCTGTTGATCAGTACTATCATAAAATGGAAATGATTATTGATACATTGGGAACTCTCCTTTGATAATGATTTATTCCTTGTTTCGTGATTATTGGTCCATTTATTGATGGTTATGATTTATCTTTTTTTTTTATGATCATGTCCATTGATTATGTCATTATACCATTATTCTCATATGTTTATCACTTATGAAATTATGTTATCAGTTTAAATGTTTCCCCATATAGAGATTTAGAGTTCAACCTTCTAATGATTCAATTTTAAAAGGTTATATAGAATTATGTTAATTGAATTAGTCCTAAAAGGGATTAATATGTATGACGATGCTACCCTAATATAGATAATTAATTTTTTTATTATAAAAATCCAATTTATTTCATTTCTCTTGTTTATGTAAGAGGTTTTCTTAAGTCTTTAATTATTTAAAACTAAGTGTTATTTGGTATTTAAGTGATCCAATATTTGATTTTGATATATTGATTTCTGAATGGAAAAAATGGGTTTCATTCATTAGTATCAAATACATATTTTAAATGAGAATTATTTTATAAATGAATCCATGATTTTGGGTCAGGAGATGTTATATTTATGAACTTTTATTACATGTTTATTAATAATTATTTTTTAAAAATTAGTTTAGGTAATAACTACTTCTTTTTTCATTTATGTGTCGGTATGATATTTTTTAGAGTTTTACATTAATTGTGATCCCATCATCTCCATAATGTTAACTGTGATAAAATTATTATATATATTAAATATATATTTATTTTGAGTAATCCATAAAATTTTGAGATTTATAATGAATTACACTTATCATTGAGATTGTAGGTCATATGTATGGCAGAATTTTGTATCCACTTAGTTGAAATATTAAATGTAAGGAAAAATAAATATAAATTAAACTTTCTAGAATCATTATTATGTCATAAATATTATTAATGTAATCATATAAACTCTTATTAAGAGACCTATAAAAATAAATTTATAAACATTTCACACATCTTGATGGATGTGGTAGTACACACGTTCACACAATCGACATTTTTATTTTCCAATATATTTAATGGTATAAAGGTATAAGTGTTATTATACTTATATAAGTATAATAATATCATTAGTATCATATATAAACTTTATATCAATAAATATCTCCATATCAGAGAGGTGGGGATGGAATGAAAATTACATCAGTTCGTGAGCTAGTAGTCCTCCATATAAATGATTAATGCTTTAATTTACCATTTGATAGAATAAGAGATGGATATAGGTCATTTAATAAACATAAGAATATTTTAGTAAAATTTTGATGATGTTTTTATTATATCATAATATTTTAATATGATTCTATGGAGTTGTTAGATGAAATAAAATAGTAACTATTTGTTAAGAATTTTCCCTCTTTTTCAAAGAGAAAATTTTGGTTTATACCAAGAGAAATTATATGACAATATTTTAATAAAAATATTTCCACTATGATATGGGTATTGACGTATGGAATGTATTTTTTAATACTTCTTTAAGATTAAGGGTTCTTGAAATATGAACTAGAGAGATGAGCCAGTTAACATTTTTAAGTGAGGGAGAGGACACGCGTAAATATTTTAAAAACAAAATGGTGTACGCAGGTTTTAAATATTGAAAAAGGGTCAATCATGGACCATTAAAATATATTATGTTATATGTGATCGATATATTCCAATATAATGGGAGTTGGAGAAGCTATTATGCCATTTATATCATTAAAGTTTAGTTTAACTCTACTATAATCCCATTTTAACATTAAATATAATCATTAATGTTTTTACTATTATTTTTTAATATAATAAATCTGAAATCATAATATAATATTATTTATTATTATTCAAAATTTAAAATTAATTTTTTCAAATTCCATTTATTTGAGTAAAAAATTATAATTTAAAATTAAACTTGGAGACTAGATGAAAATGTATTTTTCCAAAGAGAATCTTTTCATATTTATTGAAAATTTTAATATAAAAATGATCCATGAATTTGATTACAATGTAATTGAATGTTCTCAAAATAAAATAATTTATCATATTTTTCTATTAGAATTTTTTAAAAAATAATTAACTTTGTGTCTTATTTAAACAAAAGTGTAGTATTTAATAATAATCAGTACATTTGAATATTTACCTTATAATTAAACATTTAAAAAAATTCTAAAAACATCACTATAAGAAAATTTTGAAATTTTTATTAGAAAATGAAGATACAATTTTAAAATAATTTTTTTTAAAAGTTTGAAATGTTAAATTTAATATGTTTTTCCAACATTTAATAAAAGTTAGTTTTTGAGAAAAAAAATTATTTTCGAATCATATAAGCACATTAAAAAAAATAAATACATATTTATAAATATATTTTCCCTATATGAGAACATTATATTAAATTTTCAAAATGTTTTTATCACTATTAATAATAAAAAAATTAAATATCTAGTTTAGAATATTCATGTTAATGCAATAATATTTATAATATATCATGTTTCATTAAAACTAATTATTGTGTGTAACCCATGATATCTATGAAAATAAATTTATTTTGAAAAATATTTGATAATAATATTAGGGTGTTACATTATATATCTCGTAAAATAAAATTCATCATTTAAATTTCTTGACCTGGATACTAATAAATGAGTATACTACTTCAACAAAAAATCCTCAGGTTACTATGTAGTTTTGTCAAGTCAATAATTTCACCACAAAACCATGACCATGTGAGTGTTATTGTTTTGTATAACATTCACTATATTTTATGGAATCTCTGTAGGATTTTCTTTAATTAAAACATCATTATCTAGTGGTATGGCCTCTGAGTTCAATACATGTGAAGGATCGTGTATGTACTTCCTCAAGATGGACACATGGAACACAACGAGGACCCGAGAGAGGATTGATGGAAGAACCCAGTGATATGAAACCATACCAAATCAATAAATAACATCAAATGGACCAATATACCTTGATAGTGTCATTTCATTCTTCTTGAATCTCATGAAATTCCTCAAGGTATAAATTCATCGAAAAACATTCTCAATAACATAAATTTCTAGATCACACCGATGGTTGTTAGTGTATTTTTTCTATTTACTCTAAGGTGACTTGTTGTGATGTTGAATAGATATATATTTCTCTATCATTTACTCATCACGATCAGGTCATAATTTCATTTCTCTTTCTTCATCCCATCATGTTAGATTTATACATTTCTTTCCATAAAGACCTTCATAAAGAGCCATCTGAAATATTGAATGAAACATGTTGTTGTCTAAAAACTCAACAAGAGGATCGTGTTGATCTCAACCCCCTATGAAATCCATATAAGAAAATCTCATCATATTGTCTAGGGTTTAAATTATTCTTTCTAATTGAAAATATTTCTTAGGATGATTCACAATATTGAAACTATGATCTGTGTCTTGGGTATACTGAAAAACTCTGTTAAACATCGAGGTCAACCTTAGATTGTGTCCAGACGCAATAAAATGATGTACTCCAAAAAATATATCATATTTTAATTTATATACTAAAAGTATTATATAAAGAGAAATATTATATGATAGTAATAATTTGAGATCTTTTCATAAGGAGATCGACTTCAACACATATAATATTTTTTTCATTTAGATTTTTTAGGAAGTCTAAGGATAAAATCCAGGGTGGTGTTTACCCATTTCCATTAGGGTGTGGAAAATGGTTGTAACATCCTATTTTAAATTGTCCACAAATCTATAACACTATGACATATAATGTATCAATATAAAAACACTGTAATATATATCTTAACTCTATAAAACCATAAATATTCCATAAAATCTATAAATGCATTCCTTTGTCCATGATTAATTGAGAATAAAGAATAATGAGACTCCCCAAATAGATACTTCTTCAAAATTAGTATTAAGGGTATTTAAACATCATTATTTAACCTTGTAATTAAATCCCAGTATTTGTTAAACAATATAACATTTTTAACATTCTTATATATCTTTTCATCTTCCTTATTCTCCTCTTAAATCATCAAATAGAATTATTTTTGAACATTTATTTAATAAAGATAATATTTTCCACCTTCCTTCATGATTTCTAGACTCATCCATTGAAAATAAAATAATATTAGATATTTTTTATCCTCTTATTGGATAATATATAATGATCCTTTTAACTAAAAGCATCACTCACCTTGTTTTATTTACTAGGGTGATAATGTATTGAGTTGTAATTATCTTTAATCATCTCTGACCATATTCGATGGAACATTCTCAACTCTTTTAAAGAAAATATTTAAATTAAAATATTATAATCAGTATATATATCAACCACTTCCCTAAAAATATAATTCCTTTATATATTTAATGAATACATTATAGTATCAAACTCAAATTCCCATGTTTGTTAAATTTTCTCATAAACCATCGGTTTTCATGAGGCATAATGTACAAACTTTTTATTATACTTGATAATACGACCTAATTTTTTTTGATGAATTACTATAAATTAAAAATCCTTATCTACTATAGTTTAATGAATGCAAAAGTGTGCTGAATAATTATCTATGGAGTTCCTAGGAATCTTTCTCAATTGAATATGTCTAGAAGAACATGGATCTCCTCCATGTTAACTTGGTTAGTTGATTAGATAATAATGATAAATTCTCCAAAAACCCTTTATAATATATATGAAAAAAAGAAATATTCATATCTCTATCAAATTTTTCATTATATGAAAAAATTAAATAACATCATCCATTGATGGATTAAGTGATATATCCTATCATGAGATAATATTTCCATAAAATGAGATTATTTTTCTCCATTAATCAGACTTTGTAAATTTTTCATATAGATTTTTCGTCGATATGGTCTTTAGTACATTTCACAGGTGACCTATGTAATATTCTTTTCACTATGAGTATTTAAAATACCACCTATAAAGATTACCACAAATATATCGTGGTAATATCTAAGTACTCTATTAATAAAATTCCAAAATATTGAGTTGGATTTAGTAAGGGAAAATGTGAATATCTATATATTAATATTTGACACACCTTGTTGGAATCTAATTTAAGTTATATACTCTTTATTTACCCTAAATTAATGAAATCTATAAAAAAGTTCATCCTTGGAATTTTTTTATTTCAAATCTAATCAAATAAGTCATCAATATGGTGTAGTGGGTATATTTTTTTGATTCTAATGTTGTTCATCTCCTGATAATCAACACACAGTAGCATCGATATATCTTTGTTCTTAACAAAAGGATAATGTCACCGTATAATGACACACTTTTACAAATGAATCCATTTATAATATTATCCTAACATTTAATAATAAATTATTTCAACTCAATTAGTTCCATTTTATAGGGATTAATTGAAATTAAATAAGCTCTAGGTATGATTTCTGTTGAATAGTCATCATAATGGCTTGATGGAAGACTAGGAAACTAATCTAAAATTAAATAATCATAATCCCACATAAGAGAAATATCATCGACATTGTGTTTATCCCCAACCTTCTGACATGAACACCCCTTTTGAAAGGTAATTGAGATTGATAAAACAAATTTGATCTCCCTCAGAAGTTTATATTTATAATTACATTATTAAATGATCAATGTTTTTCTTGTTTATCAAATGATAATTCCATCCGTTACCAATTTACGTGGGATCTATAAAAACATATTTAACCAATTCCTATAATAATATCAAAATTTTCAATATGGATAATGAAAATAATTTTACAAATAACATTTCAGCAAACATCCACTAGATAGGAATTAGAAAAATTAGTTGTTATCATTGTATCATTATGGTTTTCATTTAAAATTTAATATATAATCACTAGTGTGAAATTTGGATACTCCTTGAAAATTATTTATATATAATAGATTGGTAAAATCCATCTTCAAATAAGACATTATAAATTCTAGAGTGGATGGTACGTTTACCATTTACCTAATAGTTATCACATCCCTCATTAGAAATAGTGAACACTTGAGATTTCCCATTGTAACTCAACATAATAGGTTTCCAACATAGATCATCATCACTAACCTTCAGTTTGATGTGATTATTATCATAAATATCATACTCCTTTCATTTTACACACTAGATTTTGGGTGGTTCATTCCATGTAACTGTTAACTGTATTCATATCCTAAGCTCTCTTATTCATATCCCTTCATCATTTAGTTACTTTATGACCTTAATTTCTACACATAAAAACTTTTATAGCCCCCTTAAGACAATATCCACCATTTTTCCATCCACACATCAATCATAAAGGCTGTCCCATATTTTTCTATCAATTTTTTAGGATTTCCTTTGAAATCCATCCATCGTTTATTAAAAACCCATGAGATTTATTAGTAAATACAATCTCTATTTCCACCTTGATAGATCATAAAATGATTAATTCATAAGTACTGAAGTATCTTATGACCATAACCACTTAGACACATGGTTTTATGAATCATTTGAATTGATCATGCTTACATTCTAGTTGAATTTCAATGTCAGGAGTCTACCTAACAAGTCTTTTTATATTCAAATCATTGGTTATAATAGATTCATCATCCTTCTTATTTAAATCAATGAATTCCAACATCATTTTCATAATTATAGTATGAGTAAATTACTTATTGATAAATAACCTGTTAAACACATCCCATTCCCTTGACACCTTCTCATATTTATTATAAGAGTCCACCATTGATCATATTCGCCTTTCCCATGATAGAAATAAAAATTTACATGTTCATGTTATGAGAACTGAAGAATAGAAAATATCATTTTAGGGGTATTCATCTATTTTTTCAAAAAGTATAAGATTAGTCAAACCACTAAAATTGTGGACCTTTCATTATGGAAGACTCAATAGAACATTATATTCTCTTTTTCTCATTCAAATTTTCTACATGATTCATAACTTGATAAATTATTATAAGAAATAGAAATTATATTTTTTATTCTCTCTCCCATAATGTCTACTTTCGTAAGAGTATATTATTTGGATATTTAATCTCTTTCCCCATTAACATGATTTCTTAATATTCAATTAATTGAATAAAAAAAGGTGTAATGTGAGGAAAAAATATTCATTGTGGTGAACAACATAATAATGAAAAACAAATTTATAGGATGTTTAAAACATGACTCATTATTTTAAATCTATGTAACCATAGGTTTAAACTAGATCATCAATGTTTAGAATCTATTCAAATATATCATAATTATTTGAGAAGGAAACATGAATTAACATACACATTTTTCAAAGGAGTGTCAATGAAATTGTGAAGAAAGGATCATTATCCTACACCATGTGATGATTGAGTCCTAATTTATTTTCCCTTTTCTTGGATATCACCTCTAGTTGCAACTGTAATAGAGGAACATACACTTGTAGTATCCATGTAGTAAAATTTTTCTTTGAAGACCACACTTTTTTATTTAACATAACATATGACTTCCTCCTATAATTAGGATTATCCAAAGTGGTCTCACATATGTTTTCTCATCCTAGTTTCCGAAGTATTAATAAACCCTAATATTATACCAACTATAATGACACAAAAATTTCATTCCTTAATATTACATCTTAATATACAAAAATTCATTTTATCATAAATATACATGCTATAATCATTGAGGTCTATTTCCTTTGGAATCATTGATACGTACAAAAAATTTCATCAGTGAATTACATCATTTCTCAGTAATTTTGTTATATATTTAACACTTCTTTGACATATCATACATAATAAATTTTTTTATAAGATAAGGAAATGGGTCATAATAAATGGTTATATTAGAGGACTAGTAAGTGTGAGCGTTGTATATGACTACATAATATTTGAATAACGGTATGATAAAATGGGTATAACATTTGAAAAGAATACCCTTAAAATCATTAATCTAGAACATTATTCATTAAAAAGCATTTTAGTATATAACACATTAATCATAATTTAATTTAATTGCTTAAGTCATGATAGAATAAAGTTTTATTAAGATATTTATTTTTGGAATACACATAAGTATAAAAATTATTATGCTAATTCAATCTATGAAGACATTCATAACATGTTAGGATTCCGATAACCAAACATGTACCTTCTTCTAGACCAGGATATCCTCCCGTGTACCCTCTTTTAGGTTTTGGATAACCACAGGTGAACTTCATTTTGGTTGTTGGAAAAACTCACATCAACCCTATTTTTTTATTTGGGATAACCTCCCTTATACCCATTGAGCATATAGAACATTAATAATTACCCAATGCATTAGAGAGAGATATAGTTCCCACCATTAACATAATTACAATCATACATAAGTGTGACATAAAATTTTGAACCATTAATCATATTATATCCTAGGAAAATAAATGGTTTTCATATATATGTATCCATATAACCACATGTAGAAAAGAAAAAAGTTTCATAAAAAACATTTCATCATAAAGATAAAATATAAAAAAACAAATAAAAATTATATCATTGGATCATATCCATATTAAATATTATGTGACATAAAATATTTTATCTAATATATAAAATAATTTTGAAATAACACTTTGAACATTTATTCAAAAAAATAAGATTTCCAATTTGAAAATCACTTTCTTAATACTAATAATTCACAGAACATTTTGGAAATATTTTTAATTTAAAATATCATTGAAAAATTATAACTTATGTATTTAATCATGGATTGATCATGATTTTTTTAAAAAAAATCACGAGTACACATTGAAAAAGATATTCCTTTCACATTTTCAGTAAAATGTAAAAAGTTCTTTTACAAGAAATTTAAAATAATATTCCTTCAAACTCATTTTTAAATAGTAAAACATATGTCCAGGTGACTTTATAAATTAATATAATAATATTTAAAAATATAATTTAAAATATTTTTAGAAGTCATGGATACAGAAGAAAAAGGGTTTTCAACCATGTGAGAAATAAAGAAAGTTTTCCTTCAAATCACTCTTTTGGGAACATGAGTACATAAACAAAGGAAAATTAGAGGATGTAAATTATATCTATAAATAAACATAGGAGAATAAGATTCATTACTTTGTAGATGTATATATTATAATGTTTCATCATAAGAATCATAATCACCAATAATCCTGATAAATAATTAGATTGTTTCTTAATCTCTTTACCAATTTTGTATCATTTGAATTGTATTAAAATAATATCATGTTAATTTTAAATTTATGTATATAAAATAATTTAAGTATAATATTCATAAAATATATTAATGGTAAGTATATAAACCACTAAAAATAAAAAATTAGGAATATGGCATGTGTCCTAAAAATATAAATGTGAGAAAATAATTCCTTACCATAAGCCTCGACATTCCTCAAACATGTTGAAGCAATAGTATAATAAATATTTGTTTTTTTTATAAATATATTATATTATTATATTCATAAAAATCATAGCATATATGTTTTTATGACCAATTATGAATCTTTTATTAAAAATATGTTGTTAAAATCATATTTTGTGTAATACCAACACATTTTTAATGTTTGTATTAATTTGGTATATTAAATACTTATGCATTGATGATGGACCCATAATATACATAATATTATCAATGAAATATATGTCATTGATATTAAATATACATGTTTTTTAGCAATCCAGAAAATGTATAAATTGAAAATGAATTACAACGCTCATAGAGACATCAGGCTATACATAGGCATGAACACTATTTTTTCTTTATGATAGTTGGAATGAAAGAAAAATAAATATCAATTAAAAATTCATTAATCATCATTATTTTGATCATATAATTCATATTAATAAATTCTACTGTTATTTTAATCCTTTAAAAAATGAAAAATGTTTCACATTGCATTAGGAAGTCGGTAGTTGAAAGGTATGCATGAGTGAAATTATCATTTTCAAATGGATTTTACATTAAGAATGTATATGAGATATTATAATTGAAAATTTATAATTATTTCAGGAATATATTTTATAAACATTAAATCCAATATATTCTCCAACTGTGAGAGGTGGTGATAGAAAATGAATTACATCAGTTCGTGAGGTGGTAGTCCACCGTATAGATGATTGGCAGTTTAGTTTCCCATTTGATGGAAGAGGATATGTATATAGGTCATTAAATTAAAAAAAATAAAATATAGTTATATTATATATATTTGTTTTTCTATTTCATCATAGATGAAAAATATTTTAAGGAGGTGGAAGAAGAAATAAAATAAGATGACAGAGTCACGAATTTTTCCTCTTCTATAGAAAACCTCTTATAGTTTATACCTAAAGGAATCATATGATGGTTTCACAATTGGACTATAGATTCTAGTATATTTATATATAATTGGGGGATTTATTTTGGAATGTCTTTACCAAATATAATGGCCATGCATGTTTAAATATTAGAGGAGATGTGTTCCATTTTATAAGTAGGGGGCATACAAACATTTTATTTTTGAAAAAAAGGCGTACCCTTGATTTATATAATGAAATAACCGACTAGGGAACAAATGGTATATATAATATCAAGATTCTGTAAAACTGAACCTACCTCCAATATGTTATGGTCTGGTTGAAGGTTCCACGATGGCATAACTATAATGGGATGCCTTTTCCAAATTAATTTGTATATATAAACTCAACCATCTCTAGGAAATATTATAGATGAATATAAAGGAATGACCATAACAACTAGAGATAAACCATTCATGTAAAAAACTCTATATGAAATTATTGAATTCAATGACAGTGTAAATAGGAAAAATGTAACCTATCCATAAATGAAGTCCAGTCACAATACAATAGAAAATATTGAATATAGAGAGAGAACAAATTTTGATGACCAAGATAGACCATCATATGTGGTCAATGAACCATGGTATTAATATACTCCCCTATAATACCTTATTATATTTCTATCATCTATATAATACTCAAAACATAAGGGAATATCATATGTAGTGTGAGTTTATATATACAAATTAATAACCCCCAATACTGAAATGTTAGAAATAAAGAGATTCAACAATAGTCAGATCGATCCAATTGAAGGGGTAAATGAATATCAATGGATATAAATATGTATATATATATATATATATTCTCATTAAAAAATATAAATTATAGAGAAAAAGGAACTTCATATCACATCCCATATAACATATATGAGTGATCCTATATTTCCTGAAGATAATCACCTATGTACATCATAACAAGAATCCTAACTAGAATATGTATGGATTGGCCAACACATTATAACTATGATCCATAGTCAAGGCTACATACATCCTTCATAGAGGACCCACACCCAATAAAATCTTGAATATGAGGGAGTATGACATTGTAGGTAGTGAACCTATTCCCTATAGTAAGAGGATTAATGAACCATCCAAAAGAATGAAATGGGAAACCCATGACCTAGTGTAATAGGGGATTAATGACCCTAATATGTCATTGATATCCTAATGAACATTATCCCTTGTATTAAATGGGAGTACTAACCTTGTAATCTCTATTTTATCTTGGAGAATCCACATTATGGTCTAATAGGAAAGTAATGACACCAATATCTACTGGATGATCTTACATGATCACTTCCATCATCTAAAATAACATTAATAATAATTATTATCAGAAAATATCACATCATATCTCAAAATATGTTTAGGTATCAACCATCATGGTCTACATGGATGATCAATCATGTTAAGCTACTCGCAGGCCAAAATATGAGTCGAAAAAATGGATATTTGAGTGGTAGAAGATTAAATTTTTATTAAACTACATATAGGGGGTTCATATTATTTGTTTAATTAAAATGATTCTTGTACTTTTTCCCCCAAGACATGGCTTGAAAATCCATTTTTATATACATGATGGTTCCTCTTGGATACACAATGTGTATGAACACTTGTTGTATTGTCTGTGCATCTCAACTCGTGCATGTGTTCTCTAGAATATAGAGTATATATACATATGAGGCATTGGGTTTACACTCATGGAACACAACACAGATACTTTTGTTAGGTCATAAGGCATCTGATCCCCCTTTATGTGTTCTGATATTTATCTTTACCTGAAATCCTAAAACCATATCTTGGGGTATCCACCCAATCTGTTCTTTTGGGATACATAGTTTGCACTTGGGAATTAGGAAGAAAGTATATAATGTTTCTATAATTAAACTCTATACATTGAATAATTCATTGAGACGACAAAAAATTAGATGCAACCACATACGAGTATCATTTTCTAGCCTTCAATGGTTGTAAATTGTAATTGGGTGATCCAATCAATGTCTATATCACCTTTATCCCCTATAACACCTCACAGCTCTCCCCAAAAGCACTTTGGATTCATGATCCATGTTGAAACACCCACAATCCATCTTTATCGTTACAAAAAACAACAATATTATCAATTTTCACATATTCACCATTAATACATTGTTTTGATAATGATATTACACACCTGAATATGCCTAACCATGACCCTATGGGCCAATGGTGAAGAATGTGGAAAACAAGTGGGGAAAATATAAGGTGAAAAAAATTTGAAAACATCATTAACCGTGATTTATTTTCCAATGATGTTTGATTAAGGAATCTTGGGTGAGAAAATGGTATAATTCATGAAATAAATCAACAAAAAACATTATTCTTTACATAGGGTCTTGCAAAGTGTTAAAAACCTAGATCAACAATGATATATACTAATCAATTCTCAATATAGAAATAAAAAGTGTATAAATCAAAAATTAATGGGCCCCAACTTTAAAATGGATTATTCATCGGTGAATAATATATTCACCAATAATGGAGGAAACCGAATCCATGTAATGCTTCCCGATCCACCTCAATCTGTTCAATCATTATCCTCTCTTCATGATTAGATAAAGAAAAATTTCATAGATCTTATCGATTATTACATGTTTTAGGAGGATAACCCTTGAAAATTATTATAATTAGGTATATATTGAGGATTTTGGATCCTTTTTTTTAAATAAATTTAATAAATATAATTATTTAGTTTAATTAAATGCATATCTAGTGACAACCTCAGTAGGACATCAAGTGTTTACCAACCACTGATCATTCCTTAGATAAACCCCATATTCCAGAATAAAATTCAGTCTCATATTTCTAGTCTAAGTCCCCATTATGGATTCACTTCATTAATCCTAAAAAAACTTTTTGAATGTGATATTAATATATTTAAAATATTGATAATATCAATTTTGGGCTCACTTGGACTCAAAATCCCCCTTTGTATTAGCACATGGATTCAAAAGTATTCCTTATAATTTTTTATATTCTTTCATGGAGAAAATAATGTAACTAAAATATTCCACCATTAAGGATTTTCATCCCCAAAGAGGATAATTAAATTAAAAATTTTGGGATATGAGCCTACATCTAGTTCCCCTACTCCAAGTAACTCTCATTCATTCTCCCATGCTTCAATAAAAATTAACCCAGTGAATTGTGTATCCTTACAAGATGCACTCATAGAGATCTTTTATCTCTTCTAAGTACTCTGAGAATTTGTCTCCACCCTCAATTTCTAGGTCAAACCAATTAATAATTTCAATAGGATCATTCATTTATCACTAAAGCTATAACACACAGAAGATGTCATGTACCCACTCCAATAGTTTGTGTATGTCTAGGTGGTTATATACCATGACATGAAACCATACAATGTCGAATGTCCGAGTGAACCTATATAATAGATTTCATCCTCGAAAAAACATACAAAATCCTTCTCATGGATAGAATCATAGGAAAATATGGCCTCCTTTCTCAAACTCAAAGGGAAAATGATGTAAATTTTTATATGATTTTGATCATCCCTAAGCAATACTCATATGAATGTGAATCACCATGAAATTATTTTTCACCACTTATAATAGCTTAAGAATCTAAAATTTAATTCCAACATATGTGTGACCTTCATGGTCTCTCCTATAAGACCTTTAATGGTTTCTTGTTGATCATAGAGTGATAACAGATATTATAAGAAAACATTTCCACTGTAAAGTGATCCATCTATCTTTAACTGAAGCCCAAAACATAAGATCTTGGCATATCCCCCAACTATATCCCAAGCTATTGGGGGACAGTAGGGTTTATATTATATGATGTATAAGAATTGGGATGGTCCTTTGGTTCATTTAATCGAATAAGTTTGTATCCCTCCTCCATGGTATTCATAAGACATCGTCATGGAAGGAATCCATAATTTCCACAAATACTGAATGAATATAGATTCCAGAAGATTCATTTCAAAAAAATAATAAACTCTTTAAATGACAAGTGATGGGATGTGTCCTTCTATAGGAAATGACCAATCATTATCCCCTAATATCTAACTCACCTAGAAATAAGAATCTTGTCCCATCTATCAGAAGGCATCTAAAATGTTTGTGATGCTAGATAATATGGAATAAAAAACAAGGACAACTAATCCATACCCAAGATGATGATATATGTTTTCATTTTTGAAACCATGGAGTCACACTTGAAACTCTCCCCACCATGAAAAAACTCACACTATCTGAATTTGAGTTGTTTTAAAGAATCACACACTATAGGAACTTTTAGTTGTTTTCACTATGATAAGGCCTTAGCTGGATCTCCATCACTCAAGTCACAAATAATGAGATAAAGGAATTACTCACATGTGTGTCTACTAGTATTGAGTAAAGAGTATAATAATGATAGAATATACTATGTATCAACTCTTTTGCATCATCGGCATATCCCTCTACGGCCTAGAACAACCCATGTCCATTACCACTAGCTCCCTGGTCATTTTTAGACACCTGGCGTTTGTGGTCATAAGAGTTTATATCATCATCCTTAAAAAATATCACTTCTCACTAGATACACTCTTTATCCTATACTAGAACTTCCTCCCAAAGGGATGATATCTCTTTGCTTGGTATATCCTTGATCACAATTTTGCCTCTACCATAGAGGTACATCCATACTCATCGGGTTCTTCTCTGCACGACAGATCAGGAAATCAAGATCCATATGACCATAAACATCATAAGAAAAACATCACAAATCTATAGTTTGACTGGATCCCCTATTAAATCCTTATTCCATAGAACCACATATTCAAATAATATATTGACTCCTCTTCTAAGATATCTATGTCTGACTCCTTCTACCTTCTATAGATGACTCAACCACATTCTACCGACTGGTGGATCCAACCACCCAACTCCAATTTTCATTGAAGATATCAAACACCAAATCCCACATGAGAACTCCATTATTATTAGGAGGACATAAGGAAACCACACTGGATTGAATGTCTTCATGAGTACCATACTCAAGATTCCTTGCCGTAAATAATCATTCTGGTACCATATCAAGAGAGTACCACTTTAGATTTTTGGAATTTATAACATACTCATACAATGACTTTCTACCATGATATAGCTCAGGAAGATATATGATAAAAAATTAGTGAATGAATACTGGGTAATAATTCTCATAAAGCATCTAAAGAAATTCATACCACTAGGTTATCATCTAATCATGGGTCTCTGTAAATAAATTTATTGATCACTGATCTGCTCCCCAGAAAAAACTGGATACTAGTGCAACCATCTAATATATGAAAGAAAAAACCCTTTAAAAAATAATACCATTAACTCATACCTATCATATACTTCATTGAGAAATGTATGTCAACATAACCTTATTAGTCATTGTTGCTGGAACACATTGTGTGCTAAACATGCACATATCCTCATCCTCAAATGCTAATACTAATAACTGTTTAGAATGATGGGGTTATTCTACCTACTAACTAGGGTAAAAAACATTGGAAAAACTATGAACTATAGACTAATAAATCAATGGATTGCTATCATGATCATGAATCAGTAACCTAGCTGGATGTCATGAAAAATTAATCCAGAGAGTAATCAAGTCATACAATAGAAAGATGAGCATTTATAAATGGGTATCCAACTCAAGAATGATAGTAAAAGAACTTATTCAAATATAATTCAAGAATAATTGTTATCTATAAAAAATTTATTAGTATTTTTAGTTGAAAAGTTTTTAGTTAGAGTCTAGGTGTATAGATATGTTGTTAGCCACACTGTCATTGGGTTCCCTAGCTTGAATGTTGCACTCGAGACTTACTAAATCTATTTACATTAGTTTCCATCCAATATTACTAAAGGAAAAATACTACAAGTACAATGAAAAACACAATCCACATCATATTCCAATATGTAATGATCCAAACCACAAGGGTCTACCAAGAAAGTGGAAGTTCATACCACCACAACCCATTGCTTGCCACTAATAGGGAATGGGCTGCTAACAAGAACTGAGAAGTCATAAATATAATTGGAGGCCTTTTCATAATAAACCTATAGGAATTCCTCTAACCATATCCATGTAACAGTGCATGGGAATATAATCCTAAGAATATAACATAAAAATATAAACCATCAATGTAATAACCTATAGGTAAAACAATAGAGTACAATAAAAATATAACCAATATGTAAAGGGGGTAAAATGCACCAAACAAGAAATGATGTCATGAAATAAAAAAGGACTAAAAATAATGAAACATAATAGATAAATACTCCAAATCTCCATGCCCACCCAAAATATAAAGTTAATGAACCAAAGTATCACTATAATCCACTATGATAACTATTAATATGTTTTTCATCTACTGAAGACATAACACGTGCTAAAAAATACCATATAGGGGTGAGTATATACATACCTAGTAGGATACCTCAAAACTAAAGGGGGTGATAGATAGATACAAAAATAGTAAAATCATCCAAATAATAGAGGTAAACCTGCACTTGAGCCTCATCCCGATTGGTGAGGACTCTTGAGTGCATCCAAGATACCCGGGATGAAATCCAGGTGGAGGAACAACGTCTGGGTACTATAGCAGTACTGTAGTAGGTATTGTAGCAGGAACTATATAAGGCAATATTTAGCATTGTAGCAGCAGGAAATTTTCCCCCGTTTGGGCATTCGGGCCACCGATTTGGTACCGAAGTCCTTTAAGACCTTCGAGCCACCCAAGCCTTCAGGCCAGTAAGGCCTTAGGGCCACCTCAAGGCCTTCAGGCCACCGTAAGTGAAGATTCAAACAATACAACCTACAAGTAACAAGATCCATTAGAGGATGAGCAAAGAGCATTCACCACAGCATAATCTACACAGATTGAAAGAATGAAAGGGTATGACCCCTGCCATCGGGACAAGCCTGTGCATTCACAGGATAGCCTAGCCAAACATCCATGCAAAGGTGGATATTTAATTTCATGATGAAGATCTTTGGGAGGAGCAGTTCCAAGTAGTTAGTCTAGTTTGTAAGTAATGTTTGAAGCCTACAGGCATTGAATTCCTCTAAGGCCTACGGGCCATGTAATACTTATGCCTATGGGCCTTGTAAGGATTCCACCTCACCCCCTGAAAGGTGGATTATCAAAATCCATAAAAACAATGAAGGCCTTTGGGCCATTGGATGGATGGAAGTACACCCCCTGAATAAATACACTTATATATATATATGATCCTAATTAAAACCAAATGAGAGAAAAAGGGGATCTCCATATCATAGCCTAACCAAAGTTGATGATTATACTTACAGCTCCAAAAGTCTATCAATGATTCCATGAAACAAATCCATCCTTACCTGAATATATGTGATGGGTCCCACACTGTTTAATTGTGCTCCACATTTTAGGTACACACATATCCCATGGAGGGCCCACACCACACTGGTGCTTGAAGACAAGGGTGTACCACTCCGTCGGTAGAGAACCCATTCCTTATAATATTGGGAGGAAAAACCCTACCTACATAAATAAAAAAGGGAACCCCCAACCACAGTGTGACAAGAGAGTACTGACCATAATGTCACTAAAATAGACTAAGGAAAAAGTTCCATAGTTTGAAAGGGGAGTACTGAGCCAACATTCTCATTAGTAAATTAGGGAACCCATACCCCAATCTAATAGGGGTGTACTGACACCGACATCTATAGGTTGATCATATTTAATCACTTTCATTGTCTTGATTTTTTTAAATAATGTTCACACCCAAAACATCTCACATAATATCTCAAAATACAACATGATGTAAAATATCAGGTTTTACATGAAAAAAAAACTCAGTATACACTACTCAAGGGACAATATCTGAGTCATGATAATGGATATACAATAGTTATAATATTAACATAAGAGTACATAGAATTTATGGGGTCCACATGAAATGTGTCCCTACACTACTTCCTCTACATGTTCTCCTTGAACATGGATCATGAAGCCAAGTCACTATACATGGAATGTACTCTAGGATACACAACATGTATGACCTCCCACAGTCTTGATCGTGAATCTAAATGAATGAAAATATATTCCTTCTTATAACCTATACTTCAGTACACATCGTATCCATCCACATGATGGACTAGGAATTTGAAATTGTCACACATCTTGGGAACCTGAGTAGCATCACACGGATTATAATTCAACATAAAATACATGTGAGGTTTATGTTCAACCAAAACCCATACAGCAGAGATCGCTTAATAAATTTGTGTGATCATTCATGATATGTGGAGTGTAATTGGGATTCTTAAAGATAGTTTATGTTATTTTTCATATCCATTCTCATTATCTTAAATCAATGATGTAGATGAACCAAAATCAAAGGGAAACACCTATGACTATTATTTTCTGTCCTGGTGGATGAAAAATGGAATCATGTGATATGATTGGTGTCCTTATAGCCTCTATTTCCCATAGCTCACTTTGTATCTACCAATCGCCAATCCAAATCCATATTACAAAATTTAAAACCCCAAATCAATCCTAGTATATCTAAAAATCATTGATCCAGTTATCGTTTACATTTCCACCATGAATCTAGAGGTATGATCTCACTAATACATGACTGAAAATACCGAACAATGGTTTCAAAGTCTAATGGTAAAGAACCAAAAAACATATGGGATAAAGGAACAAGAACAATGTGGAAAATCTCATTATCGAAGATTTATTTTCCAATAATCAAATATTGCGGAATCTTCAGTGAGAATATGTAATAATTAAAGAAATAAATGAATAGAAAATTTAATTTTTTAGTGAATATTTTTCGAATAGTGTGAAATGCACATCAAGAATGACATAAAAATCAATAGTTAATACTTTAATCACATAGGAGAAATCCGCAATTTAAAAAGTGATAAAATGAAAATGGATCAAACAACAGGGAAGAAAACATTCACCAATAAAGTAGGTGTCATATTACTTCTATTTCCTATCAATCCACCTTAGTCTGATCAATCGTCGTCCATCATTCCTGATCATCTTTTGGATAATGTAAAAAATAATCTCAATTATCGAATGGGTTAAATGTAAAATGATTGAGAATTGTAATAATGAAGAATATAGAAAACATTTTACTTTTGGGGTGTTGAAAATAAAATAAAATAAAATAATTGTTTATTTTAATTATCCCACATCTAAGGAATTCCTGAATCGGTCATCCTATGATGACCAACTGTAGGTCACACCAAGGTTAGTTTAGTTATTTGTAACTCAATCGTTGTCTTAGATTTTTTATCTAAGGATCCATTATAGTGTTATTCTATTAATCCTAAATATATTCATGTGAAAGAAAATTATATATTTAATATTATTATACTATCAATTTTGGGATCACCAGACATCAGAATCTTGCTTCATCTCAATGTCTGACTCTAAAAATATTTTTAAACAATTCTCAATTCCTTATAAGGAAAAAATAAGGACACTATATTTTAGCCATACTGAAATTATCTAAAATGGATCGTTCTAGAACATTTTAACAGATAAGTTCGAAATATTTCAATCCAATGGAATCTTGAAAATTTTTTAGGATATATTACACCTTATCATTTTAGTTTAACCACCTATAAACTCTTTTTAACATTAAATATAGTAATTAATTTTTACTTTTTTTAATATTAATTGTGAAAAATAATTATAGATTTATTATATAAAATTAATTATGATTATAAAATGAAAATTCTTTTTTTACATGATATAATTTTCATAACTATAGAAAGATTTAATATCAATAGTAAACAAGAAATTGATTAGAATTCCATTATTTTTTTAATCATAATATTATTAAACTAATATTACATTAAATACATTTTTATACAATATTAATAATTATAAATTCTTTTAATGGAAATACAATTTTAAATACAAATCAATATTTTTCAATATTTATGAGAAAATTAATGATTTCCTAAAATTATAAAAAATTAAAAATAAGATAAAATTGACATGTTGATTACAAATATAAATATTATTTTCTCATATAAATTTTGTAAAAGGGTAAAAAAATTAATATTTTAAAACATTATTCATATTAATTACCCCAAATTAATTTGACAGGTTATATACATTATATTTAAATAATAATATTAACTATATGTTGATATTCCAAATAACCTGGTGTTTCTTGTAACAAAAGCTAACGAAGAAATTAAATTTATTTTATTGAAAATATTTCATAAAAATATTATGGTTTTACAAACAAAATGATAACTAATAAATTTTTCTTATATGTTAAGCCTATTATTTGCCTCCTCTTTCCCTCCCCTTTATCATTATTTAATTTCCTCTTCGCATGGAATTCTCCCACAAACCGTAGTGGGATATTTGGTTGAATATACCATTGAAGGGTGGTTCTAATTCTTTGATTTTATTTTTATGATCTACATATAATGTATTAATTTTGGTTTGATATTTCTACATCCAAGTGGATCTGATTCAAAATGATTTTGGAAAAATTCCCCATTTCCAAAGTTTGGTGTTTGTATGTATTTCATTTTCTATTGAATATTATCTAGTTCTTAATACAATGGTATTATTGTATATAATTTTGAAAATATATGTGATAGCTATAATGGTTCTTCAAAAATTTTGTAATGAAATTTTTATTTGGAATATTTGTTTTAAATGGGAATTTAATCTAATAATAGAAATGAAATGCTTTGTAAAAGAATTAAATTCCATGTAAGGTAAAAATATTTGATGATGAATGTTTTTAGAATTAAAATAATTTTAATGAATTATTTTCCCCATTTGGGTCATAAATAGGTTTAAATGTAAGTTTGAGATAAATATTATTTTTCCTTGTTGGTTTTTGATAAAGATAGTATGTTCCTAAATCGATTTAAATGTATATTGAAACATTTATTCCCAAAGAAAATTATGAAATTAGATTCCCAATAGTTTTGAAATTGTTGATGAAATTGTTCAGCATTCAAATTAATATGTTTTAAAGGCCCATTTAGAACATTGAGTAGTTTTCTAATTTGTGTGGGACCCTCTCTTGAGATACTTATGTTTATTGTGACTAGATTGGATTTTGGGAGGGATTTATAATTTTATTCAATATTTGATGTTTTTATACAGATATAATAAAGGAATTGTTTCTTTGTGGGGTGTAGGTGGTGTGGTGGAAATTACTTTCAAATTAATTTTTTTATTCATTAATGTTATATTTTATTTCTCTAATCCCTTGAATGTTTTTCATGGGACTCCTAATAGATAATTTAGGATTCTGATGAGTGAATTTTCTTATTGGATTTAAATTGTATATATGATGGATATAATTACAATAGGTAGTGATTTTTAGTATAAAAATAATCTAAAAAAATAAACAACAACCATTTATGCAAAATGATTAGACTCAAAGATCATCCCATGATCATAGTGTTAGAATCAGAATCAATGATTGAATGATTATATCAAAGTATGTTCTAATTAATATCACATATACACAAATAAAAAACTAATATGATATATTTTTATATAGAAACTATCTATCATAAAATGAACATAAAAAGGGAATCTAAAAACAAGAAAAAAATATCTAGAGAATGTATGAATGAATTATAGGTTATATTAAAATAATTCACTCAATTAACCATAATATTAATGATATTCAGAAACCATTACTAATGATATTTATAACTTCATACTTACTGTAAATTCTATCATTTATTACGAGGAAATATCTCGACCTGATTATCGAAATTTCTCTGTCTTCCTATCTTTGAAATCCATCGATATGATGATTGATGTATATGTTCTTATCCTTATATGAAATCTATATGATGAGCATCATAAGTCATCCTAGAACCACAATCCCTTGATATGATGGATCAGATTCACCATCTTCTTATCCTTGAAAACCCTAAATCATAATAATACTGAGAATCAAAATAAAGATTAAATTTTTATAATAGAATAAATCCTCACAAGGATTCCATAGAATGAAAAGTAGATAAAGATTTTAAATGGACAATAATGAGATTTTTATGCTAATAAATATTTATAGTACTTGATTTTTTAAATGTAACAGCTCCAACCTCATTTAATGACCTTCAATTTTTAGAATAATATCCAAATATAATATTTTATTTCAATGGCCTCAGACAACTATATCATGAAACATAATATATATAAAAATTCATGATATTATTTTTATAACACCATTATAATACTAACTAGTATATAATATGATATAAACAAAATATATATATTACAATTATAAAATAAGCATTATCTGGTGTACTTTCTTATCATTTTACTATATGATTTTCCTTATTAAGATCTACCCCATGTATTTGTTCCAGAATCAGTCAAATGAGCATGCCTATTCTAATTTGATTTTCAAGATATTAGTATGACCATTTTTCCTAAAGAGTTCATTCAAATTAACTGGATGAATCCATAATTCTATGGATCTTATTAAGAATTATAATTTATATTCATAAAAAATAGAACTATTTCTATGTGTGGAAAAAAGTAATGTTTTCTAAAATACATAATAAAATACATGGGGCCTTAAAAACATAGTAAAAATTGGTTTATGACCGTTGTTATGAATTATATAATAATATAATAGAAAATTATGATTTATGAATTCTATGAAAATTGTCTCTATCTATTTGGAAATCCAAACCAAAAAACATAAATGAAAAAATACATTCCATTTTTCATTTAATAACTTTTTAGTTATTCTTTATAAATACCACATATATTATAACTAATTCTTGATATTATGGAAATGAATATATCATCTACTTCTTAATGAATACCTTTACTCTTTAAAATACTTCTCCCTTTTTAAGAAAATGCATTCCCCATTTAAAAAACTTTATCCCATTTTTTCATAATGGAATGGAAATAATTCATAGTTTCCATAAATGATAGAGGATAAAAAAAATTTAATAAAAAAATTAACATATAAAGTAACTAGTCATCAAAGGATTAAATTAAAGAACATATATCCCATAATAATTGGAAAAAAATCATGCATAATTAATTTAGATGATATGAATTTCATAATTGAAAAACATTCAAAATTCATACAATATATGCATCATGATTTCAAATTAATTATTTAATTATTCATCAATAGGATCTTCAAATGGGAATTTATCTTTTGGAACTAATGTCAATCATTCTCAATATTTATTATGTTTTCTACCAATATAGTTTTCTTCTGAACATCAGTCTTCAAGCATTCAATTTCCTCAAAATAATTGATTTTCACTTCCTTAATAAAAAATATTCTAGATTAATATGACCTCATCCAAGTAGTATATACCTCAAAAATAAAAACCTTTTCTTTATGGAATTTCACAAAAAAAAATTGATCATTTGTTTTATATTTTAATTAATCCAAAAACATCACTCAATCATATTTAATTAGACGATAACTGGATAAAAAAATTTAGATTTTGAAAAAACTTTATTTACTTCAAAATATTTACAATCATATTACCTCATTTCAAAATACACATGATTGGACCAATTTTCCATCTAATTATATTTCCACTTCTGAGTTTTTTACATTTCATGAATGGTTTTCAACTCAACCTCAATATGGAAAAATAATTTAGATATAACATTCAATTACTCTAATTTCTCACTAAGCCTATTTTGAATAAGATTAATCTTTTTTCAAGGCCAAGAAAATAGATAATTTTATCTTCTAAACATTTCAACAATTTGAATGAGTAATTAATAACTTTTGGAGTAATGATTGGCTCTGAATCAAAATAACTATATAAAGGTTTGCGAGGTTTCAGTCTTGAAGTACTTACATTGGGTTTTGAAACATATTGTGGTTTGTTTTTATTTTTTTTTATTTTTTTTTTATCATCTGAAATACCCATATTATCTACATTCTTATCTAATAAACCATTTTAAATAATTTTTTCTGATAATTTGGATGTTTCTCATCTTATATTGAGGGTGAAATTATTTCCTTATAATCAAATGTTTCCTTTTAGAGTAGTATCATATTTAGAAAACTAATACCTTTTAAGGATTATTTATTGAAAATCATACCATATAGAAAAATATTATTTAATTTCAATTATTGTGAGAACTAAACAAGAGACCAGATGGATGACAAATTAATCGATCAGTTTCATTTAAGGGGAGTGAGAAATCTAGAGAAAATATCTAAAAACTAATGTGGGATAGCAGGGTGACCAAACTTTATAAAGGCATGAGAGAATGTATCATCGTATTCAATACATCATTCAATGGATGATATTAAACCACAATTGATCTAATGAACAACATTTAATTGAACAAATTTTTAAATATAAATTTTAATCCTCAATGTTTTGAAACATATTGGGATAGAAGGGTACTGTAGCAGGGCACTGTAGTGGGCACTATAGCAGACACTGTAGCAGTGGTGGAACTGTAGTGGCGGCAGAACTATAGTAGAGGAGGGGCTGTTGCAGGGTACTGTAGCGGCGGTGGTACTGTAGCTCCACAGGGTACTATAGAAGTACTATTCACAGAGGGTCCATTGGGCCAAAAAAATGGGCTTTCAAGCCTTGTATTTAGGCTACTTGGACTTGGGAATTTGGGATATGTATTGGGTCTCCCTCTACCCTCTAAATAGGTCATTGCTTTAATAATAAATTAAGGCTTCAGCCCCAACCTTTTAAAAAACAACATTATAATCTAATGTAACGAAGTAGGTAAAATCAATATATAAAATAATATTAACATTAAGAGAATTATGATTCTTTAGTACTAGTAACCTGTTCTTCTTGGTTGTTGTGGCTGATTCTGAATAAAATTATTTTATAATAATTGAAAATTACTAATGTCATAAAATAAAAACAGATTAAGATAGTTTAATAAGAAAATTTTATTATTATATTTTTATAAGGAAAAAAATAGTTCTAAATTGTTTGTAACAAATTATATATTGGAAAATTCTATAAGGATTTATATGTTTGGAATGGAACATGAAAATTATAACCCCAAAAATTTATAAAATCTTTAGTCTAGAAAAACCATTATGATAGAAACTTTTTATTAAAAAAACAATTTGGAAAACCTAAATGTCAATGAAAAAAAATTATGGAAAAAATATATGCACTCCCCCAATTAAAAGAGGTATATTTATATAGTAATATTTAAAAACATGAATTTTATGTGAATAATCACATAAAATTGATCGTTCCTAGATTCTATTTGATATATTCAAATCTATCATTACAAAGGGGTTTAGTAAAAATATTATCATGTTATTATTTCTTCTAATAAATTGTAAAATTATATCTCTTTTCTTTATTTGATCACAAATATAAATGATTTATTTTTTCATTAAATTAGAATGAGATTGAGGTGTGGGTTTTTCCATAAAAATGAACTTTCATTGTCAAAAAATGTACGAGTTTTAGTAAAAATTATTCTACAATCTGTGAGTTTCTATTGTATCTACAACACTTGAGCACGATGGATTACAACTTCTATATATTATTCTATAGTAGTGGAAAGTGATACTGACACTTGATTATTACAAGAATATGAATCTAAAAAATCTTATAAAAATTAAGTCATATATGTACTTTTTCAATCCATTCTCCATCGTCCAAAGTCAGCATCTAAAAAGATGATTATTTTAAAATCATTTCCAAAATAATATGATAAGAACATTTTCTTAATTCACTTAAGGTGACTAAAAATAAATTTCATCACATTAATATGTGATACCTTTGTATTGGATTAATATCTTGCACATAATCATGCTAAAAACAATAATTCTGGATGAATAGGTATTACATAAAGTAAATATCCTATCATACCTCAAAAATATTTCTAATAAACTAGTTTCTCAGGCTTATCAGGATCAAAATTATTATATGTACTAATGGTAGTAATAATAAATTTATTGTATTTATATCCAAATTTCATTAGTAGTTATTTTATACACATATTTTTAGATATAAAAGTATCTTTATTTTTTAAAAATTCTAATTCCTAGAAAGTATGTTAACTTTCCCATCACGTACATTTCAAAAAATGAATTAATAACATTGGTAATGGAATCTCTAAATGATTTTTGAGTTGAAAGAAAAAAATGCAATCAACATAAATTTATTCATTCATAATTTTTTTTATTCATTTATATAATGAGATCGATCAACATCTCCCTTAATAAAATTGTTTATTTACGAATGTTCAGTTAACCTATCATACAAGGATATAGAAGCTTGTTTATATCTATAAAGAACCTTTTTATGCTTATAAACATGTTCTGGTTTTTTATATTGAAATATATGAATTTTTTCAACATAAAAATTCTCTAAAAAATAACCATTAATGAAATCAAACATTACATACATTTAAAATTTTCTGATATTAAATAATGTTGCAATGGAAAATATTATATGAATAACTTCAAGTCTTGCTACCAGAGCATACGTTTATTCATAATTTCTTCTCCCTTGTTGGTTATATACCTTATTAAAAATTCTTGCATCACTTCTAACTATTATTTCATTTTCATCATATTTGTTTCAAAAAACAAATGTTACTCCAATTAAAAAATTATATTTTTGTCCTTCCACTAATTTTCATATATTATTACTTATATACTCATTGATTTCATCATGAACTGATTTAATCCAATATTCACCAACTAATGCTTCATCAGTATTCATAAGTTCAAAATAGGATAAGAAATCATGGTGTCCAATTTCATTTCATAAGAAACTTCTAGTCCTAACCAGTTGATCTACACCAATAATGATATTTTCACTTGGATTATTCCTTATAAACTACTGGTTTCTTAGGTTTTGAAAAGACTATTGTTCAAAAATAGGTTGAATAAAATCCATATTAAAGACATAAAAAATATATTATTGATTAGTTTCCTTATTTTATATATTTTATACTATCGTATGAAGACTATTTTTATAAATAATATATGGGGATGTTTGTTGGGGTTATCTGAAAACAAAGGGATTAGTTTTATTGCTCTTATAATGCACTACTTTCTCAACAGTAGTTGTATTTTTATTAAAAACTCTATAATTCATAAAATTAGTGGAATAACATAAAAATATTCCATAATAATATTTTTATTAAAATTTACATATATTATCATTAGTATTCTGAATGAATAAATTTGTAATAAAAATCATTAAAGTAAAAAACTATTCATTTTCATCCTTTCCCCAAGTCATAATAATCTTTAATAGTAAAAGGTTACAATAATACATAACTTATATAATTATATGTAATTCTAACCAATTAATCCCAAAAATATTTAGAAGTTGA
Organism: Viscum album; assembly: GCA_963277665.1. NCBI lineage: Eukaryota > Viridiplantae > Streptophyta > Magnoliopsida > Santalales > Viscaceae > Viscum > Viscum album. The sequence continues at coordinate 218,251,333 of OY728137.1, read as the reverse complement.
GTATAAAATCAACAAAGTTTTAGTAATCTCTTGAAGAACCTTATTCATTTTGTTAACTACACCATTTTGTTCTGTAGTTCTTTCTTCTGAAAACAAATGGTAAATACATTTCATACTACAAAAAGATTAAAAACCAACATTCAGAAATACTCTACCATGATCTCAATTAATAGTTATCTAAGAGAGGATGTTCTCATTTTTTACTCTTTCTAAAAAATAAAAAAAATAATGGATTTATATTTTCTTGTTATAAATAGATCCTTATGTATTTTGTGCAATCATCAAGTAAGGCATATACATAGTATTTTCCACAAATACATCTAGTTAATACGTGACCAAATAAGTCCAAATGGCCCTAAGGCTTTCCTTTTTATTTTATTAGGTATAATCCCCCTTTTAAGGTTTGAAGGGGAACCCGTACATGACCCGTAGGCCCAAGGCACAAAGACCGACATGACCCGTAATACATGACCCGAAGGCCTAGAGGCATATATGCCCATTACATGACATATAGGCCCAACCCACTAGAACTACCCCTCCCTATCTTTTGTATCATTGATCACCTAGCTCACCACCTTGCATTTCTAATCAGCTAGAATTGCCCCATAAAAAGATGCACGGTACCTGGTCTCGACGGCGGTTTCCATACCCTCTCATTATTACAATCCAGTTAGATGTGCTTCTGGTGACTGCTACTCTTGTTACTCAGATCTTCTTCTGGGTCCTGCTCTATGTGAACTGGGATACTCTATCATCTCTGTGGCCCAAAGGCCCTATGGCCCGAAGGCCTTGATGACACGAAGGCCCTTGAGACCTGTAGGCCCAAACCGGTAGCCTGAAATCCCAAATCAGGTGAATAGTTCTGACTTCTACAGTACTGAACAGTGTCTGCTACATTACTACTACAGTACCCAGAAATTCTCCTCCTTCCGGTTTTGAACCTAGGTCTCTTGGATGCCAAGCTGGAGCCCTTACCACATGGGTATAGGAACATTGTCCACATGACCAAATAAGTCCAAGTGAACTAACTATACTGAATAAAAGTTTTAAACTTTAGTAATAGATTTAAAACATGAACTATTTTTCTTAACAAATTATTAAGGGTCACTGACTTCTGAAAAATAAAACATTTTTTCAGGTAGATCCTTAATAAGTCCTTTTGTAGTCAACATAGTTAATGTTCTTAGTTTATAGTTGCATAACCTTCTATTAAATGAACATGATTGGTATTCCATTTCACTATGAAAAGTTATGTCTTGACACCTATGGTCTTCTATGTTATGTGTGTATATGTTCTCATATCTATTGTAAAAAATAATAAACTCATATTTTGAACTATGTACATAAAATTTTTCATTATTGGATTTCACAAGATAACCCTCATCACATAATAGACTTATTCTGATAAGGTTGTTCATATTTCCTAAAAAAAATAAAAAAATTGAAATAATGGGTTTTCCATGAATTAAAATGTTTTATATACCAATAATCTCTCATTCAGCATTATCTTTAAACATTATACTTCCACCATTAATTTTTACAATATTCTCAAAGAAGTATTTTTTTTCCTGTCATGTGTTTATAACAACCGATATCTATATACCGAATATTTTTATTGTTGGTAATTTCATTAATTTCTTAAAAATATACTAATCTTTCCAAAACAAAACCTTCTTGGGTTCAGTATTGTTATGAAACAAGATTTTTGGTGTACACATTTTTCTAATTTCAATGTATTGGGAAAATATAATTTCCTTTTAAAAATATTATTATTGAGAACCAACATATTTTAATTTATTCAATGAAAAAAAATTCACCCAGTGTCCACCTCTTTGGAACATAGTAAAAAAGTTGTAAACTTTTAGTATCAATGTATATGTTACTGAAAACAAGTTTGATACTAGTAAAACCCATTCTGATACTATCACAACAAGTTCTAATTTGGTTATACATTTTATCAATTTTTTCCATAAAAATGGTAAACATGGATTAAAGATTAATTAATATTTAAATCTCATATTTCCATTCAACAACTATAGTCTCATCCACATTGTTAATATTGTTGAAACTATGTTTATCAAAATAATTTTTTAGTTTAGTTTTCTATGAAAAATGAAGTCAAGATATTTTGAAATATTGTCATTTTTTTAGAAAAAAATAGGATCCTTAGAAGGAGATTATATATAACTATTTAAAAGAGATATTTATTTATTATCCTTTTCCTGTTTTTCATTTTCATAATCAGGTTTCTGTTACAGTAGATTTTTTATTTTTAGAAATATTAAAAAAACCAAGAGACATATTCATAAATAGGTAATGTATAATATTAATTAGTTGAGATTGATTCTCCATCAGATGATGTAGAATTTATTTCATTATCTATTTTAGGATAATTAACACTTAAAGGAAAATTAATAATGGATTTATCACTATGTAACATACCCATTAAATATTGATTTTTCATAGGATCATATGAATAAAGTCCAACGTTCTTCAATGTGAAACATTCATTGTCATAATAAGTGTTAGATGAAACTACCCCACTATCTTTCCATGTGTTATAATATTTTAATAATTTATTTCGATTAGAAATATGATATTTCTTAAAATTTCAATATTTATTTTGATCTAAAATATGTTTTATTTTCTTCTTTCGAAAATTAGGTTGGATATATCCATCCTTTTTTCATTCATAAAAAGAAACATAAGAATCATTCATTCTATTTTAATCATTATGAGCCTTATTATATCACTATTGGAAGTATATATTTCTAATGATATTGTACATACTTTAATAAATATTTTCTAATTATTCTTATAAGGTGGTGATGAACATGTATCAAATTTGACAGAAACATTATTTTTTTATTTTAAATATCACAACATTCTATGTTGACTGAATAATAGTAGGAATATTAGAAGTTGTATCAAGATAATCTTCACCATTATTATTTTTATATTTTTATCATATATATTTAATCTCCCTTTATATTTTATGAGGTGGATATTAATATCATCAAGAGTAATATTTTTAATCATTCTTGTTTCATTTACAAAAATACTTTCACATTCCCACCTAATGGGAATTATATAAATAATATTTTCAAAAAAATGAACATGACCATTCACTCCAAGAGACTATACAATATTTATAATATTCATAAAAACATTGATCATATTGTAAATTTTATATCTATTTAGATAATAAAATACTTGGTAATTACCATTAAGAATATCTCTTTATGATTCAATTATATTGGAAGTACCAAAATGTGTTACTTCTATATTTTTTCAGTTACTATTATCAACTTCACAGTATGAAATCTATCTATAAATACTACTATTGAAGGAAAATAATATCATATTCCTTATACTATAATTATGTGGGTACTCTAAATTTTATATATTTTGCAATTTAGTATTGTTATTATCAATAATCATTTAATTTACAGTAAACCTAAAAATATTTTCAACTCCTGTATTTATCACAAAATATTTCATTCAATATCTCTAGTATTCATAATCACAACCCTTAATCATAGTTGGTCTTATTGGATTTATATTTTCAGGGGTTAAAAAATTTAAACCAACAATCATAAAAAAGAAATACAAACTCTTTTATACTCAACCACACTAGTGTAACAATTTATGAAAATGTGTATTTTATATCAAAACATATAGAACATATAGATGATGAATAAAGAAAAAAATTCAACAAGTATAAATTCATTAGAACCTAATCTGATACTAGTTATTAGATTGAAAGATTTACTAAGATTGTTACTTATATAAGAGGGTGTGGTGAATTGTAATTTAAAAATTAAATAAAAAAAATACACTTTTCATCTTTAGGTAAATCGATTGGATTAAACTACCATCTTATGGATAGAGTGTAAGAATCAGAATCAAATATTTTAGGACTATATCATATCAAGTTTTAATTATTTTAACAGATATAGTGAATTTTTTTTGATAAGAACTATTTTTATAACAAACTTTATATCATAATATTCATTATTAATAAAAGGCTTGTAAAAAAAAAAAATTACTAATAAAATTAACAATGAGTTGAAAGATATATTAAAATATTCCACCCTTTTATCATTAAGAGTAAAGATAGTTAAAAAACCTAAATAAATGTATACATATTTTAATAATTACTATAATGTCCACCTTTACTTATTATGAAAGCATTCAATGCGATGATTGGAACAACTATTTCATCGTATCCTTGGAAGAGCTCGGTATTATTATTGGTGTATATATTCATATAATCAGAATCAAACTGTACTATGTTTTTTATAGGTATTCCTGGCATAGGATTCCCTCATTTTGATGGATTATATTCACCATATTCTAATATCTGGAAGCCTAAGATCGTAACAATGACCAGATATAGAATAAAAAATAAAATTTTCTATTGGAAACAACCAGGAAAATGATTCCTTTGAAAGAAAACTCTCTAATGGATTACAAACGCAATGAACGATCATTTTTGGAAAATAAATCATTTGAAGACCTAAGTTGTGAAATTTACCATCTAAAAACTCTTCAAATTAAATACTATTTATAGTCTAATTTCAATCATCATACTTATAATTTTTTTGAAACACCATAGGAAAACCTGTACATAGAAATTCAAATATAACCAAATGTCTGACATAGTATTTTTTAGAACTATTACAATTATAACTAGCATTCCTTATAATATAATAAAATCTATATATTCAGATTAAAAACATAGGATAGCCTTATGTTCTTCATTATTGTATTTATATATGATAATCATTATTAGGATAAATATGATGTACTACTATAATAATTAGTTATATGTCCATGACATCTGTCAATACAATGTACATAACGGAATTCGAAACACTAGTTTTATAATGGTTAGTCTGATGAGTTAGACACATCCTTAATCGGAATGACCATTTTCAAGAATTATATGTTTCTATTCAAAATAAATCATAACTATTTCTATGTATGGTAAAAAATATTTTTTTTAATAAAACTATAACAAAATAATTTTAACATGCTAAATTTAGAAATAAAAGTTTTAATAATGTGCTTGTGATTTCAAAAAACTAATGTAATGAAATATTTTGGAGTAATATATCCAACTAAATAAGAATAATTTTTTGTACATTACATAGGATAAAGTCTTATCCAAATGAATGAGTGGATGGGATGTTTCCATGGTTTTAGAATTTGTTGAATGGTCACATGGTTTCATTTGATCCCTAAATAATGATAGTTTAATGTGAATAATAACGAACAATCAAGAAATGATAGGTTTAGTATTTCCAAACAAGGTTCATCGTCACTAGATCATTATCTAGACACATGACTCATAGAATTATTCCTAGGATGATTATATCATATTCTATGATTTATTTTTATTATTTTACTTTTTCTTATATTATTTGAATCCCTACCCATTAAAAGTTTATTGGTACAGTTTCTATATTCTTGCACATATAAATGCATTTTTTTTCTAGTATCCATTTTTTCCATGTATAAAATTATATTTTTTATGAAATGATTTTTAAAGTTTGGTTTTCATTAAATTGAAATATAGATTGTATTATATTTCAAAAATGAATTTCAAGACTATTTTGGGAAAAAAAGAATAAATGTATTATTTTTTTTATTCATATTCTATCTTTTATTTTATTTAGGATTTCTGAAAAGTGAATGATTTATTTATGGGATGGATTAAAGCTTCCATTTTATTTCATACAAGATTTATTTAATTTTTAAGGGTATTTAATGTTTTTTGGAAAAGGTAACAAATATGCCTTTATTTTCATCTTTCCAAATAAAGGAGAAATTTGTAGAAGGATATTTGGAATTATATTTATTTTAATGAAATTATATCCGAAAACACTATTTAATATATATATATATATATATATTTAAACTATAATTGATTAAATTGAATTAGAATGATAAATTTCATAATCACTTTTATAAAATTTAATGTTCATGTTTTACCCACACCCTATATACACAATTCAGTTTATGTATCTCTTATGTGTACACTCATGTGACCTAGATATGGTAAATATTTATAGGATATTGGTTTCCTTTGGGACATGACAGTAAAAAGGTAAATAACGATTGTGTGTGGGTAACTAGAAGATGTTTATAACTATTTGGGTTTTTTATTTTGTTTATTTATTTCAGTAACCACTCAAGTATCTCACATTTATACTAAGATCTTCTGTTTGTTTTATTTCATTCATTGTCTTTTGATGTTATTATACATAATTATAATTTTTACATTGTTTGGAGGTGGGTTATTATTTATTATCACTACTATGAGTTATAATGATTTATTTATTCTTTTTTAGCTATTTTTTATGGTGTAGATGTTTATTATTTAGATTTACAATTCCATATTTCCATGAAGGGAAACTTTTTTAGTTTATTGTTTTTATAAGGTGAATTCATTTCCAATGATCATTTTATAGTACCCAAGTACTTGTTTCCAGCATATGGGGATTATGAATTCCCTTTACAACTTCAGGTGAGCTTGGTTGGGTGATGTGTTATTTTCACCAAGTTTTGTTTATTAATATTCATATATGATAACCATTGGATCATGGTAGAAAAAATATTAGAAATTATGTCACCATAGTATCATTTAATTATGGTCTAGGGGTCATTATGGTCACTGTTAAACTCAAATGGTCACCCATATAAATTGTGAGGTGAAATCACATATATAATTAAGAAGAAAGAGATACAAGTAATAAACTCTAAAGAATATTAACTAATTTTGTAACATCAAAAACCTAACCATTTTCATTGAAAGTGGTGTGGGTATTAAAAAACATATGCGACATCATCAAGATAATGAAGGATGAAAGTAAAATCCATAGGATTTCCCAAACTATGGGAGATAATGTGCCATCAAGAAAAAAATCATTAAACATTATAACAATACATAATATTATACAAGGAATTAAAAAAAAATAATGATTTTACTATAAAATAATCCATAAAAAGAAAAAAAATAAATAATAATTCCTTTACATGGTCTGAGAAATTAAAATGATATATATTGTAAAGAACCGAACATGAACCATGATTAATCCATTGCAATAAGACTGCAAATCTTTGAATCCTATCAAAACCCATTGGTAGCATGATGATACTAAACTATAAAAGGTTGAAAAAATATACCTTTATTGTATTCTGGAAAAAATAATTTTCTTATGAACTAATGTGCATATATAGGGGTTGAGTACAATAACCTAGTAGTCAATCACTCTGACATCCCAATAAAGCCACTAATACATGAACAAGTTAGGTAAAAATTATATATTCAATGGGTGATGAGTCCACCAAATTATTTTAACAAATACACATTTTCATAAAAAATATAACATAGTTTTTATTATTCATGGTACATCTATTTCACTATGAAAAAAGCCAATTGAAGTATCCAACCTATGAATAATCCCAACTAATGAAGTGAAAACATGTCTTTTCCGATAATAATTTATCACCTTGACATTTACCATGGTTCCTCACCAACACTAAAAAAAGACTATACATAACATGGTATCATGAATTAATGTGTCTAGAAAAAACTAAAATGAATACCAGGTCGATAAATAAATGTGTATATTTAATAGAAAATCCCTTACCTTCTTCTGAAAACATTTTCATTAACACCTCATTGGTGTCTCCCATTATTACTAATTTAAAAACCAATAATAAAAAATATTCCTAAAATAAAAAATCTATGTTATTTTGAAGAAGTAATAAAAAATAACATTGAAATAAAATAAATCATATTCTAATGAAATATCAGAGAGAGAGGGATGAAACATACCACTTATGATGGTACATAAAAACCACAAAGGAAGTCTCATCAATGGAATTGATCACACACTGGGTTTCAATAAAGAATATTCATTTGAGAGGAAATTTCCATTCAAAATCACTATGTAGAAACCTTGAATTAAGTTCAAAGATCCAGATAAAGAGAATACACATTAATATAAAGTAATAAATAAATAAATATCATATTTAATACCCCCAAAATATCTCTGGATATATCCGTCAAATCATATTACTCCCTCCCCACAAAAAAATGTATAGAAATAGAGAATTAAAACAACATAGGTTTCACAAAAACTATGAAATTTACATTTTTTATAAATCCATAGTTCATTAAATTAAACAATTCCATTAATTCACAATGAAAATCCACTATGACTTTTCATAAAGACATAATCCATTTTGGAAAAAACACACATTGAACCATGAAAAGTGATTTCTCCAATAGTGTAGTTCCATAAACAACCCTATAACACCTCATTAATGTGGAAACCTAGACATCATGACATCCCTTTGGAGTTTTGGGCCTTCCTATTTTTTAAAAGATCACTCCTAGCATACTACACCCTACAACATGGTGTATCGCTATCAATGGTGCACTAAGTAATTCAGAGACACTCTCAACCTAAAACAAACCAATGTTCCCCATACCAAAAAAAGGAGTCTGAAATGATTTAAAAAATTATATAACATTGATTTTACATCACATTTGGGGTGTCATGTTCTCCAATCCACTTGGATTTCTTTTATTGGAATTAACGAGGATATTAGTCATTGGAAAAGTATCAGAAACTACTCTAACAAAATAGATCCCTAATTACCAATTCCTTTCTAGTATTAAACTATTTTTTTATAAATAGAACCCATGTATATATATATTTGATAAAATCCATTAATTACATATATTTAATACAAATACATTTGTTCAAAATATTTTCATCTAGTAGAATAGTTATATAATCCCAATAGAGAATATGTTCATAACTCAGTTGATACATATTTACATAAATTAAATGGAACACATTATAAAACTAAATAAATCTTGGTGGTATATAAATTCAAAAAGAATCATTTCTAATTGGTGATATTATTTAAACTAGTTAAACATGCTGAGGATAAAACATTAAATGCTTACACAACCGATGATGATTAAATCTAAGAGAAACATTAAAAATACATTCCTCGTGTTGATTTTTTTAAAAGTAATAAAAATTATCCGCATATGGAATCTTGTAGATTTTGGATATCAACATTCACGTATTTATCATATGAATCTTATCCTCCATTACATGAACATGGTTGGGTCAGATTAGTAATGTTTTGGAATCTCTACCCTAAAATGTAGTCACAGACATGGAATAAAATACAATACCATAGAACACGCTATCTTTATTGTCTCCTAAAATGTTTTTCATAAGAGATCACTACTATAGAAAAATTGACATCACAAGAGCCAACAATGTTCATGAAACAATTTTAGATCATGTCTTCACAAATCTGATTTGTATATTCAGGCTCCCCACTCATTTACGGATGATATGTTATGATAACGTTCAACTCTGATGCAAGGGATTATTGAAATGAAATCTGAGCACCTAATGTGAAAATGTTGTCCCTATTTAGGAAACTCAAAATCAGTACTCCACATAATTTCACCACTTATAAAATATACTTATTTACTATTTCATCCACTACATTAGATTCTCAAATCACAATAAAGTGTGATAACTTTGTGATTTGGTCTACAAAAAATATAAAATTGTGATTCTGAATAGTTTTTTAAAATAGTGACAGATAACATGCAAATCTATTATTAATTATGAAATGTTATATGTAGTGATTCCAACGAACCAGTTGGTTATTGATGCTCTACCTGGACATGTCTTACGATGATGGATTTCATAATATAATTAGCCAAATTTCATTTTATACATCACATAAAATGGTCCCTCATCACCTTATTCATTTTTGGGATTATAATGGTGTTCTTATTTATAAAAATGATACGCAAAAATATAAAGATCCTGATAAGTTATAGAACAATTATCTAATCTTGAAAATCCAATCCATTGTTCCTATTTTTATTCCCCCTTTTAATAATCTCCCCACCAGTAATTTTGGAACATTTATTAAGGAAATGGGGATCAAATCATAGATAATATATTACCTGCTCATCCATATATGTAATAAGATTCACTATAAAAAAAATTAGTTAATTATTATACTCAATGAAATCTAGGTTCATATCTATAATGTCACTCATAAATTTCCACTCAACCTCTCTTTATTTGGAAAATTTCATATAATATTTCCATCTTAAAGAATGAGCTAGATAATTTTTCATCTCTGGTGTATTGATGATATTAATATAAAAAACATGGATATACTACAACCATTTCTAGGTTTTATGGTTCAAATATCTTTTTGAAATGATTTTATTAGATCTTATATTTTTAGTGAACCTAATGAGCTTATATAGTTTAATGGATCATTAAATTAATGATTATTTTAGAATGTTTCAAAACTAAAGTGAGTTGGAAATATTTAAAATTGTAAAATTTATATCCTAATTGATATTGAATTCATTGAATGTAATACGTATTGGTCTCATGATATTTATTAAATTTGTTTGTTTGTATTTTTTACCAATAAAACCTTTTTCCATGATATGGTTATTAACTAGTGATTTTGAATGGAAGAATCTTAAAGAATCATGATTGATATTGAGCCTACAGTGATTCATATTGGTTGGAATTATCTACTTATGAATATCATAATTTTTATCTTATGTTTCAAGAAATAAAATGAACTACAAGTACCACAGTACAAAGTGATAAATTATATGGTAAATCCAATAGTGGGTGTAAAGACCTGGAAATTTCAATGAATTTTTTTTCTTAAATACTTTGGAATTTTATGAGTTTGTGGTTTCTAACGACACTTGATTCTGAGACCTGGTGTGCCCAAAATCAATTTCTGATGTTTTGTTCTGGTACGTTTAGTAAACGAACATGCGGGTTTTTCTATCTTTTTAACCGGTGCTCAGAATTGAAATCCTAGGACACTGATGAACTCACAGCGCTGGTATTCACTTAAGGAGACCTTTACCGTAGTTGTGTTTTATGCGGGTGGAGAGTTAATTTTTGGGGATTTAGAATAAAATAAATAAAATTTGTAGTACACAATTTTATTTATGGATGTTAGTTATTTCCTCCCAATGGGAGTTAGAGGTGGGGCCCACACCCACATAACCTCCCATGAGAGGATTTAGTGTGGTGGGACCCACATGTTCCCTTAACCTTTCATCTCCCCATAACTCTCCTTAACTCCCCTAAACCCCCCTTGATTTATTGTGACAACTCCCCTTTTTAATGTGATCTCTTCACCTCCCTCTCTCCCTATTAAATTTTTCCAACACATTTCAATTTATTAAATGAACTCTTAAATTAATTAGTTAAAGAGATTGATTTTTGAATTGCATGTGTGAATAAAAATAATACCCTTAGCTATTGTTTTGGTTGGCACTTGTTGTGTTGGGAGGACCTTGGAGAAAGCTCTGGAGAATTAGGGAGAACACTGTTCTTCACGAAGAACATCATCCTCACTTGGAGAAGAACGCTCCACGACTTCTCCTACATTATTCTTCCCCCGCGTCAAGGGAGAAGACACCTCTCGCGAGAAGCATCGCCTATGTCAAGGACTCTTCCTCCAACATTGACAGGATGAAACCGTTCTCCGTGACACCAACTTCCACGGCGCTCATCTTTCACAGCTCAACAATGTGCGACGTCACTTACGAGGTAGGCTGTTTGTATAATTTAATTTGAATAAATTATACATTCGTTCTTGTTGAATGAAAATGATTGTGTATGGAAAATTGTTACCGCCTAACGCAGATGGTGTGGGACTAACAAACACGGCCCAATGACCCTCCATTGTTTCTAGTTTTTTTTAATTCGCAAAGGGAGGAGGTGGCGAACGGAGGCGACGACCATGCGCCGACCGCGTGCGAGAGAACCGCAGCCCGCAAATGCGGGCCGCACGGCCGAGGAAGAATTGGACAGTCGTATCCGGCCAGGCTGGTGGAACCACGGTGCCCCACAGTGCCATGCTACGGAGAACTGCGGTCCACACAGGGCAGGCCGCTCCGGCAGAAGAACCAGCTGGCTTTAGTGGCGTCGCCAGTTCGAGAAGTCCCCCCCCCCGCACTAGCTCGACCAGCTGGTCGCATCCTTTCACGATCTGGGTCGCCTTCCATAGGCCAGGTCAGGCCATGCATCATCGGGCCAGGCTGACCCCTTATACAGGTCAGACCCGCCAGCCCACCAGGATTGACGAGCCGAGCCCGTTTCACTTAAATGTGAATAACATCACGACCGTGCGTCCGATCGACTCTCCGTCTGTGGCACTAGGACCCTTATAACGAGGCGGTCCTTTTAAGATACTCTAAGTAAGTTTTGGACGACTTTGTAAAACGTACGGGTTTGGAACGAGCGTATTTCCAACCAGGCCCCTGAAATGAAAATGTTAATAACTTTTAGACTGGGCGTCCGATTGATGCGCCATATATCGCGTTGGGTTTCTTTTGACGAGATGGGACTTCGTGATACATCAAATTTGGACTTCATGATATTTGATGTATCAACCCCTTTGCTCGAGGAGTGGACCCTCCCGAAATCGAGCATGCTGTGTGTCGAAACCCTAGAGCTGGCTGCGACTGCAGTGACGACAACTGTACTGGAATCCTCCATGGGTTCGGTAGTGACAAAAACTATACTAGAATCCTCTGTGGGTTCGAAAGTAATGACAACTATACTGGAATCCTCCTTGGGTTCGGCAATGATGACAACCGTACTAGAATCCTCCGTGGGTTCGGTAGCGACGACAACTGTACAGGAATCCTCTGTGGGTTCCGCAGCGACGGCAACTGTACTGGAATCCTCTGTGGGTTCGGCAGCGACAAAAACTGTACTGGAATCCTCTGTGGGTTTGGTAGTGACAACAACTATACTGGAATCCTCCGTGGGTTCGGCAGTGAAGACAACTACACTAGAATCCTCCATGGGTTTGGTAGCAACGATGAATTAGTGACTATATCTGATCATCTCTATCTCTATATGAAAGATGTATACCTATGTGAGCTGAGTCTTGACTTTCAATCATTATCTTAGATTTGATTGACTTTCTTTCCTATGTGGATTGTTTTGTTCTTGGGATCAGGAGTTTGATACTAACTATGATTGATAACTTAGGTATATGTATGGGCATATACCGAAGTTGAGTTGGTTGATACTTCATTATTGTATCTTTCTTTTGTGTATTATCCTTCGTGGATTCTAGGACACCTTCAGGAGTCTCGGGGTCCCTACTGAGTATCGTTATACTCACCCCTGCACGGGCTATGCCCGCACTTCATTATGTTGGTTGCAGACGATGAACATCGTTGACGAAGGTCGAGAGAGAGCCAGGACCGAAAGGTACCCGGAGGTGGACCACACGGTGAGACGGTACATGGAGCAGACCGATAGACGTAGAGTGCTGAAGTGGAAATCTGCACCTACCCTTCAAGTAGGATTCTTGGAGGACGTTCCAGGAGCTGACCTATTTAGTTTTTGTCCCTTTTTTAGTTGTACTTTCTTTTTTGGTGTACTGTACTTTATAGTTGGGCTTGTATTTCCAGCCCCTTTCCTTTTAGCACTTACTTTTGTACTCAGTTTTTCTTAGTGCTTACTTCAGTTGCGTACTCTGTTGTGTTTGTTTACTTTTATAAAGGCAATGACTTCCCAACATAGGTATTTACACCTTTGGTGCTAGTCGCCATCCCCTGACCTATGGAAGGCGGGCTTGGGGTAGTCACGGAACGGGTCCCGAGGATGGTTCATGACAAATTGGTATCAGAGGAGTCGGTTCTACCGCAGAACTCAGGACTCTATTCATTCTTTTCTGTGAAGCAATAGTGTTAAGAGTTTTGAGTGTCGTTTTCAGTCTAGGGAGTCCAATGTTGGTGCGGTGGCCGACGTATCCATACACCAGGACCCTGACCTCTGATTTCTGACTCAGTACATGAAATCACTGATTGCATGTGTGTTTCAAAAGTTTTCTTTGTGATTACTTTGATTCATCTCACCAGGTATACTATTTTGACCATGGCGCACCTATTTCTTTTTAGAATAGCCCCACGAAAGTATCCAGCTAGGGTACCAAGTTACGTACGAGATAGTAGCTCACCGAGTGACGAGGGCTCAGTGCAGGGCCCCATCATAGCGGAGGTTTCAGCGGCACCTCTACCTGCTGGACCACTGATACCACCATCTCTAGTAGTAGATACTTCATGCCACCTTAGTGCGTTGCATGAGTTCCAGCGATAAAGGCCTCCGAAGTTTCAAGGTGAGGCATATTTTCAGATAGTAGGGTGTTGGCTGGAGGTTGTAGCATGAGTTTTACACACAGTTGGGACACTTTCCGACTTGATGGTTTACCTAGCTATTAGTCTCTTTTAGGGAGTAGCTGAGAGGTGGTGGAATCTGATACTCCAATTTTACAATGATGAGACTCTCACCTGGGGAGACTTCGAGGGAATTTTCATGGTAGAGTTTGTACCAGCGACTCCACACTCTGTGCGGACTCAGGAGCTACTGCTCTATCCATAGGGCTTTCCAACCGTAGCAGAGTCTTCTGCAGCTGGAAGTAGACAGACGACACAGAAGTCCAAGTAGACTAGGCCAACAGGTGGGCGACCCCAGGATATGGGTTTGGTTGTGCGGGTAACACGAATTAGAAATAGCCATACGAGGAGCAGGCAGTTATATGCATGTGCCGAACATGGTTACTTGGCTCGAGACTACCCGACCCGTCCTGTAGATGAGCAGTAGGTAGTAGAGGGACCTTCCAGGAAGAGGAAGAGGTTCGACCATGGAGGTCCGTCAGGAGCTGGCAGATGTGGCAGAGGAGCTGATCGAGCAGTAAGTGGACAGGAGCGGGACTAGCTCTTGACTTGGAGGCCTTTGTTTATGATGCTTATAGCTTTGTTGATGTCGTTTTTTATGGATGATTTGTGCCTTTTTACTTTGAGATGTAGTAATAAAAGACACTTTTTCTTGTGAAGTTTTCTTCCCTGTCCTTTTTATGTGGTTGATACTGAGAGGTTCTAGTTAAAACCGTTGACTTGAACCTGGCTTTCAAGATTCATACTGGAGGAGACCCAGTAACCACACACTGCAGCCGACAGTGTGACTCGACCCTTGGAGGCGATAGTAATGGTTGGATCTCTTGGTAGTAGTGTTGGGGCCTTACGACATCATCCATGGAATTAAATAGTACTATTCATGTCAAGATTGACTATATTAGGCAAAGAATGTGGTTCATCCAGGGGATGAGACCAGATTTATCTTTTCGGTAAAGGAGATATCTTAGCAGCTCTTATAGGACGTAATCAAGAAATGGTGTAGTCTAGTTCTTTAAAAATGACTAGTCACACCCATAGTTTGCTGAGTGAACAGTTTACAATTTACTCTAATATCAAAAGTATCAGGTGTGTCTTCTCATAGAAGGACCTGGACCTGAGATGTTGAAGTTGGCTCGAGTTCCTCTAGAACTATGACTTTGAGATAGTCTATACTCCTAGTAAGGGGAACATTGTGGATAATTCTCTCTGTAGAAGATCGGGCATTCAGCTACTAGGAGAGGCGACATAGCTACTAGCCGTGTTACAGATACCCTATGTGGATAGAGATGGAGCAGCCTTTCTTCAGTCTCTCACAGTCACTCCTCCACTTCTTCAGCAAGTCAAAGAGGCACAGCGTGGGGACATTGACTATGAGACCCAACATGCTTATATATCCATAGGGAAGACACCTGATGGATTTTCTGAAGGTGGGGAGCATGTCATTCTTTTCAGGGGACGTACCATGGTACCAGTCGCACTATAGGAGGAGGTGCTGAGGGAGTTCCACACTTCCCCTCTAGCAGTACATCTAGGAGTGGTGAAGATGTATCAGGACCTCAGGCGATAGCACTGGTGGCCAGGTATGGAGAAGGCTGTAGCAGAGTTAGTTTCATGATGCCTCAGTTGTCAACAAGTGAAGGCGGAGCACCAGGTACCAGCAGGCTTGGTACAACCCTTAGAGGTCCCAGAGTGGAAATGGGACAGAATACCTATGGAGTTCATGATGGGGCTTCCACGTACATCCAGAGGACATGAATCTATATGGGTGATCATCGACCTACTCACCAAGTCGGTCCACTTCCTACCGATCAGAGAGCAAGGCTTAGTTGAGAGATTGGGACGCATCTACATTCAAGAGATCGTACGGATTCATGGTGTGCCATCATCTATCGTTTCCGATCAAGATGCTCGATTCAATTCTCAGTTATAGAAGGGATTACAAGGGGCTTTTGGGACGCAGCTTCACTTGAGCACCGCCTTTCATCCTCAAACGGATGGCCAGACTGTGAGGACCATTCAGACTCTCGAGGACATGCTCTATGCATGTGTCCTTGAATTTGGTCACATCTGGTAGGATCATTTACCCTTGGTGGAGTTTTCGTACAACAACAACTACCACTCCACCATCAGAATGGCACTTTACGAGGAACTGTATGGCCGACCTTACAGATCACCTCTGTGTTGGATTGACCCAGGGGAGTCAGCACTTGTAGGACCGGAGATGGTTCAAGCTACGACGGAGAAGGTGCAGATCATCCAATAGCGGACGAAGACTGCACAGAGTAGACAGAAGTCATATGATAATAGGAGATGGAGACCACTGGAGTTCTAGGATGGTGACCACGTCTTCCTATGGGTCTCACCTCGACAGGGTCTATGGAGATTTGGCTGGGGCGGCAAGTTATCTCCGCGTTTCATAGGACCTTTCCAGGTCCTCAGCAGTGTATGTGAGGTGGCTTACCGCCTGGCCCTTCCACCTCAGTTACAGCAGGTTCATGACGTCTTCCATGTATCTCAGCTGAGGAGATACGTGCATGAACCATCCCACATCATCGATCATGGAAAGATAGAAATTGATGATGGGGCAACATTTACAGTGGTCCCGATGGAGAATGAGGATCGACAGGAGCAGGTCCTACGTGGATGGTCGATTCCTCTGGTGTGCATTCGTTGGCAGCATGGGGACCTCCAAGAGAGAAATTGGTAGCGGGAGGCTCAGATGCGTGTACAATACCCCCCTTTTGTTTCCCTAGTGTGTGTTGTAGATTTACAAGGACGTAAATACCTAAGGTGGGAGTAATTTAAAGACCCTAAAATTTCAAGGAAATTGTTTTCATAAATACTTTGGAATTTTATGAGTCGGCGGTTTCTGACAGCACTTGATTCCGAGGCCCGGTGTGCTCGGAATCAATTTATGAAGTTTTGTTCGGGTACGTTCAGTAAACGTAAGTGCGGGTTTTTCTATCTTTTGAACCAGTGCTCAGAACTGAAATCTGAGGACACTGATGAACTCGCAGCGCCAGTATTCGCTTAAGGGGACCTTTACAGCAATTGCGTTTTATGCAGGTTGAGAGTTAATATTTGGGGATTTAGAATAAAATAAATAAAATTTGTAGTACACAATTTTATTTATGGATGTCAGTTATTTCCTCCCAAGGGAAGTTAGAGGTGGGGCCCACACCCACATAACCTCCCATGAGAGGATTTAGTGTGGTGGGACCCACACGTTCCCTAAACTTTTCATCTCCCCATAACTCCCCTTAACTCCCTTAAACCACCCTTGATTTATTGTTACAACTCCATTTTTTAATGTGATCTCTTCACCTCCCTCTCTCTCTATTAAATTTTTCCAACACATTTCAATTTATTAAATGAACTATTAAATTAATTAATTAAAGAGTTTTATTTTTGAATTGCATGTGGGAATAAAAATAATAGCCTTAGTTATTATTTTTGTTGGAACTTGTTGTGTTGGGAGGACCTTGGGGAAAGATCTGGAGAATTAGAGAGAACACTGTTCTTCACGAAGAATATCATCCTCACTTGGAGAAGAACTCTCCATGACTTCTCCTACATTCTTCTTCCTCCCCATCAAGGGAGAAGACACCACACGCGAGAAGCATCACCTATGTCAGAGACTCTTCCTCCAACATTGACGGGATGATATCGTTATCCATGATTCCGGATTCCGCGATGCTCGTCTTTCGCTGCTCGATGACGTGCGACGTCACTTACGAGGTAGGGTGTTTGTATAATTTAATTCTAACAAATTATACCTTCGTTCCTGTTTAATGAGAATTATTGTCTATGGCTGATTGTTACCGCCTAACACGGAGGGCACGGGCCGAACAAACACAGCCCGATGACCCTCCGTGGTTTCTAGTTTTTCATTTAATTCGCAAGGGGAGGCGGTGGAGAACGGAGGCGGCGGCTGCATGCGGAAGAACCGCGGCCCATAACTGCAGTTCGCACGGCCAAGGAAGAAACGGTCAACCGGGTTGGTGGAACCGCGGTGCCCCACGGCGCCGCGCTGCGAAGAACCGCGACTCGCACAGGGCGGGCCGTTCCAGTGAAAAAACCATCCGGCTTGACGGCCGGCTAGGCGGAAGGAACCACGACACTCATAGGCGCCATGGCGGAGGGATCACGAGTCGCTTGCACTGGGAAGATCGGCCGACTTCGGCCGGCCGGACAGGAGGGTGGCGCCGCCGGTTCGAGAATCCCCCCCCCCCCCGCACGGGCTTGGTTGGCTGGTCGGGCCTCAGGCCGTGCCATGCATCATTAGGCCAAGCCGACCCCTTAACCAGTTCGGAACTGCCGAGCTAGGACGGGCCGACCCATAAGCCCACAGGGCTGGACGAGTCGGGCCCGTTTCACTTAAATGTGAATAACTTCACGACCGTGCGTCTGATCAACGCGCCGTCTACGGAACTGGGACCCTTACAACGAGGCGGTCCTTTTGTGATACTCTAAGTGAGTTCGGGACAACTTTGTAAAACGGCCAGGTTTGGAACGAGCGTATTTCCAAATGGGCCCCTAGAATGAAAATGCTAATAACTCTAAGACCGGGCGTCTGATTGACGCGACGTCTGTCACATTGGCTTTCTTTTGACAAGACAGAACTTTAGGATACATCAAATCTGGAATTCGTGATATTTGATGTATCAAACCCTTTGATCGAGTAGTGAACCCTCCCGGAATCAAGCGTGCTATGTGCAAAAACCCTAGAGTTGGCTGCGACTATAATGACAACAACTTTACTGGAATCCTCTGTGGGTTCAGCAGCGACGACAACTGTACTGGAATACTCTGTGGGTTCGGAAGCAACGAAAACTCTTCTAGAATCCTCTATGGGATCGGTAATGACGACAACTGTACTGGAATCCTCCGTGGGTTCGGCAGTGATGGATAATGTACTGGAATCCTTCGTGAGTTTCGAAGCGACAACAACTGTACTAGAATCCTCCGTGGGTTCGGCAGTGACGAAAACTAGACTAGAATTCTCTGTGGGTTCGACAACGACGAAAACTGCACTGGAATCCTCTGTGGGTTCGGCAGCGACGACAACTACACTAGAATCCTCCATGGTTTCATCAGCAACGATAAATCAGTGACTACATATGATCATCTATATCTCTATATGAAAGATGTATACCTATGTGAGATGAGTTTTGACTTTCAATCATTATCTTCGATGTGATTAACTTACATTCCTATGTGGACTGGGTTGTGCTTGGGCTCGAGAGTTGGAGCCGAACTGTGACTGAAAACTTAGTTATATGTATGGGCATATAACTAAGTTGTGTTGGTTGATACTTCGTGATTGCATCTTTCTTCTGTGGATTATCTTTCGTGGATTCTGGGGGACCTTCGGGGTCTTGGGGTCCTTACTGAGTATCGTTATACTCACCCCTACATGGGTCATGCCCGTACTTTGTTGTGTTGGTTGTAGAGGACAGACAGCATTGACAGAGGCCGAGAGAGAGCCAGGACCGGATGGTACCCATAGGTGGACCACACGGTGAGACGGTACACAGAGCGGACCGATAGATGTGGAGTGCTGAGGTAGAAATCTGTACCTACCCTTCATGTAGGATTCTTGGAGGACATTCTAGGAGATGCCCTATTTATCTGTTGTGCCTTTTTTATTTGTACTTTCTTTTCAGTTGTATTGTACTTTACTTTTGGGCCTGTATTTCCGGCCCCTTTTTTTCAGCACTTACTTTTGTACTCAGTTTTTCTTAGCGCTTACTTCAGTTGCGCACTCTATTGTGTTTATTTAATTTTATAAAGGAAATTCCTTTCTGACTTCGGGATTTATGCCTTTGGTGCTAGTCACCTTCCCCTGGCCTATGGAAGGCAGGCTTGGGGTAGTCACTGCACGGGTCGTGACAATGGGGTGAGCACAATCAATGATTTGTGGAAAGACTCTTGGTTTTGAGGAAATTTGTATGGAATAAAAAAATTAATTCTATATTAAATCAAAAAAATATTTTTAATAAAATTAATCAATTATTGCATTCAATATGGTGATTAATTATAGGTTTTTTTATATACATCCTTTTTTTGTTATCATTTTGACACCCTGATATTTTTTAAATTTTTTTTTCTTTATTTAATTTATCTTTTTGATGTTTTACTTTTCAGGAAGCACTAATTGTATATTTTTTCATATATAAAGACTTTTTTCCATATATTAGATGAAAAAACATGTTATTAATTCACTATGCACAATAAAAATTTAATCATTCACTTCACACAACACTATATTAGACTATGTATAATTCAACACTATGTTTATCTAGAGTTATATGCAACACTAAGTGTAAATAAAACATGAGATACTTATAAAATATTCTTATATCTTATCTTAGTTTTAAAATAGTATTATTAATTATGGTTATTAGTAGGATTAATTAAATTATATAAATTTGGTGTACATATTTATGTAATATTAATTATTTGGTGACCTATTGACATTAAATGATAATAAAACCCTTTGGAAAATATAAAAAATCATTTATTAGAAAATATTTTTAAAATTTAACTAATTTTTTTTGAAGAATTGTAATATTGAAAATAATATTTTATAAATTTAATTTGATATTTAAAATTAATCCTTGTATTATAATACATAATATATAATAATAACTTCAACATTATGCTTACAAACTATATTTACCGAAAAACGGTTTTGTCACCTTTTTATGATGAAGTCATTTTAAAACACATTTTGGAAAAATTTATAGAAATAATATGCAAATATAATCTTAATTTATTATATCTAAATATAAATATTATATTAGTTTGAATTTTGGTATGTTTTTTAGAAGTTTCATTTTTTGATGAATAATGAAAAATACAGAATTTTTATTGAATACTACTTTTTAATTTAATTTACATATATAGATAAATTATATAACTATTTATTTTTAATGAATATTTATATTCATTATAAATATATGAATACAGTTTATTATATTTTAATATATTTTAGAATGATAAAGTTTATAAAAACATTTCAAAAATTTAACATTTTCACTTTAAAAACTCCCTTTCTCATTGCGTCTATGTTATTAGATTGAAAATAAATTCTTCCACTTCTATAATTTTAATTTGGTAAAATTGATTATATATTTGTAATAAATATATTTTATAATTTATATTTTGTTAAACTTATTTTTTACATAAAATATTAGTGAAAAATATTTAAAGTAAATTTATCCAATAATGTAAAACGAGTTTTCTTAGTGGTTAAACATGAATCTTAACTGTCCAAATAACGTAGAAACATACTCAAACCCCATTTTTTGGACATATTTATACCTTGTTTCCTATTTTATTGAATATTATTCTTTATTGGAGGGACTTTATTTATGGAAGAACCCCAATAGTGTTTACATTATGGTATTTACAATAATAACACTCTTTCACTGTAAAGGGAACTCAACCCCCTCAATTATTCACACCTCAAAATAACATTGTATCATAAAATAATAGAAAAATTAATATAGAAAATTATACCGTATCATCCTATAATCCTATCCTTTATAAATAAATCAATCCATGGATGTCCTTTTGTGTAAAACAAAAGAAGTTACCAAAAGAAGAGGTTACATTCATCAATGAGTTCTTTTGTTTAATTTCTTTCTACAACCCTTAAATTAATTCAATATCATGATTATATAATAAAATTATTTTCATCAATAAACTTATATTATATTATGTTAATTTTATGACCTATTACTTCACAGACATCCATCAAATTGGATAGACAATCATCGTTTGTTTGTCTGGAAGACTACCCCCTCATGGACGGATGTTGTTCGTTCTTCCATTATTGACAATCAAGGATGGGAATAATTGTATGTGGATAATCTATATATTATTAATATGATATTTATAATGAATATATTATTCTATAATTTTTATATAACACATAACATCATACTTTTCATTTTTTGAGAGTACGATAACATCATCCTGGGTGTGTGGAATACCACCTCCTCAATGAAATGTGATTATTAAAAGATATATGATGAATGTATGATGGACATGTTCTATAAAAATAAATATTATATATGATGTAAAAATTATATTAAAATTATAATATATTTATATATAAATATATTTTACTATTATTCAAATCATTATGACATGAAAATGAAAACATTGTTCATGTATACATATGGCATACCGTCCCCATTAATTTTGCATTTAATTTTCTACCATTAAATTTTATGAGTCAAAAAATTACATATATAATTAATATTTATTATATTTATATCAGTTTTTAAATTCTGTAAATTTTGAAATCATCATCAATATAAGACTACCAAAATTAAAAAGTCAAAACATATAGGAAAAACAAAGCTGTTATATAACAAAATCTAACATTAATGTGGAAATGTAAATAAAAGGGTCATATAAAGTCATTATAAAATAATATATGTTACCATATATATATATGTGTTTAATTTTTATATTTAAAATAAACATTTATTTGTTATATAGTAATTTTTAATATGTATGAAGAGAGTCAAGACATAAGGTAAGTTGACTTTTAGTCCTACATTTATTTCTGTAGGACTTATGCCTTATCAAACACTCAATTCCTTTACGTGGTGTATATAATTCCACATTACATGTTATATAATTATTTTAATTTAACTTATGATTTAAAATGTTTCAATTTATTTTACTCTTTCATGGATATCAAGATTCAAATGTAACTGAATTAGTAAGGGTCTTTTTTCTCACTTTTTACTTCCATGAGACACATGTCATATTAACAACCTATTTCTTGAATTCTATATATAAATACCCAGAATTTATATTATGATTACCCTATTAATATTTATTTTCATTTATATATTCATTTTAGGATCTCACTTTCGTGAAGTTTACAGTTAAGATGTTACTAATGCGATAAGAGAATTTGCTTCAATTTACCTTCTCTGAGATTATTTTTATGTTATTATTTCCATATTTTATTCCTTATGGGATGTTATTCAATAATTGGGATTGCAATTAAATTTTACAAACATAGTAAGAGTTTATTTCTATAATCTCATCATTTATAAGGATCTTTCATGATTATGATTCTATTGATGAAATATTATGATAAAAATCTCATGAAAACTCTATAATTTTATTATCCTCTTCTTATTTGTAATATCATTATGTGTTTTTTACATTTTCAAATCTTTTTTTAAATAATTAATATTTTTTGAGAAAATCAAACTTCATTTCTCTCAACAGTAAGAAATTTTTCTTTTTTTAAAACCATGACTATGAATTTTTTATTCAATAATTTTTTAATATTCTCATATGGTTATTAACATAAATTTATACACATGTTATATTTTTTTTAAAGGGAATCATTTTTTTCTTGACCCGGACACTTTGTTTAAAATTTAGGTTCAAAAAAAATGTTTGACATGTAGAGATTTATCCACTATCAATAACATCATTTACTTTAATAATATATTTCATTTTTACATTAATATTTTTAATGAAATTTTTTTTCATAGTATTCTATAAATTCATTGTATTTAAACTGTTTTTCGAAGGAAATGGTTTTGAGAACTGTATTATTTTTTAAATAATTTTTTTAAGAATAAATGATAATTTTCTCATGAAATTTTTTCAATTATTTTCCAAGTTTTAATTATATGATATCAATGATCTTTTTGATGATAAGGTATTGGAAAATTGTTTAGGTTTTAAAAGTTTATTTTTGAAGAAAGGTTATTCCCCTAAATAAATATTCCACATAATCATTTAAAATCATCTTCTATTTATGATTTCATGCATTGATATAGTTTATTTTTTAATACAGATAGGATCCAACGATAGTATTATTATTCATTAATTTAATGGTATATGTTATGAGTAATTTTTTTATAAAACATGATTCTCTTACATATTTTTTACCATGAATAAACCCACTTACTTTCATGGGTTATTCAACGATTAAATAATGATGAAACCTATATCTTTTAATAGTTTAGGATGATATAAAATTTTTATAACACCCATTTAATTTCATGGGTTATGATATGATGGATTTTTTTTTGATATTGTGACCCAAATAAGTGTGGTTTTCAATATATGGTGGTTGGGACTTATATATCCATAAAAAAATCATTGTGTGATGATTTATATCATAAGAGATAAACAATGGGAAACAAGTACATGGTCATGTATATAATGGGATATGGGTGCATCCTAATCCCCACTAGGAAATTGGTGCATCCTAATACACCATGAGAAATAGGTGGGTCCAGATCCACTATGGGAAAAATGTTTTTCCTGGTCCATAATGTTGATGGTATTAATAGTTATCATTGAAACATGAACTGATTATATATATTTATGATGGTGTGAAACTTTTATGACATTATCTTATGGTCCATGATTGATTTTTTATGTTTTCTAACCCTTTTGGATCATGTTTTCTAAAATGATGATGATTAATGAAATGACTCATGCTTATAATCATTAATAGGAAAGATATGAAATTTGAATGATTGAATTAATTATCACATACCCCTATGCTTATATTATTCTTTAATATGTTCATATATTTATATCTATTATTATTACCCTTATTGATAATCTGAGATTTCTCATTCATATGTTTCTTTCCCCATGTTATACAGAAATGTTTAGGTAGGATATATATATATGAGAATTATTAAATGGGATATTGTATTTGTGAAACAATCAATATATTTTACCGTGTTATAAGAATATATTCCATTTATCCAATTAAAATAAAAAACTATCATCCAAGGCATATACATTTATAAAGTTATTAATATTAATCTAAAATAATGTAATATTCATGTTTGTTAATCCTAGGTTGAAATAGTTTGTATCAAAAGAAAGATATATTTAACATTTGGAAACTAGGATGTTAAATCTCTAGTCTAATCTATATGGGGAATTCAATAGATATTTTTAGGTATGTCTCTATAGATCATTTAAAGTATAGGAATATTTCATCAAATATTTCTAATAGATATAGTGATTGTTTTCATATAAATACATCTATTTATAGATACGATAAGTGGATGTTTCTCTGAAATATATAAATATATTTCCAAAAACCCTAAAAACTATATTGAGAAAGTATCAATTGTGAACTTGGTCATGATAGTGGGCCTCCGAGCATAACTCATTTGAAACTCCCAAAATATAACCTTTGGGAATTCAAAAAATATTACAAGCAATACCGAAGGATTTAAATAGAAGATTACTATGACTAACCTATGATATAAATATGGTTTCATTGATTAAATATGCAGTATTTATGATTTAGACACCCTATAATAGATTTCTCATGATTATACAGTTTTCCATTTTGATTAGAGTTTCTTTTCCTATGATTTTTAATTTGATTCAATGGATAGAACTTGATAGAACCACGTTAATGGTGGTTGAAATAGGCAATTGGTTGATTGTACTACTGAGAAACCAAATGATATGAAAGCTAGAATGACATATCTTGTTGATATTTTTGAACTAATTTCTTATTAATTTTATCATGTTGAACAAAAAAATGAGCAATGGATGAAACAATGTTTTGTTGAAACCTTCAAGAGGTGATGTACTCATTATTTTAGTGGTTCCACTAATCTAGAAATTACTAATAAATTGATCAGTACCACTAAAAACATATATTCCACTCTTTAGTTTTTAGAGCAGGAAAAACTTATTTTGGATACTTATCATTTATAATTGGATGTATATCTATTGTTAACTCTTATTAATAATGCGAGGGAACTATAAGAAATTGGATATTTGGAATAGGAATAGTTTAAGTGTTTATTTTTTAGTGTGTAATTCCTTTATATTTTACAAAAAAATAGGGAATTTTTTTCATTTTCTAATGAAACAAAAAGACCCTGAATCTATTGGTACCTATGAAACTAATTTTCCTGTACTTTCATGTTATTCTTATAGTTTTATCATCATCCCTAAAAGATATTCTGATTGTTTATTTCATAGCCAAATTAAAAGTCATAAAAGGGTTTGATATAACAGAATATAATAGTTATGAAGATGTAATTTTATGTGCATTAAAGGTAGAAAAAAATGTTTTATATTCTAGACACTCCACTGGTTTTGATAAAAAATGGAAGATCGAGCCTCGTGAACAAAAATGGAATGGAATTCCAAACAAATGTGTTCTAGAAACATCTGAAGAATAATCACGGGAGTTTATTGAATTGAATATTGAGGTTCATAAAGTATGGAAATGAAGGTCATTTTATCTATGAATTTAGAAATATGATTAATGGGATTATTAATGAAATGAAGGAGATGAGAATACCCACTAATGTACGACACAAACTCTAGTGTTTCATGTAGAAAGAATTTTTCAATTATTTGTATAAATTCCCAAATCCAAGGGTTAATATGGATGAGAGGACGCAAAAACATTTAATAAAAAAGAACATTGAAAAATCATATGACATCAAAATATATGAAGTTAATAATCATAATTAGGTAAAACTTTTCTTCCCAAATATAGTTTGTAATTTCTTGTTTTTTTGTATGATTATTCCCTACTTTAATATAACTGATAATCCTTTTGTGATGTTTCGTGTGATCATCTCACTCTAAATTGATTATGGATTAATAAAATATAATTTTATATATTATTGGTACATGGATGGAAATATGTTTCAAATGAATTTTTTTCTTAAATAATATGATATCGTATTTTTGGAATAAAATGTTAATTATATTTTGAAACGGCTATATAGTTCCCCATTTATGGATTGCTTTGAGTTGAACATTTGATATGGTTGTGTAGATTAACATATTACATCACCATAATATGATTTTTTATTATTTAATAAATTTTGATATCAATTTTTATTTGATTATAATGAATGATATATAAAATGACTCATTTTTATATTTATTTCTCTTATGACATGTTACTGTTTAGGAATAACAAATTCCCATTAATTTTTGGGGAAATTAATTAAATGTAAATTTTCCAAGGCACAACCAAATGGTGAGATTGTTCATATGAAATAGAATTAAATAAAGTTAGTATATCTCTTTTTGAAAATTCAAAAACTTTAGAAAATGGGTCTTTAAGTAAAATGTTGATTTGATATAATTAATTTTAGTGATATCAATGGACTTTTGAATCCAATTTAGGTTATGGATTTGTGATAATTACAATTATACTAAAATGTTTCTCTATCACTCTCTATCAGTATTTGGTATTTATTTATATCTACCATGTCCACATTTTCACACACCACCTATGTTCCCCTTTGTGGAAGCAAGGTTTTGTGTTACTTTGTGTAACAATTATATTTCCAACCTTTCAATTTTAAAGGAAATTTTATTATACATTTACGTGTAATGTATTCCAATGAAATTAGAATACAGGTATTAAAAAAATGATGACCTGAATGAATTTTGTGGGTAAAATTTATTTTAAGGGTGGTTGAATGGAACAACATGTGGTTTTGTGAAATATTATTTTCCCAATTTATCTTAGTAATTTGGATATTTTCTATTTCATGCATTATTGAATCTATCTTCTGTTATATTAAATAAACAAGTTTCTATTGAGTTACATGGGAAACTATGTTATTCTTTCTCTATAAAAAATTAAATTTTATACTTTCAATACCAACAAAACTAACTTAACTTATGATATGTGTAATACCATGTTTATCCTGAGTTATACCTAATAATGAGTGTAAATAAAAGAAGGAATACTATTAAAATAATATTATATAATATTATAATTGAAAACCCTCCATTGGAATAGAGTTTACAAATTTTATTAATTAAATTATGAAAATTTTCTTTACATAATTATTTAATATTAATTCCATGGTGACAAATTAACTTAATATGAAAATAATTCACTACTAAAGATATAACATATCTCTTTCTAGATAACTATTTTTACAAATTAATTTAAACACATTTGGTGAATTGTTTTAATTAAATGAATACGTTATATATTCAATAAGATATTTAAAATTCAACCTATTATTCTCCAAGAAAAAAGATAAGAATAAATTAAACATTATGCTTTAAAAAAAGAAATAATTCTAAAAAGTGGGTTTTCTCTTTCTAATGGGGGAATTATTTTAAAACTAATTTTTTTAAAAAATTCAAATTATTTTGATATAATAAACTCCATGTTTTAAATTTTAATATCAAAAATACCATTGGAATAAATTATGATATTTTTCTAAGAAGTTTTATTTTTAGATTATTAGTGAAAAATACATGAATTTCAATTGAAAATATCTTTTTTAGATTAATTTATTTACCAAGATAAATTATATTTTCAGTTAGTTTTTAAAAAATATTTAGATAAATTATAAATATAGTAACCCAATTTATGTTATTTGAATCAATTTACTAGTGAAATTTAACATAAAACATTTGAGTTTTTTGAACACTTTATATTATAAACTTCCTTTTTCATTATATCCCCAAGATTAATTTTTAATTAAATTATAATAATTCAATTAATGGAAATTGGAAAAATTGATTAAATATTTTTAATAATATTAATTTCTAATTTCAATTAATTTTGAAATAAAATTTACCAAAACTATTAGTGAATTTAATTGAAGTATATTATAGTTATTATGGAAACAACGAATATACATAGTGGTTAAACATTATTCATTAGAGTCCAAATGACCAGGAAACATGTCCAAAAACCCATTTTATGCCAATATTTATACAATATATCATTTTTATTGAATCTTATTAATTTTTTAAGGCATATTAATTAAGTTATACCACCCAATAGTGTTTACCTTTTCATATTTACAACAATATCACTCCTACATTATGAATGGTCAGTCATCCCTGTTACATCTTCATACCTATAAAGATTTTTAGATCATAAATCCTCTTCCAAATAATCTCAAAAATTCCCCTATATAATCATATAATCCAAAACTTTGGTATAATTCAATCCAATTATGTCCTTTGGTGCAAACAAAAAGGGGTTAACCACAGAAGAGATGATATTCTTCAATGAGCACTTTCAGTTTATTTCATTCTCCACCCCATTAATTATTTTCATATAATAATTATATAAAAACCTATTTATCATAAATAAAATAATATCTTTTTATGTTAAGGTTATGAACTAAAAATTCTCGCAATTCCATCAAGTGAGATACACAATCTGCATTTGTGTTTAAAAAAATTTACCACCTCACAGATCTATGTCGTTCTTTTTCCCATTCTCACCACTCATGGATTAGATTAATGATTTTTTTATTTTTTATATATGATATATAAAATATTTATTATTTCATTGTGATTATTAAATTAGTATTTAACACATACCTTTATGCTCTCCCTTTTTTGAGAGTATAATAACATCATTAGTGGATGTGTTAAATACGTCATCCTCTAAACGATGTGATTTGTTCATGATTTACATTCATTTTATTATGGATGGTAATAATAAAAAAATGAGATGCATAATCTGTAAAAATTATGTTGAAATTAATATATATATATATATGTATATATTTTTTATTATTATTTCTTTCAATACGACAAGAAAATAGAAATTGTGTTCATGCGTATGTATGGTCTACCGTCTAAATGAACTACGTATTTTATTTTATACCTTTATATTTTATAATTCATATAAAAACAAATATATTGAAAATATATGATATTTATATCATTTATTACATTCTGGAAATTTGGAAATCATGATCAATCTTAGGGGAATAAATATAATATTTCAAAACATATAAGAAAAATGCAATTAGTTCCCAAAACATGATTTTATGATTGAATTGTTGGTAAACGTGTGGAATACTGTCATAATAAAATCATATATGGTATAACATATATGAATATGATTTTTTATTTAGTGAATATAAAATTTATATTTATTATACATGAGGTTTGAATTAACACAACTAGTGTCAATACTTACGGTAATAGGATTTCTAGTCACGCATTTATTTCCAAAAGACATATCCCGTGTTCACCACTCATTTATATTTTTGTGATTATATACAAAAATATGATATTTTATATAATGAATTTAATTTATTTCATTAAATATAATGTTTCAAATTATGTAATTACTTTACAAATATCATGATTCAATAGTTACTCAAGTTGTAAGGCATTTTCATCTCTCTTTTTTACTTCTATGAGACACGTGTCATATTCACCACCTGTTTATTATATGTGGTATATAACTCCCATGAATTTAATTAATTATTTTTCTCCAAAAACTTATTATAATTAAAATATAAATTTTAGGGTCTATTTTTCATTTTCCTTATATTTAACATGTTACCAATCCTATGAGGGAATTCTGTCTCAATTTTCATTCTTTGAGAGACATGTTTTTTCATGAACCTATACACTTAGATAAAGTGTATATACTTACCCGTTAACATGTTTCATCAAGATAATAACTATTTTTATGATATTTTATGCTTCATGTGATTTTATTCATTAATTGGGGTTATGATTCAATTTTTCCAACAAGGTAATAGTTCGTTTCTACAACCTCATCATTTATCTAGATTATTTATGAATATATTCACATTGATGAATTATTCTAAAACATATCTCAATAATTCTAATGAATTTTATTATAATCTATTTATTTATGGTATATACATGTAATAGTACCATTTTTCAACAATTTGGTACTTAAGATAATTAAAAAAATTGTTTTAATAAAATATAACATTATTTCTCTCATCAATCAGAAATATCAATTAATTGAAAACCATGTTTACAAAAAAATTCTTCAAAAATGTTTTACTAATATCCAAGGTTTTTTAAAATAAATTATATTGCATGTTTTATTTTTTTACAAAATATTATGAAAATGAAACTTCTTGTCAATTTTCAACCAGGCCATTTTTTGAATATTTAACCGTACAAATGGAATGTTCATCATACAAGAATTTGTCTATCATAATTACCATAGATTATTTAAACCATACATTATATTTTTATAACATTTTTTAAGGAAATATTTATTTCATAATTTTATAGAAATTCATTTTTTTAATTTTTTTTCAAATAGTTTTTTTGCAAAAATGTTTTATAGTTTAAAAATAATTATTTTATCTGGAAAGGATATTTTCATTAATAAATATTTTAAATTATTTTCAAAGAACACATTATAATTTTTCAATGTGTGTTTCAAATAAATGGATTTTCAAAATGTCTTATGTTTTAATAATTTATTTTCAATGAAGGGTGATTTCTCTTAAGAAATTCTCCAAGTAATCTTCCAAAATCCTCCTCTATCTAAAATGACATCCATTGGTATAGTTTATTCATGACTGGGTGTAAGATCCATGTAAACCCTTATTAATCATTCTTTTTATTGTATATGTTTAAGATGACATGTTTTCTTTATCAAATTAGTTTCTCTAACATAGGTTATACCATGATGAAACCAAATTCTATTCATCGGTTAATCTATGATGTAATAATTATGAAATCTGACTATTTTCCCTAGGTTATTATATTATGAAATTTTTATAAAACCTATATCATTTAATGGGATATGAAATGAAGAATGTTTTTTATCTTGTGTCATGTATAATTGTGGATTTCATTATGTGGAATGTGGGACTTATACCTCCCTATAATTAATATGGTAATGATTTATATATCATATTATAATCAGTTAGAAACAATTAAATGGGCTTCATCTATAATTGAAAACTATTACATCCTAATAAATAATGTGAAATACGTGATTCCTGATACCTAATGGTAAAATGGTGCATCCTAATTCACAATGGGAAATCACGGTGTCCTGTTCCACTATGTTGGTGGCCTCAGTATCCAATATTTATACATGAAATGTATTTCTATATTTATGTTGACACCATAATTTTATGACACTATATTTTTGTTAATGATTGATTTTTTATGGTTTATCACACTCATAGGTCATTTTTTCTAAAATTATAATTTTTTATTTCATGACTAATGTTTATGGTCTATGAAAACTTAGGTATGAAAATTGATATGTTTTATTCATTATCATATAATCGTATTATTATCTTATTCTTTTATAAGTTCATTGATTTTTTTCTGCTATATTTACCATTTCTGATCATCTAATCTTACCCATTTTTTACATTTCCTTCTACAAGGTATAAATATATTTTAGGTTAGCACATTCCTATGAACATTACTAAATGGTTTTATCTTTATGGGGAAAATTGAAGATCTTCCACCAAGTTAGATGGTTGCATTAAATTTTATATAATACATTAAACAATTACAATAATTATGCATGTACTTTGGAAATGTGTTGATTTTTCATCTAAAATAATGTAATATCTTTATTATTCAATCCTGGTTTACTAAATTAATTATTTAATCATAAATAAAATTTAACCTTTTTATATGATGATAGATTTTGGATTTGAAAATTGATCTACCATGGTGATTGAAATTTGATATTTTTTTCACTTGATTGCTTGATTTAAGATTTTCGTAATAGGAATATGATTTGTGTGAAGGTTTGAGAATTAAGTAGATCTTGTGCATTATGGGTATATATGACTAGAACATACTCTGGGATATGTTATTTATGATAGTATTCTAGTATAAAAAAATATTATGTTGTAGGGAATTATACTAGGATTTGGGTATTTAAAAAATTTCACCAATATCAATACATCTTCACAAAGAAAGTAAATATGAGCTATATCATAGTGAATGTGCTACTATGTTTTCAGAGGAAGGCATTGTATTTTGATTCTTGAAAGAATATTTTATGAAATATTTATGATTATAAAAAGGAATATATCCCTCGTATATCATTTATGTAATTAATATTATATATGATTGACCAAGGGGTGGGGATTTGAAAGAATAGGTTGTTTCCAATGTCATTGTTAAATTAATTTTATTCCATAACTTGTATCATTATAAATGATAATGAGTATGAATTGATATTTTTGAAAATAATATTTTATTATCTATCCATGATAAATCTTTTATACAATGATATATTAAATATTGGAATGTTTATAGAAACTTGCACCATTGGTTGTTATTCGAATAATTGAATGGCCAAATTCTAATGAAACATGAATTATGTTGAATTTGAATATGTGAATATTAGATAGACTGGGGACAATGGGGATTATAAAATATGTGTTCATATGTCTTTTTTAGGTAAAATTATATATGGTATATTACCATAAAATTTTATGAATGTTCAGTAAAATGAATTAAATAAAAGGGTGGTTGTTAAAGTTATTGATTACCCAATTGAGTACCCATAGTTACCTGTTAAACTAACAGGGATTTCTACCCGTTAGTTTGGTCATTAAGTGTAAAATTGGGAAGAAACATGTACCCAGTGGGACACTATATAGATAGTTAAAAGAAACTTTTACTTCGTGGGGTATAAATTTATTTTTCTGAGAGGATTCTATTATAGTAATTTATGATATTATAATTATATAGACCGCATGGGGGTTCTTCCTTTCTGCCGATATATGGTCTGGGGAGCCTCCCCTCTCTATTCATTCATTTTTATATATTCCAAAATCAAATTTTATTTAATGGATTTATCTAATTATATTATTTAATATTTGTTATTGTTCATTCTCTTCAAGTTTCTTCAATTCTTTTCCTCTAATTTTTTCTAAATATGATTTTTTATTGAAATAATTTTTAATAAAATCATGACAAAATTATATCATAATGATGGGTATTTTATATGTGGTGTACAAAATGAATATATTCGGGATTTTTTATAGATAATTTGGGTCAATTATTAATTATTCTATGTTTTTTGTTGATTTTAGATAGATTTGGTTAGTGAATCAATATTGGATTTAGGAACAAAATATCCATGGGAGTCCAGAAGCATGTCATAATACATTATAATTCACTTTATTATCAATTTGGTGATTTTTTTGCATTATGAGTTTATTATTTATTAATCAAAAAATTAATTTGTTAAAAAACTTAATATCATTTGACTATAATTAATTTTTTTTTCAATGAGATATGATTTTAAATTATAAAACCATGATCATTAATGGATATAACATGATGTTTAAAATGGATAAATATATGAACAAGGTATGTGGACCATATTTTTACTATTTTACATGTGAATTAATGTATTACATGGTTTTTAAGATATAGTGAGTGGGTGATACATACTAGAGTGGGCACTAATTAGGTGAGGGTTATTATTGGAAAATAGGAATGGTATATCAGGGGTATGATAATGATCCTACGCATGTTCCATTTTAAATTTAAAATACCTATAAAATTATTTAGGTTATTATATTATTATTAATTTAGATATAAAACCATATAGTATGTTTGAAATTGTGTGATGACTCTAGTTACCTAGAGAGTTTTGATGTATTTCTATGTGACATTAACCATAAATGTGGTATGAAAAAAAGTTAATTCTCTAAGAGATAATGTGATCAAAATTATATAAATTGGATAATCTATTAGGGAAAAACTTATATATTAAAATAATATAATTCATAAAGGGAATGGAATGTTATAAAATAAGTTTTCTAAGAAGGATAAAAAAAATTGACTGATCTCGCAGTGATTTATTTTCCTTGGAGTTTAGTGCATGATATGTGATAGAGATAAACCCTTTAGGCTAAGTCACCCTCTTAGTGGTGATTATTAAAATAAATATGGGAATAATGATATTTTCTAATGGTTTATTTTTTTATTACAAAAAGTAATTTACTGATGGATGACTACTATTTGGGTAGATGATGATGGATATATTCTTTGATTATGGAAATGAGATGATATTTTATAACCAAAGGTTATATCTCATGAAATAGATGATCCTTGAGATTGATGAGTCAAGATTAGGCTAGATGATCCTCACTAAGTGTATATATTTTCATTTTTTATTTTGTGATACCATCAATGATATTTATGTTAGGACTATAAGTCATGATACCAAACATAAAATTTGTGATGTGTTTCAACTATTGATTGGGTTGTGGGAAATTCATTCTCATTATTATGAGTTCATCATGTTATTTAATATTGATTATGTGATGTCTGATTCACTACTGAGAGAGTTTGATATGAATATTAATTCTATATTAGGGATGTTTCCATATGGTAAATGGTTTTACCTAATAAATTAATAAAATATATATCCTTCCACTAGTGGAAAAAAATAGGATATTCACAAGTATATTATATAATGTTATCCAATAGGTTAGTAACCAAAATAACCAATTATTCTACAGATTATTAGTTAATTTGAGTGAAATCATTGAAATATAGTATAAAAATGTTAAATTCAATATAATTATTATACATTATATCCTCACCTTTTAGGATGTTCGAAGATACACCTTACCCTCCATTACTAATATTATGGGATGTCACATTTTCATCCCACAAGAGAAACTATTGTTTGATAAGGTATGTGTTATTTTTTTTGTTTTTAATAATAATTTATGTTATATAATAAGATTTAAATATGTAACATAGGGGATGGATGCAGAATCCACCCATTAATGAATCCATAGGTATGATACATGAATTTGGGTAAATATTAATTAAGTATAAGAATGTTATAATATAATTCCAATATGAATATATTTTATATAAAATCTATCTAAATAAAATTTTTATTGAGTTTATTTGAATGTTAAATACAAGTAAATTATTCTAGGTACTGTGTGAAATATTATATAGGACGTGAATATGATTAGAGGGAAACTATCTTCTGAACGGGTACTTGATATATTGTATAACTATATTTATAAACAATATAATATGTTTATTAGTGGATGATGCCAGAACTGAAGTTACAAAAACCATCCCAATGTTACTTAGAATGTGGGTTATTGAATATTGTGATTAAAATTACATAGATGATTTGTATTAAGGATGAAGTGAAAGTTCAAATAATTTCATCATATTTTTTTAAAAATACACATAATTGGGTATTTTGATACTATAAATGTAACACTGGGCGATTTTATGAAATATATTTTTTATATAATTTTTATTCATTAGTAGCTTCCATTTCACATAATCGTGAGTTTAAATGAACCACGATATTCCCTTTTTATAATGTTACCAATATATCCTATCTATTTGGATAATGGGAGTAATTATAACTAACTTCTGAAAATTCATTGTGAATTCATTGGCTATCAATTATTTATGGAAAATACAAATCAATTAGATATTTATGTTTTTGAGTGAATTAATTTTGGTAATGAAATTAATGAGATATTTATTTTTTATATACATAATAAAATAATTTTTTATATTCATCCAATGTATATTTTAGTCATAGAGTATGAATAAATCCTTATTTAATGAATAAAAACCTTTTTTTAGAGTTTAATTTTACACATTTGAATGGAGTACCACTTTACAATTATGATTTTGACAAATTATTAATTTATATATGAAAAAAAATTATTTTAGAGAAGGATATAAAAATTAACATGGGATAAATTTCTGAAATTTTTCTGATAACTTGTATGTTTTAATGAATAGTTAAAATACTATAACTTTTAATTAAAAACATATTTTTTCATCAAGATAGTTTATATGGATAAATTAAAATATCTAATGGTTTAAAATTATAAATAGAATATATTTTTATCATTCAGTATAATATATTTTATTATTATTAATTTTACATTGAATTCATAGGTAAAAACATTTCAATCTTTTGGAATCTTTTTACTTTTAAACCTCATTTTCTCATATCAAAAACCGGTTTAATTTTATATTAATTAATGAAAATTATGTATTTTGAATTTTGAAAAATGGATTACATATTTTTAATTATTGGGTATATATTATATTAATATTATACTTTTTTCATTATGAATAGTAAATTTGGTAATTAATTTTATTACTATGGTTAAAGGTAAATCGGGAAATTTAGGGGAAAATAATTTTATAAAATTATCTTAACACCTATAAAATTCTTTTAAGATGATAAAATTAAACCCTTATCAATAATTGTTCAAAATTGAATAACTTAATGGCCATTTACCTATGATTATGACATGAATTTAATAAAATCTAAGGAATGCGACAAAATGTCATTATCTTATTTTATATAAATATATTAATATTAACATATCATTAAAAATGAGATAATATATACTATAGATAATTTATGGAAATATAAAATAATTAACTACATAATAGAAATTTATTTACAATTTTTAGAGATTATATAATTACCATTAATGATGACAAAATAGTGATGTAAAAACTATTTTATTAAAAGAAGAATCAAATAAATGGTTTTAAAAATACCAAAATAAATATCATGTGAACTAATTATTATGATACACGAATTTTATAAGTGAATATGACATGTTAGTAGTGTGTTAAATATTTTGGTTTAAATTTATATTTTGTGAGGATTTTATTTAAAGTCAAATAAATGAATAGTTTCAAACCTGGAACTATTGATATTTTAGAAAAATAAAATTTTCTTAAATTATTTAAAAATAATAAAAATATTAAAAAAATATAAAGTGATCATTATAATACCTAAATTTCATAAATGTCTTTTTTAAAGTAAAAAATTTAAATATTTAGAAAACTATTTAGATAAAATAAATATTATTTTTGGATTTAGGATGTCAAAATTTTCTTACCACGAATTTTTCAAAATTTTATGAGACTGTCAAATTTTTTGGTAAAAATTAAATATTGTTTAAATATATAATGTGTTTTATGATATCATAATGACCCAATAGTGATGTAATAAAATACTATAAAATTTTTTTGGACAATTTATGTTTTAACTTTAAAATTATGTGATTTTAGATTTTTTGATTACTTTTTAGGGTGCCTTAGTGGACCCTCCATGACTTATAAAACATTAGAACTTTTCAAATGATTTACTTTAATGTGTGAGTCACCTCCACATAATAATGACTAATATATTAATAATATAGGACATTTTACTTATATAATAATGTTTTCCACTACCCTTGGGAAAACAAATGGGAAAAACCCATGGTTCAGACTATTGTTTTGATTAGTTTAATGTGTGGTGTCCAAAACCTAAATAATAATGAATTCCCTCACCTTTCCTATATAAACCCACTCAATATCCTATTACTCTACCCTAAAACCAATGGGATATCAACCAACCTCTTCCCTCTTATCTATAAAATCCTCTTAAGACACTCCAAGCTCCCAATAAGTATCTCTCAAGCCTCTACCAAGCTTTTGGGATCACACTACCATGTAAGGGATTTCTTCCATTCTCATTTTTTCCAATATTTATTTATGATTTTATACCATTTTTTTAAATTAAAATTGTTAGAGTATTATTTCAAATTTCCCCCATTATGATCTCATTTTTTAGGAATGACAAGAGACCTATTTCTCTCTCATTAATGACTCACATGTACAATGTTACCATTCCAAAATTTCGTAAAGAATTTATCTCTTGTAATTTACATTAAAGAAATAATTTTATATTATGCATCTAATTTTCATTATTTATTTTGGGATATTATGTTCCATGAGCTCAGAACTATCCATTTCATGTATAAATTATGAGATACCCCTTTATCTGTAAATAACCCATTTTATGATTTCTATTTTACATTGTTATGCTGCCAAACCTTTCATGGCTAATATCATAATGTAAGTGAATACAATACCCATTTATCAATCAGGTTTATTTACCTTTATTCATATATACTTACTGACTATAGAGTTTCATGTATGAATTACACTTTCCTTTATCATGGAATAAATGTTGATGTTGAATTATTCCATGCTATATGATTCTTATGGAACCCTTATGCATGAAATGAAATTATTAAGAAGAGTGAACCTTAATAGTGCTCCAATGCATTGGGTAAAGTTTAGTATCATGATACATCCAGTATAATGGGGGTTTACTCATTATAATTCATGTTCAATGAGGTTTTACTAATGATCAGTGTGCAATAAAACAATGGATCATGCTAATATCAGTTTTAATGTTGTTTCCACATTTCCATGTTATGATAATAAAGATATATCATGCCCTTATGTTCATATTTCTATTATGCACCATTGATATGCCTATTCCCTAACATGAAATATATTCTTCAAATTCTGACTTTTTTTACTCTTTTACTAGGAATTATATCTCTCCCTTTTCATTTTCATGTCCTCAGATTATCCACTGAAATGATAAGCACGAAGGATTATAGTGGTCATGTAAAGGATTTTCTTAATAAAGATGTTGTATTTTATCTTCAAAGTTGTTATTTAATATTCATATGCCCCAAAGACACTAGAACTATCGACTTTACCGGTTGTATTAAGTGAATTTTTATGTAATAAATAATGTTTAAATGGGTAATAAAGGTCAGTTTTGTTATATAACATGACTTTCTTGAAGATCCCACTCACCCTGGATAAAATAAATTATTCCTTATATTTATATGAATGTATTCATCCTATAGAAAAATTCTATATGATCCTTGCATATAACTAAAAAATCCATTAAAATAATAATTTCTAGGAATGTGAAATGTTCCCAACAAAGAAATAACCACCAATATATAGGTAATATGCCTTGCATCATTTTATATTCTCATACTGCACTCCCAATTATGTGTCAATGGTTAAAACACCATTTAATTGTTCCACAACCAATCCAAAAAAAATTTCAAAAAGAGAAGATAGAAAATAATGTGATTATCATATATCAAACAAAACAAAAGATAGGGTAGATGATACTTCATTCATAACTCTGATGGTAGATAGTCCTTTATAAAATTTACTTGAAGAATTATGCAAAATGTGAAAATAACTTGCCCCTTTACACATGGATCTAGTTGAACTAAAATTACATATTTCCATTTCTTGTACCATTACTTATTCACCGGGGTACTATGTCCCCTTCCATAGTCTAAAAGGATTATGGAACTCTAGATACAAGCCTGCTAAGGGGTAGTGGTGCCCCTTCCCGACTCTGGTACCTATCCATATCATCATCCATTGGTTTTATATAGAAATTTCACACAAAAACATTATATATGATGTATATTACTGTAGATACAACACTATACTATAGGGTAATTATAATATGGGTGCATGTGGAAAACATTCCACACTAAAAGAACGGGAATATAAAATGATCTTGAGATGGTTTTCCAATACCATGATTGTTATTCCCAATGATGACTTGGAAGAAAATTTAATAATGGTTCTTCTTAACACTCGAATGAAAACTCCATAATTTCCCTATTGAATCATCCTGGTCACTTCTCAGTGACTCTCATATTCTCTTCCATGATGAGTTCATTATTTATCACACCTTTATATATGGTTAAACAAAAAAACAATTACGTGTGGATTGATCTCACAAATAAGTCCATCCAAGAAATGTCTCTCCCTGTAAAATACATTGGCTACCAAAGATGGTGCAAATAATTT
Organism: Viscum album; assembly: GCA_963277665.1. NCBI lineage: Eukaryota > Viridiplantae > Streptophyta > Magnoliopsida > Santalales > Viscaceae > Viscum > Viscum album. The sequence continues at coordinate 218,210,568 of OY728137.1, read as the reverse complement.
TAGGTTAGTAAAAAACCCAACATAGTATAATAGTGAAAACCCTTCTATATCTGATTAATGAACTCATGATCTCTTTCACCAATAAAAGTCTTTGGATAAAAATAGCTCACAAAATTCATCTCATAGCCCTTCCATGAAATCTCATCCCGCTTCCAGATTCATTTTGAATATCTCACAAATGCATAGTAGGTCTACGAATCATATACGAAACATGATTCACCCTTCATTTTATGGGTAAAGATAACCTGAACTAACTCAATCTATTACTCAGTGCAGTCATCACAAGAACAACACAAACAGTCTACCCTCCCACAGATCACATTACCCACATAAGGATTTCGATAAAATGAACATCTATGTATTCCTTATAAATTATTCAAATAGATGGTTTAGCTACATTAAAAGCATAATGATTTCTATCTCCTGAAATTTGACTCTAAGATGATGGGGAGTTATTAACTCTACAAGAAAAATGAAAACCATAGAGAACTTGTTTGTAACCTGTTTAGTAAAACATGTGAATGAAACAGAGGAAAACTAATACTTGGACTCTCTAGACATGAATTACAAGATTCTTATCATGAAAAAAAATACTTTCATATATCAAATTTAAAATACATCTCATATCATAGTTCTATATTAATTTATATATATCACATACAGAACTCAATTTTCCCCAATTATGAACGATAAACATACATATATACCAATGTGCCTATTATGATTCCTGTATTCTTATCTCCACCAATCCAGTCTCCATTAAAAAATCAATAAAAAATTACATCATAAAACAATAACCTCACAAAACATGTGAATCACCCAAGGTGAAATAACATCTATTGTAACAAGCACACAACAAAAATAGACATCCCATCCCTACAAACATGGATTTTATTTCATACATTGTTTAAATACTCCCATGCACAATATCATTATAATGTTCCAAAAACATCCTTGTCACTTTTCTAAATTTTCATAAATAGTATAGAAAAATAAATTAAATAAATCTTTCCCAGATAACACATTTTAACATACCCCAATCTGGCACTCTCTCACATGGACATAAAGAGTTGGTCACGAGACCTCAAGTGTGCCTCCCCGTAAACCTGGGGATTTTGACTGGTATTGGGGGTATGTAATTTAAAGTGGATTTATTTTACCAGTATGATGTTCTATAGAAGTTTAATTAAATATTAATAAAATGGAAATAATCAAAGTAGGACATAGTGGAAGACAATACTAAGATACATCTGAATAATTTAATATGTAATAAAGGAATAATTTATTCAAATTATAGAATGTAAATAAATTTCATGCTAGAAGAGATCAAGAAAGAGACTAGAAAACTCATATAAAAGTATAAATGTATGGGGCCTTGAATCCCATGTTTGTCTCATCTGTAACCTCAATCACATCTACAAAAAAAATGTCTTTTAATCTTTTCCAAACATGCATCTATGTAATCTGATGCGATACTAAATGGCTTCCCAACTATGGTGTGAGAATAAATCAGTAGGATCACAACACTGTTTTTTTAAAACCAGTATAGTAATAAGTGTATATAATAAATTCATAAACTACTCAATTAAATAATTAAATAATTAACAAAATTTAAAAACAACATGATTTTGCTATGTGTTAGAATGTCTCTAATCATGTATTAAAATCATGATAACTATAACCATATAACCAAGGAATATAAATTAATTTGGATCTATATAATAATATATCTGATAATTTCTTATAATCATTACATCCACCATCACATAACCATGGTATAGTCACAACAATATGTGTCAAACCCCAATAATTTTTATAATATTCTTCATAAAATCACTAAAATAATTACATCATGGGACTAGGAATAGCCTACTCTCTATAATAATTACAAAATTTGAATGGTCCAATCCCACTCAATATGCGTATTACATCATATAATTGTGAATCCTCCATGATCGAGCCTCATATGTAAGAATTACAGCATGGAATGTAGTCCCTATCAAATATCAAGGATATCACAGTATCATATTACAATTCTCAAAGATTAATTATGAAAATTACAATTCCTATTTTTTATTGCACATTAAATTTATTCAAAAATTATTCAAAAATTATACAAATTAGAAATAAGCCACAATTTAGGGATTCTATAATAATAAATAACCCAAGGTTAGATATAATGCTAAACATACTTCAATCCATTATACAGTTTAATTAGAAACATGATTACCTCACCCCATGGGTATCCAAATGCTAATTAAAAAATTCACTAGACACCAAAAGAATACAAAGAATAATCCCTTTCATTTGATAAATTAATTTTTATGCATACAATAATGATGCAATCACAATATTGAAAGAACATTGAAACTATAAAACACTAATATTATTATTTAGACACCCACCATTTAACTGATGATCCAATAATGTTTCTAATGACCATATCCATAAGAAATAAGGTCCACGTGAATATAAAGTGTTTCCTATATCAAAACTGATTATGATCAAAACTAACAACCCATTTACTCAAGGCATTTCACCGAAATTGTTGGAGGAGAATGAAGTGAAGAATCAAACCAAACAAAAACAAATTACCAAAGATTGATCACATAAATAGAACGTTAATAATGGATTCTCCACTCCAAAATTTACCGGATTTTTTCCTTACGTTGATTGGAGATATATTGTTGTGGATTGAAATGAAAAATCAACCACAAAATATGATTAAAATAGTAGTTTGATCATTTACACATTATATAATGTTGTCTTCATTTTGAAAATGTTTTTAATGATATTTGATGAATAATCCTTCTCCCTGGATTAATTTTTTTTAAAAACTCAAATAATTATATGATTTGAAATACTTTTAAATGGTGTATAAATTTTTTATAGTTATTTTTTCATCTCATTCTACTTTTAAAAAAAATGAACCCCCTTTAATTCTTTTAAACCTACCAAGAACAATTTTAAACACTTAAAATCATTTATACACACACTCCATTTACTCAAAAAGGAATACATCCATGAATATTATGTCATTTTTTCCAAATAGAATCTCTTAAAAGATATTATTTGGTATTTTATAAAGTTTCCATGAAACCAAATACTATATTTAATCAATATAAAAAGGTTCATGATGAATATAATTAGAAAGAAAATATTAACTAAAAACTCAGAGATAGACATGCTAATGAAAATATTAAATCTTAAACTATACATCATTATAATTATGAATAAGGTTATTCAGAATATGTTTATGTATCTTACTCTTATTATCAATTATTTTTTTGTGCAAGTGTGGAATGGGTTAGGGAAATGTATGAATTTTTTATCAAATATCTTTATTTGAGATATTTTTTGAATTGTGTAGAGAATTTAATTTTCAAGGTGTATATAATGACTATTTGATATATTATATCAAGAATTAACATCTAATAAATATATTTTATGTTAAATTACACTACGTATTTTGAGGCATTTTGGTTTAAATGTATCTAATGTCAGATTGGTTTTCTTGGACTCAATTTTCATTCATTTAGAACTACTAAATTTTTTAAACTAAGATTCCTTTTTTAGGGTTTATTTACTATCATAGATGTATTATTATTGTGATTATAGTTGTAACGCCCCGACCCCAGTTACCCAAAGTCGTTGCATTACTTCGTAACATTGGCATGATCACAAAAGATCAAGTCTCGAAATCCCGATTAGTTTAGTAGCCTTGGAAACACTAGATACATTCATAAATGTTACATTACATCATAATGTGAAAAACTACAATAACAAAGTCTCCATAGTCCACACTCATATCCTCTTCTGACTATCCATGCAGGTCATTCATAAGATACTTCTTCACATCCTGGAAAATATTAAAACATTTAAAGGGGTGAGCTCAGATGCTCAGTAAGGATAACAATATTGTGGAAGCTTTCATAAATAAACATAAACATTTAAGGCAATGTATAACTAAAACAAAATCCTTTTAAACGTGAACTACAACATAATATGGAAAAAGTAAAATGAGATAATTCCATTTACTTCTTCACATTGATATTCTACTGGTCGAATAATCACATGCAATATCAATAACCACTTTCATATTGATGGAATGCATAATGACAGACTATCATAACCACGTAGCCAAGGCCTCGTTCTAAGACCACAAATAAGATTTTGTCAAGGCCTCGTGCCAAGACACTAGTTTGTCTCATGAGACCTGCCGAAGCATCGAGGAGCTATAGCGGGCTCCACCCGTCACTTATTAAGTCCAATGCATTCCTCATATGAACAGGTATAAACATATCATAAACCATAACATAATCGTATCACATAAAACATGCATAAAGGAAACATAACATTTCCACATTTCAATCACAAGATATCAATACAACACATTGATATAATAAAAACTCTTTCAAAACCATTTTCAATACCAAAATAGAAGAAAGTTAAAACATTGTATTTATTTTTCATTAAAAAAAAGTGATGGCTTGTAGAGGAAGCTGAAACTCAAATAATGGTCACGGCGGCGAAGAAGTCATTGTCGCCGCATATGTACGGAAACAAAAAACATTCCCTTTTTTTCTTTTAGTAAAACGCTTCGTACAAAAAAGATTCCTTTTGAATAAACGTAAAAGTCAAAGGGGTTTATACACCGTATAAAAGAAAGTTGTGTATAAAACCAAATATGCCTCAATGAAAGGAGATTGAGATGAAGTCCTTAAAAAGATAATTTTTAAAATAGAATAGATCTATTATGTGTATTCACTATAAGTACACATATAATAAAGTAAAAATACAAGATAGGACATAATAATATCATGACATAATTTTAAAGTAGGAGATTAACCCAAAAATGGAAATTGGGTTAAGAAATTCCCTTACCTCGTGTCCGACTTGACTCAACCGTTCTTTAACCTTCTGAATAATAAACTAGAGTTAATATCTACCTTATTAAGAACCATTTTCAATTTCATTTTCCTTTTTATATCACTTATTACAATGTTATGAACATTATGTAATTATTTAAGTTAATAACGGTCGTTTTGTCGATCTTTGGTACTTGAGTCAATAATAAACTTCTTATAATTACAAGTTGTTCATGTGGTGAAATATCCATTATATCCAGAATTATATTCATGATTTAGATATCATATATATCATATATATCCAGTATATACATTCATTCATAATATTACGTAACATTTAGAGGTAAGAAATGAAATGCACCGTTCATGGAGACGGTAAGCCGTACGTACGCATGAACGCTACATTCATTTCTATTTCATATTTAATGGAATGAAATCATAATGATATAAATGTATAATATAATTCCAGTATAATATAGCATATAATACCATTTACTCCATCCTTTATACATCCCACATATGGTATTAACGATTCAAATCACTTTGAAGGGGCGGTAGTCCGCACTTCCTAAAATGAAAATATCGCATTTACCCATAATGGAAACCATAAAGGTATGCCATAAATGAAAAATAAAAAATCATAAGGAAAAAAAAACATAATATATATCATATATAAAAATAGTGTCATCATAATGGCCACCATTAGAGGTGTTATATGAGTGTTGAACAATCATCGTTTCGTGAGGCAAAAATTCTCCATCCACAAAAACAGTATGTTCTTTAACCATTAGATGTAGGTGTGTGTAAGTGTAGATTTAATCCTTATTATAACAACATCCTAGTATATTTAGGATACTGGTTTTGTTACAAAAGAAATGAATAAAAAGTGTTTAGGGGGTTGGAGAAGAAAAATAAAACAAAACAACATTAGAGAAGACATTACCTTAAAATCGGGTTACTCTTTTTGATTTGAGCCAAAGGCTTCCTTGGGAAGAGTTATGCCCAAAGTGAGGATTTTAGGAGTAATAGGGGGAAGTTGGGAGAGTATTTGGGCAGAGTTTGGCCGAGCCAAATGGCTTGAAAGTGTGAATGAGGTGGTAGGGGTGGGGGCCTTTTATAAGAGGAGAGGAGGGGCACTCTTGGAAAGTAAAGAAAAGTCACATTATTTTAAAATGGTATTCGGATTTAAGAGGTCCCACATTGATATAATTCAAGTATAAGGTGATAAGGGTTCTAAATCCACCCATCCAATAGGTTTTGGACATGTTTATGTCTTAGATATTATATTATCTTTCCATTTTATTTAAATATTTTATTAATGAGGTAATCGCTGCATCATCATGGTGTCATAAATAATTTAATTTATTTAAAGTCCAAAAATTATAAAAAAAATACTATGATGTAGGAAATATTTTTAGCTTCCCAATGACTATTTATAGTAAAAAATATGACTTGTATAACCCCATGTAAAAATTGTTTTAGTAAAACATTTCATGTTTGTGTCATTTTTTACTTTAACATTAAATAAAAGGTATTTATGTCATTTTCCAACTAAAGTGGCTCCATGGGGTACCCAAGTTGACCCATGGATTTTATTGGTCGGCCATGGCACATCCAATGAGGGTAGGACATGTTTCAAGCTCATCTCATATTATTAAAACATTATTTTTACCTTAAACTACACTAATTACCTCTAATCGTGATTAAGAACTTAAAAGTTACTATTCACCAAAAAATTATTTTAATCTCATTGAACCACATTTTACTTCTTAATGACAACCATGTATGTCGGATTTTTGAAAATAAAATCACAGAATTGGTAATATTTCATTTAAACGAAAAATCAGTTTTTTAAATACCACTTAGTGGTTTCACTATTCATCAAAAATTGAAGTTTTTCAGAACAATGCCAAAATTTCACCCTAAGCTATAATTGATATTCCGAATTCAAAAATGATGTCTATTTTAAAAAATTCCAAACATATATGCTGCATTAATTAATTTTATAATTAATTCCTGTTGTCACAACAAATAGCGTGTTTTTTGGAAACAATATATATCAAAAGATTGACAATTGCTTATGTCCAATTTCAAAGTGAAATTAATTCTAATGACCACCGTTGGATATAATGGTAAAAATATATTCTAATTATAATTTAAAACCACTAAATAGTATAATTTATCACAATAAGTTTTTTTGATTAAAAAATTTGTTTTAAGTATTTTTCACTATTCATAAAAAATTGGAAGTTCTCAGAAAGTTACAAAAAATTCAACATAGGCTAATTTCGATATTATGAATACAAAAATGAAGTCCATTTTGAAATATAAAATTTCTATATATTTAAAAAGTGGTTATTCTTATTCATAACGGCTACTTTGATTAGTCACGGTGTGTTAGAATTTGAAGTTGCGTACAACACACGCTACTGTATTATTCAAAGAGAAGTGTATCATGGAAGCTCGGGGTGTTACATTCTCCCCTCCTTCAATAAATTGCATCCTCGCAATTTGAAACTTTTCTTTGAAAATAAAAGGTTGAAAATAGAAAATACCTTTGTAGAAAACCCAAATCGGAAATAAGGTTAATAAAATTTAGCCTTAATAAGAGGGAAAGGGAAATGAAAAAGTCACCACCCAATTATGATCTCGATTAGGAGAACATTGGTGGAAATTAGAGACATATAATTAGAGGAAAAACATAAATATTTGTAGGGAGTGATTGAGGTCATCAATCACAAAAAAGTGTCAAATTGAGGGCCTCAAAGCCTTCAATCTATGTTGATTTAAAACATCATCAGTTCAACAAGACATAAGGTATTAGGATAAAACATTTTTTTGTCTTAATATCCCTTTAATAAAGTTTAAGAATTAATTTATTCATAGAATAAGATATAGGTATATATATATATTTATGCTTGAAAAGTAGAGTTTCAACCTTCAACTAATTTCTACCACAAACTCATCTTTCACTTAAAAAGATAATAGAACTCAAAAATAATATATGTATCTTAACCGTACAAGGTTCAAAATATTAGAACATACAATTTAGATTACAAAAACTATTTTGTAATAACCAGGGACTTCTTGTAGGCTAGTGTTAGGTAATAAAGGCATGTCGCACTATGGTTGTGGGTTCGATTCCTGCAGCTTTGTCCGACGCGACGGGTTATGCCCCACCCTGCAGGTTTTCCTTTTCCTAAAACTATAGTATTATAATATTCCAAAAATAATCTTCAGAAATTCTTTAACCTTAAAAAATACTATCCAAAGATCAACTTAATCCATTCCAACCCTTATAGTTATCCAAAATACTTCTGTCCAACTCACAGTCCAAATTTTATAAGGAAGGTAAACATAATGAAGATCCTTTTTTTCACGTAACAACATGTGAACACCTTCATCATGTATTCTTTTTAAACATACTGAATTACCATGATCCCTTATTCCTTATAGAATACTAGATATACTCCTTCTATCTAAAAATGTATAGAAATCATCAATCAGTTTCAAGGAAGTTAAGAATATCCCATATAATTTATCCAAATCAATCACGTCTTATTCCAAAATCACTATCTCGGTATCAGAACCATATTATGGTTTATCTTTCTCTCAACCATATATTTTCCAAAAATTTAACCTACTGTGGAGTCACTTTTCTTGGTTCCACACAATCTCAAGTCCTTGATGAAATAGTACTACAGTACAATCCTTATATACTCCATAATTATTATAACCAGTACATCATTGATACAACACTCAAATTACAAAATTCTTTAATAACAACATAAGAACTCTAATCATTACTCCTCATATGTGGTAGTATCATAACTTGATTATTATCCAATAACATCATTTGGGGCATACTCTGATGATTTGGACCTTGGTTTGCGTAGTGTCCTCAATCCTTGTAGAAGAAGCATTGTACATTTGAAACCATTTTCTTACCCTTGCAGTGACGCACTTTGTGTCCTTTTTCTCTACACTTATAACAAACTCCCATTCCCTTTAGGCAAGTTCCATGATGTTTCTTCCCACAATTACCACATATTGGAAAATTATTCTTTCCCCTCATCCCTTTATCCATCATTCTATCTTCCATCCCTTTCGTCTCTTGCTTCGCTTCAATGCCATAAGACTCAGAGAATTCTTTACTTATCTTATTAACACATGATACTATTTCTTCATATGTTGGGAACACATGGGAGACTATTTCCCTTCAAAATTTTGGCTTAATACCATGAAAGATACGATCCTTATTACTCTTTGGATCATACGTATTGCTGGAGTTCGCATTCCTTCTACTGGGTGCCATTTCTATACAATGGCAAAAACTAGGTTAGTTTATGAATTACAATGAATAAATACAAACTTTTAAAATACTTAATGTAAATTGAATGGTTTATGGATATAATCCATAATCATAAGAATGTTTTCTTTGAAGAAGTATATACTCATAAACCCTACATAATGGTTTGTAAAGAAAATGAGAATTATCCTAAGCAAATCCCCTGGGAGTGTCGTAACCAAGAGTGCAGCAAGGCCTGTTGTCGTGCACCAGTTCTCGTTTGAGTCAAGCTCAAAGCGGTGTTTTCGGGTTTTACCCCTAGGTACATCTGTTCTAGAGCCACCTCTACCTTCTCATATCCAGACAGGGATGTATTGCTCAGAAAACTCACAAAATCTCTATAATACCAAAATTCTAGGAAGTTCTTCTATACTAATCCTCAAAGTCTATCTTCGGGATATGTGCTCTAATCAGAGTTTATCTAAATCTAGCTTCCAAGGTTAGTACTAAACTGCCTTTGATACCAACTATAACGCCCTGACCCTAGTTACCCAGAGTCGGTGCATTACTTCGTAACATTGGCATGATCACAAAAGATCATGTTTCGAAAGACCGATTAGTTTAGTAGCCTTGGAAACACTAGATACATTCATAAATGTTACATTACATCATAAGGTGAAAAAATACAATAACAAAGTCTCCATAGTCCACACTCATATCCTCTTCTGACTATCCATGAAAGTCATTCATAAGATACTTCTTCACATCCTGGAAAATATTAAAACATTGAAAGGGGTGAGCTCAGATGCTTAGTAAGGATAACAATATTGTGGATGCTTTCATAAATAAACATAAACATTTAAGGAAATGTATAACTAAAACAAAAGCCTTTTAAACTTGAACTTCAACATAATATGTAAAAAGTAAAATGAGATAATTCCATTTACTTCTTCACATGGATATTCTACTGGTCGAATAATCACATGCAATATCAATAACCACTTTCATATTGATGGAATGCATAATGCCAGACTATCATAACCACATAGCCAAGGCCTCATGCCAAGACCACAAATAAGATTTTGTCAAGGCCTCGTGCCAAGACACTAGTTTGTCTCATGAGACCTGCCGATGCATCGAGGAGCTATAGCAGGCTCCACTCGTCACTTATTAAATCCAATTCATTCCTCATATGAACAGGTTTAAACATATCATAAACCATAACATAATCGTATCACATAAAACATGCATAAAGGAAACATAACATTTCCACATTTCAATCACAAGATATCAATACAACACATTGATATAATAATAACTCTTTCAAAACCATTTTCAATACCAAAATAGAAGAAAGTTAAAACTTTGTATTTATTTTTCATTAAAAAAAGTGATGGCTTGTAGAGGAAGCCGAAACTCAAATAATGGTCATGGTGGCAGAGAAGTCGTTGTCGCCGCATATGTACGGAAAGAAAAACATTCCATTTTTTTCATTTAGTAAAATGCTTCGTATAAAAAAGATTCCTTTTGAATAAACGTAAAATTCAAAGGGGTTTATACACCGTATAAAAGAAAGTTGTGTATAAAACCAAATATGCCTCAATGAAAGGAGATTGAGACGAAGTCCTTAAAAAGATCATTTTTAAAATAGAATAGATCTATTATGTGTATTCACTATAATTACACACATAAGAAAGTAAAAATACAAGATAGGACATAATAATATCATGACATAATTTGAAAGTAGGAGATTAACCCAAAGAATGGAAATTGGGTTAAGAAATTCCCTTACCTCGTGTCCGACTTGACTCAACCGTTCTTTAACCTTATGAATAATAAACTAGAGTTAATATCTACCTTATTAAGAACCATTTTCAATTTCATTATCCTTTTTATATCACTTATTACAATGTTATGAACATTATGTAATTATTTAAGTTAATAACGGTCGTTTTATCGATCTTTGGTACTTGAGTCAACAATAAACTTCTTATAATTACAAGTTGCTCATGTGGTGAAATATCCATTATATCCAGAATTATATTCATGATGTAGATATCATATATATCATATATATCTAGTATATACATTCATTCATAATATTACGTAACATTTAGAGGTAAGAAATGAAATTCACCGTTCATGGAGATGGTAAGCCGTACGTACGCATGAACGCTACATTCATTTCTATTTCATATTTAATGGAATTAAATCATAATGATATAAATGTATAATATAATTCCAGTATAATATAGCATATAATACCATTTACTCCATCCTTTATACATCCCACATATGGTATTAACGATTCAAATCACTTTGAGGGGGCGGTAGTCCGCACTTTCTAAAATGAAAATATCGCGTTTACCCATAATGAAAACCATAAAGGTATGCCCTAAATGAAAAATACAAAATCATAAGGAAAAAAACATAATATATATCATATATAAAAATATTTTCATCATAATGGCCACGATTAGAGGTGTTATATGAGTGTTGAACAGTCATCGTTTCGTGAGGCAAAATTTTGACATCCACAGAAACAGTATGTTATTTAAACTTTAGATGTAGGTGTGTGTAAGTGTAGCTCAAATCCTTCTTATAACAACATACTAGTATATTGAGGATACTGGTTTTGTTACAAAATAAATGAATAAAAAGTTTTTAGGGGGTTGGAGAATAAAAATAAAACAAAACAACATTAGAGAAGACATTACCTTAAAATCGGGTAACTCTTTTTGATTTGATCCAAAGGCTTCCTTGGGAAGAGTTCTGCCCAAAGTGAAGCTTCTAGGAGTAATAGGGGGAAGTTGGGAGAGTATTTTATCAGAGGTTGGCCGAGCCAAATGGCTTGAAAGTGTGAATGAGGTGGTAGAGGTGGGGGCCTTTTATAAGAGGAGAGGAGTGGCACTCTTGGAATGTAAAGAAAAGTCACTTTATTTTAAAATGGTATTCAGATTTAAGAGGTCCCACATTGATATAATTCTAGGATAAGGTGATAAGGGTTATAAATCCACCCATCCAATTGGTTTTGGACATGTTTAGGTCTTATATATTACATTATCTTTCCATTTTATTTAAATCATTTATTAATGAGGTAATCGCTGCATCATCATGGTGTCATAAATAATTTAATTTATTTAATGTACAAAAATTATAAAAAAAATACTATGATGTATGAAATATTTCAAGATTTCCAATGACTATTTATAGTCAAAAATATGACTTGTATAACCCCATGTAAATATTGTTTTAGTAAAACATTTCATGTTTGTGTCATTTTTTACTTTAACATTAAATAAAAGGTATTTATGTCATTTTCCAACTAAAGTGGCTCCATGGGGTCCCCAAGTTGACCCATGGATTTTCTTGGTCGTCCATGGAACATCCAATGAGGGTAGTACATGTGTCAAACTCATCTCATATTATTAAAACATTATTTTTACCTTACACTACACTAATTACCTCTAATCGCGATTAAGAACTTAAAAGTTATTATTCACCAAAAAATTATTTTAATCTCATTGAACCACATTTTACTTATTAATGACAACCATATATGTCGGATTTTTTAAAATCAAATCACAGAAGTGGTAATATTTCATTTAAACAAAAAATCAGTTTTTTAACTACCACTTAGTGGTTTCACTATTCATCAAAAATTGAGGTTTTTCAGAACAATGCCAAAATTCCACCCTAAGCTATAATTGATATTCTGAATTCAAAAATGATGTCTATTTTAAAAAATTCCAAACATATATGTTGCATTAATTAATTTTATAATTAATTCCTGTTGTCACAACAAATAGCGTGTTTTTTAGAAACAATATATATCAAAAGATTGACAATTGTTTATGTCCAATTTCAAAGAGAAATTAATTCTAATGACCACCATTGGATATAACGGTAAAAATATATTCTAATTATACTTTAAAACCACTAAATATTATAATTTATCACAATAAGTTATTTTTATTAAAAAAGTTGTTTTAAGTATTTTTCACTATTCATAAAAAATTGGAAGTTCTCAGAAAGTTACAAAAAATTCAACATAGGCTAATTTTGATATTATGAATACAAAAATGAAGTCCATTTTGAAATATAAAATTTCTATAAATTTAAAAAGTGGTTATTACTATTCATAACGGCTACTTTGATTAGTCGCGGTGTGTTAGAATTCGAAGTTGCGTATAACACATGGTACTGTATTATTCAAAGAGAAGTGTACCGTGGAAGCTCATGGTGTTACAATAGTAATTTATGGTATTGTTTTAAAAAAATAATTTTTCCTTATACATGTGGAAATTGATTCAGTTGATTCCCTATTAGTGAGGGTTTTTGGTAACTCCATTTTGGGTCGTTGAGTGATGATATTTCTTTGATCTTAATTTTTTTAAGTCTAGAACATTCTACCATTTAATTGTGTTATTTATTAATCTATCAATTTTTATAGATTTAAATTCCTAAAAAATATTCCTCACTTCTTATAACATGTTCTACTAAAAACATTCACCATTTCCTCTAAAGTTCTTGTGATAATGTTATTGCATTATTGAATTTTTCATTACCAATTACCAAATATAATGTAAAAATAAAATTATATTTGACTCTAAAATGGTTTTTGTTCACCTAGAAGGTATGATATTAAATTTTCATATGGAAAATAACATGCATACCATATATTTTTATTCTAATATAGAATATTATTAGAACGTTGACTATTTAATATATGATAATCCAATTTATTCCCCTAGATTTGTTTTGATCATGTTTTCCATTTTTTTAAATGGAGAAAATAATCGATATTATTGATGAATATTTTCTACTAACTCTGGTTGATTATGTATTTTATTTATGTATTTCTCATTGTATAGATCATGAGTTTTAATTTAGTAATAGTTTCCTCATGGAAATGGTATGAAATTTATTATTTACCCTTATGGTGAATTAATTATACATTAATAACTAATCAATGCCACCCAAAAGAATATAGCACTTCAACACATTGATATGTTTCATGAGACAAAATATATTTGTGTATTTAGTTCATTACTTCTCAATTCGAATAAATGTATCCACTCTCGATTCACTATAATTTATTGTGTTTCAGAACATGTCATTAATAATGGATATTTGATGATATAAATTATGAATTCCAATATTATTAGATTAGTATTATTGGAATATATTATTACATTTATTATCATAGTGATAGATTTAACTACGATTCAATTTTATTATGGATTCATATTGTTTACCCATCCCTTCCACAATACCTATTCTAGGAGTACCCCATGATTTATTCAGTTATAAGTTTCAATTATAGTGAATTTATTCTCTCAATATTTTTATGCTTATTTTCAATTTGTTAGGATGAAAGGTCTAACACCTGAAATGATTAAAAGTATATCATCTTAGTAATAATTTATGGGAAATGTTGAATAATTAAAATTGTATATAATTAAAAAATCATTAGTTGAGATAGACATGGGGTTTTTTAGTTTATAATTTTTCGTAATTCTATAATAATATATGAGTTTGACAAGAGATCTTCATGATATGATTCATCTTTTTGATTCCCTGTTATTGATCTATTCCCCCTCAATAAAGGGATGAGGATAACTTTTTTCTCCTTCATTGGAGTTTCATCTATATTCCATTACAATTTTCTCACGACATGATTTTATTATCCCTTTTCTAGTCGTACCGATCAGTCTATAGGTTCAATATATCCATGATGGTTCTCTTTAGTAATCGCATTCAATATTCATGTTTACTGAATCCTTGGGCCTTTATGATCTGAATATAGTTTCTTGATTCACATCTCAATGGCCTTAAGTTGATTCCTTGGATATATTTATCTTTGACTCATGTGGTTTATAAGAATGTGTGACAATCAATTTTCTTGAAAAAATTATTATGATTCTCTTTTCATCAAAAAAGTATTTTATTCTCTTTTGGTACATTATTTCATGTTTATAGGATGGTATTGTTTTTCATTTTTTCGATAATACTACGAGTTTCAAATGAAGTGGGATTATCCTACCATATATCTTTGGGTATGGTTCTGGAGCTCCCATTAACTTCTAGATATCCCCTAATATTTTTTTATTACGAAACCTGATTGGATGACATCGATGCTCAAACATTATAATGAATGTGTCCTACCACAAAATTTCACCCATGTATGTGTTGATGTAGATGAACCTAAGACACTAGTGGAGTGGTTGTGGATCACAGTCGGGGAAGAGTTTCATTGCATGAATTTGAGGTTTTTTTAATCTTGAAATTATTTTTGTACATATTATAAGCTTATGTAACACCTCCCATAAATATGATGATGAGACTGAACTGGTTCACCTGGGATTCCAGAGTTGATGATCCAATATAAGACTATTATAGAGTATTCCATTGTCATAGAGAAGAAATATATGGGCATAGGTTTCCATTATTGAATGCTTCTATTAAAAAGAAGGCAATTTCATTGAATGATAATCCAAATATTATTGACATATATAATGGATTGAGGTCTAAATTAGAAATCCCCATTTTATTTATTATATCTCTATCATTTCCTGTGAGATGAGAGTGAGTGGGAATTGTACGTTCCTTAGTACCAACCCAAAAAAAATTTGACGCTGTTATCATATATAGTGGATGTGAATTATGGAAAGTAACTTCTTGAAAAAAGAGAGATCTATGAAAAATGTGGGAATATTTATGGAAAATATGGTTTGGGAGTCCAATGTTGGAATGCACAAGTCAGGTTTTAGATTATTCAACGAATTTAATAGAATCGGGAATGAGGTACCTTACCTAGAATAATATAAAGTTTATATCTTCAATAAACGGAAAAGAATGACTGGATTAGTGTCATGTGATTAGGGCTCTAGTAATTTTTCAATAGGTTGTGTAGAAGGATGATATATTAGAGGGTATTACAGTTATATATGGAAAAAGGGGTGAAAGGTTGGTCAAGATATGGAGAGCTTCATTCTAGATAAGGGGGAAAACCAAAGGGATGAAGGGTTATTCCTTATAACCCAACCCATTGGAATCTATATTATTCAAAAGTATAATTTCAATGGAGTTATGTTGGGTTGTTACTTATGATGAACATGAAACTGAAGGTGGGGACATTACCACAGTTCAGTAATCCCATATGGTGGCGGATTATGGCATATAGAAGGGAACCAATGTGCTAGATGATAACATGATGGAACGGTGGATCAATCAGCGATGCTAAGAAGGTAAGGATTTTGATAAAGAGGGGGAAATCTTGGAGATTATAATCAATTTTATGAAAGATATAATGGATATGTCCCTCTAAATTATGGAATAAATAGAGGATGAAAATATGATCACTGAGAGAATGATTCTAGTGGAAATTTATAAATATCACTATGAGTGGATAAAAAATTATGAACATATCATGGAATAAGGATTAAATTAAAGGAATGTAAATTTATAGGAATTCATACAATTTTTGGAGATGATTTATTACATCTTCGATGAACTGATCAATGATAACCAAGATAAAATGCTATGTTGTCTTTTCTAGAAATTAAATATAGATAATATATTTAATAAAATTAAACATGATTTCAATGGATTAGTGATCTTTTATATTTAATGAAACTTTGTAGGCTCTTTTGTGAGGTTTCTCACTTTTCATTAAAAGTGTGTGAAATCAATAAAATTTTAATTTCTAGTGTAATGAAATAAATCTAAAAAAGAAGCATTGGATGTAAAAGATGTTGCAATCATTTTTGATATTTTAATTAGGGACAATTATATCTAGGATTTTATAATTGGTATCAATGAATGTATGTAAGGTATTTTTAATGAAATATATTTATTTGGGTAGGTTTAGGGGGTCACATAGAATATTTAATCCATAAAAAATATGTATTAAAATTACAATAAGGGAATTATTGTATTCTACTCGAGACACATGTTAAAATATTTTTTAAAAATGACTATATTCCTAGATCATTGGTTTCTATCTAGATTAATCTATTGGAAAAAATATATCCATGATCATTGGGGGATTTCATGTTTTTTTGAAATATTACAATTTATTGAAATTGTGAAATTACCACAAAAATAATATATACCAGTTCATTAAAATGGAACCTGAATCACTTATATTAAAATGGAATTATCAATTTTGAAGTGGGAATATTTGATAATCTTCTCAATAAGAATAACCATCTCTATATTGAAAATAAATATTATCTAACCATGTTTTACTAGTTAGTTATAGTGTGTCATGGATGTTTAAAGAACGATAATATCACCCAATATCAACTATTTCATAAGTTTGAGAAGCTGATAATGGTTGAAAAATATTTGTGAGAGACTGACTGAAACTACTAATGTTATTCTGATTTAGGTATTATTCTGTTCTGGTCTGCGTTTAATGAGATACTAAATCATAGAATATTTTATTGAGTTATTACAATGAAAATTTTCTAAATATAAACCTTGAGTTTGGACCAAAACAGAGGCCAAGTTAGTTGTTATTTTATATATAAATCTATAGGAATTAAATGTAACCTATTTTATAATGATGGTATATTTAATGTTTTTAGTGATATCCTTTATATCATGGACCTATACTTCAATATCGTGAAAGATGATAAAAATTTGTGTCATGCTAGTATAAAGAATTTTCTTGAGCATATATTTTTCACTTGTTTAATATAGATAATACTCACTTTTGTAATATTATGGGAGGTTTTTTGTGTATCACTATCCCAACACACACTATTTGATGAAATTATTGTAGATGAAGATCTATGACTCAATAAAACATGATCAATTAAAGGATATGTTTTCCTATGAGGGGTTAAACCTTATAAAGAGATTGTGTGTGAAATTTACAATTGTTAATTTCATTAAATGTGGTGAATGAGGTTAGGTTGATATTGATATATCCATTTGTATCTTAATAGGTTGGAGATGGTTAAATATAAAATGGTTTAAATATATTACAAGAATACATTAATGTTTTGTAGATAATTTATCTACACCTGATTCACCCCATTTATGGTGTCCTTACTGATTATAAAATAATTTCTATTTAGTATAAAAAAATGGTCTCCTATGCTATGATCTAAAAAAATTATTTCCATGGTCTCTTTATTATAACTAAATTATGTGTGGATTTGAGTATTTTTTACATGATCTCCAATTTAATGAAATTTATTCTATTCTTATGAATTTATAATTATAGTTTTTAAAGGTCTTAAAGAAACATGAAAAATAATGATGCATAAAATAATAATAGGTTCTCCTAAGTATATGTAGTAAAATAATTATTGTATGTTAATTAAATTGGAGAGTGATGAAATAAATATGTTTAAACCATTTCATATAATTATAAAAACATAGTATATAATGATAATGGATATCTGGCATCTATTGAAGACCATTACATGGAGGTTCATGAACAAATGATGACAATCCTTACTAAATTCTCCATATAAATATTTGAATATATTTAACATTAAATTGATGAAATATCACTGTTGATTGAAGATGATTAAAAAATGAAAATAAAATCAAGGTAAATTTTCATAAATGATATTATATCATTAATTTTTTATGATAAATTAAAATTAAAAATTGATGGAATGTCAATTTGATCAAAATTATTGAATAAAAAAATTATTCAAAATTAGAAACACAGAAAAGTAGCTAGGAGATTTCAGAATTTTTAATTTGAGATAAAATCAAAATAAGATAAAAGGTGGATAATTACATGAAATAAAGGACCATGTACCATGAATAATTGACTAGGGTGATTAATAATTATTGAGAATATAGTCTAATTATTATTTATTTTTATAAGAATATCATAATATTAATGTTTCATCAGATGGAAATAAAACTAAAATAATTTGATGAGGCTAAACATGAATTTTGTAACTGTGTTGTCTGTAGATGTTGTTAAATAAAAATAAAAAAATGATATTCTTTATTTTGTAAAGAATAATATTGGATGGAGTATGGTTTGGAATCATTTATATATGAACCTATAACAAGGTATTAGAAAAAGGAATCTCATTAACCTGATATAGATGGTTTCATTGAATCTATTTTAACCATTATAAAAGATATAATGTAATATATATATATATATATATTATGATGGATATAAATTATCGTAAACTTCCAACTATTTCAAGAAAAGATGTTTTAAAGTCTAAAAATATCATAACTCTAAATAAATCCAAAATATTTGGTGAAAATAGTCAAATATATTAGGGAAATAAATAATGTAAGACTGAATCATTAATAAAAATGATGTATTATTTTGTTATTATTTTTGTTTTTAGAGGTTCAGATAAAAAAATATATAGTTCTAGATAAATATGTCTATAAAAGGCATCAGTATAAGGGAGGAGTGTAATCTATGAACAAAACTACTTTGAAGATGAATAATTAATATATTTGATAATATTAATCATTTAAAAATAGATTTGAATATATGGATGAATTCAGTGAGAATTGAAAAAAATGTGGTCACTTGTATGAATAATTCTAGTATCTACTGTCCTAAACAAACCATTATGATAATATAATAAATTCTATAAAACAAAATAAATATAGTGATAAAAAATATAAATTTTATCATTAAAATTATAAAAAATAAAAAAATTTGAATAAATCACTCTGAATATAATGGTAAATAAATCTGAGACTATTGTCAACCCAATATGAAAGTGAATCTTCTAATGTTGAGGAAATATGACACCCAATGATTTTAGTTTATATTCTATTACGTGAATACTATGATTGATATTGTCTACCACACACACAAAAACATAAACCAATAGAAAAATTATTATGTTTTATATCTTTCTAAAAATGACATTCTTTTATAAAAAACATGTACTCCGTAAATTATAAATTTCACCAAAATGGAAATTTTTTATTTTTAGATTATTAAATTTAATTAAAAGGTATTTTTTATACATTTAAACTAATTAATCCTTATTTATAAATTGATAATCATTTTTTAGAAATTAAGATAAAATCAATTGATGGTACTAATATTTGAAAACTAGTATTAGAGAGTTCTTTATCCATGTTTCATGAAATAGATTTCTATTTTTTGTAGATTTTTACTGATATTTAATAACATGAATAATTTTATATTTGGACAAATTATTATGAAATGATTAAATTTTGGAAAAGTTTTTTTAAATTATAACTAATATAGAGATATTCTATATGAAATATTTAATAAACTATTTAATTTTAAAATTAGCCACATTTTTCAGAAAACGTGGCTAATTTAGTGACATTTTTCAATCTAGTTTTAATAATAACAATATATTTAAAAATAGAAACATTTTTCTAATTAGGGAGCTAAATAATGATTTTTTGATAACATCGTGGCTAATATGGCATTGTTTTCATGAAAACGTGGTTACATTAGTTGTGTTTTAAAGAAACTGTGGTTATTTTAGTGATATTTTTTACAAATTTTCTAAAACAAGGCTAATTATATATTATAAAAGTTTTATTAACATAAATTTATATATATATATATATATATATATTTAATTATATATATGTGTTCCTTATATCTATGGACGAATACTTTCACATATCATTAAATAATGTTATGTATATATAAACATATATATATATATATATATAATAATCTCATATGTTGTAGCTCATTGGTGGCTTCCCGTGTGGGTTTTAGAAAAATTTAGAGTTTGATTTATGCCAAGATCATCCCCTGATTTTTTTATTCCATGCCTTTATTGGTAATGTATCGTATTTATCCTCATCTATTTAAATATATATATATATATATAATCACACAAACTTATATATGAACATGAAACATGTAATATAAAAATATTTCACAATATGTTATCTTCAATAAATGGTGTTAGATGCAACACCAACATAGCATCTATAATACACAAGATTGAGTTTCTGCAAAACAATAAATTAGTGTTAAATTTATCTAAATGATATATTTATAACTTATCCATTAAATATAGAAACAGAAAAAGTAATTAATAATTTTAAAATTTCATTTATTATGTTTTCAAATAAATAAAACATATTTATAATGAAGTGTATATGTTTTGGTAGAATAGTCATATGTTTAGAAATAATATTTTCTTAAAGGAATTACATTTTATGCCATTCTTTAAACAATAATAAAATTAATTTCAGACACAAATATATATTTAAGTTTGTAAAATATAGTTCTCTTTTGAATTTGGAATAATAAAATTATCATATGGAGATGTTTTGGTATTGTTCTGAAAACATTCAATTTTTGATGAATAGTGTAAAACACAACTTTGTTGTTAAAAAACCGATGTTTCCATTTAACGAAGTATTTTTCTATTAATTCATTTTACAGTCAAAATATAAAAATAATACAAATATTAACCCAATTTAGGTCATTGTAATCATTTTTATAATATAATTAGATATAAAAATTCATTGAACTGTTTTTGACATCTTTTCACCCAACTTCCATCCACATTAGCATATTAGCATTAAATGTAATTTTATCACTTCTGTGAATTGAATTTAAAAAAATATAAATACATGGTTTTAATAATTAGGAAAAATTTGGTTCAATAGGATCAAAATAATTATTGTTGATTTGTAACTTTTGAATTTTATTTACCAGGGTTAAAGGAAAATAAGGTAATTAAAGGTAAAACATAATATTATAAAAATATATAATTTCCCTAAATAATTTATTACTTTCATTAGATAAGAATAATTCCAAAAAAATAAATCTTAGTTCAAAAGTATGATAATTTTTAATCCACTTATTTAAGAGTATGACATTTCTTATATTTTATTTTAAGAAGAGTTAAAAGTGTCATATTAAAACTTTAAAAACAAAAATCATTTTTAATATGAGGATATACATAAGATAAATTACACTATAAATAATAATTAAAAATATAATTAATTTATCTAAATAATAATATTTTAATTACAATTTTCCTTCATTAAAAATTAAAAATTAATTATGGCACAATGATAATACAACAATTTATTTATTAAAGGAAGAATCAAATAAATGTTATTAATGTTATTAAAATAAATATATTATTATTATTTAATAACATAAAATAATTTTATAGAAAAAATATAATTTTTAGTGACATATTAGATGTATTGGATCTATGTTATCATGTTATTTTGGTATTTTTAATAATGAAAATACTAAATATTAGTAAAATTGACGTAAGTGATATTTTAAAATAAATAATATTTTATAAAAAGATATAAAAGTTATAAAAATATAAAGATTGTCTAAATAAGTTTAATAATGTAAAATTATTCATATATTATCAAATTGAGATTCATTTGGAATTTTATAGTAAATATATGAACCCTATGGTGTTAAAATACAATAAGACATGGTGAGAGTGAAAGTGTTTAACTAAGGGTTATATCCAAAAGATATGGTTAATATTATGTCCTGAAAAAATGTCTAAAATTAGTTGTTTGATAATATTTCAACCAATACTAATCTTATACTATAAATAAATCACATTGGAGCTATTTCAATGAGAAAATCAATTTATAATAAATTAATATTTTAAAATCATCCAAAATTGCACATCCCCTCTCTTATAAAAGGTCACTTCTCCTATTTAATTCCCAACTCCAAATACATTTTTCTCATAAAAATGATTCCCAGTTCCTCTCCCAACCCTCATTAATTCGTCATATATTCAATAATTTTTTCATAAAGCCTACATATGGAGTCCTTTTGTGCAAATCAAAAAGAGACGCCTGAAGAAGAGGTAATTATTTTACCAATTCATTTCAATTTCTTTTCTTCTTCATCCTCCTATACCTATGTTGATTCCATAATAATGTAATATATGTAGTATCTAATATATTCTGATATGTTTTTATTATTATGTTACAACCTTATTTTTCCTTTTTCCCATCCTACGAAAAACAGTATCACCATGCATGTGTATGTACGACTTACCGTCTCCACTCCATGGTGTAATTTATTATTCAAAAATAATTTATTGTAATGGGTATGATGATGAGTGTTATGGATATAAATAATGAATATAACATGACTATGTTTCTATATAACTAATATTTCTCCAAATTCCATACCATTTAACCATAATGGAAATGATACTACCGATCGTGCGTACGTATGACTTACCCTCTCCACGACGTGATTAGATTAATCTTCTATGTTTTCCATTCATGGATGTTTATAAAAATATATATTAAAAATAATTATACAATATAAAACCTAATAATTCTACTATAATAATAAATATATATTCATATACATATAATTAATTCACTTAATTCTATTCAAAACTATATGAAATGGGAAACAACTATCATGTGTAAGTATGACCTACCGTCTCAATGAATAGTGTATTCCATTTCATATATCTATCTATTATATATATTTATATTCATAATATATATTATATATAAATAATTTAATAAATTATAGAAGTATTTAAATCATGATCTATGTAATACGATCATGAATGACAAGTCAAAACATGTATGATAGACAAATTGAATATTACCCAAAATGTTGATTTAACAAGGAAATTGTTAATAAAAACATAATATATAGACATAAATGAATCATTTATGACATAATAATTATTTTTATGGTTATTATCAAAGTTAATAATTTTTTTAAAAACATTATATAGGAGTTTTGGACATGTACAGAGATTATCAGGCCTAACGTAAGGGAATTCCATATCACATTTAATTTTATTGAGATATAAGCCATGTTAGCCACCTATTTCTTGTTTGTGGTGTATTTAATAACCCTATTATATTGTATATAATGAATAAATTTTATTCATGTTATATAATTATTCATTTGAAGATATCATGCTTATGATTTAAATGTTCAAAGTGGTATGAGATGCTTTGAATGTTTAAATAATTAGTCCATTATCCATTTTAATA
Source organism: Viscum album (assembly GCA_963277665.1). NCBI lineage: Eukaryota > Viridiplantae > Streptophyta > Magnoliopsida > Santalales > Viscaceae > Viscum > Viscum album. Next base: position 218,186,436 of record OY728137.1, on the reverse strand, counting down.
TTGTTGACATTATTTTACATAACTGTGTATATGGATATAAAATTATTATAAAGGAAATTTTATGTCTATTTTTTTGTTCATTCAAATTTTTTCAAAAAGAAACATTTTATGGTTTTTACGTAATGTTTATTTTCAAAACCTCATTATTATCTGAGGTTGTTTATATGTCAGTATCTTCTGGGAAATAATTATCATCCATGTCCATATTTCTTAAAATGTATTTTAAAATATTGTCAACAATTCTTTAATGTAATTTTTTACCCATTTTTTGACTTTTTAGAAATTTTTGGAACATAATATTTCCATCATTTTTCAAATTAGGTACATTATGTTTTTTTTAAAAATTAAGTAAGGAATGTTTTCTTTAACTTATATATATGGATCATCTATTTCAACTATTATGGTGGCCTAATGTTTAAACATTTCCCATACAAGCTTTCATGGTTAATTTTTAAATAAATTTTTTTATTTTATAGTTTCTCATGATGGTAAATCAATTTAAAATTTAAAAATGTGTTATTTCTCTCAAAGAGTTTAAATTTTTTATTGGATTATTTTCACCAATGTAAACATCCTTTGTTATATTTTATTATTATTTCAATTTGATTTATTATGATAAAATCTTCCCACTGTATCAAAGGTTTTATGTTATGTTTGACTATGGATGTGTTGTTTTGATATCATTCTGGTTTATAGTTAAAGTATTAACATTTTATATGATATTTTTAATATGAATGATTATGTTATGTTTTACCCTTTTCATATGAGTAATACATTTTATTTACAATGAAATGGGTTGGGGATCTGTTAATGGAATTCTGATGGGTTGGGGAATGGTTAATGAAATCCCTACTGGTTGAGGATCGGTTAAGAAAATCCCCTCGATGCATCAATATATCTAATGAGACAAACTAATTTCGGTTCTGAGATTTGTAATTTATATAACATGTGATTACTCGACTAGTATAATATTCATGTGAATGTTTAAATTGAATTATTTGATTTATTCTTTCTATATTATAATGATGATTATTTTTATAAGGCATGTGTTTCAGATTTATACATTCCTTAAAATTTTATGATTATTTAAGACATCTTCTAATGTATCATTTACCCTTATTTAGAATCTGAGCTCAGCCCTTTCTTATGTTTTCTTTTTCCATGATGCTAATAAGTGTTTTATGATTGATATGATGGGTGAAGCTCAAAAAATAATAGTTTTTTCAATGAATTATACATGTTTCATTTTATTCATTGAACAATAATGTAATATTCATGAATTTAATTTAATTTCTATTACTGCTTAACTGATCGATCCTTAGGGATTTTATTCCTTATAAACATTGAAATGTTTTAAAATAATGCACTGGCTTCAGGCATCTTGGGTTGGGTTGATAGAGTTGTTATCAAATGTATTTTTAGTATCATCCATGGAAACTAGATTTATAATACATAGATTAAGGACCATAACCCTAAGATATACTTTTAATATATGTATAGAGGAACATCATAAAATTTTTGTAATATAGAGATTATGTGGGTATTCCTAGAAAATGCATCCCTATCTGGATATTACAACATGATGTGGTCGTGAAAAAAGTGTACCTAGGAGTAATATCTCCCACATATTGTTCTGGTATTGACTCGGGGTAACCTGGTATATGAAAACGTGTCTCATTGTGCACCTGGTTAGACACACCCTGGGGATATGCTTAAGATAATTCACATTTTTATTACAAAACAATCTGATATATTTTAATATAAGATTTGAATGAACAACCTTGGTGAAATATATGGTGTTTTAGATTGAAAATAAGGTCTCATGATATTATTCAAATGATTTTACGAGTTTAGTTACTCACACTCTTCTTTTTGGATTTAGTCAACAGTTAGATCCCAATGAATTCATATGAAAATCGAACATGATAGAAAACCTAGACAAGGTAGTGGTGTTGGAAAAAAATTATTGATAGGTATATATGAAATCATGTTTATAAATAGTCAATTTTCCAAAAATTTGGTTAACTACATATATATTTACCAACTCCCTAACTTTCCAAATAAGAGAAAGGTGGAGCATCATTGGAGATCCAGTGGTGGAGACCATAGAAAAAATAAATCTAAATATCCATCATGCATGATATGTGGATGGAGAATCCTAGTAAATTCTATCAATAGAATAATGACATGATTTATATGTGGGAAATAAGAACATAAAGAAAAGTATTTCTAAGGAATAAATGAAGAGTATAATGGAAAAAATTAAAAATGATCCTAATAATCCATTTACAGTCATTTGCAGTAAATGTCAGGGACCTGTGCATTACATGGTTCAATTACCTATTCAATAGGATAAAAACAAGGACAAAGAAGACATATATTTAAATAAATATATAATGAAATGTATAAAAATATTAATGGTCATTTGATGATGTGATTACATTGAAATACATTCTTTTAGTTTGTGTAACCATGATGTTTATTATGTTAATGTTTTATTCGAGGAATAAATTCTCTTTTCTTATATAGACATAATTATAAAGGTATAAATAAACTTTAAGGTTTATATGATTTGGAGTTATTTATGGGATATTACATTTTGGGATGAAAAATGAATGTCTTAAGATAAACGTTGAGATTTATATATGTTGAGGTTATTTTTTAATATTTTATCTCATTTATATATTGGTATAAAATTTATATAGTCTTAGAAAAAGGAAAACACGTAGGAAGGCGGGAAACCTATCGTGTGCAGCATGGTCGTGGGTCTTGAAACAACAACCAAAGAGATACAAGGGAGTTGTTCCTACCACATTCCTTTGTAATGTCCCTAGTTAGTATGACATTTTCTTTTTGGTTAAACATGTTTATGTAATAATAATAAGTTGATTTTGGAAATTAAATTTTATCAAATGTATATCCATGGTTTTCCAAAATTATTTGGGAATTAATTGATAGATATTATTTTGATATACATTCACAATTATTGGAGTATTATATGATTAAGGTAAATATAATACTACTAGATTTTATTTGATATTTAATAGTTGAATTTTATTTTGGAAGAATCTATGATTTTTTTTGAAGAATTATAAGGATTTAGGTTATTTCGGATATGATTAACCTATATTGGTAAATATGAAATTAGGTTAATTACTTTTTGGGTCTGATACATTAAGAGTGATTACGTTATTTAGAGATAAATACTAAAACATATCTTGGAAGACTATGTGGTCAAATCCTTCTAAATTTTGGGTTTCAATCTTATTCTTGAATATTGTTAGAGAAGATTAGTTATTTACTGAAAGATCCATGATTAACTTTTAGTATTCCTTTAGAATTTTTCATATTAATTTTTTAAATTATATTATCTTGTACTAACATTTTTGTTAATGACTGAAGATAGTGGAAAACGATAGTTAATATTTTGGTAATTTTTGATATTATCAAAAATTTTAATCTACTACATCAAGTGTTAAATAATCATCTTAAACACTCATAGTTTGAAGAAAAAGTTAAATTTTTTGAGGAAATTAATTAAAGGATTAAACTATACTCGTTAACTATTTATATATGTTTTCTTATGTTCATAATTTATGAATTAAATAAATTCTTCAAGTCTAGGGTAATGATATTAAAATGAAAAATGTTTTCCTAGTACATTATTTTGTGGTGAATCCAATGGTCCCTTGGATCACTACAAATTTATATCTCTCTAATTATTAACATTCTCTTAATTATATTTTCTATCACACTCCATCCAAACTTGATGGTAAAATTTTCATTCATTTCCATGTTTTCCTACATGGAACCCTAGTAAGTGTTATCTCTGGTGACCTTCGCAATTCTAATTCTCTATTTTAAAATGGAGGTATCATTAATCATTATCCAATATGGGATTTCAATAATGATATTTTGACATTTCTAACCAATAGTTCTCAATTATGAGTTTATATTTTGAGGATTCAATTTATTGATGGATGGGAGAATATAACGCCCCAATATTTCATGGTATTTTATCTTCAATATCTTGTGTTGCACACAACACTCACTTAGCTTGTGTAACAAACAAGATTAGTTTTCTAGGAAACCACACTTTAGTGTTAAAATTATTTAAACTGTATATTAATAACTAATCCATTAAATATATTAACATAAATAGTAATAAATTATTTTTAAATATTATTTATAATTTTTTCACATAAATAAAACAAATTTCTAAAAAAATGATTATTTTAAGGTAAAAAAGTTATATGTTTGGAAATACTATTTTCTTAAAGGAATAACTTTTTATGTTAATTTTTGAAAAATAATAAAAATAATTTCAGACACTCATTGAAATTTAATTTGGTAAAATAAACTTCAAATTTTAATTTTGAATATCAAAATCATCATAGGTTCTATTTTTTCTATTTTTCTGAAAACATTCAATTTTTGATGAATAGTGAAAAACATTGCATTAATGTTAAAAAAATGAATTTTCATTTAAATAATTATTTTACATTAAATTGATTTAAAATTCACATTAGATAAATAATAAATATATTAACCCAACTTCAGTCATTTTATTCATTTTTATAATATAATTAGTTTTAAAAAGTTATCGAACTTTTTTAACGTATTTTTACTCGACTACTAGCCACATTTGTAGATTAGCATTAAACATAATATTACCACATCTGTGAATTGAATTTATAAAAATATAAATTTATGGTTTTAATTATTATTAAAAATTTGGTTCAATAGGATCAATATATTGTTTTGTGAATAGTAACATTTGAATGTTATTTACCACCGTTAAAGGTAAATAGAGTAATTAAAAGTAAAAACAATTTTATAATAATATATTATTACTGTAACTCTTGTCCTAAATTCATTGGATAAGTTTTTTTAGAAAAAAATAAATCTTAGGTCAAAAAATATAATCATTTTTAAGCCACTTTTATTATATTATGATATTTATTATATTTTATCTAAAGAATAGTTAAAAGTGTCATATCTAAATTGTAATAACTAAATAATTTTTAATATAGGTTTATAAAAAATATAAATATTCATTACAAAGATAATAAATTTATCTACATCATGATAATTTATTTATAATTTTTATACATTAAATAACTAAATTTAATTATGACACAATGATTATGTAGTAATTTATTTATTAATGCTAGAATAAAAAAATGATTTTAATAATATTAACATAAATAATGTTTAACTTAATCAATGAAATAAAATAATTGTATAGATAAATTAGACATGTTAGTGACATATTGGATGAATTTTTTACAAGTTATCATGTTAGTTTTCTATTTTTAAAAATGAAAATACTAAATAGTATTTAAATTGACATAAATGTTATATTAATATAAATACTAATATAGTATAAGATATAAAACTCATAAAAATATAAAGTTCACAAAAATAAATTTTATAATTCCAAATATTTCATAGATGATCCAATTAGGGTTCTTTTTTAATTTTATAGCAATTATATTATCCCAATAGTGTAAAAATACACGAAGACACTATGAGGGTTAAACTGTTTAACTAAGGGTTAAATCCAAAATATAAGGTTAATTTTATGACTAAAAAATATCTAAAATTAATTGGTTAAGGGAATTTAGAAACATTCTCATATTATACTATAAATAAATAATGTTGAAGCTATTTTAAACAAAAACTAAATTTATAATAATTTAATAATTTAAGATCATCTAAAAGTACCACTCACCTATCTTATAAAAGGATGCTTCTCTTTCTCTTTAATTCAAACTTCCAATGCCATTTGGCATGGCCAACCCCTTCTTATTCCCTCTCCCAGCATACCTGAATTCATTACAGTGTCCAAAATTTGTGTATAAATCCATGATAATGAGTTATTTTGTGAAAATCAAAATGAGACACTTGATGAAGAGGTAAATCATTTACCATTTCAATTAAATTTATTTTCTTCTTTCTCCTTTCTCTTCCTATTTTGTTTTTGTACTAATGTAATAAATATAGAATATAATATATTTTTATATTTTTCTAATTATTATGGGACAACCATATTTCTCATTTTACCCATTATAGGAAAAATAATATCACCATGCGTGCGTACATACCACTTACCATCTCCACATCGTGGTGTAACATGTTATTTAAAAATAATTTATTTTAATGGGTATTATGATAAGTATTATGAATATAAATAATTTATATAAGATTATAATTTTTCATCAAATGTAATATACCTCCCAATTTCATACCATTTAACCATTAAGGAAATTAAATCTTCTCTCATGCGTGCATACGGCTTACCGTCTCCATGACGAAATGAGATTCATATTCTAGGTTCACCATCCAAGAATGATTATAAAAATATATATTATGAATAAGTAAGAAATATATGAAATAATAATCCTTTTATAATAAAAAAATTTATATGTATGTATATATGTTTTATTCACTTACATCCATTCAATGCAATAAAAAACTGGAAACTTCATTCACGCGTTCGTACATCCTACCGTCTCCATGAATAATGTATTCCATTTCCTATATCTATCTATTGTATATATTTATATTCTAAATATATATTATATATTAAAATTTTACATATTATATATGTAATTAAATAATGATATATATAATAAGTTCATAAATTAGAAGTCTAAACATATACAATAAACAAACTGATTATTACCAGAATTATCGCTTTAACCTGAAAATTATTAATAAATATGTAATATAAAGTAATAAATGAATCATGTATGATATTATAAATATTATTATGGTCCTGGATGAAGTATATAAAATTTTTAAAAACATTATACTTGAGTTTAGGACACGTATAGAGTGTATCAGACCTAAGGTAATGGAATTGCGACTCACTTTTACTTTTTGTGAGATACAAGACATGTTAACCATATATTTCTTTTTTGTTGGGTATTTAATTACCCTATTATAAATTATATCATGAATACAATTTTATCATGGTATTTAATGATTAATTTGAAGATATTAGGATTTTTATTTGAATGATCAATGTGGTATGGGATGCTTGGAATGTTTAAAGAATTAATCCTTTCTCAGTTTTAATATTCTTGATATTATTTCACATAACTGTTTATAATGATATGAAAGGATTATAAAGTAAATTTTATGCCTATTTTAATTTTCATTAAAATGTTTTCAAAAATAAATAATTTAATTTTTTTACTTAAGCGTTAATTTCACAACCTCATTATTATCCAAGGTTGTTTATACATATGTATCTACTGGGTAATCTTTATCATCAATGTTCATGTTTCATAGAATGTATTTCAAAATATTATCGACAATTTTTTAAAATAATTTTCACCCGTGAATGACTTTAAAAAAAATTAATATAATCTTTCTTTTGTTTTCCAAACGAGGTACTTTTTGACCTTTTTTACAAATTATGGAAAGAATGTTTTTTTAACTAATACGGCGTGAGTATCTATTTCTATTATTATGATGCCTTAATATTTTAACATTAACCATACAATATTACAATGTTAATTTTAACAAAAAATATTTACTTTTATAATTTTGTAGGCTCTTAAATTAATTTAATTGTTAAAAAGTGGATATTTTTCTCAAAGAGTTTAGTGATTTAATTAAGTTATTTTCATCTATGTCAACATTATTAATTGTATTTTATGATTAATTGAGGTTGATTTATTATGATAAAATAATCCATATTATATTGAATGTTTTATTTTTATGTTTGACTATGGATATGATATTTCGATATCATACATGGTTTATGATTAAAGTATTAACTTTTTGTATGCTTGTTTTAATACGAATGTTTATGTTATGATTCACCCTTTTCATATGAGGAATACGTTGGATTTAGAATAAAATAGGTTGGGGACTAGTTAATGAAAGCCCTACGAGTTGGGGGCTGGTTAAAAAAAGCCCTAAAGGTTGGGGACTACATAATGAAAGCCCCTCTTGCATCTATAATTCTTTTAAGACAAAATAATTTGGGGTTTGACTAATGTTTTACTCGTGTGGTCTTCAAATGAGGACTTCATAGTATGTTCATCATTATGCATTCCCTTATTGTGAGATTATATCTTGATATTACATGTGATTATTCAACCAGTATAATATCCTTTTGAATGTTTAAATTACCTCATTTTATTTGTTTTGGAAATATTATGTTGAATATTATGTTTATAAGGATTGTGTTTCAGTGTTATAATTTCCTTAAAAGTTTATGATTATTTATGAAATCTTCTTTTGTATTGTTTAACCTTACTGAGCATCTGAGCTTACACCTTTATTATATATTTTTTTCCATTAATTGCATGAAGTGTTTAATAATTGATATGAAAGGTTAATCTAGGATTATAATGTTGTTCTAAAAAATATCAATTTTTCATTTTATTCTTTGAATCATAATGTAAAATTCACGTATGTAATTTATTTTCCATGATTTCTAAACTGATTGGCCTTTCAGGATTTTATTCTTTGTAATCATGTCAATGTATTAAAATAATACAAAAACTTCGGGCCTCTAGGGTCAGCACGTTACACAACACACACCCATATATATTTATACACACACACATATATTTATATGTGTGTGTGTGTGTAAATATATTTATAAATATAATTATATAATAAAAGAACCTATACAATTTATATTTTTCAATGTTTTTGAAGAAATATGTTCAATTTATTTTCACATTTACTAGTGTTTTATATTATATCAAAGTATATTTATATATATAATTATAATTCTATTAATATATATATAAATAAGAATAGAATTTCATAATAATATATATATGTCTATATATAAATTTATAATGATATTAGAATATATTAACATATTTTTAAATAGAATAATATATATAAGACTATATGTATATATAATCATATTTAAACATATATATTTATTACATACTTACACACACACACACACACAGACACACACACACACACACACATATATATATTCATGTTTGTGTCTATAAAAAGATACATAAATAAAAATATATAAACCTGAACGTAAACATATATATATAAACATACAAATATTGTAAATATATATAAAGTTATTAATTATTTATTAACATTCCCATCAACCTATTCTAGATTAGAAAACTGATGTGGGTGTGGTAACGAATCCTAATAGGTGATTCAGTTTCATAATCCATTATATTAGTACAAAAATAATATATTTATATATATCTATAACTAATTTTTTAATATTCAATTCAGCTAATATATATTTAAATATTGGATTATAAATATTTTTATATATTATAAATTTATTTCACAAATTATTTTATAAACTCATTAAATTAGGTAGTTATGTTTTAAAACATTGATAATAAAAAAATTCTCAAAATTTCAATTTTCTTTTAAAATAAAAATAGATATATTTTAGAAATTGAATCTTAAGTGTGAAGTGTATTTTAAATTAAATAAAATTAATTAATTACAATTAATTTATTATATCAATGATATATACTGATGTTGTATTCAATCATGTTAATTAATAATAATCTAATGGATATTACTAGGAAATGATTGAGAATAAATTTATTTTTTTATTTGAAAATATAATTATTCTAAATAACGAGTTTTAAACATTTTTTCATGGTTAGTAGAATTATATTCTCCCAATTTAGGAAATTTTATTTCATTAATTAACTAATTTTTTAAATAATCACATCACAAATTTGTTCTTCTTGGTTTTTTTATTTTAAAAAATTGTTGATTTTTAAGTGAATAATGAAAATTATAATTTTCCAAATATCATATATTTTATTTGACGTCATCATGATGTATGTTTTATATAAAAAAATTTATTTCAATTTTATCTAACAAATATTAAATTATGATGTAAACTATCTCACATAGAAAAATTATTTTGATTTATTAAACATGTGTTTCCTTTTTAAACAATTAATTATAATTGATTTTTATGAAAAAACTATATTTATATATTTTAATTTAATATTTTATCTTGAATAATTTATTTGACTTAATATAATCAAAATTATGTAATTTTAATCAATAATATTCATAATTTCATTGTAACAGTCTTTTTACGCATGAAACATGTTTTTTTTCTAAAAAACATTTCTTTTGTATTTCATATTAGTATTATAATTAATTTCATACACCTATAAAAATTTAATATGGTAAAATTTATTCCATATTTGTAATTAGAATTTTATTTTTCTCAGAAATTTCCTTTTTATTTATGTTTTTAAATATAATTTTTTGAGGTAAAGTGTTATCCTCTCAGTAAAGGGTAAAATGGATTAAATAGGGGAACTTTTTTGAGATAAGGTCTCAAATTACCTAGAAAACATACCATTATTTTATTGTATGATTGTATTTATAAAAAAATATTACTAAATTTATACCATAATATTATTAAAATTATAAATATGTAATTTTTTTCAGACACCTTTGATTATAACCATTATTTTATATTAAGTAAAAATAATCAAAAAATGAAAAAAAAATTAAAATATCTCTAATGTATTTTTATATAGATAAAATAATATATGGATGTTTATTTTAAATATAAATAGTTAATTTATATGATTATAGTTTATTTAAATTTTTATTCCTGGTAAAATTAACATTAATTATTATGGAATTGTTACTCATCTCTTGTAAAATTTGTAGAAATATCAAGTATATGATTTTATAAAAGCATTAAAATTAAATATTTTTGGTCAATTATGGTGTTCCATGAATTTCATGAATGTTTATAACGTATTAGTGATTTTAAAATTATATATTTTTAATTACAATTATATCATGATGATTTTAATGTGAAAATATGTGAATATTTTGGGAAATGACATTAAATGTTACATTATGTTTAAAATTATTATTAAAATAATTAGAAGATACCGATATTCTATTCACTGAATTAAATGGAAAATTGTTGATCATGTCATGAATGTGTCCTTTATTTTACACTTTACATTTATATAATATCGTTCATGATCATTTTATGTTTATAATTTTGGAAAATGATGTCACATTTTGCAAATAAAAAGGAACTCACATTATCCATTTCAAAACACAACTCAGGATTAGGTTTCTCTCAATATTATGCACAAATACCTATCCAAATGTCTCATAAATCATTCTCTAATCCATATAGTGATCATATTTATCTTTTCCATAAGTATAAAATTCAATCTATTGTAGGATAAAAATGAATAGTTATTTCTTAGCAATCTACTACATGTTTTTTATTCTTGAACATTCTCCCAAAATTCAATAAAAAATTTTAGATAAAAAAATATTTATATTTAATATTGTAATTTTTTAAGGATACGCCCCATTTAAACTCCATTATTCTAATGAAAAATTATATAATCTTATATATTTTCATACAATCTATTATTCCCATAAAGTAATACATTTTATTTTTCATCCCTTCAACTCCAGACTGCATATATAGATACTTTTAATGGTTATATATAATGTTTATGAAATTATTATTTTACTTGAAATATAATATATTATGGACACAAAACTACACTACTAGGTCTGGTATTAAAACATATACATTTAAAAATTAACATTGATTCCATGTTAGATGATGCATTCAGATTATTCACTAATTTTATATATGTATTACAAATCATAATTTTTTAATACAAATCATATAACATTTTGGATTATTTACTTTTATGAGAAGGTTTAAAGGAAATTTATATAAAAAAACATGTGGACTTTTCACCATAATTGATCCATACTAGACTCTATTAAATACTTCTCAGTGTTTATAATCATGTTCATAACCCAAGGAATTCAAACATAAGGGGTGAATTGAAATGTTTAGAATGTGAAAAAAAAAGACATTATTTCAACAAGGTCTATATCATAACCATATGAAAAAACATGGTAATGATAGAAATTTCTTATTAAAAATAATATATAATAATATTAGTTTTCAATAAATCAAGATATTTGGCCACACAATCTCAATTATATAAAAAAATTCAATTGAAAAAAGAATATAAAATCATGAGATAATAAACATTATCCTTGAAGAATAATCATAGGAATATGACATAGAAATATTATAAGACCACAAAATATTGTATAAAAATTATCATTTAAAAAATTAACATATTTAAATTATAAATTTATGAACAAAATAATGTTTACGCTTCAAGTTTTAAGTCTAAAAATTCTCCATGATTCCAGTTTTAATGAAAATTATCATTATTAATATCTATATATCAATGTATATAAATCATAACATAATTTACTAGATCAATATATAGTACTGAAACCATCAATCATCCAAACATATGTATACAACATGAAATAAATAATTTTATAATAAAATACCCATGGAATGAAAGATGTGTTTCAAAACATTTCAAGATGGTATATTCATAATTGACCTCAATAATGTAAATCATTGATACCCTAAATTAAACAACCTAAAAATGGTATTAAATAAGAAAAATTACAGTGTGTTTCATGAAAAATAACATCCAGGTAAATAATACCATTATTGTTAAATAGATGAGGGGAAGAAAAATCATAAAATTGTTTTAAAAAATATTATTATCCTCAGTGTAAAGGTTAGTGTTACCGTTTATTTGAAAAAGCCATTTTTTTTTAAAATTTTAAGTGAAAACTATTGAGAAGTAAATATTTTTAAATATATCATTCAATAGTGGATCCATATAAAAGAAATAATTGGTTATTAAATATGAATTAATCAAAAATTTAAAATATTTTAATTTTTAAAATACTTTTCAAAATTGGTGATATGAAAATAACAAAATGTTTTCCAAAATTTTATGTGTAATCATTTTAAAATAATTAACTATTTAAATTATAATTCAATAATTGATGTTTAAATATAATAAAGGAATAAAAAATGAGTAGGTGATTTTTTAAAAACAATTAATTTAAAAAAAAATAAATAATAAAGCCTTAAAAATATAATATGTTTTTTAAAAATTATCATGTAGATGATGATACATAATTTTATTTTTAATGGATTAAAAAAAATTAAATATTTTTAAATACATTTTTTGGAATAAAACATTATAAAAAGAGAATAAAAAATAATAATATTTAAAATAAGAGAAGATAAATATGATTGTCACATGGGATTACACATATTGAGTGTTCTAATTAAAAAGGATAACATTGGTGGGAATGAAATTATGTAAAATGACTGGAATCCATTTTTAAATAGGATTAGAGTTTTTCCTAATAATCATATAATTTTAATTAAGAAGAAAACTATATAAGAGAAATATTTTACTCAAAATATTAATTTTTCCAAAAGTGAAAGGGAATGTATAATGAGATATAAATTAATGGTTGAATAATATGATAATGGATGAGTGAATTTAAATAAGACACACTATAACTAATCCAATGGAGTTATGTAAATAACAAACCATAACGAAATCTACATAAAATAACCGCTGATCCTAATAAGGATACCATGAAAAATACATTAAACCATTATGAAATCAAATTTATTCATTACAAGTGAATATAATGTTGTATCTTACACCCCATATATGAGAAATTTTGGTGCATAGTTTCTAATATGGCTAATGGAATGGAAAATGAAAAAACACATACCTTATTTCTCCTCTTAGTTGAATAATATCTAATATCATATGAAATCAACATAAAAATAATAGTATTATATTTTATAACCATAATCATATCTATATATTTATATATACATAATTTTTAATTATTATTAAAATTTATAATATATATTTATTTCCCCTTTTTAATATCTGGTTGGAGTAATCTTGAATTTTATGAACTACTATCTTAACAACAGTATTTTTCATTATTCTTCTCTCAAATATCAACATTATAAGACCATAAAGGATAATAAAATTTGTATATTGGGATTGTTTGTAGATTTATAATTTCATTCAATATGGTTTTTATTTATGTTTTTGTAATATAAAATTGGTGATATGAATAATTCAGTGATTCCTAAAAAACAATTCAAGGAATCATAATAATTTATTTTAATACTAATTATTAAATTACATAACAAAATTTAAATAATTATGTCATAATTATGTCATATATTACTAGTAAAAAAAATTATTAGTCTTATATAAAATCATTTTATATTATTGTTTATATAGTTAGTTTAATAGAACATGACATAGTCAATGTTTGAGTCTGATTAAGAATGTGATTCCTTCTGGAATAATATCATTATTATAGAATTATAAGCATATAATTAGATGTATTTATGTTTTTGAATTATTTTTTCTGGTATTATAATTAATAAAAATTAATCATGATGAAAAATGATATACATTATTTCATAGAGGAGGTAGTTCATCCAATGCAGAATTTATTATTTTAATTTACAATTGAATAAGAGGGAAAAAGTGTATTATTTTTTTTATATTTATAATAATATTTACATTATATTTTTTTAAAAAATTATTCAATTCCAACCTTATAACAAGTTTTGATATTCCATGGTGTAATGTGGAAGAAGTTTTGTTGTGGAGGAGGTGGACTGCAGACATAAACAATCATTGTTCTTTTGATTATATAACTTTATGGAAAGGAATAAATATTTATGAATAAATTAATATAATAATATTTATGTATTAAAATTATTATGATATCATTATATTACATTATATAGTGTATTTTTTTGAAGATAAAATATAAAAATGATAATTTTCAATTGATACTCACTTTAGGACCTTGAACTCTTTATTGATTGTCTACATGGAAATAAAGAGATTAGGCTCACTAATGGAGACCATATGATGAAAAATATGATAGATGTTTATATAATGATATAAATTATAGAGTTTGAAAATAAATTTGAATGAATAAGTGTATCATTAGTGGTGCAAGTGACAACCTTTTATTAGTGAATGGAAACATAATTTTTAATTTTCCACTTTATATCACAAATAGAATAACACTATTAAAGATGAAAATAGACAAAAAAATGGGAAATAATTCATTTAGAGGTGGATTACTATCTATAAATCCTCTAACTCTTATTTTAACAAATGTTATAAATTGGATTAAATTAATTTACCATTATCCTTTTAAATGAGGTAATATATGTTTTAATAAAAATATAAAATAATTCCTCACACCAATTAGGGTGTTAAAAAACTAAATATAACATATATTTAATCTAATTCAATTTCTAAAATAGATAACATTGTATTTAAATTTAAAATATTTAAATAATATAATATATCTTGTTGATCTTATTTTAACTATTACATGTTCTTAACTGTTTATGACATTAATTATGTATTCAACTAGTGATAAAATATTTCTAAACACATGAACAAATCATTTACGGGTCTCTATTTAAAAAATATTATTTTAATTTAGTATATAGAAATTACAAAATAATAATAAAATAATTATTTTAAAATAACCCTTTCACCGTTTTTTGTGGTTATTGTAATGCCCCACCATTACCTCATTGGCTTCAAGAGGCGGTGAGGGTTACTTGGCCTTAAGCGACATTCCCAAGTCACTAATGGTTGGTAATAAATGCCAAGGTCTTTGAGAACAAATTGGGGAACGATTTACCATTAAGAAAAACTCAACCAAACTATCCACTAACAACCACTATATGATACATGTCAATAAAACATTCAAGCATGTATTACCAAAAGACAACCAAGTTGTTCCACAATACAACCCGAAACCAATACAATCCAACATGATATCATAGTACTATGTGGAATACTAAACAAGAGAATGAATATAAACCAAGGCACACTCCACGACTCCACCCCAAGCTCCACGCTCCAAGCACTACCACATCTCCCAAACATCACCACAAACTACTAGCAATGAGATGTTTTACCTTTACCTGTATCCTAGAATACAAAATCTACAAAAGAACCAAAGTACCAAAGTAGGGGGTGAGTACTATTACCCAGCAGGTTTTCCCCAAATGACTTCCCTACTCATTCCACTAGGATAGGAAAGTTAGTCACATTTATATAAAATAGATTATATAAAACAATTTACCAAAATAGTTTATATAAAATAGTTTCTTAAAAATAGTTTATAATTAAATATAAACAATTTTCCAAACCATTCATTACCACAAGAATACAAGTGAAATTGAAACCAATTTTCCCAGCAAGTTATTTTTTCCAGAAAAATAACTAAACAAGCTTCAGAACCATTTCACAACATTCTTTTTTTGCATACCCAAATCTTCCAGAAACCCATGAAACCAACCTGCATGATATGTTATGATATTTTCATACTCATTAGTGTTTTCTCATTGATCAACCAAGTCATCACAAGGTAATTACTTCCCATTTTCCATTAACCCTTTGGCACCGATCACAAGGTCATATTTCAACCAAGCCATATTTATAAGATTCCCATGTGCCATTAAACCTTTGGCACCGAGCACAATGTCATATTTCAACCAAGCCTAGTTTATCCAACATGAACACACACCATAAATTCCCAACAATTATGCCAAAACATGCCTTTCAATAGAACACATTTTATTGGAAACCATTTCCATCAAAACTATTTCAATGCCAAATCATCTCAATGTCAACCCATTTTAATAAAACACCATTTTTATTGAAAACCAAAGCATAAAAAATTTCAAATAAATCTTTAACTTAAATAAAACTTTCCCTTTTTATTGGAAACATCTAATCCTAATCATGTTCCACATTTCCAGAAAATCTCCATTTTAAAATCTCTATTTTAAAATTAAGAACCAAAGCACTCATTCAAAATCCCCAATTTTTCTAGATTTCACAACCATTACTCAAGAAGGTTTCCAAAAAGTGTTCAATGATCAAATCACAATCAAATAAACACAACACATTCAATTTTAAGGCATGCCAATCAGTTCTACTAATTAGAGTCAATAAAGAAGCCTCTTACCTCAACGGTTTTGATGAAAACCACAACGAACAAAGAATGCACAAGAAAACCGGGTTGATTATTCAAAAACCCTCCTTAGATCTCTTTTATTATAAAGAACAAGACCAAATATTATCATATTTGGCATCCACGCACTTAGATCTACCCATAACCAGATTAGATCTATGAAAATAAGAGAATAGGAGAAGTAGATCTAAGAAACAAATCAAGAATGAAGAAGAACGATCACATACTACAAGAATCCATCTTCGATTTTCCGTGGGAAGCCTTAAGATCACCTTTGGAATGATGGGAGAACTTTATTTGGCCTAAAGAGGAGAAAAATCCTGAGTTATGGCCACTTAAAAGGAAAACGATCCATTTAGAGGAAAAAATGAGAGAGATCCACATTTTTAGGATCTCATTTAAGTGTTCGCACGGTTAGTTCACACAGTTTTACAAACCATGTGCTAACCGTGCATTAGCTACTACCTCGGAAAACCCTCGCACGGCCTCCTCGCATGGTCTCCCAAACCATACTCCAACCATGCAGAAGCCTCTCCCTTAAAGTTCTAACTACGCACAGTTTGGCCGCACTGTTTGGTGGTACGGTTTAGACAAATTATGCGCCACCCGTGTGACTTCCCCTTTTTCCTCAAAACATCATTCCATGTTCTCCTAACTCTCTCTTTAATCACCATTAAATTTATAAAAATTAAAAAAATTAATTAAGTCTTACATAATAGAAACCAAGGGTACTACATTCTCCCCACCATTGGTCTTTCTGTCCTCAGAAATTAGACAACCCTTACTGGCCCAAAATAGTTCTTCCCACTGTTCATTCATTTCCTTCTCACGTTCCCAAGTCTCTTCCTGCATCTGACCATGTTGGCATAAAACCCGCACTAGGCCGATTATTTTCCCATGCAAGACTTTATCTTTTCTATCCATGATCCGAACTGAAATATGTACTAGTGATTCATTTGGTTCTGGCTCAATGTGATCCCATCTGATCACATGATCAAGATCAGGGTGATACTTTTTCAACTAGGATACATGGTACACATTATGCACCGAACTAAATTGTGGTGGTAATGAAAACTGATATACCACCTATCCAACCCATTATAGTATCTCTAAAGGTCCAATTTGTCTAGGAGATAACTTGTCATCCTTCCCAAAATGACGATGTCCAAGCCTTGGAGAGATCCTCAAGAAGACATGATCACCCACGACAAACGACAATGGTCTTCGACGGTGATCTCCATAAGATTTATAATGACTCTGCGCTACCTCTATCCTCTTTCTAATCAACTGGATCTTCTCTGTTGGTTCTAGTACAATGCATGGCCCAACTAGTGAAGTTTCACCCGTCTCTACTTATCATAGTACAGAACGACAAGGACTCTCATACAATGCTTCAAACGAAGCCATGCATATAGAGGCATGATAGTTGTTATTGTATGAGAACTCCACTAAGGGTATATTCTCCTCCCATGAGCCACCAAAATCCATTACACAATCCCAAAACATGTCTTCCAACGTTTGTATCATCTTCTCAGATTGCCCATCCATTTGAGGATGATACGCGATGGTCATAGTCAACTGAATTCCAAGGGCTTCCTGTAATGATTTCCAGAAATGAGATATGAACCTCAGATCTCTATCTGAGACTATAGAAACTGGTACACCATGCCTATTTACCAATTCTTGGATATAGATTTTTCAAATATCCTACACTGTATGAGTTTCACAAATAGGGTTGAAATGGGCCAACTTGGTTAGAAAATCCACTATCACCCAAATTACATCGTGTTTCTGGACCATTCTTGGAATACTTGTAACAAAATAAATTGCTATTTGATCCCATTTCCACACTGGGATGGGAAAATATTGTAACATACCTGCTAGTCTCTGATGATCTTCTTTAACCTGCTGACAAGTTAAGCACAGCGAGACGAACTTGGCCACATTCCTTTTCATGTCGCTCCACCAAAACTGTGCCTTCAACTCCTTATACATCTTCTATGTATCTGGATGTACAACCCATCTTGAATGGTGGTAAGCATGAAAGAGTTTTTCCTGAAAAACCATAGGTACAACCATCGATATGTGAAACACAAAACTAAACCCCCATCAAGTTTCTATCCATCAATGGTCTCCCCACCATTGAGTTTTGAACATACAACTAGACATTCTTCATTATATGTTTCTGATTCTTTGATCAATTTTACTAAATTAAGAACAAGAGTAGCTAAAAAGAAAACTACAACTTCACCTTGGTTTTAACATTCCACATGCATGTCGGCTAAGGCTGACATCAACTGCCATTTATCTAAAGATTCTTTTGCCAACTGAGCATATGACTGTCTACTCAATGAATCCACCACCGAATTTCCTTTTCCTAGTGTGTACATCATGTCAAAATCAACCATTTAGAGATAATACATCCACCTCCTTTGCCTCAAACTCAAATCTCGCTGTGATAAAATGTGTTTCAAAATTTTTTGATCCATAAACACAGTAAATTTCTCACCAAAGAGAAAATTTCTCCATGTTTTCAAAGCATGGATGACTGCAGCTAACTCCAAATCATGTGTTGGGTAATTCTTCTCATGCACCCTCAACTTCCTTAAACCATAAGAAACCACGTGATCTATTTTCATGAGAACACAACCCAACCATGATTCTGAAGCATCACAATACACCACATACCCCTTTTCTGATTCTGGCAAGGTCAAGATAGGTGCCGATGTAAGCCAAACTTTCAATTCCTAAAAAGACTTCTAACATTCACTACTTGAAATACAGCCTTTCCCAATGGTTCTAAACCATTGGGAAAGGTTGCAGAACCATTGGTATATGTTATACCATTGGTTCTGCAAACCGTAGGGAAGTAAGCCATTGGGAAATCTTTACCCAATGGTTTGTAGTGAACCGTTGGGATAGGGTGGGGAAAAATTAACCTATCCCAACGGTTCTGCCAAACCGTTGGGAAAGGTTTTTCCCAATGGTTTGGAACCGTTGGGAAATCCCAAGCTGTCTTCCTCTTTCCCAACTGTTTGTAACCATTGGGAAAAGTTTTTTACCAATGGTTCTATGAACCGTTGGTAAAAAAAATCCCAATGATTCTATGCCAACGGTTTGAAACCGTTGGCATACCCTATGTTGTGCAAATTGCACAGCAGCTTGCAATTTGCACAGCAGGTCTGCAATTTTCCCACCAGGTATCATTTTGTGCATTCCTCTCATTTTCAATCCAATTATTGTACCTACAATAAACTAACACAAACATATACAATTATTTTACCTGCAATAACCAACTGACACATACATATAGAGAACAAATTCATACACATTTAACATATAATGCATCCTAGAACTATACACATCCATAATTAAATTAGAATTCATAGCATAATTATAAACATACATTATTCATTTAAAATTCAATTTAAAATTTAGATGACAATTATATGTGGAATCCGGAATTCAATTCATATTTTCATCGATTTTTCGTATACCATATATTTTTACCTGAAATGATGTCCATTTTAAAAAAAATACATACACCTAGAGTGATACCGGCCACACCGCGCCTCGTATTGAGGCGGGGTTGACTCGTACATGTCACATATGACCCGTGGATCGTTTTGCTAAAGTATCGACACAATCCAAATGCTTTTGGTCAGTTTTCCATATGTTAGTTGATGTTTTTCAATTAAAATGATGTCCTTTCGATACAAAAGACAGACACTTTTAGTGGTTCCGGCCACACCGCATCTCAGATTGAGGCGGGGTTGATTCTTAAACGTCACATATGACCCAGGGATCGTTCTAATAAAGTTTCAATGGAAACCGAATGCATTTGGTCAGTTTTCCATATGTACTTAAAATGTTGTAAATTTTAAACAAAAGGGAGACACTTAGAGTGATCCCAGCCACACCGTGCCTCAGATTGAGCCCAGGTTGACTTTTACACATCAAATATGACCCATGGATCATTTTTGTAAATCATCAACACATTTCGAATATGTTTGGTTGGTTTTCTGTATGTCAGTTGTTCTTTTCACTGATAATCCTGTCCATTTTAAACAAAAGAGAGACACTCTGAATGGTTTTGGCCACACCGCGCCTCGGATTGAAGAGGGGTTGACTCGTACACGTCACATATGACCCATGTATTGTTGTACTAAAGTATCGACACAATCTGAATGCGTTTGGTGGGTTTTCTGTATGCCAGTTGATGTTTTTCAATTAAAATGGCATCCTTTTGAAACAAAAGACAAACACTTTGAGTGGTTCCGGCCACACCGCGTCTCAAATTGAGGCGAGGTTGATTCGTACACGTCTCATATGACCCATTGATCATTATCATAAAGTTTCAATGGAAACCGAATTCATTTGGTCGGTTTTCCATATGAACTTAAAATGTTGTCCATTTTAAAAAAAAGGGAGCCACTTAAAGTGATCCCGGCCACACCATTCCTCGGATTGAGCCCGGGTTGACTTGTACACGTCACATATGACCCATGGATCGTTTTTCTAAAGCATCAACACATTTCTAATGCGTTTGGCCGGTTTTCCGTATATCAATTGTTCTTTTAACTGATAATCCTGTCTATTTTAAACAAAAGAGAGACACTCTGAATGGTGTCGGCCACACCGCTCCTCGGATTGAGGCAGGGTTGACTCGTACATGTCACATATGACCCGTGGATCATTTTTCTAAAGTATCGACACAATATGAATGTGTTTGGTCAGTTTTCTGTATTCCATTTGATGTATTTCAATTAAAATGACGTCCTTTTGAAACAAAAGAGAAACACTTTGAGTGTTTCCAGCCACACCGCATCTCAGATTGAGGCGAGGTTGATTCGTACACGTCACATATGACCCATTGATCTTTCTCCTAAAGTTTCAATGGAAACCAAATGCGTTTGGTTGGTTTTCCATATGTACTTAAAATGTTGTCCATTTTAAACAAAAGGGATCCACTTAGAGTGATCCCGGCCACACCATGCCTCGGATTGATCTCGGGTTCACTTTTACACGTCACATATGACCCATGGATTGTTTTCCTAAAGCATCAACACATTTCGAATGCATTTGGTCAGTTTTCTGTATGTCAGTTGTTCTTTTCAGTGATAATCCTGTCCATTTTAAACAAAAGAGAGACACTATGAATGGTGTTGACCACACCGCGCCTCGTATTGGGGCATGGTTGACTCATACACATCACATATGACCCGTGGATCGTTGTTCTAAAGTATCGACACAATCTGAATGCGTTTGGTCAGTTTTCCATATGCCAGTTGATGTTTGTCAATTAAAATGACGTCCTTTTCAAACAAAATACAAACACTTTGAGTGGTTCCGACCACACCGCATCTCAGATTGAGGCGGGGTTGATTCGTACACATCACATATGACCCATTTATCGTTCTCCTAAAGTTTCAATGGAAACCGAATGCATTTGGTCGGTTTTCCGTATGTACTTAAAATGTTGTACATTCTAAACAAAAGGGAGACACTTAGAGTGATCCCAGCCACACCGTTCCTCGGATTGAGCCCAGGTTGTCTCATACACGTCACATATGACCCATGGATTGTTGTCATAAAGCATCAACACATTTTGAATGCGTTTGGTCAGTTTTCCGTATGTCAGTTGTTCGTTTCACTTATAATCCTTTCCATTTTAAACAAAAGAGAGACACTCTGAATGGTGTCTGCCACACCACACCTCAGATTGAGGCAGGGTTGACTCCTACATGTCACATATGACCCATGTATTGTTTAGATAAAGTATCAACACAATGCAAATGCATTTGGTCGGTTTTCTTAATGCCAGTTGATGTTTTTCAATTAAAATAACGTCCTTTTGAAACAAAAGACAGACACTTTGAGTGGTATCGTCCACACCGCGTCTCAGATTGAGGAAAGGTTGATTCGTACATGTCACATATGACCCAATGATCATTCACCTAAATTTTTAATGGAAACCGAATGTTTTTGTTTGGTTTTCCGTATGTACTTAAAATATAGTCCATTTTAAACAAAAGGGGGCCACTTAGAGTGATCCCGGCCACACCGTGCCTCGGATTGATCCCGGGTTGACTCGTACACGTCACATATGACCCATGGATCGTTTTCATAAAGCATCAACACATTTCGAATGCGTTTGGTCGGTTTTCCATTGTCAGTTGTTCTTTTCACTCATAATCCTTTCCATCTTAAACAAAAGAGTGACACTCTGAATGTTATCGGCCACACCACACCTCGGATTGAGGTGGGGTTGACTTGTACTCGTCACATATGACCCGTGGATAATTGTTCTAAAGTATTGACACATTTCAAAGGCGTTTGGCCGGTTTTCCATATGTCATTTGATGTTTTTCAATTAAAATGATGTCCTTTTGAAACAAAAGACAGAAACTTTGAGTGGTACCAGCCACACTGCATCTCAGATTGAGGCGGGGTTGATTTTTACATGTCACGTATGACCCATGGATCGTTCTTTTAAAGTTTCAATGGAAACCGAATTCATTTGGTCAGTTTTCTATATGTACTTAAAATGTCATCCATTTTAAACAAAAGGGAGCCACTTAGAGTGATCCCGGCCACACTGTGCCTCTTATTGAGGCCAGTTTGACTCGTACACGTCACATATGACCCATGGATCATTTTCCTAAAGCATCAACACATTTCTAATCTGTTTGGTCAGTTTTCCGTATGTCAGTTATTCTTTTCACTCATAATCCTGCCCATTTTAAACAAAAAAGAGACACTCTGAATGGTTTCGGCCACACCTAGCCTCGGATTCAGGCGGGGTTGACTCATAAACGTCACATATGACCCATGGATCATTTTTCTAAAGTATCAACACAATCCGAATGCGTTTGGTTGGTTTTCCGTATGCCAGTTGATATTTTTCAATTAAAATGACATCCTTTGGAAAAAAAAAGACAGACACTTTGAGTGGTTCTAGCCACACCGCGTCTCAGATTGAGGCGGGGTTGATTCATACATGTCACATATGACCCATGGATCGTTCTCCTAAAGTTTCAACGGAAACCGAATGCATTTGGTCAGTTTTCCATATGTACTTAAAATGTTGTCCATTTTAAACAAAAGGGAGCCACTTAGAGTGATCCCAGCCACACCGTGCCTCAGATTGAGCCTGAGTTGACTGGTACATGTTACATATGACCCATGTATCGTTTTCCTAAAGTATCAACACATTTTGAATGTGTTTGGTCAGTTTTCTGTATTCCAGTTGTTCTTTTTTACTCATAATCATGTCCATTTTAAACAAAAGAGAGACACTCTGAATGGTGTCGGCCACACCGTGCCTCGGATTGAGGCGGGGTTGACTTTTACACATTACATATGACCCGTGGATTGTTGTGATAAAGTATCGACACAATAAGAATGCATTTGGTCGGTTTTCCCTATGGAAGTTGATGTTTTTCAATTAAAATGACGTCCTTTTGAAACAAAAGACAAACACTTTGAGTGGTGTCGGCCACACCGTGTCTCAGATTGAGGTGGGGTTGATTTGTACACGTCACATATGACCCATGGATCGTTTTCCTAAAGTTTCAATGGAAACCGAATGTGTTTGGTCAGTTTTCTATATGAACTTAAAATGTTGTCCATTTTAAACAAAAGGGAGCCACTTAGAGTGACCCCGGCCACACCGTGTCTCGGATTGAGCCCGGGTTCACTCGTACACATCACATATGACTCATGGATCGTTTTCCTAAAGCATCAACACATTTCGAATGCGGTTGGTTGGTTTTCCGTATGTCAGTTGTTCTTTTCACTCATAATCCTGTCCATTTTAAACAAAAGAGAGACACTCTGAATGGTGTCGACCACACCGCACCTCGGATTGAGGCGGGGTTGACTCGTACATGTCACATATGACCCGTGGATCGTTTTACTAATGTATCGACACAATACGAATGCATTTGGTCGGTTTTCTGTATGGAAGATGATGTTTTTCAATTAAAATGTTGTCCTTTTGAAACAAAAGACAGACCCTTTGAGTGGTTCCGGCCACACCGCATCTCATATTGAGGTGGGGTTGATTCGTACACGTCACATATGACCCATGGTTCGTTCTCCTAAAGTTTCAACGGAAACTGAATGTGTTTGGTCGGTTTTCCGTATGTACTTAAAATGTTGTCGATTTTATGAGAATCCTCATGTGTCTATTAGTGGAATGGTATTTACATAAAATCTTGTGGACATTCATATAGAATATTTTCATATCATTATTAGTATGGGTTAGATTTTAGTTTATCATTCTATGAAACATTTCGGAGCTAACAATGTCATGCCCAATGAATATATCTCTTTTATGACATACCAAGAATCTATGATATTGATTAGATGTGTAAATGTGATTTACATTGATTATCATGATGAAAATAAATAAAATATATATTATAGATTTTCTAGTAGTAAATGAAATCAAGGCGGGTGGGGGCTGTCTGGCGGGGCTGTCCGGGGGGCTGTCCAGGGACCAAGGAGGAGGGTGGGGGTTGTGTGGGGGCTGTCTGGGGGGTGTTCGGGGGGGTTGTCCAGGGTCCAAGGAGAAGGGTGGGGGGATGTCTGGGGGGCTGTCCGGGGGGCTGTTCGGGGTGCTGTCTGGGGGCTGTCCAGGGGGGTGTCCAGGGTCTAAGGAGGATGGTGGGGGTTGTCCAGGGTCCAGGAAGGAGGGGTGTTCACAAAGACACAACCACTAAAAGACATCAACATCCATGAAAATAGGCAATATATAAAAATAGCTCAACTCCAATACTATACTACAGGTCTGTATAATACCAATAACTAGAATAGATTTAACATCAAATCTCAGCAATATCAGTCAAAAATGTAAAGGATCAACATCTCCCACATCACCATCACTATCATCATCACCCTCTTCCTCATCCCCATAATCGTCCTCGCCCTCCTCAGTGCCCTCCTCCTCGCCCTCGCCCTCCTCCTCGCCCTCGACACCCGCCTCGCTCTCCTCCTCTCCCTCCTCTTCCACATCAGAGTCCTCGCCATCATCATCGTCAATCTGGACATCGTCCTGACCACCACTAGAACTGCCACCTGGTGCACCATATATAGAACGTATCGATGACATATACTCATCAAAAGCTGGGTTGGCCTCTGCTGGAAGTGTTGGACGTAGAACTTCAATAAATTTCATAAACGCGATGTTTGCCCTAGCATACTATTTTACTATCTTTGTGGCCCTTTTCTCAGGTTGTTCTACTTGTGCCCTAACTTGCTGCAGCTCGGTGGCACTACAGCTCATTCCTGAGGAGGGCCAATACCTCTTCGGGGCTATCCAAGGTTGGCAGCGTACTCTGCCAGGATGATCCTCTCCCAACACCTGATGTAAGTTATATGTTGGCCCAAAATTGTCTGGTTCTTGGGCATCGAAGGCCTCTAAAGCAACCTGTTACAAATATAAATATATTATTAAGTTACAAAATAGATATTAAAATATAAAATCAACAGATTAAAACTTACAATCTGCTGCTGAGTCGCTTCTTTGATGGTACTTCTATCCTTTTTCCGTCTACTCGAGCAAAACAGTTTTGCTCGAGGCACACATCCTTCAATATTCTGTATTTTCCTCTACAATTACATTGAAAACTAAAGTTATATGAAAACTTTAGAAAACGATTAAATAATTGAGAAAACAAAAGAAAATTTAAGTTGCAAATAAAACTTATAAAAAATTGTCATAACTGCTTCCTCTCATGATCCGGCATCGTCGTATGTCCTAGTTTGTGGAGGTATTTTTTTGCATCAATTTTTTTTATTTTTTCCAGATGATTCCTAAATAAAAGTCGATAATTCAAAGGATAATATTAATTCAAAACATGAAAGTTATTATTTAAATACCTCAAATGTAATTCATACCTTAAACTGGGTACTCGTCCAATAAGTAATCATCTGACGATATTGCTCTATAGGAAAATCATCCACGACTGGTACCACCTCTAATTCAGTGCCAACTCTAGCACACCATCCAATATACAACTCATTCTTGTAGGCCCTCCAAAGCTTGCCTAAATCCTTTAGATGTTCCGCTCGAGCACCCTCACCATCAGGAAAATTAAATTGAAGCTGACATCAAAATATTAATTAATATAAATACAAAAATAATTCATGACATTAAATACAACAGATTTTTTTACCCATATCTCTGCCCAAGATCTATCCTTGACCTCATGTAGCGAATGTCTCCATGAAAGCGGGCTAACATGAATGATGTCAGAGTATTTGGAAAGTGTCGTCAAAAAACTCCGACATTACTGCCCTGATTTCTCAACCATTTGGTTGTTTTCATTGTAATCCACCATAACATGTGTGCGGCGGTTCCACACCAAATGCATGCGTGTACGCCCCCGCCCCCACCTCCTGTTAGTAGATGTATCTGTCATGAAATAAAAACAAATATTTTATCAAAACATGTTATAATTAAAATATATATTGCTATAAAATTTTTTTATCGGTTTTATAAATATAATTGTGCCAGTCTGATCCCTGAGAGTCGCCGGATCCACAGAAATTGATGGAACACCCTGTGGTGGAACAGGAGTCAAAGACAACGGAATATAAAAGCTTAGAAAGACAAAAGTAGAAGGAAAAGAGGAAGGGACATCAGTATGACCGGATTCTGACTGGGGAGTGGGAATCATCATGGGATGTGAAAATGATGGGGCAGAAGATGTAGAAGGTAGCGAAAACAGGGGAGGCCTAAATATCCCATGTGTCCCTAACGACACACTGGGATTAGAATGTGGGAAGGGTGACATGTTAGTGGGAGGGGCAGGGTATAGTCAAGCACGCGCAGCTGATCGTCCACCTCTGGTACGAACCCCCCTCGTACCACCGGCCTGAGTACTAGGACCAGTACTGGGATCCTCGTTGAATAACTGTCGACATATAGGTGGATCCTACAAAAATGTTTACAAAAAATTAATCACATGGCATTATATATTATTTAAATATATATATATTTGAAATAAAGTACTCACTGTAGGAACTAATGGTGGAACGCCCATCTCCATCATCTGACGACTGTTCTCCATCATTTTTTTCCTTCGTCTCTCTTAAATTGGGTGCATTTCCTTCTTTTGAAAACAAATATGTAATTAATTAGAAAAAGGAAACTAATGTGTAAACCAAAAAACTAAATATATGAGAAAATAGTGGGATTCATTGGTAATTTAGCTGTCAATTTTTTTAGAAGATCTTGATTGAATTTAATAAATCATACAAGCTGTAATGTTCACCAAGTTAGAAATATTGTTTGACTAGGTTTGAATACAATTCAATTCCAAATTAGAAAATTCAATTCAAATAAAACAACAACCAATAAACATTGAAAATTCACATAATGGTCAAGTCAGCTAAAACATATTTGTGATCAATACTAAATTAATTTGAATATTACTGACCTTAACAACCCAACCCGAGGTAAACCAAAATAATTGAGAACATGGATGAATGATTCTATATATTTTCAACCACAACTTCAGGTTCACAATAAACTCTGAAAATTGAGATATTGGAGTCATCAAAAGAAATAAATGGATCGGTTCCAATGGCAATAGGGACAGTGTCAATTCCATCATCACCATCATCAAAATATGTCTTGGAATTACTTCAACTATGACACCAAATTCAGGTCGAAGTTGGTCTTTGACATAAAAAACTTGTTTAGCCATTGATGCCAACACATATGGTTCTTCGGTAGCAAGAGTGCGAGTCATATTAATTACTAAAAATCCACAATTATCAATAAATGCGCCATGTATCATCATCGAATCAAACCAATGGATTTTCATCATTGTGACTCATCCATGAGAGTAATAATCCAATATTATTATTTTCTCAACGACTCCATAATAACCCACATTTTCAAATTGCGGTCTACTATCTGATGCACTGGAATAACAATATGTTGTGGAAGTAACCACAACACCATCATGTTGTGTTCTCATGTTCTTTTCTCGTTCAGTGAAAATAAAGTTGTACCCATTGATAACAATTGATTTACAGTCACGGACCACGGTATTAGGACTAAAAGCCAAAGCTATTATTTCCTCAGAGACAGAGTCAGCAGACAAACTCAATACATGCAATATAAATGACTGTTAAACTTAATTAAATATTGAAATAATTAATTTAAACAGTAATATTTTTACCTTTAATTTTAACCAAGCAAAAAACTCTTTGCTATGCAAAGTATCTCTCCTTCTCAAAGATAAAGAACGATTCTTCCTATTTATCATTGTTTGATGTTCCCTGTAGTTAAAAATTATGAATAGTTTAATAGATATATATGTAAGATATACATAATCAATTTAGTTACCTGATATAGTCCTTGAACAAATCATAGTTGAACAAAACTGTGCGATGTTCCATCTCCCTCTCTTCATGGCTTAATGTCTTCAATGTATATGATCCAGGATTTCCTCCTGTTTGAGGAAGTGATGGAAAACTGGGTTCAATTTTCTCATTCTATTCTTCTACATTTCTCATTGGTCTGTTCAATCTTGTAGTAAGATCAGACAAATACATCGGGCAGAAATCCATACATTCTTGATCCAGGTAACCGTTCATGATAGAAGCTTGGGGATGATTTCTGTTTCGGACATAAGACTTTAATGTGAACATATTTTTTTCAGTTGGATACATCAAACAAAACGAAATAGGTCCTCTGAGAAATATTTTAGTGGGAATATGGACAGTCAGATACAGCATGCATGTGAAAAATGATGGAGGAAATATTTTCTCCAACTCACACAAAATTAATGGGGAATCTGTCAACATTTTTTGCAAGAAAGACTTGGACAACATCTTAGCACAAAGATCTCTAAAAAATGGCACAACCGAATAACAGCCACCCTTACATTATTGGACAAAAGATGACGGATTTCTATTGGAAGCAACTCATGTAGTAGAACGTGATAATCATGAGTCTTCAAAGATTTTAGCTTCAACTCTCTTCTGTTGACCATTTTAGATATGTTGCTTGAATAACCATGAAGAACTCTAATTGTTTCTAATACTTCCGGAAATTGTTTTTTTTCGTAGGTGTCATCACATAAGAAGCACATGGAAGTTTCCATTTATTTTCACTCATACGCACAGGATGCAATTCTGGTCTGATTCCCCAATCCACCAAGTCACTCCGAGATCGTAAATCATCTTTTGTCTTCCCCTTGACATTTAGAAGAACCGAAAGCAACATTTCACATATATTCTTTTCAATATGCATTATGTATAATCATTGAAGTAACAAATTGGTTGACCAATAAGGCAAATCAAAAAAGATACTCCTCTTCCTCCAATTGTAATAGGTTTCAGTGGAAACATTCTTTCTCTTTCCAGATTTCATTTGACCCTTCCTAAACGAAAAACTGAAATCTTTCAATTCATTAATCACATCAGTTCCAGACATACGCTGAGGTGGATCATCGGTCTTTATGGTATTATCAAATCTTTGACGATTCATTCTATATGGATGATCCTTTGGCAAGAATCGTCGATGTCCCATAAAACTGAAACTACAGCAATGTTTTAGTCTTCTGGATCGTGTATTATTTATACAAACTGGACATGACAATTTTCCCTTCGTGCTCCATCCAGACATCATTGCATAAGCCATAAAATCATTGATCGTCCACATAAGCATAGCACACATATGAAATATTTCTTTCGAACATGCATCGTATGTGCGCACACCCATATCCCAAAGTAGTTTCAACTCTTTTATTAAAGGTTGCATGTATACATCAATATCAATGTCGGGATCAGAAGGACCAGATATGAGTATACTCATGAAAGTGAAAGGTTTTTTCAGACACAACCATGGGGAAAGATTATAAATGTGTATAAAAACCGGCCATGTGCTGTGCGAAGTAAGCATATTTCCAAACGTATTAAAACCGTCGTGTGAAAGACCCAGCCTCACATTACGCACGTCAGCTGAAAAATCAGGATGTCGGTCATCAAATCCCTGCCATGCAAATCCATCTACAGGATGAACCAACTCATCATTAGTCTTCTTTCTCTCAGTATCATGCCATCTCATTTTTATTGATATTTCATCAGACATAAAAAGATTCTGGAGTCTGGGGATCAATGGAAAGTGCTACATTACTTTCTGTGGATTACGGGATGGTGTTCCATCAGATTTTGACTTCCAGTGGGATGTACCACATTTTATACAATCATTTCGTTTAGCGGTTTCCTCCTAGAATAAACTGCAATCTTTTGGGAAAGCATTAATTTTGTTTCTTGAAAATCCAAGTTCCTCAACTAACTTCCATGACATATAGTGGTTTGAGGGAATATCTGCATCATATGGAAGTAAATCATTCAAGATGGTAAGAATGTAATCAATTTCTGTATTAGAAATCTCATACATAGTTTTCCCATGAAATAATCGGATTAAAAATTCCAGCTTTTTCATTTTATCGCATTATCGATATACTGGAGTCATGGCAACATCATTCAATTTTTTCACCATATCAATATCATCATTTTCACTAGATGCATCAGCTTTCCTCATATCGAAGTCTTCTAGAGTCGAAATCCTTTGTTTTTCATGATGACGAATAAATAGAAACTGATCATCTAACAAATTCTCCATTCCAGTCCTTTCATTTCAACCATCACCAATTTGAGATTTCATTTTCTCCCCATTGTGATACCACACAAAGTAGTTTTCTTGAAAACCATTTTTGGTTAGGTGGTAGCTGACTTCTTCACGGCTCAACCAAGGTCTAACAACACAATTGGAACATGGGCAGTGTATGCGACCACTATCTAAAAAATTATGAAATGAAAAATCTATAAAGCTCTCTAAATTGTTTTGAAAATCGCTTGAGATCCGATCGGTTTCATACATCCAACTTCTACCCATTCTGTAAAAAGAAATTATATAAGTCATTTTGTCATAAAAAATTCAATAGAATTGAACTTTAATAGAAAATATCTTTCGAAATCCATTTTAAATAATAAAAACCCTTTGATCATTTTTAACAAATATTTGGAGTATTCTCAAGGCACCCCCATTTAGAAAAGTCACATTAAATGCCCAATTTCCACGCCAAACCATTGAAAACAATTAACACGAGACAATCATCGACCACAAATAACTTAACTGGAAATTAAAAAAATAGAAACCAAATGTGATATAGAATTTAATGTTAAGTTAGGGGAAATGAGATTAAATAGAGAAAAAAACATCATAAATGGTTCCAACATCATAAATTTTGATTAAAACCACCCATAATAGGAATGGGAATGCCTCATACACCTAATCCCTAATAAAACAAACCAAATGTTCAATTAAAACATTGAATTTAGGGTTTCTACCCCACTTGGACAGCCCTACCCCCACCCCACCCACCCCACTTGTACAGCCCTACCCCCACCCCACTTGGACAACCCAGCACCCCCCCCCCCACCCCATGTGGACAGCCCTACCCCCACCCCACTTGGAAAACCAAGCCCCCCCCACCGTACCTGGACACCCCTACCCCCCATAACCCACTTGGAAAACCCAGCACCCCCCCACCCCACCTGGACAGCCCTACCATCACCCCACTTGGACAACCCATCCCCCCCACCCCACCTAGACAGCCCCTCCCCCACCCCACCTGCACACCCTCCCCACCCCACTTGGACAACCCTGCCTGGACACCCTCCCCCACCCAACCTGCACACCCTCCCCCACCCCAAACAGCCCTACCCCCACCCCATTTGGACAACACAGCCCCCTCCCCCATCCTACCTAGACAGCCCCCTCCCCCACCCTACCTAGACATCCCCTCCCCCACCCCAAACAGCCTTACCCAAACCCCATTTGGACAACCCAGCCCCCTCCTCCACCCTACCTAGACAGCCCCCTCCCCCACCCTACCTAGACAGCCCCTCCCCCACCCCAAACGGCCCTACCCCCACCCCATTTGGACAACCCAGCCCCCTCCCCCACCCTACCTAGACAGCCCCCTCCCCCACCCTACCGAGACAACCCCTCCCCCACCCCACTTGGATAGCCCTCGACATCCTCCCCCACCCCATCTGCACACCCTCCCCCACCTCAAATTGAAACATAAATTCATCAAAATCAAAATCCAATTTTCAACTAAAATAAATTCCACCAAAAGTACCATATCACCCCACTAAACAAACCCTTTACCATGTTTGAAGTGTATAACAAAAAATATAAAACAAATCAAATGGTTTCGTAGACTGAAACCCTAATTTTACCTAAATCAAAACATCAAACACCAAAAAAAAGATAAATAATGATAAAACTAAGGTAACACTTACTAATTTGAAGTGTGAAATAAGATTTTTTTTATTTAAGATGGATCTTGGGTGGAAAGAGTGGCGCGGCCGAGAAGAATTCAGGAGATCTATGTCTCTGTGTCTGCAATCGGTCTGCAATCGGGCTGGGTGGGGGTTCGACTGGTCTGTATTTGGGGGAAATCTTTCATAACAGTTTTTAAAAACCATTGGGAAAGATATAGTTTTCCCAATGGTTTATTGAAACCATTGGGAAAACTAATTTTTTTCCTTATTTTTCCCAGCGGTTTCATGAAACCGTTGAGAAAAATAATTTTCTTCCAATCTTTCCCAATGTTTTGATGAAACCGTTGGGAAAAATAAATTTTTATAGATCAATACCAACGGTTAATGTAAACCATTGGTAAAGATCATTTATACCAATGGTTCTTTTGAACCGTTGGTATACAACCGTTGGGAAAACCATGATTTCCAGCAGTTATTCTTCTATCCATTAGAATGGAGAATTTTTATTTTTCATATTTGTCATTGGTGAAGATAGTTGTGAGAAATCACACAAAAAGCATCGATATTAACCAGCTATACCAAGAAAACTTTGTATCTTGAAAACATTCTTTAGTGGCTGCCAAGAGATAACGGCTTTTATCTTTTCAGGATCAATAGAAACACCTTTCTCATAAATGAAATGGCCAAGTAAACATACTTCCTGTATCCAAAAATCACACTTTGATAATTTGGCATACAAACGATGATCTCTCACGATTTGTAACATTGTTTCTAGGTGCACCTCATGATCAGACCTTGTCTTTGAATAGACCAAAATGTAGTTCACAAACACCACAAAAAAAGAATCTAGATATTGTTGAAATATCTGATTCATCAATTCCATGAAGACTGTTGATGCATTTTTTAGACCGAAAGGCATGACTACATATTAATAGTGTCCATATATACTTTTAAAAGCTGTCTTTGGAATATCCTCTTTCCGAACTCTCAATTGGTGATATACTGATCACAAGTCATTCTTAGAGAACCACTAAGCTCCCATTAATTGATCGAATAGATCATCAATGCATGGAAGTGGATATTTATTCTTCATCGTAACTTGGTTAAGCTTATGATAATCAACACATAGCCGAAAGGTTCCATATGCCTTCTTCAGGAACAAAAAATGGTGCTTCCCATGGAGATGTACTTGGTCGAATGAAACCCTTTCTTTTCAACTCCTATAACTACAATTTCAATTCTCATAACTCTATTAGTGACATCCTATAAGATGGTAGGGAAATAGGACTGGTCCCCAGAAGGAGATCAATCGTAAACTCCACTTCCCATAGAGGTGGTAACCCTGAGAAGTTCTTGGGAAAGACATCTGGAAATTTATCAACAACATTTGGAAAACTATTTTCCTTGATCTCTTTGATTGATCCCAAATTCAATGCTGCCAATTGGTAAGATATCGTTCCCACCATTGGTTCCAACAAGCGCTTTACACCTTTCTTTACAGTCCTCTCTCCTCTAAAGATATGCTCAGTACTGCCCTCAGTTATGAAACTAACTGTTCTCCTATAATAGTCGATTTGATCCTTGAATGTTGTTAACCAATCCATACACAGGATTGCATCATAGAAATTGATATGCAACAATGAGAATTCCCATTTTAACTTAGCTCCATCAACAGTTATAGAACATGCTCTACACACAAAGGCTTGACATTCTCTTTCACCATGAGCAGTTGGTAGTTTTAAAACAGAAGGCATCATTTGAAGTTTTAAACATATCAAGTCAATAGGATGAGAAGAAATGAAGGAATGTGATGCAACGGTATCAAACAACACTTGAACAAAGGTAGAATTCAAAAGAATTGTACCTCTTACTATAGATGGTCCAGCCTGATCATCGACAATCATCTGCTCCGCTCCATACAATTGCTTCTTCACTATGCTGTTCTCCGTGTTTCCCTACTGATGTTTCCCTGGTTGAGGAGTCATGCTTTTACTAGAATCCCCATGGACAGCTCTGCTCTTCTACTGAGATTGATTCTGTTGCCCTCGTCCAATTGAAGCATATGATGCTTACGACAGCTGAGAAGTGTCTCGAGCACCTGACCTTGGAGCACTGCGACAATAGCGCTGAAGATGTCCCATCTTGTTACAATTATGATATGCTCTAGGTTGTGTCGTACAATCTCTCTTTATGTGTTCAAGAGAACCACATTGAAAACAACCTACTTTACTCTGGGGTCATGGAGGAAGGTTTACTGATCTATCAGTCTGGTTCTGATTTCAACTTGCACCATAGAAATAGGTGTCCATTTTCCTCTAGTTCACAGCGGTTGAATTCCCACCGTTTACTATAGGTATCATCAGTCATCCTCCTATCGATCCTTAGATATCACATTCAGCAACAGTCACTATGTTCACCATCTCTGTATAATTCGTAATACAGAGCACCGAAATCTTCGATCGAATCTCCCTCTTTAGCTTCGATTTGAAGATGCGTGCATTCAAATATGAACTTGCCACAACCTCTGGTGAAAAATGGACTAAATTCTTGAACATATCCATATACTCTGGGATAGAGAGTCTCTCCTATTTCAGGATGAAGAAGTCCATCATTTTCTGGATTTTGAATGTGTGGGGATAGAATTGTTTTTTGAGCAATTATTCAAAATCCTCCCATGTAAGTCCTTCATCCAATTTAGCCTACACCGCTAAATCCCACCACTGACATGCAAGATCCTCAAGAATATATATCGCTAACTTGACCTTGATATCTAATGGTGTGCTGATGAAATTGAAGATACAATTCATCCTACTTAGCCACACCTCCTCCTTCTCAGGTTTAGCATCACCTTGAAAGTTCGGTGGATTCTTCTTCATGAACTGGATGGTATGAACCACATGCCATGGTTCATTCCTCTAGTTCCCTGTATCTACAACATGAAATTCCTAGAAAATACTCTGATCCAGCTCTTGGTTCACCTGTGGTTCAGTTGCAACCATATTCTCCATAGCTTCGTCGGGTTGGTTTCGATGACGCCTACCGAGTGCCATTTTCTAAACCAACAACAAACTCTGTCAATCTCACTCTATAGAAACTGATGGCTTTGAATTTTAAATTATATCACATCAACTATCACAATTTTTTTTTCCAAAACCTCTTTTTTCCATGTTCAAACATTTTTTAAAACATTCAACATTCATTTTGAAAATCTACCCATTTTCAAAGTAACCAAATATCATGTTTTCTAAATCTTTCACTTGAAAACAATTTCAGCATTTTTTTCAAAGATTATCACCTTGAAAAAAATCATAAATCATTCCTCACAATGATATATGCAATCCTAGTTGGAATTCATTCCTCTACAATGCATGTCATTCTCATCTCATTGGCTAAACCCATGACAATTATATTTCCAACATTCTAGAAGTGTATCCAAAACACTTATGTACCCAACACCCTGGTAACTTGAAATTCAGCATAAACAGGTTAGCTACATCCTTTTATGCTATACATTTCAATTCCCTAAAATCCTACACATGTCTAAGATTCCAAACCAAGGAATAGACGAAAATAAATTCCAACCCCAAGACCAAGAACACTGATAACCATTTGTACCACCAAGGAAGCACCAAATTGATACCACTTGTAACACCCCTCCCTTACCTCATTGTCTTGTGGAGGTGGTGAGTGTTACTTGGCATTAAGAGACGTTCCGAAGCTTCCAAAGGTTGGAAATAAATGCGGAGGGATTCGAGAACATATTTAGGAATGATTTTCTCTTAATAAAAACTCAACCAAACCATCCACTAATAGCCAATATTTGATGCATGTCAATTAAACAATCAAGCATGTATTCCCAAAAGTAAAACAAGTTGTTCCAAAATACAACCCAAAACCAATACAATCCAACATGATATCAGATTACTACGTAGAATACTAAAAAAGAGACCCAAAATAAACAAAGACACACTCCACAACTCCAACCCAAGCTCCACTCTCCAAGGACCACCACATCTCCCAAGCATCACCACAAACCACTAGGAATGAGATGTTTTACCTTTACATATATCCCAGAATACTAAATATTCAAAAGCACCAATGTGCCAAATTAGGGGTTGAGTACTAATACTTAGTAGATTTTCCCCAAATGACTTCCCTACTCACGCCACTAGGATAGAAAAGTTTTTCACATTTATATAAAACAGTTTATATAAAAAATTTTACCAAAATAGTTTATATAAACAAATTTCTCAAAAACAGTTTATAACTAAATATAACAAGTTTCCAAACCATTAATTACCAAAATCATACAAGTGAAATTGAAACCAATTTTCCTAGAAAGTTATTTTCCCAGAAAAATAACTAAACAAGCTTTAGAACCATTTCACAACATCCCTTTTTGGCATACCCAAACCTTCCAAAAACCCATGAAACCAACCATGCATTCTACGTTATGATAGTTCCATACTATTGAGTGGTTTCTCGTTGATCTACCAAGTCGTCACAAGGTAATTATTTCCCATGTTCCATTAACCCTTTGGCACCGAGCACAAGGTCATATTTCAACCAAGCCCTGCGTATGAGATTCCCATGTGCCATTAAACCTTTTTCACTAAGCACAAGGTCATATTTCAACCAAGCCATGTATATGAAACATGAATACACACCACAAATTCCCAAAGATCATGAAAAAGACACCTTTCAATAAAACACATTTTATTGAAAACCATTTCCATCAAAACCATTTAGATGCCAAAACATCTCAATGTCAACCCATTTCAATAAAACACCATTTTTATTAAAAACCAAAGCACAACCAATTTCAAAGAAACATATAACTTCAATAAAACATTACCCTTTTACCGAAAAAATCTAATCCCAATCATTTTCCACAATTCCAAAAAATCCCATTTTAAAATCTCTATTTTAAAATTAAGAAACAAAGCACTCATTCAAAATCCCCAATTTTCCTAGATTTCACCACCATTACTCAAGAAGGTTTCCAATAAGTTTTCAATAACAAAATCACAATAAAATTAACACCACACATTCAATTTTAAATTATGATAATCATTTCTACAATTCGGAGTCAAGAAAAAAGTCTCCTACTTCAAAGGTTTTGACGAAAACCACAACGAACAAAGAACGCACAAGAAAATCGGGTTGATTCTTAAAAAACCCTCATTAGATCTCTTTTACTAGAAATACCAAGACAAAATATCATCATATATGACATCCACACACTTATATATACCCATAACGTGTGTATATCTAAGAAAACAATAGCATATAAGAAGTGGATCTAAGAAACCGATCAAGAACGAAGAAGAATGATCACATACCACAAGAATCCGGCTTCAATTCGCCAAGGGAATACTTAGGATCACCTCTGGAATGATGGGAGAACCTTTTTTGGCCTAAGAAAGAGAAAAATTCCAAGTTATGGCTTCTTAGAAGGAAAAACTATCCATTTAGAGGTTAAAATGATTGAGATCCACTTTTTTAGGATCTCATTTAAGTGCCTGCTTGGTTAGTTCACACAGTTTGACAAATCGTGCACTAACCGTGCATTAGCTACTACCTCGGATGACCCTCTTACGAACTCCTTGCACGGTCTCCCAAACCGTGCTGCAACCGTGCGGAAGACACTACCTCAAAGTGCCAACTATGCATGGTCTGGCTGCAC
Source organism: Viscum album (assembly GCA_963277665.1). Lineage (NCBI taxonomy): Eukaryota > Viridiplantae > Streptophyta > Magnoliopsida > Santalales > Viscaceae > Viscum > Viscum album. The sequence continues at coordinate 218,147,501 of OY728137.1, read as the reverse complement.
AGTTTAGACAAACAGTGCACCACCCGTGTGACTTCCCCTTTTTTCCCCAAAACATCATTCAAAGTTCTCATGACTCTATAATTCATCACCATTAACTTTATAACCATCAAAATAATTAAGTAAGGGTTACATACCAGAAACCGAGGGTACTACAGTTATTAACTTTAAACATAATATTAATAATTTTTTGTCTAAAAATAAATTTATATTGTTAAATAATATGAAATTTTTTATCTAAAATATGAAATAAATTTTTTTGTATTTACATTATATAATTTTTGAAAACTAGTTTCAAATAAAAGAGTATATAAAATGTTCTTGGTTTCAAAAATTAATTATGTTTCCAAAATGTAAAAAAAAGACTTTATAATTTCAAAAGAATATTTCTAAATTATAATTTTTACATTATAAATATTTATTTATATTGAAAAAGGTTTTAGTGAAATTTAATTCATTGTTTTATCATGAAAATTGCATAAAATTTACATTATTAGAAAAATCCAAATTTTATTTACAATTCACCTAAAAATAAATTATTTAGGGAAATCTCTAAAATTAACCTAAAAAAATTATATCGAATTAAAATGATATTTATGTTTTTAAAATTACCATTATAAAATTTTCATATTTAAAATTTAATTTAATACTCAATATATAATGAAAATTTTCTCATATTAAAAAAATCTGATTAAAAACATTAAGTGACCATTCACAATTTTTTTATAAATTTACTAAATGAGGAAATTATTTTTGTATTTACTAAAAATTTTATTATTGATAAATTTTATTTATAATAAACACATTGATGCTCATCTTATTTTGTCACTTCTTCTGGTTAAATCTGTAAAAATAATATAAATTTATAATAAAATATATTGAAAAATCTCATGAAGTTACATTGTACCTCTCTTAAATAAATTTCATCTTTAAAATTTTAATTATTTCTCACGGATGAATGTATTTTAAGGTATTCATAAAAAACATAAAATTTTGTATATAAAATATAATATTAAATATAAATTTTTCTATTAGGATATATCAAATTAATTATCTTTCCTAAAACAATATTTTTCATTCAGACAATAATATACTCAAGTATGTATGTACCATAATCATACATTCTCTAAAATATACATGTCCCAAAACCTTATGAATCGCCATGACAATAACCAATAATAAAAATATGCATTCCTTATGAAATTCACTCTATCATTAACACAAAAATTTTATCAACCTCTAGTTCATATGGTTTTATGCAGGAAAAAATATATTATAATTGAAAAAATGAGAAAAACTCACCAAAAATATCATTGATAACTATTTTAATTAAATGAATAATCAATTCAAAATTTATCGATACTAATAAATAAATTTTATCAAATTCAATATAACTTTTAATCTAAAGGTTAATCTATAACTCATTCTTATGTTCTTAAATAGTTATCCCCACAAATATAACCTTAGAATAATGTCACATTTTAAAGATATCGATACCATTAAAAAAATTCCAATCATTTAAGGAAAAACTAATCAATAAAACTACTTTTATTTTCACAAGTTCATATATATTTAAACATATAATTGAATATTAATGATAAATATCACTCTTAAATAAATATATTCAATATTATAAATATTTATTTTTTATTGAAATATCTACCACACTACCTTAGGAATGACAAAAAAATTCTCCTTTATGTCAAAATAAGAATATAATAAATTTATATAAATTTTATGTTTTATATATTATTAAATAATAAATCATAATGGTTTTAAGATATATACCCTTATCAATATCAAATTCATTATCCATCTTCATCTAAAAAAAATCCAGAATGGTTATTATAATATTAAAAACAAAAATAAGAAACAAATTAACATAAGTTTCCCTTCATCTATGTAAAATCCATTTTCACATATGATACGTTTTTTTTAACTAATAACTCTCTTTTTTAATAATCAATTATCCATTTTATTATACTTATAAAGATATCAAACCATATTATTTTCATCAAGCTCAACTCCCTCATTATAGTTCATTAGAACAATTTTTAAATGACCATCCCATATCCCCTTGTAGTGTCAAACCAAATTTTCAATTAGGGGTATTTGTATTGTAGTAGGTGATGATTAAGTTAACACCTAAACGACTCTTAGAAGATATATTTACATTAATTACATGTATACTAGATCCTGGATCCAGTTGTTCTGTGTAGACATGGATTTAATTTCTAAGAAAACCTCATACAAAAAATAACCAAACATTAATGAAGTTATCCTAAAAATAGGCTTCTCCCATAGACATACCCATATTTTTTTAATAAATTTTCATTTATAATATTCCCTAAAAATATGTAAAGAAATTATAAAAAAACTAAACACACTTGATATTCAAATTAAGGAAACCTAGACCCACACTCTCGGGTTTGGTGCTAAAAACACATTATTTTGGAAATTATCCCCTATTCCATGTGTGATGATCTTTGATTAATGTGAAAAAATATTAAATTTGAATTACATATTACAATAATATCACAAATATTAAAAAATAATTTTTATGTCATTGATGAATAGTTACATTGGTAACATATTTTACAAAACTTATTAATATATCTCAATAATCAAATAATACTAGTATCCCCTATCAAATTCCCACAGATTAAAGTGATATACATAACATGGGTATTGGAAAATAAGAAATGAAACATTTCAATCACTCTGTAATGGAAAACATACAATCATGTCATCAAGGGTCAGATAATAAGAATATGAGAAAAATCGGTAGGGGATACATTTATTAATATAAATAACATGGAATAATAATAGTTCTATATAAACCATGATTGAAATAAATAAAATCTCAAATAAGAAAACATATACCATTGTAAAAGATTGTGTAATCATTAAATGATAAAAATGATTCATGAAGCATAATAATGGGAATATGAAATGGAAATAAACCAATACCTTAAAAGAATGAATAAAAAAGGATTTGTAAAAAAAATAAACTATGGAAATTATTTAATTATGGGAAAAAGATAACCATTCATAATTTTTTGAGAAAAAAATGGTCCATGCCTCTTGTTGTTAACATACGAAATGTTCATCCATTTTTTGTGAAAAAAAAGTATACGTGGCCTATTATGAATTAAAAAAATGTACACATCGAACATCCTTTTATTATGAGATAAGTTTTTAAAATAATTCATTAGATGGTGATATATGTATGTCCCTGAGATTATATGAAATATTTTTTCAAATAAATTTAATTTTATTGATATCTTGCATTAAATGCAACACTGAGTTTTAAAGATACGTGATATAATATTAATATTATTATTTAATCCCTAACTTTTTAGCCTAATTATTAAATTTTTTATAGTGCACAGGAATAGAAATATTTTTAAAATAAATTATAAAGGATTTAGATAATGAAATTATATTTATAATTAAGTACTTAATTTTTATTTCAGTATTTTTGTACTTTAAAAATTGTTTTTTCTCAAAAAATGGTTTTAATTTCGTTTTGTGAAAAAATAATAAATTTATATATGAATCTTCAAAAATGATATTTATAAAAAAATTATATAATTTTTTGAATCAAAAACTAAAAAATATCTTACTATGGATTTTATATAATTTTACAAAATGTTTAATTTTTTAGTGAATAATGAAAAATAATTATTTATATTAAAAACTCCAAATATGATTATAGTATTTATAAAGTTCCTAATTATTTAAAAATGTTTCAAATTTATATTTTAAAATTAATTTACAATTAATAAAATTAGGTTAATTGGAATCCATGTCATGTTGGTGTTTGATATTAAATAATTATTATTTATGAAAATGTTATATTTTGAAAATTGCATTTTTGTAATATTTGTGGGTAAAATATTAAATTAATATTTTATAATATGTGAATTCCATTTTGAATGATTTTTTAAATAAATATAATAATCATAAATATTATTATATAATAACTTTAAATTAATTTTTAGTTAATTTGAATAATAAAAAAATTACTATGGTTATCTTTTGAACGAGTTTACTTTGGTGATAAAATAAAATGATATGGGGTAAAATAACCCAAAAACATTTACAAATCACTTATTATGTACCAATTTATCCCATATATCTGGAAATATTTTCTAATAATCCATTTATATGGATTTATGATTGTTTAAGACATAGGTACACATTTTTCTTTTCAAATAAATCATGTGGGTCCTCTCTCCCACTTATAAAAGTTCAATCCACTCCAATCCTCTTCACACATAAAAAACCCATGGGAATATAAAATCCCAATACAAATAAATTCTTTAACTAAATCCCCACATCCTATTATGGATTATTTAGATTATGAAACATTCCAATGAATTCTTTATGTATAACCAAATTATGTTCTCTAAAGAAGAGGTAAAATACATAAACATGGTTTTTTATTCTATTCCTTATTTCACATTTTAAAATATTATTGAACAATGATAACGCACAAATAAAAATATATACCATATATTGAGATGTTATTAATTTAATTTAATATCTTATACCCATATCTTCACTCTTCAAATGGGAAATAAAACCATTGATCATGTGTACGGAGAACTACTGTCACATTAATCAATGTAATTAGTTTTCATTCACCACTTCTCAAGGATATAGAAAATAATGGGTTTCATTTTTATATATACTATTTATGAAAATATTATACTTCTGGAAATAAAAAATCACATATACCATCTTACCCTTCAATCTGATGAAAAATAATGTTGTCGGTCGTGTGTATGTGTGCACTACCACCACTGTAAAGAGATATAAATCATTTTTCATTACTTTCCATGGATTGTAATATGAATTTATTTTATTAATATAAATTTTATATATTAAATAGAAATTATTATCATCATATAAATTGAAATATAATATTCATAGATCCTAACCATGTAGAAAATTAAAGTAGTGTTCATTCATATATACGGCCTACTGTATCCAGGGATAGTAAAATCCAGTTTTCTATATCTAATATATATAGATGTATTTAAACATGTATGTAAAGAATAAATGTGAAATTTAACTAAAATGTAATATTATATGGATAATAGAACCATGTTCAATGTAGAATGACCAAATCTTATCAACAAAAAATGCATAAAATAAGAAGCAGTTATCACCTAAAATAATGATTTTAAAAAATAATTATTAGAAAATGGGTGAGAAAGATTATAATAAAATCATATTTAGTATTATGAATATGAGTATGTTTCTATAGTATATTTATAATATTCTTATATTTATTATACAGATGCATTGTATATGTACTAAGGAATTCGATACCTAATGTACAATATTTTTATCTCATTTTTTTCTATAAGAAACATTCTATATTCACCATATGTTTCTTCTATGTGGGTCATATATTTCACATGAATTTAATTTTTACTTTGTATTACTAATTCTATTGGTATGTACAAGTCCATCAAAGGAAATTTCTTTTATGGGGTTTTGACCCAAAATCTACTAATGTGGTATGTAATTTATGTCCCAATATCAATGTTTATCCATATTTTTTATGATTATACTTTCAATGACGAGATATCATTATCTAACTCTCAAGAAACAAATGAATTTTATTCCACAATGTTTATTTAATGAAAATAATTTTTCTCCTTTTTCCACTATTTATATACTAACGAGTCAAAAATAATTCTTTTAAAGAATTCTGAATTTATTTCCTTTTTTTGTTAAAAAAACATTCTCATTTATATAAAATTTTTTAAAAAAAGGTTTTAAATATTGTTTTATGGTTATTTTTTTTCCTGAAGTTATTTTTTACCACTCTTGAATTTTAAAAAAAATTATAGGAATCTTTTTACCATTTTCTAAATGAGTTACTTTAACCATTTACCAAAAATATAAAAGGAATATTTTTTAAATGTGTATAAAATAAAATATATTTACCCGTAATGACCCCTAAATGGTTTAAATATTACATCAAAATTTTCTAATTTTTTTAGAATGATTTTTTTATATTTTATGAATTTTATTACTTTAAATATGTTTATTAAAGTGGGAAGGTTATTTTCATCAAGAAATAGATAATGTTATCTTCCATAATCATTTTCTATATAATATTGACAACTTTTGATATAAATCATGTTTTACCGGGTATATAATCCAATGATATCATCCTTATTATTTATCTAGATTATTTATGATTATGAGGAATATATGTTTATGTAACGTATTCCATTAGCAAAGGTTAAACTATTATTAATTGATCAGATGATTATGAAACTCGTTTCATTTCAATGGGTTATGTTATTTTATATATTTATGAATCATATTTCCATTAAATAGGGTTAGAATAGATGAATTTTTATGATCATATGGTAGAAAAATGTTTGGATTTTTTTTATTATGGGACCTATAACTCCATCCAATTCATTGCATAAATATAAATTTAATATGATCATATAGATTAAATATGAGGTTATCACAATACTGAAATATGGGAAATCGGTTGTTGTAACATTCTCAAAAGAGGCTGCATTGGAGGTTATCTAAATATCGAGGTAGGAACAAGGGTTGTTAGCCCAATACTAGGACATTATGAATATCGTTTTGGTTCTCTTTGATAGAAAAAATCATATGTTTATGTTTGTGAAAGAAATATATATCTTATGATAATGTTACCCTATCAAGGTTCATGTTCATTGATTCAATGAAAATTAACTTCTTATGAACTACCAATATTTATTCCATGACTCATTTGTATGATCTATGTTATCCATGGTATGGTTTTCAAATGTTATAGTCATTTTCTCATAAATTTAATCCCATGATAGGTATATATCACAATTTTTTACCTTTATTGAGAATCTAAACTAAACCTTTCTTATTTTTTCTTTCACTATGATATGAAGAATGGTATTAGAGATGATATTTTTATAAATGGTGCTACTTATGAAGAAAATAACAAGAGATTAAATAACTCACATATTGACTAGATTTTTATATATCCATGATTAAAAATAAACTAGACTTATATGATTATATCATGGATTATTATGTTATATAATGTATATTTATATTTTAAGATATAATATTTAATAATGAAAATTATGGTTCACACTAATTATAATCAAAGAAAGGCTTAGTTAATCATATGAAAATGAGGATCAGAAAACATTTGTGAGAGCCATCATCATTTGTATATGTATAGTAACATATCATGAAATTTCATTGAATGACTGAATGGGTAGATTTTTGAGAAATTACATCATAGTATGGATAATAAATGATGAATTTGATCAAGCATAATAGTACAGAAGAGTAATAACTTTGAAAAAGATTTATTAAGATTTAGTCATTCGACGCACAATGCTTGGAAATGGGCCTTGTTGTACACCATGTTAAACCTTTATAGAAGGTATATTTTTGAAATTCAAAAAATCATTACAAATCATAATAATGTATTTTAATAATGATAAGGACTAACATAGGTTAATCCTAATGTTTTATAAATGTTTTAATGATATATACATCATATAAGGGTTTCTTCATGTTTTTGGGGTTCCCCACTATTGTTATTGCATCTTGACCTATTATTTTCGGTTTTATTCAATGGATAGAACCCAAAATAACCATGTTCATTCAAAGTGAGATAGAATATTAAATGATTTTCCTCTAGAGAAACAAAATATTTTTTTGAGAAGGAGTGAAATATATCATACTTTATCTCACACGACTTTCTCAAGATATGAATCATGTTGATCATATAAATAGTAAAAAGGAGGAATAATGTTCAATAGATTCCTTCATAAGGAATCATCCACTTTCCTATAGAGGTTCTGTTAATCCACTAGATAATTAGCAATTAATTAGTTACACTGATTAGATATTTTCCATTATAAAGTGTTTGTAGAATGTAATATTTTTTTATATTTTGGAAGGAAAAAATAATTAATGGTGAAATCTTATTAGCAACATTAGGCAATAGGAATAAAAAATAATTTAGTGGTATGAGTTTAAGATATTATTTTTAAATAAGTGATTTACTTGAAATATTCATATTAAAAACAATATGGAATTCAAATAGCTAAAAAAGAATGATTATGAATTCATTAGGACCTATAGAGAGAAGGTTTCAATACTTGAGATGTATTCTTATGTTATAGTCATCCAACATAAAATTTATTATTATGTGATCAATATATGAATGGATATTTTGCTTACCCATAAATAAAATTTGTTTTGATAATAAATGAATGTTTTAATTCAAGGGAAACTCTTAAAACCCTGTAGAAATGATGATGATATTTCATTTATGCTTATTGTGTAGATATAGACATAGAATAAATTGTATTAAATGGACTATTAAATGTTATATGTGCGGAATTTAAGGTAATTGTATTGATGAATAAAAAATTTATGGAAATATGATTTTTATTGATGAGAACGGAGATATATCTCTATAGAATTCATCTCCCACGCTCCAATCATTCAAATGTATGGAATATGGGAATTGAGTTATAATGTTATGATTTTTTATGTTTCATTATGATGATCAATATTATAAACTACTTATGATTATATACAATTAAAATTACAATGTAATTACCATTTCTAATTATTGGTATGATAATGATGCGGTGAAAAGTTAAATTTTCACCATCAATTGAACCAATAAGTACTTTTTTGGATTCTATATCAAACCATTCATTCAAATCAGAATAATTTTACATGGGTATTAATATTCAAACCAAAATATTATATGTTGAATTTGATGTGATAACCCCAAATGGTATGAAAAACACATATTATTTCTATGATTCTTATTAAGGTGGATTTAGTGGGGATTTTCTCCCAAGAAATCTTTTCCTTCTAACTCTGATTGAATTTTAGATTATCATAGTCATGGATTGTATTTCTCTATATAAATTCAACATTATTTACCTTTTATTTGGATTCATGTTTCATATTCCAAACCAACCAATGATTATATATCAATGACACAATGAGTGTGAGGATATTTTTATGACCATATACATTGTATGATTCATGATTCCAATTCAAATGTGGTTTTTATCTCATATGGTTTTGGGGAAACTCAACAATGATGATATTTATATTGTTGGGTAGTTTCTTAATGTATTTTAGAATATTTAACTTTTCATACTCAAAATTAGGAATCTTAGTTCTCAATAGAAATCATTGATTGTTCTACACATATTAAAAATACTACATATAGAATAAACTTGATTTAATTATAGGAATTAAATAAAAAAATTCTATCTGAATAATAAAAAGGTACTCCTTTATATAGACGTGTCGCACTAGGGCGAAACTATTATTTTTATTATGAATAAAGATATATTTATTTGACTCTTTTTTTATTATCAGGAACCAAACATGTTCACAATGACAAATAAGTACCATTTACCTCATAATGTACACTTGTTTGATCAAGTGTGTGTAGCTCATTAATTTTCCCATAATTATTTTCATTCTAAATAATATCAATTGAGATTAAAGAAGGATAATATACACAATAAATTATTCCTAAAAATTAGTGAAAACTATGAATATATTATGATGTCATTTAGTCTTACTAATGCCCTTATATTCTTTATAGGTTTAAAAAATTTAGCCTTTAGAGATTACCATGACCAGTTTATTGTAGTCATTATACATGGTATTATAAGACATTTAAAGAGAAAGGAATATAATGAAGATCACATGAGAATTGTACTGATGTCATTGAGGAATCATAAATTATATTCAATATTTACAAGGTGTTCATTTTTTCTATAAAATGACTCATTTTAGTGCATATATTCTCAAGGTAGGTATGTATGTGTATCCATCAAAGATGTTGCAGGTTAAATGTAGTCCCATACAAAAAAAGTGACTAATATGCATAATATTATTGATTTAGAAAGATTTTAGAAATGGTTTTAGGATAATTTTCTTTTAGGACTATCCAATCCACTCATGAAGTTAACTTTGAAGGGAGCATATCTTTTGTATTTACGATTTTGTGGAAAATATGATGAAATTAAATATAAGGTTTGTCATCACACTTGTTCGTTCACTGAATTATAATAGGAAAGGGTTTTTAATATATAGTGACTCCTTGAATAAGGTATTTTGATGCATCCTCAATAATAATCCCATGGTAATAGCATGTTACCCATTGAAATTGAAGGTTCCTAAAGAAAATTACGCGACTCATGATTTTGAGTTTTTTATTGATTTTTTAATTAATGATATGGAGGTATTATATTTACGGAGAAATTTGTGATATATATTTAGATCATAAAAATATAAATTATATACTCACACATAAATATTTAAACATTTTCTAGAGAATATGGTTAGATCTGATTAAGGATTATGATTACATAATACAATACCACCCAAGGAAATGGAGCATGGTGGACAATGCTTTTAGTTGAAATGATCATGTTATCATATCTATGATGAGAATCACAAGTGATACAAATTTGAATGATTTTTAAAATATTTATATTTAAATATTGAAATATGTTTAAAAATCATGTAATTAATAAATGATTATCAAATCATCCATCAATGTGAAGATTAAATAGAAAATTAGGATTATTTATATCTATAGGAGAAGGAAATGAATGTTTTTGAGTTTATCATTAATCATTATTGAATTACATAGTTTAATAACCATATATATTTAATTTTAATACTAGATTTAAATAAAAATATAATAGGGAAATAACATTTTTTTATTCCCTATTTATCTTAGAGTTAAAATTGTTTATAGATATTTGAATTGTGAATTTCTGGTTGGATGATCTGAAGAGATATATCTTATATATTGTGTATCTATATGGTTGGAATGTATAAATTTTTATGATGAGAGAAAATTTTATAAGGTTTTTTAAAATCATTACCAATACCAAAATAAAAATGGAAAACATTACCATGGATTCTGTTATTAGACTCCCCAAAATGTATAAATGGAATAATGATATATGGGTTATAGTTGACCACCATACTGAGTAACCACAATTCATCACTGTTAGATAATATTTCTCTTTAGATCATATTTTTTTGATACATGTTAAGTATGGTGTAATTATTCATGGTATATGACATTCTATTATATCTCATTGGGATCATAGATCTTCCTCAATGTTCAAGATTATTCTTCAGCATGCCCTGAATATGATGTCATGATTCAAGATTGTGTATAATTCTAAAAATATGGTCATTCAATGAAAATAATTGTAAACATAGAGGATATTATTAGATATTTTTCTATGGAATTCAAAGGTGTTTGGGTTCAATACATTCCTATAGTCATGTTTTCGTACAAAATATCTTTCACTTAATTATTTTTCTACCTCTTTATGAATCCATATATGAGAAGAAGTGTATAACTCCAATTTGAGTTGATAAATTTATATAAAAAATGATATTGGTAAATAATTTTCATAATGAAGTTGTTCTGAATGAAAAATCCACACAGAATGAAATCATATAAGCTCACAATTGATAGACAAATACTACTGATAGTAATCGGCATGATAAGGAATTTAATAATTGAGAGGAGGTTTTTTATTGGAATTATTTATAGAATAAGGTTATGAGATTTAGAAAGAAAATAAATACGATCCCTAGGTACCTTGGCCCTTTTTATATAATTCATTATGTTTCAATGGTTTCTTATCACTAGGAACTTCTATCAGACCTCTATCAAGTCCAAATTGTCTTCCATTAATCTCTCCTAAAGTATAACTTACATAATCCTTCACCTATTCTAAACACCTAGAATGTACCAATGTGTCATTATCTTTCATTTGTTAATAATACTATAGTGATTATGGATCATAGAGACAATGTTCTATGAAACAACACCACGATACTGGTTAATTTTTTATGATAAAACCACTAACATGAAGATAATATATGAGAACATTAGGAGAGTATGATATAAAAGTATCCTTAGTTGTCACTATTAGAGTGATGAATATTCTAAGGAAAAATTAATTTTAATGTGAGTATAATATAACACACCAAGATTTTATATAATATTTTTTTCAAATATGTTTAATTTATTTGATATCTTGTGTCACACACAACACTGAGTTTTTTGAAACTACAACGTACAGTTAATATTATAATTTAAATATGTATACTATAAATTATACGTTCCTTTTAGTAGTATGAATTAGAATAAACAAAATTTTAAAATTATTTATATATTTTTTAGATAATGATTATAAATATATATATATATATATATAGTTTTCATTTTTATTAATTTTTTAAATGCTTTAAAAACCCATTTTTTTCTCAAAATAGGTTTTTATAGTTTTTTTGTGAAAAAAATAAAATTTATTTTTGAAATTTTTTTAAAATTTATTATAAAATATTAAAATCATAACTAGAACCAACTAGTAAAAATTATATTATGGTAAATTTTTTATAATATCATGAAAAAGAATTATTTTTTTGTGAATAGTGATGAATCTGATTTTTATTTAAAATTGCATATTCAATTAAATAATTTACAATGTTATATATAATATATATTGGTTCTAAAAGAAAAATTAGTGGAAATATTTTTTTATTAATCTAAATAATGTTAATTTAATAAAATTAATGTTGATATTCAAAATTATGAATTTTGATTCCTATGAAACTTTTCTCTTTCGAAAACATCTTTTTTCTAGTCTCTGGGTAAAAAATTAAATAAATAACATTTATCTTATGTGATTTTAATTTACAAAAAATGTATTCAATAATTTGAATCAACATAATTTATATTATATCTCGTGTATGGAGCACAATAATTATATCTTGGCTTTGAAGAATCATATCTCGTCTATAGAGCACATAATCTATAGACGAGATAAAATTATTGTCCTTATTTTTTTTCTTTTACATCCAATTCATTTAAATATTCTTCTAATATGATGATATTTATAAATTTTATGTCATATAGTGATATGTAATTATATTTATTTAATAAAATATATCCATCACCTCTTCTATCAAATGGGAAACAAAACTGTCAATCATGTGTGTAGAAAACTACCACCCCACAAACTGGTGTAATTTTCATCCATCACCACATCTCATAGATGGATAAAATAAGGTATTATTTTATATATAATATTAATTTAGATATTATTATTTTTAAATTATAATATCATATATACCATCTTATCTTTGAATATATTGTAGAATAATAATGCCTCTCATACATATGTGTGGACTACCTTCTATTTGAAGCGATGTGAAATTTTTTTCATATTAAATTTATCTAGATGATAATAAGGGTGTGTTTGATTAATATAAATTATTTTTAATACATGGTAATTATTCTATATAGTTTAATTAATATTTATGATTATTTTATTTCTTCCATCAATAAAATGGAAACAACATTCTTGCGTACATATGGTTTACCATCTCTATGAATGGTGTAATCAAATTTTCTATACATACCATTTATGGATGACTTAAAAAAGTAAATATTTATAATATTTATAATTTGGTTAAAATTATTTTGATAATTTAAACATGATTAGTGTAAAAGTAATGAATCTACCAATAAAAAATATACAAAAATTAAGAAAGAGTAATCACCAAAAACAGTAATTTTAACAATGAATTGTCAACAAATGGGTATTAAATTGTTATAAGTAAATAATATATTTTATGATAAATATGATTATTTTTCAATATTAGATGTATAATAATTTTATATTTATTTTACATGAGGATTTATTGTGTATGAAGTAAGTCGAGACTTAAGGTACGATATTTTTTTCGTTCATTTATTTCAACGTGAAAAATGGAATATTCACCTTTTTATTATTCTTTGTGATGTATATACCACTAATAAATTTATTTTATAATTTTTTGTTTGAAATTTTTGATTATTTAAATTTCCACCTAATTTTATATATTTATATGTTATTATGGGTTAAAATTTCTAAAAGATGTAATGTTGTATTGCATGAATCCTAAAGATTATTAGGCTTATTTAACATTATGCTTCTAATAATGAGATCTTATGATCAACCTATCATGAAACACATGAATTGTATTCTCTAATGGTTATTCCAACAAAATTTATTTTTTTCCTTTATTTATCCTCTCTTTATGTACTAATGAGTCTAAAATAATGTTTCTTATGGAAAATAGACATTATTTCTATGTTCAGTCAAAAAAAATTCATCTATATACATGTGTTCTAATGAAAATTTAAATAAATGTTTTCTATTTTCAAATAATTAAATATATTAATTTTAACCATGTTTTCCATTTAACTTAATTGTTTTAATTGGATCATATTAACATTATCTAAAAGAGGAATTATTATATTTTACTAATAAATATTAATATAATTGTTATTTTAACATGTAAGGAATGAATTTTCTTTTCCACTATCATGAATACTAAATTTACTAAATCTTCCATTACAATTATACATGTTTATTTTAAGATAAATTTTTTCCCTTTAAATTATGAGGATTTATTTATTCTAATTAAGTGTTTTCAAAGAGGAAATTTGTTTGCCCAATAAATTTTCTAACTAATAATTCAAATTAATTTTCCATCAGAAATGAAATATTATAATTATAACTAGGGTTTATTAGGTATATGTTCCAATTATACAATATTTATTCTTTTAATTTATTATTTAGCCTTATGATGAATATATATTTCAGAAACCCATTTTTTTCACTAATTAATCTATGATGAACTGATGATATGATTATAAGACCAGTTTTATTTATATATGTTATGATATAATGACATATTTATGAAATATATTTTCTTTATATGGTTAATGATATGATTATTTTTTTATAATATTTTGGAATAGAAATTTTTGGACTATCAGATAGGTGGGGCCAATATATCCCTCAAATGAATTGGTAATGAATAATATACTATATTCTCAAACGGAACACATGATATTCTCCCAATATCAAAAGGGTTGAAAGGGTTTTTATCCAAAACCAAAAATTGGGTGTATGGGAGGTTATCCTATGCTTAACTATGATTAATGGGTGATTATACGAATCAAAACATTTAATGAATTTACTAGTGGGTATCCATGAAAATTTCTTTTCAATGATTATGTGTTTGAAAAGTATATTTCTTATTCAAATATTAGGAAATAATAAAAATTTTATGGATACAAATACTATATTAACTCGTACATAAGTCATTCATACCTATTTTCACCACATGAAAAGAATCGTTATATCATAAAGAACCCATGGAAAGAAAAATGGGTTTCAATAAATTTCCATTTTATATCACTAATAATGAACTCAATAGTATAAATGATTAATACCAAAAATTAAATCATTACAAAAGAGTATTTTATATCAACATATATAGTGGGGATTATAAATTTATCAAATATGAATTTGGGGTGGAATACCAAAAATATTATTTTTGAAATGATGCAATCCCTTTGAATATTTAGAAATACCATTATTGAAAATAAAAATCATAATAATTGTAAAAAAATTAAAATAGGAGAAGGTAAATATGTTTAAAAACATAATATAACACATAATTAGGATCTATATTTTATGATAGAACATTATCTTGAAAAAAAAATTGGATAAGGAGGGGAAATAGTCGTTAATGAGGATGGTAATTATTCTAAAGAATAATAATTTTCTTGTGGGTAAGAAAGACTTTATTGAATAATATTTGAAAATAAAGAATACTTAAACATACATATAAAGTGAAAATACCTTGATATAAACTCTCAGGTTGCAAGAAACTGAACCTATGAGAAATACATTCAAAGAAGATTCACTATAACTCAACAAAGGGATTTGAGTTAACAAAACCCCTAGGATAATGGTAACATGATATTAAAATAAAATAATAGGGATATAATAAAATAGATACTAAAATATCATTAATTCAATTTTATTAATTATACTTTAATAACATGGGCTAGTGAATACCATATATTTGAGAAAAAATGGTTTTCAATATGATAAATTTCTCCTCGATTTGAAAATGAGACAAATAAGACCTTTATTTGATATCCCGCATTAATGAATTGGATCTAAACTCATATATAAAATAAATATCATAATATCCATTTTTATAACCTTATTCATATATATAACCATTTTTAGATTCATTAGTAATTATTCTCTACATTTATTTTAGTTTTTATTATCTATTTTCATTGTCATATGTGAGTAATCTTGATCGTTTTGTACTAGTTTCATAATAGGGTTGTTTTTCATCATTATTCTTACAAATTTAATAATTCTAATATCATACAAGGTAATTATATTTATGATTTATGATAGTATATGATATTAAATTTTAATTATACATGAGTTTAATTATAGTTTTATTACAAAAAACTGTGAAAAGAACAATTCATTGATTTTTAACTAACGAACAGTTGTATGATATTTAATGAATTTAAAATTAATGTTATGATTACATTCCCAAAATAAAATATCCATTTAATTATTTATATCATATACCATCCATAATTATTTTCCCATAGTCATTATAATTAGTATTTTGGAAGATAATTCATGTTACTGTTATGATGGACATAAACATGAACATTATACAATTAAAAGATGAGTATAGATATGAAAGTCTTACCATTTAGAAAAATATATGTATTAAAAAATAATGAAGATATTATTTATATATTCATAATTTTTATAATCAAATTTTATGGAATTTTAAATAATAATAAAGAAAAATTATGAAAAATTTATATATTACGTCATAGAGGCCATAGTCCGAAAAAAACACATGATTTATATATAAATTTCTCAAAAAATGAGAGGGAAAACATGAATTATAATTTTTCTATATATAGTAATAATCATATTTAAGATTAAAATTTTATTATTAAATTTAATCTATATATCCAATTAATAGAGGTAGTGGTAAAAAATAGAAGACGTCGTTTCGTAGAGGCCGTAGTCCACACAAACACATGATCATCATTTTTTTATATGTAGATGTAAAGGAATAAATAATTATTTTAAAATTAATATAATAATTATTAAAAAAATAATTATAATTAATCCATTATATTAATATTTATTTTATAGGTTGATATGATAATCATTAAGAATAAAAGGATAAATATAAGTTAATACTCACTTTGGTACCATTATCATTCACTTGAAAGTATAATTGAAAATAAAGTGAATTTTCAAACAAATTTAGACACAAGGAATTTGAAATTGAAATAGGATTCAATAAATATCAATACTACTGATTAAATATAAAAGCACAATAGAATATTTTATTCATTATATGGTGGAAGTGTTCCCCTTTTGTAAGTGTGTGAAATGGCAATTTGGTCACACAAAATATTTTTCACAAATATAATGAAACTAATAAAGGTTCAATGTATCCAAAAGTAAAAAATAATGGATTTCTAGGTTTTATAGGTTCTATAATTCCTATTAATACCATTTTAACACATGTTTCTATCATTTTTCAAGTCATTTACCTTTAGTATTTTTTATTTTACAATTTTCATTTTTACTTAGGTAACTGGTTTTTAACTATTAAGTGTATGTTTTATAAAAAATATAAAATAAACCCTCCTGAAAAAATCAGGACTTATGAAACTAAATACATCGTATATTCCATCCAATTTAATATATAATTATTGTAAAATTATGGTTTATATTGAAACTTATAATATATAGAAAAAATATTACTTTAAAAACATTATTATCATCATTAAGTGTTCCTAATATTATATAATATTAATTAAAAATTAAATGTTTTATAATATATTCTCATACATATGAAGTAATAAAATTGTATTTCTTATATAAGATATATCATTTTTATTTATAAATAAAAAATAAAAAAAATTATTAAATTACTCATTTAAAATAATCGGTTAACCATTATCATGGTCATTAACATTAATCCAAGTAATCATACATTTCTTCAAAAAGTAATGTGTACATTATTAGATAATTGAAAAATTATATATTATATGATATCAATTTTATTAAATTAGTTTCTATAGGTTATAGAAATAATTCATTAATATAAGTGAATAAAATCTATTTTTATATTTTAAAATTACTTAAGTATGTTAAACATTATAAATGGGTTTCATAAATTCAACATTGATTTTTAATGACCTGTTTTAATTTTTAAATATATATTTTTATATATTTAAATTTTAATGACTTTTATGCCATTGTTTTATAATGACATGTTTATAAAAGTTATGGTATTATAAACATTGGAAAAATTTTACTACTCACCAAAAAAATATATTATTTTTAAAAAATCACATAAATTCACAATATAAAAGTTTTGTTAAATGGAATTAAAAACGAGATTTATTATGTAAAATTAATTACTGATAATTAATTAATATAAATTTTCAATGAAAATTCAATATATATAAAGAATATAAATTTTATTAAAAATTATTTTTTTAAAGCATTCGGTGTAATTAAACATATTTTGTATAAATTTAATAATTAATTACCAAAATATTTATTTACTATATTTTTATTATTTTTATATTTTATATAAAATAAAACCATCACAACTTATTTTTGTTTTCAGTTACATGTGGATAAAACTATCAATTATATAAATAATTTATAAGAAAAATATTCCCATATCAATGGTCGTTACATTTTACCCCTTTAAATATATTGTGTTCATGAAATTTTACTTATTACTCACAAAATAAATTTTCTGAGTGTATTATTAATAAAAAAATAATTCAATTTATAAATCATAATCTGATATCCACCTAACATGATTAAGTTATATCATGTTACAAATAATATATAATGACCCAAACCCCATGTGATTTCCAGGAAGGCCGAAGACTAGGCTTCCACAACCCCAATCCCACCCCAATATTCTAGGAGTTGATGAAAATCAATGATAAGTCATAACTAAAATGGGAGGATGCATCCTAAAGTACTTGTATGAAATCACCAAATCAACTCCATGTACATGTGCATATAAATAAAAAAAATTGACAATGACATCTAGTATAAAATACATGAATGTAATTATATCAACGTAATAAAAAGGAATGTGAGAGAGTAATCCAAAATGAAAAAGGAAAAATAGGCTCCCCAAAAAAAATATTTAAAAACAAGATTGAAATTTAAAAATAAATTCTTAGAGATCATATTTACAAATCACATAGAACTAAATCTATATGCGGTCAATGCACATGAGTATCCCTATGATCCTTTAAAGTAGACATTGATATATCTATCATCTTCATAATTCAAAACATGTGTGAAAAAAACCAAATATAGGGATGATTATATACATACCATGTAGGAAATAATAAAATCTATAGAGGTAGAAATAGATGAAATGATAGAAGTGGCCTTCTCGACCCAAAGAAAAAATAACGTTGAACCCCCAAAAAAAATCTAAAAAGGAATTCCAGATGAGATAGAATGGGGATCTCAATCTCATATCCAATCCCATGAGGATGATCCTGCACACATAACCAAAGGTCCATATTTAATTCCAACCATATCATGTGTTTATCCGATGAATTCAGGAGTTGTGCCAGCACATTACCACATTTTCATGTCCCGATGGATCACCAAATCCAAAACATTGATCCCCCATGTCATGGTATATTATGAGAATTACATTTTAGATAGA
Organism: Viscum album; assembly: GCA_963277665.1. Lineage (NCBI taxonomy): Eukaryota > Viridiplantae > Streptophyta > Magnoliopsida > Santalales > Viscaceae > Viscum > Viscum album. Next base: position 218,127,812 of record OY728137.1, on the reverse strand, counting down.
GGACTCACACTTATGTAGGGGATAATCAAAACTATATATATGAATAGAGAAGGGTGGACCCACACCCTAGTGTAATATGGGAGTATCGTCATGATATAACAAATACATTTGCAACCACTGTAGAGAATTGTGATGGAAGGATTTTCTATTAACATAGAGACACCTTCGATTATTCCTTCTTAGTTTTCCTTCTGATCATCATGATTTTAGGTGCCTTTAAATAGATGGATTCCCCCTCATCAAAAGAATCGACACTGTAACCTTTTTTATTCCAAGATCTCGATTTGTGAAGCACCCTTTTCTCTATGATCCATCGAGATAAATGTATCACCCAAGGTGTTTGAGAATTGCGAACTAGAATTACATTTGCTCTATTTTACCCTACATTAATTAGGGATTCTCTTTGCAAATCCCTATAACCATTGCAATGGTAGGAGTCCCTTTTGAGTACTCTAGTCTTCACAAGGCATTCAGCCTTCGTGAATCACCTTCCATGTACATAGTGGCACCAGGCCTCAGTTGGGTCACCATGCTTTGTATGGCTCCTCCCTTTGTCGGGGGGCCTCCTTAACCTACTTTGTGAAGCCCTTTAAATTGAAGAGACCCTGCTCTTCCCAAAGCACCTGATATTCATGAATCCCCTCCCTGTGAGGCCTTCTTCTTCATGAACCCCTTTCATGTACGACCCTATAAGGTTGTATGAAGTGAATTCATGGTTCCCCAAGTAGTTCCTCATGATGAATTTCCATGCCTCATGCTTCTTTTCATAATCGCACTAATGATTATTTCTTCTTCTCATAGCTACACTGAAATGGTCCCCTTAATTTACCATTCATCAACCCCAACTCTTGATGGTTTTTCTTGTGCCTTAAATTTCTCAAGCCTGGGTTGGTACAAGTTACAGAAGTTCCAAGGGTGAGGATCATGTCCTCATCATTTGAGCTAGAGGATGTTAAACTACTAAGAAACCCTCATCCTCAACAAATGACATTAAACTATGATAGCTACTTGTGTGTAGAGCATGGTAACATCAGAGAGGGTATGGGACTGGAATACTTCTACTCCACCCTTCCCAATCTACCTTCTCTCTTCCTTAATGCATTATTTCCATGTGCATCCCAGGAAGTCTACGTGTAAGACACGACCCACATTAATAGGGTATCCTTGGTACATGGAGACATATCCTTCCCATACATCAATAAATCATCCTCCTTCATACCTCATCGAGTAAGTCCAAATCTTCATCTTCCTGGGATGCTAATCAATCATAATCCCATGTTTCCTCTTTGGGATACTATCCATGCATAATCCCTACATCACCACTCATGCTTTCATCTCTTGTGAAATGTTCATATAGTCCCTTGCTTCTTCTAGTTTTTTACACTATGCATAGCTCACATGATCATAGAGTGGGAATCAAACATGACATCCTAATGTTCAACTAAACATGTGTAATTCCCATTCCATTTTTTTCAAAACTTTTTGAAATTTAATCATTTCGATTTTTAAGAAAGGTACCTAAAAATCCTTCCCAAGTTTCAATCCCATCTTACATTGTTCTAGTAAACACCACATTGGGTCACCCTCATCCGATGTGACGTTAAACTATATTCTCATTTCATATCACATGATATTAAATTGTATTCTTTTTCACTATGTGGGGTTTGATCCTTGTATCCTAGACATGGTACATAGGAAGCCTCCCTAAAGTTCTACACAGAGCACTAGTACATATTGGTGCCCCCTTTGTTGGGACCCATTTCCATAGTCCTCCATTTAATGGTGTTAGACCAGTTCTTGGGTAGCTTACCATGAAAATACCTCATCCTCAATCCATACTCCTCCAACCATGTTTTCACCTCTTGTGATGATCTTCTAACAACGCATATGCCCCAACTTGTCTCTGGGTCATTATGTATAGTTTACACACCGATTCCATGCCTCATCATGAACTATTTGGAAATCGATTCCTATACACGATGATACATAGTAATGGTCACAATGGTTCAATCCCATCACTCATGTCCCATCATGGTCTCTCCCTCAAGACTTTGTGTTTCAGCAAGATCATTTACCAACCTAGAGGTTCTACTCTCTTCAGGACCCCATCCATTCGCTCCATTCCTTCAGGACATCTCTTTAGGTTCCCCATCACCCCATCCAACTATGTAGACATTGATTCCCATCCACCGGGATATGTAGGAATCCTTTTTTGATGTTCAAGGACTACAAAACTATTACATTTATGGTTGTTCCATCCCATTCCTCTCATCCATTTCATTAAATAAACAATCATCCATCCTAATTCTTACCTGGGCTTCCACATCCCTATGGGATCAAGCCATTTCCTCTTGAAACTAACCACACATAATCCACACACAAAATCTATAACCATCCAACCAAGAATGTACCTATTGCCATAGGTTGTTAACCATGCTTAATCCCCATCAAGTCTTCAGTTTTTTGTCTCATCCAATGGAAAACCTTAGTGTCCCCTTCATATGGACTCATCATCCTTTTTGATCCTCTCTTTGTGCAGGATCAACCTTCATGGTGTGGTACCTTCCCTTTATGGGACACACAAACATGTGTCCCATCTCATTGTACATTCTAATCCATCCATATTATAAACCTTTTGGGTGCTCCATATCAAGTATTTACCCATCTAATCCACTCTTATCAGTGTTATGATTAGTCTGATCTGTCTCTGCAAGGTGTTAATCTCACAGCTTGCCAGGTGATAAACATGGGAATCATAGGAAAACCTAAGAGACATGCCTCTGGAATAAGATATCCCTCATTTTATGTGGGATTCATATGGAGTATATTCCCTTTATAATCCCTATCATAATTGGAAAATATAGGTTTTGTAGTGTTCAAACATCAGTACATTCCACTGATTCCTCAGCATGACTACTCTCCTAACCGAAGGTTGCGGTACTGGTTGGACCCTTTGGAATGACCTAAAAAAAGAAGAATAATTAACTTGAGTCTAAAAATATATCACACCTAGAATAGTTTCATGTTTAACATTTTAATCTTTAAGGGAGACTTGAACTAGGTAAAGATTTCTGATGAAGAATCCATAGGAGGTGGAACCAACATACAATCATCCCTTTTTGATCAATGAGAAAACATACATCGAGAGGTAATGGATTCCTACCACCTTTGAAAAGTAGTAATTTTTGACATAAAGAAAATTTTTTAAAGCATTGAAACACATGGAAGGAAGAGGAGTGCCCTTGTGGGAAAGCATAGGAAACAGAAATGGTGAACCTGGCATGAATCTCTTCTACAGAATGTGAATATTTGAAATTCTTGAGACATCAAAAAATGATCTTGTCACCGAAATAAGATATCAAATCCCAGTTATCGCTAAAAAATAGTGGGCCTAGTAGAAAACTCACCAGAATTTGGGGAGTTAACCGCTAGGCATTTCAATCTGTGGCATTGTTGACGTAGATCATTTCCTCTAACCATGGAATACTGAACGACACTGGCACATTGAGAATTTCATTCCATATATATTTATTGATGGATGAATCTACCTACTTTAGTGGACCCAAGACACAGTTACAGGGAACCAGTCTCCACCTGACCATAGATGCAATAGGAGGAGGAACGACGTTGCGGCATTCCTGCACAGCTCCACCTACACAACGACAATGTCCATGGATATGACTACTGGGTTCCCACACCTCGTATCACCTTCAGATAATATTCATAAAATGGTGATTGAAAATCTTGTTCGAAGATATGATAAGGAGGGGAGCATCCCAATTAGGGAAATGTCCCTATAGGATATGAAGGCTTATGTGCCTCGACATCAATGCCACCCCAAGGGTCACACAGTGAGCCGCTGCTCCCCACTCCAACATCCAACCGTTTATGGAGACTCTCTTTAGAATTTTCCTATGATTTACTCCCTTAGGTTGATTAGGTGAGTGATGTTATAGTCATCCAATATTCGAAATTAGCTAGGGATACAACAATAATGGATCTCACTAGGCCACGCTAATGCCTCCACCCTATCCCAAAAACTGAGGAGTAGGGCTTCACCCTTACCCAATCTTCTTTAGATCGCCTGAACTAACACCAAAATCGGGCACAGGCTCAGGGGAAAACTATCAAGGGGTTTCATCTTCCATAGATTTAGTGTCCCATTCCACAACTAATGAATTCTATCTATCCTCTATTACTTTAGAGAAGTTTCAATTCTATGAATTATTGAGATTGAGACCAATGCCACACCTCAAGTGGTCTAGGATGACTCTTCCTATCGGTGGTGCATAAAGCAGTCATTTCGGGCCAACCTGTGACATTGGTGTACAAAACCAAGGCCCTCCTGATACTATCACCAACCAGTGTGGAGTTCATCCCCACTCCCATGATTAGTATGGATGTACTCCTCGTACCACTATCACCGCTCTATTAGGGGGTCCTCCCCACCTCACTGATACCCAGTGCGGAGGTCCTCCTCATGCTTATGATCCTAGGTATAGATTTTTTCCTGATATTTCAGGCCACCAACATGAAGTCACTCCCTACTCCATCACTCCCTACCATGGAGGTATTTCTAGTACCTCAGGTAATTAGCATGGAGGTCCTCCCATGTACCAATCAACATATTCTCGAGTTCTCCTTACATCCCAGCCCACAAAAGTGGAGGTGCAGTTCACTCCAATGACAATCAATATAAACCATCACTAGATATCCTATCTAGATCAAGAAGAGGTCCTCCCTTCACTAGAGTAATTAAATGTAGATATCCACCCCATTTCCAAGAGTCACATTTCTTTAAAGAGATATCCTAGGGTAGGAGGGAGAACCATCACCATCGAAGGAAGGGCTCTAAGAAGCTCTAGGTCGTAGTCAACCCTATCAACTTTTCTGATTCTGAAACGGTGTGTGACACGATGATCAAACCTTCTCTCTGATCCTCTATTTTCGGGTCTTGGATAGGAACCTGATTTCTTAGCTTCATCCAATTAAAAAATGAGATGCACTAGACCATAGAATTTCTATATAGGTATATACATAAAGAATATATGTCTCTTTTCCACGGTCTTGTCGTGCAGTGATCCCTACCATCACCGAATTTTCTCTCTACCTCAACAGAAGATCAAATAGAGTCATTATGGGTTTTGTAAGATGATGAACACCATACTAACCTTCCATCAATGGTAGCCACCCTAGTAAATGAGGTTTTAGTTAGCACCCCTTCCTAAAAGGATGTTTTTATGCGGCCATTATAGTCACCGAGAGACAGCCCAATATTTACTGGTTTAGAAGCTTTCACATCTTACACCCCACCAACTAGTCTATCAATTAAATGATCTATTTCAGTGTCATTACCAGTTCCCCAGCAACCTCTAATTGTTTAGCGGTCAAATCAGATATCGAATTACACTATTGATTGAAGTATATTGTGAGAAATTCTCATTGTGGATAAATTCCCTGAAATGTTCTTTCCAATTGTGACTCCAAACATCAGCATTACAAGGTCCCTCACCTTGGAAGAGATCACCAACTTCTTCTGAATAATCTAGGTGGCATGTTTCTTCCTCCACCATCATCAGTAGTCTTATCCATATAGCCAATATCAACATGAAAATCTCAGCCAGTAATGTTGCTTGGTCATGTTTATCATGCTCCTCGTGGATAAGAATCCTGCATCATCTGGTTATCATCGGATTCTATAACAATGATGCCTCTGAAGCATTGCGATGCTCCATAGAGTTATTGTTGAGGCATACCCAAATGTGAAAATCCATGGTTGGGGGAAATTTAAAGCCCTCCATTTTAGTTCAATCCTGCCCCATCCTGATTTACCTAGTGATATTGAAGAAATTCTTCCAAGTTCAGTTGCCGTGAATATGGATCGACTCACAGAGATGGAATATGAGGTAGTAATCCTTGAAGAGAACATAACCCCTTGGTAGTTCAATATTTTTTAGATCCCCTAGTCATTTTCACCCATCAAAAGAGGAATTCGAATAGCCTCACTAGCCCAACGAGTCCCTATCTATCAGTTTAGAATATAACAATTTGAAAAGTCCCCCTAGAAATGAAAAACTCTTTGATCCTTATGGTTAAATACCGAAGATGAAGGGTGATACCAAAAATGTATCATTACAAAAATAGATTGTGGATTAGAATAATATCATTGACGAGATCATTGTTGAATATTCCATGGAGTAAGGTCTAGATTACTCTCATCCTCGACCGGGGCAGGCGGGACAAGTACAACTACTTCCTTGTGAGATCCCTCCTGGTGACCTCGACAACCCTACATATCTAGACATGTTAGATGCAAGAGTGTATGGAAAGTGATCATGCTATGAATCACAAAATATTCCTGAGCCGTTTTAGAATCTTCCCCCAGCAGCCCCTCAGTAGGCTCTACAAGTTCTTCCCACATCTGCTTCATAGGTCAACCCTCCGACCACTCCACAGGTTATTACACCAGCCACTCCACAAGTCACAAGACCCACCTAATTCGTTGATGAAACCACCAATGCACTGGTTGTTAGTAAAACTCATCTGGGTAGGAACCCTCCTCTAATCAATATTTTAGCTATTCATATTCCTTGTCTCAATTATATTGATACACAGCATGTGTGAATCCTACCTGATAGTAAACCATATTCGGCATGGGTTGACGACATGTCGGTACCACCAGATTTTGGGGACCCTACATTTTACCAATTTAAGAGGATGGGTGGCCCACTAAATAACCTTTTACACTTCATGTCACGGTTCGTACATATGTTAGGTACTCTATAATATTAGGAGGCTCCCAATCTATAGTGATTTGTATAGACACTGTAAGGGCCCACATTTTTTGGTGTAACTAGTTGCCCATTGGGTCTATAGATGGATAACAATATCTATGCATGAAATTTATACATCAGTTTAGATCCAATACCTGCAAGACATTTATTTCAGACCTCTTCAAGTGCATGTAGAGTTTAGATGAGCCTGCCATATATATTATCGCTAGATGGAAGGACCTCACATATTTAATCAACATTTTACTGATTCTAGGGCAGTTACTAACGATGTGTGTGGGGAATGTAATGACAGGATTGTTTCCTTCCCTCTTCATTCAAAACCTCTTAGGTAAATTTTAATATTTTTATGACATGGCTCAACATTTAGATGATTCCTTGAAATAGGAAAAGAAGACACGTCTGTTGCCTCCCATAGTTCCTATAATACAGGTTGTTAATAATAGAATATTCATCGTCACACCGGTAGAGGCCCAAAGGAAATTGGAATTATTACCGATAGAGCCACCACCACAACTTCATTGAGGAAAGACACCTCAGCCTCCCCCATTGGGTCAGCAGTCCCCACCTAAAAATCAGCAGGTGCCACCCCATCAACCGTCACCGCCTAGGTGAGACAACCAGGTTCCACCTCCTCATCGAGCTCTAGCCCATCATCAGGTCTAGGATTTAGGAGTCCCTTTTCTATATAATAAAAATTAGAACTACTCATTTAATGAGGGTTAGGTCCCCAACAACTTCTAGAGTGTTGTGGATTAGGGAATTTTATGATTTCGAGAGTGTAAGAGGCCCAAAAAGGATGATATTATTGATCACCCCAACAATTTCACCTATCATCGGTTCCTCAGAAATACTATCAAAGAATTTTATGTGTTCATGTATTATCTATAGGACTAGGTCAAAAATAACATAGTCTTGTTGGGTCCAGACCTAACTCAGGTAGTGTGCATTTCCTCAAAGCCTGGTAGCGATAGCAAAGGTTAATGGCATCATGTATCTAACCAAATATCTCAAAAGTATGATGACTAGATAGTTACCAAGGAGGTCACTCGTTCTCATAGTATCATCCTTTTTTTAACCACACCGAACCTTTTGAGGTCTCCACACCATCCCCAATTTCAATTGTTGCATGCACATCTTAGCCTTCATCTTCTTGGTAGGGCAGACATTGACCATGTAAGGGAAATCCATGTCCCTTTCTACTACCCATTTCATCCCATACTCTTGGATATTTTATGCCTCTTATGATGGAAATTTCACCCAGGGTCTACAAACAAATGGTGGATTCTTCAATAAATGATTAGGATTATGTCTTGGTAAACATTCTCGAGTTGGTGGGGCCTTATATAGTTTTTTACAATGAGGAACGTTGTGAGGACCCTCTTAATGTACCTAGATGAAGCCAACTTCGATGAATTTCTAGAAATGTGAATCATAAGAATGCATAGGTTATTGCATATAATCGAGGCGTTCATGTCACTGAAATTGGGAAACAGGCTTAGTGAAGAGTTCAGTATGCACAACCATCTTGTTCTGAACAATCAGGATTTCTCCCACCACCATTCGTACTTCTCAACTAGGAAGAGCCTCTATGATCCCATTATGATCAGTAGTGTAATATAATGGACAAACCTCAGTCATACAACTATTAGTATGTAGTTATTTTTCATGGATTGACTAGAGAGCAGTGGGATATCCCCATCCCCAGGTAGGTTCCACTGGTTTGACCAGTGGTTCCCATCATATTTCCTCCCACAGATCCACCTCATGTCAGTACAAATGAGCGTCTGACATGGATGTATGATGTAATCAATCATATTGATATAATTTCTACAATTATCTTGATCCTAAAGGCCATCCACATATCGGAAAACATGAATGATTCCCTCACATATGATTTGAGAGTCCCCATCCATTTTGAGACAGATATAGCGGTCATATAATCCTTCCATATTGGATAATTCAACCATACAGAATGTCGGGCCATGATTTCATTATCTTCAGAAAATGAAGGATGTCATATAAAGGGGCACATCCACATGGTTTACATAACCAGATAGTTTAATGTCATAGAATTCCATCATTTTCTTGTCAATATAGGTTTTGGGATCAATCTCATACTAACCCAAACACTCAAAAAAATTGGGACTATCTGAAGGAGATATGGATCCCTCTTATAGGAATATTCAGGGTTATCACATGACAAAGTAGAAGAAAGTTGGAAAAATCTATATTAAGACTAAATTCCATGGTCTGGACACCACAAATGAGTTTATGGTTGTATTTTAAGACAACACCAACAACATGCTGATGGGTAGACCCTGGATCCACCTACTTGTGGAAAATCATTCCTCCTATCACAAGTGCCTCATGTACTTCCTTAATGGTCACATAGGCATATTCTAGGGTGATGCATCCCCATTTGACTCTTTGGAATCCAATGTTGTAGATTTTTACTATTACAAGAGTAGTGAAATGTAAGTATAATACAATGGGGTTGAGGACACTCCCGTTGTGGCTGATCTGTGTATAGACTTCGATGATGTCGTCGTCCTCCCAATCCATTGGATGGAATCCATAACTCCAAACATGGGAAATGACATTTCTGTCATAATGTAAATAGGAATTCATGTTCCCATGTATAAATAACACCTGAAGATCACTTCATTCTCCTACACAAACCATGATTAGGTGATTACAGGGCCACATACCCCTATAATGTATTGAGATGTTCACCCCATGGAAACACCAAAACACCATACTTTATTGTTTCACTGGGATGGGTTGGAATAAATCAAGATGAAGAAACCCTATTTCATTGATATTATCAAGCCTGGAGAATTTTTCTAAAGACTTGATGGAATCATATCAACAAAATTCATTGCCATGTATTCAGTAACACTAGAGTCACCATGTGGGGATTCCATTGTCGCTCAGGTCAGCACCGGTGTTCTGTCTGGATCATCCCATTCAAAACTATATCTTCCACCTGATGATATTCTCATCTTAGATGATATAGAGGAATTATAATATGCTCCTCCAATATTTTATAAAGGTGACTCTACCATCGTTTATGAGATGGTACATGTGAACATCAGCACTAAGGCATATTTGAAACCAATGCTTGTTAGTGCATCCATGTTTGTTGATGAGTTGAATAAATATGTGTATTTCATGAAGAATCATCTAGAATTATTTTCCTGGATTTATGATGAGATTCTAGGGAAAGATCCTAAGGTTGTCATCGACCACCTTGGTTTCCCGATATTCCATCGTAGGTTCAAACAATGTCCCAAGAAAATGACCCCCTATCACGGTGTTGTGGTTGAGGATGAAGTTTGATAATCTTATTTAATAAAAAATCGTTAAGGTAGACTAGTAATTCAGATCATTATCAAGCATCATTACAATTTGGGAGAAGAATGGATAAATCAGGTTCTGCATCAACTTCTAAGATCTCAACCATTACTGTCCAAAGTATGATTTCCCCCTTATCAGGACAAAATTTTTGATCAATGACACTATCATATAGAATTATCTCTCCTTCATGGATGGATATTTTGGATACAATTATATCTAAATGGCCTAAAAGGATGAAGAATCTACCACCTTCACAGAATGGCAAGGTACATTCTATTACCTGGTAATTCATTTCAATCTAAAGAATGTTGGTGCCACCGATCAGCATCCCATGCACCATATATTCAATCTGATCCTCTGGACAATGGTGGGATTATACGTAAATGATTTGGTGGTCATATCTATTAAGTTTCAAGATCATATTATAGATCTTGAGAATGTGTTCATCTTTCTCTATTCCTTCCATATGATGATAAACCCCTTGATTTATTCCTTCTAGTCTTCCTCTAGAATATTTCTCATATTTTTCATCAAATATAGAGTCATTGAGATCGATCTAGAGAAGATCAATTCTATCAGTAAGATGCATCCTCCAATCAATATTAAGGATACATGATTCTTAGAAGGCCAATTAGCCTATATACGCCGATTCATTACAAATCTGCCTAGAATGTGTAAACAATTTTCTCAGATTGTGAAGAGAGGTGAAGAATACAAGTGGGATGAAGACTGTCAGTCTGATTTTGAGAAGTTCAAGAAGTACCTACTACAATCTTTGGTTCGAATTCCACCCAACTGAGGAATAATTCTAGTCATTTATGTGACTACCCTTAAATGATCCATCAGCACCATTATCACCTAGAATAATTGTGATGTGATAGAGAACATTTTATACTATCCATGTCACATTCTCATCAATCCAATTATTGGATATTCATTTTTTAAGAAGATATTTCATGCATAGGTATTAATTGTATAGAATCTATGACATTATTTTCAGCACCAAAAGATATAGCTGGCCTCCTATGTGGACCCATCAATGTATATTCATAAATTCCCTATACTAACAAGTCATTTAGCTTAGTGGGTAGTAATACATTAGTAGTTCAACAATAGGTTTGTTCCGAAGATAGCTATCAAGATTCAAGAACTAGAAGAATTCCTTACCTCCCATCTAGACCTTGTATATCAATCTCCAAATTTTGATTCCTAGATGAGGCCATCCACTTATTAGACCTACTGATTCTATTTTGGAAGATGCAATTCGATGGTGCTTCCCGATTTCTAATCGGAATAAGGCTCAACGATTCTAGACTTAATAGTGTAGTCTTGGGTATCATTTTATTCACACCTACACATGATGTCATTCCCAACTCATTCTTGTTTTTAAAGGGATGCACAAACATTGAGGTTAAGTACTAGGTCCACATCCCTAGTCTCAAGTTGTCCCTCAAGATTGATTTCCCTCACTTTCATGTGAAGGGAAAATTTGAGTTAGTCATCAAGCATATCAATGGTGACTAAATCATCATGAAGCTAGAGCTCATGCCCTTGTGGGAGCACACTCTATAGATAATGGTCCATTTCCTTTTCCTTCTGGAGGTTACACATGTCCCTCGATCACATAACGATCGAGATAATTTCTTTTCCATCCTTGCTTCTTCATTTGTTGAGCCTGACCAGGATGATCTAATTATCCTTATGGCACATTGAAGGGCCATCCCTCCAGTCACTCTGTATGTTGATAACAGCCTATAGGTAAGCCATCTTATAGCCAATTCATCCACATTATGATCTTTTAGTCCCCCTTTCATAGTAGAAGATACCTCTAATTGGAAATATCCCTTTATTGAGTACCTCCAGTGCGTCAATCTCCCGACAAACAGATTCGGGAATAGGAGAATCAATTATTCTACAATACTATTCACTCTCCTAAGTGGCACTAATATTCAAAAAATCCTCTATAGAAATTATTTTGATTTCATTCTCCTCTGTTGAATTCAAGGAGTTGATATTTCCTAAGTTATGTAGGCAGTTCATGATGGTTCCTGTTGAGCCCATCTAGCAGGGCCAAAGCCTTCCCATCATATCTGATGACTGGGGTACTTCTAACCCACCATGGTCTGTGACTATATCAGGTTTTCCAAATGGTTACACACATGCCATATCCATGATAATTGTTTGCATTGACCACAAGAGCATGTCCATACTACCATGTACCCTTGTCCATTTGTGTTCTGGGGACTCCATGTCATTGGACTATATCCACCAGTTACTGCTCGCCAATGCAGGTTCATCCTAACCAACATTGAATTATATTCTATGTAGGAAGAGAAAATACCACTCAAGGAAGTCATGTACCATTCCATCGTTGATTTTGTGAGTTGAAACATCATCCCCTAGTTTGGATTCCCTCACTCCATCCCCACCAATAATTGAACCATCTTCTGGGAATATATGCTGAAGAAATTGTACACCAAGTACAGTATCTTGTACAACAATACGCCCCCAATCATGCCCAAAAAATGGGTAGATCGAGGAATTCCACAAGAACCTATCTAAATTTTTTTAAAATATGGTTGCTCAAAATGAGAAATTTTTTCCAGAAAATCCCCCAATGCTCTTTGGACTTACTAGACAACAAATCCCAATTCCACCCTCATGACCCAAAATTCTGAAGTCTATGGAACAAATGAATTCCTTCCTATCGATATTCAGTTGAAATCACTGCACATATACATCTATGATCATCATACATTATAAAAAGTAATATATATTCATATATATGAATCATAAGTTCTCAATGAAAATAGGATTTGTGGTTTAAACAACTTGGAGAGGCACTAGAACAATATATCCAGAGAATTCAATAAGAAATTTCACCTCTGATCCTTCCTTCAAGGTGAACTAGTATGGGCTCTGAGGATGCCAATGATACCCAGTGGGAAGCCACCATAGCTAGAGACCAAATGTTAGGACCTTGTATTATCCACACAGTTTACCCCAATGGTGCATTCTCTCTAGTTACCATCGATGGTGAGCGTATCACTCCTCCCACTAATGATAAACACCTATATAAACACTTTTCATGAGTATGTATCTTCATCCTTCATGACGATAAACTATAAATGGAGAATACACCAATGGTATGGGATCCATGATCATAAAATATTATATCCTCCATACTTGTCAAATGAAGTTAAGCTCCATGATCCATCTAGGATGCAAGACATAAAACTATATAGAATCAGCATCCGACATGATGATAAACCAAAATCCCCATTTTCACCCTTTTTATTCTAACCACTTGACATAAAACATCATGAAATCTCAATAACTACATATGACTTTATTTCTATACTCATGGGCAACATAGGAATGCCCAAGAATTTCTCCTTAGGTATAGCCCCATGTCCCTTGACCTTTTCTGACCCCTTGGTGAGAGTCCCTTCCTAGGGGTGCGGGGTGTGGTGTGGACTCTTTCTTTCCTCATTCACATCAGGTTTACAACTACCAAAACGTTAACACCTTATAGTATTTCTGACCATTTTTTCATACAACATTATGTTAAATTGCACATCATTTTAGAAGAATATGTGGCTTGATCCCTTACCTTCCACGATATATAGGAATTCCTGGACATTTTTTCTTTAGATCCATACCCATGTCCCTCTATTATTGGATTCTTGACATAGGTATTCACCAAGAGCATGTGGGGTGGTGGGAAATTATCTATTCCTCATTCAAATCAGTTTTATAATGGAAACACTATGTGATCCCCTTCAAGAGAATCCCTCTTCATTCATCCTTACCGTAAGCCGTTAAAATACATGTAACATTCAAGATTTATGTTTAGAATGGATCAATCATGATGGGATACATAGGTATGCACAATCATTTTTCTCTAGGTCCATCCTCGGGTCCCATAAACTTTTCAATCCCCTTGGCCTATGTCCCCTCTTTGGGGTAAATGGTGCGGTATGAGGCCCCTTGAGTCTTCATTCACATCGGGTTTTTTTCATGTCGTGCACAACCCTTTTCCAGACATTACCCTTTATAGTTTTCCTACCCACATGGTGATAATCTGAATCGGCACCCTCCATCCTTACAATATGACAATAAACTGCATGACGTTACAAGAACTATTTATGTCTTCATTCCTATACTTATGTTATACGTAGGAACACCCGAGTCTTCAATCAATGGTTATGGCCTTGGGTTCATCGACCTGTTTTACATCATTATTTTATTCATCTTATCATATTTTCCCTCCATATATTGAGACACTCAACCTCATTCCAACTACACCAACATGCATTAAATGTGATGTGGATCAGGACCTAAAGTGTTGGATTCTGCATGGAAATGATTTCACTCCATCTACATGCTTTATATGTCCCTTCATTTGGCCCCCCATCATCTATCAAATCTAAAATGACCCGATAACGATATGGAAGCTTGTCTTTAGTGATCTCCTACCATTTTGGGTAAATATACCAGAGTATTTCAAATGAAAATTTGATACAAGTCCCACATTGAGAATATGGTCAACAATCGATACTCAGATGTTTTTTCCCATTCCAGGTAACGTGATTTGGATACATTATTGAAAGAATGTTCAATATTTATCCTCCATCATTATCACTAACCCCATTGTGCCCCATGTATTGGTGTTATGGTTGAAATCAGTTTCCACCTTCTTATGTATAGAAGGAACTTCAACACCCTCATTGTTATCCCTCTGTGCCCCTTTTCACATTGATACATCGTTGAAAGATTTTCCTTGGATCCACACCTCTATTCTACTATTGTGTGATTCTATGGGTTGTAGGATCTTCTCCACCACTTATTTCCCACGCTGATCATGGGTTACATTGGCTTAGGGGTTTTGATAGGATTTATAGTAGTATGGAAGAGTTTTAAATATTTAAGATCTAAACTCTACTACCCTATACTAGGAGCTAGGGTCCAAACTCTATAAACATAAACTAGGAGCTTCGGTCCTGATGTCCAATCAGAGTGATATTAAACCATGTCACGTATTTTTTCTTCAAGAATTTTTACCCTTTGGTCTAAGCTCTATGACCATAAACTAATATCTTTGTTCCTTGTCATATGATGTTAAAAAAATGTAAGTTTCATCTGAGATATATGATGATAAACTACCCAAGAATGAGATATCGTCATTTTTGAATTCATTCCCCACTTTGGAACTGACCAACTATTTTTCCACCCTTATGAACTATGTGTAGATTGATTCTCATTCTCATGGGATACATACTGACACCCGTGCGACTTTTTTCTCGGGTCCAACTACATCATCATGAACCCTTTTGACTCATCTTAGAATCAACTATCATGGATTAATGTGGTGTGGTGTGGGATTATTTGGTCCTCGTTCTTGATATGATTACACTAACCACACCACGTAGCTCCCTTAAAATCACTCCCCCCTTGTCCTTTCCATATGATGATAAAATTCATGGGCAAGTCCCACGTACGTGACATTAAACTGGGCATATTACTATCTATTCTCTTCAACCGTAAACTATGATTCTTAATATCTATGTTTTCATGAAATTAAATAGTGTAACAACTATGATGCTTCTAATCTATGAGAATTTAACCCCTTATAGTATTTTTCATTTTTTCATGCCATATTTAGAATAATGTTTAGTTTTTTTCTGGACCTATTAGGATACATAGAAACCTCTTGACATCCCATCCCCTGATTCAACAAGGGGATTGTAAAATCCAGATTTCAATATTTCACGGCTTCGGTTCACCTATTGAAAGTTTTTGGTGTGGTGTGGACTTCTCTATCATCATTAATATTTGGTTATGTGATGCACCACACATTTATCATATGGAATTCCAATGTCTTAGCTACATGACACTAAAATGTGTTCCATCCTTTTCATCCTTACCACATGACGATTTACTGAATGTAATTTCAAGAACTATGTGTGTCTTGATTCCCATTCGTATTAGATACATAGGAATTCCAAGATATTTAGTCAATGTTTCCAACCCCAGGATTATCAACTTCCTTATCCATTTTCATATAACTATATTCCAATCTATATGACCTTAAACTTGGAGTCCTCAGTCCCATCATGACTTTAATTATCATCCATAAAATTGGTTTGATCTCAATTTATACTGATACACTCGCCCATTGAACTTTTTTCACAATGGAGTGATTTTAAGTGTGTTACATTTCATTCAAGTAGCCAAACATTCCACCACCACACTTTTTAATGCCCTATATTTCAAATCCTCTTTTCTTATCATGTTTGAAAGAATTCCTTAATGGTTTGGATTTCAAGCCTTACCATCCTAAGTCATCATTAAAGATGACATCATATGAAACATTATGTTTGGCCACGTGTTTTTGAATATTTTCCACGGTTCACCCTCATTTTATTATCCCCGTTTCAGGATAAGGTGATATGGATACTATGTTGCGAACATGTTCAATAGTTATCCTCCATCATCATACCGCACTCATTATGTTCCGAATATTGGGTTTCATGATTCACACTTAACATTTACCTTTGTGGGGATATACTCCAATGCCCCTCACATTTTTATACCCATGCACAAAACACATTGGAATATAGAAATTTGGTTGTTCTAGGAGCCCTATTCTCTGGTGAAATCCACTCTCATCTTGAAAATATTTTGTGGTCATTTTGACCCAAAGTGTTTGATGGTTAAAAAAATATTTTATATCCCTGGTGATAAATTACATAGTATCCCCTTATTTCTCACTTCTATCATGATTCAGGTGAGTATAAGGATTTCTCATTAGTTGTTTCATTTATATGATCAAGTTGCAATATTCAAAGACAACAGTAACATTTTTTCATGAAAAATAAATAAAAAAGAAGTAAATGTGTTTATGAGTTTGAAAAGGTACAACTCCTGCATATTTCCACACTTGATGGACCACCTCAGATCTTCCACCCTTTGGATGGTGTAATCTAGGACTTGATGTAGTCTCCGGAGGTACCTCCCTTCCTCATTGGGTGTGGGGAGGAGTTCATTATCCTTAATCTGCATGTGACCCCCCTTGGACCATATGTTGATCACTTCATGAGATTCTCTCCTCACTTCCTCTTTCTCTTATACTAGTTGGTTCTGTAATCATGATAGGATTTTAGACTGGGTAGCGGTGAAAGAAGAAATATTGTTCATCCATATTTCCACGAATTGGATCTATTTTTATCCTCGTGATGTTTCTTGGTGTTGACATGATTCTTCCACTGCCAGCTAACACTGAGGCCACAGTAATACTCCTGTAGATTCTATTCCATGTTATACTAGTGGGCATGTGAATATTTCATGCAACACAACTAGAAAATTAACTTAAAACCACGGTTTGAAGACATAGGCCCAAAAACCATGGCGATAGCATATGGGCACAGTTTCGGAAAACCGTGGCCGCTATCGTTGTGGTAGTAGGTCTTACCTACTGCCACAGTTTAAACGGTGGCATTAGGGGCCGATTTACACAGTTAAAACTGTGTCACTAGGCCAATATTTCCATGATTTAACTATGGCATTAGGTTAGTTAAGGCCATGGTTATAACCGTTGCAATAGGATCTACTGCCATGGTTAAAAACGTGGAAAGATACCCACTAATTCCACAATTCAACTGTGGAACTAGGGCTCTACTGGCATAGTTAAAACCGTGGCAGTATAATTCATATGGTATAAAAAACTAATTCAGTCCCCCACCAGACAACCCTTTGCACCCCCCCCCCCAGACCACCCTGTTCAGCCCCTATGCACCCCTTTGAACACCCCATGAACCCCCATAACACCCCATGGATAGCCCCTTTTCTCCCCCTTGAACACCCCCTGCACCCCCATGCTTCCCTGGACAGCCCCCTTGCACCCCCATGTCCCCATAGACAACCCCCTTGCACCCTCTTGAACACCCCTTGGACAGACCCCGTGCACCCCCTAGACAACCCCCTTGCACACTCTTGAACACCCCGTGCACCCACCTTCCCCCCCCCCCGGGACAGACCCCGTGCACCCCCCCTAGACAGACCCTGTCACCCCCTGGACACCCCCATGCCCCCTTTCCCCCCCATGCCACATACAGAAATAGATTGTATAATAATTAAATGGAATTTCATTTGTATTGAAATAAACTTCAATTTCAGTAAATGAAAATAGCATTCTATTCACCCAACAAGATCAAAATAACACATGAAAGCAGTGAAAAATACACTTAGCATGGATTATGAATTTAAGTGGAAAAAGGGATCAGAAAAGTAAATGCGGTAGAATACTCCCCTGAGTGAAAGCTTCCAATCCCAATACTCTCTCCTCTATCTTTGTTGAACAAATCTGGTATAAATATTGAATCACCTATAAACCAGGAAATAGTAGCCTATTATAATCTTATTCCCATATATAAAATAGATGAAAATAGCAGAAAACTTGGGATTTATAAATTATAATTCAGCTTGATAGTGCACATGAATATAACTAATCAAAATCTAAATCTAATTTAAACAAAAAAACATGTAATGTGTCCATCACAACTTGAAAATGATATAAACATGGCATAAAGCATGCACATTCTCATAATACCATAACATTAATTTCAAACAAATATAATATCTACAAGTTAAGCATGGAGGGAAGTAAAAATTATTAGGGAGTTGAAAATACCAAACATAATCTATAATTTGATCATCATTCAATATTCCATTTCACATTTTCTAGTCCCTCATGCCACTATACCACCCCCTTGCCCACCCCCTTACACCCCCCCCCCGGGACAACCCCTTGCACCCCCCTGGACACCCATGACCCTGCTGAACACCCCCCTGCACCCCCCTGGACACCCCCCTGCACCCCTTCCCCCCTCCCTTCCCCCTACACGATTCCCCCCCTGGACAGCCCCCCTTGCACCCCCATTCCTCCCCTAGATAGCCCCCTACACCCCCTGGACACCCCCTTCACCCCCCACCACCCCTATAGTAGCCCACTCCATCCCTGACTCCTGCACACTGCCCCCCTGTCCCCCCTAAACAACACCCTTGCACCCCCCTGGACACACCCCCATGCCCCCTGGACAGCCCCCATGCACCCCCCCCCCCCCACTGGACACCCATGACCCCCTAGACAGCCCCCCTGGACACCCCCCAGAACACCCCCTGCCCCCCTAGACACACCCTCATGCCCCCTGGATAGCCCCCTGAACACCCCCTGCACCCCCACCCCCTCCCTTCCTTTATATGAATTTTCATTTGTATTTTTCTAATTTCGTGAGAAAATGTCGTATGAGGCATCACATGATCAACAGAGTGATCATGTGAACAAGTAGTAATCACATGGATTGTTCCATCATTCCAGCAATTATGGAGATGCTAATAATATTTACATTCATAAGATCTAGAGATCCTCGGGTGTTTGAAGAGGTCCTTGAAACACCTTAAAAAAATAAGCAACACCACCTATATAAACCAAGGAAATACCAAGAGTTTGGTTGTTGTTGGTTTTCTGAGAACTCAATAGTAACTCACAAAACTAATGAGCTTGCATGATTCAATCATGTGAAGAAGATATCATAAAACCATTTTGGTTATGCAATGGTAAGGAGGAACCTGATGAAAAACCATATTCCCATGAAGGTGATCCCACAGACATATCTACTATATCACAAAGGAGAAACCTGAAAGAAACCGGGTTTTGCAAAGAGGTGAAGGAGAACTCACGGACACACCATATGTCATGAAAAGAATTTATGCAAGACACATTTTGATCAAAAAGTTTTATTGATATCCTATGAAGAATTTTTTTGTTTATACAAGTAAATTTGGTGATCCACACTTGGGGTCACGCGAAGGTAGTCAAAAGATCACATAACATTCCTTAGATCATGTGCTTTGCATGATACACTAAAGAAGAAAGGAAGATAAAGGTTTCATGCAACCCATGCTTCCCATGAAATCCATGCAAGCATAATTTAGATACCCAAAATAAGACTTTAAATGACACATAAAGTAATAGAACATATAAACAAGTGTGTTATTGTTTCATATTCCATGCAACCCATGCCCCCATCACTTTGGACTACCCCCCTGCAAACTGCCCCCTAGACACCCCCATGCCACCCCAGGACAGCCCCTTGCACCTCCACCCACCCTGCAGTAGCCCACCCCCTCCCCCTACACCCCACACCCCCTGCCCCTCCCCCTCCCTGCCCCCTGCACACTGCTCCCCACACTGCCCCCACCCCCCCTGCCCCCTCCCTGCCCCCTGCACACTGCCCCCACCCTACCCCCACCCTGCCCCCTACACACTGCCCCCCTCCCCCCGCACCTCCACACCCCCTGCCCCTTCCATGCCCCCTACACACTGCCCCTTCCCCTGCACACTGCCTCCCTACACACTGCCCCCTGCCACCTGCACACTACCCCCTACCCCCTGCACACTGCCCCCACCCTGCCCCCTTCACCCCTACCCCCTTTCCCCCCCACACACCCATGCCCCCTCCCTGCCCCCTGCACACTTCCCCCCACCCTACCCCCCTACACATTTCCCCCCCAACCTTCACCCCCTACCCCTTTCCCCCCCACCCCCACCCCTGCCCCCTTCACACTGCCCCCACCCTGCCCCCCTACACACTGCCCCCCCCCCAACATTCACCCCTACCCCCTTTCCCCCGACCCTCCCAAAGAGTAAAGTTTGATTTATTTCAGATAAAAAATATAAACATCCATCTTCATCCACTACAGTACCAGTTGAATTAAAAAAAGAGTGTGGAAAATCCCATTATCAACAAAAATCCAGCAAATCAAACAAATATAAACTCAGTTGCAATATGCTATAAACACACAACTATAGTAAAAGAATATGGAAATAAAGAATAAAAATAAAATATTAAAGTAGTGAAAAATAAACTCAACATGAATTGTGAATTTAAGAAGAAAGAAGAGAGCAGAAAAGTAAATGAGGTAGAATACTCCCCTGAGTGACAGCTTCCAATCCCAAGACTCTTTCCTCTTTATATTTATTGAAAAAATCTAGTATAAAAATTGAATTACCTGTAAACCAAGAAATACAAGCCTATTAGAATCTTATTCCCATATATACAATAGTTGAAACTAGTACCAAACTCAATATTTAGAAATTATAATTCAGCTTGATAGTTCACATGAATATAACTAATTAAGATTCAAATTGAATTTCAATAAAAAAACATGTAATATATCCATCATAAATTGAAAATGATATCAACATGGCATAAAGAATGAACATTCCAAAAATACCAGTCCCTCTTTTAGTTCCCCACCCCCACTTCCTGTTCCCCCCTCCCCTTGCACCCCACCCCCTGCGAGTTCCCCCCACCCCTTGCACCCCTCCCCTGCCAGTCCCCATGCCTCTGTCAGTCCCCCCCTTTCCCTCCCCCTTGCACCCCCTCCCCCTGCCAGTCCCCCACCCCCATGCCCCTACCAGTCCCCCCTGCCCCTACCCCACCCCTTGAACCCCCACCACTTGCACCCCCTCCTTTCTAGTCCCCCCTTCCCCCTCCCAGTCTCCCCTCCCCCATGACAATTCCCCCATGACCCTACTAGTCCCCCCTTCCCTCCCCCTTGCACCCCTCCCCCTACCCATCCCCTTGCACCCCTTTCCCCTGGCGGTCCCCCACCCCTTCCCCCTAGCACCAAGAACTACAAACACCGGACTTTTTCTTTCATCGTAACTAGCATTGAATCAAAAAAATTGAATACAATATTTACCTTTGATGCTTAGATATTAACAAGGTGCAGATTATTCCTTGATTGGGAAGCTACAGGCCCATATCTACCATCACTTTATAGAGTCTCCTACAAATCTCTAAAAAACATCATAGTCAGGTGAAGTTCCATCAAACTTGAAGGAAAACAGCAGCGTAAATACCTGAAAGTCGTCATTGAAAAATGAAAAATGGGATTTGAGGGTGGGAATACTTGGATCTAGTGTACTAGAAAGGCTGGTCTCCTTGTGGTAAATTTCACCCATTAAAAACAGATAATATAATAAGGTAAGACACATACAACCCTAGAAATCACATGTCAAAGTCAATTCTGAACCTCAAACTGTCAAAGCCAATTCTTTCTAACATCTATCTTTTTCTTGCTTAATGCAAGCTCAATTGCATTTCCATCTACATTGTTGACCCACAAAAATTCCTTCTTGTGCTTTTGAAGTTCATTGAAGTGTTCTTTTCCTTTTTTAGATTTTCTTGTACCCAACCTTCGGTACACAAATTTAAAAAAAAACAATTCAGAAAAGATGCTTGATTGTGTTATTATAGAAATGAATATTAATTATATAACATTTATGTGAATTTAATCCAACCCCCCCCCCCCCTCCCTTGCACCCCCACCCCTACCCATGCCAGTACCCCCCAGCCCCTGCCCCCCCCCCCCCCTGCTCCCCCCCCCCCCCCGCACCCCCTGCACAAACCTGCAGTATACAAATACACCATACACAAACACATACAACGAATTACTAAAACCATTGCAGCATCTCATTTCCACATAAATAAAAAACAATTAATACATATAAAATTGAAATTTTATAAACAATGAAAACAAAATGATAGATATAGAAACTGTCAATAATGTCACTCCAAAATGTCATATGAATCCACCTCATCATCAGCACCGATATCAATAGCATCAACATGTGTACCACCATTAGCAGCATCATCATCACCATCAACATCTTCAGCCTCTCCACCATAAGCATCATCTTCAGCCTCTCCACCATCACCAACATCTTCAGCCTCTCCACCAGCATTTTCAGCTACACAATCATCGTCATCGTAATAAATTGAGTGCAAACTCGATAAACATCCATCCATTTTTGCTGCACCCTTTGGCGGAAATGAAGAGCATATAGCTGATATCAACTTGATCAACTATTCATTTTCTTTTTTCCACGTCTTTTAAGACTCTTGTCTAACTTATTTCTTTGATTTCTCAATGGTAGCATGTAATTTTTGTTCAGTAACCATTCCTGCAATATTTCTAGAAGATTCAATACCTGATGACCAATATTTTGATGGCACGATTTTCTTTTCGGGTTTACAACGAACTCTTCCACTATGCTCGTTGCCAAGAACCTGATCTAAATAATCGTTTGGTCCAAATGTGTCTGGTTCCTTTTCCATTAGATCTTTAAGAGCATCCTATAAAAGGGAGTTACCATTTTAATAGATATTCAAAAAAAATTCCATTTAAATTCTCATACGTGTTATGAGTAAAATGTCTACAACCTCCTTTTTGATGAAATATAGAACAAAACATAAGTAGCGTATGTCCTTTTATATTCTTTATACTACTTTTAAGAGTTTTTATAACTTATATAAATATATTGGGATGCTTTTTCGGTTTACAGATATATTAGTAGTGGTTATGGACCTATTTGAGAGTCTTAACCTTATAAAGAATTGAATGGATTTCAGATGTCCTTTTTAAACCTTATCAAGAATTGATCTTATTAAATTAGCATTAGGAATACTAAAGAGAGTGGAAGATAATGTATTGTCCTTTATAATACCATAAGAACAAGTGATATAATTGACTCAAGAATTCTCATTCCCTATGAGGAAAACACAACTCATATAATTTTCAAAGAACGAAACTGCCTACTAAAAGATAAAAATTTAAAAACAGTCTTACAAATTTTTCTTACGTTGCCTGATTCACAGCAGTTCCATCTTTCTTTTTCATAATAGAAAAAAAACAATGATCAGGGAACATGTCATTCGAAATTTAATGATCATTTCTACATGGAAATTTAACATAAATCAATGAAAAAATAAAGGTATATTCAATGTTAAATCATATATTAATTGTGACAGTTCATGATCTGGAAGTGTCATTCGTCCCAATGTATGCTTATATATCATGGTGCCCTTATTTCTTATGTTTATTTCAGATGAATCCTATTAGTAAACAAAAATAAACTATCCTTTCAATAAGTCAAAAGGGATAAAAAAATCATCATTTCAAGTTAACAATATAACATGTTCAGGACATAACTAAAATAACCAAGTTTAGAAAATAAAATTGAACACAATCACATCTAATAAAATCATCCACTATAGAAAACTATGATTATTGAAAAAAATAAATTTATTAAAAACATTAAGATTGTAAATTACCTTGAAAGCGGAACAACTCCAATAGGCAATTAATTCTTTGTATTTTGAAATTGGGCATTCATTTAATATTGATTCATTTTCAAGAGAAGTACCTCTTCTTTTTTTCTAGCCAAAATACAGGTCATGTTTGTAGGACTGCCACATCTCCCCCAGTTCCATTAACCTAACTCTCTTAGCATGGATACAATTTGGGAAGTTATTGCGAAGCTGAATATTCAAAAAAAATTATCAATAATACGTTATAAAGAAATTGCAAACTAATTTTAAAAAATATATTACCCAAATTTCTGCCCAATCCTTGACTTTTAATTCTTTTCCAACTTTTCTCCACTCGATTGGTTGAACAGGCACAATATTTCTATGTTTGCTGAGTGTCCCCATGAAACCCAGCAATTCTTTACCATTTTCTTCAATAATTTTCATTTCTTTATTATACTGAACCATAATTTTCGTGTGTCTATTCCACACTTTATGCATATTTGTACGACCACATATTTTTGTATAAGAGGGTTTTGAAAAAAGATACAAATATTTTACACATATATAACTGAAATTTAATAAAAATTTATTACTTTTATTACTTTTTAAACAGTTACCAGTAGAACTATTTTTTATTACTCGATCATGCACACTATGCTGAGGGGTAGTAACTAGAGAAGTGTCCTCCATAGTAGACTGTAGATGATGAGGTTGGGTAGGAGGGTACGAGTATACAAAGGGCATAACCAATGGAGGTGTACCCTCCATAGTAGACTGTTGATGCTGAGGTTGGGTAGGAGGGTATTGGTATAGAGGAGGCATAACCAATGCAGGTGTACCCTATAGAGATGAAGGTGGATAAGGGTAAAAAGGCTGAGGGATAGAAGGATATGGACTACCCTGCATGCTAGGAGGAGGAAATGGATAAAAAGGATGACCACCAATGTATGGATAAGGCATATAAGTGGGGGCATGATGGGAGGAAACCATTCCGGTGATTTCAAAGCCATGGACTGTGAGGCGGTACGTGTAGGAGGGATGCATATAGGGCTAGTCCTATACTTTGGAGTGCTTGGACCATATTTAGTGAACGAAAGTTTACTCCTCAATGAATCCTATTCATATAAAATAAGATTTGTGGAAAGTTCATACATAATAATTAAATAAATAAATAAAGGACTCACCGGAACAATCATATTTTTCAGGATAACTTCTTTAAGTCGTAGATCGTTTTCCTCCATTTTTTCTCTGAACCTCCTCATAAGACATAATAATTGGTAAATTCCAAAAGTGATGGGAAAATTTTAAAAATATAATAATTCATTAAATTACTATAAAGATGCCAAAAAATCATATTATTTTTCAAAAATTTACATCTTCCATTAAGTTTTTTTCATTATTTTGTTTACTCACTAAATGAAAACATTACAAAACAAAAGAATATGATACTTTAAAAGTTTAAAAAACACGCACCACATCAAAATAATATAATCTGAATACTTTGAAACATGTAATGCTACGCATTCTCTGTTATAATTTCTAGTTCACAATCCATTCTCACAATTGAATCATCTATATCATCAAATGATATATTTGACTGAATACCAACCGGTTCATCCAAAACATCACCATCATCCAATCCTTCATCGAAAATGTGTCTGGGAATAACATCAACAATAACACAAAATTTTGGTTTTAAAGGGTCATTTACCTAAAATACTTGTCTAGATTGTGATGCAAGAATATAAGGCTCATCTGTTTGTAGCTGACATTTTATATCAATCACTCTAAAACCACAATTATCAATATACAAGCCTTGTTGTGTCATTAAATCAAACCAGTTACATTTTATCATAGCAACACAACCATGTGCATAGTAATCAAATAAAAAAATTCTCTCAACAACCCCATAATACAACATATTTTCGGATCGAGGCTGTCTGTCTGATGCACTAGCATAACAATCCATTGTAGCGCTTATCGTGAAACTATCATGCTGTGTTTCCATATTTGTTGCACAACTATTTATAATGAATTTAAAACCATTGTCAACCACTTCCTTACAATCACGAACAACATTGTTTGGACCAAACGACAATGCCCTTATTTCAACAGATACAAAATCCATCGGTAAAATTTGGACCTGAAATATATCGACAACGAATATTGAAAAACTACCAACAATTTGGTAATGTAAACAAAATAATTTGTTACCTTTGACTTCAACCAAGCAGGAAATTCATTACTGTGTAATTGCTCTCACCTCTTCATAGATAAAGATCAATGTGCTCTTTTTATAATTTCACTATGTTCTCTGCAAATATAAATATTTAATGATGTCAAGAACTATAAAAAAATAACCAACAAAAATATATATATATTTATAATTTTACTTACTCGATGTAATCATCAACCACACCACAGTTAAATAATATAGTACGATGAGACATTTCCCAATCATCCCTATTCAAAGTACACAAATTGCATGATCCAGATATCCCTCCAGTTTGAGGAAGTGACAAAAATGTTGGCTCAATGGGATCATATTTCTCATCTTCAGTTCTCATGGGCCAATTATATCTAGTGGTGACATTAGGAAAATACATTGCACAAAAATCCATGCATTCCAGCGCTAAATAACCTTTCACAATAGATCATTCAGGATGATTCTTATTTCTCACATAATATTTTAATGTAAACATCATTATTTCTATCGGATACATCCATCGACTAAAAACAGGACCACCAAAAAGAACTTATGTTGTAAGATGCATAGTCAGATGTAACATACTTGTAAAAAACGATGGGGGAAATATTTTCTTCAAGTCACAAAGAATGATCAGTGCATATTTTTGTAGTTTTTTCACAACACTTTTGCTCAATCTTTTAGCACAAATATCTCAATAAAAGTGACATAATCTAATCGCAGTTACCCTGACATTATGTGATAGTAATTATCGAATGGTAATAGGAATCAATTCATTCAACAGACATGGTAGTCATGGGTTTTGAGGGATTTTAGTTTCACATATCATCTATTCACTCGTTTCAAAATGTTACTTAAATAACCATCTGGAACCTTTAAACATTCCAAGACTTGAAGAATTTTTTTTTTCTCTACGTTTTTCATCGAAAAACAAGCAAAAGGGACTTTCCACTGATTCTGACCAATTAACTCAGGATGAAGTCTTGGTTTTATACCCCAATCCATTAAATCATGATGTGAGTGAAAATCATATTTTTTCATTCCCTTTATATTTAAAAGCATTGCAAGTAACATTTCAGACACATTTTTCTCAACATGAATTACATCCAAGAAGTGATGCAGAAAATTTGATGACCAATACAACAACTCATAGAATATACTTTTCTTCCTCCAATTATTGTTGGAATTCAAAAGAACATTCTTCCGCTTGTTGGAATTTAACTGGCCCTTTCCAAGAACAAAATTCAAACTATCAAGTTCTTTAAGGATATCACCCCCCAACATTCATTGAGGTATTTCATCTGTCTCTATGGAATTATCAAACTTTCTTCGATTTTTTATATATGGATGATTCATTTGTAGAAATCGTTGATTCCCTATGAAGCTGAAAGTTCGTCGAAACTTTAATATCCTAGAATGTGTAATTTTAATACATACAGGGAAAGATAATCTCCCCTTGGTACTCCAACTAGACATCATTCCATATATAGGGAAATCATTTATTGTCCATAATAATTTTGCACGACACATAAAGTAATCCTTTCTAAATGCATCATATGTCTGAACCCCAATAGTCCAAAGCTCCTTCAACTCGTCTATTAAAGCTTGAAAATATATGTCAATATCATTTCCAGGATCATTGGGTCCAAAAATTAATATACTCATGATAGTAACTAGTTTTTTCATACAATCCATGACAGAAAATTATAAATATGAATGAAAACAGGCCAAGTACTATGTGCAATATGCATCTGCTTAAATGGGTTGAAACCATCACATGATAATCCCAATCTAACATTCTTTGGGTTTGCTACAAAATCAGGATGCAACCTATAAAATTTTTTTCATGCTAACCCATTATCAGGATAAACTACATCATCATTATATTTATTTCTTTCATCATCATGCCATCTCATCTTATTAGCCATTTGTTCTGACATAAAAATTTCTGAAGTCTGGGAATCAATGGAAAGTGCCAAATCACTTTCTCTGGTACACAGGATTGAGTTAAATCTTTATTAGTCTTCCATATTGATGAACCACATTTTTTACACTCATTTAACTTGATATTATCCTTCCATAATAGAAAACAATTTTTAAGGCATGTGTGGATTTTTTTACTTGAAAATCCAAATTTTTTAACCAACTTGGATGCCATATAATCATTTTCAGGAATACATGCTTCATCAGGTATCAAGTACTTAGAAATAGTAATTAGATAGTAGATCTTAGTATTACTAAATCCATACATTGTTTTCCCATGATACAGTCACATTAAAAACTCTAGTTTGGTCATTTTTCCACATGATTGGTAAACTGGGGTATTTGCGTCTTCTAACAACTTTCTAACACGCTCAATGTCATAATTCTTATCATTTGTTAGAAACTGTGTTCTTGTATTTATTTCCTATTCCACTACTCTACATGAAGTGTTGGCTTGAGAAGCAAATGGAAACTAATCGGAAATCAAATTTTCCATTCCGATCCTTTCAGCTAAATCAACGTCTTTCTCCGTTTGAAATTTTTCTCCATTGTGATACCAAACATGATATCCTTTTTGAAAACCTTTTTTAGTGATGTGGTAACTTGGTTCCTCACATGTTAACTATGGTCTTCCAATGTAATCAAAACATGGGCATTGAATCAATCCACCTTCTGAACCATTTTTGAATGAAAAATCCAAAAAATATTCCACCTCCTTCTGAAACTCATCAGTGATCCGATGAAAATTATACATCCAGCTTCTATCCATTCTAATATGAATGAAAAAATAGTTATTAAAATTGTTGATTATAAATAAAAACATTTAAACTCATTCATGATTAATAAAAGTAGTATATGGACTCATTCATAGGCTTCTATTCCTTACATGCTTCCTGAGAAACATAAGTAAATGTTCATGCGAAATGCATCAACTATTACATTATTATTTACTAAAGTATATGTGATCTATAAATAATAATCATATAAGAACTATACCCATATCCATTAATTAATATATATGTAATTTTAAGAGAATACATAATGAAATCTCTTACTATCAATTTTTACACCATGGCAGGTTAACCTTGGGTTTCTAGTAAGTTATTATATTTCTAGATATTAGTAAATATTATAAATAAATCAATCATAATCATCAGTGATTTACATTATCTAAAAATAATATAATAAAATACATGATATACTAAAATACATGAGATACAAGGGGAAGTAACATTTTATATCCTAATGAAAATATAATAATACCTACAAAGGTTATCATTCTCAGATACTGATATAGTGGAAAATGAATCAAATGTTGGATTCGTGTGCAATGCATCATATTAGAATGACACAATTAGAGTAGACCATGGGGTTTATATATTAAGGATGTTTTTTATAAGAATATTGGGTTGTAATACGTGTATAAGAGAGGGGATGGTGTGCAGGGACGGGGAGGGGATGGGCAGGGAGAGGGGGCTGGGCAAGGAGGGGGAGGGGGAGGGGCTGGGCAGGGAGGGTGGGGGGGTGGGCAGGGGGGCTAGGTAGGGAGAGGAGGGGGAGGGGCTGGGAAGGGGGAGGAGGGGGAGGGGTTGGGCAGGGTGGGTGGGGGGAGGGGCTGGGAAAGGGGGCTGGGCAGGGTAGAGGGGGAGGGGGCTGGTGGGGGAGGGGGGAGGGGGAGTTCAAGATCCAGTAATTCAGGGTTATTTGTATCCAAAATATTCATGTGGTTTAGTGAATGCTGAAAAATAAGAAATTAGTGATGCTATATTTTATATATATTCATGCAATTTGAAATAGATACATGTGAAAGTTTGAAACTATTATTCAAGATTGAATAATTTATATGAGCTATGTAAAAGAGTGATAAGACCATACACAAATGGTTATAAAGATATGGAGTGGAAAATTATCGATCCATTAATTCGGGGATATTTGAATCCAAATTATTCATGGGGTTTAGTGAATACTAAAAAAGAAGAAATTGGTGCTGATATATTTGATATATATTCAAGAAGCTATAAATATAGACAAGTTGAAGCTTTCCAGTATTATTCAAGTGAGAATAATTTTTATTTTAAATATTGGAAGGTTGTTCTATTTTATAGATTGGAAGGTTTTATTCCTAATCTATAATGAAGTTCAATTTTAGTAAAGATTTATCTATCTTAGTTTGTATTCTATTTCTACCAAGACTAAATTTTTATTTGTAGATCTTGAAAGCATCAAGAAAAATTAATCACTCTACTTTGGTAATATGAGTGTGATTCATTTGGCCTAGATATTAGTGTTTTATGTGAGGATGAATCATATCAACCTAAAGTACCATTATATCTTAATATTTCTTGAATATAGAGTGGTAGGGTTATAGAATATAGTTTCATGGTGGAATATAGAATATATGTTCACAAAAACATTAGTCCATGAGAGAATGTGAAAATATTATGCCTTAATTGGGCATGGGTGAATAGATTAAAGAATTAATAGGATCATTAAATATAGTAGAAGTATAGTGGGTGATGTTTTCCAATGTTTTTAAGGATACCGTGAATCCATTGAAGTATTATTTAGGTTGAAGATTGTTAGTATTTGTAAATAATGTTCTCAAAATATAGAAATTTACCCTAAAGGATAAATTTCTAAGGAATCTTTGGTTTTACTAGAGCAATGGATATAGGATTCGTTTGGGTGGTAGTGAGGTTTATAATAGATTGTGAAATTTTGATGGATTCAATCTTATTTGGTAATATCCTTTGGAAATTTTCTAAAACAAGGTAATATATTACCTACCATTTCCTTTTTCACTTTATCAGTATCCCGGTACATATAATTTCCAAATTTTTATAGAAATTTTTAGATCCTCTAAAACACTTCAAAATATTCTGGATGCATTCAAAACTTTTTCACATATATATAATGATATTCATCATTATAACTCTATGTAACTATGGAATTAGAAAGTGAATGTTTGAAAATAATATCATTGTGTCAACTAATGGTAATTCTCAAGTAGACCTAATGTAATAATTTTTCTAATTCAATTTTCATAGAAAGTAAAGGATTGAAAATAAAATATATGAAAGTATGGGTGAATCAAAATGAAGACAATATTTACACCATGTCTATAGTGGATAGAGAAATGAGTGTGGAAGCTTGTTCTGTAAGAAGAACCCAACTAGTGATTAAAGAATCCCAAAAACAACATTCTCTAAAATATGGAAATTATAAACAACATGTTGTAAAGAATAGAAGATTTAGGTTTGATTGAAAATGATGGTACTGTAACAGGTTTGGGAATTTTTCATTGGATTGTCAGTACAATCCAACAATACCTGAAGCACAAAGGAAGAAATTTTCAAATGGGGTCAGGCTAGAGAAAAAGAAACATCCATTGTTTGAAAAGAATGTGTCTACATCAAACTGATTTGGAAATCTTGAATAAATCTATGATGTTTCCAATTTTTGTGGTCACATAAGTGATGCGTGTTCATATCAAACTTATAAATTCTGTAAATTTCAGAAATAAAAAATATATTACCCAAAACAGTTAGAAACAGATTAATAATTATAGAATAGTAAATAGAAACATAATAATTCCATAATAGTAAATAGATAACAAAATAGAAAACAGATTAAACCATGAATATCAGAATATAAGATTAATTATGAGAATGATATTGAAATATAAACCATGAAATTCCAATGAATAATAGTTAATAGGATACCAGTAAACAAACAGGAGCCTAAAAATTGTTGACAATAAACAAAAACTCTTCTGGTGAACTCCTCCTATAATTGAAAACTCATGAATCAAAATGAATACTGTAAAATCCTCCTAAAAACATAAGAGAGCCATAAAAAAGGTTAACAATACTGCAAATAGAAGGAATAATTCAAATAGGAGCCACAAAATAGAATGAAGTAAAATGGTTTGACCAACAAACCAAATGGAGGAGTAACGCTGGAAGAACCAATGCACCGAATGGAGGAGGAATGCCCAAATGGAGGAGTAATGCTTAAATGGAGGAGGAACACTCGAATAGAGGGGAGGAAAGCTTCAACCGATGCACCAAATGGAGACATGGGTGAGGGAAAGAGGAACCACGAGTGGAGAGTCCAAAAATGGAGAAGTCACACTGCGAATGAAGGAATCACAATAAGAGATGGAGGAACCAAAGCTAGTGAGGATGAACGAGAGATAATTCACTGGTCGGGCGATGATCAGACAAAAGTCACAAGGAAGAGGAGAATGGTTTTGATGGAGAGTCGGAAAGTGATAGAGGAAATCCATGAGTGAGAGAGGAATTTACATGGATAAAGCCACTATTTTTTAATAAATATGGTGGTATCATTGGATGTATCCACGATTTTTTAGGTATATATTCCAATGATACAATATTTATTCTTTTAATGTTTTATTTTACCTTATGATGAATATATATTTCAAAAACTCATTTTGTTTCCACTGATTAATCTATGACGAACAGATGATATGATTATAAGACCTGTTTCATTTATATATGTTATGATATGATGACATATTTGTGAAATATATTTCCTTTATATGGTTAATGATATGATTATTATTTTATAATATTGTGGCATAGAAATTTTTGGACTGTCGGATAGGTGGGACCAATATCTCCCTCCAAGGCATTGGTAATGACTAATGAACTATGTTCTCAAAGGGAACACAATATCAAAAGAGGTGAAAGGGTGGTTATCCAAAACCAAAAAGTGGGTATATGAGAGGTTATCCAATGCATAACAATGATTAATGGGTGATTATACCAATAAAAACATTTAATGAATTTACTAGTGGGTATCCATGACAAATTCTTTTCAATGATTATGTGTTTGAAAAAAAATATTTCTTATTCAAATATTAGGCAATAATAAAAATTTTATGGGTAAAAAAAATATATTAACTCATAAATAAGTCATTCATACCTATTTTCACCACATGAAATTAATCGTTATATCATAAAGAACCCATGGAATGAAAAATGGGTTTCAATAAATTTCCATTTTATATCACCAATAATGAACTTAATAGTATAAATTATTAATACCCAAAATAAAATAATTACAAAAGAGTATATTATATCAACATATATCTTGGGGATTATAAATTTATCGAATATGAATTTGGCACGGAATACCAAAAATATTATTTTTGAAATGATACAATCCAATTGAATATTTTTAAATCCCATTATTGAAAATACAAATCATAGTAATTGTAAAAAAATTAAAATAGGAGAAGGGAAATATGTTTTAAACATATGATAACACTTAATTAGGATCTATATTTTATGATAGAACATTATCTTGAAAAAATTTATGGACAATGAGGGGAAATAGTCGTTAATGAGGATGGTAATTATTATAAAGAATAATAATTTTCTTGTGGGTAAGAAAGTCATTGTTGAATAATATTTAAAAATAAAGTTTACTTAAACATATATATATATATAAAGTTAAAATACCTTTAAATAAACTCCCAGGTTGGAAAAAACCAAACCTATGAGAAATACAGTCAAAGAATATTCACTATAACTCAACGAAGGGAGTTGAGTTAACAAAACGCTTAGGATAATGGTAATGTGATATTAAAATAACATAATAGGGATACATTAAAATAGATATTAAAATATCATGAATTCAATTATATTAATTATACTTGAATAACATGGGCTATTGAATACCATATATTTGACAAAAAATGGTGTTCAATAAGAGAAATTTCTCCTAGATTTTAAAATGATACAAATAAGACCTTTATTTGATATCCTGCATTAATGAATTGGATCTAAACTCATATAAAAATAAATATCATAATATCCATTTTTATAACCTTATTCATATATATAACCATTTTTTAGATTCATTACTAATTATTCTCTACATTTATTATAGTTATTTATTATATATTTTCAATTTCATATGTGAGTAATCTTGATCGTTTTGTACAAGTTTCATAATAGAGTTATTTTTCATCATTATTATTCCAAAATTTCATAATTCTCATATCATAAAAGGTAATTATATTTATGTTTTATGATAGTTTATAATATGAAATTTTCATTATATATGAGTTTAATTATAGTTTTTTACAAAAAAAAATTGTGAAAAGAACAATTCATTGATTTTTAACTAACGAATGGTTGTACAATATTTAATGAAATAAAAATTATTTTATGATTACCTTACCAAAATAAAATATCCATTTAATTATTTATATCATATACCATCCATAATTATTTTCCAATAGTCATTACAATTATTATTTTGGAACATAATTCATGTTACTGGTATGATGGACATAAACATGAACATTATACAATTAAAGGATGAGTATAGATATGAAAGTCATACCATTTGGAATAATATAAGTATTAAAAAATAATGAAGATATTATTTATATATTCCTAATGTTTATAATCAAATTTTTTGTAATTTTAAATAAAAATAAAGAAAATTTATGAAAAAGTTATATCTTACGTTAAGGAGGCCGTAGTCCGAAAAAAATACATGATTTATATTTAAATTTCTCAAAAAATGAGAGGGAAAACGTGAATTATAATTTATATATATATGTTAATAATCATATATAATATTAAAAATTTATTATTAAATTTAATCCATATATCTAATTAATAGATCCAATGGTGAAAAATAGAAGATTTCATTTAGCATAGGTTATATTTTTCACAAACACATGATCATCATTTTTTTATATGTACATGTAAAGGAATAAATAATTATTTTAAAATTAATATAATAATTATTCAAAAAAATATATGATAATTAATTCATTATATTAATATTTATTGTGTATTTTTCTATGATAATCATTAAGAATAAAAGGATAAATATAAGTTAATACTCACTTTGGGACCATTATCATTCACTTGAAAGTATAATTGAAAATAAAATGAATTTTCAAACAAATTGATACACAAGTCATTTGAAATTGAAATAGTATTCAATAAATTTCAATATTAAGGATTGAATATAAAAACACAATATAATATTTTATTCATTATATGGTGGAAGTGTTTCCCTTTTATAAGTGCATGAAATGGAACTTTGGTGAACACATAATATTTTTCACAAATGGAATAACACTAATAAAGGTTCTATGTATCCAAAATTAAAAAATAATGAATTTCCAGGTTTTATAGGTTCTCTAATTCCTATTAATACCATTTTAACACATGTTTCTAACATTTTTCAAGTCATTTACCATTAGTATTTTGTATTTTACAATTTTCACTTTTACTTAGGTAACCGGTTTTTAACTATTAATTGTGTGTTTTATAAAAAAAATATAAAATAAACACTCTTGAAAAAATCAGGACTTATGAAACTAAATACATCATATATTTCATCCAATTAAATATATAATTATTATAAAATTATGGTTTACATTGAAACTTATAATATATAGAAAAAATATTACTTGAAAAACATTGTTATCATTATTAAGTGTTCCTAATATTTTATAATATTAATTAAAATTAAATGTTTTATAATATATTTTCATACATATGAAGCAACAAAATTTTATTTCTTATATAAAATATATCATTTTTATTTATTAATAAAAAATTAAAAAAATTATTAAATAATTCATTTAAAATAATCTTTTAACCATTATCATCTTCATTAACATTAATCCACGTAATCATACATTTCTTAAAAAAGTAATGTGTACATTATTAGATAATAAAAAAATTATATACTATATGATATCAATTTTATTAAATTAGTTTCTATAGGTTATGGAAATAATTCATTAATATAAGTGAATAAAATAAATTTTTAGATTTTAGAATTACTTAAGTATGTAAAACATTAGAAATGGGTTTCATAAATTCAACATCGATTTTTAATGAATTTTTTTAATTTTTAAATATAAATTTTTATATATTTAACTTTGAATCACTTTTATGCCATTGTTTTATAATGATATGTTCGTAAAAGTTATGGTATTATAAAAATTGGTAATTTTTTACTACTCACCGAAAAATATATAATTTTTAAAAAATCATAGAAATTCACAATATGGTAGTTTTGTTAAGTGGAATTAAAAATGAAATTTATTATATAAAATTAATTACTGATAATTAATTAATATAAATTTTCAAGGAAAATTCAATATATATAAGGAATCTAAATTTTATTAAAAATTATTTTTTAAATCATTTAGTGTAATTAAAGATATTTTGTAAAAAATTAGTAATTAATTACCATTATATTTATTTACTATATTTTTATTATTCTTAAATTTTATATATAATTAACACATCACAACTTATTTTGGTTTTCAGTTACATGTGGATAAAACTATAAATTATATAAATAATTTAGAAAAAAATATTCCCAGATCAATGGTCATTACATTTTACCCCTTTAAATATATTGTGTCCATGAAATTTTACTTATTACTCAAAAAATAAAGTATGTGAGAGTATTATTAATAAACATATAATTCAGTTTATAAATTATAATCTGATATCCACCTTACACGACTAAGTTATATCAGGTTACATATAATATATAATGACCCAAACCCATGGGCATTCCGGGATGGCCGAAGACTAGGCTTCCATAACCCCAATCCCACCCCAATATTCTAGCAGTTGATGAAAATCAATGATAAGTCATAACTGAAATTGGATGACTTATCCTAAAGTACTTGTATGAAATCACCAAATCAAATCCATGTACATGTGCATATAAATAAAGAAATAGACAATAAAATCTTGTATAAAATACATGAATGTAATTATATCAACGTAATAAAAAAGAATTTGATAGAGTAATCCAAAATGATAAAGGAAAAATATGCTCCCACCAAAAAAATATTTCCAAACAAGATATAAATTTGAAAATAAATTCTTTGACATCATATTTACAAATCACATAGACCGAACTCCATATGCGGCCAATGAATATGAGTATCCCTATGATCCTTTGAAATCAACATTGATATGTCTATCATCTTCATAATTCAAAACATGTGTGAAAAAAATCCAATATAGGGATGATTATATACATACCATGTAGAAAACCGTAAAATCTATAGAGGTATGAATAGATGAAATGATATATGTGGTCAGCTCAACCCAAAGAAAAAATAGTGTTGAACCCCCTGAAAAAATAATCTAAAAAAGAATTCCAGATGAGATAGAAATGGGATCTCAATCTCAAATCCAATCCCATGAGGATGGTCCTGCATACATAACCAAAGGTCCATCTTTAATATGAATCATATCATGTGTCTATCCGATGAAGTCATGAGTTGTGCCAACACATTACCACGTTTTCATGTCCCGATGGATCACCATATCCAAAACTCAGATACCCCGTGTTAGGGTAAATTATGAGAATTCCATTTTAGATAGAGGACTCACACTGATGTAGGGGATAATCAAAACTATATATATGAATAGATAAGGGTGGACCCACACCCTAGTGCGATATGGGAGTATCATCTTGATATATCAAATACATTTGCGACCACCGTAGATAATTGTGATGGAAGGCTTTGCGATTAACATAGATCCACCTTCAATTATTTCTTCTTTGTGTTCCTTCTGAGCATCACGATTTTCAGTTCCTATAAATAGATGGATCCCCTCATCAAAAGAATGGACACCCTAACCTTTTTTCTTCCAAGATCTCGATTCGTGAAGAACCCTTTTCTTTATGATCCATCAAGATAAATGCATCACCCAAGGTGTTTGAGAATTACGAACTAGAATTACATTTTCTCTATTTTACCCTACTTTAATTGGGGATTCCCTTTGCAAATCCCTACGACCATCGCAGTGGTAGGAGTCCCTTTTGAGTACTCTGGTCTTCATGAGGCATTCAGACTTTGTGAATCACCCTCCATGTTCATAGTGTCACCATGCATCAGTTGGGTCAACATGCTTTATAAGTATCCTCCCTTTGTGGGGGCCTCTTTAAACTACTTCGTGAAGCCCCTTCCTTTGAAGAGACCCTGCTCTTCCCAAAGCACATGATATTCATGAATCCCCTCTCTGTGAGGCCTTATTCTTCATGAACCCCTTTCATGTACAGCCCTATATGGTTGTATGAAGTGACTTCATGGTTCCCCAAGTGGTTCTTAATGATGCATTTCTATACCTCATGCTTCTTCGCATAGTCACACTAACGATTATTTCTTCTTCTAATAGCTACACTGAAATAGTCCACTCAATTTCCCATTCATCAACCCCAACTCTTGATGGCCTTGCTTGTGCCTTCTATTCCTCAAGCATGGGTTGGTACAAGTTACATAAGTCCTAGAGGTGAGGATCATGTCCTCGTCATTTGAGCTGTAGGATGTTAAACTACTAAGAAACCCTCATCCTCAACAAATGACATTAAACTATGATAGCTACTTGTGTGTAGAGCTTGAGGACATCAAAGAGGGTATGGTACTGGAAGACTTCTGCTTCCCCCTTCCCAATATACCTTCTCTATTACTCAATGTATTGTTTCCATGTGCATCCCAGGAAGTGTAGTGTAAGACACGACTCACATTGATAGGGTGTCCTCGGTACATGGAGACATATCCTTCTCGTACATCAAGGAATCATCCTCATTCATCCCGCATCAAGTAAGTCCAAATCTTCATCTTCCTAGGATTATAATCAATCATAAACCCTTGTTTCCTCTTTGGGTTTCTAGCCATGTGTAATCCCTACATCACCACTCATGCTTGCATCTCTTGTGAAATGTTCTTTTGGTCCCTTGCTTCATCTGGTTTTTCACACTGTGCATAGCTCACATGATCATAGAGTGGGAATCAAACAAGACATCCTAATGTTCCACTAAACATGTGTAATTACCATTCCATTTTTTTCAGAACTATGTAAAATTTGATCGTTTCAATTTTCAAAAAACGTACATAAGAATCCTCCCCTAGTTTCAATCCTATATCCCACTGGTCTAGTAAACATCACGTTGGCTCACCCTCATCCGGAGTGATGTTAAACTATATTCTCATTTCATATCACATGACGTTAAATTTTATTCTTTTTCACTATGTGGGGTATGCTCCTTGTCTCCTAGATAGGGTACATAAGAAGCCTCCCTGAATTTTTACCTGGATCACTAGTAAACGTCGGTGCCCCCTTTGTTGGGACCCATTTCCATGGTCCTCCCTTTAATGGTGTCAGACCCGTTGTTGGGTAGCTTAAAATGAAAATACCCCATCCTCAATTCATACTCCTCCAACCATGTTTTCCCCTCTTGTGATGAGATGCTAACAACGCATATTCCCCAGCTTGTCTCCAGGTCATTGTACATAGTTTACACACCGATTCCATGCCCCATCATGAACTAATTGTAAATTAATTCTCATACACAAGGATATAGAGGAATTGTCACAATGGTTCAATCCCATCACTCATGTCCCATCCTGGTCTCTCCCTTAAGACTTTGTGTTTCAGGAAGATCATTCCCCAACCCAGAGGTTCTACTTCCTTCAGGACCACATCCATTCTCTCCATTCCTCCAGGACATCTATTCAGGTTCCCCATCACCCCATCCAACTATGTGGTCATTGATTCCCATCCACAGGGATACGTAGGAATCCTTTTTTAAAGTTCAAGGAATACAAAACTATTACCTTTATGGTGGTTCCATCCCATTCCTCTCATCAATTTCATTAAATAAACCATCATCCATCCTAATTCTTACCTGGGATGACACATCCCTATGGGATCAAGCCATTTTCTCTTGCAAATAACCACACATAATCTCCACAAAAAATATATAACCATCCAACCAAGAATTTAATTCTTTCCATAGGTCGTTAACCATTCTTAATCCCCATCATGTATTCATTTTTTTGTCCCATCCAATGGAAAACCTTGGTGTTCCCTTCATGTTGACTCATCATCGTTTTTTATCCTCCCTTTGTGCAGGATCAACCTTCATGGTGTAGTATCTTCCCTTTATGGGACACACAAACCTGTGTCCCCTCTCATTGTGAATTCTGATCTATCCATATTATAAACCTTAAGGGTGTTCCATATTAAGGATTTACCCATATAATCCACTCTTATCTGTGGAATGATTAGTTTGATCTGTCTCTACAAGACGTTAAGATCGTGGCTTTCCCTGTGCTAAACATGGGAATCAGAGGAAAAACTAAGAGACATGCCTCTGGAATAATATATCCCTCATTTTATGTGGTATTCATATGTAGTATATTCCCTTTAGAGTCCCTATCATAATTGTAAAATATAGTATTTGTAGTGTTCCAACATTACTACATTCCA
Organism: Viscum album; assembly: GCA_963277665.1. NCBI lineage: Eukaryota > Viridiplantae > Streptophyta > Magnoliopsida > Santalales > Viscaceae > Viscum > Viscum album. The sequence goes on along the minus strand of OY728137.1, from coordinate 218,087,008 downwards.
TTGATTCCTCAGCATGACTACTCTCTTAACCAAAGGTTTCTACCCCAGTTGGACCCTTTGGAATGTCCTGAAAAAAGTAGAATAATTAACTGAAGTCTAAAAATATATCAAACCTGGAATATTTTCATGTTTAACATTTAAAATTTTAAGGAAGACCTCAACTAGGCGACGATTTCGGATGAAGAATCCACAGGATGTGGAACCAACATACAATCATCCCTTTTTGATCAATGAGAAAACATACATCGAGAGGTAATGGATTCCTCCCAAATTTGGAAAGTGTTAATGTTTGGAATACAGATAAATTTAGAAAGCATTGAAACACATGGTAGGAAGAGGAGTGCCCTGGTGGAAAAGCGTAGGAAACAGAAATGGTGAACCCAACATGAATCTCTTCTCCACAATGTGAAGATTTGTAATGCTTAAGACATCCAAAATGAGATTGTCACCAAAATCAAATATCCAATACCAAGTCTCGCTAAACAAATAGTGGTCCTGGTGAGAAACTCACCAGAATTCAGGGAGTTGATCATTGGGAATTTCAATCTGTGGCATTGTCGGCGTATATCTTACCCTCTAACCATGGAAGACTGAAAAATACTGGAACATTGAGAATTTCATTCCACAAATCTGTATTGATCGATAAATCTACCTACTTTGGAAGACCCAAGCTATAGTTACAGGGAATTAGTATCCACCCGATCATAGATGTAATGGGAGGAGGAACGATGTTGCGGCATTCCTCCACAGCTCCACCTATACATCGACAACATCCATGGATACGACTACTGGGCTCCCACGCCCTGTATCACCTTCAGATCATATTCAGAGAATGTTGATTGAAAATATTTTTTAAAGATATGAGAAGAAGGGGAGCATCCCAATTAGGGAAATGTACCTCTAGGACATGAAGGATTATGTGCCTCAACATCGATGCCACCCCAAGGGTCACACAGTGAGCCGCTACTCCCCACTCCAACATCCAACTGTTTATGGAGACTCTCCCTAGAATGTGCCTATGATTTACTCCCTTACATTGATGAGGTGAGTGATGTCTTGGTCATCAAAGCTTCGACATTATCTAGGGATAAAACAATGAGGTATCTCACTAGGCCATGCCAATGCCTCCACCCTATCCTACAAACTGGGGAGTAGGACTTCACCCCTACCCAGCCTTCTCTAAGTTTCCTGAACTAACACTAACATCGGGTGTAGGATCAGGGGAAGACCATAAAGGGGCATCATATTCCATATCTTTAGTGTCCCATTACACCACTAATGAATTATATCTATCCTCTATTACTGTAGAGAATTTTTAATTCTATGAATGATTGAGATTGAGACCAATGCCACACCTCAGGTGGTCTTGGACGACTCTTCCTATCAGTGGTGCATGATGCAGTCATTGTGGGCGGACTTGTGACAGTGGTGTATAAAACAGACGCCCTCCTGATACCATCGCCAAGTAGTGTAGAGGTCCTCCCCACTCCCATTCTTATCATGGATGTACTCCCCATGCCACTATCACCGCTCTATGAGGGGGTCCTCCCCACCTCACTAACAACCAGTGCGGAGGTCCTCCTCTTGCTCATGATCCTAGGTATAGATGTTTCCCTATATTTTAGGCCACCAACACAAAGTCCTTCCCTAATCCAACACTCCTAACCATGGAGTTATTTCCAGCACCTTAGGTAATTATCATGGAGGTCCTCCCATGTACCAATCGACATATTCTCTGGTGTTCCTCGCATCCCATCCCCCAAAAGTGGAGGCACAGTTCGCTCCAACGACAATCAATATAAACCATCACCAGATATCTTATCTAGCTCAAGAATAGGTCCTCCCTTCCCTTGAGTAATTACATGTACATATCCACCCCATTTCCAAGAGTCATATTTCCTCAATGAAATATCCTGGGGTAGGAGGGAGAACCATCACCATCGAAGGAAGGTCCCTAAGAAGCTCCATGTCACAGTCAACCCTATCCAGTTTTCTAATTATGATGCGGCATGTGACACGATGATCAAAACTTCTACCTGATCCTCTATTTAAGGGTCTTGGATAGGAACCTTATTTTTTAGCATCATCCAATCAGAAAATTAAATGCACTAGACCATGGAATTTCTCTATAGGTATATACAAGAAGAATATCTATCTCTTTTCCATGGTCTTTTCTTACAATGCTCTCTACCATCACTGAATTTTCTCTCTACCTCAACACGAGATCAAAGAGATTCATTATGGGTTTTGGAAGATGATGAACACCAGAATAACCTACCATCAATGGTAACCACCCTAGTAAATGAGGTTTCAGTCATCACCCCTTCCTATAAGGATATGGTAATGCGGCCATTCTAGTCATCGAGAGACAGCCCAATATGTAGTGGTTTAGAGTTTTTCATATCATACACCCCACCGACTAGTCTATCATTTAAATGATCTATTTCAATGTCATTACCAGTTCCCCAGCCACCTCTAATTGATTAGTGGTGAAATCAAATGTCAGATTCCACTGCTGATTGAAGGATACTATGAGAAATTCTCATTGTGGATCAATTCCTTGAAATGTTCTAGCCAACTGTGACTTCAAACATCGTCATTCCAAGGTCTGTAACCTAGGAAGAGATCACCAAATTCTTAAGAATACTCTAGGTGACATGTTTATTCGTCCACTATTATCGGTTGCCTTATCCATATATCCAATAGCACCATGACAATCTCAAACATTAATGTTTCTTGGTCATGTTTATCGTGCTCCTCGTGGCTAAGCATCCTGCATCATCAAGTTATTAGCGGATTCTCATACAATGATTCCTCTAGATCATCGCGATGCTCTATATAGTTATTGTTAAGGCATACCCAAATGTTAAAATCCATGGTTGGGGGAAATTTGAAGCCCTCTATTTTAGTTCAAACCTTCACCTGCCTGATTTACCAAGTGATATTGAGGAAATTATTCCAAGTGCAGTTGCCGTGAATATGGCTCAACTCACAGAGATGGAAGATGAGGTAGGAATCCTTGAAGAGAACATAACCCCTGTGTATTTCAATATTTTTTGGATCCCCTAGGCATTTTCACCCATCAAAAGAGGTATTTGATTAGCCTCACTATCCCCAACGAGTCCTTGTCTATCGGTTGAGAACCCAAAAATTTGAAAAGTCCCCATAGAAATGACAAATACTTTGATCCTTTTGGTTCAATGATTAAGATGAAGGTTGATACAAAAAATGTATCATTACAAAAATAAATTGTGGAGTAGAATAATATCATTGATGAGCTCATTGCTGAACATACCATGGAGTGAGGTCTATATTACTCTCATCCTTGACCGGGGCAGTAGGGCCAAGTATAACTACTTCCTAGTGAGATCCTTCCTAGTGACCTATACAACCCTGCATATCTAGACATGTTTGATGAAATAGTATATGGAAATTGATCATGGTATGTATCACAAAATATTCCTGAGCCGTGTTAGAATCTTCCCTCAGCAGCCCCTCAGTGGGCTCTACATGTTCTTCTCACATCTTTTTCATAGGTTGACCCTCTGACCACTCCACGAGTTATTCCACCAGCCACTCCATAAGTCACAAGACCAACCTAATTCATTGAAGAAACTACCAATGCACTTATTGTTATTAAAACTCATATGAATAAGAACCCTCATCCAGTCAATATGCTAGAAATTAATATTCCTTGTCTCAATGCTATTGAGACACATCAGGTAGAAATCCTACCTGATATTAAACCATATCCGGCATGGGTTGATGACATTTCGGCACCACCAGATTTTGGGGACCCTACGTTTTACCAATTTAAGAGGATGGGTGACACACTGAATAACCTGTTACACTTCATGTCATGGTTTAGACATATGCTAGGGACTTTATAATATTAGGAGGCCTCCAATCTATAGTGATTTGTACAGACACTATAAGGGCCCACATTTTTATGGTGTAACCAGTTTCCTATTGGGTCTATAGATGGATTACAAGATCACTGCATGAAATTTATACATTTGTTTAGCTCCACTACCTGCAAGACATGTATTTCAAACCTCTTCAATTTTATGTAGAGTTCAGATGAGTGTGTCATATATATTATCGCTAGATGGAAGGACCTCACATATTCAATAAACATTTTACTGACATCAGGGCAGTTTCTAACGATGTGTGTGGGGAATGTAATGACATAATTATTTCCTTCTCTCTTCACTCAAAACCTCCTAGGTAAATTTTAAGATTTTTATGACATGGTTCAACATTTATAGGATTCCTTGAAATAGGAAAAGAAGACATGTATGTTTCCTCCCACAGTTCTTGTAATATAGGGAGCTAGTGATGGAATAGTCATCGTCACACCGATAGAGGTCCCAAGGAAATTTGAATTATTATCGGTTGATCCACCTCCACAACCTCATTGAGGAATGCCACCTCAACCTCCCCTATTGGGTCAGCAGTCCCCACCTAAAAATCAGCAGGTTCCACCCCATCAACTGTCACCGCCTAGGTGAGACAACCAGGTTCCATCTCCTCACTAGGCTCTAGCCCATCATTGGATCTAGGCTCTAGGAGTCCATTTTCTATATAATAAAAATCGGAACTACTCATTTAATGAGGGTTAGGTCCCCGGAAACTTCTGGAGTGCTGGAGATCAGGGAATCGTATTATTTAAAGAGTGTATGAGGCCTGAAGAGGCTGATATTATTGATCGCCCCAACAATTTCCCCTATAATTGGTTCCTCATACATACTATCAAACAATGTTATGTGTTCATGTAATAGCTATAGGAATAGGCCAAAAACAACATTGTATGGTTGGGTCCAGACCCAACATAGGTAGTGTGCATTTCTTCACATCTGGATAGCAATAGCGAAGGTTAATGGAATCATGTATCTAACCAAATATCTCAAAAGTATGATGACTATATAGTTACCAAGGAGGTCACTCGTTCTCATGGTATCATCCTTTTTTTAACCACACCGAACCTTTTGAGGTCACCACACCTTCCCCAGTTTCAATTGTTGCACGCACATCTCAGCATTCATCTTCCTGGTAGGGTAGACAATGACCGCGTAAGGGAAAGCCATGTCCCTTTCTGCTACCCATGTCATCCCATACTCTTGGAGATTTTATGCCTCATATGATGGAAATTTTCCTCAGGGTATACCAAAAAATGGTGGATTCTTCAAGAAATTATTAGGATTATGTCTTAGTAAACAATCTTGAGATGGTGGGACCTTATATGGTTCTTAACAATGGGGAACATTGTGAGGACCCTCCTAATGTACCTAGAAAAAGCCAACATCAATGAATTTATAGACATGTGAATCATAATAATGCATAGGTTATTTCATATGATCGAGGCGTGCATTTCACTGAGATTAGGCAACAAGCTCAATTTAGAGTTCAGTAGGCACAACCATCTCGTTCTGAACCATTAGGATTTCTCCCACCACCATTCGTAATTCTCAACTAGGAAGAGCCTATATGATCACATTATGATCAATCGTGTACTATAATGGACAAAACTTAGTCATCCAACTGTTAGTCGGTAGTCATTTTTCATGGATTGACTAGCGAGCAGTGAGATATCCCCTTCCCCAGCCAAAATCCAATGGTTCGACCAGCGGTTCCCATCATATTTCCTCCCACATATCCACCTCATGTCAATAGAAATGAGTGCCTGATAGGGATGTATGATGTAATCAATCATATCAAAATAATTCCTACAATACTCTTGATGCTAGAGGCCATACACATATTAGAAAACATGCATGATTCCCTCACATATTATTTGAGAATCCCCGTCTATTTTGAGACAGATATAGCAGTCATATAAGCCTTCAATATTGGAGAAGTCAAGCATACAGAATGTTGGGCCATCATTTCATTATCAGAAGAAAATGAAGGATATCATGTAAAGGGGAACATCTGCATGGTTTACATCACTAAATAGGTTAATGGCATAGAATTCCATCATTGTCTTTTCAACACAGGTTCTGGGATCAATATCATACTAACCCGAACACTCAACAAATTGGGACTATCTAAAGTAGATATAGATCCCTCTTATAGGAATATTTAGGGTTATAACATGAAAAAGTAGAAGAACATTGTAAAAATATATATAAAGACTAAATTCCATGGTCTGGACACTAGAAATGATTTTATGGTTCTATTTGAAGACAACACCAAAAATGCGTTGATGGGTAGACCGTGGATCCACCTACTTGGGGAAAATCATTCCTCCTATCACAGGTGCCTCATGTACTTCCTTAGTGGTCAAGTAGGCATATTCTAGGGTGATGCATGACCCTTTAACTCTTTTGAAGCCAATGATGTAGATTTTTACTGTTACTAGAGTAGTGAAATGCAAGTTTAAGATAATGGGGTTGAGGACACTCCCGTTGTGGCTGATCTATGTATAGACTTCGATGTTGTCGTCATCCTCCCAATCCATTGGATGGAATCCATAACCCCAAATGTGGGAAACAAAATTTCTGTCTCTATGTAAATAGGAATGCATGTTCCCTTGTATAAATAACACCTGAAGATCACTTAATTCTCCTACACGATCCACGATTAGGTGATTACATAGCCCCATACCCCTATAATGTATTGGGATGTTCTCCCCATAGAAACAAAAAAAACACCGTACTTTCTTGTTTCACCAGGATGGGTTGGAATAACTCAAGATAATGCACCCCTATTTAATTTATATTATCAATCATGTATCATTTTTTTAAAGACTTGATGGAATCATATCAACAAAATTCATCTCCATGTATTCAGTAACACTAGAGTATCTAGGTGGGGATTCCATTGTCACTTAGGTCAGCACCAGTGTTTTGTCTGGATCATCCCATTCAAAAATATATCCTTCACCCAATGATATTCTCATCTTAGATGATGTAGAGGAATTAGAAGATTCTCCTCCCGTATTTGAGGAAGTTGACTCTACCACCATTTATGAGATGGTACATGTGAACATCAGCACTAAGTCATATTTGAAACCAACGCTTGTTAGTGCATCCATGTTTGTAGATGAGTTGAATAAATATGTGTATTTCATGAAGAATCATCTAGAATTATTTTCCTGGATCTATGATGAGATTCTAGGGAAAGATCTTAAGGTTGTCATTAACCACCTTGGTTTCCTGATATTCCATTGCAGGTTCAAACAACATCCCAAGAAAATGACCCCCTATCACGGTGTTGTGCTCTAGGATGAAGTTTGATAATATTATTTAATAAAACATCATTAAGGTAGACTAGTAATTCAGATCATTAGTTAGAATCATTCCAATTCAGAAGAATAATGGATAAATCAAGTTCTGTATCGACTTATAAGATCTCAACCATTACTGTCTATAGTATGATTTCCCCTCTTATAGGGACTGAATTGTTGATCGATGACACTATCATATAGAATTATCTCTATTTCATGGATGGATATTTTAGATAAAATTAGATATGAATAGCCTATGGGGATGAAGACTCTACCACCTTTATAGCATGGAAAGGTAAATTTTATTACCTGGTAATATCTTTCAATATAAAGAATGTTGGTACCACTTATCAGTATGCCATGCACCATATATTAAATCTGATCCTCAAGACAATGGTGGGATTCAACGTAAATGATTTGGTGGTCATATCTATTCATTGTAAAGATCATTTCATAGATCTTGAGAATATGTTCATATTTATCCATTCCTGCCATATGATGATAAAACCCATGATGTATTCCTTCTACGCTTCCTCTGGAATATTTCTCATATTTTTCATCAAATATAGAGGAATTGATATCGATCTAGAGAAGATCAATTCCATCATTAAGATGCAACCTCTAATCAATATTACAGATCTATGATTCTTTTAAGTCCACTTAGCCTATATACGCTGATTCATTATGAATATGTCTAGATTGTGTAAAAAAAATCTCAGATTGTGAAGAGATGTGAAGATTACAAGTGGGATGAAGACTGTCAGTCTAATTTTTAGAAGTTATAGAAGTACCTACTACAATATTTGGTTCAAATTCCACCAAACTAAGGAATAATTCTAGTCATTTATGTGACTACCCTTAAGTGGTCCATCAGCACCATTATCACCTAGAAGAATAGTGATAAGATAGAGAACAGTTTATACTATCCATGTCTCATTCTCATCAATCCAATGATTGGATATTCATTTTTTAAGAAGAGATTTCATGCATGGGTATTCATTGTACAGAAGCTACGATATTATTTTCAGCACCAAAAGATATATTTGGTCTCCTATGTGGACCCATTAATGTATATTCCAAAATTTCCTATATTAACAGGTCGTTTAACTTAGTGGGTAGTAATCCATTAGTAGTTCGACATTAGGTTTGTTCTAAAGAATGCTATCATGGGTCAAGAACTACCAGGCTTCATTGTCACCCATCCATACCTTGTAGATCAATCTCTAAATATTGATTCCCAGATGAGACCATTCACTTATTAGTCCTACCCATTCTATGTTGGAAGATTCAATTCGATGGTGCTTCCCGAAGTCCAATAGGAATAATGCTCAACAATTACAGACTTAATAGTGTAGGCTTGGGTATCGTTTTATTCACACCTACACATGATTTCATTCCCAACTAATTCTTGTTTTTAGAGGGTTGCACAAAAATTGAGGTAAAGTACCAGGTCCCCATCACTAGTCTCAAGTTGGACCTCAAGATTGATTTCCCTCAAATTCATGTGAAGGGAATATCTGAGTTAGTCATCAAGCATATCAATGGTGAATACATCATCATGAAGCTGGAGCTTGTTCCCTTGTCTGAGCACAATCTATTTCAAATGTTCCATTTCCTTTTCCTTCTAGAGGTTACACGTGTCCCTCGATCACATAACAATCATACTGATGCCTTTTCCAGCCTTTCTACTTCATTGGTAGAGCCTGAATAGGATGATCTAATTATCCTTATGATGCATTGAATGGACATCCCCCCTGTCACTTTGTATGTCGATAACAGCCCATAGGTAAGCCATCTTACTACCAGTTCACCCACATTGGGATCTTTTGTTCCCCCTGTCATAGCAGAAGATACCTATGATTGTAAATATCCCTTTATTGAGTACCTCCAGTGCGTCAATCTACCGACAGATAGATTCGGGCATGGAAGAATCCATTATTGTGAAATACCATTCACTCTTTGAAGTGGTGATAATATTCAGAAAATCCTCTATAGACATTATTTTTATTTTTTTCTCCTCTGTTTCATTCAAGGAGTTGATATTTCCCAAGTTATGTAGGATGTTAATGATGGTTCTTGTGGAGCCCATCTAGTAGGGCCAAATCCCTCCCATCATTTTTGATGACTGGGGTACTTTTAACCCACCATGGTCTATGACTATATTGAGTTTTCTAAATTGTGACACACATGACAAATCCATGATAATTATGTGCATTGACCATAAGAGCATCTCTATAATACCACGTACCCTTGTCCATTTGTGGTCTGGGGACTCGATGTCATTGGATTATATCCACCAGTTACTGCTCGCCAATGCTGGTTCATCATGACCACCATTGAATTTTATTCTATATGGGAAGAGTAAATACCACTCAAGGAACTCATGTACCATTCCATCATTGATTTCGTGAGTTGAAACATCATACTCTAGTTTTGATTCCCTCGCGCCATCCTCACCAATAATGGAACCAACTTTTGGGAATATATACTGAAGAAATTTTACACCAAGTACAGTATCATGTGTAACAATATTTCCCCCAATCATGCCCATGAAAATGGGTAGATCAAGGTATTCATAAAGAACCTATCTAACATTTTGCAAAATATGGTTGCTCAAAATGAGAAAATTTATCCAGAAAAGACCCTAATGCTCTTTAGACTTACCGAACAACAACTCCAAATTCCACCCTCATGATCCAAAATTATGATGTCTATAGAACAAATGCACTTTTTCCTATCGAGATTCAGTTGAAATCACTCCACATATACATATATGATCATCATACGTTATAAAAAGTAGCAGATCTTCATATAGATGAATCAGAAGATCTCAATGAAAATAGGATTTATGGTTTGAACAAATTGGAGAGGCATTAGAACAAGATATCCAGATAATTCAATAAGAAATTTCACCTCTGATCCTTCATTCAAGGTGAATCAGTATGGACTCTGAGGATGCCAATGAAACCCAGTATGAATCCACCATAGCTGGAGCCCAAATTATAAGACCTTGTATTATCCACACGGTTTACCCCAATAGTGCATTCTCTCTAGTTACCATCAACTGTGAGCATATCACTCCTCCCACTAATGCTAAATACCTATATCAACACATTGCATTAGTATGTATCTTGATCCTTCATGAAGATAAACTATAAATGGTGAATACACCAATGGTCTGGGCTCTATGACCATAAACTATGATATCCTCAATACTTGTCACATGAAGTTAAACTCCATGATCCAACAAGGATGCAAGACATAAAACTATATATAATCCACATCATATATGGTGATAAACCAAAATCTCCATTTTCACCCTTTTTATCCTTACCGCTTGACATAAAACATCACGACATCACAATAACTACATATGACTTGATTTTTATACTCATGAGAAACATAGGAATGCCTGAGAATTTCTCCTCGGGTCTAGCCCCAGGTCCCTTGACCTTTTCTGACCCCTTGGGGAGAGTCCCTTCCTAGGGGTGCGGGGTGTGGTGCGGAGTCCTTCTGTCCTCATTCACATCAGGTTTACAACTACCAAAACATTAATCCCTTCTAGTATTTCTGACTATTTTTTTCCGTACTGCATGATATTAAATTTAACATCATTTTATAACAACATGTGGCTTGATTCCTTACCTTCCACGATATATAGAAATTCCTGGACATTTTTTATTTAGATCCAAACCCATGTCCCTCTATTATTTTATTTTTGACATAGGTATTCACCAAGAGCATGTGGGGTGGTGGTAAATTATCTTGTCCTCATTCACATCGGGTTTATAATAAAAACTCTATGTGATCCCCTTCAAGAGTATCCCTCTTCATTCATCCTTACCTCATGTCATTAAACTACTTGGAAACTTCAAGATATATGTTTAGACTGAATCCATCATGATGGGATATGTAGGTATGCACAATCATTTTTCTCTGGGTCCATTTTTCAGGTCCCATGAACTTTTCTAGCCCCTTGTCCTATGTCCCCTCTTTGGTGTAAATGGTGTGGTATGAGGCCCCTCGGGTCTTCATTCAGGTCGGGGTTTTTTCATGTCGTGCACAACCATTTTCGAAACATTACCTGTCATAGTTTTCCAACCCACATGACGATAATCTGAATCAGCACCCTCCATCCTTACAACATGATAATAAACTACACAACATTACAAGAACTACGTATGTATTCATTCCTATACTTATTTTATACGTAGGAACACCTGAGTCTTCAATCAATGGTTCTGGACTTGGGTTCATCGACCTCTTTTACATCATTCTTTTGTTCATCTTATTGTGTTTTCCCTCCCTATGTTGAGACACTTGAACTCATTCCAACTACACCAACATGCATTAAATGTGATGTGGTTCAGGACCTAGAGTGTTGGATTCTACATGGACATGATTTCACTCCATCAACATGCTTTATATGTCCCTTCATATTCCCCATCATCCTTCAAATATAAAAGGACCCCATAACGATATGGAAGATTGGCCTTAGTGATCGCCTACCATTTTGGGTAATCATCCCCGATTATTTCAAATGAAAATTTGATACAAGTACCACATTGAGAATATGTTCAATGATCTATACTCATTTGTTTGTTCCCATTCCAGGTAATATGATATGGATACTTTTTTTCAAGAATGTTCAATAGTTATCCTCCATCATTATCACCAACCCCATTGTGCCCCATGTATTGATCTTATGTTTGAAATCATTCTCCACCTTCTTATATATGGAAGGAAATTCAACACCCTCAGTGTTAACCCTCTGTTCCCCTTTTCACATTGATACATCATTGGCATATTATCCTTGGCTCCACACCTCTATTCTACTATTGCGTGGTTATATGGGTTATAAGATCTTCTCCACCACTTGTTTCCCACACTGAGCATGGGTCACATTGGATTAGTGGTTTTTATAGGATTTATAGTAGCATGGAAGAGTTTTACATCTTTAAGATCTAAACTCTATTACCCTAAACTAGGAACTAGGGTCCAAACTCTACAAACATAAACTAGGAGCTTCGGTCCCAATGTCCAATTAGAGTGACATTAAACCATGTCACATATTTTTTCTTCAAGAATTTTCACCTTCTGGTCCAAGCTCTATGACCATAAACTAAGATCTTTTGTCCTTGTCATATGACGTTAAAATAGTGTAATTTTTATCTGAGATGTATGCTGATAAACTACCCAAGAATGAGATGTCTTCATTTGTGAATTCATTCCCCACTTTGGCACTGAACACCTATTCAGACACCCTTATGAACTACGTGTAGATTGATTCTCATTCTCATGGGATACATACTAACACCTAAATGAATTTGTTCTTGGGTCCAACCACATCATCATGAACCCTTTCGACTCATCTTGGCATCTCCTATCATGGAAGTATGGTGTGTGGTGTGTGCTTCTTTGGTCATCGTTTATGTTAGGATCACACTAACCAAACCACATAGCTCCCTTAAAATAATTCCCCCCCTCTTCATTTCCATATGATGATAAAGTGCATAGGAATGTCCCACACACATGACATTAAACTGGCCACATTACTATATGTTCTCTACTACCATAAACTATTATTCGTAATGTCTATGTTCTCATGAAATTAAACAGTGAAACAACTATGATGCTTCTAACCTATAAGAATATAACCCTTTTTGGTATTTTCCATTTTTCAATTCCATCTTTAGAACAATTTATGGGTTGTTTATATCCCTATTATGATACATAGCAACCTCTAGACATCTCATCCCCCGGTTCAACTAGGTGAATGTAAAATCCCCGTTTCAATCTTTCACGGCTTCGGTTCCCCTGTTGAAAGTTTGTGGTGTGGTGTGGAATTATCTATCATCATTCAAATTTGGTTATGTGCTGCACCACACATTAATCATTTCAAATTCCAATGTCTTAGTTTCATGACACTAAAATGTGTTTCATCTTTTTCATTCTTACCACATGATGATTTACTGAATGTAATTTCAAGAACTATGTGTGTCTTGATTCCCAACTGTATTAGATACATAGAAATTCCTAGATATTTAGTCAACATGTCCAACCCCAGGATTATCAACTTCCTTATCCATTTTCATCTAACTATATTCCAATATATATGACCTTAAACTAAGATTCCTCAGGCCCATCATGACTTTTAATTTTTGGCCATGAAATAGGTTTGGTCTCAATTTAGACTGATACACTCTCCCATTGTACTTTTTTGACAATGGAGTGATTTCAAGTGTGTTACATTTAATTCAAGTTTCCAAAAATTCCACCATAACACTTTTGAAATCCCTCTATTTCAAATCCACTTTTCCAATCATGTCTGAAGGAATTCCCTAATGGTTTGGATTTCAAGACTTAGTGCTTTCTACCATCCCAAATCTTCATTAAATATAAAATCATATGAAACATTAAGTTTTGAAAGTGTTTTTGAATATTTTCCGTGGTTCACCCTCATTTTATTATCCCCATTTCAAGCTAAGGCGATATGGATACTATGCTGTGAACATGGTCAGCAGTTATCCTCCATCGTCATGCCACACTCATTATGTTCCAAATATTGGGTTTCATGATTCACACTTCCCATCTAACTTTGTGTAGATATATTCTAATTACCCTCACATTTTCCTACTCGTGCAGAAAACACATTGGAAAATAGAAATTTGGATGTTCTAGGAACCCTGTTCTCTGGTGAAAACACCTCTCATATTGAAAATATTTTGTGGTTATTCTGGCCCAAAATGTTTGATGGTTCAAAAAATATTTTATATCCCTAGTGATAAATTACATAGTATCCCTTTGTTTCTCACTTCAATCATGATCTAGGTGAGTATAGGTATTTATCATTAGTTTTTTCACTGATATGATCAAGTTTCAAGATTCAAAGATAGTAGTAACATTTTTTTGTCACGCAGAATAAATAAGAAAGAAGTAAATGTGTTTGTGAGTTTCATAAAGTATAACTCCTACATATTTCCCTGCTTGATAGACCACCTAAGATCTTCCACCCATTGGATGGTGTAATCTTGGACTTGATGTATTCACCTGAGGTACCTCCCTTCCTCATTAGGTGTAGGGAGGAGTTCATTATCCTTAATCTGCATGTGATCCCCCTTGGACCATATTTCAATCACTTCGTGAGATTCTCTCCTCACCTAATCTTTATATTATACCATTTGGTTCTGTAATCATGATATAAATTTATATTGGGTGGCGATGAAAGAAGAAATCTTGTTTAGTTATGTTTTCAAGAATTGGATCTATTTTTTATCCTCATGATGTTTCTTAGTGTTGACATGCTTCTTCCACTGCCAGCTAACACTGAGGCCATAGTCAAACTCCTATAGAATCTATTCCATGTTATCCATAATGAGTATGTGAAAATTTCATGCATCCACCCCTCTGGCACATAGTTCGCACAACCGATAGTAATGTTTTCTCGTCCTTTTTATCCACTCGGATTGCGGAGTTTCCTCAATGAGATGCCTTATCTGTTTCCATGACCAGTGACAGACAACCTTGTTATTCTCTTCATCAAAAGAGTTCATGTTTATCCCTTCTCGGTAATCATGTTCATATTATTGGAATTTCACCAGAAGTTCATCTTCAGGGTACACCTCTAGTGTCCCATCAAATAGAGTGAGTTCCATATTGTGTGGTTGGTCTTCTTCCCTGGATTCCACCTCGATAATCTTAGTTTCCATCCCACCAAAAATCCTACCCATAGATGTGATCACCATTGTATACTCATCATGGGTCTCTGGTTCCATGAAAATCAATGTTCCCCTGAAGAAAGGATCTATGGGATCCTAGACATCCTCACAATCATGGAACATGCCATTTGAATAATTGTTCAGACAAAAAAAAAAGAAAAATGTCAGTTGGAAAGGTATGACCAACATCAGTTGTGATATTGTGAGGGAGGTGACATACATAACTCATATAGATTATTCGTCCCTTGGGTTTTTTCTATTTTAATACTGATATGTGGGAACCCATATATAGTCAAGTACTTCTAAAATTCATGAATGGTCACCCTGGGAGTCAAAACCTTGTTGGATTATACAATTACCATCATCCCGAATGTAGAACCTGAAGACATGTGTTTCTATTATGTGGGAAGGGTTCTTGCGTATGAGGGTATCTTGTATAAGATGATTTTTAGTTTAGTATCCAAGATGATATATGTATGTTCCAAAGCAGAATGATCTAGAGTTTACCATAGGAGTTTTGGTGGGCTCTTCCAGCTCTAAGGTTTCCACTTCAAATTCCTCCAAAGGGATCCCCCTATAATCCACTTCTCCCCAGGAGTAATCATCTGAATCTTTAGGTAACAGGATTAAATTTCTCAGATCAATAGTAGATATTTGAGGTGGGGATGTTTTATTGGGTTTTACCCTAACCTAATCAGTCATTGTAAGAGGGTACCCTGAGAACGCACAATTTTTTCCAACTCAGTGATGTATTTTTTTCCTTTTTCCAGAGACAATAGAATGACAGCCATTGAATAGATAATATTTGATAGATCTATCTTGAGATCATTATGTTTGTACCACATATTGTAGGGACTATGAAATTGCTTGTATAAATCCTAGGTATCCCATGCCTTGGGATAAACTGCATCCTCAGGCACATCTATGTTGCACGACCTCTTTCTAGGAACTTGAGTGTGTATCCTGCTGAACCCCCGGGGTGTCCTCCCTCCCTCATGGATCTACCTTGTAGGATCCACTGTATTATTTAGCATTCCTATTCCACTTATACATAGAACTAGTATTGGAATCATTAGAGTTACTACTACTACATTATGTCATGTATTTACTGTTGTCTGACCCCTACCTTGGGGATGAGGGGAGAATTCATCATTAGCATGGATTATCTATTGCCTCGTCATTTTCCAAGGTAGGATGTCTCCCATATCTTCATGTAATCGTAAAATATCCCATAGATTGAGGTATCCAAAGGCAAGTAATTTCACATTTTCCCATATCCTCGTGTGAACATAAGCCACATGTCCCTATGCACACATGGGTGGTCCTCGTGGAGAACTCCAATGCAAACATGTGGAGTCAACATCTACATGAATCATAACTGTCTTTCAAAATGGTGTTGGGTGTATGACTCACAAATAGACTGATGGTCTACCCATGCCCCTAGAACACCACCTCATATGTTCATTATGTATGATTGATGCTCTAAAGTTCCCTATCAATCATCAATAAATACCCCAGTTTGTAGCAGGAATGGATAGAAATAGAATTCATCCACCCTCTAGACTCTGATTAGTTCCACTTGCAAAGTCAGCTTGAAGGAAAAACTGCCATCTAAATTTATAATGGATAGATGAACATCTGATATAGGAAGAGAATTAGGGTTTGGGTACTCGTATACCCTTATGTGTGTCGCTATCCAGCTGTAAAAGAATTGGAGTGGCTCACATTTTCAATGTGGCTTATTTCCCTCACTGATATGCTACAACACCTTGTATGGATTCACCATTACAAGTATTATGAGGTTGAAATGCTACCCCATCTCCTTCATGGACACCATAATTTATTTCCTTGGGTACATGCCCAAGTTCGTATCCCTAACCGGAATCATCCATCCAAAATAAGTGCATAGATAAACCCATCTAACTTAACCACCACATTCTGATCAATGTTAACATTGTACCTCCATAGCTTCCATTAGATGTCCTCCCCAATTTGAAAGTATAAATTTTCTTTTCTATGTTGATCTCTCTTTAGACAAGTGGGAGTCCTAACTGGTATCTTTCTAGGAACCTACTCCCCTTTAATGATTTTTTTGGTGGGATGTTTAGGAAGCATCAGAACCACAGTTTGAAATGGATGACTATCACTGATTATTTTTCATCACCCAACACTAGGTACATCAGCACCTTTTCTAGTTGTTGGATATACTCTGAGTCTTCCCATGTTCTCTCTACAAGAAGGAACTCATCGTACATCACCCCTAAAATTAGAATCCCTAGTATATGCTAGAGGTCCCATAGGCTGATGATGACCTCCCATTGATGAAGATGTAAAGAGTTGGTCCTTGATGACCACCTACTCAGTAACTCTAACATCATTTTTTTAATTGTAGATTTGGAATTGAGAATACCACACAACTTAATATATTCCTACCCACCTTATCTCTAACCCAAAGTAATCTCAAGATGAACAGACCTAATATCCCATGCCCAGTAATCCGTGAAGTTACCACTCTGGAATAGGTCCAAATTATTGATCCACCACTTTTCTGGGTTCCCTAAGATCGCCTTAAAAATGGTGTGGTATTGAGGAGGGGATACCTATGGATGAATCACTTTCACATAAATTTTATTAACAGGTTTTTATAGAATGTTATCGGTAATAGGGGTGTGTCCCTTCTAGGTATTTCCGTCGACAACCCTGAACCACTAGTATTATCACAACGAGACCCTCAACCTATGGTTTGTATGTGCCAACTTGATCTGGGAATGTGAATGACATACCTTAGTCAAAAATTGTATAGTAGAAGTCTCTTATAGAGGGGGTAGTTATTTTTCCCTTCCGAAAGTATCTCAACAAATGACTTGTGGTCATAGTGGCTCCGCAAGTTTTCTATGATTTTGAGATTTTCTCACATCTCTTCCCTCCAAGAAGATTCTGATAGGACCTCCTGAGAAACTTTTGGGTTGTCCATTAGGTTTTGGAACATTTTAAAATTCATCCTCTATCTGTGAATATTGTTTAAAAATGTCCTCTGCATAGATCCTTCACCATGAACAGCTCACGGAGCACACAATCACGAAGCACTGAGGAACTCACTATGATTTGTAGTGAAACAAATGATCATGATGCATTAGTTTTCTATGAAGAATTCACGGTGCACCAATCTATGGAACTCGGTTCACACAAAGAATTCATGGGGTTGATGAAGCTTCTCAATTCAAGAGCTCAAGAATATGTTCACGTAGATTGATATAGAAAAAATATGGGTCATCTCCATATATTTATAAGTGATGGCCTCTCGAGCATGGATGTGCCCTTGGCTGTGGTGATCTCAACCTATGCTTAACCTATTTCCACCATGATTGAGCTTCCTGATCAATATTTTTATGGTGCATTACCCTCAAAATCTGACCCTCGTATTCGTCTCTACTCCCATTCTATGGGGGCATTTATTAGTTCCAAAATCCATGCCTTAAAATGGGTCTACGAAATCATAAAAATCACTAGAGGGGCCTGCCTTTCCAAGATCCATCGTGATGACCCATGAAACTAAGAAGAATGTGAAGTACACAAAATGGACACCTCCACCACCTACATATAGAACTATGATGTAAGACTCTATGATATGATATATATATATTTACATCCTCTACATAGAACTGTGATGAAAGACTTCACAATTACGATGGATCCACCTTCGATCACTCCTTCACGGTATTCCATCATAGAATCATGATCCTAGATGCCTATAAATAGATGGTTCCCCCACTTCAAAAGGATAAATAGTCTCATCTTTCTCTATTGGATCTCTCCATTCATGAATCACCATTTTCTCTATGATCTGTTGATAAAAAATGCATCATCGAAGGTATTGAGAATCATGAACTATCTTTATCTTTTATCCATTATTAATATTCCTTAAGTAGGGATTCCTATAATGAATCCATACTTCCATCATGAAGGTAGGACACAATTTTGGGTACTCAGGTCTTCGTGAGTCCTTCATCCTTCTCTAAGAACCATCTAAGTACATCGTGGCTCTATGCTTCAGCTGGGAAACTATTCTTTTTGAAGTTCCTCCCTTTTTAGGGGACCTCTTTTCCCTTCCAAGGCCCCATCCTTAAACTTTACTTAATCATTATTTAAGTCAAGATTTTACACTGAGGGTCTTTTTAGGTTTAGAGTTTAAATGAATTAGACCATAAATATAACATAAAAACTCAAAAATTACAAAGTAGTCAAATCTACTCACTGTAAATTTTTTAACGAATTGAATCTCTTTAAAATGAAACATGACATCATTTTCTTGATAAAAATATTCTTAACATCCATCTTGGTTTCTTCCTTCCTCTTACCCATAGTTATACCATATGGAAGAAAATTAATGAATTTGGGATGAGTATTACAACCTGATCAAGGGATATAAAATATGGAAAGAAAACGTTAGCCCCTGAATATTTCAAACTCATTGAAAAAATTCCTAGATAATATAGCAACCTTGCCTTTTATCACATTACTATCACATAATTATAAAGATAAACAACATAATAGTATTACACCATGAGGATCCATAGGTTTAGTGTCTTGGGAAAACTAGGAACAAACATAACATTTACAACATCAACTATAATAATCTATTTAATTCCTTCTTCTATAAATTATTTTTGGAACTTGACCTCCCCTTAGTATTTGTAGTCACTAAAGGATACAAATCAAAAAGGGTTGAGATAAAATCCATGTAAAAGGATAGGTAATAAAAATATAGCATGGGGTGAGAATATTCATAAAATCATCATCAAAATCATGAGAGGAATCATTAATAAAAGACTTGAAATTTGGAAATACATAAAAATGAAACATCATGTCTTAGTTGTCATCTACCACCCATAGTTGTGAAAAATACTAGCATCATGTTCATGCATTATTTACCTTTTAAACATGACATTCATCACTTCACCCAATACATTGGAGTGCTATAAAATTCTGGGAGCACCCATCACATTCAAACATTCATATTGTGCTATATAATTTTGGGTGCACCCTTCACACCATGATACTTACATTATCATGAATTCCACATTAAAAATACGCAAAAAAATGAATATAAAATAACCCATGTAAATAAATGGGTTTCACATAATAAATAATACTTTCATAAATATTTTTTCCCCTAAATAAATAGGTAATATCATTCTAGACATAAAACCATTAACCATGAGTGAAGAGTGAAACAATATTTAAGAAGTAAAAAAGGGTGTGTTTATTTGAATGATGAGTTCTTTTGGAAAATATTGATTTTTTCATAAAATAAATTGGGGAACATTTATGTCCAACAAAATTTAATATAATGATGAATAAATGGTTTTTATATAGAACCCATACCGAACATGGAGTGAATTAGGGAGAAGCTGAAGAATGGAATTTGGGTTCGAGAATTTCCCCTTACCTTTTTTCCGAACGCTTTCTTCACATTAATGTCTTGTATAACCACATTATATTAATCAATTTATAATTCAAGACACTTTATTACATGAATATGATTATTATTTTTTCATTAAGTTATGTTATGCACATTTGGATGAGTTATAGAGTTTAAATACATTGTTTGAGAATTTTTGTTTTTATGGTTTTCATGAGCGGTTCACTTGTATTCATAAATGGAAGTTCGTGTTGAACATGGATAAACATATTGAAATGATATTTCATGTTAGTAATGTTATTACACGAGTTTAAATGATCTTATAATGTATTATGTTATATTCCATGTGGATGAATCATTTGATAGGAATTTAATAGCGTTCGTTTGGGTTAATTTTGGCGGTTTTCTGACCACAACGAACTTGTTTTGTTAAATCAATTAGTAACATGTACATAATTTAGATACAGATAATTAAATAATATATAATAAATATAAAAAAAATATTTTTTAAACAAATTAATGTTTTGATAACCAGATCTGAAGGTGGTAATGGAAAATGAAATCTTGTAATTCTTGAAGGTGATAAATTAACACCTCACAAACAATGTTTTCCTTTCTAAAATAAAAAATAGAAAATAAGGGGATTGAATGATATATAATCCCATTATTACCATAAAATTATAGTATATGTATGATAATAGAGTTACCAAACCATTTGGAAGAGGATACGTGGGATAGATTGAGAAAAGAACTTGAAATTGAAAGGAAATTATAGAAAAGAGAGAGAGGAATTACCTATTGAATCCTCCTCTAGAGATCCTCCTTATTGAACCTAGGATTGGTCTTTTTATGAGACTAGAAACTATTTTACTTGGAGAAGGGTATATGGAAGATTTTTTAGTAGATTTTAGACAAGTATTTAATCTTTTGAGGTGTGATGAAATGAGGGTATGAATGGTGGTATTTATAGTGGAGAGGAGAGGGGGTTTCTTAATAAAATATTCAGCAATTTATTATTTCCCCAAAAGAAAAGAGTGAGTATTCAATGAATAATTAAATTAATTTTATCATTTAAATAATAACCATAAGTGCTAAAAATAATATAAAATCGCCCATGACTCAATAATTCACGAATTTAACTTTTTTTGTAAATTATCGTGTTTCACTAGTCATCAAAAATTCATATATTTTAGAGAAATACCATAAATGTCACCTAAACATTTTTTAATGTTTATAATCCAAATTGTACTCCATTTTTCAATAATAATTATATATATGTGATTAATTTAATTTTTAATTAAAATCATTATTTACATGAAAAATGCATATTTTGAAATTAAAATCGAATTCATAATGCTATCAAAATTTACATAAGGTTTTATAAAATTATCTTCAAACCAAAAGATATAAAAATTTTAATTTATAAAAAAAATTTAGGAAAATAATTTTTTTTAAATAAATAAATTAATTATAATTATTTATTTATGACATACAAATATTTTTACTATGGTCAAATTGTCACTTATAAGATTCCTAATTATATTTAATCATTCAAGAGTAAGGTTACTATTATTTTGGAAATTTTAATATTCATAATTGTCATAATAGTATTCATAAGGGTAGGTTACTATTGAGAAAACATTATGTTTGTCTTATTTGACCCCAAAAATTTTACTAATTGCAATCGTGTATGTCAGATTTTTGAAATTCAAAACATAGAAGTGGAAAAATTATGTTTAATGATGAACAGTAGTTCATTTATGAATGATGTGGCACTATGTATCATAATTTTATTATAATTTAATACATGATTAAAATAAGTAAATTCCACTCATAAAACATTGGGTTGTTACATTCTTACCCCCTTATAAAATTTCTCCCTCGAAAGTTTGTTTTACCTAAATAGGTGATGGTACTTATCCTTCATCGCCTCCTCTAGTTCCTAATATGCTTCTCCAAACATATGGTTCCTCCACAAAAATTTGACAAGGTGTGTTGTCCTTTATCATAGAACCTTATCTCTCCAGTCTTGGAATCATTACTGACTACTCATCACGGGAGAGATCAACACCCAACTATACCCCCTCCAAGTTTAGATCATGTGAGGGATCTAGTATGTACATTCTCTGGAGTGATACATGAAACATATCATGAACTTGGGCCATATTTGGTGGAAGTGAAATCTCATAGGCCACAGTTCCTCTACGGTCAAGGATCTTAAAGGTTCCAATATACCTTGGTCTTAACATCCCTTTCTCTTCAAACCACATGACACTCGTACATGGTGATATTTGAAGGAAGACTTTATCTCCAACATCGAACTTCAAGTCCATTCGATTGTTTTTAATATATTTATTTTGCTGACTCTGAGTAGATTTAATGTGTTTCTAGATGACTTTAACCTTCTCTTGAATCACTTTCACAATATCATATCCAGATAGCTTTCTTTCTCAAACTTCACCATAATGGGTTGGATTTCTATATCACTTTCCATAAAAAGCTTCATATGGAGCCATCTAAATACTTGAGTTAAAGTTAATTCTATATGAGAACTCAACCAATTGGATATGTTGATCCCATACACCATTGAATTATATATATTATTCTATTAGAATTTTTTCATGATTCTAAATAGTCTTTTCATATTAGCCATCAGATTGGGTGTGAAAGGTTGTGAGGAAATTTAATTCAGTACTCAATGCATGTTGAAGGCTCCTCCAGAATTTAGATGTGGACCTTGGATCAAAATCAGAGCCAATCGATAGTAGAACACCATTTATTCTCACCACTTACTTCACATATATCTTTTGAAGTTGTTCAAGCAAGAGATCTTCTCGAATATAGATAAAATGGGCTTCCATAGTGAGTCGGTCAAGAACAACACATATAGCATTATTCCCCTTGGATATCTTCTGGAGACTAGTGACAATGTTCATAGTGACATTATCCCATTTCCAAAAGGGTATAGGCTATTGATACATCACCCCTTTGGACTTTTTTCGCTCTGATTTAACATGATGACATACCATGCACCTTGATAAATATTCTGCAATCTCATTAATCATGTTGTCCCACCTGAAGTGTTCTCAAAGATCTCAGTACATCTTTGTGCTACTAGGATTGGTAGAGAAAGTTGAGCTATGTGAATTATCCAATAGCTTCTTCTTTATATGAGGTGGAAAAGGCACACAAAGTCTCATTCCAAACTGAATCTCACCATGATCATTGATATGGAACTCTTTTTACATCCCTTCCTTTACTGCGTTCACCTTAGTTTGTAACTCCAGATCATCCATTTGTTCCTCCTTAACCATATATTGGATTGATGGTTGCGTAATCATTTTGGAAAGGTGGGATGTATCCCATTACTTTATGATTTCCAAATAAATCTATTGTATATCCATGAAGATAGGGTCTTTCTAAATCCTCAGCATGGATAGAGTAGCAACTTCTTTTCTTCTTAGAGCATCAGCTACCTTGTTCTCCTTTAAAGGATGATATTGAATAGAGCAATTGTAATCCATGATTAGCACTAACAATATCCTTTGATTCATATTGAGCTCCTTTTATGTGAATATATACATTAACCTCTTGTGGTTAGTATATATGTCACACTTCTCACTATAAAGGCAGTTTTGTTAGATTTTTTTGTCAAAAATCAGAGCATCTAGATATATATCATGCGTCAGGTATTTCTTCTCAGGGATCATCATCAGCCATGAAAAGTAGGCTATCAAATTATAATTTTTCATGAGTACTCAAGACAATAAATTCTTTGAAGCATCACTGTATATCACAAATATTTATCCACTTTTTCGTTAATGTAAGTACAAGTGCAATGATCAGCCTTATCTTTATCTGTATAACGCTTCTTTCACATTCTTCTGCCTAAACATACATTACCCTTTTCCTAGTAAACATTGTTAGAATTTTTGAAAATCTTTAGAAATTTCCCAAAAAACATTGGTAGTACCCATCTAATCCAAGAAAACTATGGATATATGTGACAATATAGGGAATGGTTCATTCCTCAATTGCCTTTTTTTGAAGGATCCACAAAAATTCCTTCACTTGTGATCACATGTCCGAAGAACGTGGCTTGATTCATCCAAAAAGTCACACTTGCTGAACTTGGAATACAACTTATCCTTTCTCAATGTCAAAAACACATGTATTATATGTTATTCACATTTCTCATTTATCTCTAATTATATGATAATATCACCAATAAACACTACCAAAAATTTGTTGAGTTAATGATTAAAGACTCTATTCATCAAATCCATGAAGATTTTGGGGGAATTTGTAAGTCTGAAGGGCATCACCATAAACTCATAGTGCCCATACCTTGTACTAAAGGAAGTCTTCTAAATATCTTCCATCTTCTTCATTAGGTGATGATATCCTGAATGAAATTCCACCTTTGAGAAGTATTGAGATCCTCCTAACTGATCGAACAATTAATCAACCCTTGGAAGAGGATACATTTCCTTTATGGTGATCTTTTTGAGTTCCCAATCATTGATAAACAACCGCATTTTCCTATCCTTACCCATAAAAAAGAGTACTGGCACACCCCAAGGTGATGCACTAGGGAATACGAACCCTTTTTCCAAATTATCTTACAACTGCTTCTTTAACTCTTCCTGTTTGATAGAATCCATTCTATAGGAAAAAATTGAAATAGGTGTAGCTTTGGGTATGAGTTCTATGGATAACTCTACCTCATGATCTGGGGGAATTTTGGGTACCTCTTCAATAAATACATCACCATATTCCCTCACGATTGGCATTCCTGCATGGTTGTAACTTTCCTTTGATTGAACTATTTGGGTGAGGTTTTCTTCTTAATAGGTTATCAACACCCGCACCATTGAAGGATTTTTTAAATGATATTTTTTATACTCTTTGAATTTGTAGAGGAGCATGGGACATATCTAAATATGAAAATATTTTTCCTTTTCCCAAAATTTGATATGTTCTCGATATAACAAGAGCTAATTCATTCCCATTATAGCATTGAATTCCACCAAGGTAATTATTACAAGATTCACTAGAATAATCTTCTAACATATGAAAATAGTAGAAGATTCAAACAATTGGGTTTCAATGATTTCATAATTGGGTGTTTTTATATAAATATCTACTTCAAGGTTTTGGGGATTCGATTCTATAGTTCTAGGAAACCTGAAAAATATAAATGAGTTCATAGAACAAGAATAAAATAAGACTTTTTCCATTCTTGAGAGAATATGAATTGTACCTTGTATGACATCATTATCTTGATCCACTTTCGAAGTAGTGATGGCATATGACTTCACTTGTTCCTTTGTCTTTGGTTCCTTCTAACTCTAATTACCCTTGAGGACTCAAGGTTTAGTTCAATGTGTTCCATAGTTCCATTTATCTATAATTGTAGGTTTGAACCATGGGTGGGGATCTCATTTCATCTGCTACATTCTCCTTCCTTCACATGACTTTTCAACACTCCTGAGAATGTTGTCCTTCTTTCCCACATATGAAGAATTTCCCCATCCCTTCAAATCTATTCACATGATGAAACCTCCCAAATTTTTGGCATGTGAGTCATTGAGTTTTATTCCCACCTTCATCATTAGATCCCCCTTCTAGAAACTCCATTATTCATTTCTTATCAACATATCCACGAAACCATTCTCTAAACTCTATCTCCACTTTGAGATCTCATCGAAAAATATCCTCATAACTCCCAAAGTCTCGAATTGCATAATCATTTTGAAGGTGTGGTTTTAATCCACTAAATAATCTATCAATTTTTATATCATTTATTATAACAAAACCAGAATCATAAATTTTATGCCTTTTGATATTCTCTTAGTAGGTTGTGACAGATTCTCCTTCCTTTTTCTTGAGCTCTATGAATTCTCTCTCCATATACCTATGAAGATTTTGTGGGAAATATGTGTTAAGAAGCGTGATGTTAAAGTCTTCCCATTCCATCTCTTCAATTTCCTCTCTTGGAATTGTGTTTTTAATCAAGTCCCACCATCAATCAGCCGCTCCTTTTAGATGATAAATGGATAGTGTCACCTTTTATGTCTCAAAATAGTGATGCAAAGAATATATATTCTCCATGTATTTTACCCATTGTTCCGTAATAAGTGGATCAGAAGACCCACGAAACATCAGTTGTTGTTGCCATAGAAAACACTTGATAGGCAGTTTCTCCCGATTTAGTGAAGAAGGGAGATCCCCATTATTCTGTTTATTGTTCATGACATGTGATTGTTGGGTAATTATTGACATGATGTTTTGAACTCCACCTCCTAGAGGATTGGGGAATTTGTTCAGGTAATCTTTACATTGGCCCCCGCACGGGTTATTGGCCTGGTTTCTACTAGTTCTCACCATTTTCTAAAATTAAAACGTTTTGAACAAAACATAAGTCAACAAGTCATGAATAATTTATTAATTTGTATGATTAACACTAAAATTATAACTTATGGTATACCTATTTAAAGCTTCTTGGGTGAATATTTGTACTTAGTCTCGTGCTTGGGGTTTTCTCTGGGATTCACTAATCCTACTTTCCAAATCAACTAATCCTTTCCTATTATACCAACTATAGTGACCTTCCCTTTTCTTACAATAATATTACATCATTATAATGATAATAAACATAATAGTAGTACACCAAGAGTATCTATAGGTTTATTGTCTTGGGTAAACTAGGACCAAACATAACATATAGAACCTCACGCATAAACATTTATTTAATTCCTTCATCTCTAGCTTGTAATTGGCACTTGGACTCTCCTTAATACATGTAGTCACCTAAGGATATACATCAAAAAAGGGGTGACCTAAAAGCCGAGTAAGAGGATAGGTAAGAAATATATCATCATGTGAGCATATTCATTACATCATCATCAATATCATGAAATAAAACATTGATAAAAGACTTGAAATGTGGAAATTCATAAAAATGAAACATTATATCCTAGTAGTCATCTAACACACAATGTTTTCAACAATGCTAGAATCATTTTCAAATATAGTTTCACTTTTACTCCTAAGATTCATCACTTTACCCAATTAATTAGAGTGGTGTATAATTCCTGGTGCACCCATTACATATAAATATTCATATTGCACTATATAATTCCAGGCGCACCCATCATATAATAATATTTACATTATCATGCATGTCACATTAAATATATGTAAAACATGAACCAAACATAAAACATGGAAGGATATGGGTTTCAAATAAAAAACCATACTTTCATGATCATTTGGTCCCAAAAATAAAGAGGGAATATCATTCATGACATAGAACCATTAACCATAAATGAATAGTGAAACATAATTAAAGAAGTAAAATAGGGTGTGTTTATTTGAAAGAAGAGTTATTTGGGAAAACAATGAGTTTTTTATAAAATAAATTAGAGAAAATATATATCCCAAAAAAGGTAATATAATGATGAATAAATTATTTTTATGGATATCCCATACCAAACATGTTGTGAAAGAGGGGGAACCCGAAGAACGAATGTTT
This sequence comes from Viscum album, assembly GCA_963277665.1. Taxonomy (NCBI): domain Eukaryota; kingdom Viridiplantae; phylum Streptophyta; class Magnoliopsida; order Santalales; family Viscaceae; genus Viscum; species Viscum album. Next base: position 218,059,103 of record OY728137.1, on the reverse strand, counting down.
GGTTTTGAGAATTTACCCTTACCTTGTATTCAAAATCTTTCTTCACTTTAATGTATTTTATAACCACATTAGATTCATTAATTAAAAATTATATAACATAATTTACATTAATATGGATAATTATGGTTTCATTAAGTTATTTTGTTGGGACCTTGGATGAGTTATTGAGTTTAAATACATTGTTCAGGAATGTTTGTTTTTATGGTTTTCCTGAGCGGTTCACTTGTATTCATAAATGGATGTTCATGTAGAACATGGATAAACATCCAGAACTGATATTCCAAGAGTATAAATGATCTTATAATTAATTATATTATATAACATGTGGATGAATCATTAGATAAGAATTTAATAATGATCATTTGGGTTAATTAGGGCGGTTTTCCAACCACAATGAATTTGTTTTGTTTAATAATTTAATAATATGTACATAAGTTAGATCCAGAACATAAAATAGTAAATAATACATATTACATAATATTGTTCAATCATAAAAAGATTTCATGACCATATCTGATGGTGGTAAAGTAAAATGAAAACATGTCGTTCTTGAAGGTTATAAATTAACACCTCACGAACAACATTTTCCTTTATAAAATAAAAAAGAAGAGGAGATGGGGAATGGATGATATATAATAAAAATAGTATCAAAATAATCTATTATATATATGATACTAGAGTTAACAAAACTTTTATATGAGGATAGGTGGGGATATATTAAGAAAAGAACTTGAAATTGAAAGAAAATTAAAGGAAAAGAGAGATACAGGAATTACTTCTTGAATCCTCCTTAAAGAACATTTGAATGGTCTTGTGATGAGACCAAGAGATTTTGGACGTGGGGGGGCTATGGAAGAGGTTTGGGATGAGTTTAGGTAGGGCATGAAGCTTTAGAGGTGTGAGGAAATGAGGTTGTGAAGGGCAGTATTTATTGTGGAGGGGAGAGGGGTTTTTCAATATAGTATTCATTAATTTATTATTTCTTTAAAAGACAAGTAATAGTGATTCTTCCATGACTAATTATAGTAATTATATAATTTTAATCTGAACCATATACTCTTACATTATTAGAACATCACCCATGACTCTATAATTCATGAATTTAACTAATTTGGTAAATTATCATATTTAACAATTCATCAAAAATTCTAGTATTTTACAAAAATACCAAAATATAACCTTAAACATTTTTTTTGAAATTTATAATCCAAAAAAGAGTTCAGTTTTTCAAAAATAAATTTAAAAATATTAATAATTTAATTTTTAATTCAAATACTAATTTACATAAAAAATATACAAATTTTAAAACTAAAACTGATTTCATATTGTTTCAAAAAATACATAAGGTATTATAAAATTATCGTAAAACCATAAGATATAGAAGTATTAATTTTTTAAAAAAAATTGAAAATAAATTTGCTTTTAAATTAATTTATTAATTATAATTAATTATTTATGAATTACCAATATTTTTACTATGGTCAATTTGTCAATTATAAGACACATAAATTTTATTTACTCATTCAAGAGTAAGGTTACTATTATTTGAGACAATTTACATTTCAAAAGGGTAATACTACTATTAATAAGGTTGGTTAATATTCACCAAAAGATAATTTTGTCCTATTGGACTCTAAACATCTTACTGATCGCAATCGTGCATGACAGATTTTCAGAATTCAAAACATTTAAGCGGTCAAATTATATTTAATGATCACATTATAGTTTATTTATGAATGATGTGGAATTGTTATTCCTAATTTGATTATAAATTAAGACATGATTATAAGAAGGAATTACATTGATAAAACTTTGGTTCATTACAAAAAAGCATACTTTTCACACATTGAACAAAAACTCTTAAACATACCTCATTAAATCATATGATTTCTAAAAACATCTTAGCAATCATAAATCATATATCATAAACCATAAATCATAATTTTAACACATGGCATCCATACCATACTTACATTTTAGATTCCATAACTACATAGTTAGTAACATTCATGGTTACATTTGGAATACCCATCAGATTATATTCCCTCAATCTCTTAGGATAATCTTTAACGTTTTACCTCTGTCATGTTATCCAATGCATTAGAGAGCTATCACAGGCTCACCCGACCTCAGTTTATCATGGAGCCACCTGTATACATAAAAATTTCCAAATAACCATAGAATAATCATAACATGTGAACAACCATAAAGAAAAAAATAACATTTCCACATTTCAATTCACAAGATATAATTTCATAACATTAATGTAATCAACCATTTTTTAAAACAAAATTAAAACATTTAAAAATATTATTTTTTTATTAAATGTTTCCCATACCACTTTGAAACTTTTGAACAGAATTAACCTTTTAATACTTTAATTTCATTATAAATAAATCTTTAAAACCATTTTTAAAACATGGATTTATTAAGGATGATGATTTATTAGAGTAAACCATTAAAAAAATTAAAACTATGTGTTAGTTAAAGAGTCACATACCTTGCATGAAATACATAAAAAAATAATTAAATAATGACATTAAACAAAACATAAAATTTCATGATAACAAGGAGATTCCAGATATAATATTTCAAAGGGAACTATATACACTATATAAAAGTGAATTTGTGTATAACAACCAATAAGTCTCAATGGAATGTAAATTTAGAAGAAATATCTTAAACATATTATATCATTAGATTAAAGATAAAGAAATGACATAATTATGTATAAAAATATAAATAAATCCTACATAAGTGGATATTCTGTGTAAAACAATCAGATTTCATTCACACATATTCTTGTAAAAACAAAACCAATGGCATGGATATATAACTCAGTGAATAAAGATTGACATAAGATTTCACTTAGGAATATATTTTTTAATCAAATAGATCGATTATTTTTATTCACTATAAATACCCATGGATAAACTATAAATAAAAGATAAGATATAAAAATTCATTTCTCACAAAATCATAGCACAACATAGTCAATAAGTAGAAGAACAGCCCAAAGAATGGAAATTCCGTTAAAAAGTTCCCTTACATTTAGTATGACTTGTTTCTTTCATTATTTAATTTATTGATAAATATAAATAGGCTAATTTCTACGTGCTTAAGAACATTTTCAAGTTTATCAATAATTTTATTTAGCTTATTATCATGTTATAATAAATAAATAATTAATTATTTAATTTCATATTGGTCATTTTGTCGATATTTGGTACTTGAGTCAAAAAAGAACTTGTTCTGATTGAAATTTCCATGTGGAAAAAATATCATTATAACTATAATATTATTCATTATTTAAATATCATATATATCCAGTACATATGTATTTATAATAGTCTACAACATATGTAGATATGAAATGAAATCCTCCATTCATGGAGACGGTAGGCCATACGTATGCATGAACCCTACTTTCATTTCTTTTTCATATTAATGAAATGAAAACTAAATGATAAATTAGTATATTATAATTAAAGTATAATATATATGTTATAAATGTTACATACATTCATTAAAATCATCTTTTATATATACCTTTTACGGTATGAATCAGTCATATCACATTGAGGAAACGGTAGTCCACACATACTCAAATGAAATAATCATATTTATACATTATGGAAAACATAAGATAATTCAATAAATAAGAATTAAATAAGAATAGAGATAATATAAATATAATAAATATATTTCTATCATAATTTCCACCATTGGAGGTGGTTTGATAAAACTGAACAATCATCATTTTGTGAGTTTGTAGTTCGCCATACACAGAAATAGTATGTTCTATATCAATTAGATGGAGGTGTGTGTAAATGTTGCTCAAAAAAATCAAATAAAACATAATCGTACATTTAGGATTATTTTTTTGTTAAAAAGTGGAATAATTAAGGATTTAGGGTTGTAGAAGGAAAATAAATGAAAGTATATTGATAGAATATGTTGCCTCTAAATCGGGTAACTAGTTTTGACTGGATCCAAATGGCATACTTGAGTTGCCTTATGCCAATGGTAAGGCTTAAAGTAAGAATGATGAGATGTTGGGAGATTATTTTAGGAGATTTTGGTGATATAAGTGGCTTTAGATGTGTGAGTATGTGGGTAGAGTTCGTGGCCTTTTATAAGAGGGTTGAGGGTTGCATTAGAAATGTCTTGAAATATTGTTTTATTATAAATTTATTCATGCATTATAATATCTCCATTGTGATATATTTCGATTTTAAGATGAATAAGGGTCGAACTAATATAAAAAAAGGTTTTAGAAAATCTTTGGTAAGAAATATAGCCTTATCTTTTGGATTTAACTCATAGTTAAATAAATTATCACTTACCATGTCTTCTTGTATTTTTGAAATATATGGTTAATATTATTACAATAAATTGACAAGAGAACCTCATGTGGGTCATTAATTTTAATTTTAAATTATATAATTCAGTTTTCCTAATATCATATTTTTTTCACTATTATATCATTTATAACAATAGTATTCTTTTTAAAAACACATTAATGTCAATTTTGACACTATTTAGTGATTTATTTTTGTTAAAGTCATAACAATAATATTAATTAAAAAAACTACATTAACATAAATATAACATGTCATAATTATCCATAAATATTTTGAATGGAAAAACATTTCCAAATTATATTTATTTTATTATTTATAATATCATTTATTTGATTATTTCATTAATAATGTAATCACTTCTCGTCATTGTTTCAAAAATAAATTTTTTATTTAATGTATAAAAATTATAAATAAAATAAAACAATGTATAAAATCATTTTATATTGTTCATTACTATTTATAGTCAATGTAAATGGTTATATAACCCTATATTAATTTTTTTAGTAAAAATATACATGATTATCTTATATTTCGCATTACTTTAATTTAATTATTATAACATGTCATTATCACACCCAAGTGGCTCCCAAATTAAAAATGTTCAGAATATGGATTTTTTTGTCTCCCAGGACTAATTTAATAATATTAGGATACGTTTTAGGGTATTTTTATATTATTATAATAATATTTCCACCCTTACATACCTAATTTACCTTTTAACCATGGTAAATAAAATTAATTACTGAAATTACTATTCATAATATCCAAAAATAAAAGGTACCTATATACTGAATTTGGACCTCCTAATTCCAAATATGAAATACATTTTTCCAAAATCAAAACCCATTTGTTGTTATAAATTTAAAATCAATTCTCTTTGTCAAAACTAGAAAGCATATTTTTAAGAATAAAAATTATCAAATTATTGACATGTGTTACATACAATTTAAGTGTAAAATTACTTCCAATGACCAAAATAGGATTAAATGATAACAAAATAATCTAATTACTCTTAAAAAAATTTAAAGGAGAATCTAACTGTATAAATAAATGAGACAAAAAGGTAGTTTTGAATTGAAATGTAGTATTTTTCACTATTCATTAAATGTCATTTTTATTATAAAAATACCAACATTAATCCAAAGTAAATTTTGATGTCCCTATTCTAAATAAGATGTTTATTTTTTGAAATATAACATATTAAAGTGAAAACAATTATAATTAAAAAGTGTTCACCATAAAAAGGCTGTAAAAATGTATTTTTTTTAAATAATTCTTCAATCTAAAAAATTGAATTTTTTCATATATCATATTTAGAAAACATATAAGATGAATTTTATACATTACAATGAATATATAAAATATATATTTTATTAAATAAAAATTCATAAATAATGATATTATTTTATAAATACAATTATTCTTTTTCAAATAGGTTTTCATAAAAAACATCATTTATATTCAATGTGTTTTTATTTCCATTTATAATAAATTTGGTAACCAAAAGAATCATTATTTAAAAAATTTTAAACAATTTTTCCATAATTCAGTTGATATTATTCATTCTCACTATCCCAAAATATTGGTTAAAATGGTAACATTCAAATAAAAATATTTAGTTGTTCATTTAAGCTCGATGTAGCGTATCAGGTATTCTATTGAACATAAGGTTTCTTTTATAAAACATGGGATGATACATCCTATCCAATTAAATAAATTTCCTCCTTGTAATTTTAATTTTGGTTCGGTAAATAAGGTATGACTTTTCAAAATACCTTTATTGCAATCCCACACTAGAAATAGGGTTAATAAAATATCTACTTTGAAAGAAAAAAATATAAGTAAAAACATCACCCCAAATTACACTAACTAGGGTTACATGTAAGAATACATAGATATGGAAGAAAACCTAAGTGTAATGTTTTGATGGAGAGTGATAGAAAACATGATCAAGAGAGAGTTAACAACCATAAACCACAAACCTGTGATGGGTTAAAGGGTATTTGATTTCACAGTAGGAAAATTAAATGGAAAACATTTTTTAAGATACTTTTCATAATATTGTTGAATTTAATTATCATATTGGCTTAGAACATAAGGAAACATACATTATTTTAAAGTAGATTTTAATCTTTTAATAAATTTCTATAACAAACTCATCTTGTCTCCAAAAGATGAGTATTCCAGATGACTTAGTCGCACCTAAATCACTAGAATATACTTTATGAAAATCACATACACCCAAAAAGATTAAATATCTATCAATCATATCTTTAAAGACTAACCAAAACCCAAAATGTTAGTAAAAGATCAGAAAATCCCCCCAAAATAATATTTCTTTATATGGAGAAGGAATACTTTTAATCTCCAAAATTCAAATGTAATACACAAGTTCTACATAGAAAATTCCACAAACAAATGTCCTTAAAATTACTCAAAAATAATACAATCTAATATGGAAACCCAAAATTTAGAATGATTTGATCATATAGTCTTCTATAATAAATCTAAACATTTATCTCTAAATAACATCAACTACTCTTACATACTCATACAGAAAATTAATTAACCTAATAACATATTTTCCCTGATAGGTTAATTATTTCCATAAATAACACAAATTTCCCTATGTCCACAATAAAAACATAGATTATTCCAAAATAAAATTCAACCATTACTCCTAAAGTTAAATCCCATAGTATTCTATTTTCCATAGGAATATAATGTTCCTAAAATAGATAATGCCTTCCCAAATAAAATTTATCACTTAATCACAAAATCATTTTCTTATAATAAAGATATCCATTTGATAAAACATAAGTTCCCAAAATCAACATTTTCTAAATCCATAAAATAATTTAACTAAAATGAATAAGTCATACTAACCAGGGAATTCACATATGCTAGTGGTAGTTAATAAATCTTAATTTTATTTTGGTTATGGGTTGGATTCACATAGTTTTTTCTGATTTAATGGGTTTTCACACAGTCTTCATGTTAACCTTTTTCAAAACTATATAATATTATAACTTTTTTTCCAAAAATGATATTAAATCCTTAAAAATAACCATAACACATTTTAACCACAATTTTTATCTCATTACATTTATTTTTCATCCCAAAAATTAATAACCCATAATTACATCACAAATATATGTCTCCTAAAATAATGTTAATTACCTTGAAATTTCGTTACAAAAGCCTCGTAATGGATTTCTATGATACTGATCTTATGATCAACCTAAAAATTATAAACCAATGATGATATACTAAACTATTAAGAAAACATCCAAATCAACCATGATGTCTATACTAAACTTTGATACCAACTATAAGGCCATATCCTTAAACATTAATTATTATTTATTTAAGTAAATAATTCACACTGAGGATTTCTTCATGTTTTGAGTTTTAGATAAGTACTCCATAAATATTAAATAAAAATTAAAAATTTTCAAATCAGTCAAAATCTATACACTATACAATTTTTTAAAAAATGAAACTATTTAAAATAATACATGGATTCATTTCCCTAATGAAAATCTTTAAAACATTCATTTTGATTTCATCCTTCCTCTTATCCATCCTTATACCACGTGGAAATTTTCTCCACAACATGGGATGAGCATAAAAATATTAGTAATGGATATAAAATAAGGAAAGAAAACTTTAGCCCATGAATATTTCAAACTCATTGAATATATTATAAAAAATCATACTTTTCACCCATAAAACAAAAAATGTTAACCATACATAATGAAAGAATAAGATTCCTAAAAAACATCATAGAAATCAGAAATCAGAAATCATAAATCATAATGGTTACCTATTACATCCATATCATACTCACATTGTATCTTTGATAGCTACATATGGAGTAACCATCATGGTTACATTTGGAATACCCATCATAGTATATTATTTAAATCTCTTAGAAAAAACATTATCATTTTACCTTCATCATGTTACCCAATCCATTGGAGAGCTATCACGGGCTCACCCACCATCATTTTATCATGGAACCTCCCCTATACTTAAGCAATTTACAAGAACCATAGAATAATCATAAAACATGAACAAGTATAAAGAAAAAATAACATTTCAACATTTCAATTCACGAGATATCATTTCATGATATTCATTTAATCAATCCATTTTGAAAGACATTTACATCATTTGAAAATACTCTTTTTGAATAAAATCATCTCATACCACTTAGAATCTTTTGAAAGGAATTAACCTTTAAAAAAATTCATCTACATATAAATTAATCCTTAAAACAGTTTTTAAAACATTGAAATTATGGAGGATTATTTAGAAGAATAAATCATTAAAACATTTAAAATGATGTTTTAGTTAAAGTGTCCCTTACCACATTGAAAATAATTAAATAAAAATAATGAAATAATAACATTATAAAAACTTATAAAATCATAAGAATAAATATATTAATGATAAAATATGCCACATGTCAGTATATACACCATATAAAATTGTATTTTTCCATAACAACAAGCAAGTCTCAATCAAATGTAAATTTAAATGAAATCCCTCACAAAGATCATATCATTAGATTAAGGACAAATCAATGACATAATTATGTGTAAAAAATCTAAATAAATCCAATAAAGTTTGATATTTATTGTTAAACAATCATATTTCATTCACACATATTCATGGACAAACAAAAACAATTTCATTGATATTTAACTCATTTAATGGAGATTCAGTTAAGATTTATCATAAAAATATCATTTTGTTAATTATATAGATCGATTATGTGTAATCACTATAAATAACCATATATAAATTATAAATAAAATATAATATATGAAAATTTATTTCTCACATAATCATATCATGACAAAGTAACAAAGTATAAGATCAACCCAAATAATGGAAATTGGGTTACAAAGTACCCTAACCTTGAGTCCGACTTGTTTCATTCATTCATTAATTTCCTGAATAATAATATTATGTAGATTTATTATTACTTAAGAACCTTTTTTATGTTTAATCAATTATTTTATATCACTTATTACCATGTTTTAAAAATTACATAATTATTTAAGTTCATATCATTCGTTTTGTCGATAATCGGTACTTGAGTCGAAAATGAACTTGTTTTGATGTAAATTGTCCATATGGTCAAAAGTCCATCATATCCAGAATATTATTCATGATTTAAATATCATATATATTCTTCATATATTTATTTATAATATTCAATAACATTTGGATATAGGAAATGAAATTCACCATTCATGCAGACTGTAGGCCATACATACACATAAACACTACTTTCATTTCATTTTCACATTAAAGTAATGAAATATAAATAATACATAGGGGTATTATAATTCAATTATAATATATATGTAATATATGTTACATAATTTCATTAACCTAATCCTTTATACATTCCATGTAATCCATGAATGAGTCATATTACTTTGTAGGGGGCGGTAGTCCACATTTCCTCAAATTTAATTGTCGTATTTACACATTATGGAATGAATAAAAGTATGATGAAAATAAAAATTAAATAATCATAGAGAGAATATAAATATAATATATTTTATATATAAATACATTTTTATAATAATGGACACCATGAGAGGTGTTATTATAAAGTTGATCTATCGTCGTTTCGTGAGATAGTAGTTTTCCGTACACAGAAAAAGCTTGTTTTATATCCATTAGATGGAGGTGTGAGTAAGTGTAGGTCAAACCATTAGCATAAAAATAAAATATAATATTGAGGATACATGTGTTTTTATAAAATAATGAATGAAATAGAGGATAGGTGTTAGAGGTGGAAAATAAATTAAAGGAGCTTGAGAGAAGACATTACGTCAAAATCAGGTATATCTTTTTTATTTGAGAAAAAAGGATTCCTTGAGTTTCATTCTGTACAAGGTAAGGATTTTAGGAAGAAGGGAGTTATGTTGTGAGATTATTTTAGTAAAATTTGGCTGAGATAAGGGGATTCATAGGTGTGACTATGTGGGTAGAGGTGGTGGCCTTTTATAAGAGGGAGGAGGGGCACTTTAAGAAAGTCTTGAAATATTATTTCATTATAAATTGATTTTCAAATTATAATAGCTCCTAGGTGATATATTTTGTGGATAAAGTTAGTATGGGTTTAACACCTTCAACCAATAGGTTTTAGATATGTTTTCGTAAAAAAATTAATATTTTCTTTTGGCATTAACACTTAGTTAAATAAATTATCTCTTACCATGTATTTTTGGAATTTTTACACTATACGGTTAAAATTGTAACTATAAAATGCCACGAAAAACTCAAGTGGATCATTAATGAAATTTTTAACATTATAAAAGTTATTTTTTTAATATTATACTTTTTGACAATTATATAATGAAATAAAATATTATTTGTTTTAAAAACTCATTTATGTCAATTTTAACACTATTTAGTAATTGATTTATTTAAATGTTATAAAAAATATATTAATTCACAAAAACTACATAACTAAAATATAACATGTCAAAATCATCCATAAAATTTTTGTATGGAATCAAAAAAATAATATAACATTTATTATAATATTTATAATATCATTTATTTGAATCATTCATTAATAATATAACCCATTCAACGTTATTCTGTTAAAAATAATTTTTTTATATATAACGTATAAAAATTATAAATAAAATACAATTATTTAGGAATTTTTTTTATATTTATAATAAATATTTTAATTCAATGATATCAGTTATATAACACTATTAATTTTTTTAATAAAAATATACATGTTTATTTTATATTTATCATTACATTAAATTAATTATTATATCATGTCATTATCACACCCAAGTGGCTCCCAAATTCCAAAAGATTGTCCTATGTATTTTTTTGGTTTCCCATGACTCATAGAATATTATTATGACATGTTTTAGGGTAATTTTTTTTATTATAACATTACTTTTTCCCTAACTTAACTTATTACCCTTTAGCCGTGTTAAATAAAATAATTACTAATGTTACTATTCATAATATCCAAAAAATAAAAGGTAAATATTTAAAAAATTTGTACCTTATCATTCCAAATATGGAATAAATTTTTACAAATTCAAAACATATAAGTTTTAGTTATTAATTTAAACTTATTTCCTATTTTCGAAACAAGAAATTAGGTTTTTAACAAGTAAAAACTATCAAAAGATGGACATGTGTTTAAGTTCAATTTAATTGTGAAGTTACTTCCAATGAAAAAAATTGGATTAAATTATAAAAACATAATACTATTACAATTTTAATACAATTAAAAAGATAATATATCTAAATAAATAAATGAGCATAAAACATAGTTTTAAATTAAAATGCTGTAATTTTTTACTATTCATTAAAAAATGAGTTTTATCGTAAAAATACCAAAATTAAAACAAAGAAAATTCTAATGTCCTACTTCTAATTAAGATGTTTATTTTTTCCATTAAAACATATAAGAGTAAAAAAACTATATTTAAAAATATTTCTCCATAAAAAAGATGGTAAAACTATGTTTCTTGAAAAGTACTTCTTTTATCCTAAAAATTGAATTTTAAATTATATCATATCTAGAGAAAAAATAACATTAATTATAAAAATTAAATTGAATAAATACAATATATTTCTCATTTAATAAAAAACCATAAATAGTTATGTGATTTTATAAACACATTTATTCTCTTTTAAATATGTTTTTAGAAAAACACATCCTTTATATTTAATTAGTTTTTATTTCCATTTATAATAAATTTAGTAACCAAAAGAATCATTATTTAAACATGTGTAAACCATATTTTCATAATTCATTTGATACTATTTTCCCACCATTCCAACATCTCGGTTATAATGGTGTCATTTAAATAATAGTATTTAGTAGTTTGTTTAAGCTCAATGTAGCATATCATGTGCACTATTAATCATAATGTTTCTTTCATTTAACATAAGATGCTATAGACCTACTTCACAAATACCATTCATTTTTGAAGCCCCTACACTTTATAAAGCACTTTAGCTTCATGAATCCCCTCTCAATGAGGGCTTCTACTTCGCGAACCCCTTTCATGTGTAGCCCTCTAGGCTTGTACAAAGTGACTTAATAGTTCCCTGAGTGGTGCCTCATGTTGTGTTTCTCTATCTCATTCTTGTTCCCATAAGAAAGCTAAAAAAAATTCTTCTTATCATAGATATGCTATCCCGATATCCTCAATTGGACACTCCTCCACCCCAACTCTTTATGTACTTATGTTTTCCTTCTCTTCCCTCTGTGTGGGTTGCTACAAGTTATGTCTGTACTAGGGGTGATAAGAGAGTCCTCATCATCTGAGCTACAGGATGTTAAACAACCATGAAACCATCGTCCTCAACACATAACGTTAAACTATTATTTTTGCATGTGTGCTGAGCCTAAGAAGATCAGATAGGGGACTAGATTGGGAGCCTTCTACGTCCCCCCATTCCAATCCATTTTCTCTCTTCCTATGTGCCTTTTTTCCAAGTGCGTCTGGGGAATTCTTCAAATAATCCCCCAAAAAATTGATGGTGTTTCTTCTATACATGGATCCATATCCTCCCCTTACATCTGGACATCCTCCTCAGTCTTCTATCCTAGATTATGCTCCAATCTTTGTCTTCTTGGGCCACTAATCATGTATTAGACTTTGTTTCATCTTTGGGCCACTAGTCATGTATAAATCCTTCATAACCACTCTTTCTTGCATCTATTGTGACAAGATAGTTTGGTCCATTTATGAATATTGTTTCTCACACTGAGAATAGCTCACGCGATCTTAGAGTGGGCATCGGCCATGACATCCACCTGGGCTCCAAATCGTGTATAATCTGCATGCCCCTTTTTGCTAAACTACATGATCTTTGATCATTCCCCCTTTCAAGAAACATATATTGGAATCCTACCAAAGGTTCAATCCCATCACCCATCAGCCCCATCCACTTCGTGTCAACTCACCCTTGTCCTACATGATGTTAATATGTATTCTCCTTTTGACTCAAATTACATTAAACTATATGAATTTGACCTATGTGGGTTTTGATCCCAGTTTCCTAGAAAGGGTACTTATGAAGAGTCCCTAAGTTTCAACCCCCATCAGTAGTAAACTTCAGTTCCCACTTTATAGGGACCCATATCTTTGGTCCTCCTATTAGTGGTTTCAGACTAATTCTCATACAACTAACCATGCATTGTACCCACCCTCAATCCATACTCCTCCAACTATGAGTGTCCCTCTTGTAATGGGCTTCTAACCATGCGTAATCACCCACATATCTCCAGGTTGTTGTCCTTTGTGTACATGCCTATTCTATGCCCCATATAAAACTATATGAACATTGATTCCCATCCATGGGGATACATATGAATCCTCACTAAGGTTCAATCCAATCACTCATGTCCCATACCAGTCTCTCCCTCAATTTTTTGTGTTTCTGGAAGATCATTCCCCACCATGTAGGTTCTACTCCCTTCAGGCCCCCATCTATGATATCCATTCCTCCATACCATCTCCTGAGGTGACCCATCACCCCACCAAACTTCATGGACATTGATTCCCATCCATGAAGACACGTAGGAATCCTCCATGTGGTTCAATCCAAACACCACCATCACCTTCATGTAGGTCCCATCCCATTGCTCTAATCCACTTCATTAAATCGTTCATAATCCATATTGATTCTTACTCGGGCCACCACATCCTGATTAGATCATACCATTTCCTTTGGAATCTAACAGTGCGTAATCCCCTCACACAATCCCTAACCATCTATCCAAGAGTGACCCTCTTATGATGGGCTGCTAACCATTCTTAATCTAAATCATGTCTCCAGGTTGTTTTCCATTGTGTATACCCTGATTCAACCATATCCTTTTGATCTAAGTGGGTTTTGATCTTCTCCCTTTTTTGGAATGGTATGTTGGATGCCTCAATTAGGATCATTACCAACCAATGGAAAACCTTTGTATCCTTTTAATGTAGAACCATTATCCTTTTTTATCCACCCTTGGTATTGGATCAACCTTCTTGTTGTGGTATCTCACCTTTATAGGACACACAACCATAGGGACACTTTCATTGTCCATTCTGATCTATCCATATGATAATCCTTCTAGGTTATCCCTCTTAGAGATTTATGCATCTGATCCACTCTTATCATTGTTCTAATCAATCTGATTTTCCTCTGCAAGACGTTAATCATGTGCCATGCCATGTGATAAACTTGAGAAGATGCATAAAACCTCAAAGACATGCCTCCTACATAAGATTCCACAAATTCGATGTTGGATTCATCGGGATGTTACACCCTTTAGAAGCCCTATAATAAGGGAAAATTATAGGTGTTACAGTTTTCTAGTGTCAAGGATTGATACAAATGCCTTAGAATGACTACTCTCCTAAAAAAATGTTTCTGCCATGGCTGAACACTTTGGAATGTCCTAATAGAAGTAGAAAAATTAACTGACATCCACAAAGATATGTCACCAAGATGAGTTTCATGAACAACATCTCAATCATTAAGGGATACCCATAATAGGTTAAGAGTTTCAAGGATTAATCCCCAAAAGGATGATCTAACTTACCATCATCCCATTTCGATCATGGACAAAACATCCCTCAATAGGTGATATGTTGGATCTGAATCTACGGATTACACACAAGAGGGGGGTGAATTGTGTCTTTTCAAAATTATTACAATCTCTTCAATTTAGACAAATTCTGTCCACTATGCTTTAGCACGATTAAATATGCAGCGGAAAAAGTAAAAGCATGAACACACGAATGTATAGTGGTTCGGGGAACAGAAGGCCCCTAGTCCACTCCACCAACGCTCAAATCCACGAGCTTGGCGATTTTCACTATCTGGTCCTCGTTTCCACAGACCTGTTCACAACTGAGTACAGGAAGTTGACACCTTTACAAGTTTCAGGCAAACACAGCCTTCCTGGTTCAAACACGAACCCACACAGCTTAGAACGAGAAGCTGATCACTCAAAAATAAAAAGGGTTTCGATAAAGAAAACACTTCTCCAGTTGTTCTTCACAATTGCAACAGAATGAAATTGACAGTAGATAGATCGTCGTCTTCAGAAAATAAAGATCTGTAATCAAAACAGTTCTGAGTCGATCCAGTTGCAATAGATATTACAAGAAACTTCACAACTTCAGCAGCAGTAGATTCACAACAGATAGTCGATGTAGAACACGTGAATCTGCTATCAAGATCTTCCTTCGGTAAAAAAAAATTTTTACACTTCTTCTCGATCACCAGAAAATAACGCCTTCACACAGTCTCTGTTTCTTGCTCGTTAAAAGATCAATCTATATATTTCATACACTTTCCTGTGTATATATATATATCCGAAGTTTCCAAGATAGAATATATATATTCAAATCTGAGAAAATCTTCCGCATAAATAGATCCATGAATATCTCCTTTAGATTCGCGATATAAAAAAAATGAAATAACAGAGCCGTTGTAACTCCCCTGAATAATCGGCATAAAAAGCTCCGTTTAAATCAATCATTAATCCGTTGAAAATCGTCTTTGATTCAGTCAAAGTCGTACTTAAGAATCGGCTCGAAATCCGCTTAATAATCCGCCTGTTTGACCAATGCAAAAGGAAATATTGTCTGTCAAAAATATCCCGACGCCAAACGTAGGGTTGATGACGTGGCTCCAAACGTAGGGTTCACAAACGTAAGGTTCACAAATGTAAGGTTCAGAACGTAAGGTTCAGAACGTAAGCTCAAACGTAAGGTTGAACATACATACTTTCTCTTCAGCATTCAAACGTAGGGTTGATCATCCATACTTTGTCTTGCTTCAACTCTCCAAAGAACGTACGGTTGATTATAAAAGTAAGGTTGATGATCCATACTTTTGAGAAACAAACTCAACACTGAAAACTAACGTACGGTTTCTCTTCCATACTTGTCCAACAACAAAAACGTAAGGTTCCTTCCAAACGTAATGTTCTTCTTCCATACTTTTCAACAACGTAAGGTTCATTAACCATACGTTTCAAAATAACGTAAGGTTCCTTAACCATACGTTTCTTTTAACATAAAAAGTAAACTTTTCATCCATACGTTACGTTCATCAACGTAGGGTATGAACATTGATTCCAGTACGCGCTAAAATTGATCTCGTGCTACAGTGATTCCAGAATGCGCTAAAATTGATCTCGCGCTACAGTGATTCCAGAACGCGCTAAAATTGATCTCGGAATAAATGAAGTATGAAATCTCGTTGTATGAAATAAATAAATAAAATAAATTCCTGCAAAATACTCAACGAAATAATTAGTAAATAATTAAGGGTATTTGTGAGCATCAAAATCATCATAAAGAGACAGAGTATTATTTAAAATAATCTCCCCCTTTAAAAACATTATTTTGAATTGTTTGAAAACAATACATTGCTCAACAATCTCCCCCTTTTTGATGATCACAAAACCCATAAAATAATAGAACTAATTTAATTGCAATCTTTATTGAAAAATTAGTTTTATAAAATTTTAGAATTTTGAAAGGATTAAAACAATATTTAACTATAATAAAATTTCTCCCCCATAAAAATAAATTTTCAGCTAAAAATAGATAAAAGATAAATGTCATATATAGCCAAATTCTCCCATATATCCAAATTTCTTCATAGGAAACAAATGAATTTAAATGTTGTGTTTATCCAAATTCTCCCCCTTTTGTGATATCAAAAAGAATGAAAAATTACGGATTTGAACACATTCAATATTGCACTGAACTATAAGTAAATGCTATAATTAACTGTGTATGAATAAGTGAATTTGTTATACTGGCTAACTCAATCATAAATCAATAAACAACAAAACAAAAAAAAGTAAGAAAAGAATTTTCATTCACAAGCTGTTATATATAAACGATTGTGATATACAGAGGAATCAAGGTTCATAGATAAGACAGGGAAAAAGGTGTCTGTCTCCTTTGAATCGCGGTATTTATCTCTGTAAACTGTTCTCTGAGCCTCTTCATCATCCCATCTCCTAACTTGATGATAAGATCTCTGTTCTCTTGATTCATATGAATATCTTCAATCAAATTAACTCTGAAAAACTCATGCATTCTTTCTTCTTTTTCAACAAAAAGAGCCAGTTTTTCTGATAACTGATTCAAAAGAATCCTAATCGGTTGCTCTCCAGATGTCAACTGATCCACTAAAAATCTCTGATTATCTAGAAAAACTGACAAAGGGGCACTATTACACTGAAGATCGTGTAATCTGTCACTCATATTGCTCATTGCTCCAGTAATTTCTTGAAATTTCCGAATCAAATCACGTGAAGAGCCTGATCCACTCACAGCGCTGTTTGCAACAGACTCAAATTTATTCTCCATGTAAATCTTTAACTCAGACAAATCATCTTTCTTTACCATCTCTGATTTTAACTGATAAACAGCATGCAGCATATCAGTCTTAAACAAATCTACTTCCTGTCTTGAAACAGTACATTCTTTCATCTTCTGAAACTTCAACTGCTCTAAGTTCAGAGAATTTCTGAGACTAACATTCTCAGATTCTAACTGAGAGATATGCTTGTACAACTCAACAACTTCTTCTTTTCTCGAATCAGGGGCACCCTGTGCTCGATTCTCATGTCCAGAATTAGGTTGATGAAGCAGGGCAAGTGGTAAGGAATCTGCATCTGACTGTTCTTTGTCCTTGTCCTGGCAAGGTTGATCCACTGAACTATCTTTTGAAGCCTGAAACTCTTCCACTGAAAAATCTTCCTGAAGTACCTCTGTATTAGCTTCAGAAGTATGTTCATCACAAACAGTAGTCTCTCTGACTTCTACTGATTGGTCAAGAACAATATTTTCATGTAAATCTTGAGGTCGGGCCACCTCTTCACCAGGCACTGCCTCCATAAGTTGTTCTTGTTGAATTACTTTTTCAACAGCCACAGCAGCAGATTGAGGTTCTTTTTGAGTTTCTGTTTGAGCTGCTGGTTCCTCTATCGGTGCAGTCTTCTCCACAACAGCTTCTCTCACAAATGAATAAGAAAATAACGGTTCAGAGGATTTCAAGGCAGGAGAGATAATTTCTTCATCAATTGACCTCTTCCTTCTAGATTGAAGTCCTTCTTGACTTCTCTCTTCCTCAACTTCCTCCATCTCAAAACGAATTCTCCTTTCCACTGTACTAACTCTTGATTCTGCTTGTCCCTCCTTGGACTTAGCCGGTTGAGCCTGAGCACTCTCCGAGTTTTCCTCAGCTCCAACAGGTAAGAGTTTTCCTTTAATTGTGCTCCAGAAGTATCCTACTTTCCTCAAAGTTCCAGCATTAAAAACATTACTGTGGTGACATTTCACCCCAGCATCTACCAATCTGATCATTCCTTTTTTAAACAAAAACAAAGAAATGAACCTTACATAAGGGAAAAAGGTCATTCTTGCTTCACTCTGACAGCAGTAACTCAGATATCTTATCATAAACCGAGGAAAATTAAACTTAATATCACACATCAGAAGATACATTATGTACATGTCCGGGTATAGGATTTTCTCCATCTCAGCCATTCTTGGTGCTAAACCAGTCTGAACAAATTTTACCAAAATTTTCTGATCGGGCTCCAAATCCTTAATAAACATCTTCTTTATCACTCTAGTTCCAAACAGAAAAGACATAATGTCTTCAGACTTATGTACAGAATCTCCAATATTCCGTAAATCGAAATGAAAAACTCCTTCATGAGGGCAGTTAAGAATTTGACTTATCTCTACAGATGATATTGAAAAGTCTTTATCCTCTATTTGAGCCAATAAACTATCATCTGTATCTCCAAGGCTAAACTGAACAGTTCTAAAGAAATGTCTCATTTCTGCCTCATATAGAAACTCAGAATTTTCACTATTAAAAGCTTGCTCAAGGCTTTGAAACGAAAACGCTTGCTTCAACAGTAAATTAGTTTCAAACAGCCACTCTAAATCTATGACTTTACCTTGCAGTATTTTCCGACTAACTACCTTAGGTTTCTTTGCAGCACTGCTCTCGGCTTCATCTGGACGCTTAGTCTTTGCCATTCCAACAACGATTTTTGAAGGTTCGTAAGTTTAGGGTTTGAAGATTCAGAAAAGGGTTTTGGAGCAGATGTGCGGTTTTAGGTTTTCGAAAGGGTTTCTGAAAAAGGTGAAGCAGTTTAGAAGGTGAAACGGTTCTGACAGCCTTGATTCCCGTGTAATCACTAATCATTACTTTTATTTAAAACAAAATAAAATTACTTATAGCGGGAAACAGAAATTAAGCAGAATTCGAAAACAGAATAATATTTAAAAAAACTATTTAAAATTAAATAAACCTAACTCCCCCTTAATAAATTCAAACCTTGCCGTGGGAAGTGGTTTAGTAAAAATATCTGCTAATTGATTTTCTGTATTTACAAATTCTAAAAATATATCCTTTTTAAACACATGATCTCTTAAAAAGTGATGTCTTATATCAATGTGATTAGTTCTAGAATGACTAATAGAATTTTTTGAAATATTAATTGCACTAGTATTATCACATAAAATAGGTGTATTATTGAAATTTAATCCAAAGTCCATAAGAGTGTTTTTCATCCACAACACCTGTGCACAGCAACTACCTGCAGACACATATTCTGCCTCGGCTGTTGACAGGGCAACTGAGTGTTGTTTCTTACTAGACCATGATACTAAAGACTTCCCTAAAAAGTGACATGTTCCTGAAGTACTCTTCCTATCTAATCTACAGCTTCCAAAGTCAGCATCTGAATATGAAATTAAATTAAAATCATAGGTTTTTGGATAAAGCGGAGATTGATAAATAGTACCTTTTAAATATCTAAAAATTCTTTTAACAGCAGTTAAATGGGATTCTTTGAGATTTGATTGAAATCGAGCACAAAGACATACTGAATACATTATATCTGGTCTACTAGCAGTAAGATATAACAAACTACCAATCATACCTCTATATAACTTATTGTCCACTAATTTTCCAGTTTCATCCAAATCAAGTTTTATATTAGTACACATAGGAGTTGTAAATGGCTTGCTGTTTTCAAGTCCAAATTTCTTAAGTAAATCAGTAATGTATTTGCATTGATTTAAAACATTTCCAAAATCTTTTTGAAATATTTGAAGACCCAAAAAGAAATTTAATTCTTCCATCATACTCATTTCAAATTCTTTTTGCATTAATTCTGAAAATTCATGACAAAGAATTTTATTGGTTGATCCAAAAATTACATCATCAACATAAATTTGAACCAACAAAACATTATTTTTCACAGTTTTCTTAAAGAGTGTTGGATCTGCCAGTCCAACAGTAAAATCATTTTTCAAAAGAAAAGAACTTAGTCTTTCATACCAAGCTCTAGGTGCTTGTTTAAGGCCATAAAGAGCTTTAGTAAGTTTGAAAACAGAATCTGGTTTTTGAGAATTTTCAAAACCAGGAGGTTGCTCAACATAAACTTCCTCCATTAAATAACCATTTAAAAAGGCAGATTTAACATCCATCTGAAATAATTTAAAATTCATATAAGATGCATAGGCTAAAAGGATTCTAATGGCTTCTAACCTGGCTACAGGTGCAAAGGTCTCATCATAATCTATTCCTTCTTCTTGATTATATCCTTTAGCTACTAATCTTTCTTTATTTCTAGTTATTATCCCTTGATCATCCTGTTTATTCCTAAAGACCCATTTAGTTCCTATTACTGGATAATCATGTGGTCTTTCAACTAACTCCCAAACCTTATTTCTCTTGAACTGGTTCAATTCATCCTGCATTGCTATTACCCAGCTCTCATCATCTAAGGCTTCTTCTATGGTCTTAGGTTCTTGTTGGGATAGGAAAGCAGAGAATTCAACTATGTTTCCAAGGTTTCTTCTAGTTTGAATACCAGTCTCTAAGTCACCTATCACAGATTCTAAAGGGTGATTCTTTAAGGTTCTAGACTGTCTAGGCATTACATTCAAAGGTTCTTCAGTGTCATGTTCTTCTGAACTGGACTGAATTTCTTTTATATCATTTTCAAAATAATTCTTTAAATTATCAAGTCTCATGTTTTCATTAGAATCAGGTTCATCTATTTGTTCTATCCTTTTGTCAAAAGGATCAGATTCATCAAATTTCACATGAACTGATTCTTCAACAATCCTTGACTTTTTATTATAGACTCTATAAGCTTTGGAGGTTGCAGAATATCCTAAGAAAATACCTTTATCAGATTTTGGATCAAATTTACCAAGATTATCTTTGGTATTCAAGATGTAAACCTTGCATCCAAAAACTTTAAAGTAATTTACTTTAGGTTTTCTGTTATTCCATAGTTCATAGGGTGTCTTTTTCAAAATAGGTCTTATTAAAATTCTATTCATTATATAACAAGTTGTATTAACAGCTTCTGCCCAGAAATATATAGGTAGGCTATATTCATTAAACATAGTTCTAGCCATTTCTTGAATAGTTCTATTTCTTCTTTCTACAATCCCATTCTGTTGAGGTGTTCTTGGAGCAGAGAAGGTGTGTTTAATACCCATGTTTGAGCAAAAGGAATTAAATTCCTGGTTCTCAAATTCTCCACCATGATCACTTCTCAATGAGATTATATTAAAACATTTTTCATTTTGAATAGATTTACAAAAACCTTCAAATAAAATAAAAGCTTCACTTTTAAATTTCAAAAAGAAAATCCAAGTAAATCTAGAATAATCATCAACTAATACATAAACATATAATTTACCAGCTAAACTTGCTACTCTTGAAGGTCCAAACAAATCCATATGGATAAGTTCTAGAGGTTTAGTTGTAGCAACTTTATTAACAGATTTGAATGATGATTTGTGTTGCTTGCCAAGCTGACATGCATCACAGAATCTGTCATTTTCAAATTTGAGACTAGGCAAATCAGAAACTAGATGTTTCTTAGATAATTTATGTAAAGCATATATATTGCAATGACCAAGTCTTCTATGCCAGATCCAGGATTCACTTATATTAGCAGTTAAGCAGTTTACTTGTTGTTTACACAAGGAATACAAATCCAAAGTATAAACATTATCAGTTCTGGGTGCTCTAAACTTAAACAGTTTATCTTTAGAAATAGTACAACTATTGTTAGTAAAATCAACAGTGTATCCATCATCACAGAGTTGAGAGATACTTATCAGATTGTGTTTTAACCCTTGTACATAAAGTACTTTGTTGATTGAGACTGTCTCTGGATCTCCAACTGTTCCAATACCAATAATCTTTCCTTTGGCATTATCACCAAAGGTGACAAGTCCTCCTTCCTTTCGAGTAAGAGAAGAGAAATTAGCTGAAGTTCCACTCATGTTTCTTGAGCAGCCACTGTCCATATACCATATTTCTTTCTTTCTTTGGTGACCTGCTACCTGCAAAGACATTCAAACAAATTGCTTTGGTACCCATATTTTGTTGGGTCTAGGAGTGTTAGAAAGCAGTGATCTGGGTATCCAGATTTGCTTTTTTTTCTTAAAATTGATTGAATCATATAAATCATTGGAAATATAAGCTTTCTTAATTCCACATATTTGAGGTTGTCTTAGAAAACAGTTTTTAGCTATATGACTTTTTGTTCCACAGAAGTTACAAATAACCTGTTTAGTGCTAGGAACAAAATAATTTTTTTATAACTTAGGTTTTTCTCCTTTACTTCCAATTCCAAACCTTTCCTCTTTAATTACAGTTTTTCCAAGTATCTCATTTAAGGCGTTTTCTCCTTTTGTAAAAACTAATGCAGCATTTTTATAAGATTCTACTTCATCCTGTAGAGTTTTTATTTTTGATTCAAAATTAATTTTATTTGAGTCAGCAGAGTTGTATTTGTCAATTAATTCCTTATGTTGTTTTAGCAAAGTATTTCTCTCATATGAAATAGCTTTATGTAAGTTCTTTATAGATTTATATTTTTTAAATAATGAGTCATACCTTTCTTCAAGCATATTGCAGTAAGCTGCAAGTTTTTTATTTGAGAAGCATGTTTCAGAGTTTGATTCATTATTTGAGTCAGAGGAGTAGTATGAGTGTACCTCATCAGTTTCAGCCATGAAACACATATTTGATTTTAAATTGGATTCCTCATTCTCTGAGATTGATTCAGAAGAATTACTTGAGTCTTCAGAAACACTCCAAGTAGCTTTCATAGCTTTCTTGTCTTTCTGCTCATAATCATCTATTTTGAAGAATTTCTTCTTCTTTGCATCTTTCAATTTTGGGCAATCCGGTCTGATATGTCCCATCTTTTTGCATTCATAACATCTCACTTCCTTGCTATCCTTCTTGAAGGATTTCTTGAAGTCTTTCTTCTTACTGTAGAACTTTCTGAATTTTCTGGCTAGCTGAGCCAGTTATTCATCCGAATTTGAAGAATCAGAGCTTTCTGATTTAGCACTTACTTCTCTGTTCTTCATCTTTCTATCCTTTTGTTGAGAAGTCACTTTCAAAGCAGTATTTTCCCTTTTTATGTAGACTTTATGATCATTTACCTCATCTTGCATTTCAGCCTCGTACATCATCAATTTACCAATCAGCTCTCTCATAGTTAGATCTTTAACAGAAGTTGATTGTCTGATTGCTGCAGAGATTCCATTCCATCGAGTAGGAAGTACTCTCAGTACCTTTAACGCTTGATCAGCCTGCTTGATTGGTTCTCCTAGAGCTGTTATATTATTGACAATGTCTGTCAATCTTCCATTCATCTGAGTGATGCTCTCTCCTTCAATCATTCTGAAAGTATCGAATTTTAATTTAGCAGTTTCATATCTCATCTGTCTTACATTATCTGTTCCTTCATAAGCAACAGCTATTGTTTGCCACATTTCATATGCAGTCGGGCATTGAGATACTCTGTTAAATTCATCCGGTCCTAGACCACAGATGATTGCATTCATAGCTTTTGAATTCATGTCATACTCATCCTCTGTAGCAGCACTCCATGTATCGGGATTTTCAGGAATTTCATAGGGAGTCAGAATCTTTGAATAGACTTTGTAACCAATATTTTTCAGATAAATAATCATACGTGATTTCCAGCAGCCATAATTATCTCCATTAAAGTAAGGTGCTCTGACCATTGACATTCCCTCTCTCGTATCAGCCATGATACACTATGTATAATCTTTAAATACTTCTAGCTTGACAAGACTTTAAAAATAAGAAGCTCCTCCTCTGATACCAATTGTTGGATCTGAATCTACGGATTACACACAAGAGGGGGGGTGAATTGTGTCTTTTCAAAATTATTACAATCTCTTCAATTTAGACAAATTCTGTCCACTATGCTTTAGCACGATTAAATATGCAGCGGAAAAAGTAAAAGCATGAACACACGGATGTATAGTGGTTCGGGGAACAGAAGGCCCCTAGTCCACTCCACCAACGCTCAAATCCACGAGCTTGGCGATTTTCACTATCTGGTCCTCGTTTCCACAGACCTGTTCACAACTGAGTACAGGCAGTTGACACCTTTACAAGTTTCAGGCAAACACAGCCTTCCTGGTTCAAACACGAACCCACACAGCTTAGAACGAGAAGCTGATCACTCAAAAATAAAAAGGGTTTCGATAAAGAAAACACTTCTCCAGTTGTTCTTCACAATTGCAACAGAATGCAATTGACAGTAGATAGATCGTCGTCTTCAGAAAATAAAGATCTGTAATCAAAACAGTTCTGAGTCGATCCAGTTGCAATAGATATTACAAGAAACTTCACAACTTCAGCAGCAGTAGATTCACAACAGATAGTCGATGTAGAACACGTGAATCTCCTATCAAGATCTTCCTTCGGTAAAAAAAAAGTTTTACACTTCTTCTCGATCACCAGAAAAGAACGCCTTCACACAGTCTCTGTTTCTTGCTCGTTAAAAGATCAATCTATATATTTCATACACTTTCCTGTGTATATATATATATATATCCGAAGTTTCCAAGATAGAACATATATATTCAAATCTGAGAAAATCTTCCGCATAAATAGATCCATGAAAATCTCCTTTAGATTCGCGATATAAAAAAAATGAAATAATAGAGCCGTTGTAACTCCCCTGAATAATCGGCATAAAAAGCTTCGTTTAAATCAATCATTAATCCGTTGAAAATCATCTTTGATTCAGTCAAAGTCGTACTTAAGAATCGGCTCGAAATCTGCTTAATAATCCGCCTGTTTGACCAATGCAAAAGGAAATATCGTCTGTCAAAAATATCCCGACGCCAAACATAGGGTTGATGACGTGGCTCCAAACGTAGGGTTCACAAATGTAAGGTTCACAAACGTAAGGTTTAGAACGTAAGGTTCAGAACGTAAGCTCAAAAGTAAGGTTGAACATACATACTTTCTCTTCAGCATTCAAACGTAGGGTTGATCATCCATACTTTGTCTTTCTTCAACTCTCCAAAGAACGTACGGTTGATTATAAAAGTAAGGTTGATGATCCATACTTTTGAGAAACAAACTCAACACTGAAAACTAACGTACGGTTTGTCCAACAACAAAAACGTAAGGTTCCTCCCAAACGTAATGTTCTTCTTCCATACTTTTCAACAACGTAAGGTTCATTAACCATACGTTTCAAAATAACGTAAGGTTCCTTAACCATACGTTTCTTTTAACATAAAAAGTAAACTTTTCATCCATACATTACATTCATGAACGTAGGGTATGAACAGTGATTCCAGTATGCGCTAAAATTGATCTCGCGCTACAGTGATTCCAGAACGCGCTAAAATTGATCTCGCGCTACAGTGATTCCAGAACGCGCTAAAATTGATCTCGGAATAAATGAAGTATGAAATCTCATTGTATGAAATAAATAAATAAAATAAATTCCTGCAAAATACTCAACGAAATAATTAGTAAATAATTAAGGGTATTTGTGAGCATCAAAATCATCATAAAGAGACAGAGTATTATTTAAAATAATCTCCCCCTTTAAAAACATTATTTTGAATTGTTTGAAAACAATACATTGCTCAACATGATAGATCCCACCCGTCTTTAGAAAATAGGAATTTTGGGCACAACATGACTATCAGTGAGAATTCCAACACATGGAACAATGAGGCGTTCCCCATTGGAAAGGAGTCATAAAAAATTATTTCTATTTTATTGATCCATTTATCATAATTAACTAGATCAATGTAACCAATAATAAATCGTAATGTTTCCTCATGGAGTAAACTGAACATTGTTACAAGATTTTCCCATTTTGATTATTATCATGATTCATATCCAAGGAATTTTATGGGAGAATAACAATAAAATTATTCATTACATATCTTATAACATTTGTTTTATTAGGAGATAAATCATTTCATTTTCTATCTCATTCTACATAAACATAGTTCATTGGGTGCCTACCAATGGATAAAATAGAAAAGTAAAATATAAGAACCAATATTAATAGTATAGAACCAAATAAACATGGAAAAAAATTTATAGGATTTCTAAATCATGAAAAAATATTTTTAATCTATGAAAATTTAGTTTTATCCTAGGTGATTCATGGTAATCATCTATTAAGATACAACATAATGGTTTGTAATGAAAATTTTAAGTAACCTAAACATTTCTCCATGGAATGTCAAACCAATATTATGGAAAGCGCCATTATCATGAACTAGGTGATGATCTATTCCACCTCAAATTTACCTTTTAAGGTTATTAACCAAATGTAAAACTCTTCTATAGCCACATCCAGTTATAGTATCCATATTTAGATATTTTTCATATAGAACCAAACTCTTCTATATAAAAATAAATAGGAAGTTATGTTATAATTTAGATTACCCTAATGGTTCTAACTAATGTATTCTCATTCTAGTTTCAACAGGTTTACTAAACCCACCTCTGATGCTAAATATAGTGAAAAACACCGATTTTTTATATTGATATAAAATATTTATTACATAATATAAACATACATTCCAAAATCATTTATCTCTCATTATACTGGAAACATAAATACAAAAACCACATGTTCAGAGTTAAATTATATAATCTATCAGTAATTTCTCATTACTACTACACTTATTAGAAATAACATACATAATAAATTTTTTCATAACTTTTGTTAATAATTCACAAAAAAGTGTGTCCTTAGATACTCATTAAGGGAGAGAATGGGAAATAAAAATAAAACATACCATAAGGGTATGAGACAATGAGTATAACACTGGAAAACCATACACTACATTTAATTGATCAAAAACATGAGTCATGGAAAAAATCATGGTTGTTCATAACACAATAATCATAATGGGATGAATGTAAATAATCCTTAATATCATTACGTTTTCATAAGATATAGATTTGTGACACCCACCTTATCATAGAAAATATAATATAAATATTATTTATGAAAACATTCGTAAAATGTTGGGCTTGTGATAACAAGACATTTACATACACCAAGATTTAGATAAACTCTCATTTACCCTCTTGTAGACATCGAATAACATCTATTAAGACTTATTTTGGACTTTGGAAAAATTCCCACCTAACCAATTTTTAAATTGGGATAACATCTTATTTAACCATTGAATGCATTGAATAATAATAATATCCCAATGAATCGAAGGGAGATATAGGTCCCAAAATTTAAACAATGAAGTTGATATATATTTTTTCTATAATACCATAAATCATTCATCATTTCATAACCCATGAAAAAATTGTGTTACATAATGTCACGATCTGCCTTCACCAAAAGGAGGGAAGGGTCAGCAGATTTCCAGGCCCTTCATTCTTTAAGTTGAAGGAGAGATAATGACCCCCGAAACCCGTCTTCAATAGGTACCGGAGGGGCGACCAGCGCCAAGGGTATAGTATCTCACACAAAATGGAAGGCATTACCCTTTTTATTTTTATAGGATCGAGAGATAAGATAGCAACCTCAACAATACCAAAGATGAAAGTAAAGGGAAAGCCAAAATAACCTGTTCCCATATGCATGTTCAACAGTAAATGATACAAGCCACAAAAAAACTCTGAAGGAAAAGTACCAAGAAAAAGGAAAACAACAACAGCAACTGCCCCAAGGTCCGAGCTAGTACGGTCCCGCACGATCCCTGAAGTCCTCC
This sequence comes from Viscum album, assembly GCA_963277665.1. Classification (NCBI taxonomy): domain Eukaryota; kingdom Viridiplantae; phylum Streptophyta; class Magnoliopsida; order Santalales; family Viscaceae; genus Viscum; species Viscum album. The sequence continues at coordinate 218,030,611 of OY728137.1, read as the reverse complement.
TGGAAACCCGAAAGCAGTTTTTACATACGTAGGGTGAGCATACAAGTACACTGAGTAGGGAAACCCAAAGACTCTCGTGCACAAGTGGAGAGGCATCCTAATGCCCTGTGAGAAAAGAAAAACCAAAGCACCTAGAAAGGGAAAACTATCTACCCAAGTCTCACTAAGGCACAATCCCCAAATAACGCAAAGCAAGTAAAGTATAGTAATAGCACATCGATATTTGGGTACCCCGCGCCACTTTCCCACTGGTTATTAAAGACATCCTACGCATCGAACCAATCCTGAAATTCTCACCGCATTCCCACTACCAAACCCCGCTCGCACAGACCTGGGCTATTACCTCACCACAGTCCCACTGCCAAACCCCACCTGCACACACCTGGGCCAAAACTACTACTGCCATGCCCAAAGACACCTGGGCCTCATCCCAAAGACACTAGGGAAACAACCTGCCCACAGACACCTGGTCCAACCACCCCAACTACCACGCCCAAAGATTCTTGGGCCAATAATGGACCTCAGGCCATCAAAGCCTGCCTGAGGAGTCTTGGGCTATTCGGGAAAGGGAGCATAAAAGGAGATAATAACCATCCACTCACAGGAGTGTTGGGAAAAACACCCTCCCCATAAATGGGGTGTTCTTCACTAAGTTCTCAGCTTGGGTGGGGCGCGAATAAGAAACATAAAAGCTACTAATATATGTATAGGTAACAAACACTCATCCCAACCTAGGGGTTCCAAAACCTAAGCACAAACACCCATGTTACTATTCATTCACAAAAGAAGCCACGACACTCATGGCCAAGTCACAACTCATTCCCAAACTAATTCCCCACTCAACCATTCTTGTTTTCATGTTCAAGTGATCCCCATAGGGTGAATTTCATACTACCGGGCAACTAACAGGCATAACCACAAGCCAAAAAAAAAGGAAATAACCAAATAGAAATTTAAGCATTCACACCTGGTTCTCTTGTAAGGTCACAAAAACAAAGGGATGAGTGAGATCCCTTGAAGTACTGGAACCAAATAAAACCCTGATACACATCCCCATGTTCCCAATACCAAGAACCCACCATTTATCAACGATAGAGGATTCCACTCGAGTTCGTGTCACAGCAGGGAGACCACACAGCTTCAAATTCACAACCAAAAACCATGCCACAACAGAGGATCCCATCCTCGTTCACATCTTCCCATAAGCACTAGGCATAACAACACACCCACCGCCAAACAGAGTGAAAAACTTCCATGTTCGACCACATCATTCATTAGGTTCTTCTTTATGTTTGTTAACTGGGGTGGTCACACAGGGGTTCTTTTTTTACTGAACATCCATTTTATCCAACTGTGTTTACGTGATTAACCAATTTCCTGGTAAAGTCTTTTAATCATCATAAAAGACAAAGGTTCATTAGTGCGCAAGGAAAGACCACCAATGGCCATGATTTTCAGTGATCATAGGCCCGCACAATTCACAACACATACAACATAAAAGTAGTACAACAGAAACATCAATCACCCCCCCCCCCCTTCATTCTTTAAAAGTCCATTCATTATCTTCATTAATTTTGGTTTCATCAATTCCCACAGAGAAAAAATCGTACCCACCCCGCATGATACACAGAAAGGAGAGGCAAAGGAAAACCCTACCTGATTGATCAAAGATCGAAGTTCTTCTCCACGCGCCAAGAATCAGGGAAAAGCGCGACTCGTAGGGGAGGGACTTCAGGAACTCCAAACGTACTAAGAAAAAAGGAAACCAGCCAAGAGGAAGAAGAGGGAAGAAGAAATTCATGTGCGATATATAGATAAGATCTCGTTACGGGATATGGGGATTTGAACGGCTTTAAATTCGGATTGTGGTTCCCCACGCAGTTGGGTGGTTACACATGATGGAATTAATTGTTAGTTAATTCTCCATTGAGGAGGTCCCTCGAGATTTATTAGGTATTAATTATGGGATTTTAAATGGATTTGAACCACTTGAAAAAGGTTGAAAATCCCAAAATAGGTGTTACAGGAAAAACTTTAGAAGTGAAACCTGAAAAGGCTGGGTGACACCGATCGGTCACGCCGCTTGGTCGCACTGTTCGTTCGCGCCGGTTGGTCGCGACGGTCGGTCACACCGGTCGGTCGCACCGGTCGGTCGCACAGTCGGTCGCGCCAGTCGGTCGCGCCGATCGGTTGCGCCGATCTGTCGCGCCGATCAGTCGTCCCAATCGGTCGCACACCTAAATGGCATCCTACCATCGAGACGTCACCCCTAGGATCCAGAATTTGGAAAAGGGATGGACCGCGAGGGTATGGGTCATCACACATAGAAATATCACCATAGCCTAACCTGTTGAAAGGAAAGGTATTTGATAAACATAATTTCATAACAAACATAAACCATATGGACAAATAATATGAAGGGAATAATAGGGTTACATCACTCATAATTATTAATTATCATTGTACTAATTTATCTTATTTTTAAAATGTTTTAGAGAGATCACATGGACCATTTCTTCAGGAAAATAAACATTCTATGATGAAAATCACCTTTTAAAAACTAGAAATCCACAGAACATTGTGGAAATATTTTTCATTGAAAATACCATTTCATAATTATAATGGTTATTTTAAAATAATGGGAGACTATGACGGTAGTAAATTTAATACAATCATACATGTTAAAATATATATTTATTTCACATTTTAGGTAAAAATTTAAAAGTGACTTGTCTGAAAAATGATAAGAAGATTCCATTAAGACCAATTTCAAAAAAGTATATGGTGGGTAAAAACTAATTTAAAAATAAATATAATAATATTAAAATTTTAATTTATATCATTTTTATAATGCATGTATATAGAAAAGAGGTTTTCAACCAAACATAAAAATAATGTTGGTTTTCCTTGAAAACAAATTAATATGGAGACCTTATAACAAAAATAGAGGAATAAATATTATTTAAAAAACATAATAGTATAAGAAATAGCATTAGTTTAATGAGATATAGATTATAAAAATTCACCATTGAAAGCATAATAACTAAAATCTAGATAAACAAAAAAAGTTTAACATAGAACCATTTTATGAATTTTATTACACATTTTTTAATAGTTCATTGTTAAAATCACATTTTGGGTAAGAACTGCATCAATTTTAAAGATTCTTTTTGTTTGGTGTATTATGTACTTATGCATTGATTATGCTCCCCCAATCTCCATAATTTAATACTTGATATAAATATCACATAAATTCATTATATATGTATTTAATGTAATCCAATGAAATAGATTAGGAAAATGAATCACAATTCTAATAGAGACAATAGGTCATACATACACATGAACAAAATTTATATTTTATAAAAATATGTAATGAAAAGAATATTAATATTAATTCACCATTAATAATTAATTATTATGACACATATTTGATTTATATTAATAAAATTTATCCTTATTTTTATCCTTGTATAAGTAAAATGATAAACATTTCACATTGCATCATAACAGCGTAAGTTGATATATACACATGAGTAATGTTAACATTTTAAAGTAGGTTGTAACACAATATTTTATATGAGATATTATATTTCCAAAATTATACTAATTTCCTAAATATATTATATAAACATTAAGATCATCATTATAACTAGTACTGAGAGGAGGTGATAGAAAATGAATTATATCATTTCCTAATGTGGTAGTCCGCCATACACATGATCGATGGTTCTATTTCCCATTTAATAGAATATGATATGGATATAGGTTATTGGATTGGAATAATAAAATATCATTATATAGAATATATGGGTTTAATTATATCATCATTGTTTAACATTGCTTTAAGGAGGTGGAAGAAGGGATAAAATAAAACCGAAAGGTTAAAATTTTTATATCTTCTATGGATATCCTCCGTAGATTTATACTTAAAGAGTTCATAGGAGGGTTTCTTAATAAAACTATTTCCAATATTATTGTTTGTATCGTGATTTTTAAGGCCAAAATTTTTAGTATCATTCTAAACTTTTTCATTCAGATGCTTGTATGCAGTAAAATGGATTCTTTCCCCTTGAATTTGATCTTAGATAATTTTATTGACCACTTCATTAGGTTTTTTAACTAGTAAAAGTGATGGTGGAAATATTATAAATTTTATATTTAGAGTAATAATTAATAATTAATATCTAATAAAGTAAATATTAATTTATTAATGCATTTTTGAAAAATCATATAGGTTTAACCAAGTTTCAGATTGAGGTTTTTGCAGCCATTTAGTATAGAATAGTGGGTTTTTTCAATGAGATTCATAAACAAAATATCTCATTTTATTTTCATTTTATTTCATTTCATTTTATATTTTTCATTTCATCTTTTTCTCTTGTCTTCTCACACACATAGATGGGACTCCATCAAATATATGAGAGATAAAATGAGAGAGGTAGTGAGAGGAAAGGTGAGGTATAATATGAAAGAAATTTACATGGGGCTCGAGATGCACTAGATCGTCATGCAGTAGTCGTGGAGTGTGGAAATGGTTGAAGTTTCTTTTGTTTCTTCCCAAAGGTATTATGTTTTCCCATAAATACACATTTTTATTTTTTTCAGGTTTTAAAGCCATATTTTGCATGATTATAACCCTTTGGGTTTTGATTTACTACTTTATTGTGAAAATGGGTGGTTTGGTGTTATTCAAGGGCCCACCATTTGGGATAACATATATACACAACATATGATTTAGGTATCACCCACCATGTGTTATTCTAGATTTTGGAAGATAACTTTTATGAATTACATGTTCTGTACTGGGATTACACATTATGTACTGGTACTCAGCCATGTAGTCATATACCCTACCAAGAATACCATGTATGGAAACATGACCATGTAAAGTACATGTCTAGACACCATGTGGTTGGCACACTTTGTTGATGTACACATCCATGCCAAGAAAATATCATGGCCATGTGAGGTACATGGGGTGGTATCCTAGGTATTATACACATCATTTATAGGTCCAACTCACTCTTTACATTGGCATTTACACACCATGTATCGATAGGAGTACACACCCAAGTGGGGCCTTGTGGGTACACTCTATATACTAGGGTACACGAACCGTGTACTCCTCTTTTCTACCCTTTCAATGTATTTTCTTGTTTTTTGCCCCCAAAAATTAAATTGTACCCATGAGTATTCAATCCTATGTATCATATCCTGTATATTTTTTATTATATGACCCTTGATGTGTTTTAAGGACTCATTGGGGAGCTTTAGGTTTCTATCTAAATAGACTAGTGCTTATTCTAATAATAGAATTCAGTTGTATTTGTGATTGAGACTTGATCTGATATGATCAATTGGATATCTCTTATAATTGATTATTTCATAGTTATTCTTTTGATGATTTCTCCCTTATGATATATTTCCTTTTCGCCTAATAATATCTGATGTTTGTTTATATTGTGGATCCCCATTAAGATTCCTCTGTTTATGTCCCCACGTAGAGGATCCCTTCTATCATGCCTCTATATTCATAGCTATTATCGATGATCCCATGTCGGATGTTGTTACTTACAAAATAACTTATGGATTCCCTTATATGATCCCATTACCTGTTGAACTTTCTGAGGATCCCATATAGGATGCCTCTTCCTACGTACCATGTTGTGAGGGTCCCCTGTAAGATTCCCCTTCTTTTTCACTATTATGAGGATACTCAATTGGATTCATCTAAATAAATTTCAAAAGTGTATCCTATATAGGATTCCTAATTTTCCATTTCTTTAAAGGATACCAAGTATGATTCCTCCCAATGTTTTACTTGATGGACCTCGTGGGTGCCCATTTTTTTATTGACCCTGATTTAGTTTGTGGGTTTTTGGTAGAGATGGTAGTGGGTGTAACCTTAGATCCCATGCCGAGCTTGTAAGCCCATGGGGACAAGGATGTATTTTTTGAAGTAGGAATATTTCTACCCTCCCCCATTTTTTTATTTGTTAACATTATTATTGAAACATTCATGATGACTACATGAGTTTCTTCCTTATTGGGGACTATTGAGACTGATGTGAGGCATCCTTCATTCTCTTTGGGATGCCCAGACATGATTTATTGGGACGTGGCTATAAATCCACTTAATTTATTATATTTATTTGTATTCCCATAGATACTAAAATGGATCCCACTATTGATAATGTATATATATATATATTATTAGATTATTGTAACATAATGTGGTGCTTCATAGGATCCATATTTTGAACATATGATTATGATAAATGGGAATGACATCCCTAGTGATAAAACTTGTGGAAGATTACCCTATCCCATGTGATGAGGATTATCTCAATCTCCCCAAGTAAAAAATGGGATGTGGATTATATCTCTCTCCTATTATTGATATGTGATGATGATGATTATAGTCTCCATGATCAGATCATAGTCATAGATTAATCCACTCTTTTAAGTGATATGATGGATTACACTCTCCCTAATTGGTTACATGATTGTGGTGTGGCGCATGATTCTTCACATCTTTGGATACTCATGGACTATTATTCTCCCCCTTAGTAATTGGGATGATTACACTCTCCCAATTAGATTATTATATTTTGGTGGTGGACGTGGAAAAAATCACCATTAAGGTGACTTGAACTTGATGATTGAATAATCTATCATGTAATGATTCCTAGGATTCCCCAAGGGATAAGTTGAACCACCAATGATAATCATATTTTTAATCGATATCGAGCATGTACTCTAGTTCGAAGGAAATTACATTTTATAGATCACCTAATGGTGTGCCCCTTAGTGATTATTTGAGTCAAAATGTCGTGACAGCCTCTCGACTAGAACCCAGTGTTATACATTGGACTTGATTTATTTGTAATTTGAGACATTTAATCCATCTTAGTGACCATTAATCCATATGTCTAGTTGTAATTCCCTGGAATCCTTGATTATTGTAATTGGAGGTGAGTATGAGTAAACCCAGGGATAGGATGAGTATCCCCCTTTTGTGACATAGTGTATTTTTTTAGAATTGGTCAAACCATGTACAAAACTATGGGGATTTCCAACACAGATATCTACATAATGATACCCATCATGAGTGGCACTATTTCTATACATTTTCTAAGCATTGTATTTCCAGGAGATTGGGGATACATACCCAAGGATCAACTATATATGGTTTTATGTTATTTCATTAATCTTACACTAGTATATAAATATTTTTATATATTTATGTATAGGTATGGGAATATATATATATACATATAAATATAAATATTCATGATAAAACAGTATCCAGTTGATCGAGATCATAGACACGAGGTACAACTATGATCTCACACTCTTGGATTTACTTTTTATTTTAGCTTAGTCTCTTCTAGGCTGAGAATATATATTTAGAATGTTCTTATTCAAAAAATTATAGGTTCATTATTTGCGATGAATATTGATATTATTTCCCTATGTTGCATGTGCACCTTAGTGTATGTGTAAACCTTATGTTTTTTTTATTGTTGAGCACTATTGAATAGTGGATAGGGATGAGACCCAACATTGCATGATCAAAAAGAGATACCCATGTGGATTCGTTGGATCAGGATAGTGAAGTTGAATAATGTATGATGACTAGGTTTGTGTTCTAGCTCGATGATAGTAGTATATCCCTACACATGTATTTTAATTTATTTTTTATTTTTTTTATATATGGTTGGCTCAATGGGTGACCGATGTTGTATGTATGAAATAACTATTTTGGATTTTATAGAATTTTCATTCACTATAACTGAATGCTCTATTTAAATTTATTTACTAATTCAGCAATCTATTTATTTACAAATTTTTATGATACTTATCTATTTCCATTGTTTACTTACTGTGATGTGAGGGAATTATGTCTTCATTTTAACAATATATTCCATTTCTACCTATTGGGAAGTCTCTTGTGTATGGTAAGGCGTCCTTGAGGTCTTATACTGAATTTTCTTAGAGCACTACATTAGTGGAATCTGGGTAAGGATGTTACAAAGTGTTATAAGATATTTTAGGTTCCTTGTAATTACTATTTGGGATTTGGTAGATAGGATTATTATGAACTTTTTTGAACCAATGATGAATATTAGACTAGTTTATTGAGAACACATTTCTATTTATGGTTCCAATTTTCTAGTGGTATAGGATTATTTTTCTATTCTGTGATGTTATAGTTGTATATGACGTTTTCTTTGAGTGTATCGCATGTTATATGAATGATATGATTTAATATATATTTATTTCTCTTAGCCATTTAACGGAGGACATAGATGGATTTTTACTCTTGTATAGAAAAGGGGATGGGTGTATATTGCATCATATTGTACAAGTAGGGTTTACATTATAAAGGCCTACTAGTGTGTGATTATTACTTAAGACTGTAAGAAAATACTTTAAATTGTAAAAACAAGAAATAGTTTTTCTTATATAGGTTTCTGGTGGAATTATACTCAATTAATATAACTTATATAAATATTACCCTATGATGGTAGGTAATGTTGATCAACATTCAGGTGTTTGGTAGTGAGGTTGATAACTCAATCCACATATATGGGGGGTGAAATGAACTGAGCAGGTTGATAGTGTACATGATTTCCATGTGTTGAACCCCTCATTTGTGGTTACCTAGACAGATTGTTGAGTACGATATTGATATGTACCATTTAATTTCTTATAAACTGTAAATCTAGTGGGGTATTGACATATTAGGATGCATGATGAGTGACATTTTAGTATCCCCTCTAAGTTTATATCATGAACACTATGGATCAATTCTTTATGATGATTCTCAGTGAGAATTGGAACCTTTTAGGTCATGTCATCTATTTGGAACCTTATTGGTTTTTATTATCTCTACATTCTTTAATAGTTTTGGTATTTTGTTATAGGTGGTTAGATCTTCTGACCTAGTGTGAGACTTGATATGTATGGCTAGGTGGGAAACCTAAAAGCCCTTAGTTCAAAATTATACCCTTGGATGTTGATGTTTCTTTTTGATCAAAGGAATCCATTGTGTGAGGTCAACCCGAGTTTTTAGATGCCTTTATAAGGGTGGTCTTGTTAATATGTTCATTTTGATGCAATTCATAGTAGGTGACTGCATTTTCTAATATACATATATTGATTCCATCATCTTTTGATAGGAACTTAGAGTTCTTTAGTATTATTATTTACTTCTATGGGTAGGACTTTCTGATTTCATGGCATGGTTAATAGTGTATCCATTGTTTCTAATGTATTCAAATCATAGGTTGATGACTGTGATGGGAATGAAGATAGGTGACGGGATATTATGGAACAAATCATGGGAATGGTGAGGTGAAATTTTTTAAGAGAATATCTAAGGATGATTCTAGATTAACGATGATATTTTTTTGCATAGCATAGTAATCTTAGATGTATGTTAGAGGATTCAATAGAGAATGAGTCAGGTAATAAAGGTACACATCAATTATGCATAGTACCTTATAAAATTTGAATCAGTGAGTGACCGAGTGTGATTTGAGGACCAACAGATTCATGAATTTCCATGGTAAATCATTTCCTAGAGTTGTGGTTAAATGATGAATGTCGCTACATTGTACACTTTACATTAGGAAAAAATTTGGTGTTATGAGACAATTATCTCATGGAAATACCTGGAAATTATTTTTAAGATACGGGGTGTCATGTGTTGGTTAAAGGAAACTTTATCCTATTTGATGTTAGCATGTCAATGATAGATCTCTACAGAAGTTTTATGGAATCAAAGTGTACTTAATTTTATAGATTATCATGTTTTATCTTGATATCATCTTTAGTATAAATTCTGAGTGTTAGTCGTACATAGATCATCCTTTCATTTTACATTTCTATTCTGTATTTATAATGTAATCTGTTGAGGTTACACTCAATGGTATGTATAAGGTAGGCCTTATGGTGGGGAGTACAACTTTTGATATTAGAGGATGGTGACCCTCATTTCTAGTTTAAATTATTAATTTTTTACTGGCTATTGAGTTCAAATTTTTGTTTTGATATGATGATTAGTGTATTTGTATTATGGGGAATACCATATCGTTCATAGTTGAATGACATCAAAGAAGGAGATATTTTATGAATCTAATATTTTGTTCATTGGATTTTTTTAATATATTTTTTCATAGATGTTCATGTGAGATAATGGTTACCAGTCACACCACATGTATTCTCAGTGATGAGAAGGATTATGGTGGGGTAATTTAAGGTCCATTGTTTTTCAAAACTATAATTTTGATAATAAATTTGGTTTTTTTATTTCAAATTTTTATAGGTTGTAAAATTGTCTTTTAACCTAGATGACGATCTTAGAAAATTTTTCTAATGAATCAGTTTGTCCAAGACTAAGGTGTTTACCCTAGGATAAAAGTTTTTGGAAATCCTAGTCTTTTTAATTTTAGAAAAATAATTATTTTTTTATCATAAATAAAATAAACATTAATTTATTCATGTAGGATTGTTCAATCGTATCAATTAACAAGTGCATCAAAATGGAATTATATCTTCATCGTTGAGCCCAGAATTATGATTTCTTCCTTTGCAAATAATTATCATGTGGTGGGTGTTGGGGAAAGCCCAATCTCCAATTTTTTTTTATTTTTCATTTTCATTTTCATTTCTTTTTTATTTTTTTTCATTTTACAATTTTATTTTTATAATTTCCTCTTAGATTCTCATAAACATGGATATGATTCATCCATCATCTAGAAAAGAGAGAAAGTAATAAAGGGGAAAATAATTATATAGATATTAATAGTTGTATCTCCATAGATCTTAAGATGTGCTCTATCATCGTATGGTAGGTTTGAAGTGTGGATATTGGAGAAGCATCTATGGTTTACACCCAATGGTAGGCCAACTTTATGTTTCACTATAAATACACATACAATAATCATTTTCATGTATCAAATACATATTATGAATTCTTAAAACCCCATGGGGGTTGATCTACTTCTTTGAGGTGAAAACAATGGCTTCGTGGTGATTCAAGAGTTTTTCATTCAGGAAACCCCTTATAAATTGTTTTTTGTTTAACAGAAACTTTCCATGTGTTATTCCAGTTCAAGAAAGATAACTATTTGTAACTACACATCATGTACTAGGAGTACATTTCATGTAAGGGCACATGTCCATGTATAGTACACTGCCATACCATGTATGGGAGGAACACTATGTAGAAGTACACAACAAGACCTATTACATGGCCAGAACATGTGAGGTTTAGGGGATGGTACCTAGGGTAGGGAAAACCCATGTACATTTCCAAAAAGCCATGTACAATGAATTTTACAATCCATTATCATGAATGAGTACACCCAAATATGTGGAGTTAAGCGTAAACATTGTGTATTATGTTACACACACCATGTACTCTGTTTTTTATACTGTTTGATAGTCATTTCCTAATTTATTCCCCATAGTCAGAATTGGGCCCTTGAGTATTCCATTCTAATTATCTTTTCATGTAGACAGAGATTATAAGGCACTTGATGTGTTTTAAAGAATCCTATGGGGGTATTTAATGAGTCTATCTAAAAGGAGAGGTTATTCCTCTAGTAATCTGATTTAGCTATATCCAATGAGTGAGACTTAATCTGAGATGAGCCATGAGATATCACTCTTATCTTTTTCATTCATAGGACTTCATTTGGGGATGTCACCCTTATGATGTGTAACCTACTATCCTAAGAGGTTGTGAGTATAATTGTTTCTAATGATCCCCTGTTTTATTCCTCTCGTTACATCTCTACCTAAAGGATCCCTTAGATGATGCCTATGTATCTTTATATGTTACTGAGGATCCCTTGTGGGATTCTATTGCTTACAAAATGACATAAAGAGTCCCTTATAGGACCTTTTAACCAGTTTACAATTCTAAATATCCCATTTAGGATGCCTATAGAAATATACAATGTTGTGAGAGTCCATTAATTGATGCCCCATCATTTGTACAGTGTTGAGGATCCTAAGTCAGTTTCTTCTATTTACCTTTCATGAGAGTATCCCATGATGGATTCCACCTTTATCTTATATACTGTGGATCTTGATTAGGATTCCACTCGTTTTTTTAATTGATCGACCCTATGAGTGACCATTGTTTGAAAAACCAAGATCTAGTATATCGTGTTTGTCATTATATGGTCGCATGTCTAACCTTGTAACCTATTACAAACATGAATCAATATGGGACAGTGTCAGTAGTGTTGGGTTTAGACCCAAGGTATGGAACAATACATATATAGATATGAAAAATACATATATATGCATGTAACAATACATATATAGTCATATAAATACATATATTGGCATATAAATACAATTATATAAGATGGTGAATTTCCCAGTTTACTGGGGCCATAGACATAAGGTATGACTATGGTCTCAAATTATTGGATTTATCTTTCCTATCAGTTGAGCCTTTGATAAGCTATGAAAATTACAATACCAAGTGTTTATGGGAGGTTTTATAGATTCATAATTATGGTGGAATAATTACATTATTTTTCGACCCTTTATATGAACCCTAGTTTATTTGTATACCTTTTGTATCATTTTTAGGTTGAACTCATTTTCATGGTGGATAGTGTTAAGGCCTAGTGTTGCAAGATCATGCAGTGATGCCTTTGAGGATTCTTCTTATCAGGCTTGTGCAGTTCTACAATGTCTAGAGAATATGAATATGGTATGACTTAGATATTAAAGTAGATATCTATAGTATTAATTCAGTTTATTTTCTATTGTGTATTTTTATAGTATTCCTAGTGGGTGACTAGTGTTTTATATATGACATAGATGTTTGAGATTTTGTAGAATAATCATTTATCATAACAACGTGTTCTATTTTATCTTATTTACTAATTCTACATTCTATTTAGTTATTGTTTTTATGATAATATTCTTTTTCCATTGTTTATTTACTCAGATATGAGGGCATACTCTGCCTATTTTCACACCCAAGTCCTTTACTTCTATTCTACAACATCTGGTATTTAGAGAGGAATTCATGAGGCCTCATGGTGAACTAGATCAGATAACTAGTTTCGTGGTAGGCGATTCTGGATGTTACAAGTACGTGGTGGGGATGAATGGAATGTATTTGGGTAGGTCTTTTCTGAATCAAAGGGTTTGAGAATAGTGAATATGAGCATATAATGGTTCCATTTTATAAGTAGGGGAGATAAAACAATTTAAATTTTTGAAAATACAATGTTTTATCCATATTTTGTTTACGAAACTGACCTACTCAGGCCCACTAAGATGGTGTAATGCTAGGACTCTACAACCAAAATACCACCTCTAATAGCATAAGTGTTGGTGAAATTTTCATAGAAGGAATATAGATTATGGGATGCCTTTGTTTAATGAACTTGTGTGCACACACCCAATAATACCCATGCAATAGTGTTGAGGAATAAAATGTAAATATTGTAACTTCTATATAAATCCTTTTTTGTGATAACATATGGAGAAAAAACTATAATATAATCAATGTGTAAATTAAAAAAAAATATTCCCATCCAATATGATGTCCTAACCTAATAATAAAATTGAAATAATTAATGGTGACAGATATTTTAATTTGATGTACAAGACCAAGCACTAAATGTGGTCATTGCACCCATATATTAATCTGCTCTACCATAACCAACATCGATTTACCCATCATCTGTAAAAGACATGAAACATACATGAAAATCACATGAAAGGGTGATTATATACATTCCCAGTTAGATGCCCCAAAACCCCAAGGGATCGATAGATAGACACAATAATATTCAGCTCAACCCAAAGATAGAAGAAAATTATACCCAATAAATATATATTCTCATAATGTAAATATTTTTTGAGAATTAGTATCTCCATATTAGTATCCATATAAAGTATATGAGTAATAATGTACCTCATGAAGTGTAATAGTGATGCCTAACATCAAAAAAAACCCCACCACAATATTTGTCGAGGGGACATCACCTTGAAACTATGCTCCACAATAGAGGGATCACAAATCCTTCTTGTAGATATCACACCACAATGGAGCTCAAAGAAGAGTTTGTAAAGCTACATATGTTGAGAAAATGTCCCCTGTAGTAAGTGGAGTACATGCCCTACCAGTATAATGAAACGGGGAACCTACACCCTAGTATGATAAGGGAGTACTAACCCTAGAAATCCACCTGATAGCAAGATTAAAACACAATAGAGTTTACTCGAGAGCCAAAATCAATGTTAAAATGAAGGATATATTAGATGTAGAAGATTAACTAAGGATTGCATGGAATATAGGGGGTTTATGCGGTATGAGTATATACATCACTACCATTTCATGTTCTACCTAAACATCGACTATGAATCAATTTCTCTATTCGTAGAGTTTACTCCTAGATACATGGCATGTAACCCCACTTTTTGTCTTAGATATGCATCGCAATCCATTCCCACTAACTCTAGTACATGGAGTGTTAGTCTATATGGGGACCTGAGAATTTACATTTGGAAAATGGATTGGACAACTTGGTAGGGTCATAAAATGGGTAAGAACACCTTTTTTGTAAGATATTTAACTTCACCTAAAACCCTAGTGCTGCAGCCAAGGGGATACAAGATGTGTGTTCTTTTTGGATACACTATGTGTTTTTGAAATTCTCACATATAATATATTATTATTCTATATCCACAATTCTCATCATGAATCACACCATTAAACACACACAATTAGAGGGAACATTCTCATACTGATGTTTCCTACCCTTATATTTCTAGAAAGTCTAATCTTATGATCTGAATGAAGTCTACATCACCCTAGTCATACTTAGCGCCTCACAGTGCTTCCCATTCCCAAATAAATCTAAGATCCATTAAGAAACATCGACAATCTATCCTGATCATTAAAAAATGAAAGATCAATTCATTTTACACACATTTATGATGAATCATGGGGTAAAATTGCAATTAAGCCCACAAAAAATGTCTAAATGTGTCCCCATAGACAAATGTTGTACAATGAAAAAAATAGTAAGGGGAAAGACACATAATAAATGTTGAAAAGGTTGTTATCCAATAATTATTTTCTAATGATTATAGAAAATTGAATGATAAATGTAAACATGTAATTATTAATGGAATTAATGAATTAACAATTTCAATCATTATACAGGATAATGTGAAGGGTAAAAATTTAAAATTAAGAATAAAATATGAAAATAAATGCTCAATTTTATAATAAAAATGCTAGGAATACACAATTTATGTGACCTACAAAAAAGGGATAGATCATCTGTAAATATATTCTTTTCTAGAAATAGTGGATACATGTTGTTTCTACTACCTCTTAATCCACCTTGATGTGTTAAACCTCCATCCTGTAATATCGATCTTCCAATGATGATTTTCATACATCCTCTCAATTATTCTAGGGTTTAAGAGGTTAAGACCAGATAAAATTTTTAATGAGGTATATATAGTGTATTTTAGTTTTTAGGAGTTTCAAATAAAATAAATAATTTTAATTAATTTCCTCGCCAAGTAATATCCCAACTGGTCATCTTGTGTTGACCATCCTTAGGGTACATCAAGGTTAAACCTTGAATTTTGGACTCTACTTTGGTCTAATATTTCTTCTTCAATGATATATTAATGAGTTATCCCCTTAATCCCATAAAATTACATGTAAATTATACTAATATATATATTTATATATACATATACACATGCTTGATATTAATATATATATATATATATATAATATTTTTATAATATCAATTTTTGGAACACTAAGCCTCAAAATCACAATCAGTCTTAGCACCTATAATCGAAATTATTCCATAAAATTTTTAAACATGGTAAAATAATAAAGGTGACACTGTAATAATCCCCACTTTAAATGAGGATTTTCAAATCATTTTTTCTTGTTTAAATCCTTTGTACACTTTTTTCTTTTCAAAAACATCAATTGTTTCCTCTCCCCCACCTATAAAAGGGAACAAACCCCCCTCTCCTATCCAAATATATAATACCCTTTTATTAAGGAAATACCCACCCAATCTCATTCCATACATCTATAAAAAATCATATTTTCCCTAATTCTATTTTGAAACACTCCTTGAAGGCTTTATGTATAAGAATAATGATGTTCCTTGAAGAAGATATAAATTCTTATCATTATGTTTTAATATTATTTTCCTTACACAGACATAAATTATTCATAATAAATAATGATATATAAAAAATTATCACTCATATAGTTATATGACACAATATTAATTTAATAATCTATATCCATCACCTCTCCTAACACATGGGAATCAAAACTGTCGATCATGTGTACCGTTGACTACCGCCTCACAAATTGATGTAATAATTTACATCAAAACTTTTATTAAATAGATAAAATGATGTATTAAATGTGTATATCTAATATTAATATAATTGTTTTTATTGATAAATTATAATATCACATATACTCACTTATATTCCAATATTTTGGAAAATGATAATGTCTCTCCCGCAAACATGTGGACAACTAACTCTATGAAGAAATGTGAAATATTTTTCATTTTATTTTTATATGTATGGTAATTAGGATGGATTTGATGAATAAAAATTATATTAAGGAAATTATATTAATTCTGGAAAGGGTAATTAATATTTATTTTTATTTTATTTCATCTTTTGATAAAATTAAAACATCAATCAAGCATATGTATGACTTACAATCTCCATGAAACGTGTAATAAATATATATATAAATAACTATTATAGATGAATTTAAATAATTATATTTTCAATTTATATAACATCTATATTATGGTTAGTGTTTTCAAAAATAATTTAAACATGGTTGGAGAAAAATGAATGAATCTATGTATCCAAACCGAAAATAAATTATGGAGTAATCACCCAAAACAATGATTTTAACAACAAATTTTTAAAAATTAGTGGTAAAAGGTTATACACAGATAATAGATGGTATGATAAATATGATTATTTTTATTTAATATATGTATAATAGTCAAAAAAATTATAATATATGTTGGAATTTGTGTGATGGATGTCAAGGAATAAGGTACAATATTTTTTAAAACATTTGTTTTTGTGAGACAAATGGAATATTCACCATTTGATTATTATTTTGGTTTATATACTACCATTGAATGTATTTCATGATTTATATTCTCAATTTTATGTATATTTTCATTTCTATATAATTTTATATATTTCATTGGGATTATGACTCAAAATTCATCAAAGTGGTAGTGGATTATCTTTAGAATCGCATTATTTATCAGGAATATTATTTATTATACATAAAATGATGAGATCTTTTAATCTACCTCCCAGGAGAAACACAAATCATCTTATTCTGTAGTTATTTTATGAATATAAATTTTTTTCCCTTTTATTTTTATTTATTTATTGACTAATGAGTCCTAAATTATTTTTTTTAGAATTCTAACATTATTTCACTATTCAGTCAAGAAAACATTTTTTTCGTATCTGTGGTTTAAAAAAATCCAATTTCATTTCTATTATCAAAAAATTATTTGAAAACATTTTTTCCCATGTTATCTTTTTTTAAAAAAATTAATGAAATCTTATTATCATTTTCTAAGTGAGGTACATTTATCTTATAACAAAAAATATAAATAAAATAATTATTTTAACATGTATGGAATGAATTTTATTTTCCACCATAATTTAAAATAAATGGTTTAAATCCACCTTAAAAAATACACATATTTTTTAGTATAAAATATTTTCATTAATGTTTGAGGAATTGTTTTATTCTAATTAATTATTTTCATAGTGGATATGTTATTCTACCCAATAAATATTCGAAGTGATATTTCAAAATAAATCTCCATATAAAATTAAATATTATAATTTTAATAATGTTTTATTAGAGATATTATCTAGTGATACAATATTTATTATTTATATGAGTTGTTTATGATGATGATGATGATGATATTTTTTTCAAAGATGTTCTATTTTCACTAGTTTTTCTCTGATGGATTGACTAGATGATTATGAAAATCATTTCCTTTTTATAGGTTATGATATGATGACATGTTTATGAAAACTATTTATTTTATATGGTTTATGATATGGTTTTTGTTTTATGATCTATTTTCACACAAATTTATGGGTTATCTGATATTTTGGACCCATATCTCCCTCCAACACATTGGGTAATGATTAATGTTCTATGAGCTCCATGGGGCAACTGATATTTCTCCAATCTTAAAAGAGGTTACACAGAATGTTATCCAAAACCAAAAATAAAGTATATGGGAGTATATCACTTTCTTAAAGTAGATTCATGGTTTATTATCCCAATCATAACATGTTATGAATTTGATGGTGGGTATAGTTGACCAATGTTTTTCAATGATCATGTGTTTAAAATAAATTATGTTTCATTCCAATTTGTTTAATTCATAACAATTTTATTGGTTACAATAATATAATAACTCATCCATAAATTATTAATACCTATGTATTCTACATGAAATGAAACAATAAATCGTAAAGAACTCATGGATTGACAAATTGTTGTCACAACATAACTATACTGTTTCCTCCAAATTAAACTCAATAGTATAAATTATTGATACCAAAATGTCAATAACTGCAATATATTATTTCATATGAAAATATGTAGTGTTGTGTAAGTTATTATCAGAAGGTATTGTGGAGTGGAAGACAAAACATTTTATATTTGAAATGATCAAAATCCATTTTAATATTTTGAAATACCTTTAATAGAAATTAAAATCATAAAAATAGTTGAAAAAATATTTTTGAACCCTGAAAAAGAAATTATGAATTCCACAAGAGATAAAAAAATAATTATTATTCCTATTATAAGGTATGATATTATCTAAAAATAACATATGAACATGGAGGAGAAATTGTAATTATAAAAGATGGGAATTATTCTTAATAATGATAAAATTTATATGGGTATGAAATTTTTTGTGTAAGAATATTTGAATATTAATTGTAATTATTTATAGATATAAAGTCATATTTTTGTGAAAGAAAATCTCAAGTTGGAAGAAACCAATCATATGTGAAATATATTAAAGAAGATTTACTATAACTGAATAAAGGGATTTTAGTTAACCAAATCCCTTACGATAATGGTAACATGTGAGTAAAAGAACAAAAATGGGATACCATAAAATAGGGATTTAAATATAATAAATTGAATTTTATTAATTCTACTTGATGAGAATGCTTTATTGAATACACCATATTATAGAAACTATGGTGTATAACAAGAAAATTGTCTCATGAATCTAAAAATGATACAGAGAAACCCGTTTATTGTTACCCCACATTGTTGAATGCGATATAACATAATATTAAAAAAATAACTATCTTAATATTAAAATTCATAACCTTATTCATATATGTAATATTTTATGAAAATAATTTATTGTTATCTTATACATTTATATCAGTTATTTATTATCTATTTTTGACATCATATGTGAGTAATATTGATTGTTTTGTACTAGTTTTATAAGCGTTATGTTTCTCATAATTATTCTAATAAATTTTATAAATCCAATATCTTTGAAGGTGATTTTATTTATGTTTTTTTATTATTGTTTATAAAGTCAATATTTTCTTATATAAGAGATTAATTTAGGTCCATTTACAAAAAAAATTGACAAGAATACTTCAGACATTTTTAATAAACAAATAGTTTTGGTTAGTTGATGAATTTAAAATTAATATCACAATTATATAACCAAAATAAAATAAAAATTTACTTATTTATATAATATAACATCAATAATTATTTTCCCAAATCATTAATGTTATTGTTTTATAACATTCTTCATGTTGGTGGGTAGATTTAAATAAACATGACCATTTTATAATTAATGGGTCATTATGGATATGAAAGTTGTTCTCTTTTGAATATTAATATTATTAAAAAATATTCATGATATTATTAAATATTAAAAAATTTATAATCATATTTAAGTACATTTTTTGAAATAATAAATAACATTAATTTAAATTGACATATATTACATCATGGAGACAGTAGTTCACAAAATGAATGATTAAAATATTAATGTATTAAATAATGAGATGTAACAAGTGGATTTTAAATTTACTCTTAATAATAAATATTACATTAAATAATTAAAATTAATTACTAAATTCTTTCCTTATAACCAATTAATGGAGGTAGCAGTGAAAAAATAAAATGTTTCAGTAAGGAGGTTGTAGTCCACACAAACACACAACCAATTTTTTTAAGTGGATGGAAGGAAACAAATAATGGTTTTAAAATTAAAATAATAATTCTTCTATATAATATTTTTCATTAATTAATTATATTAATATGGTTAGGGTATGTTGGTAATATAATGATTAATATAAAACGGATAAATATTAGGTAATACTCAGTTTTAGTCCATTAACATTTTCTTTAAGTATAATCGAAAATTAATGGATCTTTGTAACTAATTGAGACCATATGCCTATGAATTTCGGATATTTTTTAATAAATAACAATTTTTAGAATCAAAAATAAGAAATTATAAGTAATTTTTTTTCATTATTTGGGGGAAGTTGTTCCCTTTTACAAGTGATGAAAATGGAACTTCGGTGAACACGCATTATTTTTAAATAATTAAATGACACTATTTGTGGTTAAATTGATCGAAAATTGAAAAATAATGTATTTACTAGTTTTATAGGTTCTATAATACGTCTTAATATCATTTTAACACATGTTTTAATCATTTTTCATGTCATTTTTGACTAAGATTTTACATTTTACAATTTGTTTTTTCCTAGGTAACTAGTTTTTGACTATGTAATATATGTTTTAGTAGAAATATAAAATAACCCATCCTAAAAGATTCATGTGATCTGAAACTAAATCTATTTTATATTTTATCTAGTTAGATATATAATTATTATAAATTTATTTTTTAAATTAAAACATTTAATATATAAAAAATCATTTTTGTAGAAAAATGGTGTTTTTACATTAAGTGTTCAAAATATTATATAATTTTATTTACCAATTAATTGTTTGATAAAAACAATTTATACATGTGGAAATCTAAAATCATTGAAATTATATAAAATATAACATTTTGAAAAATTAGTTAGAAATAAAAAACATTATTAAAATAACTCAATGAAAATAATCATTTTACTAATATCATGGTCATTAAAATTAAACCTAATAATCAAACATTTGTACCAAAAATTAAATTGAAATTATTTGAAAATACAATCATATTTATAAAATATATGAAATAATATTTTTTGTACAAGTTTATATATGATATGTATGCAAGTAATTAATATATGTGAATAAAATTAGTTTTTAAGGTTTAAAATTATTTAACTATAAAAAACATTAGAAATTGGTTTCATAAATTTGAAATACGTTTGTAAAATGATTTTTTTATTCTTAAATATTTATCTTTATATATATTAATTTTCAATGAATTTTAGGACATTTTTTATAATGAAAATTTCATAAATGCGATGGTATTAGAAATATTGACTTTTTACTACTCAAAAAAATAAATTATTTTTAAAAAATATCATAATTTAACATTAGGATAATTTTGTTCGGTGGAATTAAAAAAATATATCTACTATGTGAAATTAGTTTTACATAATTAATAAATTTAACATTTCATTTAAATTTAATTATATAAATTTAAGACTTATTTTCTTGAGAATTTTATTTTTAAATAATTAAACATTCTTAAATATATTTTTTATAAATTTTATAATTAATTAAAATATTATTTTTGAATATATTTTTTATTATTCATAAATATTATTATTAATAAACACATCACCACTCATTTTATTTTTTGGTTATATGTGGAGTAATCTGTCAATTCTATAATTTATTTGGAAAAAATATATTCCTGGAGCTTAGGTCATTAAATTATACCCCTTTAAATATATAGCCTCCTCAAAATTTAAATTATTACTGAATAAATGATGTATTTGATGGTATTATTAACAATATAATCTTTCAATATATAAATATTGACATGTTAAAACCTTACTCTATTAGGTTATATCATGTCACATATGATTTGTAACGACCAAACCCCTCAGGGCCCACCAGGCTGGCGGAAGACTAGTTTACCACAATCCTAAGCCCACCTCAATCGCCTAAGAGTCGGAGAAATACACATATAATTCATAACTAAAATGGGGGGAAATTTATTAATGTAAATGTATGTATGCACCTAATCAAATCTATGAATAAGTGTAGAGGAATAGAATTAAAATAAAGTAACATCTTGTAAAAATACCATGCATGTAATAATATCTAGGGAATATCGAAGAATGATTCAGAGTAATCCCAAATAAAAATAAAAAAAACACTCTTACCATGAATATATGTACCAACATTATAGAAACTAGAAAAAAAATTCTTATAGTGAATAGTTCCAAATCTCTTGGACCAACCACCACAAGTGGTCAATGAATTCGAGTATACATTTTCTCCTCTAAAATCAATATTAATCTTTCCATTATCTACATAAGATATGAACCGTGTGGGAAAATCACTTGTATGGGTGATTATATACATACATAGTAGGACACCACAAAATTAAAGAGGGAGAAATACATTAAAAGATAGAAGTAGTCAGCTCAACCCAATGAAAAATGGTTTTGAAGCCCAAAATCATAGATATAATATCATAGAGAATCCTAGATGAGAGGGAAGGGGGATCTAAATCTCATAGCTCATCCTATGAGGATGTTACTACCTAAATCTATAAAGATCAATCATCAACACCAAGTAACTCATTTGTATAACTAAATAAGTCGTGAGGAGTTCCTACACCTTGTCACATTACCATGTCCTAAGGGGGAATTCCATCCAAAACATAGAGGCATGATTCCCTAGTACATCAGGGGGATTCCATATAGTATAATGATAAATTTCACTTGTATAGGTGAGAACCATATATATATATATGTATACAGAGTATGGGGACCCAAATCCTAGTGAGACATTGGAGTACCTTCCCCATAGATTGTGGAATAACTCCATAAATTGGGTAGTACCATCTCTAAATTGAATTATAAATTTCTATGACCAGTACCTAGGTATGATAGGGAAGTACTGTATCTATAGGTATAGGGCTGACACCCATGTAGGGGTGTACCATCTCTACATTAGAAAAAAGTGTATAGAATAACTTCATGATAGTATAGAAGGGGTGTACCATATCATCAGATCATGTTAGAGTTATTCCCTTCATTCCATATATGCCTCCATAAGGTCCAAAATGAATTGTTGAATGCACGATACTGTTACATGAAATCATGACTATTGGAAAGTGACGATTTAAAGAACCATAGAAATACATATAATAAGATCTCAATATATCCTCTAGGTTTTAAATTATTATCTCTGGATGATCATTTTTAATGAGGATGATACGCACATCTAAAACATAGCTTGGTATCTAGATCCTACTCATGACATCATTGGAACATCAAGGTTAATATTGGATTTCATCAATATTAAATAGAATGTGGTACTCTATAAAGACTTATATATTCATTTATTTATTTCATGGATTGTTGATATAGAGTTAAATGTTTATTTATAGTGATGATGTGTGTTGTTTTCATAAGAATGTCAACTACCACCCACACATAATTATCCTCTTTAATTTTTTTTTATTATGAGGACAAAATCCGTGTTGATGTTTTCCCATTTACATTACAGTATAGTTCATCATTGTAACATTACTTAAAAATTTTGTTTTGTAGCCTAAACTTATATAATTACCATGATTCATGAAAAACTCTATAATTTTCACTTCCTACCATCCTAGAAGATGTATTCCTTCAAATCTCTAAACATCTTTGTCCTTCTACAGTGAATAGTGAATGTGGAACAATGATCCTCCTCTAAAAACTCTTTATTTGAACCGGTATTGTGGGAAAAAATGCATGGTTTTGTAAAATCATTATTCCATCAAAATCATTTTTAAATTGTAGAATATTTTTCACCTTCTTATATAGATCTTCATATACCTTATTCACCACTTTTATGAATTCATATATTGATGGTCTGTCATTAATTTAAGATAGATAAGAATTATCATCATCCTTCATTATCTCATACTTTGAAAATACAGAAATATTATATCATTGTGGATACTCCTATTTGATATGATACTATTATCTTTTCTACCCAAACCATGAGTAAACTTGTTCGCTTTCCCAATGTGGTAATGTATTGAGATGCCATAATCTCTTATCAGCTCCAAAAATCATCCATGGGACATGTTCAACTCATTATATTTGAATATATACTTTATCTATTATAATTAGTATATACGTAATACACCTTTCTAAATAAAGGGAATTACTCCATAAACTTAATGAAAGAATTACCCCATAAATCTAAAAATCATGAGTTGGAAAATTTTACTCAAGATCCATTAATTTTTATGAATAATTAGCTATAACTATGTAATTTTACATGATGACACAATCGAATAACTTCTTAGATGTATCACTAAAGATTAAAAATCCATCTCCACTATAGGGTATTGTATGTACATATGTGTTGACTAATATTCTAATTAGATTCATGGAATTTTCAATAAATTCATCTTAATATAGGAACATGGTTCCATTCTATGTTAAGATTATCAGTGGATTAACTGGTCATGAGATATTCTCCTCAAGTAATAAATTATATCTATACAAACCATGATTTATTCGTATCATTATCATAGTGCTTGGCTTGGACCAATGTTAAATAAAATTTTTCTTTCATGGATCCTCTAATATACCCTCTAATGAGATTATATGCCCCAAAAATGATAGCTTTTATAGCCAAAATTCACACATTAAATTTTTTTCATATTTCTTCTCCCTCGATAGCATCTTTAAAAAAATTCCTATGATCTTTATGCTCATCCTTACATTCTAAATATATTAAAATATCCACCACAACAACTTGTAGTATCCAAACAGAAATATTTTTCATATAAAAACAAACTCTTTATTTTTACAATAACAATCATGTTATCTTATATTTAGGATTTACATAAGGGTTCTAACTAATTTTTTTTAATGTTGGTTTCATATGATTTACTAAAACCTATTATGATACTAACTATATTATCCCACCCAATGTTTACATTGATATTAAATTTTAATTGAAAATTATACAGTACATTATATAAACATCCATGCACTAATATTTTAAGTAGATTTACACTGGAAATATAAATACATAAATATCATTTTCATAGGTCAATTACATAATCTCTCAAGTTCTTCACAACTATCACCCTTCAATTACATATCATACATAATACCATTCTTCATAACCTAGGGAAATGAAACATAAGAAAGGGTGATCTTAAATACTCATTAAGGGTCAGAAAGGGATATAAAAACATAACATGAGCATAACGAAATGAGAGCATGATTATAACATTTTAAAACCTCACACTACTTATCATCATTTATAAAATCAACCAATTTAATAAATCATGGTATTTCATAACATAATAATCATAATTGAATCAATGTATACAAGCCATGAGCACAAAACATTGTCATAATCCATATATTTGTTTCATACACATTAACATATAAAATATTATTTCGTTTCAATCAACGATGACATTCATAAAATGCTAGGCAAGGTCTAACCACCAATTTACCTACTCTGGGCTTAGGATAACCTCCCGTGTACCCTCTTTTAGACTTGTTATAACCTCTTATACCCTATTTCAGGCATGGTATTAATTTCCATCTACCCAATTTCGAGAATGGGATAACCTCATGTGTACCCTTATAACTAATTAAACAATAATATTACCCAATTCATTATAGGGTGATATAGGTTAGACCATTAACATAATAAAAATAATATATATGTGTACCCTAACATCATAATACATTCATAATATGAGAACCAATGAAAACAAATGTTTTTCATAAACGTTTCACTATAGAATAACTTGTGAAAAATAAACATGTTTCATAAAAATCATTTCATAATGAACCTAAAACATATAAATAATGAATAATAATGTTATCATTTGGTAATATCCATTTTAAATATTAAGTAACATAATATTTTGTCATTATAGATGGGAATTTTTTTGAAATATGACATGGAATATTTCATGAGGAAAATAAATTTTCTAATTTTAAAATAATATTATTAAAACTAGAAATACACAGATCATTATGATAATATTTTTCATTGAAAATAACATATAAAAATTATAAAGGGTGTTTTTAAATATTGATAGACCATTATGGAAGGAAATTTCTTAAATGTGTACAGGTTAAAATCGAGAATCATTTCACATTTTCATTAAGAAGTAAAAAGTGACTTGTTTAAAAAATGGAAAAGAGATTTCTATAAGATAGTTTTTCATAATGTAAAACATTAGTAAAAATGAATAAAAAAACTCATATAATAATAATAAAAATATTTTTTAAACATTTTTAAAATTCATGGATATGTAAAAAAAGATTTTCGACCGAAGACATATGTAATATCTATTTTTCATAAAAATTTTATGGAGACTTGAGTACATAAATGGAATAAAATGAGATTAAAACATGTATTTTACAAAAATAATCATAGTATATGAATATAAATTTGTTTCATGAGATATATATCATAATATTTCATCATTGAAAGCATAATCACAAATAATACCAATATATATTGAGATTAGAACATAAACTCTTTACCAATTTGGTATCTTTTGAATAATAATCCCCAATAAAGGAAAGAGATATATATGGTCATGTATAATCCATAATTTTTTTATTAAAATCATAAAATAAATTCATATGAATTATTTAAATTTCACAAAAGAAACAAGTGTTGAATACGTATTGTGTCCCATAAAATTTGAATGTGACACAAAAATTTCATTCTATAACTCTAGACTATCCACATACACATTGGAACATCCATGATAATAAATATAGGTTTATTACACATTTATAATAGAACCATATTAAAATATATCATTCTATATATTATTCTCTTATGATTGTTTATTACACTTTTAATAATAATAACGTATTAAAATAATATTTTTTAACAACAGATTCATTTTTAATCTTTGTTTTGGTTTGGTATATTCTGTCCAAATACATTGATGATAGTCCCCTATCTCTAGAATATTATCAATGATATAAACATCACATAAATTGAGAATATATTCATTTAATTTAATTCATAAAATTTAGATATATAAGATGAATTACAACGCTCATGGAGACATTAGGTTTTATGTAAGCATGAAATATATTTCTATTATATTGAAGTATGGAATAAATGTAATGTGCATATTTATTCACCTTTACTGATTCATTTTTATGTCACATATGAAATTTATATAAATAAAATCCATCTTAATTACTAACCCTGTATAAATCAAATGAAAAATGTTTCACATTTCTTCATAATGGAATTAGTTGACACCTATGCAAGAGTTAAACTATTATTTTTGAGAATGTTATAATGTGTGATGGTATAAGTGATATTTTATTTTTAAATTTATACTAATGTAATGAAAATATTTTAAAAGAAATAAGTGCATCATTATCTCTAGTTGTGATAGGTGGGGATGGAAAATGAATTATATTAGTTCATGATGTGATAGTCTACCATACACATGATTGATAGTTTTTCCCACCTGATGGAGTATGATATGGATATAGGTTATTAAATTAACATAATAGCATCTCATTATATGTATGATATGGGTGTTATTATGTCACCACAATTGAAAAATATTTTTTAGGAGGTGGAAGACCAAATAAAATAAAAATGCAAGGTTAATATTTTACCTATTATATAAATAATACCCTTAGATTTATACATAAAATAATCATATGATGTTTTATTAAAAAACTAAGGATGATAGAATTATAATGTCACATGTTTTTATAGACTAAAAGTTTGATTATAAATATTATTTTTTCAATCAGATACTTGTATGGGGTAAAATAGACATTTTCCCCAAGATGATGATCTCAAATAATTATACATATCACTTCATTAGTCACAAAATTAGATGTTTTCCCTAGTAAATGAGTTGGTTAATATATTATATATCCTAATTTTAGTATAATAGTTAATAATTACTAAATTAAATATTAATTTATTGACTCATGTTTGGGTGTTCATATATTTTTAACAAAGCATTGAATTAATATGTTTTCATCTTCAATGAGTCTATAACTATGGATTTATTCATTTGAGAGGAATAAAATCAATTTAGGTATAAGGTATAGCTTGGAACCCTATTTCATTTTCTTTTTCATTATCATTTCTTTTCTTACTTCTATTTTTTCTCATTTTCTTTTCATCTTTTCCTCTTGTATTCTCACACACTGGGTTTGGACTCCTCTAACACATATCCTAGAGATAAAATTAGAGAAGTGAATATTGAAATAGATATGGAGTGGAATAAGGGAACTCCCATGGATCTCGGGACACATTGAATTTCCCTACGGTAGATTTGGAGTGTGGAAACAAGCGAAGCATTGAAAATTTCTTCCCAATGGTATGATATTTTAGGGTCTTCCATATATCCCTATTTTTTAATATTTTTATGTATTAAATAACTATTATTAATGATTATAACCTATCAATGTTTAATATAATACTTTGGGTTGAAAAATGGGTTTCAGGGTGATCAGAGGGTTTATCGTTCATAGAAACCATTCTACATGACATGTAGTTTAGGGAACACACACCATGTGTTCTTACAGTTTGGTGAAGGTGACATTTCATAATGACATCACATGTTCTATAACTACATTCCATGTACTGGTACATGACCATGTATCCAAGTACCCGACCAGGCTGCCCGTGTATAGTACATGACCATACCCTATATGGGCAAAACATTGTGTTGAAGTACACGGCCTATCCAAGTACACGGTAAAGTCATGTGAGGTACATGGGATGGAACCCTATGTAGGGTAAACATCATGTATACGGCCCACTCTCCTTTTAAATTGTATTTTTCAAACCAATTAAAGGTAGGAATACATGCCCAAGTGTGTCCCTGAGGGAACGCACCATGTACTAGGGTAAACACACACACACACACATCAGGTACTCTTATTTTTCTACCCTTTGTGGGTATTTTTCTGTTTTATTCACTGAAGACAGAATTGGACCCATGATTTGTCTATTAAAAGTATCTTTTCAAATAATTTGAGATCTTAAGACCATTTAGGTATTTTTAAGACTCCTAAGTTGTGTTTTCATATTATTTCTAAATATATTGGTTATTCCTCAAATAATTGAATTTAGTTGTCTCATTTGATTGAGACATGATCTGAGATGATCCTGGGGATATCTCTCTTAATAAATTTTTTTGTAGCTCTTCTTTTAAGGATTCCCCCCTTAAGAGATGTTCCATTTTTTCCTATATGGCAGTGAGGTTTATTATTTCTGAGCATCCCCCATAAGATTCCTCAACTTATGTCTAGACCTAGAGAATCTCTTATAGAATTCCTCTATCCTCTTACCTACTTCTGAGGATCCCATGTGGGATTAATTTGCTTTAAAATAAATTAGGGAGTCCATTATTGAAACACTTTACCTATTTATTTTTTTGAGGATACCATGTAGGATTCTTCATCCCACGTACCTTGTTTTGAGGGTCCCCTATAAGACTCACCTTTTTTTACATGGTTATAAGGATACAAATTTGTATTCATCTTTTTAACTTTAATGAGAGGATCTTGTAATGCATTACTCATTTTAATTTCTTTCTGATGATATTTTTTGGATGCCTCTCAATGTTTGACTTGAGGAACCCATTATGTGCCCATTGTATGACTGACCTTGAGTTACAACGTCTGGTAAGTGTATAGATTGTAGTGGGTGTAATCTTAGATCCCGTAAAAAAATGTGTGCCTATGGGGCTATGGATCTAGTGTTGGGTTTAGGTTTTTGGACACCCTCAATCATTTTTTTATACATTCACAAGATTATTTGATCTGTATATATGATTAACAGATGTACATCCTGGTTGATGGTTGTTGATCCTAATGTGAGGCATCATTATTTTTATTTGGGACACCTAGACAAGATTTAATATGATACAACTTCATAGCCATGTTATTTATTTATTTTATTTGTATACCCAAAGGTACTACTTGGGATCCAAATATTGAGTCTTTATATATACATAATTATTATATTATTGGGACTTACATTGGTGTTTCATGGGGTCTGGTTGTTGAAAATATGATTATGATATATACACATGGATCCCCTAGTGACATAAATCATGGATGATTACCCTCTCTTGAGTGATGAGGATGATTCCACTCTCCTATTACTGAAATGTGATGAGTATGATTCTTCTCTCCACTAGAAGATATACGATGGAGATGATTATTCTCTCCTTGATCTGATCTAAATCGTGAATGATTGATTACACTCTAAAATGATAAGTTCGGCTACAATTTTCTAGATCACTAACATGACTATGGTGCTGGACATAGAATTTCACATCAATAGATACTCATGGATAATTAGTCTCTCTCATTTGGTGGGGATAATTACTTTCTACCTAGTCGATTACTAGATCATGTTTGTAGACATGGAAAACCTCACAGTTGATGTGACATTTATTCTATTGATGATTATAGTCACCTAGAATGATGCCTATGATGCCCCCTAGGGTCTTCTGAATGATCTAGTTATAATATTCTTTTTAATTTATACCATTCATGTACTCAATTATAGAAGGAAATACATTTTATATATCACCTATGGGTGAGCATCTTATGGATTATTTGAGTCACAATCTCAATGATGTTTATGGAATCATGCCTAGGGCTCATACATTAAACTATATTTATGTTGTGTGGGATAAATTTCAGCCTATTTAGTGACCATGTAGTAGTATTTCTAGACATACTTCCCATGAATCCTTCTTTATAATGACTGGATTAATGTATGTGTGATCCCAGGGTTAGGCTGAGTATCCCACTATGTTGATGTAGCTTACATAGAGACTTTATTTTGTATTGTATGAGGCATGTACAAGTTGATTGGGATTATAGATCCATATATCAACTTAATGATAAAAGGATTGTGTGGAAAAAATTCTAGCTTATTACCCATGCATAGGATTTCCATGTGATCAGGTTTATAGACCAAAAGATCAGATGTTGATGGTTTTATTTTATTTAAATCAAGTTCCACATATATATACAGATTTATATATAAATCTATCATTATGGGAATCTATATATACACACATATAAATATAAATATACATGATTACACTTTTCCAATTTTTATGGGATCATATAACTATGGTACGACTATTGTTTCACCTAATTGGATTTAGTTTTCCATTTACCTGAGTCTAAAATAAGCTAAAATATTGAATTAGCATGTTCTTATTATAGTATTTGTAGGTTCATCTTTTGGGTGACATAAAAAGTTTATTTTTACTTCTTTCACATTCCCCTTTGTGTATGTGTGGACCATATTTATTGTTTTCAAGTTGATATTCCTTTCATGGAGGATAGTTTTGAGTCCTAGTGATGCATGATTTAGCAAAGCCACTCGTGTGGATTCATTTGATCAGGCTAGTGTAGTTCGAGAGTTTTTGGAGACCAGGTATGTGGTATTTCTCAGTCATAGTATTATAGACATGTAATATAATTTTAGTTTATTTTATATTTTTTATCTGTATGGTCATCCTAGTGGATGACTGTTGTTTTATGTATGACATAGCAGATGGAGATTTTATATTATTTTTATTTTTTATAATAGAATTTTCAATTTATATTATTTAAAACTTTTTCATGATAATTATTTACTATGATATATGACACATAGCTATTTCCATTACATTCATACTCTGATGTGATGGAATAGTCTCCCAAAAATTATAGCCTATGACCTTGCTGAATGTCAGAAGACACTAGTGTGCAGGGAGGCTTGCTTGAGGTCTCGCTTTAAACTATATTGAATCATCGGTTTAGTGGAATTGAAGTTAGGATAATACAAAGTTGTATCAGATCCATTAAATTCCTTGTATTTGCTATTTGTATTATGGTAGAAAAAAACTATTTGGAATGTTTCACACATTTTTAGTGATATCAAACTGCTACATCTAGAACACTTGTTCTGGTGATAAGTCTAGGTATCTAGGTGTATGGCATTATTGTTCGGATGTGATATGTTATAGTTTTATATGATTTTTTTCTTTTAGGAACTCACATGGTATGATGTTTTTATGATTTATTATTTATTTATTACTCTTGGTGATTTAAAAGATTCCATGGATGGATTCTAACACATGTTTATACATGGTGATAGGTGTATCATGCAATATATTAGGCATGTAGGATTCAAATCATAAGTCCTAATTGAGTTTGTTTATTATTGACAACTATCAAAAAATTTAATAATGTGTTAGAGAAAAACATAAATGGTGTTATCCAATCTAGATTATTGGTTTAATTATACTAAATGGATCGAAAATTTTTATACATTCTATTCTAATAGTAGGTAAATTTGATCTACATAAAGTTATTTGGCAGTGAGGTTAATGATTCAATCCTCAACCCCTAAAGGTGAAATGACACTAGTAGTTTTATATCAAACATGATTCCCATGTGTTGAATACCTCATTTTTGTTATCTAGCCAGATTACTGAGTATGATGTCGATGGGTACTGTTTCATCTTACTAATGAGACATCGAGGGGGTATTACCATATACGTATGCCCAATGAGTTTCATTTTAGTATCGCCTCTACATTGGTGTCATAGCCTTTAGGAATATATACTTATGAGGTTTATCATTGCGAATCAAGCTCTAATAGTCCATTCTATTATTTTTGAACCTCATTGGTTGTTTTTATATTTACCATCTCTGAGAGGATTGGGTTTTTGGGCTTTGTGGTTAGACCTTGTCACACAGTGAGAGACATGATCTGTATTTTAAGGTGGGAGACCTAGAGGATCTTTGTTTTCACTCAGACCCTTGTTGGATAATGTTTTTTATGAAAGGTAACATGTTTGTTAGGTTGGAAAGGCATTCTAGATTCCTTTTTAGGTGGTGAGCTTGGTTATATATTCAAATTGATATGATTCAATATAGTTGATTTTGTTTTGTGATATAGACATATTGATTCCTTCTCCATTTATTTTTAACCTATGGTTATTTGGTATTACAACTCACTTTGATGAGTATGAAGTCTTGGTTTCTTGGAGCACTCGACCGTGTTTCCACTATTTCAAATGTAGTCATTATGTGTGTAGACAGTTGTGACTGGAACTACGACTTGTGATTGATGATCATAGAATAAATCACGAAACATGTGACATGATCGATATTGATGTGGTGTTCAAAGGGAGATTCTATTTTAATGTGGTTTTCAAGCTATGTAGCATGATCATATTATCCTTGAATTGGATGTATGATGGGAGTATGAGTGATGTGATAATTTTTCATGTCAAATACACATGGTACTATCTAAAATCTTAATTGGTGAGTGGTTGGGTGTGATCAGAGGACTGATGGTTTCAATTCTATCTGTGGCTAGGGTTGCCAAGGGTTCGGGATAAATTAAGAATATCCCACAATAGAAGAGTACTGGAAATAACAATAAATTGGGTGTCATGGGATAGCTAACCCATTGCTAGATATGGACACACATTTTCAGGAGACATGGAGTCAAGTGTTGGTTAAAGGAATCATTTGAATGATTGATGTCATTGTGGCTAGGATAGACCTCTAAATTCCTTTATATGGAATCATAGTATACTTCTATTTATAGACGATCATTTTTTATCTTGAGAACATCCTGAGTACGTTGAGAGAGCATCAACCCTATGATGATCTTATTTTCTTTTTAAATTTCCTTTATGTATTGATAAAAGAATCCATTTAGGATACACTCTATAAAAGGTATGTGGTAACAGTTATGATGGTGATTACACTTTTGGCTGTTTGAGGGTGATGATCCTCATTTCCAATCTAAATTGGGATTTTTTTGTGGACTGTTGAGATCTATGATTGTTTTTTAGATGTTGATAAATGTATTTTTTGGTAGGGAGTATCATATCTTTCACAATTGAATAACCTCTATATAAGATACATTTGTTGACCCTATGAGGTTGTTCATTGGATAGTTTAGATATCTCTTTGTGAAAAATCCTAGGTGAGAGCATGGATTATAGTCATATCACCAGGTTTATTAGGGATGAGAGGGTTTATAGTAGGTATATTATAAGGTCATGTGTTTTTTAACTGAAATATGAGGCCAAAATTTGAATTTTTTCTTTTGGATTATTGTAAGGTTTCAAAGGGTATTTTTTACCAAGTAGATGATCTTAGATGATTTTTCTAACCACACCTTTTCTTAAAAAATGGCGTGTTTTCCACAGGATATGAGTTTATGGAAATCAAAGCTCTTTGAATGTTTGTGGAATAATTAATATTTATTATTTAACAAATTAAATTCTAATTTATACATGTAAGTTCATTCAGTAATATCAGTTTAATAGTGCATTAGATTTAGATTCCATATCTACCGTTGAATCCATAAAGGAGATTTTTTCTTTGGAATGACATGGGATTGATCTTGGACTCAGGTACATCCCAATTCCCCTTTTATTTTTTTATTTTTTTCCCTTTTTCTTTATTTTCGTTTTATCTTTTTTATTTTCTTATTTACCTTATAGATTCGTGTGCACATGGCTGGGAATCACCCATCATGTGGCTAAAATATAAAACAATATAGGGATGTAAAATAATAGGTATTTGAATAATGGCGAAACTTTGGATATTGAGATCTACTGTATCTTCATTTAGTAGTTGTGGAGATTAGAAATTGGTGAAGCTTCTATGATTCCCACCCAAATGAAAGAAATTTTTATGTTTCACAAAAAATATCTATAATTTAGAGATTTTAATTTTTAAAAATAAATCTTACATTCTTAGAACCCTATGGGGGTTGATCTACTACTTCATGGTAAAAATGGGGGTTTATGGGTGATTTGAAGGTTTTCTATGTTGGAAAACCAATGTACACTACATGTGGTTTAGGGGAGACACACCATGTGTTTTTCTATTTGGTGGAAGATAACTATTAATATGTACATATCATGTACCAATATTACACATCACACCTTGAAATGAGGATTGTGAAAAATCAATAAAAATGAAGCCCTTCGGGCCATTGGAGGAGATGAGTAGTGTAGTACCCGACCAAGCTAGCCATGTATGGGAACATGCCCACCTATAGTACATGTTCATACACTATTTGGGTGGAACATCGTATAGAACATAATATCTAGTCCATGTAAATGGATAGAACATGTGAGGTTCATAGGTAGGTATCTTGTTTATGGAACACATCACGTTCAGGGCCAACACAAAATGTAATTTGGATTTTAAAATCTATCTACAAGCAGGAGTACACACCCAGGGGGGGTTTTAGGGTACACTCCATATATTAGCGTACACATTCCATGTATGTCTCTTTTTCTACCTCTTGAGGGGCTTTTCCTATTTTATGACCTGGAGTCTGAATTGGGCCCATCAATAGTTCATTCTGACTATCTATTCATGTACTCAATGATAATATGAAAGTTGATGTGTTTTAGAGACACCAAGGTGTTGTTTAAAGATTTTATATAAATACAGATGTTTTCCCTTTATTAATCGAATTCAGTTCAATCCAATGAGTTGGACTTGATATTATATGAGCCATGAGCTATCTCTCTTAACTAATCCATTCATGTCTCTTACATTGAGGAAATATCCATTTTGATATGTTAGCTACATTACTAAGTGTATGTGAGGTTAGTGGTTTCTAATAATCCCATGTTGTATTCCTCTACATACGTATTAACCAAGAGGATCCATTGTAGGATGCCACTTTCTTTATAAATGTTACTGAGGATCCCCTGTAATATTATATTTCATAAAAACCAGAATAGGTAGTCCCTGGTTGGGTCCCTTTTCCTGTTGACCTTTCCTGGGATCCCATGTTGGATGCATCTTCCCAAGGACCATGTTTTAAAGGTCCCTTATAGGACACACATACTACTTTCTATTTTGAGGATCCCATGATAGATGCATCTGTTTACATTTCATGAGAGGATCCAATGTAAGATTCCTCATTTACCACTTATGATATGGATACTAAGTATGATTACTCTCAATGTTTTCATTAAGGGGCCTAGTGGGTACCCATTGTTTGAGAAACCATGAGCTATAAAGATGGGTTTTGAAATGGATGGTAAGAGGTTTCATCATAAAACAAGTGTCGAACATTAATTATCAGGGGGTTGTAAAATTAGTTTTGAGTTTAGGAATTCATACACCCTTTCTAATTTTTATAAATTCACTTGTTTATTAATGATGTAATGATGATTTCTACAGGTGCTTCTTGGTTAGTGGATATTGAGTCTGATGTGAGGCATCTTTCTTTATCTTTGAAATTCCTAGATGTTCTTTCCCGAGATCCGGCTTCTGAGCCATTTATTGTGTTATGTTAATTTTTATAACCATTGGTACTAACTATGATATATTTTTTTATACTTTATGTATATATATATTATTTTGATATTATTAGGACCTCTATAAGTGCTTCCTTAGATTCGACTATTTTGACTTTGATTAGGATATATATGGAATTATGTCCCTAGTTTTAAAACTCATAGATGATTACACTCTCCTAACTGATGAGGATGATTCATCTCCCCCTAGATGATATATGATGAGGATGAATACTCTCTCCTCTATATGAAATGTGGAAATTATGATTACACTATCCTAAATATGATCATACTCAAGGATAATTACACTATCCCAATTGATAGGGATGACTATGCACTCCCTGATTGGTTACCTGACTATGGTGTTGGGAATGGTGTTTCAAATAATTGTATACTTTTGGATGATTGAACACTCCTAAGTGATGAGGATTAATACTCTCTCCCTAATTGATTACTATATCACATTGGTGGACATGGAACTCCTAAGTATAGATGTAACATGTAATCGATGGATGATTATTCTCTCCTTAGGAGATGATTAGGATTCCCCCTAGGGTTGGGTGGACGTATAAGTTATACTATTCCTGTGAATGGATATCGAACGTGTTCACATGTATATAGGGAAATCATTTTTATAGATTTCCTATGGGTGATCCCTCATACAGACTATCTATGTAATATTGTCTGGAACGCCTCTGGATCGTGACATAAGGATTAGAAATAGGATTTGATCTAAATTTCATGGGTTTAATGGTGTATAACTAAGTGACCATTAATTAGAATGTTCAGATGTATTTCCATGGAATGCTTCGTTAATGTGATTAGAGGTGAGTAATGTTGAACACGTTATTATTATGAGTATCTCCCTTGTAGTGACTTAGAATGCTAATAGACTTTTTGACATTTAATGAAGAATATACATGTAGATTGGGATTATAGATCTAGATATTGACATAATAATTTGTGACTTGGGTGGCACAACTTCTAGATCAGTTCCCTAGTACAAGATGTCCCAGAGACTATGATCATATAACCAAGGATCAACTAATGATGGTTTTATGTTATTTCATTCACTTTACCCATGTATATAAATTTTTATGTATATATATATATATATGTGTGTGTGTATGTATGTAAATATAAATATATACGAATATTAATAAAATTATATAGGATGACACTTTTCCAAGTTGATGAGGACCAGAGACAAGAGGTATGATTGTGGTCTCACTCTATTTGATTTCTTTATCCTATTATTTGATTCTCCCATAGTAAGAGAAAATTTCATTAGTATACACTTCTGAAATAATTTATAGGTTCATCATTGAAGTTTCATAATTAGATTATTTCTCACCAATCTAGGTGCACCTTAGTGTATGTGTAGACCATATGTCATCTTTTTCTGGTTGAGAATAATTTTATATTGGATAGGGTTGAGGTCCAATTTTCATGATCGAGCAGTTCCAACAATGTGGATTCTTCAGATTCAGCATGTGTGGTTCAACCGTGTTTGGAGAATGACTATGTGGTTTGGCTCGGAGTTAGTAGTAGATCCCTATTCTTTTTATACAGCTTCTTATGTATTATGTACCTATATGGTCGGCCTACTAGGTGACCAGTTTTGTATGTGTGACATAGTTTATCTGGAAATTATAGAATTTTCATTTATCATTATAGTATGTTTGATTTCAATCTATTTACTACTTATGCACTTTTTAATTTATAGTATTCTATGATACTTAGCTATTTCTATTAAGTTTTAACTATGATATTATTTCATAGTCTCCTCATTTTACAACCCTAGGCCCTCAATACTAGTCTATTTCACATGGAATTTGTGGAGGTTCTCTTAAGGCCTTATTGTGAACCAGCTTAGAGGACCAGTTTAGTGGCATCTAGGTTGGGATGTTCGGAGATTGTGGTGAGGGATGAAAGAATGTATTTTTGTAGTACCTTTCTGAATCAAAGGGTTTTTGAACTAAGAATGTTAAAGGATAGGGGTTTCTATTTATATATTGTGGAAAGAACACAATTGATATTTTTGAAAATAACATGTTTTACCCATGTTTTATGTATAAAACTAATCCACAAAGGCCCACTAAGCTAGTGTATTATTAGGTCCCATTAATGTAAATACCAACTATAATATGCTAGGGGTTGGTTACAAGTTATAATAAAGAATATCTATAATGGGAGGCCTTTATTTAATGAACCTATATTCACACAACCATCCATGTCCATGCAATAGTATATATGAATATAAAGTAAATACTATAAAATCATTAGATAAAACATTCTTGTGAAACCCTCAAGAGATAAAATAGAATATAACCAATTTGTAAAGGGAAAAAAACATTCCCATCCAGAAATAAGCTCTCAAACTAACAACAAATGGAAATAATGTAAGCTGATAGATACTTTCTATTGATCTATGAGACCGACCACTATACATTGTCAATTCACCAAGGTATAACTATACACCACCATAATCCACATCGATCTATCCATTATCTTTATAATACATGACACATATAGGAAAATCCCATTCCAGGTTGAGAATATAAATACCTAGTTTGATGCCCTGAAATAGAAGGGGGTGATGGATAGATAAAACAATATTTATCTCAACCTAAAAAAAGATGGAAATGAAACCCAATATATATATATATATAATCATAATGAAACAATTTTTTTAGAGAATGGTGATCTCTATATCACGACCCAACTGAAGTAAATAAGTAATAATATACCTCCTGAAGTCTAATACTGATTCCCAACATCAAAAAAACCCCCAAATAAAGATGTTTAGAGGGTCCCACACCTCGCAACTATGTTCCATAGTAATGGGATCAAAAATCCATCATAGGATCCCACACATCACTTAATCTCAAAGATGAGAGAGTACAGTTCCATATATAGAGATGCCACCCAAGTAGAAAGGGGAGTACTGGACATACCTATATAAAGAAATTTGGATATCACACACTAGTATGACAATAGAGTAATGAACCTGATATCTATCTGATAGCCTGAAGAACACACATGGGATGTTACTCATGAGCCCAAATTTTAGTGAAACTGATGTAGATATAAGTGGTAGAGTATTCATATATGCATACAAGGAATATAGGATATCAAAATGGTGTGTGTCCCTATGATACTGACTGTTCATATTCTCCATGTACATGGATATTGAATCCATTTAACTGTATACAGTGTGTATTCTAGGATACATTGCATGTATCACCACTTGAAGGCTAGACCATGCATCTCAATTTATACCAGTGTTATCTGGTACATGGAGTGTCAATCCACATGGGGCCTTGGGTGTGTTAATCATGCTCCCAACATGGAAACCTTGGTTAGGTCACATGGTGTATAAGACCGCCATTTTTCTGATTCATATAACTTCGCAGGAAATCATTTTCCTACATCTAAAAGGTTACAAGTAGTGTTTTCTATCAGGATACATGTTATGTAGTTTTTATTTTTACAAACAACCTTTGATGTTTCAATATCCACACTCCTAGTCATGTATCAAACCATTATACTACAAAAAAATTGGGAAATTCATATGACTATTCTTTCCCATCCTCTGATTTCTATAAAATGGAATATACTGATCTGGTCGAAGCTTGCATAAGATCTTTAATCTGTAACACATCACATCTCTTCCAATTGCTAATCAGGATCCTATATCCATAAATAATCACAAACATTCCTTCCTGATCATTCAAAAAATCAATTATCCATTAATTTTAAACACATCCAACATGATTATGGGGGTATGATCGCACTTGTACCCTCTCAACAATGTCTAATTGTGACCTCATAGGACAATGGTGTATAATAAAAAAATATTTAGGGGAATCCACAAGAATAATGGTTAAAACATCATTATACAGGAATTATTTTCCATTTATTATAGATCATGTATCCAATGGTTTTAAAATGGAATTATTAAAGAAAAAAATTCAGAAAAAAATTTATTCTTTACACAGGCTCATGTGAATGGTGAAAAACACATATTAATAATATAAGAAAAAAAATTAAATTATACATATTTTAATAAAAATGGTGGAAATACATAATTTATTTTCACTATCTCAAATAGTAATCCATTATCTATGAAAATAATATTGTCTATCAATGGAGGAGAACTTCTGTATCTACTTCATGTCAATCCACCTTGATCTGTTAAATCAAAATCCTCTATTCATGATCCCCTAATGATGAATGTCATATATCCTGTCAATTATTATAGTTTTTATGAAGATAAACCAAAATAAATTTTTTAATGAGGTATATATAGTGGATTTTAGGTTGTGGATGTATAAAATCAAATAAATAATTTTAATCAAGTATTTTAACTTAATAGACCGCCAAAAACTACCTCAACTGGTTTTCTGGTGATGACCAATCATAGGTTATACCTAGGGTAATCACTTAAATTTATACATAATCATGGTCTTGGATTTCAAATCCAAAGATCCATTATGGATTTATCCCCTAAATCCCAAAAAACTATTATTCCATGATATTAATATGTGTGTATATTATTTTTATAATATCAATTTGGGGGACACCGAGCCTCAAAATCTTGACTAGTCTCAAACCAAGACTATGAATGTATGACTTAAAATTATTCAACATCTTAAAAAGAAAAAAACATGGTAACTACAATATTACCCAATTTAAGTATTTTCATCTTATAAATGAATACTCTAGTCAAAATGTTGTGGATAGCGAGCAAACATAGAGTTCTCTCACTCCTAGTAGCTCTCCTTCATTAACCCATTCATTCAAGAGGTCCCACGTGAAACTCTCTCCTCTACGGGAGAACTCACATTTCATGAACATGAGTATTATGGAATAATCACTCTCTATTGGAACCTCTTGTCATAGATACTGGAATAAGTAATCAACCAAAAGATCTAACTCATATAAATAGTAATATGGAGATGAAGGAATGAATCACAACTCTTTTTATTAGTAATAAGGTTACATTATAATAAATAAATATCATATTTTGTTATAATATCATGTGCCTCCTAGTCGTATCCCAACATAGCATGAAATTTCCCACAACCCTAACTGCTATCACCATGAGAATATTGTGGGTCACAAGGTGGTGGCGGTGGTAGGATCTTATAACATCACCCTCTAACAACTACCACAGCCTATAGAACTACTCCACAAACACTACGTTAATCTCCTCCCAAAGGGTCTCCATGGATATGAATGGGAGATCCTTGATCATGGTGAACCTATACAATAGTGGTCCATCCACTATCATTCAATCATTCTCATTGTTGTGGGTAGAGAAATCATAATCCATGTGATCATACCCATCGAATGCATAACATCCCCCCTCTCAGTGGTTACTAGATCCTCTGCATGATCCCTTTTCTATTGACCCACACATTATAATATGATAATTAATCCAATTCTAAGATATCGATGATCGATCCATACAAACTACTGCAAATAAATCAGCCTTTCTTCCATTTCCAGGTCCAACCACCTAGTTCCCCTCTTCTAGGAATCTATATGTTAGTAAATCCCACTCTAGCACAACCTCATTAGTGGGAAGACATATATAGGAAAAATAGACTCAAATTTATCTATGGATACCCTACTCAAACTTTCTCACCTGGACTAATCTATCACACACCATATTGATGGAGTTCCATGTAAGGTTAGTGAACCTCATTACTAACTCATATAATATCATACATCCTTGTTGCAACTCAATAATCTATTTGATCTATATTTATTAAAATGGTGAGGGGTAATACTCCTCATGATTCAAATTATGGATTTTATACAAATAGTTTTTCATCTTATCATGGGAATTCATTACCAAACTCCACCAGTGCTAAAATGCTCCATGGAAAATTCTAGCTGTCAGTGCAACCAAATAATCTGTTGGGGTCCAAAGTGTCATAGAGACTCATAGTGATAAATGTTGAAAATCCTCTACTACCTGGGTATCTAGCTCACTATGGAACCTTATAAATTTTTAACTCTAGACTACATGGTGTGTGATAATAATGCACACATCCAAAATCTAGACTACCAGTACTAACTATTTCACCATAAGTGGGGGTACATCTACGTGCCTTCATAGAAGAAACAAGTCATGGGATAGCCTATGAGTTGGTGCCTCATCCCTCATCAGGGCATTATCAATATCATGAATCTATAAACTGGATATATATCATCACATATGCATCCTAAATTTAATCAAGACATAAAATGGTCATGCTAGTTTATATATATATATATAATGGGAGTTGAATTAAAGAGGATAATCATAGGACTCAATCCTATATTATACAAGAAATACTGTTCTTTATAACAAATTTATTAGTATAACCAATCATCATAAAAGAATTTAGAGACTTAGTGTATAAATATGTCAATAACCACACCATCACTAGGTTCAATAGCCTAAAATCCACACATGAGATACTGTGACACAATTACTCTAAGTTCACAACAAAAACATATGATGGGAAACATCATAATGAAATACATTTTGAATCCCCCTATGATAAAACCACATAATGACCCAACCCACCAGGTACTGCATGGCAGGTAGGAGACCAAACCTGTAACACCCCAGGTAAATAAAGAATATGACATTTTCACATTTATCCATATTTGTGAAAAAAATATTAATATTACTTTAAAGGGGACGCTATGCTCGATGGCGTACCCAATATGCAACAACGAGTTTCTTGGGAATCTTACATTGCACTCTAATAATAAAATAATATTATTTTAAATGGTAGTTAACGCCTAGCCGTTGTAGTGGCGAGAATGAACAGAACTAACTAAAAAATGATTATATATGTTTGTCAAATATTTTTACTTTTTACAATAAATGTTAGAGGATTAAAAATGTGAATGAATCCAATTTTAAGCGTAAACATTCTAATATTCTTTAAAAGGTCGATTAACCGCCTTTTAATGGCGAACCTCTTTTAAATCCACTTTTTGAAAATTTTATGTGTTATATTTGACAAAATAAAATTCTTCTTTAGAATCGAGACATCAAAATTTACTTTGTGTAATTTTTTGGTATTTTTCCGATAAAGTTCATTTTTAATGAATAGTGAAAAATGTTGTATTTTAATTCAAAACCTATTTTTAATCTAATTTATTTATATGATTAGATTATCTTTTTAATTTTTTTTAAAGTTAAATTAGAATATATTTGTACCATTTAATCCAATAGTGGTCATTGTAATTAATTTCACTTTGAAATTGGACTTAAACTAGTGTCAATCTTTTAATAGATATTGTTTCTTAAAAACACGCTATTTGTTTTGACAGCGGGAATTAATTATTA
Source organism: Viscum album (assembly GCA_963277665.1). Taxonomy (NCBI): domain Eukaryota; kingdom Viridiplantae; phylum Streptophyta; class Magnoliopsida; order Santalales; family Viscaceae; genus Viscum; species Viscum album. The sequence goes on along the minus strand of OY728137.1, from coordinate 217,986,616 downwards.
AATTAATTAATGCAACATATATGTTTTTAATTTTGTAAAATAGACATCATTTTTGAATTTGGAATATCAAATATAGATTAGGGTGAATTTTTGGTATTTTTCTGAAAAACTTCATTTTTTTATGAATAGTAAAACCACTAAGTGGTAGTTTAAAAACAAATTTTTCGTTTAAATGAAACTTTACCACTTCTGTGATTCTAATTTCAAAAATCCTACATACATGGTTTTCATTATGATGTAAAATGTGGTTCAATGGGATTAAAATAATTTTTTGGTGAATAGTAAATTTTAAGTTTCTAATCGTGATTAGAGGTAATTAGTGTAATTTAAGTTAAAAATAATGTTTTAATAATATGAAATGACCTAGACACATGTCCTACCCTCATTGGATGTGTCATGGCCGAGAAAGACAATCCATGGGTCAAATTGGGGACCCCATGGATCCACTTTGGTTGTAATATGACATAAATAACTTTTTATTTTAAGTTAAAATAAAAATGTCGCAAGCATGAGTTGTTTTACTAAAACAATTTTTTAAATGGGGTTATACAAGTCATATTTTTTACTATAAATATTCATTATAAAGATAAAAATATTTTCTACATCATGATATTTTTTTATTATTTTTAGACATTAAATAAATTAAATTATTTATGACATCATGATGATGCAGCGATTACCTCATTAATAAAGGATTTAAATAAAATGAAAAGATAGTGTTAAAAATATAACTTACACTTTTAAAAGACCTATTGTATGAGTATATTTAGAACCCTTACCACCTTATCCTCTAAATACATTAACATGTGACCTTCAAAATCCGAAACTCATTTGAAAATAAAGTAACATTTTGTAACTTTCCAAGACAGCCCCTCCTCTCCTCTTATAAAAGGCCCCCACCTCCACCACCTTACCCACACCTATCAAGCCTTTGGCTCGGCCAAAACATTCCCATTTCATCTCTCCACATCCCTATATTCATCATTGAAGCCTCACTTTTGGAAGAATTGTAACACCCCAAGCTTCTACGGTACGTTTCCCTTCGAATAATGTGATAGCGTGTGTTGTACGCAACACCGAGTTCTAACACACCATAACTAATCAAACTAGCCGTTATGAATAGTAATACCTACTTTTTGAAATTATATATATTTTATATTTGAAAATGGACTTCATTTTTGGATTCGGAATATCGAATTTAGCCTAGGGTGAAATTTTGGTACATTTCGGATAACTTTCATATTTTGATGAATAGTGAAAATTACTAAATTTTAATTAAAAACAACTTTTTTAATCAAATTAATTACTAGTGATAAATTATGAATTTGAGTGGTTTTAAAGTATATTTAGAATATATTTTTACCATTTAATATAATTTTGGTCATTGGACATAATTTTACAATTAAACCGAACATAAACAAGTGTCAATCTTTTGATAGTTATTATCTTTTAAAAACACGCTTTTTGTTTTAACAGCGGGAATTAATTTTAAATTAATTTCTGCCACTTCTGTGTTTTGAATTTAGGAAAATGGATTCCATATTTGGAATCAGGATGTTCAAATTGTGTAAATAGGTAACTTTTATTTTTAGACATTTTGAATAGTTACTGTGGTAAATATTTTATTTACCATGGTTAAAGGGTAAATCCGGTAAATAAGGGTTAAAAAATAATATTATAATAATACGAAATTACCCTAAAACGTGTCCTAACCTTATTGGTGGACACATACCCGACCATGGGCATCCTTGGGTCAATTTGGGGACCCCTTGGAGCCACTTGTATGTGGTAGGGACACTTTATATTAATAAAGTTAAAATAAAAATAAAAATGGCATAAGCTTACATCTTTTAGAAGAACAATTTTTACATAGGGTTATACATGTTGTATTTTCGATTATAAATATTCATTAGAAATCTAAAAAGATTTCCTACATAATGATATTTTACTTATAATTTTTAGACATTAAATAATTTATTTTATTTATGACACAATGATGATGCAGTAATTACTATAATAGTGAAAAATTAAAATAAGTGATATTATAAATACCCAAATAAATATAATATGAAACTTTTAATGAATTAAACTAATTTTCTAGGATAATATGATATATTAGGATTGATTTAATTGACTTTGTTCGAAGTAATAAATCTGTTATGAGTTTCAAAAAAAATCAACTAATGAATAGTGTCAAAATTGACATAAAAGAATTCTTAAAACAAATATTATATTATTAATTGATATTAAATTCCTAAAAATCTAAGGTTCGTCCAAGAGACTTATATAATGATAGGTTAATCATTAATGGACCACTTGGGGGTCTCTTGGATGTATATAGTAAGTTTATTAACCATAATATATAAAATACAAAGAGACATTGTAAAAGTGAAACTAATTAACTTAGAGTTAATACTTAAAGATAAGGTTAATATAAGTACCCAAACCTGTCTAAATTCTATTGGTTGAGTGTTTTTCGACCTATCCCCACCTTAACCTTTGAATAATCAACTTTGGAGCCATTAGAAACTGAATATGAATTTATTATAAATTAATATTTCTAGCTTTTCCAAAGGTGCCCCTCACCCCTCTTATAAAAGGGCACTCCTACTTCTCTTTTCTTCACACCTTCAAAGCCTTTTGGTTCGGCCAAACTCTGCCCAAATACTCTCCCAACATCCCTAAATACAACCTAGAGGCCTTAGTTTGATCAGAAATCCAACCTAAGGAGCCCTTTTGATCAAATCAAAAGGAAGAACCCGAAGAAGAGGTAATGATTTCACCACCCTTTTCTAAGTTCATTTCTTCTTCCACTTCTTCTTCCTTTGTTCTTACCATTCTGAAATAATAACTCCAGTATCTCACATATACTGTGATGTTATTATAAATATGGTACAATCATATTCAGTATTCTATCCACCCTTTGAATAACATGTCACCATACGTACGTACGTACGGCTTACCGTCTCCACGTCGTGGTGTAATTGTTATTCAATATAATATTATTTGGATGGGTATAATAATGATGTGTAACTCATGTAAATAATAAATATAACATGTTAATGATTCTGTATATATGATATACCATCCATTTATATATTATTTTAATATCAAAAGAATGATATTGTCGCTCGTGCGTACGTACGGACTACCGTCTCCACGAACGCGATGAGATTCATTCTCCATCGTATCCATTCAAGTATAATTATCATTTGATGATTTAAAAATGATGTTTAAGGACTGTATATCATTCTGGATATGAATAAGATACAACAACCATGGCTTATGTAACAAAACATATAAAAGAAAATGAGTAAGTTAACTCCCGAAACGATGATAATTCTAAGATATTATTAACAAATCAATGTTAAAAGATCATATATGATATCATATTAATATATATGATTCTTGTATAATTTAATAACAACTATTTCACCATTATACAGGAGGTTAACCTACCCCAACCAAGGAAAAGTACAAGGTAAGGGTTATTTCACAATCTCTTCATTATCCGAGGTTGTTTATATGTAATAATCTACTGGGATCTCTTTATCATCCACATCCATGTTTCTTAAAAATGTATTTCAAAACATTTTTACTATTTACAAGAATATGGGTTAAAGTCATTTATACCTTTTTTTGACTTTTTATAAGTGGTTTATAAAGGAATCTTTCCATCATTTTCAAAACAAGGTCCTTTTTAACCTTTTCGACAGAATTGAGGTAAGAATGTTTTTTTTAACTTATACGGCGGGTGCGGTTATTTTACGCCGTTATAAAATCTTCAAAGTTTTCCTTACAAGCTTATAAGAATATTTTCAAAGAAAATGTTTTATTTTATATGGATCTTAAATGATTTCAAAATAAAAGGAGATATTTCTTTAAAAAGAATTTTGATTTCATCTATGTCAACATCCTTTGATGGATTTTAAGATTATTTGAAGTTGATTTATTATGATACAAAACTTCTATATTGTATTGAAGGTTTTGTGATATGTTTGACTGTGGATGTGCTATTTTTATACCATTCATAGTTTATTGTGAAAGTATTGACATTTCGTATGCTAGTTTTAATACGAATGTTTATGTTATGTTTAAACCTTTTCATATGGGAATGCATTGGACTTAATAAGTGACGGGTGGAGCCCGCTATAGCTCCTCGATGCATCGGTAGGTCTCATGAGACAAACTAGTGTCTTGGCACAAGGCCTTGACAAAATATTATTTTTAGTCTTGGCACGAGGCCTTGGCTATGTGGTTATGATAGTCTGGCATTATGCATTCCAACATTATGAAAGTGGTTATTGATTTTTGCATGTGATTATTCGATTAGTAGAATATCCATGTGAATAAGTAAATGGCATTATTTCATTTTACTTTTGCCATACCATGTTGAAGTTCAATTTTAAAAGGCTTTTGTTTTAGTAATGCATTGCCTTAAATGTTTATTCTTATTTATGAAAGTTTCCGCTTTATTGTTATCCTTACTGGGCATTTGAGCTCACCCCTTTTCTATGTTTTATTTTTTCCCCAGGATGTGAAGAAGTAAATTATGAATGACCTGCAGGGATATTATGAGGGGATAGTAGTGTGGATTATGGAGACATTATGTTGTTGTAGTAGTTTTTCATTTTATGATGTAATGTAAAACTTATGAATATATCTAGTGTTTCCAAGGCTACTAAACCAATCGGTCTTTCGAGATTTGATCTTTCTTGTGATCATGCCAATGTTATGTAATAATGCACCGACTCTGGGTAACTGGGGTCGGGGCGTTACAGTTGGTATCAGAGGAAGTTTAGTACAAACCTTGGAAGCTAGATTTAGATAAACTCTGATTAGAGCACGTAGACCTAAGATGAACTTTGAGGATTAGTATAGAAGAACTTCCTAGAAATTTTGGTATTGTAGAGATTTTGTGAGTTTTCCGAGCAATACATCCCTGTCTGGATACGAGCAGGTAGAGGCGGCTCTGGCACAGATGTACCTAGGGGTAAAACCCGAAAACACCGCTTTGAGCTAGACTCGAACGGGAACTGGTGCACGACAACGGGCCTTGCTGCACTCTTGGTTACGACACTCCCGGGGGATATGCTTAGGATAACTCTCACTATCTTTACAAATCATTATGAAGGGTTTATGAGTATATACTTCCTCAAAGAAAACATTTTTATGATTATGGATTATATCCATAAATAGTTCAATTTATGTTAAGTGTTTTATAAGTATGGGATTATGTATTTTGATGCATAAACTGATCTAGTTTATGCCATTGTTTAGAAATGGCGCCTAGTGGAAGAAATGGAAACCGTATCAATACACGCACTCCATGTAGGGATTGCCCTCCTGCTCAAGATAATTATAGTGGGGCTGGTGATGCAACTGGTGCTGATCAGCTAATCACCATACTGGGACAACTTACTCAGGTTATGAATAATAACCTTACCCGTATGGAGCACCCTGATCCACAGCGTGGAGGATCAATGTTAGATCGATTCATGAGGCAACAACCACCAACGTTCAATGGGAATACAAATCCCTTAGTAGCTGAGCAATGGATATTTTCCCTAGAGAAAATATTTCAGGCTTTGGGGAGCAGTGAAAGGGAAAAAGTTATCATGGCAGTTTACCGCCTCACTGGAGATGCTGATCAATGGTGGTCATTGATTCAAAATACAAAGGAAGATGATGAAGTATCAAATATGGAATGGAGGGAATTCAAATATCTATTTTTAGAAAAATACTTCCCTCGCGACCATCGAGCGGATATGGAAAGACAATTTCTGAGTCTGAGACAAAAGGAGGATGAGAATGTCACAAAGTATGAGGCTAACTTTACAAGGTTAGCGAGGTATGCTGGAGATTATATTCGCAACCCAAGAAGTAAGATTGATCGTTTCTTTGATGGGTTAAAACCATTTCTCCATCAAGCATTAGTCTCACAATCCTTTTCATCGTACGAAGACATTGTCTCATGTGCTATAAAGACCGAAAAGGAATTCTCTAAGTCTTATGACTTTAAAGCAAAGCAAGAGAAGAAGAGACCTGCTGATCAATCTGGGAATGGAAATAAGGGGAAGAAGGGAAAGGTTGAATATCCATCTTGTGGTAAATGCGGGAAGAAACATCCTGGTACTTGCTTGAAGGGAGTGGGAGTCTGTTACAAGTGTGGTGAAAAAGGCCACCAAGCTCATGATTGCAAGGGGAAGAAGGAAGCTACCAACGTTCAGTGCTACAATTGCAGGGAGATGGGGCATTATGCAAATGCATGTCCTAAGCGTCAGGAGAACTTACCTCAGAAAAGGCCAAGGGATCAAGGCCAGGCTTATGCTATCACTACTGCTGAGGTAGAAGCTCCGAAAGACGTGGTGGCAGGTAATTTAATGGTTTCCTCAAGTTTAGCAAATGTATTATTTGATTCTGGATCATCGCATTGTTTCATATCTTCCCAGTTTGCTAAGAAAATTAGATATTTCCAATTTGATTTAATAAGGGAGTTGTCAGTTAAAACTCCTAAGGGAAGTATCGTTGCAACAAAGTTTTGTGAATCAGTCCCCATTAGAGCACATAAATTTTCTTTATCTGCTGATTTCATCGTCATACCTATGATTGAGTTTGATATAATCCTCGGTATGGACTGGCTTTCGGACTATGATGCGAAGATTTATTGTAAGAAGAAAGAGGTTACGATTCTCGATGATAATGATAAGGAACACCTTATTTTTAGAGCAGAATCGTCACCACCTAATTCTTATTTAGACCCACCCCCAGTAGCTCAACTTAATTCAATTATTGGGGAGGAAGAGAATGAAGTAACTATCGGTGAGGAAAGGAATGTTCAAATAGAGGATGTACCTGTTGTGAAAGAATTTGTAGATGTATTTCCGGAAGATTTACCTGGACATCCTCCAGAACGAGAAGTTGAGTTTTCTATTGATTTGATTCCTGGATCAAGGCCTATATCGAAGACCCCTTATAGAATGGCCACTGTAGAGTTAGTCGAACTAAATAAACAACTAGAGGAATTGAGTAATAAGGGATTTATTCGCCCTAGTGCTTCTCCATGGGGAGCCCCTGTTCTTTTTGTTAAAAAGAAAGATGGATCTATGAGGTTATGTATCGACTACAGGGAGATCAATGCTATAACGATAAAGAACAAGTATCCCCTACCTCGTATTGATGATTTATTTGACCAACTGCATGGAGCTCAATACTTTTCAAAGATTGACCTTCGATCTGGATACCATCAGTTGTGTGTAAAGAAGGAAGACATTCCGAAAACAGCATTTCGAACCAGGTACGGGCATTACGAGTTTACTGTAATGCCGTTTGGATTGACTAATGCACCCTCTGTATTCATGGATCTGATGAATAGAGTTTTCAAGGAGTATCTCGATGAATTTGTGGTGGTATTTATTGATGATATATTGGTATACTCCAAAACCTACAAAGATCATGAAAATCACTTGCGCATTATCTTGAAGACTCTGAGGAGGCATGAATTATATGGAAAGTTTAGCAAGTGTGAATTCTGGCTTCAGGAGATTTCTTTTCTTGGACATATTGTCTCTAAAGATGGAATCTCTGTTGATCCTTCTAAGACCAAGGCAATCCAAGAATGGCCAGCACCTATGAGTATAACTGAGGTACGTAGTTTTATTGGTTTGGCAGGTTATTATCGACGTTTCGTCCAGAATTTTGCCCGATTGGCAAACCCATTAACGAAGCTCACACGTAAAGGGGTTAAATTTGTTTGGACAAAAGAGTGTGAAGAATGTTTCGAAGAACTGAAGAGAAGATTAGTCAATGCTCCTATATTGACTCTACCATCGGGGAATGATGGGTTCGTTATTTATAGTGATGCATCAAAGAAAGGACTTGGCTGTGTCCTTATGCAGAATGATAGAGTTATTGCCTATGCATCACGACAGTTGAAAATTCATGAACAAAACTATCCTACTCATGATCTCGAGTTAGCAGCAGTGATCTTTGCTTTGAAAATATGGAGGCACTACCTCTATGGTGAAAAATGTGAGATTTATACTGATCACAAGAGTTTGAAGTATATTTTCTCACAAAAAGAACTCAACATGAGGCAAAGGAGATGGCTTGAATTACTCAAGGATTATGATTGTACGATACACTACCACCCGGGGAAGGCAAACAAGGTGGCAGATGCTTTGAGTAGAAAAGACCATGGAGTTTTGAACATGATGAGAATTGAAAGGGATCCAATTTTCATGGATCTAGTGAAGATGGACATGGGAATAACCAGGGAAGGTGAAACATCAATGCTTTTTCAAATGGTTGCCAAACCATCTTTACTAGAAAGGATTAAGAGTTCTCAGACCGATGATGAAGAATTTCAGAAGAAGATTAAAGCTGTGAATGATGGGAGATTGAGAGACTTTGTGTATGAAGATGGAACTTTGAAATTTGGAAAGAGACTTTGTGTTCCCGATTTACCTGATCTAAAAAGGGAATTGCTGGATGATGCTCATAGTTCCAATTTCTCTATACACCCTGGGAGCACCAAAATGTATAGAGATTTGAAGGAACATTTTTGGTGGGACAACATGAAGAGAGAGATTGCTGATTTTGTATCAAGATGTATGGTTTGTCAACAAGTGAAAGCTGGAAGGCAACAGCCTGGAGGAGTCATGCAACCTCTTCCCATACCGGAGTGGAAATGGGACAATATTACGATGGACTTTGTCATGGGGCTACCAAAGACTCCTAGAAGGAACGATGCAATATGGGTTATTGTTGATCGTCTTACCAAGTCAGCACATTTTCTTGCTATAAGAGAAGATCTACCTCTGGAACGTCTAGCAAGACTATACATTAATGAAGTTGTGAGACTTCATGGAGTACCCCTATCAATTGTTTCTGATCGTGATCCCCGTTTTACTTCAAGATTCTGGAAAAGTCTTCAGAAATCCCTGGATACAGAACTTCATTTGAGCACTGCTTACCACCCTCAGACAGACGGACAATCAGAACGGACTATTAAAACCTTAGAAGACATGTTGAGATCTTGCTCACTTGATTTTCAGGGTATGTGGGATCAATATTTACCTCTGGTAGAATTTTCCTATAACAATAGCTTCCATTCGAGTATTCAGATGGCACCATATGAAGCGTTATACGGAAAGAGATGTCGTACACCAACCTGTTGGGATGACGTTGGTGAAAGAAAACTTGTAGGCCCAGAACTGGTGGAGGAAACGGTGGAAAAGGTGAAAGTAATCCAAAATCACATCAAAGCAGCTCAAAGTAGGCAGAAGAGCTATGCCGATAATCGAAGGAAGGATTTGGAATTTCAAGTCGGTGATCATGTTTTCCTGAAGGTATCTCCGTGGAAGGGAGTCATACGTTTTGGTAAGAAAGGTAAATTGAGTCCCAGGTACATCGGACCTTTCGAAATTCTAGAACGAATTGGGGCTGTAGCTTACCGATTGGCAATGCCGCCAAGTCTCTCCAAAGTTCACGATGTGTTCCACGTATCTCTGTTGAGAAAATACATGCCTGACCCAACGCATGTACTCACCTATGAGGAATTAGAACTGGAACCCGATCTGTCTTATTGCGAAGAGCCCGTCAGGATTCTTGATACAAGAGAACAAGTACTGAGAAACCGGACGACGCGTCTGGTAAAAGTTTTGTGGAGAAACCATAAGATGGAAGAGGCAACGTGGGAACCCGAGGAACTTATGATGAAGAACCACCCGAGTCTTTTTATGCAGTAATACCCTAGAAATTGCGAGGACGCAATTATTTGAAGGAGGGGAGAATGTAACACCCCAAGCTTCTACGGTACGTTTCCCTTCGAATAATGTGATAGCGTGTGTTGTACGCAACACCGAGTTCTAACACACCATAACTAATCAAACTAGCCGTTATGAATAGTAATACCTACTTTTTGAAATTATATATATTTTATATTTGAAAATGGACTTCATTTTTGGATTCGGAATATCGAATTTAGCCTAGGGTGAAATTTTGGTACATTTCGGATAACTTTCATATTTTGATGAATAGTGAAAATTACTAAATTTTAATTAAAAACAACTTTTTTAATCAAATTAATTAATAGTGATAAATTATGAATTTGAGTGGTTTTAAAGTATATTTAGAATATATTTTTACCATTTAATATAATTTTGGTCATTGGACATAATTTTACAATTAAACCGAACATAAACAAGTGTCAATCTTTTGATAGTTATTATCTCTTAAAAACACGCTTTTTGTTTTAACAGCGGGAATTAATTTTAAATTAATTTCTGCCACTTCTGTGTTTTGAATTTAGGAAAATGGATTCCATATTTGGAATCAGGATGTTCAAATTGTGTAAATAGGTAACTTTTATTTTTAGACATTTTGAATAGTTACTGTGGTAAATATTTTATTTACCATGGTTAAAGGGTAAATCCGGTAAATAAGGGTTAAAAAATAATATTATAATAATACGAAATTACCCTAAAACGTGTCCTAACCTTATTGGTGGACACATACCCGACCATGGGCATCCTTGGGTCAATTTGGGGACCCCTTGGAGCCACTTGTATGTGGTAGGGACACTTTATATTAATAAAGTTAAAATAAAAATAAAAATGGCATAAGCTTACATCTTTTAGAAGAACAATTTTTACATAGGGTTATACATGTTGGATTTTCGATTATAAATATTCATTAGAAAGCTAAAAAGATTTCCTACATAATGATAGTTTACTTATAATTTTTAGACATTAAATAATTTATTTTATTTATGACACAATGATGATGCAGTAATTACTATAATAGTGAAAAATTAAAATAAGTGATATTATAAATACCCAAATAAATATAATATGAAACTTTTAATGAATTAAACTAATTTTCTAGGATAATATGATATATTAGGATTGATTTAATTGACTTTGTTCGAAGTAATAAATCTGTTATGAGTTTCAAAAAAATCAACTAATGAATAGTGTCAAAATTGACATAAAAGAATTCTTAAAACAAATATTATATTATTAATTGATATTAAATTCCTAAAAATCTAAGGTTCGGCCAAGAGACTTATATCATGATAGTTTAATCATTAATGGACCACTTGGGGGTCTCTTGGATGTATATAGTAAGTTTATTAACCATAATATATAAAATACAAAGAGACATTGTAAAAGTGAAACTAATTAACTTAGAGTTAATACTTAAAGATAAGGTTAATATAAGTACCCAAACCTGTCTAAATTCTATTGGTTGAGTGTTTTTCGACCTATCCCCACCTTAAACTTTGAATAATCAACTTTGGAGCCATTAGAAACCGAATATGAATTTATTATAAATTAATATTTCTAGCTTTTCCAAAGGTGCCCCTCACCCCTCTTATAAAAGGGCACTCCTCCTTCTCTTTTCTTCACACCTTCAAAGCCTTTTGGTTCGGCCAAACTCTGCCCAACTACTCTCCCAACATCCCTCAATACAACCTAGAGGCCTTAGTTTGATCATAAAGCCATCCTAAGGAGCCCTTTTGATCAAATCAAAAGGAAGAACCCGAAGAAGAGGTAATGATTTCACCACCCTTTTCTAAGTTCATTTCTTCTTCCACTTCTTCTTCCTTTGTTCTTACCATTCTGAAATAATAACTCCAGTATCTCACATATACTGTGATGTTATTATAAATATGGTACAATCATATTCAGTATTCTATCCACCCTTTGAATAACATGTCACCATACGTGCGTACGTACGGCTTACCGTCTCCACGTCGTGGTGTAATTGTTATTCAATATAATATTATTTGGATGGGTATAATAATGATGTGTAACTCATATAAATAATAAATATAACATGTTAATGATTCTGTATATATGATATACCATCCATTTATATATTATTTTAATATCAAAAGAATGATATTGTCGCTCGTGCGTACGTACGGACTACCGTCTCCACGAACGCGATGAGATTCATTCTCCATCGTATCCATTCAAGTATAATTATCATTTGATGATTTAAAAATGATGTTTAAGGACTGTATATCATTCTGGATATGAATAAGATACAACAACCATGGCTTATGTAACAAAACATATAAAAGAAAATGAGTAAGTTAACTCCCGAAACGACGATAATTCTAAGATATTATTAACAAATCAATGTTAAAAGATCATATATGATATCATATTAATATATATGATTCTTGTATAATTTAATAACAACTATTTCACCATTATACAGGAGGTTAACCTACCCCAACCAAGGAAAAGTACAAGGTAAGGGTTATTTCACAATCTCTTCATTATCCGAGGTTGTTTATATGTAATAATCTACTGGGATCTCTTTATCATCCACATCCATGTTTCTTAAAAATGTATTTCAAAACATTTTTACTATTTACAAGAATATGGGTTAAAGTCATTTATACCTTTTTTTGACTTTTTATAAGTGGTTTATAAAGGAATCTTTCCATCATTTTCAAAACAAGGTCCTTTTTAACCTTTTCGACAGAATTGAGGTAAGAATGTTTTTTTTAACTTATACGGCGGGTGCGGTTATTTTACGCCGTTATAAAATCTTCAAAGTTTTCCTTACAAGCTTATAAGAATATTTTCAAAGAAAATGTTTTATTTTATATGGATCTTAAATGATTTTAAAATAAAAGGAGATATTTCTTTAAAAAGAATTTTGATTTCATCTATGTCAACATCCTTTGATGGATTTTAAGATTATTTGAAGTTGATTTATTATGATACAAAACTTCTATATTGTATTGAAGGTTTTGTGATATGTTTGACTGTGGATGTGCTATTTTTATACCATTCATAGTTTATTGTGAAAGTATTGACATTTCGTATGCTAGTTTTAATACGAATGTTTATGTTATGTTTAAACCTTTTCATATGGGAATGCATTGGACTTAATAAGTGACGGGTGGAGCCCGCTATAGCTCCTCGATGCATCGGTAGGTCTCATGAGACAAACTAGTGTCTTGGCACAAGGCCTTGACAAAATATTATTTTTAGTCTTGGCACGAGGCCTTGGCTATGTGGTTATGATAGTCTGGCATTATGCATTCCAACATTATGAAAGTGGTTATTGATTTTTGCATGTGATTATTCGATTAGTAGAATATCCATGTGAATAAGTAAATGGCATTATTTCATTTTACTTTTGCCATACCATGTTGAAGTTCAATTTTAAAAGGCTTTTGTTTTAGTAATGCATTGCCTTAAATGTTTATTCTTATTTATGAAAGTTTCCGCTTTATTGTTATCCTTACTGGGCATTTGAGCTCACCCCTTTTCTATGTTTTATTTTTTCCCCAGGATGTGAAGAAGTAAATTATGAATGACCTGCAGGGATATTATGAGGGGATAGTAGTGTGGATTATGGAGACATTATGTTGTTGTAGTAGTTTTTCATTTTATGATGTAATGTAAAACTTATGAATATATCTAGTGTTTCCAAGGCTACTAAACCAATCGGTCTTTCGAGATTTGATCTTTCTTGTGATCATGCCAATGTTATGTAATAATGCACCGACTCTGGGTAACTGGGGTCGGGGCATTACAGTTGGTATCAGAGGAAGTTTAGTACAAACCTTGGAAGCTAGATTTAGATAAACTCTGATTAGAGCACGTAGACCTAAGATGAACTTTGAGGATTAGTATAGAAGAACTTCCTAGAAATTTTGGTATTGTAGAGATTTTGTGAGTTTTCCGAGCAATACATCCCTGTCTGGATACGAGCAGGTAGAGGCGGCTCTGGCACAGATGTACCTAGGGGTAAAACCCGAAAACACCGCTTTGAGCTAGACTCGAACGGGAACTGGTGCACGACAACGGGCCTTGCTGCACTCTTGGTTACGACACTCCCGGGGGATATGCTTAGGATAACTCTCACTATCTTTACAAATCATTATGAAGGGTTTATGAGTATATACTTCCTCAAAGAAAACATTTTTATGATTATGGGTTATATCCATAAATAGTTCAATTTATGTTAAGTGTTTTATAAGTATGGGATTATGTATTTTGATGCATAAACTGATCTAGTTTATGCCATTGTTTAGAAATGGCGCCTAGTGGAAGAAATGGAAACCGTATCAATGCACGCACTCCATGTAGGGATTGCCCTCCTGCTCAAGATAATTATAGTGGGGCTGGTGATGCAACTGGTGCTGATCAGCTAATCACCATACTGGGACAACTTACTCAGGTTATGAATAATAACCTTACCCGTATGGAGCACCCTGATCCACAGCGTGGAGGATCAATGTTAGATCGATTCATGAGGCAACAACCACCAACGTTCAATGGGAATACAAATCCCTTAGTAGCTGAGCAATGGATATTTTCCCTAGAGAAAATATTTCAGGCTTTGGGGAGCAGTGAAAGGGAAAAAGTTATCATGGCAGTTTACCGCCTCACTGGAGATGCTGATCAATGGTGGTCATTGATTCAAAATACGAAGGAAGATGATGAAGTATCAAATATGGAATGGAGGGAATTAAAAGATCTATTTTTAGAAAAATACTTCCCTCGCGACCATCGAGCGGATATGGAAAGACAATTTCTGAGTCTGAGACAAAAGGAGGATGAGAATGTCACAAAGTATGAGGCTAACTTTACAAGGTTAGCGAGGTATGCTGGAGATTATATTCGCAACCCAAGAAGTAAGATTGATCGTTTCTTTGATGGGTTAAAACCATTTCTCCGTCAAGCATTAGTCTCACAATCCTTTTCATCGTACGAAGACATTGTCTCATGTGCTATAAAGACCGAAAAGGAATTCTCTAAGTCTTATGACTTTAAAGCAAAGCAAGAGAAGAAGAGACCTGCTGATCAATCTGGGAATGGAAATAAGGGGAAGAAGGGAAAGGTTGAATATCCATCTTGTGGTAAATGCGGGAAGAAACATCCTGGTACTTGCTTGAAGGGAGTGGGAGTCTGTTACAAGTGTGGTGAAAAAGGCCACCAAGCTCATGATTGCAAGGGGAAGAAGGAAGCTACCAACGTTCAGTGCTACAATTGCAGGGAGATGGGGCATTATGCAAATGCATGTCCTAAGCGTCAGGAGAACTTACCTCAGAAAAGGCCAAGGGATCAAGGCCAGGCTTGTGATATCACTACTGCTGAGGTAGAAGCTCCGAAAGACGTGGTGGCAGGTAATTTAATGGTTTCCTCAAGTTTAGCAAATGCATTATTTGATTCTGGATCATCGCATTGTTTCATATCTTCCCAGTTTGCTAAGAAAATTAGATATTTCCAATTTGATTTAATAAGGGAGTTGTCAGTTAAAACTCCTAAGGGAAGTATCGTTGCAACAAAGTTTTGTGAATCAGTCCCCATTAGAGCACATAAATTTTCTTTATCTGCTGATTTCATCGTCATACCTATGATTGAGTTTGATATAATCCTCGGTATGGACTGGCTTTCGGACTATGATGCGAAGATTTATTGTAAGAAGAAAGAGGTTACGATTCTCGATGATAATGATAAGGAACACCTTATTTTTAGAGCAGAATCGTCACCACCTAATTCTTATTTAGACCCACCCCCAGTAGCTCAACTTAATTCAATTATTGGGGAGGAAGAGAATGAAGTAACTGTCGGTGAGGAAAGGAATGTTCAAATAGAGGATGTACCTGTTGTGAAAGAATTTGTAGATGTATTTCCGGAAGATTTACCTGGACATCCTCCAGAACGAGAAGTTGAGTTTTCTATTGATTTGATTCCTGGATCAAGGCCTATATCGAAGACCCCTTATAGAATGGCCACTGTAGAGTTAGTCGAACTAAAGAAACAACTAGAGGAATTAAGTAATAAGGGATTTATTCGCCCTAGTGCTTATCCATGGGGAGCCCCTGTTCTTTTTGTTAAAAAGAAAGATGGATCTATGAGGTTATGTATCGACTACAGGGAGATCAATGCTATAACGATAAAGAACAAGTATCCCCTA
This sequence comes from Viscum album, assembly GCA_963277665.1. Classification (NCBI taxonomy): domain Eukaryota; kingdom Viridiplantae; phylum Streptophyta; class Magnoliopsida; order Santalales; family Viscaceae; genus Viscum; species Viscum album. The sequence goes on along the minus strand of OY728137.1, from coordinate 217,970,662 downwards.
CCTCGTATTGATGATTTATTTGACCAACTGCATGGAGCTCAATACTTTTCAAAGATTGACCTTCGATCTGGATACCATCAGTTGTGTGTAAAGAAGGAAGACATTCCGAAAACAGCATTTCGAACCAGGTACGGGCATTACGAGTTTACTGTAATGCCGTTTGGATTGACTAATGCACCCTCTGTATTCATGGATCTGATGAATAGAGTTTTCAAGGAGTATCTCGATGAATTTGTGGTGGTATTTATTGATGATATATTGGTATACTCCAAAACCTACAAAGATCATGAAAATCACTTGCGCATTATCTTGAAGACTCTGAGGAGGCATGAATTATATGGAAAGTTTAGCAAGTGTGAATTCTGGCTTCAGGAGATTTCTTTTCTTGGACATATTGTCTCTAAAGATGGAATCTCTGTTGATCCTTCTAAGACCAAGGCAATCCAAGAATGGCCAGCACCTACGAGTATAACTGAGGTACGTAGTTTTATTGGTTTGGCAGGTTATTATCGACGTTTCGTCCAGAATTTTGCCCGATTGGCAAACCCATTAACGAAGCTCACACGTAAAGGGGTTAAATTTGTTTGGACAAAAGAGTGTGAAGAATGTTTCGAAGAACTGAAGAGAAGATTAGTCAATGCTCCTATATTGACTCTACCATCGGGGAATGATGGGTTCGTTATTTATAGTGATGCATCAAAGAAAGGACTTGGCTGTGTCCTTATGCAGAATGATAGAGTTATTGCCTATGCATCACGACAGTTGAAAATTCATGAACAAAACTATCCTACTCATGATCTCGAGTTAGCAGCAGTGATCTTTGCTTTGAAAATATGGAGGCACTACCTCTATGGTGAAAAATGTGAGATTTATACTGATCACAAGAGTTTGAAGTATATTTTCTCACAAAAAGAACTCAACATGAGGCAAAGGAGATGGCTTGAATTACTCAAGGATTATGATTGTACGATACACTACCACCCGGGGAAGGCAAACAAGGTGGCAGATGCTTTGAGTAGAAAAGACCATGGAGTTTTGAACATGATGAGAATTGAAAGGGATCCAATTTTCATGGATCTAGTGAAGATGGACATGGGAATAACCAGGGAAGGTGAAACATCAATGCTTTTTCAAATGGTTGCCAAACCATCTTTACTAGAAAGGATTAAGAGTTCTCAGACCGATGATGAAGAATTTCAGAAGAAGATTAAAGCTGTGAATGATGGGAGATTGAGAGACTTTGTGTATGAAGATGGAACTTTGAAATTTGGAAAGAGACTTTGTGTTCCCGATTTACCTGATCTAAAAAGGGAATTGCTGGATGATGCTCATAGTTCCAATTTCTCTATACACCCTGGGAGCACCAAAATGTATATAGATTTGAAGGAACATTTTTGGTGGGACAACATGAAGAGAGAGATTGCTGATTTTGTATCAAGATGTATGGTTTGTCAACAAGTGAAAGCTGGAAGGCAACAGCCTGGAGGAGTCATGCAACCTCTTCCCATACCGGAGTGGAAATGGGACAATATTACGATGGACTTTGTCATGGGGCTACCAAAGACTCCTAGAAGGAACGATGCAATATGGGTTAATGTTGATCGTCTTACCAAGTCAGCACATTTTCTTGCTATAAGAGAAGATCTACCCCTGGAACGTCTAGCAAGACTATACATTAATGAAGTTGTGAGACTTCATGGAGTACCCCTATCAATTGTTTCTGATCGTGATCCCCGTTTTACTTCAAGATTCTGGAAAAGTCTTCAGAAATCCCTGGATACAGAACTTCATTTGAGCACTGCTTACCACCCTCAGACAGACGGACAATCAGAACGGACTATTCAAACCTTAGAAGACATGTTGAGATCTTGCTCACTTGATTTTCAGGGTATGTGGGATCAATATTTACCTCTGGTAGAATTTTCCTATAACAATAGCTTCCATTCGAGTATTCAGATGGCACCATATGAAGCGTTATACGGAAAGAGATGTCGTACACCAACCTGTTGGGATGACGTTGGTGAAAGAAAACTTGTAGGCCCAGAACTGGTGGAGGAAACGGTGGAAAAGGTGAAAGTAATCCAAAATCACATCAAAGCAGCTCAAAGTAGGCAGAAGAGCTATGCCGATAATCGAAGGAAGGATTTGGAATTTCAAGTCGGTGATCATGTTTTCCTGAAGGTATCTCCGTGGAAGGGAGTCATACGTTTTGGTAAGAAAGGTAAATTGAGTCCCAGGTACATCGGACCTTTCGAAATTCTAGAACGAATTGGGGCTGTAGCTTACCGATTGGCAATGCCGCCAAGTCTCTCCAAAGTTCACGATGTGTTCCACGTATCTCTGTTGAGAAAATACATGCCTGACCCAACGCATGTACTCACCTATGAGGAATTAGAACTGGAACCCGATCTGTCTTATTGTGAAGAGCCCGTCAGGATTCTTGATACAAGAGAACAAGTACTGAGAAACCGGACGACGCGTCTGGTAAAAGTTTTGTGGAGAAACCATAAGATGGAAGAGGCAACGTGGGAACCCGAGGAACTTATGATGAAGAACCACCCGAGTCTTTTTATGCAGTAATACCCTAGAAATTGCGAGGACGCAATTATTTGAAGGAGGGGAGAATGTAACACCCCAAGCTTCTACGGTACGTTTCCCTTCGAATAATGTGATAGCGTGTGTTGTACGCAACACCGAGTTCTAACACACCATAACTAATCAAACTAGCCGTTATGAATAGTAATACCTACTTTTTGAAATTATATATATTTTATATTTGAAAATGGACTTCATTTTTGGATTCGGAATATCGAATTTAGCCTAGGGTGAAATTTTGGTACATTTCGGATAACTTTCATATTTTGATGAATAGTGAAAATTACTAAATTTTAATTAAAAACAACTTTTTTAATCAAATTAATTACTAGTGATAAATTATGAATTTGAGTGGTTTTAAAGTATATTTAGAATATATTTTTACCATTTAATATAATTTTGGTCATTGGACATAATTTTACAATTAAACCGAACATAAACAAGTGTCAATCTTTTGATAGTTATTATCTCTTAAAAACACGCTTTTTGTTTTAACAGCGGGAATTAATTTTAAATTAATTTCTGCCACTTCTGTGTTTTGAATTTAGGAAAATGGATTCCATATTTGGAATCAGGATGTTCAAATTGTGTAAATAGGTAACTTTTATTTTTAGACATTTTGAATAGTTACTGTGGTAAATATTTTATTTACCATGGTTAAAGGGTAAATCCGGTAAATAAGGGTTAAAAAATAATATTATAATAATACGAAATTACCCTAAAACGTGTCCTAACCTTATTGGTGGACACATACCCGACCATGGGCATCCTTGGGTCAATTTGGGGACCCCTTGGAGCCACTTGTATGTGGTAGGGACACTTTATATTAATAAAGTTAAAATAAAAATAAAAATGGCATAAGCTTACATCTTTTAGAAGAACAATTTTTACATAGGGTTATACATGTTGGATTTTCGATTATAAATATTCATTAGAAAGCTAAAACGATTTCCTACATAATGATATTTTACTTATAATTTTTAGACATTAAATAATTTATTTTATTTATGACACAATGATGATGCAGTAATTACTATAATAGTGAAAAATTAAAATAAGTGATATTATAAATACCCAAATAAATATAATATGAAACTTTTAATGAATTAAACTAATTTTCTAGGATAATATGATATATTAGGATTGATTTAATTGACTTTGTTCGAAGTAATAAATCTGTTATGAGTTTCAAAAAAATCAACTAATGAATAGTGTCAAAATTGACATAAAAGAATTCTTAAAACAAATATTATATTATTAATTGATATTAAATTCCTAAAAATCTAAGGTTCGGCCAAGAGACTTATATCATGATAGGTTAATCATTAATGGACCACTTGGGGGTCTCTTGGATGTATATAGTAAGTTTATTAACCATAATATATAAAATACAAAGAGACATTGTAAAAGTGAAACTAATTAACTTAGAGTTAATACTTAAAGATAAGGTTAATATAAGTACCCAAACCTGTCTAAATTCTATTGGTTGAGTGTTTTTCGACCTATCCCCACCTTAACCTTTGAATAATCAACTTTGGAGCCATTAGAAACCGAATATGAATTTATTATAAATTAATATTTCTAGCTTTTCCAAAGGTGCCCCTCACCCCTCTTATAAAAGGGCACTCCTCCTTCTCTTTTCTTCACACCTTCAAAGCCTTTTGGTTCGGCCAAACTCTGCCCAAATACTCTCCCAACATCCCTCAATACAACCTAGAGGCCTTAGTTTGATCAGAAAGCCAACCTAAGGAGCCCTTTTGATCAAATCAAAAGGAAGAACCCGAAGAAGAGGTAATGATTTCACCACCCTTTTCTAAGTTCATTTCTTCTTCCACTTCTTCTTCCTTTGTTCTTACCATTCTGAAATAATAACTCCAGTATCTCACATATACTGTGATGTTATTATAAATATGGTACAATCATATTCAGTATTCTATCCACCCTTTGAATAACATGTCACCATACGTGCGTACGTACGGCTTACCGTCTCCACGTCGTGGTGTAATTGTTATTCAATATAATATTATTTGGATGGGTATAATAATGATGTGTAACTCATGTAAATAATAAATATAACATGTTAATGATTCTGTATATATGATATACCATCCATTTATATATTATTTTAATATCAAAAGAATGATATTGTCGCTCGTGCGTACGTACGGACTACCGTCTCCACGAACGCGATGAGATTCATTCTCCATCGTATCCATTCAAGTATAATTATCATTTGATGATTTAAAAATGATGTTTAAGGACTGTATATCATTCTGGATATGAATAAGATACAACAACCATGGCTTATGTAACAAAACATATAAAAGAAAATGAGTAAGTTAACTCCCGAAACGACGATAATTCTAAGATATTATTAACAAATCAATGTTAAAAGATCATATATGATATCATATTAATATATATGATTCTTGTATAATTTAATAACAACTATTTCACCATTATACAGGAGGTTAACCTACCCCAACCAAGGAAAAGTACAAGGTAAGGGTTATTTCACAATCTCTTCATTATCCGAGGTTGTTTATATGTAATAATCTACTGGGATCTCTTTATCATCCACATCCATGTTTCTTAAAAATGTATTTCAAAACATTTTTACTATTTAAAAGAATATGGTTTAAAGTCATTTATACCTTTTTTTGACTTTTTATAAGTGGTTTATAAAGGAATCTTTCCATCATTTTCAAAACAAGGTCCTTTTTAACCTTTTCGACAGAATTGAGGTAAGAATGTTTTTTTTAACTTATACGGCGGGTGCGGTTATTTTACGCCGTTATAAAATCTTCAAAGTTTTCCTTACAAGCTTATAAGAATATTTTCAAAGAAAATGTTTTATTTTATATGGATCTTAAATGATTTCAAAATAAAAGGAGATATTTCTTTAAAAAGAATTTTGATTTCATCTATGTCAACATCCTTTGATGGATTTTAAGATTATTTGAAGTTGATTTATTATGATACAAAACTTCTATATTGTATTGAAGGTTTTGTGATATGTTTGACTGTGGATGTGCTATTTTTATACCATTCATAGTTTATTGTGAAAGTATTGACATTTCGTATGCTAGTTTTAATACGAATGTTTATGTTATGTTTAAACCTTTTCATATGGGAATGCATTGGACTTAATAAGTGACGGGTGGAGCCCGCTATAGCTCCTCGATGCATCGGTAGGTCTCATGAGACAAACTAGTGTCTTGGCACAAGGCCTTGACAAAATCTTATTTTTAGTCTTGGCACGAGGCCTTGGCTATGTGGTTATGATAGTCTGGCATTATGCATTCCAACATTATGAAAGTGGTTATTGATTTTTGCATGTGATTATTCGATTAGTAGAATATCCATGTGAATAAGTAAATGGCATTATTTCATTTTACTTTTGTCATACCATGTTGAAGTTCAATTTTAAAAGGCTTTTGTTTTAGTAATGCATTGCCTTAAATGTTTATTCTTATTTATGAAAGTTTCCGCTTTATTGTTATCCTTACTGGGCATTTGAGCTCACCCCTTTTCTATGTTTTATTTTTTCCCCAGGATGTGAAGAAGTAAATTATGAATGACCTGCAGGGATATTATGAGGGGATAGTAGTGTGGATTATGGAGACATTATGTTGTTGTAGTAGTTTTTCATTTTATGATGTAATGTAAAACTTATGAATATATCTAGTGTTTCCAAGGCTACTAAACCAATCGGTCTTTCGAGATTTGATCTTTCTTGTGATCATGCCAATGTTATGTAATAATGCACCGACTCTGGGTAACTGGGGTTGGGGCGTTACAAGAATCCTTTCCAAGGAAGCCTTTGAACTTAAATTAAAGAGAGTTACCCGATTTAAAGGTAATGTCTTCCCTTGTGTTCTTTGGTTTTATTTTGCTTCTCCAAACCCCTAAAATCTTTTTATTACTTTTTTTTGTAACAAAACCAGTATATTAAATATACTAAGATGTTTTTATAATAATTATTCTAGCTAAACTTTCACACACCTTCGTCTAATGGTTAAAGAACATACTATTTCTGTGGTTGGCGATTTTCTGCCTCACGAAACGATGTTTGTTAAATATTCTTTTAACACCTTTAAAGGTGTACATTATGATGTCACTGTATTTTATATATGATATATATGGTATTTATGTTTACTATATGATTATGTATTTTATATTTAAAACATACCTTTATTCTTTTCAAGTTGTCCAAATGCGATAATTTCATATGAGGAAGTGTGGACTACCGCCCCCTCAAGTGATGTGACTCGTTCATGCAATACACGGAATGTATAAAGAATGAAATTAATGAACATATGTGACCTATATAACATATATATTATACTGTAATTATAATATATATATATATATATATCATTTATTTTTAATTCCATTAATATGACAAAAAAAATGAAAGTAGCGTTCATGCGTACGTACGGCCTACCGTCTCCATGAACGGTGCTTTTCATTTTTTTATCTCCAAATGTTATGGAATAGTATAAAATGAATATGTACTGGATATATATGATATTTTAATCATTAATACTATTCTGTAAATGATTTACTTATAACTACATGGGCAATCATTTTCAAACATGTTGATTTTTTTTACTCATGTACCAAACATCGGCAAAAACGTCTGATATGAACTAACATTATTAAACAATTATTATAACATTATAATATGTGATATGAACTGAATAATAATATTTAAAGGAGTTCATTAAGCAATTATAAATTTACCAAAGTTTATTATTCAGTAATATAAACAAACGAACAAGACAAGTCGGACTTGAGGTAAGGGATCCTACCCCTCTCTTTCTTTTTAAGTACACTCTTTTATGTCATTCCTTTTAAGCTCATATTTCTTATGATTGGGATGTTATTTTATATTACTCCTACTGTAATTTTTATTTTCATATGGTTATAGACCCTATTTTATCTCATCAATCCATTTTGGAAGTTTTGAGTGGCGCCGTTAGGCTGCCGAATTTTCTTAAGAGATCCAACCTCTCTCTTTCTTTTTAAGTACTCTCTTTTATGTCATTTCTTTTAAGCTCATATTTCTTATGTTTGGGGATGTTCGTTTATATTCCACATACAGTAATTTTTATGTTCATATTATGAGAGACCATATTTGATCTCATAAATCCATTTTTGAACGTTTTAAGTGGCGCCGTTAGGCTGCCGAGTTTTCGTAAAGGATTTTTCATCTCACTTTTATTCCTGTGACATTTATGCTACGTTTTCCACTATATACTTTGAGTGGTGTATGTACTTCCCATTATTATACAATTTTTGTAGTATAATTTCATTTATGGGTATTTACATCTTCATTTTATTACCCTTCTTCCGTGGGGTGTACGTTTCGAAAGTTACCCAAGTCGGTTAGGGAACCTTTCACCCTCCTCTTTTTAAAAGACTTATTTTGTTATGTCTTTTAATTCACATACTATTATGTTGGGATATGTTCTTATATATCCTTATTGATGTAAATTTTATTTCCAAGTGATGAGATACCCTTTTTATCTCTCATCAACTCTTTTTCTGAATTTTGAAGTGATGTCGTTAGGCTGTCGAATTTTTGTAAGGAAACTTCTTTACCCAATTTTGATTCTTTGGGATAAACTTGTACTCCTTGAATATGTCATTATATGAATATTTGTGAATTTACTCCGATTGTTTTACACTTAATATCCACTTATATTTTGTGTATTCATTTTTCACACATAATTATGTAATTGATTTATCCTTAATCCAAGGATACCGTCTTTGTATGGGACTTCGTCTCAATCTCCTTTAATTGAGGCATATTTTTGTTTTATACATAACCTTATTTTATACGGTGTATAAACCCCTTTGAATTTTAAGTTTATCCCAAAGGAATATTTTTATATGAATCGTTTTACTAAATGACAGAAGGGAATGTTTTTTTCGTACGTATGCGGCGACAACGACTTCTTCGCCGCCATGACCATTATTTGAGTTTCGGCTTCCTCTACAAGCCATATCATTTTTTAAATGAAAAATAAATAACATGTTTTACTTTTCTTCTATTTTGGCATTGAAAATGGTTTTCATAATGTCTTTATTATATCAATGTGTTGTATTGATATCTTGTGATTGAAATGTGGAAATTTTATGTTTCCTTTATGCATGTTTTATGTGATACGATTATGTTATGGTTCTTGGGCATTATTATGAAGACGGGTGGTTCCATGATAAACTAAGGGCGGGTGAGCCCGATATAGCTCTCCAATGCATTGGGTAACACAAAGGGGTTAAACATTAAGGTTTATCCGAAGAGATTTAGGGAATATACAGTGATGGGTATTCTAAACGTAACCAAGAGGGTTACTCCCTATGTAAGAATGTTATGAATGCCTCAAGTTACCTTTATGCCTTATGATTTCTATGATTTATTCATGATTTCATGAGGTATGTTAAAATGATTATGTTTTGTGAGTAAAGTATGATTTCATACATGGACTAATGTTTTCTTTTCGTACTTTTATATCCCTTACTGAGCTTTTTATGCTCATCCCAAGTTTTTGAAATGTTTTTCACAGGTCAAGGGAAAGGTGCATGTTATGATGATAGTGTCAAGGAAGTGTCAAGAAAGAATCCATGTTTTATTTTAAATATGTTCTCGTTGATGGGGAAAAACGAATATTATCTTTTATGTAACCACTTTGTTTAAATATGGAATGTAATTAGTGATTTATGATCTAATTCTCTAAAACTCTAAACCTGAAAAGATCCTCGATGTGAATTATTCATTTAATTCAATATTAAGTAAGGTTTAATGTCGGGGCCTTATAGTTGGTATCAAAGGTCGGTTTAGACAACTTTAGGGATTATGAGTTTTTGTTAGACACATGATTAGTCCCTATATCTATTATTTCAGTTAAATCCTTGTTTTATAACTTTTTTCAGGTCAAGTAAAGTCGGTTACGAATGGAAGGAGAAGGATCTCAAAAGACATTCCCATCTCTTCGTGATGACATTCTTGCAATAATTATTGCAAAGTCATGTTCGGAAGATTGTGAAACGTTTTCTAATATACAACTCAATTTCAAGCAGTTGTTTGAGATATCAAACACCTCCACTATACCTTGTTATCATCGTGGATCATGGGTTGTATTTAGACAAATACTATTTTCACAATATTCTCATATTTTCAAGAAAGGTAAATATTATAAAGGTATTTTAAAATGTTTTACCTTATCACAAGAATTTGAAGCATATTATGATTTTAAAAATGGTTCTGAGGAAGGAGACCCTGGTGATACCTATTTATATTTGATTTTAAAATATAGTCTCTCAGAACATACTTATGGTACTTTAAAAGGACCAATAATAGAAATTTTCAACTCAAATTATGTCTGACTATTTTATAGAAATCATGTTTTATCAGATGTTTTGGAATTATATGTTATACATGATTATTTTCCAAAACTGTTTTTCTGTGAACACCCATATGACCCATGTTGTACAAGGTGTATTTGGATGGAGGAAGAAAATGATTTTGAAGGATCTCTAAATCATTGTTGTAATGCATGGGACTTCTACCTACGTGAGAAAGATGATGATGAAACTGAGTGGACGCCATGATCAAGTTATGATGTTATTCATTTTGGGAATCGTTTTATTTTATCTTATGGTGGTGAAATAAGACTTCAAGAATTAAGATGTTGAGATCATAATGAATTTGGATTAAAATGAGAGGTATAAGGAAACTATTGAGGTTAAAACATGTTAGGGTTATTTTTGGAGTTTTATAAAAAAGACAACACGTAGACCGTGTGACAACCCGTCGCGTCGGACAAAGCTGTGGGAATCGAACCCACAACCAAAGTGCGACTGGTATTTATCGCCTACCACTGGACTACGTGAATTCCCTGGTTAGTATGACTTATTCTTTTTAGTTAGATGATTTTATGAATTAAGAGTAAGTTGATTTTGGGTTATCTATAGAAATTATTAACCTATCATGGAGGATATGTGATTAGGTTAATTACTTTTCAATATGAGACTTTAAGACCAACTGATGTTATTTGGAGATAAGTGTTAATTTGTACCTTGGAAGACTATGTGATTAAATCCTTCAAATATTTGGGTTTCAATCATAGTTTGGTTTACTTTGAATAATTTTATGGACAAATTGTTTATTCAATGGTCTTTGTTGAACTTTGGGTATTGTTTGACAAATTTTGGAGATTAAGAATATATTTTTTTATAAAGGATTATTCTTTTTGGGTATTATCTTATCTCATACTAACCTTTTAGGTTTTAGTTTTGGTTAAGGTCTAAAGACATGGGAAGTATATAGTTCTCTTTTGTGGATTAGGTTATTCTCTAGTAGTTTATTATATCTCTCTTAATGTAAACATGTCTTCCTAAATACTTATCATTTGGGGAAAGTACGAGTTTGTGTAAGAAATCTTGTAAAAGTTGAAAGTCAACATGACAAGTAAGTATGTTTCCTTAAGATCAAAAATAAATTCCTCAATGAAAAGTAACTTAAAACAAAAATGTTGTCTATTAACTTTTCCTACGGGGGAATCGAATACCGTTTAACCCACCACAAGTATATAATTTTCTTGTGGTTAACTTTCTCCTAAACATGTTTTCTATCACTCTCTCTCAGAACATGACCCTTTGTTTTTTTCCTCCATATCCATGTTTTCCTACATGGAATCCTAGTATGGGTTAACTCGGGTGACCTTTGTACTTCTCCTTTTTTATTTTAAAGTGATTGTTTTACTGACTCTTGTTCCGATGTGGGATTTTCAATGAAGTTTCCAAGCCCAATTTTAAAATTGCGAGGACGCAATTCCCAAAAGGGGGAAGGATGTAACACCCCAGGTAAATAAAGAATATGTCATTTTCACATTTATCCATATTTGTGAATAAAATATTAATATTACTTTAAAGGAGACTCTATGCTCGATGGTGTACCCAATACCCAACAACGAGTTTCTTGGGAATCTTACGTTGCACTCTAATAATAAAATAATGTTATTTTAAAATGGTAGTTAACGCCTAGCCGTTGTAGTGGCGGGAATGAACAGAACTAACTAAAAAATGATTATATATTTTTGTAAAATATTTTTACTTTTTACAATATATGTTATAGGATTAAAAATGCGAATGAATCCAATTTTAAGCGTAAACATTCTAATATTCATTAAAAGGTTGATTAACCGCCTTTTGATGGAGAACCTCTTTTAAATCCACTTTTTGAAAATTTTATGTTTTATATTGGACAAAATAAAATTTTTATTTATAATCATGACATCAAAATTTACTTTGTGTAATTTTTTGGTATTTTTCAGATAAAGTTCATTTTTAATGAATAGTGAAAAATGTTGTATTTTAATTCAAAACCTATTTTTAATCTAATTTATTTATATGATTAGATTATATTTTGATTGTTTTTAAAGTTAAATTAGAATATATTTTTACCATTTAATCCAATAGTGGTCATTGGAATTAATTTCACTTTGAAATTGGACTTAAACTAGTGTCAATCTTTTAATAGATATTGTTTCTTAAAAACACGATATTTGTTTTGACAGCGGGAATTAATTATTAAATTAATTAATGCAACATATATGTTTTGAATTTTGTAAAATAGACATCATTTTTGAATTTGTAATATCAAATATATCTTAGGGTGAATTTTTGGTATTTTTCTGAAAAGCTTCAATTTTTGATGAATAGTGAAACCACTAAGTGGTAGTTTAAAAACTAATTTTTTGTTTAAATGAAACTTTACCACTTATGTGATTTGAATTTCAAAAATCCTACATAAATGGTTGTCATTAGTATGAAAAATTTGGTTCAATGGGATTAAAATAATTTTTTGGTGAATAGTAACTTTTAAGTTTTTAATCGCGATTAGAGGTAATTAGTGTAATTTAAGGTAAAAATAATGTTTTAATAATATGAAATGACCTAGAAACTTGTCCTAACCTCATTGGATGTTCCATGGCCGACCACGAAAATCCATGGGTCAACTTGGGGACCCGATGGAGCAAATTTGGCTGGAATATGACATAAATAACTTTTTATTTTAAGTTAAAATAAAAATGTCACAAGCATTAGTAGTTTTACTAAAGAAATTTTTAAATGGGGTTATACAAGTCATATTTTTGACTATAAATATTCATTAGAAAGATAAAAATATTTCCTACATCATGATATTTTTTTTATAATTTTTAGACATTAAATAAATTAAATTATTTATGACATCATGATGATGCCGCGATTACCTCATTAAAAAAGGATTTAAATAAAATGAAAATATAATGTTAACACTATAACTTACACTTGTAAAATACCTATTGTATGAGTATATTTCGAACCCTTACCACTTTATCCTCAAAATAAATCAATTTGGGACCTTTAAAATCCGAAACTCATTCGAAAATAAAGTAACATTTTGTAACTTTCCAAGAGTGCTCCTCCTCTTCTCTTATAAAAGGCCCCACCTCTACCACCTTACCCACACCTCTCAAGCATTTGGGTCAGCAAAAACCTGCCCATTTAATCTCTCCACGTCCTTATCTTCATCATTGAAGCCTCACTTTGGGAATAATCCTTTCCAAGGAAGCCTTTGATCTTAAATCAAAGAGAGTTACCCGATTTAAAGGTAATGTCTTCCCTTGTGTTCTTTTGTGTTATTTTGCTTCTCCAAACCCATCAACTCTTTTTATTACTTTTTTTGTAACAACACCAGTAAATTAAATATACTAGGATGTTTTTATAATAATTATTCTAGATACACTTTCACACACCTTCGTCTAATGGTTAAAGAACATATTGTTTCTGTGGTTGGTGATTTTCTGCCTCACGAAACGATGATTGTTCAATATTCTTTTAACACCTTTAAAGGTGGCCATTATGATGTCACTGTATTTTATATATAATATATATGGTATTTATGTTTACTATATGCTTCTATATTTTATTTTTAAAACATACCTTTATTCTTTTCATGTTGTGCAAATGCGATAATTTCATATGAGGAAGTGTGGACTACCGCCCCCTCAAGTGATGTGACTAGTTCATGCAATACACGGAATGTATAAAGAATGAAATTAATGAAAATATGTGACCTATATAACATATATATTATAATTTAATTATAATATATATATATATATCTCATTTATTTTTAATTCCATTAATATGACAAAAAAAATGAAAGTAGTGTTCATGCGTACGTACGGCCTACCGTCTCCATGAATGGTGCTTTTCATTTTTTTTATCTCCACATGTTATGGAATAGTATAAAATGAATATGTACTGGATATATATGATATTTTATTCATTAATAATATTCTGTAAATGATTTACTTATAACTACATGGGCAATCATTTTCAAACAAGTTCATTTTTTTTACTCATGTACCAAACATCGTCAAAAATGTCTAATATGAACTAACATTATTAAACAATTATTATAACATTATAATATGTGATATTAACTGAATAATAATCTTTAAAGGATTTCCTTAAGAAATTATAAATTGACCAAAGTTTATTATTTAGTAATATAAACAAACGAACAAGACAAGTCGGACTTGAGGTAAGGGATCCTACCCCTCTCTTTCTTTTTAAGTACACTCTTTTATGTCATTCCTTTTAAGATCATATTTATTATGATTGGGATGTTATTTTATATTACTCCTACTGTAATTTTTATGTTTATATGGTGAGATACCCTATTTTCTCTCATCAATCCTTTTTGGAAGTTTTGAGTGGCGCCGTTAGGCTGCCGAATTTTCGTAAGAGATCCAACCTCTCTCTTTCTTTTTAAGTACTCTCTTTTATGTCATTTCTTTTAAGCTCATATTTCTTATGTTTGGGGATGTTATTTTATATTCTTCATACTGTAATATTTATGTTCATATTATGAGAGACCCTATTTGATCTCATAAATCAATTTTTGGATGTTTTAAGTGGCGTCGTTAGGCTGCCGAGTTTTCGTAAGGGATTTTTCATCTCACTTTTATTCCTGTGACATTTATGCTACGTTTTCCACTATTTACTTTGAGTGGTGTATGTACTTCCCATTATTATATACTTTTTGTAGTATAATTTCATTTATGTGTATTTACATCTTTATTTTATGACCCTTCTTCCATGGGGTGTACGTTTCGAAAGTTACTCAAGTCGGTAAGGAAACCTTTCACCCTCCTCTTTTTAAAAGACTTCTTTTGTTATGTCTTTTAATTCACGTACTATTATGTTGGGATATGTTCTTATATATCCTTATTGATGTAAATTTTATTTCCAAGTGATGAGATACCCTTTTTATCTCTCATCAACTCTTTTTCTGAATTTTGAAGTGACGTCGTTCGGCTGTCGAAGTTTTGCAAGGAAACTTCTTTACCCAAATTTGATTCTTTGGGATAAACTTGTACTCCTTGAATATGTCATTCTATGAATATGTGTGAATGTCCTCTGATTTTTTTACACTTAATATCCACTTATATTTTTTGTATTCATTTGTCACACATAATTATGTAATTGATTTATCCTTAATCCAAGGATACCGTCTTCGTATGGGACTTCATCTCAATATCCTTTCATTGAGGCATATTTTTGTTTTATACACAACCTTCTTTTATGAAGTGTATAAAACCCTTTTACTTTTACGTTTATCCAAAAGGAATATTTTTATACGAAGCGTTTTACTAAATGAAAAAAGGGAATGTTTTTGTCGTACGTATGCGGCGACAACGACTTCTCCGCCGCTGTGACCATTATTTGAGTTTTGGCTTCATATACAAGCCATATCATTTTTTTAAATGAAAAATAAATAGAATGTTTTACTTTTCTTATATTTTGTTATTAAAAATGGTTTTCATAATGTCTTTATTATATCAATGTGTTGTATTGATATCTTGTGATTGAAATGTGGAAATGTTATGTTTCCTTTATGCATGTTTTATGTGATACGATTATGTTATGGTTCTTGGGAATTATTCTGAAGAGGGGTGCTTCCGTGATAAACTAAGGGTGGGTGAGCCCGATATAGCTCTCCAATGCATTGGGTAACACAAAGGGGTTAAATGTTAAGGTTTCTCCAAAGAGATTTAGGGAATATACTGTGATGGGTATTCCAAACGTAACCAAGAGGCTTACTCCCTACGTAAGAATGTTATGAATGCCTCAAGTTACCTTTATGCCTTATGATTTCTATGATTTATTCATGATTTGATGAGGTATGTTAAAATGATTATGTTTTATGAGTAAAGTATGATTTCATACATGGACTAATGTTTTCTTTTCATACTTTTATATCCCTTACTGGGCTTTTTATGCTCATCCCAAGTTTTTGAAATGTTTTTCACAGGTCAAGGGAAAGGTGCATGTTATGATGATAGTGTCAAGGAAGTGTCAATAAATAATCCATGTTTTATTTTAAATATGTTCCTATTGATGGGGAAAAACGAATACTATCCTTTATGTAACCATTTTGTTTAAATATAGAATCTAATTCATGATTTATGTTCTAATTCTCTAAAACTCTAAACCTGAAAAGATCCTCAATGTGAATTATTCATTTAATTCAATATTAAGTAAGGTTTAAGGTCAGGGCCTTATAGTTGGTATCAAAGGTCGGTTTAGACAACTTTAGGGATTAGGAGTTTTTGTTAGACACATGATTAGTCCCTATATCTATTATTTCAGTTAAATCCTTGTTTTATATCTTTTTTCATGTCAAGTAAAGCCGGTTACGAATGGAAGGAGAAGGATCTCAAATGACATTCCTATCTCTTCCTGATGACATACTTGCAATAATTATTGCAAAGTCGTGTTTGAAAGATTGTGAAACTTTTTCTAACATACAACTCACTTTCAAGAAGTTGTTTGAGAATCAAACACATCCACTATACCTCTTTATCATCGTGGATCATGGGTTGTATTTAGACAAATACTATTTTCACAATATTCTCATATTTTCAAGAAAGGTAAATATTATCAAGGTATTTTCATATATTTTACCTTATCACAAGAATTTGAAGCATATTATGATTTTAAAAATGGTGTTGAGGAAGGAGACCCTTGTTCTACCTCTTTATATTTTCTTTTAAAATATAGTCTCTCAGCACACACTTATGGTATTTTAAAAGGACTAATAATAGAAAGTTTCAAATCAAATTATGTCTGACTATTTTATAGAAATCATGTTTTATCAGATGTTTTGGAATTATATGTTATACATGATTATTTTCCAAAACTGTTTTTCTATGAACACCCATATGATCCATGTTGTACAAGGTATATTTGGATGGAGGAAGAAAATGATTTTGAAGGATCTCTAAATCATTGTTGTAATGCATGGGACTTCTACCTACGTGAGCAAGATAATGATGAAACCGAGTGGACGCCATGATCAAGGTATGATGTTATTCATTTTGGGAATTGTTTTATTTTATCTTATGGTGGTGAAATAAGACTTCAAGAATTAAGATGTTGAGATCGTAATGAATTTGGATGAAAATGAGAGGTATAAGGAAACAATTGAGGTTAAAACATGTTAGGGTTATCTTTGGAGTTTTATAAAAAGGACAACACGCAGACCGTGTGACAACCCGTCGCGTCGGACAAAGCTGCGGGAATCGAACCCACAACCAAAGTGTGACTGGTATTTATCGCCTACCACTGGACTACGTGAAGTCCCTGGTTATTATGACTTATTCTTTTTAGTTAGATGATTTTATGAATTAATAGTAAGTTGATTTTGGGTTATCTATATAAATTATTAACCTATCATGCAGGATATGTGATTAGGTTAATTACTTTTCAATATTAGACTTTAAGAGCAACTGATGTTATTTGGAGATAAGTGTTAATTTGTACCCTGGAAGACTATGTGATTAAATCCTTCAAATATTTGGGTTTCAATCTTAGTTTGGTTTACTTTGAAGAATTTTATGGACAAATTGTTTATTCAATGGTCTTTGTTGAACTTTGGGTATTGTTTGACAAATTTTGGAGATTAAGAATAGATTTTTTTTTTATAAAGGATTATTCTTTTTGGGTATTATCTGATCTCATACTAACCTTTTAGGTTTTAGTTTTGGTTAAGGTCTAAATACATGGGAAGTATATAGTTCTCTTTTATGGATTAGGTGATTCTATAGTAGTTGATTATAGCTCTCTTAATGTAAACAAGTCTTCCTAAATACTTATCATTTGGGGAAGTACGAGTTTGTGTAAGAAATCTAGTAAAAGTTGAAAGTCAACATGACAAGTAAGTATGTTTCCTTAAGATCAAAAATAAATTCATCAATGAAAAGTAACTTAAAACAAAAATGTTGTCTATTAAATTTTCCTACGGGGGAATCAAATACCGTTTAACCCACCACAAGTATATGATTTTCTTGTGGTTAACTTTCTCCTAAACATGTTTTCTATCACTCTCCCTCAGAACATGACCCTTTGTTTTTTTCCTCCATATCCATGTTTTCCTACATGGAATCCTAGTATGGGTTAACTCGGGTGACCTTTGTACTTCTCCTTCTTTATTTTAAAGTGATTGTTTTACTGACTCTTGTTCCGATTTGGGATTTTCAATGAAGTTTCCAAGCCCAATTTTAAAATTACGAGGACGCAATCCCCAAAAGGGGTGAAGGATGTAACACCCCAGGTAAATAAAGAAAATGGAATTTTCACATTTATCCATATTTTTGAATAAAATATTAATATTACTTTAAAGGGGATGCTATGCTCGATGGCGTACCCAATACGCAACAACGAGTTTCTTGGGAATCTTACGTTGCACTCTAATAATAAAATAATATTATTTTAAATGGTAGTTAACGCCTAGCCATTGTAGTGGAGGGAATTAACAGAACTAAATACAAAATGATTATATATGTTTTTCAAATATTTTTACTTTTTACAATAAATTTTAGAGGATTAAAAATGCGAATGAATCCAATTTTAAGCGTAAACATTCTAATATTCTTTAAAAGGTCGATTAACCGCCTTTTGATGGAGAACCTCTTTTAAATCCACTTTTTGACAATTTTATGTGTTATATTGGACAAAATAAAATTCTTCTTTATAATTGGGACATCAAAATTTATTTTGTGTAATTTTTTGGTATTTTTCCGATAAAGTTCATTTTTAATGAATAGTGAAAAATGTTGTATTTTAATTCAAAACCTCTTTTTAATCTAATTTATTTATATGATTTTAGTATCTTTTGAATTTTTTTTAAAGTGAAATTAGAATATATTTTTACCATTTAATCCAACAGTGGTCATTGGAATTAATTTCACTTTGAAATTGGACTTAAACTAGTGTCAATCTTTTAATAGATATTGTTTCTTAAAAACACGCTATTTGTTTTGACAGCGGGAATTAATTTTTAAATTAATTAATGCAACATATATGTTTTTAATTTGGTAAAATAGACATTATTTTTGAATTTGGAATATCAAATATATCTTAGGGTGAATTTTTGGTATTTTTCTGAAAAACTTCAATTTTTGATGAATAGTGAAACCACTAAGTGGTAGTTTAAAAACTAATTTTTCGTTTAAATGAAACTTTACCACTTCTGTGATTTGAATTTCAAAAATCTGACATACATGGTTTTCATTAGGATGTAAATTTTGGTTCAAAGGGATTAAAATAATATTTTGGTGAAAAGTAACTTTTAAGTTTTTAATCGCGATTAGAGGTAATTAGTGTAATTTAAGGTAAAAATAATGTTTTAATAGTATGAAATGACCTATACACTTTTACTAACCTCATTGGATGTGTCATGGAAGACCAAGACAATCCATGGGTCAACTTGGGGACCCCATGGAGCCAATTTGGTTGGAATATGACATAAATAACTTTTTATTTTAAGTTAAAATAAAAATGTCACAAGCATGAGTTTTTTTACTAAAACAATTTTTAAATGGGGTTATACAAGTCATATTTTTGACTATAAATATTAATTAGAAAGAAAAAAATATTTCCTACATCATGATATTTTTTTATAATTTTTAGACATGAAATAAATTAAATTATTTATGACATCATGATGATGCAGCGATTACCTCATTAATAAAG
The DNA here is from genome assembly GCA_963277665.1 of Viscum album. Lineage (NCBI taxonomy): Eukaryota > Viridiplantae > Streptophyta > Magnoliopsida > Santalales > Viscaceae > Viscum > Viscum album. The sequence goes on along the minus strand of OY728137.1, from coordinate 217,950,973 downwards.
GATTTAAATAAAATGAAAGGATAATGTTAAAACTATAACTTAAACTTGTAAAAGACCTATTGGATGAGTATATTTATAACCCTTACCACCTTATCCTCGAAATACATCAAATTGGGACCTTTAAAATCCGAAACTCATTTGAAAATAAAGTAACATTTTGTAACTTTCCAAGAGTGCCCCTCCTCTCCTCTTATAAAAGGCCCCCACCTCTACCACCTTACCCGCACCTCTCAAGCCTTTGGCTCACCCAACCCCTGCCCATTTAATATCTCCACATCCCTCTATTAATAATTGAATCCTCACTTTGGGCAGAATCCTTTCCAAGGAAGCCTTAGAGATTAAATCAAATAGAGCTACCCGATTTAAAGGCAATGTCTTTCCTTGTGTTATTTTGTTTTATTTTGCTTCTCCAAACCCCTAAACTCTTTTTATTACTTTTTTTTTGTAACAACACCAGTATATTAAATATACGAGGATTTTTTTATAAGAAGGATTCAAGCTACACTTTCACACACCTTCGTCTAATGGTTAAAGAACATACTGTTTCTGTGGTTGGCGATTTTCTGCCTCACGAAACGATGATTGTTCAATATTATTTTAACACATTTAAAGGTGGCCATTATGATGTCACTATATTTTATATATGATATATATGGTATTTATGTTTACTATATTCTTCTGTATTTTATATTTAAAACATACTTTTATTCTTTTCATGTTGTGCAAATGCGATAATTTCATATGAGGATGTGTGGACTACCACCCCCTCAAGTGATGTGACTCGTTCATGCAATACATGGAATGTATAAAGAATGAAATTAATGAACATATGTTACCTATATAACATATATATTATACTTTAATTATAATATATATATATATATATCTCATTTATTTTTAATTCCATTAATATGACAAAAAAAATGAAAGTAGCGTTCATGCGTACGTACGGCCTACCATCTCCGTGAACGGTGCTTTTCATTTTTTTATCTCAAAATGTTATGGAATAGTATAAAATGAATATTTACTGGATATATATGATATTTTAATCATTAATACTATTATTTAAATGATTTACATATAACTACATGGGAAATTATTTTCAAACAAGTTCATTTTTTTACTCATGTACCAAACATCGGCAAAAACGTCTGATATGAACTAACATTATTAAACTATTATTATAACATTATAATATGTTATATGAACTGAATAATAATATTTAAAGGAGGTACTCAAGAAATTATAAATTTACCAAAGTTTATTATTATGGAATATAAACAAACGAACAAGACAAGTCGGACTCGAGGTAAGGGATCATACCCCTCTATTTCTTTTTAAGTACACTCTTTTATGTCATTCCTTTTAAGATCATATTTCTTATTATTGGGATGTTATTTTATATTAATCCCACTATAAGTTTTATTTTCATATGGTGAGAGACCCTATTTTCTCTCATCAATCCATTTTGGAAGTTTTGAGTTGCGCCGTTAGGCTGCCGAATTTTCGTAAGAGATCCAACCTCTCTCTTTCTTTTTAAGTACTCTCTTTTATGTCATTTCTTTTAAGCTCATATTTCTTATGTTTGGGGATGTTATTTTATATTCCTCATACTGTAATTTTTATGTTCATGTTATTAGAGACCCTATTTGATCTCATAAATCCATTTTTGGATGTTTTAAGTGGCGCTGTTAGGCTGCCGAGTTTTCGTAAGGGGTTTTTCATCTCACTTTTATTACTGTGACATTTATGATACATTTTCCACTATTTAATTTGAGTGGTGTATGTACTTCCCATTATTATACACTTTTTGTAGTATAATTTCATTTATGGGTATTTACATCTTTATTGTATGACCCTTCTTCCATGGGGTGTACGTTTCGAAAGTTACCCAAGTCGGTAAGGGAACCTTTCACCCTCCTCTTTTTAAAAGACTTCTTTTGTTATGTCTTTTAATTAACATACTATTATGTTGGGATATGTTATTATATATCCTTATTGATGTAAATTTTATGTCCAAGTGATGAGATACCCTTTTTATCTCTCATCAACTCTTTTTCTGAATTTTGAAGTGACGTCGTTAGGCTGTCGAATTTTTGCAAGGAAACTTCTTTACCCAAATTTGATTCTTTGGGATAAACTTGTACTCCTTGAATATGTCATTCTATGAATATGTGTGAATGTCCTATGATTTTTTTACACTTAATATCCACTTATATTTTGTGTATTCATTTGTCACACATAATTATGTAATTGATTTATCCTTAATCCAAGGATACTGTCTTTGTATGGGACTTCGTATCAATCTCCTTTCATTGAGGCATATTTTTGTTTTATACACAACCTTCTTTTATACGGTGTATAAAACCCTTTGAATTTTACGTTTATCCAAAAATAATCTTTTTATACGAAGCGTTTTACTAAACGAAAAAAGAGAATGTTTTTGTCGTACGTATACGGTGACAACGACTTCGCTGCCGCTGTGACCATTATTTGAGTTTCGGCTTCATCTACAAGCCATATCATTTTTTTAAATGAAAAATAAATATAATTCTTTACTTTTCTTCTATTTTGTTATTGAAAATTGTTTTCATAATGTCTTTATTATATCAATGTGTTATATTGATATCTTGTGATTGAAATGTGGAAATGTTATGTTTCCTTTATGCATGTTTTATGTGATACGATTATGTTATGGTTCTTGGGCATTATTATGAAGACAGGTGGTTCCGTGATAAACTAAGGGCGGGTGAGCCCGATATAGCTCTCCAATGCATTGGGTAACTCAAAGGGGTTAAACGTTCAGGTTTCTCCAAAGATATTTAAGGAATATACTGTAATGGGTATTCCAAACGTAACCAAGAGGGTTACTCCCTACGTAAGAATGTTATGAATGCCTCAAGTTACCTTTATGCCTTATGATTTCTATGATTTATTCATGATTTGATGAGTTATGTTAAAATGATTATGTTTTATGTGTAAATTATGATTTCATACATGGACTAATGTTTTCTTTTCGTAGTTTTATATCCCTTACTGAGCTTTTTATGCTCATCCCAAGTTTTTGAAATGTTTTTCACAGGTCAAGGGAATGGTGCATGTTATGATGATAGTGTCAAGGAAGTGTCAAGAAAGAATCCATGTTTTATTTTAAATATGTTTCCATTTATGGGGAAAAACAAATATTATCTTTTATGTAACCACTTTTTTAAAATATGGAATGTAATTCATGATTTATGATCTGATTCTCTAAAACTCTAAACCTAAAAAGATCCTCAATGTGAATTATTCATTTAATTCAATATTAAGGTTTAAGTTCGGGGCCTTATAAAACCACCATAACCCTAAGTCTACCTCTAATAGCAAAGGTGATGGAAAAAATAATTGAGAAGACATAAATGTTATAGGAGGCCTTTTCATAATGAACCTATATTCATGAACCCAACCATCTCTATAAAATAGTTTATAGGAATATAATGTTGTGGAAAAAAATATAGAAAAATTGATCATGGAATATATTATAGTGAAAATATAGAATAATGGAATTAACCCCAATGTCTTAAGGGAAAACATTTGCAACAAATTAGAAATAAAGTCCAAAAATGATGAAAACAAGTAATGAAATTCAAGACTATCGTGATACTAGTCTCTAAGACCAACCACCATACAAGGTTAGTGTACCCAAGATTCACTATGCTTCATTATTCTCACTACTGATCTATCTTTCATCTTTATAAGACATGAAATGTATAGACAAATGCGGTGTTGGGGTGAGAAAATGCTTACCCAGTATGATTACATAACAAAAAAATGGAGTGATAGAGAGATAACAAATAGTCATCTAAACCCAATACAAGAAGAAAAAACCCCCAATATATATATATGATCAAAAAGTAAAAAATGAGAGAGAAAGGGGATCTCCATCTCATATACCATCCAAATATGTTGAGTAATCCTACAACTACATAATTATATCATTGATGCCTAGAATCTAATGAAACCTCACTAGAATTTGTTTGGAGGGTATCAAACCTTACAAATTTAATCCATAGTATAGGTACCACACATCTCCCATGAAGTAACATCACCACAAAAATGATTTAATATGAAGGATTATCACTCTATATATAGATAACTCATTCCCATTAATAAGGGTAGTATAGAATATACCTATATAAATAAATGGAAAACTCATTTCCTAGAGTGACATGGGAGTACTGAACATGATATCACTCTAAAATCCTGAGGAACATGTTCTCTTTTTGTAATGTGGAATAATGAAATTTGAATATATCTAGTAGCATATGGAACCCACACCTTCGTGTAACAGGGGTCACTAACCCAAACATCAATTTTATAATCACATACAATCATAGTCGTCATCAAGAATCTCCTAAATAAGCAGAAAACTTGCAACATTACACATATTTTCTTAAAATAGACTACTGTAACACCCTGACCCTAGAATCCCAGAGTCGGTGAATTATTTTAATACATTGGTATGATTATAAGGAATCATGTCCTGAAACACCGATCAGTTTATCAGTCTTGGAAAATAGATTACATACATGAACTTTACATTACACTTTCTAACATACAACACAAAAAAATAATCCTTTGAGAATGACATTGTTCCCTTAGCTTAACCCTGCGTCTCAAACATAAAACAGTTCTTGGAATCCAAGGAAAAATAAAACATAGAAAGGGGTGAGCTCAGGTGCTCCGTAAGGTTAACAATATAGAAGAAACGTTCATAAATAAGCATAAACATTTAAGGAAATGTATAAGACTAAAACAAAATCCTTTTAAACTTAAACTTCAGCATAATATGTAAAATATAAAATCAAATGATGCCATTTACTTATTCACATGGATATTATACTCATCGAATAATCACATGAAATATCAATAGTCACTTTCATAATGATGGAATGCATAATGCCAGACTTCATAACCACATAGTCAAGGCCTTGTGCGAAGACTACAAATAAGATTTTTTCAAGGCCTTGTTTTAAGACACTAGTTTATCTCATGAGACCTATCGATGCATCGAGGATCTATATCAGGCTCCACCTGTCACTTACTAAGTCCAATGCATTCCTCATATGAAAAGTATTAAACATAACATAAACATTCGTATTAAAACTAGCATACAAAATGTCAATAATTTATCCATATACCATGAATGGTATAAAAATAACACATCCACAGTCAAACATATCACAAAACCTTCAATACAATATGTAAGTTTTGTATCATAATAAATCAACTTCAAATAAGCTTAAAATCCATCAAAGTATGTTTACATAGATGAAAATGATTTTTAAAACTCTTTGAGAGAAATATCCCTTTTCATGAAAACATTTAAAAGTGACATAATTTAGAAAGAAAGACATTTTCAAATCAAATTGTCTCATACCACATTGAAACTTTTTAAAGTAATTAACATTTTTAAAACATTCATGTCCATATAAATAAATCCTTAAAAACTATTTTGAAAACATGGACATTAATTAGAATGATTTAGAAGAATAAATTTTTAAAACATTTAAAATGATGATTTAGTAAAAAGTGACTGAAAAATAATCCCTTTGAAAACTCTTTTATGAAACGTGTACATGGATAATAAATATGTCCCAGTAGATACTTACGTAAAAACAACCTCGGATAATAAAGAGATTGTAAAATTAACCCTTACCTTGTACTTTCCTTTGGTCGAGGGTACGTTTAACATCCTGTATAATGACCATAGTTTGTTATTAAATTATACCATCACCATATTTATATTTATTATATCATACATGATTCATTTATGACTTTATACTACCAATTTAATAATTATTTCCTTGTTAAATTAACATTTCGGGTAATAATGGCTTTCTTTATCGTGCGTGTTTTAACTTGTTATTCTTGATCGTATCACATAGATCATGATTTAAATACTTCCAGAATGTAAAACATGATTTATATATAATATATATTTAGAATATAAATATGTATAATATATATATATATATATGAACTGAAAAACGCTGTTTATGGAGACAGCAGGTCATACGTACGCATAAACTCTATTTCTGTTTTCATATCGTATTGAATGGAAGTAAGTGAATGAGATAAATGTAAATACACACACACACACACACACACATATATATATATATATATATATATTTCCAGTAGAATTATTATTTCATATACTACATACTTATTAATAATATGTATTTTTATATTCATCGTTGAATGGTGAACATGGAAATAAATCCTATCGCGTTGTGGAGACAGTAATCTGTACGTACGTACGAGAGACAATATCATTCTTTTGATATTAAAATAATATATAATTGGATAGTATATCATATATACAGAATCATTATCATTTTATATTTATTATTTACATCAATTACGCATCATTATTATACCCATCCAAATAATAATGTATTGAACAACAATTACACCATGACGTGGAGACGGTAAGCCGTGCGTACGCACGTATGGTGACATGTCATTCAAAGGATGGATAGAATAATGAATATGGTTGTACCATATTTTTAATAAAATAATAGTATATAGAAGATACTAGATTTATTATTTTAGAATGTAAATAACAAAGAAAGAGGAAGTGGAAGAAGAAAGGAACTTGAAAGAGGTGATGAAATATTTTACCTCTTCTTCGGGTTCATCCTTTTGATTTGATCAAAAGAGCTCCTTAAGTTGGTTTTCTGACTAAAGGAAGGACTCTAGGATTAAAGGAGGATATTTTATAGGATAATTTGGGCAGGGTTTTTCCGATCCAAATGGATTTGGAGGTGTGAATTTGAGGTAAGGGGAAGTGCCCTTTTATAAGAGGGGTGAGGGGCACCTTAGGAAAAACTTAAAAAAATATTTTATAATAAATTAATTTTCGGTCTATAATGGCTCAAAAATGAATTATTTAAATTAAAAGGTGGGGATGGGTCGAAAACCACTCAACCAATAAGTTTTAGACATGTTTGGGTCACTATATTAACCTTATCTTTTAGATTTAACTCTTAGTTAAATAGTTTGACATTTACCATGTCTCTTTGTATTTTTATATTATATGGTTAATAAACTTACTATATAATTCCAAGAGATCCCAAAGTGGTTCATTAATGACACAACTATCATTATATAAGTCTTTTGGGTGAACCTTATATTTTTAAGAATATAATATCAATTAATAATATAATATTTGTTTTAAAAACTATTTTATGTCAATTTTGACACTATTTGGTATTTTGTTTTTTCTAAATTAATAACAGCATTATTACTTCGAAAAAAATTCATATAACCAACCCTAACATGTCATATTAACCTAGAAAATTAGTGGAATTGATAAAAAGTCTCAAATTACATTTATTTGGATATTTATAATATCAATTATTTTAATTTTTTATTAATACAGTAATTACTGCATCATCATTGTGTAATAATTAAATTTAATTATTTAAGGTCAAAAAATTATAAATAAAATAATATTATGTAGGAAATATTTTTATATTTCTAATGAATATTTATAGTCTAATTTATCTTATGTATAACCCTATACTAAAAATGTATTAGTTATTAATCTTTGATTTTAACTCTTTTAACTCTTCTTTAAATAAAATAATAATAAATGTCCTAATCTAATCCAACTGGACCTAAAGGATAATATTTTATTCCTAACGTTGTTTTTGGTCGAATTAAACTTATCCAATAGAATTAGGACATGTTTTAGGGTAATAATAATATCATTTTTACCCTTAATTACCATATTTACTTTAAACCATGGTAAATAAAAGTAAAAAGTTATTATTCACCAAAAATTATTTTTATCATATTGAACCACATTTTACATACTGATATCAATCGTGTCTCTTGGATTTTGGATATTAAATTCACATAAGTGTTAAAATTATGTTTTATTCAAATTTGCAAATGCTCTTAGGAGGTGGGTAAAAGACGATAAAATTTCAATAAAATTTTTATATATCTAAACTTATCATAAAATGACTCCAATGAATTACATTGAACTTATATAGGTATTATGTATCAATTTTGACCTAAAATAAATTTAAATTAAATAAATAATTATTTAAATGAAAAGTCGGTTTTAACCAATAACGTAGTGTTTTTCACTATTAATCAAAAATTAAAAGTTTTAAGAAACATACTAAAAATTCACCCTAAGATAATTTTGATATTTTGAATTAAAAAATGAATTCTATTTTACCAAATTAAAAACAAATAAATTGCATTTATTAATTTTAAATTAATTCCCGTTGTCAAAACCAAAAACCATATTTTTATAAAATAATAACTATCAAAAGATTGACACTTGTTTATGTCCAATTTCAAAGTGAAATTACTTACAATGACCAGAATTGGATTAAATGGTAAATATATAATCGATTTATACTTCCAAACCATTAAAATATATAATTTAACACTATAAATTATTTTTATAAAAAAAAATTAGTTAAAATATAATATTTTTCAATATTCACCCAAATATGAAAGTTATCAGAAAAACACCAAAAATTTATTGAAACTAAGCTCTTATGTCCCGATTATAAATAATAAGTTTATTTTGTCAAATTGAATATATAAAAGTTTCAAATTTGGATATAAAAAGGGTTCTCCATTAAAAGGCGGTAAAATTGCTTTTTTAAAATACTTCTTTTATCTGAAAAAAATGAATTTGTTCTTACATTATGTCTAAGAAACTCACAATATAGATTCTAGAATTATATGTATTATATGAAGTTAAAAATTCAGTTAATACTATTCGTAATCACTTTTGAACATCTAGTTTGGTAAGTCGTGATGTGCTTGAACTCGGTGTTGCATGTAGTGCAAGTTATTGTATTACTTTGAAGAAATAATGTACTATGAAATCTAGGGGTGTTACATTCTTACCTATTTCAATAAATTGCATCCTCACAATTTGAAATTGTTTTTTGAAAATAAAAGTTTGAAAATAGAAAATACCATTGTGGGAAAACCCACATCGTAAATTGGGTTATTAAAATTTAGTCTTAATAAGAGGAAAGGGGGAATAAAAGGGTCACCACCAAATTATGATCTCGATTAGGAGAACATTGGTGGAAATTAGAGACACATAATTGGAAAAAAAAATTAAATATTTATAGGGAGTCATTGAGGTCATCAATCATAAACAAGTGTAAAATTGAGGGCCTCAAATCCATTAGTCTATGATGATTTGAAATACCATCAGTTCAAAAAAAACATAAGGTATTAGGATAACACATTTTTAGTCTTAAGATCCCTTCCCTAAAGTTTAAGAATTAATTTACCCATATAATAAGAGAAAAAAATTATATAGATATATATATATTCTTGACAAGTAGAGTTTCATCCTTCAACTAATTCATACCACAAACTGATCTTTCACTCTAAAAGATTTCAAAAAAATATTTTATTTATCCTAATCATATAGGGTTCCAAAAAAATGAATTTATAATTAACCTATTAGAAAATTTCTTAAAAAAACTACATTATACAATCCAGGGACTTCACATAGTACAGTGGTAGGCGATAAATCCCAATCGTACTATGGTTGTAGGTTCAATTCCCACAGCTTTATCCGACGCGACGAGTTGTCACACAGTCTGTGTGTTGTCCTTTTTATAAAAATCCTAAAATAACCTTAACAACAGTATCCAATTTCAAACTTAATCCATTCCAACCTTTAGACTTATCCAAAATATTTCTATCCAAACTCACAGTCCAAAATTTATAAGGAAGTTAAACACAATGAAGATCCTTTTTTCCACGTAATAACATGTGAAAACCTTCATCATGTATTATTTTAAAACATGGTAACACCATAAATTACCATAAAACCTTATTGATTACATTCATGCTCTTGTATCCTTTATATAATATTGGATATATTTCTTATATCTAAAAATATTGAATATTCCAATAATGATGAAATAAAAAAACTATTAATCAATTCCAAGGAAGTCAAGAATATCCAATATAATTTATCCAAATCAACCATCTCTTATTCTAAAATTACTACCTCATTATCAGGACCATATTAAGGATTATATTTCCTTAAACCATGTATTTTCAAAAAATTGTATCTAACTATTAATTCACTTTTCTTAGAACCATATAATCTCAAATCCTTAATAAAATAGTACTCCAGTACAATCCTTATTTATCTCCATAATTCATATAACCAGTATACTGTTGATACAACACTCAAATGAAATAATTCTATAATAAGAACATAAGAACACGAGTCATTCCTCTTCATCTTAGGTAGTATCATAACTCGATTATTATCCAATAACATAATTTGCGGTATACTCTTATGACTGGGACATTGATTCATGTAGTGTCTCAACACCTTGAAGATGATTCATTTTACATTTGAAAACTTTTTCTTACCCTTTCAATCACGTACTTGGTGTCCTTTTTCTCCACACATATAACAAACTCACATTCCCTTCAAGCATTTACCAAGGTGATTATTTCCACATTTATCACATATGGGAAAATCCTTCTTTCCCCTCTTCCCTTTATCCATCTTTCTCTCTATCATCCTTTTCTTCTCTTGCTTCCCTTAAAAGTCACAGGACTCAGAGAATTCTTTACTTATCTTAGTAACACGTGATATTATTTCTTCATATGTTGAGAATACATGGGAGACTATTTCCCTTCTAAATTTTGGCTTAATACCATGAATGATATGACCCTTCTTACTCTTTGGATCATACGTATTGTTGGAGTTCTCATTCCATCTACTCGGTGCCATTTCTAAATAATGGCATACACTAGGTCAGTTTATGAATCACAATGAATAATTCTAAACTTGTAAAATACCTAACGTAAATTGAAAAGTTTATGGATATAATCTGTAATCATAAAAATATTTTCTTTGAGTAGGTATATACTCATAAATATTTCATAATGATTTTTAATGAAAATAAGAATTATCCTAAGAATATCCCCCGATAGTGTCGTAACCAAGAGTGCAGCAAGTCATGTTGGTGTGCACCAGTTCCCGTTCGAGTCTAGCTCAAAGCGGTGTTTTTGGGTTTTACCCCTAGGTACATTTGTGCCAGAGCCACCTCTACCTGCTCGTATCTAGACAGGGATGTATTTTCATGGAAAACTCACAAAATCTATACATCACCAAAATTCTAGAAAGTTCTTATATTCTAATCCTCAAATCTATATTAGGGTAATGTGCTCTAATAAGAGTTTATCTAAATCTAGTTTCCAAGGTTATTGCTAAACTTTCTCTGATACCAATTGTAACGCCCCGACCCAGAAGCCCAGTGTTAGTCCATTATATCAATACATTGGCATGATTACAAGGAATCAAGTCCTGAAAGACCGATCAGTTTAGTAGTCTAGAAAAATAGATTACATACATGAACGTTACATTACACTTTATAACATAAAACACATAAAAATATTTTGATAATTCCATTGTTCCCTTAACTTAACCCTGAATCTCAAACATAAAACACTTCTTGGAATCCTGGGAAAAATAAAACATAGAAAGGGGTGAGCTCAGGTGCTCAGTAAGGTTAATAATATAGCGGAAACTTTCATAAATAAGCATAAACATTTAAGATAATGTATAATACTAAAACAAAATCTTTTTAAACATAAACATCAGCATAATATGGAAAAGATAAAATCCAATAATGAAATTTAATTATTCACATGGATATTCTAATAGTCAAATAACCACATGCAATATCAATATCCACTTTCATAATGATGGAATGCATAATTCTGGACTTCATAACCACATAGTCAAGGCCTTGTGCCAAGACTAAAAATAATATTTTGTCAAGGCCTTGTGCCAAGACACTATTTTGTCTCATGATACCTACCGATGCATCAAGGTGCTATAGCGGGCTCCACCCATCACTTACTAAGTTCAATGCATTCCTCATATGAAAAGGTTTAAACATAATATAAACATTCATATTAAAACTAGCATACGAAATGTCAATACTTTATCAATATACCATGAATGGTATAAAAATAGCACATCCACAGTCAACCATATCACAAAACCTTAAATACAATATGGATGTTTTGTATCATAATAAATAAACTTCAAATAATCTTAAAATCCATCAAAGTATGTTGACATAGATGAAAATGATTTTTAAAACTCTTTGAGAGAAATATCCCTTTTTCATGAAAACATTTAGAAGTCACACAATTTAGAGAGGAAGACATTTAAAGACATTTTTGAATCATAGTGTACCATACCACATTGAAACTTTTGAAAGGAATTAACATTTTTAAAACATTCATTTCCATATAAATAAATACTTAAAAACCATTTTGAAAACATGGACATTAATGAGAATGATTTAGAAGAATAAATTTTTAAAACATTTAAAATGATGTTTTAGAAAAAAGCACCTTAAAAAGAATCCCTTTTTAAAACTATTTTATGAAACGTTTACATGGATAATAAATATGTCCCAGTATATACTTACGTAAAAACAACCTTGGATAATAAAGAGATTGTGAAATTAACCCTTAACTTGCACTTTCATTTGGTCGAGGGTACGTTTAACCTCCTTTATAATGACCATAGTATGTTATTAAATTATACCAGAACCATATTTATATTTATTATATCATACATGATTCATTTATGACTTTATACAACCCATTTAAAAATTATTTCCATGTTAAATTAACATTTCGGGTAATAATGGCTTTCTTTATCATGCGTGTTTTAATTTGTTGTTCTTGATCGTATCATTTAGATCATGATTTAAATACTTACAGAATGTAAAACATGATTTATATATAATATATATTTAGAATAAAAATATGTATAATATATATATATATATATATGAAATGGAAAACACCGTTTATGGAGACCGCATGTCATACGTATGCATAAATGCTATTTCTGTTTTCATATCGTATTCAATGGAAGTAAGTGAATAAGATAAATGTAAATACACACGCACACACACACACACACACATATATATATATATCCAGTAGAATTATTATTTCATATATTACATACTTATTAATAATATTTATTTTTATAGTCATCGTTGAATGGTGAACGTGGAAATGAATCTCATCGCGTCGTGGAGACGGTAATCCGTACGTACGCACGAGTGACAATATCATTCTTTTTATATTAAAATAATATATAATTGGGTGGTATATCATATATACAGAATCTTTATAATTTTATATTTATTATTTACATCAACTAAACATCATTTTTATACCCATCCAAATAATAATGTATTGAATAACAATTACACCACGACGTGGAGACGGTAAGTCGTACGCACACATGTATGGTGACATGTCATTCAATGGATGGATAGAATAATGAATATGGTTGTACCATATTTATAATAACATCATAGTATATAGAAGATACTGGATTTATTATTTTATAATCGAAACAACAAAGAAAGAGGAAGTGGAAGAAGAAAGGAACTTGAAGGAGGTGATGAAATATTTTACCTCTTCTTCGGGTTCTTCCTTTTGATTTGATCAAAATGGATCCTTAAGTTGGGTTTATGAATAAATTAATTCCTCTAGGATGAAGGGAGGACAGTCGAGAGGATATTTGGTTAGGTTTTTTCCAAGCCAAATGGCTTTGGAGGTGTGAATTTGAGAGAATGGGAAATTCTCTTTTATAAGAGGGGTGAGGGGCACCTTTGGAAAAACTTAAAATATTATTTTATAATAAATTAATTTTCCATTTTTAATGGATCCAAAATGAATTATTTAAAGTATAAGGTGGGGATGAGTTGAAAACCACTCAACTGATAAGTTTTAGATAGATTTGGTTCAATATATTAACCTTATCCTTTAGATTTGACTATTAGTTAAATAGTTTGACATTTACCATGTCTCTTTGTATTTTTATATTATATGGTTAATAAACTTCCTATATACTTTCAATAGAATACCAAGTGGTTCATTAATGATACACCTATCGTTATATAAGTCTTTTCGCCGAAACTTATATATTTAGTAATATAATATCAATTAATAATATAATATGTTTTTTAAAAAACTCTTTTATGTCAATTTTGACACTATTTGGTTTTTTTTCTAAATTCATAACAGCATTATTACTTCAAAAAAAATCATCTAACCAACCATAAAATGTCATACTAACCTAAAAAATTAGTGGAATTATTAAAAAGTCTCAAATTACATTTATTTGGATATTTATAATATAAATTATTTTAATCTTTCATTAATACGGTAATTACTGCATCATCATTGTGTCATAAATAAATTTAAATATTTAATGTCTAAAATTTATAAATAAAATAAAATTATTTCGGAAATATTTTTATACTTATAATGAATATTTATAGTCGAATTTATCTTTTGTATAGCCCTATATTAAAAATGTTTTAGTTATTAAACTTTGATTTTAACTCTTTTAACTCTTCTTTAAATAAAATAATAATAAATGTCCTAATCTAATCCAATTGGACCTAAAGGATAATATTTTATTCCTAAGTTTGTTTTTGGTCGAATTACACTTATCCAATATAATTAGGACATGTGTTAGGGTAATAATAATATCATTTTACCCTTAATTACCCTATTTACTTTTAACCGTGGTAAATAAAAGTAAAAAGTTATTATTCACAAAAAAATATTTTTATCTTCTTGAACCACATTTTAGTTAGTTATATCAACCATTTCTCTTTAATTTTTGAAATTAAATTCACATATGTGGTAAACTTAAGTTTTATGTAAATTTTCAAATGCTCTTAGGAGGTGGGTAAAAGACAGTAAAATTTCAATAAAATTTTTATATATCTATACTTATTATAAAATGACTCCAATTAATTAAATTGAACTTATATAGGTATTTTGTATCTATTTTTACCAAAAATAAATTTAAATGAAATAAATAATTATTTAAATGAAAAATCGGTTTTAACCAATAACGTAGTGTTTTTCACTATTCATCAAAAATTAAAAGTTTTCAGAAATATACCAAAAACTCACCCTAAGCTAATTTTGATATTAAAAATTCAAAAATAAATTCTATTTTACAAAATTCAAAACCTATAAATTTCATTTATGAATTGAAAATTAATTCCCGTTGTCAAAACCAAAAAGCATATTTTTGAGAAGTAATAACTATCAAAAGATTGACACTTGTTTATGTCCAATTTCAAAGTGAAATTACATAAAATGACCAGAATTGGATTAAATGGTAAAAATATAATCTATTTATACTTCCAAACCATTAAAATGTATAATTTAACACTATAAATTATTTTTATTAAAAAAGTTGTTTTCGGTTAAAATATAGTATTTTTCACTATTCACCCAAATATGAAACTTATCATAAAAACACTAAAAATTTATTGAAACTAAACTCTTATTTCCTGATTCTAAAGAAGAATTTTATGTAGTCAAATTTAATATATAAAAGTTTAAAATATTGGATTTTAAAATGGTTCTCCATTAAAAGGCGGTAAAATTGCATTTTTTTTTTGAAAAATACTTCTTTTATCTGAAAAAAATGAATTTTTTCTTAAATTATGTCTAAGAAACTCACAATATGGATTATAAAATTATAATGATTATATAAATTTCATGATTCAGTTAATACTATTCATAACCGCTTTTGAACGGCTAGTTTGGTAAATCGTGGTGCGCTTGAACTCAGTGTTGCGTGTAGTGCAAGTTATTGAATCACTTTGAAGAAATAACGTACTATGAAATCTTGGGGTGTTACAAATAAAATTTCCACTATAACATTATATATAGGAAAACAATCTAGATAATATATTAATGGGATAAAATAAATGAAGAAAATGAAGAAAATATGATAAGTAGAAGATTTACTAAGAAGTGAATGGTGTGTAGGGGGTCCACACACATGTGGCCCCACACTATTGCCTAATTGTGTTCTCCTTGGAAACATATTTGGAATAAATGTATCATCACATGAAATTTCCTCTAAGATACACATCGTTTATGTCCACCCAAGGACATGGTTGTGCATCTGAACCCATTAATGTGTGTTCTTGTCTCTAACCATGTACATCGATACATGATATATCTATCCACACAGGGCCCAATGAACATGGAGTTGCACTAGGGATTGGAAACAATGGTAGGGACAAACAATTTGTAGGCCCACCCACAATACATTTGATATTTAATTTCACTCAAACCCCTAGTTTCGTATCTAGGGGGATACTCATCATATGTTCTTCTTGGATATACAATGTCTTTTCATGATATTTATAGGTAGTCTATGTTGTTTTAAAATTCATTTTCTTCACCTAAATCATTCCCTTAGACCACCCAAAATTATAGGGAGTCTCCTTTGTACATTTTCCCCACCCCTATAATGGATGGATAAAAGAATCCCATGATCCACCCGAAGTTTACATCTCCTCAATTGCTCGTAGCACCTCATGTCATCACTCATTACTACTCTAGATATGAGATCCATGAATAAACACCAAAAATACAACCTAATCTAACCAAAAATCATAGATATGGTCATTTTTCACACATCCACCAAGAACCTAGGGGTACGATAATGCTCGTACCTGCCAAAAATTTCAAATTATGGCCACATAAACCATAATGAAGTACATAATGAACAGGTGAGAAATGTACAATAACAATGGTGAAGTTAACATGGGCATGTTTTTTATGGCCACAGATCATAATTTTGGGAATCCTGGGTGAGAATGCAGAATAATTCAGAAAATAAAAGAACAACCAATTTAATTATTTAGACAGGATCATATGAAGGGTGTGAAACATAGATAAATAATATCATACACAAATCAATGCTCAATCTATTATTAAAATGGATCGAAATAAACAATTGATGAGTACTACCTCAAATATTAGGTGATTAAAGGTGAACAACATGTTCATTAGTTCATGTTGAGACCTGATTTTTTGTTTTCTCCTCGATCCACCTTGATCAGATCAACCATAATCATCTATTTCAAATCCTATAGCAAATAACATAAAATCTCCAATATATTATCCCATAATTTAAATGAAAACACCATGAAAATTTTAATAATTATGTGTATATAGTGGACTTTTTTCTGGATGTTTATTATAAAATAAATAAATTTAATTATTTGTTTTAATTAATAAAAACCCCAACAATTGACTCAATTGGTTATCTAGTGTATACCAACCATAGGACATTCCTAAGTAAACCATGTGTTCCAGAAGCAATCATGTTATCATAATTCTTATCCAAGGTACCAATCAAGAGTTATTCCATTAATCTATAAAAAGTGTACGCATGTGATATTCATTTATTTTATATTTTTGAAATATAAATTACATTCTTACTCAATATTTTTATCCCATTTCTGCTCTATGCCTACATCCAAAAATATTTTATAATAATTTTCAATGTCTTACAAGGAAAAATGTAGGGCCACTACATTTTCACAATGATAAAAGTATCTGAAATGGATAACTCTATAAAATTTTAAGAGATAAGGTTGATATATTTCAATATAATGGTGTTTGAAATGTTTTTATGTTATTTTACCCATTTTGATTTTATTTTAACCCCTAGAAAACTCAATTTAACCTTAACTATGATAAATAATTTTTAATGTTTTTACTTTTCATTTTGGAAAAAAATTATGTTTACAATATTATATTATATTAACAATGATTTTAAAAAAAAATCAATTAATTTTTCAAAATTCTATTCCTAGTAGTGGAAAAAATTATTTAATATAATACCCGTAGATGCGATGGAAATGTGTCTCAGTGTGACAATTTTCATTATTATAAAAATAGTTAACAACAAAATTCAACATGAATCTTATTAAAATAATATATATTCATTTAAAAATTAACTTATTGATCAAATTTCACTTTTAAATTTTTTTAATCATGATGGACGATATTAAATTATTTAAATATAAAGGATTTTTCCAATAAAAATAATTAATTTTGACTACTCATCAAAAAATCATTCATTTTAGAAAATTATGAAAAATTCACCATAAGATAATTTTGAATTATTGGTTCCAAAAATAAAGGTTACTCCCTAAAATTAATATTCTAAATGTTTCAAAATCTAATTTTATTATTTGATCAAAAAAACTGATGAAGAAATTTTTTGGGAATAATTAATTTTAAAGTATATAATTAAATAGACAAAAATTAAGTACATAATTATTGATATATTTTCTAAATATAAAGCCTTTATAAATAATTTTTAAAAAAATATATCATATTCATTCAGCAAAATTTAATGGCTAGGTTTTGGTCGTCATGTTTAAATAATAATATTAAAAATATATCATGGTTCCTTTAGACATAGTATATCATATAATCGATGATATAAAATATATTAAAATTATTTTTAAAAAATATTTCATAAAAATTACGGGGTTTTAAAACCTCCATGATAATTCATTTATCTTCCATATCTACCAATCCCTATGTTGGTCCCCTCCATACACCCCCTTTTTTATTATTCCATTTCATATTGGATTTTTATTCTCCCACAAACCCTCTTGGGATGTTTGGTTGAGGATATGGTTTTAGGGATGTTAAAATGATGAGTTTTTCATTCTTATGATTACATATAATCTACGGCTATTGTTTGAGATTTAGTGGTAATAGTTGATGTTTTTCAGAATTACATTGGAAAAAATTCTCCGTGTCTATTTGTTGGTGTTTTAATTCATTTACATTTATATGGAATTTCATATTGTTTCTAATCCATAACTTTTATTTTATATGATTTTGAAATATATGATATAAATATATTTATTGTTTAAATAGTTTTAAAGACATACTTATTATAGTGTGTTAAAATGGTAATTTTAGGTGATATATGAAATGATTTGTTTTGTAAAAAATACAATGTCAGGTAACTTCAAAATGAACCTAGGAGTTCTTTTGGATTAAAAACATGTTTAATTAATTTTTTAACATATTTGTTACATAAATTTTATCAAACCTGGTCTTGGGATAATTGTTGGTTTTTCTAGAAGGGTTTTGATAAAGATAGTGTCTATTTAAATGACTCTAAATGTGGTTTAAAATGTTTAATACTAAATGACATTGGAAATGATATTTCAAATGGTTTTAAAAATCAGATGAAATGGATAAACATTCCAAGCCTTATTTTTAAAAGGCATCTTTAGGACACATATTGTGTTTTCTAGTGTGTGTGTCTGAATCACTCATGAGATCTATGTGTATTGTATGCCTATTTTGGATTATGACTTCACATGGATGATTAATATTATTATTCATATTTTTATGTTGTTCCATAGATTCAATAATGTTATTGTTTTTTCCAATGGGAATCATTGGTGAGGTGTAAGTTATTTTCAAATTATTTTTTCTTATTATATATTAATTTTGATTTCTAAAATCCCTTTTATGTTTTTATCAGTTTCCTAATAGACATGTTTGGACACAATTGAGTGAAAGTCATAATTTTGTGTATGGTACTTGAGAAAGGATATTGTTAGACTGAGTGAGCCAATGGAATGTTTACATGGTCATAGGATTTATTATAAGGTCATGTGGTTTCATTTGAGCTCCTACTCAAGATTTATCCAATTGGTTAATGCCGAAATACAAGGAGAAGATAGGTTTAGTATTACCATCCATAGTTCATGACCACTATTTCATGATCAAGATTCATAATTCATGGGATGATTCTATGTATTCTTATACACAATATTTTCAAAAAATAGTGATTTATTAGTATTTTGATTTCATACCCTACCCATTCAATTTTTATCAGCACTATTTCCCTATTTTTCAATATTGGAATGCTTGTGGTTTGATGGGTTCTTTCATTTTATTTTTTGAATTGTAAAATAGATTTACTTTTAAAAAACTTTATGAAATGATCTATAATATTTTGATGTATATTTAATTGAAATTGAAGTGGAATTATTTTAAAAATGGGATATTATAAATGATTTTAGAAAATGGTAAGAAATGATTTATTTTGGATATTTATTTAAATTCCCACTATTCTTTGTTCTAAGGAGTTTTCATGACAAAAACCATGATTTATGGGTTGGATTTAGACTACAATTTTAGGACCTATTTGGCTCTTTTTTTTTTCAAGAAATTTTACTTTGGTTTTGAAAATACTTTAGTTTATCCCTTATTTTCATTTTTTTTATCAAGGGGAATCATATAATAGGAAATAGGGAATAATATTTTTTTAACCATTTTTTTTTGAATCCTTGATTTCTTACCAATATATAAAATATTATTTATGTAATAGGCTTTATAAATTAAAATTCTTGAATAATTTTGTGAATTCCAATTGTACGTGTTTTACGCACACACTATAAAAACCATTTAGTGTATGTTTGTGTTTCCTCTCAGTTACCCTATCTATGGTCCATAATTATATAATATTGGTTCTATGTGTACCGTGATAATTAAATGTTAAATGGTGTGTGCCTGAAGTTCACATGGTGTAGGTTATAGTTTTTGGGATTTTTTGTTTACTTACTTCGATAACCACTTGGTTATTTCCCATTAAGACATGGGCATTTCCTTTAGTTTATTTCTTAATTATATGCTTTATTGGTTTACTCGTAGTTATTATTTCTATCATATGTGTATAATGGTTATTATTTATATATGAGGAAATAATTTACCCAAATTTATTTCTACCTTTATGTTGTACCTCATTTTTTTGATGGTGTGTATGTCTGTTATCTCAAGGGATGATGAAAAACATCCATTGTGGTATGTTGGTTTGGTTAAAAGTTTGTGTATGCTGAAATGTTTCCGATGGTTCATTTCTTACTACCCATGTACTTATTTCCAACACATGGGGGTAGATAATTCCCTCCAAACCTTTGGGTAAGATAGGTCGCATGATGTGTTTTCTCCACTTGGGATGGTTAATTATAATTGATCTATGAGAACAGGTTGTCTATGTTAGAAAAATATTGGAGTTGATGTCTCTATATAATCATTGATTGATGACCCATGAGTTATGAAGTTCATTGTTACACTTAGTTGGTCACCTTTGTGGGTGGTGAGATGAAACCACTTGGTTAATTCAAAATGAGTGGTTACAAAATGACATCGATGAAATATTAAATACATATGTATCATATCACCCCTCCATAAGTATGTGAATAGGTGTTGGTAGTACCAACATTCCTTGAAATCCATAGGACACCAAAAGATAGAAATCAATTCCAATGGATTTAAAAAAGTTTGGGGGAGGAAATTCTCTAATGAAAAAAAAACAATAAACATTTTAACAATACATATTATGATTCATGACATAAAATGATAATAACTCTTGTAATATAGACCAAACATCAACCATAGTGATCAAATAAATAAAAATAAAATAACATGGTCTAGAAATTAAAAACATAAAAGTCTACAAGGCACCAAATATGCACCATCATGACTCTATTGCAAGAATACTCGATGAATTGACCCATATCAAAACCACATGTATAATTATGGTATTTTACTTGAATAGTGTGAAACATGTCTCTTTATTTTATTAAGAAAAAAATTATTTTAATATGAATAAAAGTGAATACATAGTGGGTGTGTTTGATTACCTAGTAGTAAAACCCTAAGACATCCCATAAAATCGACTAAGATAATAACAATTTAGATAAAATATATACATGTAATAGTAGAATAGATTACCAATTTATTTTAAAAAATCAACATTATAATAAAAAATAACATAATTTCCAATCATCATGGAATATCCATTCCACAATGAACACAAAAAATATAGGAATACAACCCTTGAAAATTCTGGGTCATAAGCAGAAAACATATCCTTCACATATCAAATTATCACCAATCCATTTACTAAGTTTCCTCACTAGCACTAGAAAAATGTACATAAATAACATGGTACCATCAATTCTTGTGTTTACACAAAACAACAATGAATTCAATGTCAATAAATAATTTTTTATTAAAACAAAAACATATTTTCTATGAATATAGTTTCATGAAGACCTGATTAGTGTTAACCATGATTCTCAATTTAAAAAACTAAAATAAAACAAGTTCTTCTTATAATAAAAAATGACTGATATTTTCAATAAAACATATACAATAAACATTGAAATCTACGTCTTTATGTTCTGAAGTAAAACTGGAGAGAGGGGAAAGCCATGTGCGACTTATTATTTTCCAAAAATACCAAGAATTAAGGATCATCTATGTCATTTATCACACAATATGGATTGAATAAAGAATCTCCACCAAAGGGGTAATTTTTATACAGAATCACCTTAGTGAAACCATAAAATAAGATTAAATATTAATAGTAATAGAACACAAATTTATATGATGTAAAATTTGAATAATATTAAATTTTATACCCCCATAATATCTCATGTGATCTCCCTTCAAAGTATATAAATCCCTCCCTACAAAAATAGTCCTCAAATCATCCATTTAAAAAAATTGGTTTTACTGACACCAAACACTAGGGTTTATCTCCATGGCCATGGTTCATCTGATTCCACTAGTCCAAAAACTCGCCATGGAAACCAATTATGGTGTATCACAATTACCCAATCCGTTTTGGACACACCACGTCCTGGACCCTGACATAGTAAGGTATCATTTAGCCATGTTTAATAAAAAACCCCCAAAACCCAATGCATATTTCCACCTAGAGACCATGACTAACATATAGTGTTTTATGATCACATATGTTTCATAATATCACTCGTAATATACCTCTCATTACACCATGGTGTATTACTATCCATGGTGTATTAATAAACTGTGAAACATTCCAAACCAAAAACCTTATAATACTCCCCATAATCGATAAAAGGAACATGAAAATGATATGAAATATTAGGTAACATGAAATTTTCATTAAACTGAGGGTGTCACATTATCTTCACCATTACTAATTTCTTATATTGAAAACGCGAGGCCATCAGTGCTTTGGAAATTTTTTGGCCACAACTCTGACAAATAGTTCTCCCATTTCCAATTCCCATGTTGTATTCAACTTTTTTACAAAAAAAATTCAAAAATTATATATTTATATAGAAAAAGGAAATTTATTATATATCTATAATATGAATCAGGTTTTGCATAAATGTTGCATTATTTTCTATAGTTATATTATTCAAAAAAGAAAATGATCATAATTCTATTCATAAAAAATTAGTTTAAAGAAATAGAAAACATGATAAACCACAACATATCATAGTGGTGGAGAAATCTAATAAGATATATCCCAAATATGTTCTTATATTTAAAATTTTCTAAAATATTAGGAATAGAAATTCTAATTCTTATAAAATAGATGACAACTTAGTCAAGGGCCATCTTTATCAAATACATGCCACCTGTACTAAAGAAAACTTGTAATAAATAATTTAATAATAATTTTTATTTTATACATGTGAAATCATCATTCACTTTATAATCATTGGAATTTTATCCTTCATAACATGAACAAGGATAGTTATTATTAGTGAAGTTTCTCCAATGTCTAACCAATAAATTAGATACCAACATGGAAGGACATACGATTCCATAGATGATGTTGTATTTGGTGGATGCTAAAAAAATTTATATGAAAACTACACTAGTGGTAAATTTTCTTCCCATGAGAGACTAATTTCCATGAAACAATATCAAAGGATGTCTTTAAATTTATTAATTTAACATTCATAGTACCAATTCATTTAAGGATGATACATCAAGATCATGTTCAATTAGGTTCTATGGGAATATTTTAATAAGAACCATTATAGTGATGTGAATCTAGGATCCCTAATAGGATAATAAAAATTAGTACTCCACAAAATTTCACCACCTATCAAATACACTACTTTAGATGTTCCTCTACATTATTAGATACTCAAATCAGAATGATGTGGGATGACTTTATGACTTGTTCCACAATCACCTATCAAAAATCATGATTCTGAATCATTTTCATAAAAATATTGAAATTTTCATGGTAATGAATTAATATTTCCAAAAAAAGATATATATAGTTATTGAAATAATCTAGATGGTATTGGATGCTCTACCTCGACATTTATATACACAAGGTATTTCATACTATAATTAGCGACCCATTATTTTATATTATTCCATAAAAATGGGTCCTTATAAACTTATACATTTCTTAGAATCACAAATTAGTTTCTCATATACTATTGTGAT
Organism: Viscum album; assembly: GCA_963277665.1. Lineage (NCBI taxonomy): Eukaryota > Viridiplantae > Streptophyta > Magnoliopsida > Santalales > Viscaceae > Viscum > Viscum album. Next base: position 217,926,760 of record OY728137.1, on the reverse strand, counting down.
TTTCTGAAATAAAAATATCTTGATATATTTACATAACCATTACGTCATCCCAAAAATTTAATTCATTTTTCCCATCATCTTTGTATCTTCCATTTTATTCCATATATACATGCTTTGAATGTATGGTATGTAAATCTGATTTAGAGCCATGATAATCGTTGACATGTTCAACTAGATATATAATAAGTGTCACTAGAAAAAATGTGTGTGTGTTTTTTTAAATAGTGAAATCAAGGTTCATATCAGTAAAGACACCCAAAATTTTCAAATGAACACGAGTTTCCCTAGATAATTGGTTTTATTATTTCTGTATGCAGCCATAAAACACAAAATTTCTTTTAACATGTGTATTGACCATGTCAACAAGAAAAATATGTAGATACACTATCAATTGATAATGTATATGGTTCAAATTTCGTTTTCAAAGTATTAGATTTAAAATTTTATGGTTAGTGAAAATACATAACTTCTAATGTTTAGTATATCACATAATTATTGAGAATTATAGATAGATTCTCAACTAATGTGAGTTTTAAATTTGTAAAACTGTAAATATTTTATACCAATTGATATAGAATTCATTGAATTTAAGCATATGTGTCTTATAATATCTATTGAACTCATTAATTTTTTCATTTTTATTATCGAAACATAGGGCTTGATATGATGGGTCATCACTACATTTGAATGGAACAATCATAGAGAGTCAAAATGGATGTATAAACTAGAGTGAGGCACATTGTATTGGATTATATATTTATAAAAATTTAAAATTCTGAGATATGGTGACCAATATACAATAACATATAGGAACCTTGGTGATAAATTATAATTATATAGGAAATCCAATATTGGGGTCAACCCCATCAATGGATTGATTCTAACAGAATTAGTTTAGGTAAAATTTTAATGAAAAACAAAAAATAAGTTTATATTGAATATGAACCCATAGTGTATCAGAACATTTATATGTTCTTCAATGTGATATAGTGGGAAATTATTAATTAATGAGAATCATTCATATTATGGTAATGTTATATATTTTTTAGAAAAAAAATAGTTTTTTATAATGTTATGAATGTGTTATTTAAAAAATGACCCTCCATCGTGATTGGGATTTGACAATAATGGTATATGACGGGTTGATTGATGATTTTCTGAAAAGATAAATAATGTTTGGGATGGTTTGAGGAATAATAAAAGATTTTGAATTATTGGTCCATATTATTAGGAGATACTCTTTGATATGTTAATTTCATCTATGGTCTAGTATAGAAATTTTATTTTGACCACTGGGGAATTCCATTATTAATTGGGTATTTAACAAATGTCACTAATATCATGGCCTCTTCATAATTTTCAGAAATTTGATTAGCATTGTACTGCATGGTATACTATATTTTAAAAGGTAGTTAGTGTGGTGGGATACCAAATGAAATTATTATATATTTTTAGTGATATAGAAAATTAATATAACTCTCATGTTTTAGTTACATAATGAATAATATATATGATGGACTAACACATGAGGATTTTGAATAATAGTTGGTTTCTAGTGGATTTGGTATTATAATGGTATTCTATCACAAGTAGGATTACTGATGGCAAATACTATGAATTGGATATTAGTAATCGTACTATTTTATTAAATATTTGTTAGGAATCTTGTTGAGAAGTAAAAATTCAATGGTGGGATTTTTATAACAACCTTTAATATTGTGTTTTATTAGAATAATTGAAAGGCTAGACTCCAATGAAACTTGTACTATAGTGAATTTGATAATGTAAACATTTTCTAGAGTGGATACATTGGGGATCATATAATATGTGTATAGAGGGTGATTTTATATTTAATGGGGGATGTAAAATTCAAATATTAAATTTTTTAGATTCCCAAAAATTGAATGAAATTAGAGGGTGGATGAAAAATCCACCAGTTTTCAAATAGAGTAAAACTAACTAATTGTTAAACGTAAATTGATTTATACAAATAGGGTATATCCTTATATTTTAAATTTGGTAACACCGTGTAACTAGCGTGACACAATACAGCTATTGTTGGACACATTTTACTCTATGAGGCCTAAATTTATTTTCCTAAAAGCATGGTATTAAAGGATTTTATGATATTATAATTATACATATAACTATGGGGGTTCTTATATTTGGCCGATCTTTGGGATGAGGAGCCTCCTATTCATCCCTATCTATTCTTTTTTATCTAATAAAACATTATATTTTAATTTAATGTTATTATATAAGACTGTTTTTTCAAATTGGCCTATATTCCCTCCCTTCATTGTTTTTCCTTATTTTTTCGTCTATTTTGACAAAATAAGTGTTTGTATTGAAATATAATTCGATTAGATCATGGTGAAATTATATAAAGATGATGCAGATTTTCATGTGGTGTCTAAAAGAGGTTTTTTGAAAAAACTTTGATTAATGTGGTTTAATTTGTAAATTATACTATATTTTCTTATATATTATAGATGGATTTAGATGGTTAATTGATATTATATTTTCAGGATTTTTTTCCACAAAAGTCCAAAATCATGTCAAGGTCCATTCATGTGAAATTTATTAGCATTTTTTGATATTTTCTCACATATTAATGTTTTTAATTATTATTCCTACCATCATTATATTAAGTAAATTAATTAAATTTGTTTATAAATATGTATTGATACTTTTTATTGAGATATTAGTTTATAATATAATACCATGATCATAGATAGATATTAACTGATGTTAAAAGATGATAACTCTATAAATAAGGAATGTGGTTAATAATTTTACATTATTACCTGTGAATTCATATATTACATGGTGCGAAAGAAATGATGTGTGGAGAAGAATGACTAGAGTGATTGATGATTAGCTAATGGTTATTATTGGAAAATAAGTATAATCTATCAAGGGTATAACGATGATACCAAATATGTTACATTTTAATGTTACATTATGTCTAGATTTAATTAGGTTATATAATTTTTATTAATTTAGTTATAAAACCAATTAATATGGTTGAACATTATTTATGACTACCATAAAGTTTTGATTGTTTATATATTTTTGTATGAAATTATTCTATAATATGGGAAGAGATGAATTGGGTAAGGGGTAATGTGGTCAAACATATAAAAATTTCATTATTTATAAGGGAAAACTGATATGTTAAATTCACATTATTCATGAGTGGAATGGTATGCAAGAAAAGGGTGGTATGGAAAGGATAAACATGTGAATAATATCCCATTTATATGTTTTATATAGAGTCTAGTGTATGAGATGGGCTTAAGATTATCCTTAAAGGATTAGAGACCCTGTGATTTATGAATGGTGAAATAAATATGGACATAAAATTATTCTTAATGGAGGTATTATTTTATTATGAGAAGTGATTTACTGTGGGAAGAGTACCATGTGGTTAGCTGGTGATGGATATACTCCATGATCATGGGAATTTGATGATGATTTATAACTTAGGGGACTATTTGACAGATACATGATCACTGAGATTGATGATATGGGATTATGATGGATGACCCAAACTAAGTGTATCTATTTTCATATTGTATGTAGTGATATCATCACTTATTTTTATGTGTTATGATATTGAGATTTTATGATATAAAACAAAAAATATTTGATGGGTTTTAACTAATTACTTGGTAATAAGAGATCATGTTTATTATTTTTAGGCTATCCTAATATTTTTTTATTAATGATGTGATTCCGAATTAAATAATTAGTTAGGTAGATTTTTATGTCACTTCTATCAGGAATATGTTTCAAAATTATGAAAGGATATTCCAATCCATTGATGAAAAATAAATACCTCCACTATTTGAATGATTACATATGATATATCCAAGTATTTTATATTATGAGATTTAATAGTCTAGGAATTTAGATAACCAAGTATTTCATTTATTATGAGATTATCTGATTCAAATGTATGTCTCCTAGTATATTAGGGTTATACATAATATAATGATTATAAAATATATCATTACATTGTAATTTGATTGAGGATATCCCTGGCCCTACATTACTATTATCATGGGTAGACACATTATTGATCCACTTGAGAAACAGAAGTTCCCTATGGTTTGAGTTAGTTTTCTATTTTCTATTATCATGAAATTTGATCAATATGGTGTCAATATGTAACTTGGGTGATGGTGGAATAATTCACCCATAAATGAATCAAAAGGTACTACACATGAATTTAGGAATTTTTTAATTCAATATTAGGATACTATATTAGAATTACTTGTTGGATTTTTTAGAACAATCAATCTAAATCATATGATTATTGATTTTATTGGTACATTAAAGGCAATTAATTATTTTGAGTAACTCTTTACAATAGTATATAATTAGTGAAGATACTCAGAGTGATGTTGTATTCTAAACTAGTAATTAATAGATTGTATAACATTATTTATAATGAAAAAATAGGATTAGTGGTTGAAGAAAAGAAATTTCAAGATCCACAAATCATCTTTATGTTACTTACATTTAGGAGTACATAATATTGTGATGAAAATAAAAAATAAGAATTATTTTATGGTTGAAGTCAATGCTCAAGTTATAACATCGTTTGTTTTATTGAATTAATCAAAATTAGGTATTTTGATGTAATAAAGGTCATTGGAAATGAGATGTATTAGTTAAGAAATATTCTTATTATTTTGGGAATTATTTAATTTTTGTCAAATGTTATTAGAAGCGGTTAAGATAGTCTAAGATGACTAGATGTGGATTTTTTTAAAACTAAATAATTATATAATTATTAAGACATAATTGAGACATTATAAAACTATCAATCATATGAGTCACCTATTTGAGCGACGTATGATTCATTTTGTGTAGAATTATAAAAATTTATAAAATTCATTAACAATGTATGATAAATTCAAAATTGAATATGATCCATTTTGTACTCCGTACTAGTAATTTAGCATCTCTATATAAAGATTATTAATAACCCATATAAGTAAATCATAAATATTTTTTATTACTGAAAGCAATATGGATACATCTTGACTATGTATGAGTTATTGGGACTAATGTATATGACATCTTATTCATTATATGAGTCAATTAATCTTCGAATGAGTATATTTAGAAAATAATATGTGTCATTGAATCCTATGTACAATTTATTTACTACCTTGAATGTTTAATTATCTTTTTTTATGAAATTCATTTGTGGTTGACTAATTTACACATATAAAACCCAAAATTTTGAAAAATTGGAGAATTCTATAAAATTAATAAAATATTTCAGGAATTATTAATATAAATTGGAAATTTTGATTAAGAAAATTTTGTTCTTTTTTTTAAAACTTTATGAATATTATGTCTATCCATGATTCAATATATAGATTATGAAGATGAATTATGATGATAATGAAAATCATTGTTCTCTTATTGTTGATTTTAATAAGGGAACATATGAAAATGATCAATGGTTATCAAAAGTGTAATATAATGAGGTATTATGTTCTAATTCTTATTATTAGTTTGAAAGATAAAAAAATCAATGTTCATTCAAGCTAATTGAGTTTGAAAATTTGATGAAAGTTTTAATCAACATTCATAAAAATGAATATCCTAAAAATAATAAAATTAGGAATTCAATAAATCAATATTCAAATTGATGATGCATTTGAAATTTTAGAATGCATAAATATCATAGAAACTTTTTCATTCTTACAAAACAAGTGGGGGAATTTTTTTAGCTTCTAGATGTATTGTACAAAATCAATCTTGATATTTCACTTGTTTTATTAAATCTCTCAACCCACAAAAGGTTCTGTCCACACCACAATTTACTTATATATGTTTAGATAACTATGCTAAATTTTTTATGTAAACTATTAATGTAGTAATTATGAGAAGGGGATCCTTGAATCAGGTTGAGGGAATAAATATAATGTAACACACCAAGATAAAAATATATTTTTTCAATTAAATAATTCAATGTGTTCAAGAGATCCCTACACACACAACACAAAACATAAATGAAAAAAATAATATATTTAGATAAAATATAAATGTTTATGTATGACCATTAATATCATGTTTTCTCATCAGTGGGGTGGAATATGGGTTACCACTTTATGGAATATATGTATAAAGAAATAATTAATAGTTTTGATGTGAATGAAATTATGCTAGTTTAATAAATGTGGAAAAAAGATCATTTATTGTTTGGAGGATCCTTTTTATAAGTAGTTTCCATTTTATGCGATATTAAAATCTATTTCAGGAAATATATTATTGATGATAAATTGTGATTTATATTAATAATTTATTAAGTCCCATTTATTTTTTAAATTATATAAAATAAAATTTATAATAGAAATGTTTGAATATGTCTTTTTCTAATATAAATGAATTATAATTATATTTTATGATTTTGAAAAAAAAAATTATAAATTTTTTAATATGAGAATAATAAAAAATTTCATTATTTATTAATTTTTATATTAAAATCAACTTATTATTAGGTTTTCTATTTTATAATGAAAATGTATGTTTTTAGTCGAAAAATAAATTCTTGATGAACAATATAATTTGTATGGCCTTATAGTAATATAAGAACAGACTATATGTTTAAAAAAATTATTTACGAAAGAATTAATATAAATAATGACAACATTCATTTAAAAATATAGTATTCACATATAAATCCTATGTTGTATATTTTTAGAAATAATTAAAATTTTATTTTAATAAAGAACTAATTTTATTGTTTTCTATGAATCACATATTTTCAAGGTATATTAAGTTTTAGATTTCCATAAAAGCCTCATATCCATTTTTTTTATAATAAATAAATTTATTTCATTGAAATATGTTTCCAATATAATTTTACAATATATATACATATATATATATATTTGAATCGTATATAAGTTATTTTTCTAAAAATAGTTTTAATTGGATTATGTGAATTTATATTAAAATTAACTTTTTATACATGATGAAATTTTATTTGATAATATTATATTGTAATATGATATTATATTTATAAATAGTTTTAACATTTCAATATTAATCCTTGTCATTAAAATTAGTTACTAATGATAAAAATTAAATATTGTAGTAATTATAAAATGGATAAATTGGATTAAACCTAGTTTAAAATCATAAAATATTTAAAAATCATTATTTTAAATGTTATTTTTGAGATTTATATCAACCATTATATGTTTCTCCAAAAGGTTTTCCCTTTTTTGGCCTTAGAATCTCGAATATTAACCTTATATAGTTGAAAATGTTAGGGTTTCTAACAAAATATCATTTCCCTTAACTTAAAAAGGTGAAATATATTCACCACATCAATAGTAATCTATCATTTGAATTCATCAATTAGACTATGTAATTTTAGTATCCTGAGAACCATCACCCACTATAAAAATACCTTGTCCACTCATTTTTATCATATTCTTTTCAAAATCATGGATAATTCCCAGGAAAATTTGTGTCCCCTCCCTGTGTATTATAAACTACGTACACTACCATAAAGCTGGGTTTCTGCAGCATCACCCTTTATCAGCGCTAAAAAAATCACTGATAAAGAGGTGATTTTATCAGTGCTTTTTCCTAGAACTACTAAAGTTTATATTTCAAAGAAAAATATCATGAAAAATAATATATTGTTATATTAGTATATTTATATTTATATAAATATAATATATATTTTTTAAATATGTTTTAGATAAGTATAAATAGACTATTACATTTAATATACAATAAATTTAGTGAAAATGGATTTAAAATATTTTAAGAAATATTATTAATTAATAATTTGCTAATTATCATCGATTAAAAATCGTTTAATAACAATTTGAAGAAATAAAAAATCCAAAAAATTAATTAAAGCTCTAAAATAAGTTGAAAATGTAACTCAAACCTCAAACGGCCATAAAATTTGATTCGGGAGTCCGTTTGATCACTACAACATATAAAATTGAAAATTGCAATGAGCTATATGCGCTAGTGATTAAAGGAAACCATATGTCACATTTTTTTAGGCCCAAAAGACCTCCAAAACTATGTTTTTAGTCGGGATACCTTGATTTTTTAACATTCAAATTGGTATAACTTCTGATCTGGATGTCTACTAGGCATGTACCACAAATTATATCGAAGGTTGTTTCATTTTCTTTGATTTCATTAGTTTTGGAGTTGAAACGGACTTCGAGATTAGAAGTAATGGTCATTTTAACATTCTATGTCTTTTCAAATACACATATATATGTATTTATTCATATATATATATATATATATATATCTGTGTGTGTGTGTGTGTGTTTTCATGTCTCTATATGAGTGAGTGTTGTATATATGTATGTATGTATGTATTTATTTATTTATAAACACACATAAAAACATATTTTCTAAATGTATTTAAAACTAATCTTATAAATATATATTAATATAAAAATAAATATATGGATAAAAAATTATAACTAAATATATATATATAAATAAATATAAATATAAATTAATATACAAATATATATATATATATACTAATATATGAATAAATACAACTAAATATATTTATATTAATATGAATATATATTAATATATAAATAAATATAACAATCTATATATATAAATGAATATAAATATTTATTAATATATGAATACACACACACATATATATATTAATATATGAATAAATATATATGTCTTAATATAACTAAATATATTTATATTAATATGAATCTATATTAATATATGAATAAATATAACTACATATATATATATACATATTAATATACGAATAAATATATATATATATATATATTAATATATGAATAAATATATATGTATTAATATAACTAAATATATTTATTTTAATATGAATTTATATTAATATATGAATAAATATAACTATATATATCATTAAGTAGTGAAAAAATGAAATGGCCTAGTGGTAAAGGTGCATGCGTGCAAGGGGGAAGGTCACAAGTTCGAGTCCGGGTGGAAGCAAGGAGGTGTGTGTGGGAATGTGGTGGATTCGCGGGCAAGGGAAGGGTATGAGAGAGTGGGAGGGGGTCCTCCTAGTGCTGATAAAGGGGGGGTCAAGTTCTATTAAAAGCCCCCCCCCCCCCCCGCATTATATTATATATTAATTTTTTTTAATTTTTTTTACTTCTATCAGCACTTTTTTTAGCCCTGATAAAAGGGGAATTTATCAGCGCTTTTCTGAGCACTGATAAAAGAGACCCCCTTTATATTCATCTCGATTAACATCTCTTTTTTTAGCATTGTTAATGCGCTTTTCTAACACTAATAAATGTCATATTTGTAGTAGTGAAAGCACTGTTAATTGAGGCGAAGATAGGGGTCCCTTTTATCAGTGCTTAAAAACACTAATAAAGGCCCCTTTTATCAGCACTAAAAAAATGCTGATAAAAGACCCATTTTATTAGTGCTAAAAAATTGCACTGATAAAACACAAAAAAAATTGAAAAAAATAAAAAATATATATAATGCGGGGGGGATCTTTTAATAGTGCTTGACCCCCCCCCCCCCATCAGTGCTAGGTGGACCCCCTCCCACTCTCATGTGTGCTACCCTTACCTGCGCATCCCCCACATACCTTCGTGCATCTCTTTGCTTCCACTCGAACTCAAACTCACGACCTCCCACCTTGCGCGCCTGCACCTTTACCACTAATCCATTTCATTTTTTCACTATTTAATGATATATATATATTTATATTTATTCGTATATTAATATAGATTCATATTAAAATAAATATATTTTGTTATATTAATACATATATATTTATTCATATATTAATATATATATTTATTTATTTATTTATTCATATATTAATATATTTATATATATTTACTCTTATATTAATATATATATATATAGTTAAATATATTCATATATTAATATATATTTATATTTATTTATACATACATATATAGTTATATTTATTCATATATTAATATAGATTCATATTATTATAAATATATTTAGTTATATTAATACATATATATTTATTCATATATTAGTATATATATTTATTCGTATATTAATTTATATTTTTATTTATTTATATATATATATATTTATAATTTTTTATCAATATATTTATTTTTATATTAATATATATTATAAGATTAGTTTTAAATACATTTAAAAAATATGTTTTTATGTGTGTTTATAAATAAATAAATAAATACATACATACATACATATATACAACACACACACATAGACACAAACACAGACACACACACACAGAGATATATATATATATATACACACACACACACAAATAAATACATATATGTGTGTATTTGAAAAGCCATAGAAAGTTAAAACAACCATAACATCTAATCAAAAAGTCTGTTTCAACTCCACCACCAGTAAAATCGAAGAAAATGAAGCAATATTCGATATGATATATAGTACATGCCTATCGGACATCCGGATCAGAAGTTATACCTGTTTGAATGTTAAAAAATTGAAATATCCCAACTAAAAAATCATTTTTGGAGCCTATCTGGGCCATTTTGGGCCTCAAAGTATTTAGAAGAGTGTTTCTTAAGTTAATTGTGCATAGATATCCTCACAATCTTTGATTTGATATCTTGTAGAGTTCAAATGGACACCCGGATCAAAATTTATGGCTATTTGAATATTGAGTTACATTTTCAAATTATTTTAGATCTATTTTTTTATTCTTTGTGTCTTAAAATTGTTATTAAATGATTATTAATCGATGATATTTTGAAAATTATTAATTAATAATATTTTTTAAAATATTTTAAAGACATTTTCACTAAACTTCTTATTTATTAAATGTAATAGTCTATTTATACTTATCTAAAATATATTTAAAATATATATATTATAATTATATCAATATGAATATACTTATATAACAATATATTATTTTTCATGAATTTTATTTTGAAATATAATCTTTATCATCACTTGGAAAAATCATTGATAAAGCCACCCTTTATCAGCGCTACTAAAAAATGCTGATAATGGAGTCCCCTTTATCAACGCTAAAAAAAGCACTGAAAAATGGGGGGGCTTTATCAGTGCTTTCATGCACTTGGTGGAACACCACCACCAAAACGTAAGAATATTCATTTTCTATCATGGGTTAAATGAATGGATATATGGTTATTATTAAAGGATAAATATTATGATTATGATATAAAAAGGATATTTTATGAAAATTTACATGGCCTATTAATAATATGATTCAAAAAATATTATAATTATTTCAATAATTAAAAATGAGTGAACTAAGAGGAAAATAATCACTTTATTTCTATGCATTGACAATATTTAAATTATCCATATATCCATTTATTTATATAAATAATATTTTATAATGATAAAACAAAATAATATCTTTATAGTTATATTATAGTGAAATTACCACATAACCAACTCATTATCGTCTATCAATCAAGGTAGGTGAATAATTGTGTTAATAATAACCCATATAAGAACAATACTATACATTTATTTCAGTGAATACAATGAGAAAATACTTATTGCAGTAATATGAAAAAATATTTTAAATTTCATTTTACTTGGTTTTTGTAATTTTATATCAAAATTTAAAACATAAATTAAATAAATACCTTTTGTTAGTTATGAATCACTAAAACATGATATGTAGTGATTTCAACATCAATATATGTATTTAAAACAAACTTGAAAAAAATAGTTTTTTATACTAATTTTGAAAAAATGATTATATTATATTGTTTTATTTTTATTGATTTAATTAAAAAAAATATATAGAAACACCTCTTTTATGGAACTTGTTCAAAGTGATCAATATTTCATAGATGCATTGTTTAAAATAGGTAATTGAAAATTTAAATATATATATATATATAATGACTATAAATGAGGAGAATATATGGTTATATTTATTTATAATCTTATTGGGAATTTATATAAACAATATAAATTAATTATCCATGATTTATGCTGATGGTGTAGAACAGATCATGAAAATGGTTGAGTTTTTCATCTCAAACTCCTCTATTTGAGAAATATTTTAAAAAGTTTATGGAAATTAAACTATAACATGTATGTAATATCAATATTATATATTATATCATGAATAATATTTTGATTATTTTATTTGAATTTCAATTTTATTCCATCCCATTCAATGCGTTTTGAATCTAATGTTTCTAATGTTCTAAGGGTTTTCATGACATCAATTCTAATTATTTGAGTTATAATAAATTTTGTACCATGATTCCATTGCATGGTATATTTAAATCGCATTGATGAATTTTTTATTACTCCATATATTTCTTGAGATATAATATCCAAATCATTTCCCCTTATTCATGTGGGTGCTGATTTGGAAATTTCCCTAATAGTGAGTATTTTTTATCACTCAATTTACATTTATTGAGTTAGATAATTCCTTAAACATATTTCATATAATTTTACTACATTATTCCCTTTTATTGAATTATGTGCTGACCATCCATTACTTTTTGGGGATATATATTCTGGCCAATTAAACCCATTGATAAATATTTATCTATTCATTGGATAGATTCTATTAAAACCATCCTCTTTCATTCATCAAATGGATTATGATCAGTTTTTTCTAAAATTTTCTTAACTATATACCCATTACTCTATGTTGTGAAAAAATCACACCTTACACAACTCATATATAATTATTTTCAATAATATTTTATTAAATTTTATTTTAATGGTCAAAATTATTTGCATACCATATATTGTTATTCTAAGGCATATGAATTGTGTCTTGTTGACAGCCTATTTTTTTACCATACAAATTATTTCTTAGGATGATTAATAATAATGATATCAATTTTATTGACATTTGGAAAACTATTGGAATTATTAATGATTATTTTATTAAAACAATATATGATTATGTAATTGATTTATGTATTTATCATTATAATAATTTTATAATATATTCAACAATAGGTTCCTTGGGGAATGGTATGAAATTTCTTTTTGACTCTTCTATTGAATTAATTAGACATAAAAATGTGAATGGTGGGGGTAATTATTATATATCCACATAAATATTTGATAGGTTTAATAAAAAATAGGTTTTGTTATATTGTGTATTCCTTCCGAATTCAGCAGGATGACTTCTCTGTGGTTCAGGCGACAAGTATATTGTTTCATAACAAGGCATTTCCATCACGTTTTTGATGTCCAACATTGTGAACTCCATTAGAATGTGAACAATATTATTGATATCCATTTCATTAATTTTTATTCATATAGAATGAACTGAGTAATGATTTATTACATATTTATCGTGACTACCAATTCCATACATAATATTTATTACATGTTTATGTATTGATTTGTTCTATTATATGTTTAACTTATTAAATGTTTGATATTTCAACTTTATTATTTTTCCATTTTCCATTATATTAATAAAATTAGTACACATGACATGTTTGGAAAGATAAAAAATGTTTCATAATTTATGGGATATTTTTAAGACATATCATTAATTATGTTTATTGACATATATAATGAAAACAATAATCCATTTGTTGATATATACATGCTTTATATTAATTTATGAAGTGTAATAATTTTATAAAAATTAAATATGAAAATAAAATTTATATATAAAAGATGAAGTATTTATTTATTTTTTGATTAATTATTCTTATATATAATCTTTTAAATATTGTATCAAAACAAGTGTGTATATAATATGTATATGAAACTAGATTTTGGTGTTTGAGTTTAGGGTTTCACAATTGGTATAAAAGGAATGTTTTATAAAACATTAATTTATGATAATTTAATGATTGAAAATTTATGGTTGATCAAAAGTTCAAAGTTTTATATTTCCATTTGGGATAATTATTTATTTTATGTTAGTATATTAGATCACATTTTTTCTTATTAGGATTATATATCCCACCTGAATACTCTAGAGATGATTTTATGTACATGATGATATCCTATTGTTTTTCAATAGTATTTAGTATGTAATTTTTTTTGTAATACATACCTATTTGGAGATTGAAATGTTGAGTAATTTTTCATATAGATTAACCTAGGGGTAAATACCCAAATAAGTTTTGGTTGATTATTTACTCGATCTTTAGTCTGATTCATGATGAGAATGCCTAATTAAAAAAACACAATGGCACACTCCTAGGTTATATTCATTGTTTAATACCAATCTATTTATGAACCATTATGATTAATTTAACATTAATTTCTACTATTTTTTGGGGGATACTGCTAATAAAATGATCATGGATAAACAATGATTGACCAAAGAGACTTGTAGGAAGATGTGAATGTATGATTGTTAAAAAAAGGATTTATAAGGGATAATATATTTTTATATTTTCATCATATATATATAAATATTGGATACATTCATAACCATTTTGTATTTATAATTTTCATAAAAAGATCATGGAAATTAATCTAATAATGGTACACTCATAGAGAATTATTTTTCTTATAACAAAATAAAGTAACATACCTAAATTGTCGAAATTATTATTATATAAACAAAATTAGGGAAACTGTTTTTTTGTAGTCTTATATATATTAGTGAGATTGTAATTTTCCACAAAGAATTATATATTTTCATTAGTGAATGATATTTATTGATGATATATTTATATATTTTAAAATAAATGAGTATTATTTCAATTATTTTAGTATTATTATTCACTAGATTTATATTAATGGTATGATGACCTATATTATTAAGTATTAATAACCATGAAAATTTACATTATGGAATGGTTATTTTTTAACAATATTTTAGAAAACATGATAGAGTAATGGATAACTTTTAGGATAAATATATATATGGTAATGAGATAATAGAGGGTCGTTTGATTTTTAGGAATTGAGTTATATAGTAATTTTTTACCTTCATTTTGATTATTGATTCATTATATTTTTGGAGAAGTTCATCTCATTTTGAGGATTATAAAATATATTGAAAACTATAGATTCATATGAGCAATATTATAATATCATATTAGGGTTAAGGATAGAGTTAATTTCATGGATGTATATGTAACATCACTATGGTTTGTTGAATTCAAGATTAAAATAGAAATTTAAAAGTATTTAGTTGATATTATGTGTTTTTTGTATATACATACATGGATATATAATTATTCGAATGATTATTATTGTCTAAGGAAGGATATGTTGAATTTTGAGAGCATAAAATTCCATTATTATTGATGTTATATTATTTTAAGAATGTTTACGGTAAATTTGGATCTATTTTTTAAGGATTATGTTAATAAGTGTTATATAACCCATATCTAATTTCATAGTTTGTAAAATTAATGATATATTATAATCATATATTGACATGTGTTTAAATATTTTTTGGAAAAAAATTACACGTAAGAACTATAGGTTAATAAGATACTATTATAAAATGAGACACCATGATATTATATTTTCTTGTAGTTATTTATGATGATCCTCTTATAATGGTAATAACTAAAGTTAACTCCATTTTTTATATTAATGGTTGATGACTAATGAAACCATGAAAATATAGGATTATATGGAAAATATGGAAACTATTTTAGTGAAACACCTGACAGTATAAGAGTTATAGTGTGAAATTGTGTGGTTATTCCAAAATAGATATATAAATCCTGATTAAAAATGTAAAAATAGTTTAATCCATAAACACACAAAATAGATGAATGACAAAATGTCATTGAAATTTGGCTCACCAAGATTATGAAGTAAATCACTTTAAATCTTTTTCATTTAAAAACTATTGGAATAAGTTCCGGGGGAAAATACTTCAATGAACATGAATATGTTTAATCTGTGGAATATGAGAAATTCATTATATAATAGTTTAGTTAAAATGTTGGGTGATGTAATATGTTTCTTATTCATAAAAAATAAATTATTATATACACCTCATTCACAAATATATCTTCAGTTACGTTTATATTTTAGATATCCTTAAAAAACTTATTAGATAGAGATAACTAAAATTATGGAGACAAAATATGTTTTTGGTGGGAAGAGTGTAACACCTCAATATGTTAATATTTTATTATCAAAAAATAATTCAATATTTTTGATACCTTTCTCAATATGGAAGATCATACTTAAAATAAACCATGATATATTTAGAGAAAATATAAATATCTAAGTATACCCATTAAAATATATTCATTTAGTTTGTGAGAATAAATAGTATTAACCACATTATTAAGTATATGTATAAATAAAATAATCACTAATTTTATTATTAATTAAATTCATTTGGTTTACCTAAAATGAGTGATCATATCGTTTATTATTTCAAAATTATTTTTCTAAAAGTTATCCTTTTTATATTATTTGAATTTATATTTCAAGAAACAAATTATTAATACTAATTTATCTGTTATATTAATAATTTTTTACACCAATTAATCTGCTGAATTAAATGATATAAGAATACTAAAAATTAATATTTGAAAATTTCCATTTTTCAATAAAAAGAGTTTCTCATAATATTTTGTGGTTTTATTTAAAATATATTTTTTAAAATTTTTTAATATGGAATTAATAAAAATTATCATCCTTTTTAAATTAATTGTATAATTATTTAATAATACATATTTTTTTAGTTTTTTAAGGAATGTTTGTAGAAAAATATTATAGTCATCACCAAACATGTACCTTTAATGTTGTTATCATTATATAAATATCAAATATTATTTAAAAAAACTAAGTAATCATATATGTATTTAAGGAATAAATATATTTATTTTAAAATATTTATTCAATATATAAATCTTATGGCCAATATTTTTAGAACTAATTAAAATTTATCTTTTATAAAAAAATAATCTTGTTTTTTCTTTGAAATATGTTTTTCCAAGGGATACTTAGTATTGGATTTACAAGAAATCCTCAAAACCATTATTTATTTATAATAAATCATTTTATTTAATTAAAATTAGTATCAAATATATTTTACAATATATATATATATATCTTTAAATCAAAAAAATGTAATTTCTCTAAAAACTATATTCATGTGACGAACTGTAATTATTTTAAAATTAATTTTTAAAAATTATTCAAGAAAAAATGATAAAATTATATTTAAATTTGAAATTATATGAATCATATTATTTCAATAAATTCAATCATATTTTTTTCTAATAAAAATCATTATGAATGTTAAAAATAAATTATTTCAGAAAATGTAAAAGGGGTCAATGTAGTTTAACATAGTGATAACTTAATAAAACCCATAAGAATACATTATTTGAATTTAATGGTTGATATTTGGATCTACCAATATATTAATATCCTACATTTTGGTCTATTTTTTCTATTCACATTTGAATAGCTACCTTATCATATTGAAAATTTACAGGTAACTCTCAAAAATTTCCTTCCCTACAAATATAAAATGGTAACATCATCACCAATACAATACTCACATATAAATATAATTTATTATTTTTCCTATTCCATTTCTATATTCCCATAATACTATGCCATTAACATAATCCCTTGATAACTCATAGATATCCTAATTACTTTAAATTCATGGAGAATGCAATATAGATTTCAATTCTCTAATGTGGGTATTATAATATACATAGTTTTTGAACTTAAATATCATCATTAAAATTTATTCAAAACATGTTAATATAATTATATTATTGTCATTTTTATAACATAATTATATTGTATAAATTTTATTACTAAAATTTATTTAAATAACTCATCCATTATGAAAGAATAATTTTTCATGTGTTATCCAGACTACCCCCTCTATAAGGTAACATGTTTCATTTTTAATCAAAACCATAAAATAATGGAAATATAGATGGTATTAAAGGATAAAATTTATGTTTACTATATAATAATTTTACTAGTGTGAGAAATTATAAAACCAACTATTGAAATTTTCAAAACTAATTATCTCAAATTTAACCATTTAAAACGAGAAGACAATGAGGGAAATGACATTTTTCTATGTAATAACTTATAAAAGTTATCTCCTATGTATAAATCATAATCATTATGATATATCATGTAAATTAACTCAAAATAAGATATTTATTCTTCTCATTTAATTATAATATAACTAAACCATCTCATAATCAACCACTTATCAGGGAAGGTTCATAATTTGGTCGGTTTAACAACCTACTTGAACAATTGTATATATTTATGTTAGTGATGAATTTGATAAATTCTTTAATAATTTAATAATCTATAAAATTTAAATTATTATTTTTTATTTATCTCTATCATGGATATATCTACATTAAACTCATTAATTTAGAAAACAACATTCATTCATTAACAATCACTGAAAAATGATCTTCATTAGTTTAAAATTAAATGATTATAACCAAAATTTTTAATAAAAAGGTAATTTTTACATTGTAAAATTTCATAAAAAATATTTTATATTACCTTAGATTCTATAATATTTATTTCATTTGGAATAATAATAATTACCCACACATCTTTTATGAAACATGTTCGAAGTGATAAATATTACTTATAAAAGGATATGAAGATAGGTAAACCCTAGATAATATTAATATGTGTATAATGATATTAAATATATAGTATATATGGTTATAGTTTGTAATAATTATATTATGTATATATTTAATGAAGTTAATTTAATTATTCATGATTTGTTGTCCAACGGAGGAATAGTTCCAGAAAAGTTAATGATTTTTCTTCTCAAATTTTTATCTTTGAAACATGTGTTGACATATTCACCAAATTTCATATTAATAGGGAATATAATACCTATTATATATATTATATCCTAAATTATATTATAATTAATTCAATTTAAATTATATTATAATATCCATAGTTAAATTTTTTTGTTCCAAAAATTCTAAAGTAGTAGTGGTTGTCTTGGTATCAATTCACATATTTTGAGACATAATACATTTTTTAGATATGACTTCTTATTATGGGGTATTTAATTCTAGTTGATGTATTATTACTACACTCCTTTTCTTTTATTGAATTTTTATAGAAAACTCATGTCCCTTTATTCATGTGGCTATTGTTTCACATATTTCACCAGTATATAGTTTTTTTTGTGACTTAATTTTCATTCATTGAGTGATGATCATTATTTGAAATTATTTCATATATGTTGTATATAATATTATATTAAATTATATTATTTGGTAATACATATTTTCATTGTGGATTTAAATTCCTACCAGACAAACCCTTCGACATGTATTTCCCACTTCTTTGTATATGTTCTATTGAAGCCATTAACCTTTGTTCTCTAAATATATTATAATCATATTATTCTAGTACAATATTAGTCTTATAACATTTTTTCTATGAAGTGTGAACATCATAATTTATATAACTCAAAATTGGGTTATGGTTCCTTAAAATGTATGATATTGTATTTTCATAAGGAAAAGTATTTGCACACCATATATCATTATTACAATGAAAAATATTATTATGAAGTTTAATATGTAATGTTTAACCATCCAAATTATTTCTATAGATTTTTAATTATTATATTATCCCTTTATGTTAGTTGGTGATATTTATTGACATTTCTGATGATTATTTTCTTTCATATCAGGTTAATAATGTATTTGAATTTTTTATTTGTCATTATATGAATCACTAATTCTCATTGAGTTTGGGGTTCTATAACATCATTTTACTATTTTTAGGAATACCAAAACCCCTCATTTGAACATTCATTCATTAGGTTTCTTTTTTCATTGTTTTGGGAGAAATTTTGAAAATATGGAAGGTATTTTTGGTTGAACACAATTGGCACATGTGTTTCCAAAATAGTGCATTATTATTGTGAAAACTATTTAAACCTTGGTATAGAGTGTTTTAATTGTTATCGTATGATTTGATAAATTGTACAACCACTATGGAGTAACTAGGAAACCCCATCAATAGGGGCATAGAACATGGGAACACAATTTTTCGAACCACGAATCCCTACCCATGAAACCATGAATAAGTGATTTTTTAATCCAAAAAATATTCTTTAAAACCCCAATACCCTTTTTTTAGGTGATACATGGTATTGTAATACCCATAATAATTTTCTTCTTCCTTGGAGTCTCCTAAAGGGTGATTTTCGCTCTAATAAACCCCATCAGGATCGATTTTAAGGCCAACTAACAACTTTTGATCACTTATTGGTAGGATTCCTCTTCTATTTCTATTTCATACACTCTCTTTAATTTCTTCTATATGGTTTTGTAGATCTCCATGTTGTTGGAGGATCTAATATCCACTATATTAATTCTTGAATCTAGGTTTGATTATTGGATAATGATACCAATTCAATTTTTTTTTGTTTCCTGATTAGGGATTTGCGTTTTGATATCCCATGATTCTGAGGTAGGTGGTTCCGTTTATGATGGCCAGTTTGATAAATCCTAAATTTCATAATTCAAATTCAATTATGGGATATAAATTCAACTTCATGATAAATTACATTCAATTGTTTTAATATATACCCAATTCCATCTAATTTGGGTTTCTTATTTTATTTGGAATGAAATTTGGAAAAAAACCCAATTCCATTGAATTAGAGTGTGTTTATGGAATTTTATGTAAATTTTGAAAATTAAATTCTGCAAATTTAATGTGGAATATAAATAGTTAAATTAATTTGGTGAAATTTATTTTAAATTAGTATTTGATGAAAATGGCCTATAAATGGTTTTTTAAAAACCTATTGATTTTATATTAAAAAAAGAAATGATTTGAATAAAAACCCCATTTGGTTTTTAAATAAAAATTAGCTCTTCAAATGGAATTATGGGTTGAATTTATTTTTGAATAGTTTTGATATAAACAACCCATTATTAAATTTTTGTTTGATCACATGAAATCACAGGTAGTTAGTGATTTATTCAAGAAAAAGATCTAAAATTTACAACAATAACAATACAAATATAGTATGTCACATCCTTGATATGATAGTGATGGGTTCCACCTTTTCCAGTGCCAGGGGGAAACATGTAAAAATATTTTTGTGATCACTAGTTGAGCGTGAGGGTGTCCTATAGCCTTGAATTATCATACCATTTTGGAATATGTCCATGATACTCATTGTATATATATAAAATATACATTCCATTGTTTATAAACTATTTTACCATACCTTATGAATTTATATAAACTGTTTTATATAAAAAATCATTAATACGTTGTTAAGAAATTTTTTCAATCATTTGAAATGGAATGAAAGATTTACTATAAATATTATTTTAAAATACCATGCTTGTTTATTTAATATTTAAAGCATTATTTTGGTTAATTAACTGTTTAATATTCTTATAGAATCTTATTTCACTCGCTTGTGGTCCTTTATCTCACACCTTACCGGTGAATTTTGGTGTTTGTTGAATATATCATTATTGCTTTGAGGTAGGGTAAATCACCACATGGAGGTTGTTGAAAATATTGATCAATAGGGTTGGAGAGTTTCTTCAACTGTAACTCATGTTCTAGTTCTATTTTAAGGTACTGTGTGGTTTTATATTGGGTTTCTTACCAATTTGGAATAATGTACGGTTCTCCCTCTGTAGTTTTTCTTGCATGTACACTAACTTTTTTATATGTCATCCACAATTTCTCTAGAAATTTTTCCCACATTCATTTTGTATGAGGTCAGGTTCGTGTATTCAACCCATGGGAATGAGGAATGACCTCCTAGCCATGTTATAAGTGGCTCAGTTATTGGGGTTTTAGGGTACCCAGGTCGGTTCATGAATTAGTGGTATCATAGATCTATGATAAGATTCTTCTCATGATTTTAGTATGTACTTGTGTAATCATTTTGGTAGATAGGATGTAGTTGAGATTTAGTTTCTATAAATCTCTCACTATAATGACCCTTCAGTCCCCATTGGTGGTTAGGAAAATATGTCTTCGGGATTAGCTCTAGTGTTTTCCCTTATTTTTATTTTGATGGATTGATATCTAAATCTTTTTTTATATCTATTGGGATTAATTTATCTTGTTTCTGTGTTTGTGTGTAAATATGATGAATTCGATGTTACCTATAGATTTGTATAGCATCATTAATCTAGAAAGACTTGAGATTCATATCCAGTAGAAATATTTTGGTGAATCATAATGATCAAATACTCTCATGGATCCGAGTTTGGTTGAGGTGATTGTGCATATTGTTCATGTTGTAAGACAAACACCAGCACCAGTTCCAATTTAGGTTCCAGTTTTGGAACCAAAAAGGTATGTTTTTTAGAATCATTCTCATGAGTTTCATCTATATAATCAATCAATTTTTAAAGGCTCCAATGATGCTCATGTTTATGAGGAATGACTGATCTTTATGGAATTTTTTTAGTTCTTGGAGAAACCTAATGAAATCGAGGTGTAGTGTGGCACCTTCATGGTGGAGGGATAGATAATGGTATTGGAGGACAAGATGTTGATGGCGGAAGAGCATGATAGATTATAGTAGAAAGACTTTAGGGATCTCATAAAGGACCAATTATATCCATATTCAATGGCGTTTTCCAATTTTATTGATTTTTTCAAACATGAGAGGTTGTTAAAATCATGATATAGCATGCAAACAATTTCACTGGTCTTTTGTAGTTTTCACGTGATATTTTGTCAAAAGAGAAGATGGATACTTTATGGTTTGAGTTGGGTCTTCAATTTTATATTCAACCTCATGATTTCTTGATAAATCATCCCTCTTATTCTAATGTGATAGATATGGAATTGATGATTAAAATAGACTTATGTGGTATGTTAGGGTTAATGGGAGTACCTTTTTTCCCCAATGGTGGTTTAATGAATTCATCTAAATAAAAGTGAAAGTGCGATGATTCTCATTGTGGATATCAATAGAATTATTTTTCTATACCCCCTAAATTTCTTAGTATATTCCCTTTAATTTTCCACCAATGTGGTAATAATGGGAATTTAAAGAGGGTTTTCACTGAGGTGCTTATGATTTTTTACTCATGAGGACACTTGGGTCACATATAAATATTCTTTCATGCCTTTTATACTAATAATATTGAAATGGGGTAATTATTTCCCTCTAAAACTAAAGTCAAATCATATTCTTCTAGAACTAATGTGTTCCATTCATAGGTATCCAGAACAATGATTCTTCATGATGAGGAAGAGTCTCTAGAAGAAGAAGATAGAGTTCCATTTACAGTGTGAGGTACCATCAAAAAAGTATTGTCATTAATTACATATTTATGTGAAACTGTTTCTTCTTATTCATTTATTTCAACCCATATTTTTTACATGATAAATAATCTTATGAAGATTTTATCATATGTGATGGATATTACTAAACCCCATTAAATTAATAGAGATAATCGTCTCCATAGTCTTACCAATGTTTTCTTGTTATCAGATATCGAGCATAATTGGGATTTTCTAGTTGTTGACATAAAAAAACATGACATCATATATGAGATGGATTGGATCATGTTCTATGAATCCAAGGATTATTATTACCTTCAATGGTTCTACTTCATTTCACCTGATGGGATTTTCATTTTCATTCAAGGAGAGTGGGACTCAACGTTGATCAAAGCCAAAACCTTTTATCATGAGTAGGGAAAAGTGATATCTATGTTCACTTTTGATCTAATGTTGGAATCCTTGATTAGTGATATACCTCTAGTTGTTGTTTTGTTTCCAGACGTCTTCCCTTTTTTAATTCTATCATTTTATAAAGGTAATGAGGTATATTTTTTTATCTGTTTTCCTGGTAATCAACTATTATAAACTCATTCTTACCACATAGAACTAACTGAAATGAAGTAGTCGGAGACTCTGTAGAATGATCTATTAGAGAAAGGTTTTATATTCCTGAGTGTGTCACCTTTGGTGGTTCCTATTCTCTTCTTTATGAAATTTGATGGTTCACATCACCTTTCTATTGATTTATGAAAACTCAATCTATTCATGATAAATAACAATTATCCCTTTTCATGGATTGAGGATCGGTTTGACCCGTTAAAGGGGGAGAAGTTGTTATTGAAGAGTTATTTTTTTATGTTTAATAATAGTTGAGGAAAAAATATTATATTTCGAAAGTTTCTTTTTGTATTAGGTATAGTCATTATCAGTACCTTTTCATGCCATTTGGTTTAACCAATTATCTTGTAGTCTTTATCACATTGATGAACAATATTTTCTATGAGTACTTTACTAACTTCATGGTAGTATTTGTGGATGAAAACCTTGTTTACTCGATGTATGAAAAGTATCAAGTGTATTATTTAATAATAGTTCCTATTTTTTTATGAATCTCTAACATTATGTAACACCGTAAAATTTTAAAGTGCAACCTTATATTCAATAGTGTTTATGACACACTACACCAAGAGTAAAAATATAATATATTAACATAGAAAAATTAAATATATTTACTATCTTAAATAAATATAATATATTCTATAGCTCGTAATTCATGAAACATTGAGGTAGTTTTCATTTCATGGAAGACTATCCTTACATGACAACTTGTGTTACACGGAAGATCGAGTTCCACCAAATAACTATGTACTGTAAAAGTATAATAATTTAATATATTATTATATAACATAGTCGTTATGTTAGAGGTAATGAATATTATTTACTAATATTAGAATTTTTTTTGGTTTATAAATATATTAAATTAATTCATTGGTTTCCAATTAATAAGAAACAAATATAAGAACCAATTTTATATAAAAATAAAAATTATTATTTTTAGGCTTCTAATAGATTTTTTTCTTAAAAAAATAATTAATTAAAATTAGTAAATTATTTAATGAAATATATTTTTTAAATATTAAATTAAATGTTTTTATATTAATCCATTAGGTTTTATAATCGTATTATAAGTAGAGACAGAATTTCACCCATAAAAACTGATATTTTTATAAAGGCAAATTTATATCTTTTTAATGGTGAACCCATTTAAAATATGATTTTTGAAATATTAATTGATTTAATATTTCAAAATAAACTTCATATTATAAATAAAAAAAATAAAAAATTATATAGGGTGAACTGATGATATATTTATGAAACATTTCATTTTTAATGAATAGTGAAAATTATTGAATTTTAGTTAAAAACTGCATTATTAGATAATTTACTTATGAAAGTAATTTATTGTTTATATTTTTTTAAAGAATAATTAGACCATATTTTATTCAATTAATCTAATGTAGTTAATTGGAAATAATTTCACATTGAAATTTATTTTTAAAAATGTATCACTGGTTTGGATGTTTTTACATTTAAAAAAACATGAATTGGCGTCCTACATATGAGAAAAATATTTAATTAATGTTTTAAACTTGTATGATTTGAATTTGGAAAAATGGATTAAATTTTTTGAACTATAATAGCATAAAATTTATAATATTAAAAATTATTTTTTTGAAAGAAAATAATGGTGAATGAAAATAAAATTAATTACTATTAATAGGGTAAAATTAAGCTTAGTAAAGGACAAAACCTTTAACTTAAGGGCCTGAATGACCGATAAACATGTCCAAAACATATTTTATGGCCATAATTAGGCCATTAACCTTAAATTAATGAGTTTTTTTTTTGTTTTTTATGACTTTTTCAGGTAAAAACGTTGGGAGATATATCTTATGTTTAAGAATACCAACTAGGTCCGCTTCATCCCCTATAAAAGTTCACTACCTCTCACCATTCCACACACATCTCAAACCATTTTGTTTCTTCCAAGATCTTCCATTATTTCTTCCTAAAATCCCTCCCCACAACCTTGATTCATCCCTTTGGTCATAATTCATTAAAGTAATCCCTTTGGTATAAATCATAAGAAGTTAACTGATATTAAGTTAACATTTTCCAATGATATCATTTCTTTAATTTGCTTCTCCACTCCCTGTACTCTTTTTATTCCATACTCACATCACCATAAAGGTATCTTGAATATACTAGAATGTATTTATTTTATTATTTGAACATATACACACCTCCATATAATGGGTAATGAACATATTGTTTCTATGTACTATGAACTACTGCCTTATGAAATTATGATTATTCATTTTTTCTTTACCACCTATCATAGTGTACATTATGATAGAAATTATTTTTATATATAATATTTATGATATTTATTATTTATTTATACATAGTTAATTATTTCATATCACACACCTTAAATACTTCAATTTTTTGTGTTAATATGATAACATGTTTTGAGGAAGTGTGGACTACCACCCACTCAAAGTGATGTGATTCATTCATGATATACATGAAATGAATTAAGGGCTATTTTAGTTTTCCTATGTATAATTTATAAAATATATATGATAATATAAATATAATATACATATTTATATTTTATTTTTCATTCATTTAATATGATAACGAAATGAATGTAGCATTCATGCGTACATATGACCTACCATTCCCATGAACAGTGCACTTCATTTCTTATATCCAAAAATTATGGAATATAATAAATAAATATGTAATGTGTATATAACATAATTATATCATGTTTTAAATTATTTATATGATGAAATAATTATCTTATAAATATTGACAACATTTGAAAAATCAAAATGTATTTGAGAAAACTAGGCAATTGACACCTAAAATAGCTAAAATAATGAAAGATTGTTAAAAAAGGGTAGTAAATATTGTAAGAAGATAATATATGATATTATAAACATGGTTATCATTATTTTATAAGTTATTAAAAAAATTTAAACCATTTTAAAGTAGTAAAAATTCCACAAAACAAAAGAATGATTAAGGTAATGGATTTCCATCTCACTTTTTACATCAGTGAGATAAATGTCATATTAACCACTGAAATCTTTTGTTTACCATACCTATGGCCTCTTTTGATATATTATATCATGAATTATTTTTTCTTTCTGTAATTTAGATGTTTACTTTGACGATTGTTACTATTGGGTATTTCGATTCATATTTACGGGAAATCGTCTCAATTTACATTCAATTGAGACATGTTTTTTATACACCATATCACTTTTATTTTTTGTATATACTACCCATTTACAAGATAAATCATGAAAATAATTGTTCTCAAGATATTATAAGTATCATATAATTCATAATAAATTTTTATTTAAATGTTACAGTGTGGTATGGGACACATTAGAATGTTTAAATATTTTTTTCCTTGGGAATGTTTTAATGTCAACACCCCTTGTTGTCACTTATCCTCCTCTGAGGTTTTATTGATAAATCCATATTTTTATTCAATATGGGTATTTTATAAGGAAAATTATTTATTTTATTGATTAAGAATTATTTTTACATGAAATACAAGGGTTGGGGACCATTTTATTCAATCCCTATGGGTTGGGGATCAGTTAATGAAACCCCTCGATGCATCAATAGTTTAATGAGATAGATTAGTTGGCCAAATAATTTCAATAGTCTCTTGATGGTAAAGGTATAATCTGTTTTGGAAACTTTGTGTCCAATAATTATTCATTTAATCTATTTGGAATATATTAATTACTTTCCCTGATATTTTTCATCGATAAATCGATGGATGCATTTAATTTTCCGTTCATTGATGTAATGGAATTTATTTTCAGTTTCATACATTTTAAAAAATTTACTTCCTTATATATTTATTGAATGGAATGTGTTATCATTTTTTCTATTTTGATGTTTATTTATTTTCATTGAATCATTATTTATTCCACATTACATAAACTTACTAATCATTTGAGCTCACCCTTACTATGTTTCCTTTCCATAGGTTATAAAGGATAAATATTTGAATAATAATTCAAGGATGTTGCTTATTTTCATTGTATTATTTATAATGTTCATATTTCTTATTTACCTTTGTATTATGGGTATCATGTTTATAATTAGGATTTAACAGACTTCTAAACTAATCGGACATTGGGGATTTTTTTTCATGTAATCATACCAATATAATAAGGTAATGAACTAATTCTGGGCATCTAGGTTTGGGGTTCTTCACCTAATTCCATGATTTAAAAATGTGATTTTTGGAAATGGGATATAATGTTCACGGGACACAATGTTTTGGACCACAATATTTCATTTGATCCTAAAATGGTGAAAACTATTACAACAAGGGGGAAACCACAAATGTTTTTAAATACATGAATATTCTTGAATTTTTTGGTTATTATGGTCAATTTGAAAAGGAGTTATCAATGTTGTATTCTCAAATAACTTCCCTAAATTGAAATGGATTAATGATTTATTGGGATGAAAAATGATAGAATTGTTTTTTTGATATGAAACATATATTAGCTACTATACTGGAGTGGACTCTTCAATTAAACATAAAAAGATATGTGGTATTCTATGATGCATCAAGTTTAGGTTTGGGATGTGTTGAAATGTAGGATGATAATTTATTTTCTTATGTCTCTCATCATCTTAGGCCACACAAAAACAACTATCTAAAACATGACCTTGAACTCAATGTTTTGTTGCATGAACATAAGAGTTTGAGTCATTAACTTCTTAGACAAATGGTTTCCATGTTTTATAACCTCAATATAAAGAGTTATAACATCATTCAAAAATATATGAATCTCTACCAGAGTCTTTGGGTGGAATAAATACAATATTTAGACTTTTACACCGCATATACCTCTAGGAAAGGGAATGTAATTATAAATTATTAGAGCATGAAACATCAGACCGATGCCCTGAATAAATCATTGAAAGAGTGGAACTTAATGAATATTTTTTCCATTGTTGTGCATTAGATTATGAGAAACAAGAGATAAGGTTTCTTTGGCTACTGTTCATTTGGAATCCACTCTTTGTGAGGTGATTCATCTGGAACAACTTGATGAAAAATTTTGTATCATTATAGACTCTCTTTATAGTGGGAAGACAATTACTAACTACTCATTTTACAATGAGGGAGTCCTATGTTATCATAATCATTTTTTGATACCATTATAGGTTAGGAAAGGTGTTTTGAAATATTTTCATAGTTTATTGTGGGAAGTGAACCCTGGAACCGTTAAGATAATATATTACATGTGGTATCAATTCAGGTCTCCAAGTATGAGATGGGGAATTTATGAGTTTTTCACTCAATGTGGTATGGGATATGAGGCTATTGATGAGCACAAAAAACCTTCAGGTTTTCTACAACCACATCCTGTCTTGAAGTGGATGCGGGGTGAAATATCTATCAACTTTTTGTTTGGGTTACCACATACCCATAGAAATAATAATGAGATATGGGTTATGATCGATTTGATAACTAAATCAAATTACATTATACTAATTCATGATACATCCAATTTTATGGAGTTAGGAAATATATAAGTGAAATTTATTGTTTGTTTTCATGGTTTTCTATCTGAAATAGTTTCTAATATAAGTCCCTGGTTCACTTCCTTCTTTTGTAGATGCTTTCAAGAGGAATTAGGATCACCAATTTGTTTGAGTATGAAATATCATCCTTAAAATAATGGTCAGATAGATAGATCTATAAATATTAATGAAAATATTCTTCATTCATGTGTACTGAACTTTGGTTGGGATTTATGTGACCATTTGGGTATAGTTGAGTGTTCTTATAACAATTGTTACCTATATGTGATAAAAATGTATCCTTTTGAGGCCTTATATGGTCATCCTTGTAGATCATAATTGTCATTGTCAGAGATTTGGGATTGTTCCTTTGTTAGACCAATAATGGATAAAAATATGACACTAATATATAGTTTATTCCTCATAAAATGTTTACAATATAGAGTATGTACATGTATTATATCAGTTTTCACCGTATATCATTGGAATTTTTCAGATGGAGATACAGTTTTCTTGATTGTTTCACCTCATTTTGTTAATCAATGTATTGGGTTGTAAGGGTAACTTGCTCCTCATTTTTGGGACCTATTATGTTTATTGATAAGGTGGGAAGAGTGTATTGGTATTTTTACATCCAAGGAGGATAATGTCGAAACATAATATGTTCCATGAATCACAACTATGAAAGTATCTATCTATTCTATATCTTGTTCTAAGCTACAATGATCTCTATATTGATCCAAATTTATCAATGATTGAGCATCCAATCGGGATAGTTGATTCTTAAACCAAGGAACATTTTGGGATCATGATAACATTGATTAATTTCCTATAGAATCATGATCTATATTCCATGAGACATGGGAGAGGGAGACACCAATGAGAAATAAATGGCCACTTATTTTTGATATAAAATCTTTGTAATATTATTTTCAAGGTTAGAAAGTTTCTATGGTGAGAAGGTTGTAACATAATTTTACAATTTTTAAGTATCCATAAACCCCTCATATTACTATGCTTTTGTTGGTTTTATTTTATGGTTGTTTAATGTGATATTTTGGAAAAATTTAAGGGCTTTGGGACTGTTCACAGTAGGTGCATAGTATTCCCAATCATTGTTCCATACTAGTGTAACAAGTGAAATCCTAGGATGTGAGGGTTTACAAAGTGGGTACATAGTTTGACAAACCAACCACCCTAAGGAAAAAACATGAAACACCATTAGAAGGGGTTAACAGAGAGGGTGGGTGGTTTTCCTATCCATGTGTCCCTACCTAATAAAATCATGTGTATGTGATTTTTAGTCCATCAATTAATTTTTGAAATCTAGAAACCCTATTTTTAGGTTCCCGATGGGCCTGTATGACCCCATAGAATTTTCTTCTTCATTGGAGGCTCCCAAGAAGTGATTTTCCCCTCTACACCCCAATAAAAATGAATAAAAGCTAGGATATTTATAATTGATCTCTTCCCAGTAATTTCCCTCTTCAAGTCATATTTAACTTGATCTCTCCTCTTTACTTTGTGGGATTTTAGATATCTCTATATTGTTGAAGGACATAATATTCATTGTTTTAGATATTAAATTTGGGGTTGATTATCAATCTACTATACTGTTTTTCTACATTGAATTTTCCTAATCATGTATTTTTATTTTGATATATCATGATCCTGAGGTAGGTGGTTCCATTTTTCACGGTTGATTTGATTAACCCTAAATTTCTTGATTTAAATTATATTTTTTGATTTAAATTCAATTTCATGATAAATTTTTTCTTTTGGTATATTATTAACCCAATTATATTAAATTGTGAATTTATAATTGATTTGGAATTAGATTAATGAAATCCTCTAATTTCATTTAATTGGGATGTGATTGTGGAATTTGATTGAAATTGTGATAATTAAATAGTGAAAATTAATTGTTGAAATAAAATAGTGAAATTAAATAGAATAAAATTAATTCAAAGTAATATTTTCTCAAAATGGATCAAAATGTTTTTGGTAAAATATTATTGGTTTTATCATTGAAAAAGGGAATGTTTTAATTAAAAACTAAATTTTTGTTTTTAAATGAAAATTGGAAATTTAAATTGAAAAGCGGGATGAATTTTGTTTTAAATAGTTGTGAAATAAATTTATTATTATTGAAATGTTGTTTGATCTCATGCAAGACATGTTTTTAGTGAGTTATTCATTTCATAACTCTATTATTTTTTAATCTAACAATACTTATGTAACAAGTCACATCCCTGATGGGAAGGTGATGAGTTCCCCCTTTTCTAGTGTGAGGGGGACATGTGTGCACATATTATCATGATCACTAATTTATTTTCATGGAGTCCCACAGCCTGGAATTATCATAACATTTGGTATATAATCATTTTTATCATTAGTTATATATCAAATATATTTTCCAATGTTTTTAAACTATTTTACCATGCCTTCTAATTTTATATAAATGGTTTTATAAAATTTTATATTATTTAATTTCGTAGAAATCTATTCAATCATTTGAAATTTACTATATGATTAACTATAAATATGATTTTTAAATTACATTCATGTTTATATAAAATTGAATTTTTAATTTTGGTTAATTAAAAGTTGAATACTCTTATAAAATCCTTGATGAGACCCAATTTTGGTTTTATATAAACCCAATATGTGCCTTTGAGTGTTTGTAGATTATCGTCTTCTAGGTTTGAGTAGGGGTAAAGCACCACTTGGAGGTAGTTCCATCTATTGATCCTTGGTCTTGTAGAGTTGTGTTCACTAGGAATCATGTTTTTGTTCTGTTTTTTTATAATTTGGCGTGGTATATAGTGTTATTTACATGTTTTAATTCTAGTATAGTACTCCATGTTGAGTTTTTATTATATTAATATTGACATGTTAATCTCGATTCCACAATATTTATGGAAATTTCTCTCCCACTAATTTTTTTATGATTCTATGTGCTTTTTACAAAGCTGTGTGGGTCGAGAATGCTCTTTCTTCCAGGTCAAGATAGTCTTGGTTATTGGTTTACCAAGGTACCACAACTATTTTGTTATATGTTTCTCATGGAATGATATGAAATGTATTTTTGACCCTTAAAGTGAATGCATTATAAAATATTAATTTTTGTGTTAGTTCCAAAAACATATATCACCTCAATGAATAAATGGATCTCATGATGAAAAATAGTTTTGGTATTTGGTTTATTCATGTTAATATCAGTAAGATTTATTGACTCTATTATTTATAACAAGTAACATAGCTTGGAACAAGGCATTAAAAATGGTTTTTTATATCTGAAATTGTGAATTCTATTATTATGATATTAGTATTATTAATATCAATGTTTTCATATGTTTTCGTGGATATAGAATTTTCTTAGCTTCATGATGATTATATATTTATGTATTTTACATATTCCTACCATAATATTTATCCCATGGTTATGCCAAAATTTCTTCAATTATATGTCTCCATTATTAAGAATTCTATCTCATCATGTTCTTATGTTTCTATTCCACATCCTAGGAATAAATGTAGTAAATTTATAATATTTAGAATGATATCACAAGTGGAATAATTTAAGATAGATAATGAAGAATTATAATGATTTAATTTATTTAATTTATATTATTATAAAATTTTCATTAACCAATATACACATGTTATTTTTTAGATTATAATGTTTCTTAATTCTATTAATATATAAAACTAAAAAGGTAATTCCATTTTAAATGAATCTATAATTATTTTCATTATGTGATTATGGATGGTTTTATATATTATTTTTTTCAATTGGTATCAAATAAAGTATGCAAGCTATGTTTTCTTCAATCTATGTTTAGTTGTGTAGGTTTTTAGTGTCACATATAATTTTTATTTGGTCCTGATAAAGTGAGTATAAAAAAATAAGGTTATTTAATATGTTCAATAAGTGAAATATGTAAAACTAATTTTAAAAAAGGATGATCTTATATGATTATAGGTTTCTATATTGTTGAGCCCATTGGGAAAGTGTTTCTAAGGAACATGGGTTTCATACATGGTATTCCAAAATTTTCGGGTTTTTTTATTAATTTGTAAAACTACAAATAAAATAAAATAAAATATGTTTTTTAAGGAATATTAATCATTCATAAAAACCTAGAATGATCCATATAGAGGTGGTAAACTATGATACTCTAATAAGTAAGAAAAATCAACTATGTATTGTTGAAGAATAATTAAAAGAATTAGTCTTACTATTCAATAATAGTGTGTCAGGGTTATTTGAATAAGGATAAGTTCTTATGACAACAACTATTTCATAAGTATGATATGATGATGAATGTTGAAGAATATTTTTTAGTGATTTAATGAAAGTAATGATTCTATTTATATCTAGGTATTAATATATTCTGGTTGAGTATCTACTAAGATAAAATATCATATAAGCTTATGTGGATAGATACCAATAAACATTCTATCAAGATGAACTATGTGTTTATATCGAAATAGATACACATTTTCATGTTATTGCCTACAAATATCTTGAGTAATTTAAGGTAACTTAATTTTCAAAGAAGATATAAATATGATTTTATAGTTAAATCCTTTACATCCTAGAAATATACTTCCAAATGGTGGAAGCTGATGAAAATTGGTAGGATGCTAGTATAATGATTATGTTATAGAAGAAAATTTCCCCATGTGTTATATTGTTAAAACACACATGTGTAATATGCTGAGAGGGTATATAAGGATAAAAATATCAACCCACTATTTTTGAATAAATTATTATAGTGGAATGTATATGAATGAAATAAACCTAATCATAGTCTGGATCTAGATTCTATGGAAGGAAAAATAACTTATAGTGAAATAGAGTACACTATTTACATTATTTTATAGCATTTCATGTGATTAATGTGGTTAGGTGGAGATAAAATATCCAATTATATCCTAACAGGAGGTAAATTTTTTATTACAAAAGTGGGAAAAATATTATTCAAATCTATAATTGTTATTTAGAAGATTTATGATGGCCAAATTCATCCCCTTATTATGAATCATCAACGATCATAAAGGGAGATCTGATTGTTATAAGATTATTTCCCTACATTTGGATCTAAAAATGATATTTCCTTGGGGTATTTCTTGTAACTAAATTATGTGTGGATTCACGGTGTTTTGAAAAGATCCTAAAATGAAAAAAAAATTATTATATTCAGGTTAATGTGTAATCACGATTTTTTCCATGACATAGAGAAATTAGAGAAAAAAGAATCATAAAAGAAGATAAATTGTTCAAATATTTATGTGGAACAACCAATAATAGATGTCATTTAGAGTGGTGAGGGTTTAAATAAATATATTTAAACTGGTGTTTGGACAATACTACATCATGTTGTGATGTTAATGTATATATAAAATCTATTGAAGACCTTTACATTGAGTTTTAAGAAAACATAATGAAAATCCAATGTGATTTTTTCACAAAAATATTTGAATGTCTCTATCATTGAAATGATGAAAAATCAATGTTGATATAAAATGACAATGAAATAAAAAATGTTACTAAAATTAAATTCTATAATTAATGGTTGGAGAATAATTATAATTTCTTTTTTATGGAAATGTTAATATTAATAGAATTAGTGAATAAAAAAATCCATGTAATAGGAGAAACTGAAATAGATAATATGGGAGTTAGGAATGGTTAATTAGAGATAAAATACAAAAGATTGAAAAATTAGAAAATACATTTAAAGAAAAAAAGAAATAATCTCAAATAATAGACTATGATAATGACTTATGATTGGGAAGATATGTTGATCATAGTTGAATTTAAGATTAATGTCAGATGTTAAATGATTATTGAGATGCAAATCAAAACTAAAAAATTTGGAAGGGTCTAACATGCGTTTTCCAAAAAATATGTGTGTAAAAGTGATTCTACACAAACATATAATTAGATTTTCTTATTATGAGAATAATAATATTTATTGAAAAGAGATGGGAATCATCTATTGATTAAACCATAAATAGGTAGTATAAATGGTATCTCATTTTCCTAATAGATATGGTTGTACTGATTCTGTTTTAACTATAAATAAAGAAAACAATGTCGATATATATATATATATATATAATGATAAACCCAAAAATATTTCAATGGGGTATTTATTAATGTCTAAAAAATTCATCGTTCCATATAATTCCAAAAATAATTTGCGATAAAAATCCAAAAAATTAATGTACAAAATCAAGCCACACTGAAACCTCAAGAAAAATGATGAGGTATTTTTCTATTATTGGTGTTGTTATAGGTTTAGATAAAAAAAATGTAGTTTTGTAGAATAATATTTCTATAAATAAAATTTATAAAATTCCTGAAGTAAAGGCAAGAGTTTAATCCAAAAAAAATTATTATAGATTAGATAAATTCATAGAAGTAATAAATTATATTATTGAATAATAGATTTGAATACATGGGAGAATTCTATGAGAATTAAAATAATTTAGTCATTTTTATGAATAATTCTATCATGTACCAACCCAAACCAATTATTATGATGATAGAAAAATACAATAATAGGAATGGAAACTAGTGATGAAAGAGGATAAGTCTGTCATTATGGCTACAAAATATAAAAAATATAAATAAACCACTCCCAAGATAATAGAGAAGAATGTTGATTCAAATTAAAACCCAATATATATGAGAATCTTCTAATATTGTATTAAATATAACATCTAAATATTTAAGTATATATTTCGTAACTTGAATAATATTTCTGATAATATCTACCACAAGTGACACAAAATTTAAACAAAATGAAGTATTATTCCTTAAATAAGACTAGTATATACTTGTTGTTTGACTGGAGGGAATGAATAATAGTATATGTATTATGAAATATATGTATATATTTTTTTCAAATACAAAAATATTAATTAATTACAAGGAAATAAGATCTTGGTTTTGAATTATTCGGACTATGTCATCAATGGTTAACAATTATTAACGTTTAAAAGGGTATGTTTTTATATCAAACAATGGTTATTTTTATTTTATATGTTTCATTTAAATGTTAAATTTCTATTTTCAAAATATAGTATATATCTAAATATACTTTTTATACACTTAAACTGATGAAAACTTTTTCATACATTTGTAATCATTTTTTAGAAATTAATATAAACAAATTCACTGTGGCACTAAAAACAAGTGGAATTTATCAAAGTTTCAAAGGCATGTTTTCCCTTAAAATTAATATATTTCTAAATATTTTTTGAAATTTTTAAAAATAATGATAATTTTAAACTTGGCAACATTTTTAAAAAATTTCGGTAATTTAGTTAAATATATATAAATTTTATTAACTTAGAGACATTATTTTAACTAATTATTAAAACCTGGGTAATTTTAAAAAAATTTCAAATTGTAGAAAAATTTTCTAATTTAGTGATGTTTTGTTTTCCATGTTTAATACCAATAATAAATTTAATAATAGTGACATTTTTTCAAAAAGGTATAAAATTTAGAGTTATTTTTATGAAAATGTGTCTAATGTGGCTATTTTTTTATAGAAATAATTGTTACTTTCTTGATGTTTTAAAAAAATGTGGATATTTTTGGAACATTTTTACCACTATTTCAATTCATGTCTAATTATAAATAATTATAATTCTATAAATATATATATATATATATATGAATTTAATTTTCTAATTATATATATAGTTATTTATATTTATGTACAAATGCATTAACATATATTTAAATATCATTATATATATATATAAAGAAACACATATATATGTATGTGTGTGTTTATAACCCATAGGATGTAGCTCAATGATATCTTCTTATGCGGGTCTTGGAAAAGTATCATGTTTGAGCCTCATTGAATTCATTCCTGCATTTTTATATTCCATGATTTTAATTGTAATGTAGCCCATTTCCCCACATCGATGTATGTACACATTTAGATTTATATATATAGATAAAATATATATATATATATGCACATATAATATATATATGTATATGTATAAAAATGTATATTAATATTTATATATATATAACATATAAAATTTAATTTGAGACATGTTTTTATTAAAATATAGCTGTTTTATTTTCACATTTTCTCATTTTTTAATACAAACCAAATAATATATACAATTATTCTTATATTAATATATAAATATATATAACTAAAAATTCATAATTTTAAATATATATATTCATATATATAAATATATATTTATTTAATAAAACATTAAAATATATATAATTATCACAATTTATATACATGACGATGTATATATAAAAAAATAAAATATATATATTTATCCATATATTTATATACACACATACACACATATAAATACAATGATATATATATATATATATATATATATATATATATATCTGTGTCTTTAAACACACACACAAACACATAAACCCACACACCAACATGAATATATATATAATCATACCTAGAGAGTGGGAGAGGGTTATATATATATACTTATTTTTATATATTAAAATTTCTTGAAACCCATTCAAAATCATAAAATCGATGTGGGTGTGGTGAAAAATCTAGGGGGGTTCTTTGATTTTGTAATTCTCTCTAAAAGTAACAAATGATCTAAATATTTATATGTGCCATTAATTTTTCTTAATAATGAATTATATTAATATATGAATACTTATAGGATATTATATTTTATGATTACTATCCCACAATTTCAAAAATATTTTTATAAATGTTAGTAAATTTGTTAATGATGTTTTAAAATAATCATATTTGAATAAATGTCCCAAAATTGGATATTTCTTTAAGAGTGAAAATTGATATTTTTTATAAACCTATTCATAAGTGGGAGATAAATTTTTATTTAAATAAATTTAATTAATCACTTTTGATTATTTATTTATGTTATCTTAATGATAATATATTCAATAAAATAAATTAACAATTATCTAATTACTATTACATGGAATTGAAATAGAATAAATTCATTGGGTACTTCAAAAATATAATTTTTCTAAAAAATGGTTTATACATTTTTTGTTGATGGATATTATAATTCGTTTCTTCCACATTTAGAAATTTCCTTTCATAAATTATCATCAATTTTTATATCATCGTATCAAAATTATCTTAGTATTATTTTTTTGGAATTTTTTAAATTATTGATTTTTGGATGAATATTGTACATACCGATTTCCAAATATATTATCTTTCATATGAAATCATCATTTTGTAAAATTAACATGAAAATGTATAAAACATTTGGCTATAACAAATTTTTGTTTATGAGTAAAACTAAATCATTTAGGATTATTATTTGAATTATTGTACACATGGTTTACATTTTAAACATTAATTATATTTTATCCATTTTAAAAATATTTTTAGATATTTTATTTTAATATTTTGGATGTAAGGTTTTATTCTTCTTTGAAGTGACAAAAAATCAACTAAAAATATTTTTTAAAATTATCATCAAAATGAACTCACTAGAATGAATAATATTCATAATATTAATATAAATCATGTTTATAGTTAAAAAAAGATTTTTCTAAAACCCATTTCATAATTTTTAAGTACATGTATCAAAATTATTATTATTCACATATAAAAATTGAAACTGAAAAATTAATTCCAATTTTTTAATCAAGATTTCTATTTTGGATAAAAAATACCCTTTTTAGGTAAAAAATAAATTACATAGGTAAAATATTGTCACCTAGATGAAGTATAAATTATGTAAAATAGTTGAGATAAGGTTTCATGTTCTCTAAAAACGTACCTTTATTTTATTGGAAGAGTTAATTTCTACCATAATGACACTAAATTGAGAAATATGTAATTTTGGTGTCATGTTCTGTTGATTATGATCAATACAGTATTTTAGGTAAAAAATAATCACAAAATTCAAGTCACTTTTTTTAATATCTCGAATATATTATTACAGATATAAAAAGATTATATGTTTGGTTATTTTAAATAAGAATTATTGATTTAAATTTTATTAATTTATTTTTATTTTTAATTATGGTAAAATTAACATAAAATATTATGCAACAGCGACATGTTACTTATGAATTCAATATAAAAATCTAGTAAATGATTTTATAAAATATTAAAATTAATAATTTTTTTATTAATTATGGTTTTTCTGTGATTTTATGGATATTTTAAAATTATTAGTGAATTTGAGTGTTTTTACATTTGAATTCCATTGTTTTCTTAATTTCTTAAATGTTAAAATATGTTATTTGTCTAGAAAATGACTTAAAATGACACAT
Organism: Viscum album; assembly: GCA_963277665.1. Lineage (NCBI taxonomy): Eukaryota > Viridiplantae > Streptophyta > Magnoliopsida > Santalales > Viscaceae > Viscum > Viscum album. The sequence continues at coordinate 217,887,075 of OY728137.1, read as the reverse complement.
AATGAAGAAAAATAATATTTAAATGATTATAAAATAAAAAAAATAACTTATATTACACAAATTTGATAGTAAATTTTTTATCCTATTATTAATGGTTTGTTTTTTTCCACTTATAATTTTTTAAAAATATATTCATAACCCTTAAATGTTTAAAATTTGTTAAAATTTCATTGTAATTTGGATATGAAAAGATACTCACATCAATAATTCCATATATCAATTCATGTTTTGTTTTTTTATAAAATTTATTCCCAAATACCTCTCAAAACATCTCCTGGAATATTCTCAATCCCATATAGTGATCCAATATCACTTATCTAGAGGAACAAAATTCAATCAAAAAGAGTATACAAGAAGAAACGTATGTGTAATTAAAAATATACTTAATGTTTATTTCTATATAAAGCTTCTTAAAATCACAAATAAACATATTAAAATAAAAAAATATATTATAATTAAAATATGTAATTTATTATTTTAATGATATAACCTCATTCAAATAATTTCTATTCATGAAAAATTAATTCGTCGGTCAAGAATATGTATAATATATTATCTCTCTAAATATATGCATTTTATGTTTCATCACCTCATCTAAAGACTGGTTATATAAATATATTTAATGTTAACAAATTATTTTTATGAAATAATTTCAATTCTAGAAATATATTATATTATCTAACCCCGTAACTACAGTCCTAGTTTAGGTGAAAAAATTATATAGATATAAAAATTAACTATTATTCCTTGTTTTATGCTTCAATATACACTTTCACATATTACACATTTATATTAAATCTAATAATAATATAATAGAACTCATAGGTCCCTTTGGATATGTGTATTTTTTGACCAATTATATAGTAAATTTAATATATTTAACATTTGAAAATTTATCCATAATTGATCTATACTATAATTCATTCAATACTTCTCATAGGTTACACACATCATTATAATTTTGGTAATGGTATCATGTTAAAGGGGTGATCTGAATTGTTCAGAATGGTAAAACATATCAATATTTCATAAAATTATATATCATCATAATAATATAAAACATGGTTACAGGATAAATTTATTATTGAGAGTAACATGGAGTAGTAATGGTTGTGTATAAATTATGATAGAATGAAATTTAGCCTCAAGGGAAGCTAAAAATACAATGGAAAAAAAGAGTATGGAATCATGATATGCTAAACATGATCTGAAAAATATAATCATACGAATATGAAAGGGAGATATAACAAGACCATGAAATCTTGCATAAAAGTAATGTTGTAATAGACAATACCAAATTGGAATTATATAAATTTTTATAATAAATTTCCACGATTGAGGTTTTGAAAAAAATTCACATTTCATGTTGTGAATAACAATAATTTCCATGCTTAACATCATTATAAAGTTTGATCTAAATCCCTCACCAAATAATTGGAAAAAAATATAGGACCACAACAATCAATAATCCAAAAAATATGAGTTCCACATGAATTAAATCATTATATCATAAATAACCCATGGAATGAAAAAAATTAGGATTCAAAACATTTCAATATATTATCATCAAATATGACCTTAGGGATACAAAATATTGATATGAATAATTAAATCACATTATAAGTGTATTATAAATAAATATTTAGAGGATGATTCAAGAAAAAAACATCCAAGGACAAAATTACTTTATAGATAAAGGGAAAATGGAGGTTGATATTACAAAAGTGTTTTTAAAAATTTATTTACTTTTACGTAAAATGTGATTTTTTGATTTCTTTAGAAAAGCACTTTTTAAAAACTTGATGTGAAAACCTATTAAAATTCATTACATTTGAAAGGATCAATCAATATTGGATCCTTAAAAAGGTAAAATGGCTTATAAAAGGTGATATTATAAAACACTAAAATATTTAAATTTTTTAAAATATAATTAATAATGGGTCCTTGAAAATAACACAGTTGTTATAAAAATGTGAAGTGTAATCAGGTTAACAACATTTACATTTAAAATATAATATTTGATAACAGATATTTTAAGAGACATATAGGAATCAATAAGAAGAATTAAATTTTTATTGAAAAATTAAATTTAAAAATAAACATCAATGATATCGAATTATAAATACACAATGTTTAAAAAATGGAGCATGGAGCCCAATATAGGTCATTTGATTTGGAAAGGATGTAAAATATATTTTATTTTTTGATATAGCTTTTTAGAATGTAAACATTGAAAAATAGTAATAAAAAAATAAATCTCTAAAAGATATATTTGAAATTTAAAGGTCACATGGGACAACACAAAATTAGGATTCTATTTATAAGTGAGAACATAGCTGGGAATGTAAATTTGGACAATGAGGGGAAATTGTCATTAAAGAGGATGAGAATTATTTTGAAAATGGTATACTTTTAATTATGAAAAAAATTATATAGGAGAAATATTCTAATAAAATGTGTCATTTTTTAATATGGAGAATATATAGGTATCATGAAATAAAATTTCATGGTAAAGGAAATGGATCTTTAAATAATTAAGTATAATAATACACACTATAACTTATTTAAGTTAGTTGAGAAAACAAAAATCCTTATAAAATTTATAACGAAGGAATCAAATAAAATAAGAGGGATACCATTAAATTGACATTAAAATATATTGAAATAAAATTTATTTATTATACATGAAGGCAATGTTGTAGTGAATAAACAATAAAAGTGAAATTATGGTCCAAAATATGAATAATGCCTCATGGAATTGAAAATGAGAAATAAAAACCCTTATCTTGTTTCCATACTTAGTCGAATACTATCTATCATCATATAATTTCAACATAACTATCCTCATAGTATATTGAAAAAAAATTCATATCTATAACCTTTAATGAACATAATTTTTTATTATTTTCCGCATGTATATTAGATAGTTATTTCAGTTTTTTATATTCGATATTAGTAATCTGATCATTTTGAACTAGTTTCATAATTGCAATGATTATCATCATTATTAAACCAAAAATAATCATTCATATACCATAAAAGGTATTATAACTTATTTTATATGATGTTTTATATATTTATAATACCATTTGATACGATTTATAGTCATGAATGTTTAAGAAAAAAAATTGTGATAATCATGTTTTTGTGATTCTTAAAAAAACCAATGGTGGTATCCCAATTATCACCTTTAATATTAATGTTAACATTGAATAAAAAATATAAAATAATAATTTACATAAATATATAAAATATAATCCATAATTATGTTCTCATATCCATCCATAAAAATATATTATAGCATTATTCATATAGGTGGTTAGATAGATCAAACCATAATTAATGGATGATTATGGTTTTGAAAGTGCTTCCCCATGGAATAATATATCTATTATTAGTCGAAGTGAGTATCTCATGTGGGGGGTTAACTTATTACCTAATAAAAATTATTTGGATAAAATTAATTATTTTGGAATCCCCCAAATATTTAAGTACAACCGAGTTTATCAGAATAATATGTATGATATAGATCTCAATCATGCTGAAGATTTCCTTAAATATTGAGTATATATCAGGTGAATAATATACAATATTTTTGGATCTAATGAATTCCGTTTACTTGATGAAAATAATATATCAACACAAATTAAGATAAACTATTAATGTATATATGTTGTTTATCATTAAAAAAAATTAGTTTTAATATGTAAATAATTTAAAAAATATTAAATCACATAATAGAAAGAATAAATAAAAGATGTTCAATATCAAGTATAGACTCAGACCTCCCCACATGATGATCACAACCACCAATTAGTTTATATAAAATTAACAAGATGATCCACAATCTGGATTAGGATTTACAATAGTTTAGAAACTGTCCAGGTCACACATGACCCCTTCCAAAGTAATATTTGGGGAAAAAATAAACAGGACTCGAAATTTCCTCTAACACTATTATCCATGGGACAATAAAATTTAAAAATATTTTTAAAATATATCTAGTGTATTCTATTATATCATCAGATATAGTTACATGTGAAAAAAATGTATGCACACACAATGCTCAAAATGTAAAAAGAAAAACCAAAAAAAGAAATATAAAAGTTCAGAGTTTTGAAATGGTTGGTCAGTTGAAATGAATAATGTGACTCTTGAGTTGATTCTAATGTAAATCATATTGAAAAATTTAAGAAAAAAATGTCTCATAGACTCATGTTTTTTTATGATAAAAGCACTAGATGTGATGATGTAGTTTGGCTTCATAGTCGCGTTTGAAGTAGGTGAGATCTTCTTGTTTATAATTATTGTCAACTTAATGTATATTAATAATGTTAGATATATGTATTTTATATCCTCCAATTCATACACTATTTTATATCTTTTTACATGAGGGGGTGTGTATCATGTTATCAGTAGCATAAAGTTGATTATATTGATCATTTTTATCCTCATATTGCACATTATGACACAATCATCAATGCATTGTGTCGATCATTTTGGTGACAAAAAATAAAAATAGTAAATGGAATTAACATCAATAAATATATATATATATATATATATTAATAATTTAAATAAAAATATATTTTAATAAAATAGTGGTGGTGTCTTAGACTAGTGTAGTGTTGATGTCTGAAGGTATGTTGCTCCAGCGGCATGAAACAGGCGGCATGACACTGGTGGTGTGGAACTGGTGGCATGACATAGGAAGTGTGATAATGGTAGTGTTATAGAATTATCCATTATTTTATTACTTTGTATCAATCTCAACTAGTGGCATCTTGTATGGCTATGTGTGGTTTGATAGTGTTTTATAATTAACCAAAATTCTATTAATGTGGAATGACATTGGCAGTCCATCATCTGGTGGTATCTCGTACTTAGCCAAATTTTCATTCTGGCGGCAAGACATGCAAACAATATATCAACTGACATCATCTCATACATTGTAAAATTTTTATTCCAATGGTATAACATTATAGCAATGTGATATCCTAGAGGTATCTCATAAAAATCCAAATTTTTATGCTGGCGGCGTATCATGGACAATGGTGTCTTGAATTAGCGGTGTCAATTTCACAGTCTATCATCCTTAGATAATTTTGTCACATATCTCAATATAATTAAATACATACATAAAAACATCAAATTCATTAATAAAAACAGAATCATGATTTTATGATCATTAAAACAAGGAGGTCAAAAATATCTTCCTTTTTAGGATCACAAATCATGAAATCAAAAGAATTAAAATTTATTAAACATTATAGACAAGGTTTAATAAACTAGAACATAGAATTCCAAGTAAGTGATGATGGTTTCATAAAATGAATAAGAATGGAGTAAGTATCAAAGGTAAGTATCTTGAATATAAATATTTAAAACATAAAGTAACAAAGGTAACATAGAATCAACAATGTAACAAATCATAAATTCCATAATGTTTTCAAAGATTCCATAATAATTCCCCCCCCCCCTTATGTGTTATAAAGAAGGAATAAATTTGTAGTGAAAATGTAATAAAATTAGTAAAAGTAAACAGAGAGAATAAGAGTTAATAGAGACATTGAATAAGAGTATTAATAATTTATTACAATCCATGTCACGTTTAAGACATAAAATCAATGGTAACATATATGAATGATTTATGTTTTGGAAGAGGGGTCCATTGGTTCTTTTCATTTAACCATGGATTTAGGTTTCTCCTCATCTAAGGTGGTAGGATTAGTGTGAGGTAAAACAAAAAGAACACTAGAAGAGAGTCCTTCTACATTCTAAGGATGACATTCCACAATGACTATAGGTTGAAGGTTTCTCAATAATTGAGCATGATACATTTTAAGAGGCCATAATTGGATATGAAAAGGTTCTAGAGGATCTCCAGAAACTCTTGGTCTGCCAAATAGTTGAGGAGTAATATGAATATATTTCATAGAAAAAATGGTGTAAAGTCCCCGAAACTTGTTCCACTAAACCAGTTCCTCAATTCAAGTTGTCACAAGACCTAAAACGAACCTCCCCGTATTCTAGAGGTTTCTGACTAGTAAAGAGGGTCTATATTAGTAACATGGGGAGTCTATAGCCTCTTTATCAATGTATACCATAGCATATCACAATACAAATAGAATAAAAAATAATAAACTACGAATATCATTCATATCTAAAAATCTCCCTAACTGGGTATAAACCACAAGAAATAGAAAATATGTCATTTCATTTACAATCCCATGTGCACAAAACCCAAAATAAAGAAAACTATGAAATTACAAAAATGGTCTTGCCTCCTTGTCGGTAACCTCATCCATTCATGTCCCACATCTTACTCAATTCCCTAGCTTAGGTCCCTTTCCCTTGTCCTGACCTGCAAGCATGAATTATGCTTGGGTCCCAACAGAGTCCCAAACAGGGAGTGAGTACAACTCAGTAGGACACCACCAATGGTGTCTACAAAATATTGAGTCTAACAGATAGTGAATATGCATGTATAAATAAATAGAATATAATGGAAAGATAGTTTTCAGGACACTCATTATCTTTTGTCTAATTTTTTATTACTATTAAGATTATTGTGCCAAGATAGTTATGTACATCATCTCATCATTTATTTCATCATTAACATGTAATTCACAAGTAAAACAATTTCCATATTCACATAATATTCATGGAATTTTTCATTACACATATGAGAACAAGTTATGTCCCCATCTCACTAGGGATGAGCATATCAAGTAATCACCACAATTACCTTGGAGCCTTAGTCCATGTATCATCATTAAATACAACCATTGGGGTCATAAATCATCAGTCTGACTCCCAAACCCAGGAATTACATAGTAGGATAGATCATATGTCCAACCCAACCCATGGGGGGAGCATCAGTCCTTAATCCCACCACCAAGCCATTCCCACATTCTTATTTATCCATTCACTATAGACAAACCATATCAAAACCCATACAACCAATAAATATAACAATCATGATTCTCAACATTCAAAATGAGATTCAATATCCTTCCATAACCCATTCACAATGATATTTTACACTACACAACCCGTTTTCCAAATTCCTTTTCCCAAGAATCACCCCATTAACCATATTCATCAATTCACAAGCCATCACTAAGAATATACACGTGACAATAATTCATTTTCACTCCCATCCAATATTTCAACAAGCTCATAAATGTCTCTACACTATGAAAAGGAAACCTTGATCATACCTAGCTAATTTTAAAGTGCATAAATTGTCGACACACTGCATGGGTGGCCCAACAAAGGTCAATTCATCCTCCCTGTGTTCCAAACGAACCGTGAGGGTTTCTGTTCAACATATAGAGATCGATTACATCAAAACTCATCAAAGGATCAAAATCACAACAAAGGGGTAACTAGAAGAAAAAACCCAACCATGAACAAATCTCAAATGAAACTATTGGATATAACTTATAGACCACCTATCGTGGATCTTTTAGTGAACACACCCCCAACTGAGACCTTAGATCCTGATTCAACCCCCTATTACTCTCTATACCTAGATCACATCTAAAAAGAAGTCTTTCAGATATTCAAAAGGTGATGAAAAATAAATCTGAACCCTAAACCAAAAATAGAAGCAAGAGGGGTATTAGCATTACCCATATCATTGAGTTGAAACTGGCTACACTCCAAATGACCTAGAGATGAGGTAGAATCTCTCTTGGATGATCTTGGATACTTTGGTTGGTCACTAGGGTTTCAATGGGGGAGAATGAAGGAAATGATTAGTTAGGGTTTAAAATCCTATAATGGAATTTTAGTAAATTTCTAAACATTACTGGGTTTCACAGTTTACTCACAAGATTTTTCCATACCATGCACAAACCATGTGAGAGTTACATTCCTAAAATCTCCATTTGAAATAGTTTCCTAGGAATTATTTATGGGTAGCTTAATATCATGATAATCATGTGAAATCCTATGTCCATGGTCACATGGTTACCATGGTTGAACCACATGGTTTTCACTAAACGTGAAAAAACAATGAAACATTCCCATAAACTCATTTTCCCTCAATCTTCATGCCATGAACCACCATAACACCCCTGAGACTTCCCATGAACATTGGGAAACAATTATTGGACCAAAATAAAAGACTTTAAATGAATCATAAAAATACATACTATAATAATTATCTCAGATATTAATACTTCCCCACCTTAGTATGGATCGTCCTCGAGCCATTCTTCCAGTGCATCATTGAGTTTCTGAAGCAAAGAGATCGGGCCACTGGGCCTGCATATTTGAATTACTCTCCCATGATTCTTCCTAGATGTTTACTTGTTGTCATATAATACAAACCAATGGTACAACCTTGCCTTGTAAAACCTTCCCACTATGATCCACAATACAAACTAGATTCTCCTCAAAGGATGTTATAGTATCAATATTAAAATCATCAAAATTCAATAAATGAGATCTATCATGATGATACTCTCAAAGTTATGAAGCATGAAAAACATAATTCATTCCAAAATACTAATTTGGAAGATCCAATCGGTAAGTCACTAGTCTGATCCTCTTCATAATCATGAATTTCCCAACATACCTAGGTGCCAACATGCCCTATCTCTGAATTCAATGGTGGGGCATCCTTAGTGACACATGAATAAATGCACTATCCCCTACCACAAACTCAAGAGGTATATGACGCCTATCCACATATGAAATATTCCTACTCTAAGATGTAATAAGGTTATTCTTAATCCAATGAACATTCTCTAACATCTACTACATCATACTTGGTCCTAAGAGCTCAGATTCCTTAGCCTCTAACCAACACAACATAGACTTACACGGTCACCCATAATGTTCCTCAAAAGGCACCATCTGAATCTTAAACTGGAAACAATTTTCGTAAGAAAAATCAATGAGTGATAAGTACTTATGTCATGAACCACCAAAATCTAGGACACAATCACTTAACATGTCCTCCAATACTAGAATTTTATGCTTATACTACCCATCCATTTTCTGGTGGTAATCCATGCTCAACAAAACCTGAGTTCCAAGGGGCTTCTCTAATCCCTTCTAGAAGCATGATGTGAAATACAAATCATGATCCAAATCTATGTTTCTCAACACACCATTCAATCACACTAATTCTAGAACATACAACTCACCCAACCAATAAATTGTATAAGTATCCTAGATCAGCATGAAATGATCCACTTTAGTCAACCGATCCACAATGACCTAGATTGCGTCATTCTTCTGAGGTGTCATTGGATTTTCAACTTCAAATTCCATCATTACATCATTTCACTTCCATTAAGGAATAGGCAATGACTATAAAAACCCACTTGGACATTGATAATTGGCCATCACCTTTTGACATGTATCGAATCATGCCAGGAAACCCCCAACTTCCTTCTTTATCCACTACCACCAATACTACCTATGAAGATCACAATACATCTTAGTCAATATTGGATTCACTACCAACCATGATGTGTAGAACCCATGCCTAATCTCTTCATGAAAACACACTAGTACCCCCAAACGACCACTAATAGAGATGATTCCATCACCACCAAAGGACCAATTAGATGGTGAATCCCTAACATTAAGACTTTCCATCATACCCAAACACTATAGATTGTCCAGATGAGTCTCTTTTACAGGGATCAAAATAATGAGACCAGTCTCCAAGGATGAAAGGGCCATTATTTTGTACCCATCCTACACTTCTTGTCACATCTACACAAACAAAGACTTCATTTTCTATTCATAGTTGGATTCCTAATCCACCTGAATGTGATTCTTCTAGTTCAGAGCATCTACAACACTATTCCATTTTCTCAGGGTGTAAAGTAACTCAAAATCGATGTATTGATGGTTCTGAACCCACCTTCACTACCGAAGATTTAAATCCCTTTGAAAGAAGATATACATTAAACTCTAATGATCATAAAACATCATGAATTACTCTCCCAACAAGTATTGACTCAAACACTTTTAGTCTTAAACTATAGAAGATATCCCATGATTCTGAGTAGGGTAGTTTCATTAATGTGATCTCAATCACCTCAAACTTTATGATACAACATAAGCATCCTATATAAACACTAACCCAAGTCCAACACTAGTCACATTGTAGATCAATGTGTACTTCTTACTAGGTTCCTCTAAGATTTGAATCGGTGTGGTAGTCAATCGCTTCTACAATTATTGAAGTTAAATTCCACGTATCCCTAAACACTAAAAAATAACACCCTTCTTAGTTATTTTTGGGATTAGTTCATATAGATGAAATAAATCCCTAATAATCCTACAATTTTATCAACAAAACCCAAAAAACTACAAACATTTGAAACACTCTTTGGGTTTTCCCAAGACACCACATCCTGCACCTTCTCTGGATCCACTAACACACCTAACTCAAAAATGATGTGTCCTGAAAAATTAAATATCATAATCAAGAAATCGGACTTTGATAGCTTGGTTTAAATCCTATGTTGTCTTAGTGTACTCGTGAAAATTTCAAGATATTGGGCATGATCATCAAGGGTTTGTGAGTACACCATGATTTCATCAATAGAGAAAACCACGAACTGGTCTATATAGGTGTGAAATATTTGGTTCATTGGTTCCATAAACATATCAGGTACATTGGTCAACCCAAACGTCATCAACAAAAAATAATACAACCTATACCTTCTCTAGAAAGCTTTACAAGGTATGACAGAATGACTCACCCTAAACAGATGGTACCCAATATCAAATCATTCTTAGAGAACACTTTTCCACCCCTCAGTTGATCAAAAAGGTCATCAATTCTTGGATGAGGGTATCATATCTTAACCATCGTCCGAATCAACATACATTACTTGACACGTAACCTCAATTACCCTTCATCTTTTTTAGAAAACAACACAACTGATCCCCATGTTAACAAACTCGGTCAAAGGAATCCCTTCCACTCGAACACTTCCAACTGATTCTTAAGCTCGTAGAGTTTCCTCGGCACCATTTGATATGGTGAAATGGAAACTAGTTCTACCAAAATAAAAAAAACAAGATTGTAAACTCAACATATATCATATTTGGTAGACCTAATAAGTCCTCAATAAACACATCTTAGATTCAAACCACCATAGTAGGAATGACATGTTTCTCAAAATCACCATTATCAAGAACAAGACATGCCACTTGGTCCATAAGCTCTCCAAACTACCTACAAAATGGCCCTACATGGTCTGATCGAACATCCCACTCACCATGAAGGAAATAAGTTTCTCTATCAGGAGATGTAGATGATACCCAACAGCAATAACAATTGATATAAGGTGATGATTCACTAAACAATCCATAACCAAGATCATGTCAGAAACTAACATCTCTAGAATAGATAGACCCCATATGAAATGATATCCACTAACCTCTATGTAAAAATCTCTACACTGATTTATATTCTCAACTTTCTCCCCAAAAAAAGTATCATGTGACATAACTCCACACACACCTTCCACAGTTTTTCCCATCATCACTACAAATTATGCTGAAATAAACAAATGTTTGGAACCTATGTCAAATATTGCATTTGAAAGTGTGAAAGATACAATAATCATACCTCAATTGGTAGAAGTTCCATCCTTTCCTCCTATTTGTGTAAACTAAACTATGTGAATATGACCAATCCCTCTACCCTAGGATCCATCCTAAGTACCCTGCACTGCACTACTCAGCTGGTACGAATGGTCTCCCCCCATAGTTTCACATTCACCACCCCTTCCAGTATGACCTATAGAGCTCCAAATTATTACCTAATAGTGGGTAATCGATCCCCTACCTACACTATGCACTTATCTCTGTCCTCCAACACTTTTAATCTACTATGGGTTCCTATATAACCTCTGGACATGGCCCCTCTTTCCCTATTATCTACACTCAACATGTGGTCAGGAACACTAACTTCACATGTGGCTTATCCAGACACACTAGTAGAATCAAACTTTATCACTAATCATAGGGACTTTTTCATTTTTCTGGATAGATTTTCCACTATTGTTGTGGTGGAAATTCCCAAAATCGAGCTTCCTACTCTCGGTAGTCACAACACCAGTTCACCCCACCAAAACTGCATATTTTCTTCTGAATGCCTCTCTAAGGTTTCTATATGAGATTATGTCCTAATACATCACCTCATCTAACCACATTAGTCAAAATATATTTACCTAGGATCTGATATCATGCTGAATTCCATACTGAAATCACATTGCAATAACTGACTCATCTCTCACTAATTTAGGAATGAAATATTACAAGTCCATGAACCAGCCATCATACTTCATTACTGACAGCGCCCCCATCTTAAAACACATAAAAATTGCATCCTTCCCCTCCATTAAGTTTTGTAGGTAGTGATTCACTATAAATATTCCCTAAAAATTCTACCTCATCATTCCCTTTACTTGTTCAGTCTAAGATAAGATATCCTTCTAATGCTTTTCCTAACCCCAGAAAATATAATCTACCAAAATAACTCGATTATCAGAAGGAATTTCTAGATGCTCACTAATTTTATAGATAGAATCTATCCAGAACATAGATACCTTTATCCCACCCACTCAGGTATAGTTTGTAGGGTATTTCAGTAGAAACATCCAAGTGCATTTGTACATACATGATGTGACACACCCTAGGTCTCATTCAAACATTGGTAGAAAATGATCAATGTTGTCACAGAAAATATCTTCCCTATCCTCTTGGACCACTGGGTCTTCTTGCTCTAATATTGGGGGAGAATTATTAGAAACATATTATTTTTTTTCAACCATCACACGCCATCGTGGTGGCATTTATCTATAATTCCAAACAAGATCTTTTTAGATCACAACCTTGAAACATTCATGAGGCACAAGGAAAGGCTCCTCACTAGCCATAAACAAACAATTTTTCATTAACGTCTCACTATGATTTATTATATATAGAGAACTACCCTCATCCATCCTCTACTATTCTGTGGCTGACATGGGATAACTAACTCATATGGTTATAGGCCCTACCATTTATACCTTTTTAAAATAATTTCTTTATCCCAATTTACTCCCACAAAATTTTAATTTTCTTAAAATTATTTACCATGAATCATTCATTAATTATTAATTAGAATTATTGTTTCCCTTTTTACCTATTTATATCATCCCATTAGACAACATTTTACTATTTCCAAGAAAATAAAATGCATCATACCCATTATGTCCCGCACACCCATCCCATGTGTGTGTGCATTATATGATGCATTTCACTTATATACAAATGTGCCTATGATGATAAATGAATGCACAAACTCATGTCATTATTTCCATGGTAAAAATATTATAAATCTATCACATCACACCACATGTACGTCACCCAATCATGAAATATCATTAAAAGTAAAAACAAACAAGAAGAACAAAAATTCCTTCCATGAATGACTTGGGATTCCCCCCGTACATGGGTTAGATACTCCCAAGAATGAGATCATTACCAAGGCCTAACAGTATCCTAATATCCTTTCTACAATACAAAAATAGTATGAATGATAAAATAAATCATTTGATACCATTTTGTAATGTCCCTGACCTGGGTTCCACTAAACTGGTTCCCTAAGTTGAGTCATCACAAGACCTATTGTGCGCCTCCACATATGATAGAGGCTCCCAATGAAAAGCACGGGTCCAGATTAGTATCTTGCGAATAATATAACCTATTTATCATAATATTCCATAGAATATCCTAAAAAAATAGATGAAACAAGAAGAAACAACCAATATCATGAAAAGTCAAACATCTCCCAATTTGGGTACAAACCAAAAGAAATAGTAAATATGTCTTTTCATGCTACAATCCCATGTTAACAAAACCCAAAACAAAGACAATAGCAGAATACCAAAAATGGTCTTGAATCAAAGTTCGGAAGCTCATACATGCATGTCCCAGATCCAAATCAACTCTCTTGCATAGGGACCTTGCCCTTGTCCTGGCCTCAATGAATGAAATCTTCTCGAGTTCCCAGTAGAGGCCCAATCATAGTGAGAGTAAAATTTAGTAGGCCACCACCAACTATGTATGAAAAATATACAGTCTAACAGATAGTTCATGTAATTATAAATTAATAGAAACTAATGGAAAGATAGTTTAGTGTTCACACTCTAACCTTTCCCTACATTTATATTACTAAAAATATTATTGTGAAATATTTGTTATATACATTATCTCTTCATTTAGTTCTTTATTAACATTTAATCCTTGAGTCATAAATTTACCTTATTCACAAAATATTCATGAAATTTATCATTCCACATAAGAGAACATGTTAAGTCTCTATCTCACTAGGGATGAGTATATCTAGTAATCACCACACATACCTTTGAGAATACATCCATATATCATCATCGAATACAACCATCATGGGCATAGAGCATCAGTCTTACTTCCCATCCAATGCATTCCTAGGTAGGTTAGAGCATCATTCCAACCCTCCCCACCAGTGTAGGATCAATCCTTAATCCCACCATCAAGCCATGCACACATGATTATTTATCCATTAAACACATACAACCCTATCAAATCTAATAAAACTAATAAATTTAACAATCATTATTCACAATAATCAAAATGAGATTCAATGTCATGCCATATCTCGTTCATAATTCCATTTTACGCAACATAACCAATTATCCAAATTCATTTTCCCATGTCTCACCCTATTAACCATATTAATCAATTCACAATCCATTAATAAGTACTGGAACATGAAAATAATTCATTTTCAATCCCAATCAACTATTCATCATGCTCATAAAGGTTTATACATGGTCATAAGGAAACCTTGATCATACAAAGATAACTTCTATGTCAGGAAAATATCAACACACCCCATGGGTGGCCCTAAAAATGTCAATCCATCCTTAATGTGTCCCATGGGAACTATGAGGGTTCCCATTATTTATCTATAAATACATTACACAAACAATAACCAATGTATAAAAATCAATACAAATGGGTAACAAAAAAATAAACCTAATCATGTACAAATATCATACAAAACCATTGGATATAACTTATAGACCACCTACCTTGGATCTGTTAGAGAACACACCACTAATAGAGTCCTTGGATATCAATTCAAAACCCCCTTGAAGTCTCAACCTTGATCTCATCAGAATATAATGGTTTTAGTGCTTTAGAAGGAGATAAGGAAGAAATGTGAACCCTAAACCAAAAAGAGAAGCAAGAGGGGAATTAGCTTCACCCAGATCATCGATTCGAAACCAATGGAACTCAAAATGACCAAGAGATGAGGTAGAATCACCCATGAAATCCCATGGGAGAATTTTTTTTGTCACTAGGGTTTTAGGGGGGAATAATGGAGTAAATCCCAAGTTGGGGTTTAAAATACCATAATGTAATTTTGAAAATTTGTCAACATTACTAGGTTGTATGGTTTACCCACAAAGTTTTCCAAAATGTACATAAACTTTGAGAGAGCTATTGTCCTAAAATCCCCCTTTCACATAGTTTCCTTGGAATTCCACATAGTTAGATTAACCATGCAATAACCATGTGAAAACCTCTATCCAAGGCTGCACGTTTACCTATGATGATCCGCATGGTTATCCTTAACCATGCACAAACTATACAACATTCCTAGAAACACCATTTTCCTCCATTTTCAGGTACTGAACCCCCAGAATACACCAATCCATCTCATTACCATTTGGAAACTAATATTCAATCCAAATAAAGGACATAAACTGAAACATAATCAAATAGATACCTTAATAATGATCATGGATATTATAAAAGGCTTGGCCATACACATGAAGAAATGGATTCATGTGATTTATAAAACCCATTATGATTTAGACACCTCTTTCCATTTAACTAAAAAAATATGATTGGTCTTCCTTAAACTAGCTCAACACTATATTCATCTCTATGATATTTCTTTATTATTCTTTGATATCTAGAGTCACATGAGATATCCTCAAATTTTCATCCAATAATTTGAAAATGGAATCCATGTAATTATTGTTTTAAATATTTTTGAGATAAAAAATTATGGAATTTGTTATAGTTTCCTTATCAGGTTTCATGTAATGGAAATATATAGAAAATTACTTGAAAATTTTCCATAATTATACTGAATTTTTCTCACAGTCTCTTGAGGCTGATCAGCGATACTCCTGAAATCACTGGATGAAGTAGCTACAATCTTATCCCTGATCACCATTCATAACTGATCAACATAAAAAACTAGTGGATGAGGAGTATTTAAAACATAAGTAACTAATGATTCATCCTTAATACGCTTTAGTATTCCATTCAAGAATGCTTTAAAATCATATATCTTTTATTCAATCAATGATAAGTGGGATTCCAGTTCACCACTTATCCTCTTATTCTCAATATCTATCCCAGAAATGTGATGCATCATCATTGTTTGTATGTGGACAATAAAAATCTAAAATAGATAACATGAATAATTGTCATTTAATTTGGTCAAGAGATTATATTTATTTTTCAAAATCATGTTAAATTTGTAAATATATTTTTCACCAAAAAAATCAGGTCATCTTTGGTGACTACATCCACCGGAATAATAGGAGGATATGGAGTAGGTTTAGGTGAAGGAGGTTTCATAGAAGAAGAATTTCTAGAAAAACCTCATATTCCACAAGACCTACCAAGGATCCATTAGGATCTTATTCAAATCAATCCTCATGTCGACCATTATTTGGTTGACTCATTGAAAAATCGGGAAAAATTACCCATTATTTTCCATTGGATCAACCGATCCCTTTGAATAAACAACTGAGAAAGTTATGGTCATAAGAGGTACCACACTAGCAGGTTCAAGAACAATTATCTCAACACATTAGAGAATAGTTTAACTCTATGAAGTAGCACGAATAGACACGGCTTCTAGATGTGTACTGATAGTTTGTGCAACTAACATCAAAACATCCTTTTATCAAACAACATTTGTGGATTTTTATTCCACGTTATCATTCATTGGAGGCTTATGAACATTTAAATTACATAATAGTTCATTACAAAATTCTTCCTCAATAATATCCTTTTTCTCTTGATCATCTACATGTTGTTTTATAAAAGTGATATATATCATCGGTTCATCCATAACAGAATCAAAATATTTATGACTAGTGGAAATTAGGATGGCCTCAACCTCAGAGACATCTATATTATTATGAAATATTTCCATATATGTGGATTACTCACCCTCAACATGATATTCCTAAATATTTAATGGAATCTCCACTTCCTTCCCCATAATTCATCCACTTGAACCATTATTGTCAAAATCATATACATCATCAGTTTTTTCATCATCTACATCCCTTTAAATCCCATTATCATTTTCACCATTTCAATCCTCATATATTATTTTTACTTTTCTTCATTCTCCTCATCATCATCATCTTCTTCAGTCTATTTGGAACTTTTATATTGCTCCACTTTAAAGACATCAGTGACTTCTTCATAACTTTTAACCAATTTTTATTTTCTTGGAAGCATCCTATGTGGACTGTGAGATCCAACATGATTGGGAGAATCTTTGAGAGACAATTCAGGATCACTACATATATCATCTGAAAGTTACTTTTCTTATTCATAAAAAACAACTTCTTCTTTATCCACATAAGAATATTTGACAACATCATCAGGACCCATGCCTCGATCAACTTCATTTATATGTTTAGTTTGACGATCAACCAGATTATAATGAGTATAAAATTTATCATTATCTCAAACCCTCTATTTCTTTCACAGGTTCCATCTGACCATTATTCTTGAATAGGTATCACTTCTATGATAGAAACCAATAATGTCTATACTAGAATATTCATCTCCATATACTAGTCACATGGCCTTTATCTTGGAAGAAATAAACATTGTGTAGCTCAATGAGTTAGATCTAGAAGATGGTTTGGTCATCTAACACATTTATACCATGATATATCTATAGATATTGATCTTGTGACCTTATATCATAATAGAAAGAGGATAAAAACCATGGTACCATAATGTTTCAAAATCACCCATTCATGGGAAAGTCTTGTTATTTAATAACTTAAAGATCAGCCTGCACTCCCCATATTTCTCTAAGCCAACAAGCCTTATGGTTGTGCCATCTCATGTCATCATAATAAGGGAATACTTATATACAAAAAATCATTGGCTTATAGCATGATACCTTGGTATTCATCATAAATTACATCATGATTTCAACCTTAACAATTATCCAATTTCTTTGATGAAAAACCAAAAATATTTATTTTCTAATGTGTTCATACCCAATCTCCACAATCATCTACCATTTAAAACTATAAATTATAATAGAACTCAAAAAATAGATTAGGGTATAAAGCCTTTTTTAGAACCATTATAACCATATTTGGACTTGGACACTTTAATTATTGGATACTTATGAAGGAACAACTATTTCAATTCAACTTCCTTTTCTGGTACAACATTCTTATTGTCAATCTCAGGATTAACAAGTGAAACTGAAGTATGTGCACTTTATTTTATCTTATGAATCTTTGAAAATATAGAATTAGATGGTTAAGAAATAAATGTACTCTTAATTATTAGAATACATATTGGTTTTACATGCTTGGTTTAGGGTAAGGTGATGCTTCAAAAAGTAGTAGGAAAAGGGTATCACTAGATCAAGATATAACGATACACGAGTATTGCATGGGGACCAAGGTATTTTGGTACTTGAAATTATTCCATTTTGATATCATTTTGGATTTTAGACATCCTAAAATCAAAAAAAATACTTGAAATAAAATTCAAAATTGAGTAAAAACACGAATTGGTATATAGTAAGAAACATAAACTGAGAAATAAATGGGCAGATCAAAATTTTTAGAAACTAAGAAATTTAAAAAGACATGAAAAGAAATAGGGTGAATTAGAAATGACATTACATAACAATTATATAACAAAGCAATGTTGTTATATCCAATAGCGTGACAATCCAATGACATGAAAAATTAACACCATGACAATCCAACGACATGAAAGGCCAATAGCATGGAAAACCAATGGTATGTCACCAAAAATTATTACTAAAAAAATTAATTATTACTAACTCATTTTTTATATAATTCATTATCTATAAATACAATGGTTTAGTAAATATATTAGATACCTCATGTTCTATACCAATAAATTTAAGAGTGATATCTTCTTTTTAAAAACAGTCTCTCAAAATTGATGCAGTATATCAATATTTTTTTTCTAGAATACGAAACATAATTTTTAGAAATTTTAATTACACTTGTATTTTCACAGCTTATGTGGACATGTCCAAATTGATATCCATAGTATGTAGAGTTTGTTTCATCCAAAAAAAATTTGAACATCAACAACCTACATTTATGTACTCATCTTTAATAGGGGATAATGCTACAAAATTTTGTTTCATACTACATAAACTAGAAACTTTTATAAAAAGTAACATGTTCAAGAGATGATATATATATATATATATATATGTAATCCACCTAAATTAGGATAAGAATAATATAATAAAACAAATTCATTATCTATAGGTTAAAATAATCCTTAATTGTTAGATACTTCAGGTATTTGAAAATTCTTTTAACTGTAACAATGTGTGAATCATTGGGGTTTGATTGAAAGTGATAACACACACACAAAATAAATATAATATCGGTTTGGATAGAAGTCATGTAGAGAAGACATTCAATCATACTTCAATAACTAGTTAAATCAAATAGTTTCTCAACATCATCAAGATCCAATTTACAGGTGATACTCATAGGTGTATCACTACTCTTAATCATATCCCAATTAAAATGTTTTATAAGATCCATTGTATATTTACTTAGATATAAGTTAATTAATTATCTATTTTGAATGATCTAAAATCCATGAACAAATTTTAGTTCACCCATTAAACTCATTTGAAAATAAATTTGAATTATTTAATAAAAATCAATATGAACATTTTTTTTTGAAGATTAAAAAATAATTTCATCAACATATATTTGTACTACCAATGCATCTTATGAAATTATCTCTATTAAATGAGTAGGTTCATCTAAAAAATTTGAATACCTTTTTCAAATAATAAAATTTGTGAACCTATCATACCATGATCTGAGATCTTGTTTCAAACCATTTAATTCTTTTGTTAATTTAAAAATACAATTTGGAAAATGATGTATTTTAAAACTAATGGTTGTTAGATAAAAAAATATGTAACTATAAAACCATTTAAGAATGCACTCTTTAAATCCATTTGAAAAATATTGATGTCTAGATGTGCTACAAAAGTAAGAAAGATTTTTAAGGACTCATGTTTAGGTTTAGCTTCCAAGGTTTCCTCATATTATATCCCTTCATTCTAACTATAACATGGTGAAACAAGTCTAAAATTATTTCTAACTATAGTTCCTGACTCATAAACATTATTTCTCAAAACCCAATTAGTTACAATAGTCAAGTTGTCTGTGTATTTATTTACATGTTCCCATAATTGTTTTCTTTTAAAATGATTTAATTCTTTCTGCAGAGCTACTACAAAAAATTCTTCTTTAATAGATTCGTTGGTATTATTAGGTTCAAGCATATACATGAAAGTTTGATGTTAAACCTGGTTCCTAATAAAATTACTATATTATGTTCCTATATTTTTATCACCCACAGCATAATTTAAATGATGGTACTTGATTGTTCTAATAGATTTAGAGAAAGATAGACTTGTAACTTATGAATTTTCAGTTTTAGGTTCTGGATGTTCTGAAAATTCTTCAAAACCAGATTCTTTTTCATATTTTTTGATAGTATAGTGTAAAGGTATAGAATTTAAATTCTAATCAAATCATTCTCAAGGTTTTATAAGGTTATCTTAGGCACATGTGGATCTGTTTCATCAAATTTGACTTGGACTGATTCTTCAACTATTTTGGTCTTATTATTGAAAAGACTATAGGATTTGATATAGATAGAAAAACCACTAAATATTACTTCATCGCTTTTGTAAGAAATATTTTAACGAATATCATTAGTATTAGGAATAAATACCTTGAAACCAAAATCTATAAATTAATTCACCATATAATTCCTATTCATCCATAACTTACATGTGGTGATCTTTATGATAGGTCTGATCAAAACATTATTTATGATATAGTAGGATGTATTGATAGAATATTCCCAAAAATATATAGGTAGGACTTACATATTCAACATAGTCCATTCGATCTCTTGTAAAGATATATTTCTTTTTTCAACAACCCCATTCTGATGTTGTGTCCTAGGTGTAGAAGAGTTATGACTGTATAAAATTTGAGAGAAAAAATATTTTTGTCTTTATTTTCAAACTCACAGCCATGATAAATTCTTATGTTTTTAGTTATTATGTAACAAATATTTTCTATAGATATAACATACTTGGTAATGTAAGTGAAGGATTTAATTTTGTGATCAAGAATGTAACACAATTTTACCTAAAATAGTCCAATTCTAGAACATTAACATAGTGCTTCCATTTAATAATTGAAACTCTTGATTTTACAAACAAATACATGTTAAATAATTGAAGGGATTGAAAATATGACACATAATTATTTAATTTAAAAGATTCATTATGTTGTTTCTCTTTTTTACAAGGGTTACAAACATTATTATTTGGTAACTCAATCATTGGTATATCCTAAACTGACCCTTTCCTCATTAGCTTCATATGTTAGTGAATGTTGTAAAGGCAATGTATCCTATGCCAAAGACATGATTCCTTGTGAAAGGCACCTAAAAAATGAATTTTTTTGAGAAATCAGAGAGTTTAAATCTACCTCATAAACATTTTCATTTCTCAAATAAGTAAAAAAACTATGATATTTTTAGAATCAACAACATTGAAATAGTCATTCTCAAATTTTACATAAAATCCATCATCACATAACTAAGAAATTCTAATCATAATATATAATAAATGATCATGATATAAAATATTATAAATTTTAAATTAATATTAGTTACCAATCTTACCTAGGCCAATGATTTTTTCTTTATAATTGTCACCAAATATGATAACTCCACCATCAACCATTATAAGGATCTTAAAGAATGAATAATATCCTATCAGATATCTTGAACACCCACATTCCAAGTTCCATATACTTCTACATGATGTGTTCAATAATTTAACCTACAAAAAAGTTTTAAAGAAGAAATTATTTTGGAACAAATAACTATTTGGGTCCATAAATATTAGAAATTAGAGCTTTGGAAACCCATAGTAACCTCATGGGTTTCATATAAATAGTTTCAAAAGTTTTATAAATAAAAACTATGTTACATCCTTTTGAAAAATGATTGGAAGTTGAACATTCAAGTATGGGTTTTTAATAAAAAGTATTGTAAGATATTATTTTTTGTCCAAGATCATATCCTTTTCCAGTATTATATTTTAGTGAAACATTATTTCCCAAAATATGTGTGAGTGTCTCTCTATCATTAGTATACTTTTAAAGATCATTCTTAAATTTCTCATTTAATTGTTTATTTTCAATGTTTTCTTTGAGAATTTGAGCATTTTTTTTCTTTTTCTATAGAAATTTTAGTTTTTATATTTTCAAATAGAGCATACTTTATTTTAAGAACATTGTACTTTTCCTCGTTCTCATTAACGGTGTCTCCTAATATTTTGTAGTATTCAAATAAATTTTCATTTGACAGGTTGTCATATTCATGTTGTTAATTATTAGTATCATAAGATTTATGAACATGATGAATTTTATTAATAGTAGTTAAATCAAGTATATCACTGAATTTAATCACAAAACACATATTGAAATTGTTTAGCTTTCATGTAGTTGATGAAATAGAGGCACTAGAGAATTCCTATGAAGAAAAACATGTCTCCTTTATGGACTTTTTGAATCTTCTATCACTACCCTTATATTATATTTTATACATAATCTATGGACTATCATATTTTATGCCTCCTTTCCTCTAACATTCATAGTAGACAACTTCCTCTAGGTCATCGTCCTTCTTCTAATCATTCTTCCAATTTCCTTTGTTGTCCTACTTTTCATTATTATTTGATTTTATACAGAAATTGTTATTCCAATAAACATCATAAATACATTGGTTAGGTGAGAAACTTCCTCATCTCTATCATAAGAATATTCACTATCAAATGAATATATATCTTGAACCTTCTCTTTATATTTTTTCTTTTGTTGTATAGAAGAATTAGTCTTAAGAGAAAAAAAATTTCCGTTGGGCTTTATATCTTCTACAATGTTTATAATTAATTCTTATTATTAAATAAAAAGTTTTACAATAAACTTTTTCATAGGTAATTCATTTATGTCACGTGATTTAGTGATTTAAACTAATTTTCCTATACCTCTTTAAGTAGATATCTTATTAGCCTCGTAATTTGATCCTTGTTAGATTCATGTTTTCTAAGAGAGATCACTGTGTTGAAAATATCATTAAACCTGACATACATGACAGAAATGGGTTCATCAAGCTTCATTTAAAAACTATTAAATTTAATAGTATAACTATTAAAACTCAACTCTTTATCATTTGATTTTACCACAATGGAAATAGATAATCTATCCAAAATTTAAAATGTTTTTTAAATGTAGATATCTAAATAAATTTGTCCTCTCCTAAATCACAGTAAATATAATTCATTTATTTAAAATTATTATTTTACGCTAATTTCATTTCATCATCTCATGTGCTTCTATGAGTATCAGTTATAATTTATTCCTCTTCTATTACATAACAAATATCGTTTCTCATGATTCTAATATGCATTTTTATTTTAATATTTATTTGGGAATAATGTGTACCATTGAAAAAGGGATGCCTTTTAGTATTAAAACCTTATATTAAATTACCAATTTTAATGAACTAAATTTTAAAAAAAATATATCAATTAATCATAATTAATTTATAACTAATATAAAAGTTGAAATGAATTTGGAATTATTAACACAAAAGAAAAACACATTTGATAAGAAATGTTGGTCGGAGTGAGTATATCAAGTGGGGGTGGTGTGAATTGAGTACCCAATAAAAATTTTTGTATAAAATGTTTTATTCTGGAATCCCCTAAATATTTTAATCCACCCATTTTTTCAAAATATTTAGCATGATATATATCTCAACAATTCTGATTATTTACCTAGTTATTGATTTAGTCTAAGATGACTAATATAATATATTATTGGATCCTTTGAAATTGGATTAATTAATCAAAATACTTCATGAAAAAATATTAGTATAATATATCAAATTATATATTTTTTATACTTAATACCAATTTCAGTTTTAGAGAGGAAATAGTGTAAAAAAAATTAAATCACACAATAGAAATAATGAATAAAAGAGTTTTAGTCTCATGTCGATACCCACTCTTCTCTGCATGGTGATTACCCAAAGCCCTACCAGTTTATATAAAATAAAAAATATGATCTGCAACCTAGATCAGGATTTACAATAGTTTATAAACATTCCATGTCACACATGACATCTTACACAGTTATGTGTGGGAGAAAAAATACATATCAAGAATAAGGACCAATGCCACTCATTTTTATCAGAGAAACAAATATGGAATTTTTTTGAGAGGATAATGAGTATCTTTGGTTTTATCATGGGAGATAGTGCACAATGTGATAAAATAGAGAATTAACAAAAACTACTCAAAATTAAATAAAGTTAAAAAGAATATAAAGAGATAACAGTGTAGAGTTTATAAATTCTCAGTCTATTTCAATGAAACTAGTGACTCTTGATTTGATTCAGCTATGAAGCTAGTGACATGTTCCCTTGAACATTAGGAAAACAGAGTGTCACAAACTCTGATTCTTTTACTGGATGAAAGAATTGGATGTGATGATGTAGTTTGAAATCACAATCTTGTTTTCTTTTTTCTATATCATCTTGTTTCCAATATGGTTTAGCTCTATGAATGTTCAGGTTGTTTAAGATCTTTATTTTCTATCAATCCACTTCATCCACTATTGTATCTCTTCATAAAAGAGGGGTTGTGCTGCACTTTTATCAACAATAGAAAAGTGAATATCTGGATCAAATTCTTCTACATACGACATTATTTGACATAATTAAAAGATTTATGTCAATAATTATGGATATACTTGTGAAATAGTAAATGTAATTAATATTAATAAATAAATCGTTTCTAATCAGGTGATTCAAAAGGATAGGTTAAAAAATAGGGGTTGTGTCTTAGAGTCGCAGTTTGTTGATGTTTGGAGGTATTTTTTTCTCGTAGTATGACAATGGCGGCTGGAAACATAATGTGGGGCACTGGTGTCATGGCATTGGTGGTGTGACACTAGTGGTGTTTTAGACATGTCGAAAACACTAGTATATTGTCATCTTCTCAACTAGATGTGTCTATTCTGGAGATGTGTGGTCTAACAGTGTCTTAGACATAACTAATTTTTTTGATGGTGGTATGATAGTGGAGGTACCTCATCTAATCAAACATTGTCATGTTTTCATTTTGGCGACATGAAATCCTCATGGTATGTCGACTAATAGTGTCTCAGGCTTTGTCAAATTTTCAGTCAAACGATACAACATTTTTGTGGGGTGATATTCTAGTGGTATCTCATACCTTTCCAAATTTTTATGCTAGCTATGAGTTATGAAAAATGGGGTATCAAATTGGAAATTCTATTCTCAATGGTTTCTCATTCTTAGATAATTTATTCACTTGTATCAGAGTAGTGGAATAAATAGGGAAATACCTAAAATTCACTAAAAACAATATAATCAAGATTTTATGATCATTAAAACAAAGATTTCAACATTTATTACATAATTATAATGATTTTTTGTAGATATTTGTTAGGTGGTGAATTATATATATTTATATGTTAATAAATAAGGATTAAACTACATGAAAAATGAGATTCATTAATTCGTAGGGGCCATAGTCCACACAATAAAAAATTAACAT
The DNA here is from genome assembly GCA_963277665.1 of Viscum album. Taxonomy (NCBI): domain Eukaryota; kingdom Viridiplantae; phylum Streptophyta; class Magnoliopsida; order Santalales; family Viscaceae; genus Viscum; species Viscum album. The sequence goes on along the minus strand of OY728137.1, from coordinate 217,861,028 downwards.
TTTCATTTCATAATGAATGACAAAGAAAAAAATTTAACTATAATTTTCTTATTTATAGACATAATTATATTATATATTTGTAAACATTTCTTCAATTGAAACATTATATCTAGTGAAGAGAATTCATAGTGAAATATGGAAAAAAAAATCTAATGGACGAGGTCGTCTACATAAACATAAAATCGATATTATTTTTTTCTATTTTGAAAGAAATGAATGAATAATAATTTTTTAGAATAACATAATAATAATTTAGTATAATACTAATTATGATTTCAATATATGATAAGGTCTATTTTATTTTTACAAGATAAATATTAATATTAAAATTATAATGACTAATTAATACTCACCATGGGAACTAGGAATTTTTAATGAAGGTATACCTAGAAATGATTGGATTATGTTAACTAACTATGATAATAGGATTATAAACATGAGATATTTCTATGCATGTAAAAATACATAAGAGTATCAAAATTAAGTTGTATGGAGTACAGTGAAGTGGTGAAAGTGTTGTCCATTTATAAGGGAAGAAATGAAATCTTTAATGAACTCCCATTATTTATTGATAACATAATGACACTCATAAATAGAGAAAGGGGTAAAAAAATTGTAAATAATGGATTTTGGGGAGTAATAAGATTTATAAATCCTCTAAATAACATTTTAAAAAAGGATTTAAATATGTTTTAATTCATTACCATTATGTTTTTACATTTTTTAAACATATTTATTTAGATTCACAGTATATGTTTTACTAAAAATATAGAACAAAATCTATTAAAAAATTATGGTTTGATAAAAAAAATAGAACTTCTATTTAATACAATTATATAACAATATTATATAAAATTATCTTTTTTTTAAATAATTAATATATATAATAACCCATATAGAAAAAATTTTGTTTCAATATTAAATGTTATTAATTCTGTATAAGATTATTTACCTATTAAATGGGTGATAAAATATTTATATACATTTGGAAAAATCATAAAATAACATTAACAAAAAATATAATTTTTAATTTAGTAGAAAAAAATATCACAATATTTATATATCAATTCTTCCAAAATTAACCATTCACTATTATTGTGATCATTAACTTTAATCATTGTAGTCATACTTTTATTTCCAAAATGAAATTAAAATTATTCTTTAATATTAACATTTTGATCCCAAATATGAAATCATTTTTTATAGTTAAATTATACATTTTTTTTGAAAAAAAACATTGTTTTTGAATGATATATTTTAAATTATAAATATTTTTTATTGAAAAAATATTATATGAAATTTAATTCATTGTTGTATCATGATAAGTTTATAAAAGAAACAGAATTAGAAATGTCTCTATTTTTTTATGATTTAACTAAAAATTAAATATTTTATAAAAACTCTAAAAAATTTACCTAAATATAAAATTTTATACAGAATAAATAATTATTTATATTTTTTAAAATTAAAATTCATAAATTTATATATTTATATATTTAATATTTAAATGAATATTCAATATATAAAATATAAATTTTCATTTATTAACAAATCCCTTTTTAAAACTTTATGTGTTCATAAACTTGTTTCTTATCCATTTACTAATTAAATTCAATCATTTTTTCTTACAAAAAGTAATACTATTCATAAATTTTATTTATAAAAAATCATTTTTGCTAGTTTTAGTTTTTATTTTCATGTGGATCAATCTATAAACATAGTATTTATTTATAATAATATATTTTTAAAAATATCATGTTGTTATATTATAACTCTAAAAAAATCAACCTCACTATTTTAATTATTACTCACTAATGATTGTATATGATAGTATTCATAACATACTTATCAAAATGGTTATTACAATCTGAAATTCCTGAATAAGAAAATAGTAATATAAACATACCTTCTTCTATAATACAATCATTTTAAACATATGATAATATTGTTTCAACCCATGAATATATTTATTCAATAATTATTTTTTTTTTTTCATTTACCTATTTGGATTTCATATCTAATAGTTTCAGAAAAATAAAAATCGGTCATTATGGTTCATTAGAGAGAATTCAAAATGACTACAATATATCCCCCTTAGAGTTTCAAACCTGGTGTGAAATTATGCCACATTGTCTTACAGTAGGTGATCATTTGGTTAATACCAAATCCTTTATTTTAAGAGTTTTTCCTCCTAGTTACATATATGATTTTACTTGCATCCCCTTGTAGGATCTAGAAATGGATTCATTTTTTAGAGAAAAAACATACTCAAAACATAATAAACATTTCCAGTTGTTTTCCTACTAATAGATTTATATTTAATACTAACCCCAAAGTATTTCAATGAATTTCAATTATCCTACTCCATTTAAATTACTATTCTAATCCTAAAAAATAATTGAACATTTTTTCATCAAAATTGAGGCACCTTAGACCCAAACTCTAATTTCTAGTGATAAATCACAGACTTTTACAAACTAAATTTTATTACATGTGAGATTATCCATGCATAACTTGAAATTTAAAAAAAATACTATATCTCACAATAATATCGCATACGTCATATAACCATAGATTTTTTTGGCTCTAAGGAATAATTCCATATGAACCTAAATTTTAAAAACTTATGAACATTTCAACATAAACTAACCATTTTATAATATATTTAATAATTCTTATACATTCTACACATCTTCATGACATGGGAAATAGAAAAAAATAAAGGGATCATCTGAAATACTATGTAAAGTAAAACATATAGATATGTCAGTAATGGTTAGATCAAATTTGTACGAGAAAACAAAAAATGGTTGAAATTTAATATTAAAAAAATGTTGAAATTTATTTGACATGAATCGTGATATAAAGTCATGTAATTTCAATTAAATGAGGTTATAACATTGTAAATTCTTATTCAATCATTAAATAATAAAAATGAACAATGAAGCATTATCATGTGAATATGAAATGGAAATAAACTAGAAAAATGAAGTATAAAATAAAAAAGTGATTACGAAAAAACAATTTTTCTATTGATATTATATCATTGTGAAAAACAAAAATATACATGCTTAATGTTGCACGAAAAAATGTCCACGCTTTTTATTATGAAAATGAAAAATGATCATTCTTTTTTTTAAATCTCATGCTATATATTGGGCACAAGAAAAATTTGCATGATGAACATTCTTATCTAATGATAATTGAATGCATAAAATATGATTTCTAAGGGGATATATGAAACATCCCAATATTATTATCTACATATTTTTCATATAAATTTGAATTTTCTGACATATTTCCTTATACACAACACTACGTTTTAAGTATCAATGATAAAATATTCATATAATTATTTACTTATGATCTCCATGACATATCCCTTAAATTTTGAGATATGAATAAGAATATCCACATTCTCAAAAAATATGTATCAATTTTTATGATAAATACGATATATTTCTCAATAAAGAGATTCTTTTTATATAACACTTTCGATGCTTTGAATGTTATTTTTTTCAAAACAAAGATTTTAATTTATTATAGTGAATAGAAAATAAATTCATATTTTAAATATTTTAGAATATTATTTTACAAAAAAATAAATATTTTTTGAAATAAACATTTAGAAAATATCTTATTGTGAAATTTTTTTAATTTATTGAAATGATTAATTTGTTCGTCACTAATGAATATTAATTATTTTAATTAAAAGAAACATGTTTGATTAAATAATTTACAGTTTTCCTTATTATATGAAAAAAAATTAATATAATTTTTTAATTATTCTATTATTAAAAAACATTTTTTCATTGGAAACAATATAATATTGAATTTTTATATTAAAACTTTCAATAATTTTGAAAATTTTCTCTTTGTAAAACCACTTTTTGTTCACATATGGGAGTTTAATTTTTTAAAAAAAATTATCCACTTATTTAAATTTAAATTGGAAAAATGGATTGAATAATTTCTTTCATTATATTTATTGTCATATAATATGGTGACCTATATTTCTTATCCAAATAAATTGAAAAAATAGTTATAATTAATTATTGTGGTTAAGGTATAAAATTGTTTACCGGGGATTAAATGGAAAAAGATAATGTCTAAAATGATATATAATATTTTCCATATACCATTTATGTCCTTATTCAGACCTTATATCATTCATGGTTCATGAATTAGGAATTTTGAAGCCTTGTGAAAGTTTTAAGAAGTGGATACAGGTTTTTTCTTTTAATGATTCCAAGTGTGTCCTCTCTCCCAAATATAAAGGCACTACTAGAAATCTAACCTTTCCCAACGCTTTTATACCAACAGTTCGTAAAAATCATTGGTATAGGTTCCCTTTCCCAACAGTTTGGCTAAAACGTTGGGAAATCCCACTTTGAGGTCACCTTTCCCAACGGTTTGGCCAAACCGTTGGGAAATCCCACATTTTGGCCACCTTTCCCAACGGTTTTGGAAAATCGTTGGGATAGGTATACCCTTTCCCAACGGTTTGGCCAAACTGTTGGGAAAAGTCCACTTTGTGGACATCTTTCCAAACCGTTTGGCCAAAACCGTTGGGAAAGGGTATACCTATCCCAACGGTTTGCTAAAACCATTAGGAAAGGTCCCCCAGAAATCAACCTTTCCCCAGAATCAAAATCCAGAATCAAAATCTATACCAACGGTTGTAAAAACCGTTGGTATAGGCCTATACCAACGGTTTTTACAACCGTTGGTATATATCCTTTGATTTTTTATCATTTATTCTTACCCAGAACATTATATAAATCAAAATTTAAAATCATTATGAGAATACATATATATATTTATGTAATTATATTCACAAAAGTCATGTTAGGTTAGTGGTTAAGTCGTTGAATAATAAACTAGGGGTCCTGGGATCAAATCCCAGTGAATGTTTTTTTTTTGAAATTCATATACCAACGGTTCCATAACCGTTGGTATAGATTTTCATATTAATTATACCAACGGTTTCCAAAACCGTGGGGATAGGTCTATACCAACGGTTTTGGGAAAACCGTTGGTATAGACCTATCCCAACGGCTTACTTGGTAGCGGTTCTCCAAACCGTTGGTATAGGCTATACCAATAGTTTGGAGGCCTATACCTACAGTTCCAAACCATTGGTATAGGTTAGTTTTCTAGTAGTGAAGGGAACCCATTTCCACTCCTCTTAAACACCCTAAAATCATTGTACTAGCCCATATTTTCTAAATTACATTGCTTAATTAACTCCACAGATCATGAAGAAATTATTATTTTTATTAAAATATCATATGATGGTGTTATTTATAAACCAAAAGAGGATCTCGAGAGAAGAGGAAACAAATGTAACCTTGTGTTTTTACTTTATTTATTTTTTCCACCATAATAAAATTTTCATAAACTATAATGATATAATAAAACTAATATATACCATATTCTGTGATGTTTTTATGTTATTTTATTATCCTATATCTATCTCATCTTCTTCAAATGGAAAAAAAATTCTTGATCGTGAGTACGGTGGACTACTGCCTCATGAATTAATGTAATTTATTTTCCATCACCAACTTTCATTGATGGTGATAATTATGTATTTTCCATAAATACATGATATTAATGAAATTATTATAATTATTTTACTATAATATTATATATATAACTTCTTACCTTCGAACCCATTATAAAATGATAACATCTCTCATGTGTACTTGTGAACTATCTCTTCCTTGAACCGATCCGAAATGTTTTTCATTTTATATGTACATGGATTGTAATAAGGGAAACTTTTTCTAATATATATATATATATATGAAATTATAATGATTGTGTATAGGTGAATTAATATGTAATTTTCTTTCATTCCTTCCTTCAAAAAAATGGAAGTAGTGTTTATGCATATGTACAGTGTGGTTTATTTTTAATTTTATATTCTCATTGTTTATTGGGATTGTTTATAATTATACATCTGATGAATATATATCATGTTATACCTCTCAATAATCACATGAATTTTATTTGCCTATTTTTTTCATGATAATTCATGTTTTCCATTTATTTTCTACTGTTTAGGTGATCAAGATTTTTAAATTATGTTTTAAATGACCACCGACTTTATTATTGTTTTCGGTAAAAAAAATATTTTCTTACATATTCATGTTTTATAATGAAATTTTTTAAAAAATGTTTTTAAAATTATTCAAATATTTTATAATATAACTTTTAACAGTAATTATCTTTTCAAATATGGTATTAATGAAATAATGTTTCCATTTTCTTAATGAGATGATTTCATCATTTATTGAAAAATTAATAGGGATATTTATTTAAATGTATATGGAATAAATAGTTTTTTCCTCTATAATGACCACTTAATAGTATAAATATTATGTCACTATTTTCCAATGTAATTTTCAAAAAAAATTATTAATATTTGATGATTTTTTTTTATAAATGTATTTTTCAAAGTATAAATGTTATTTTCCTTTAGAAATATTCCTTGTGATGTTAAAAATACATTCTCAATATGAACAGACATATTTTGTTGTTTCATAAGCTTTTTTGGGGATATGATCAGACTATACAATTATTTTTATTTCTCTAGATCATTTAGGATTCTAATGAAGATATTTTTATGAAATTTTTACTATTTCCATGGTTATGATATGATTAATTGATGAGGTTATTACGAAAAATGTTTCCTTTCTAGGATTTATGCTATGATTATAGGTTTAGGAAACCGATTTCCATTCAATGGATTATGATATGATTACTATTTTCTAATGTTATGGGACCCAAATATATGGATTATGTGAATTGTGGGACATATATATCTCTCAAATAAATTGGACAATGATATATGTTCTACAATATCATAGGGTAGAAATTATGTTATCAAAAACCCGATAGATGAAACATAGTTGGCTATACCAATACCAAATGATGGTATATGGGAGGTTATCCCATGCTCAATGTTGGTACATGGGTGGTTATCCTAATCTTATCACATTATGAATTAATTTATGGGATTCCTTCATAGATTATTTATTATTCTTATGTTCAAACCTCAAATTTATATATTTTTTGAATGTTATTATCTCATGTCTCCTGTTCTATGATTAAATGATTGATAAAGTCTTATTAATTTCCCATATTTATTCCATGAATCATGTTTGTGATATATAATATGATGGGTATGGGTTTCCAAGGTTGTTCTTGTGTTCTCCTATATTTATTCCAATGTAATGCGTATATCTTCTTTGTTTACACTTATTGATCATCCATTCTCACCCTTAATTATGTTTCATTTCCCCAGGCTATAAATAAGGGTATTATATGTGAAATTTATATGAAAAATTTTATTCATAATGAAGATAGTGAGAGATGATGTAGCTCACTTTTGGACTATTTTTTATGTCTTCATGATTCCAAAGGCAGTAAACATAAACAATTATATCATGGATCAATATTTTATGAAATATATATATATATATATTAATATTTCAATATGAAATATTAATATATTAAAAATATCAATCACAACAGTTGGTATCATATAATGGTTTAGTTCAACATGTGGAAACCCAGACGAGAAAACATTAGTGAGAACCATAAGGATATGTCTATGTATAATTAAATGTCATTGAATTTAATTGAATGATATAGATAGTGGTTTGAGAAAAATTAGATTCAAGTTTGGATAATACAAGTGGATGTGGCTTTGGAACAATATTACCTTGTGGAAATAACTATAAAAATGGTGCATTTAGAGGGATCAAATCTTTACATTTTGTAAAAAAAAAAGGTACCTTTTATTACTCATGGTTTGACACTCTTTGAGGATATGTTTTTGAAATTTAAACACTCATTACGAATAGAGATGAATGATTTGAATAATGACCATGATTTTCCTCGGTTAGGCCTATGGTTTCGTATAATATGTCATGATATAGAAATCCTAAAAGTGATATTTTATGTTTATGTTGGTCCCCACAATTATTATTCTTCCCTAGACTAGTATTTTCTATTTTTTTCTAGTGGATAAAACCTAAACGGACCATGATAATTTGAAGTGATGGGGACAATGAAATAATTTTCCCCCTAAGAAACAAAAAAAAATTGCTTGTTGGAATGAAAAAATCTTGTTTCTAGGCTCACACAACATTATCAATCTTTGAGTCATGTTGAACATCAAAACATGAAATTAAGGGAACATCATTCTTCTACTACTTTCATGAGGAAACATCTATTTTAATTTAGTGGTTCTACTGATCTACTGGTTACTAAGAAACAAATTATTAACATTGAAAATACATTTTACATTCTCCAATGTTTAGAGCATGTAAAATTCATTTTCATTGTGTATATTTTTGAAAGTGAAGAGGATAAATTGTGGAATATTATCAAGAATTTGATGAAACATGATGAAATCAACTATATGGGTTTGGATTATTTTAAGATCTTATTTTTAAATAAGTTACTCCCTCATATTATTCATATGATAATGTAGATGGAATTCATTAATCTAAAATACATTGATACTAAATTCATTGGTATATATGAGGAAAATTTTACACGACACATAAGGTATGCTTCTCATATTATCGGTCAACCTAAATCTAAATTTGATCAAATATTTGAGAGATTAAAATTAAAGTATCTAAGGGGTGTTAAGAATAAGGGACATTATAATCTTGGTCGATTTCATTTTTTGTGCTATTATAGTGGAAATAGAGACCCGAGTTACCCATTAATCACATGGTTTTGATAAGAATAAAAATATGGTAATTTTGGGAAACTCTTGAAACAATGTACAAAGGAAGATGAACATTTATTTATGCTCAATATGTGAATGGAAACATGGAGGATATATCTTAATTAGATTATTAAATGTATTATGTGTGGAAAGGATGTTTATAGAGTAGTATAATGATGAATTGATGGGAAATATTATGCAATAGTGTGTGTATATATATATATACATTGAATGAACCGCTCACACTCTAGTATTTAAAAATAAATGAGTAAGGGAATTATGCTAATTAGATATCAAATTTGAATTTTTATGATTATGATCAACATCAACAACCACTTATTCAGCTATACAATATAAAATAACATTTGATCACTATTTTTTATGAGATATAGGATATATTTGTGGTGAATGGTATATTTATCAACCACTCTAGAACTACTAATTTCATATTAAATTATAGATCTAACCATTCTTTAATATCTCAATAATTTCATATGGGTTTAATGATGCCACCCAAAAATTGGATTTTGAATTAGTATAGAAGACACCAATTGGTATTATGAGCATATCTTATATCAATTATTTTTATCCTTTTTCTGTTTGTGTGATTATGAATCCTAAAAATATTTTCATTCATTAGTGGGTTGAATTTGAAATTATATTTGGCTTGGATTGGATTTCTCTACCTAAAGACCATATTATTTACTGAGGAATGGAATTGAAGATTGATATTCCAAACCAACCTAAGCTCATATATCAGTGTGCCGACACATATAAACTTTTGATGAAGATCACATCCATTATATTAGTACTTATTCCAATAAAGAAGGGGTTCTTATCTCATATAGTTGGAGGTAAAATAAATATAAATGATATAACTATTGTGAATATGATTGTTTATTTAAAGACCCGGAAATTTGAAGGAAATTTTTTTTAAAATACTTTGGAATTTTACAAGTTCGCAGTTTCTGACGGCACCTAATTCCGAGGCTCGGTGTGCCCGGAATCAATTTCTGAAGTTTTGTTCGGGTACGTTCAGTAAACGTACGTGCGGGTTTTTCTATATTTTGAACCAGTGCTTGGAATTAAAATATGAGGGCACCGATGAACTCGTATCACTGGTATTCGCTTTAGGGGACCTTTACCGTAGTTTCTTTTTCTCGGGAGGAGAAGTTAATTTTTGGGGATTTATATTAAATTAAATAAAATTGTTGTACACAATTTTATTGTTTAAGATTTGGTTATTTCCTACAATGGGGAGTTAGAGGTGGGTCCCACACTCACATAACCTCCCATGAGAGTATAATGTGTGGTGGGGCCCACATGAACCCCTAACCCTTCAACTCCCCATTAACTCCCCTTCATTTAATTTGACAACTCCTCTCTTTTGAATTTTTAAACTCTCCACCTCCCTCTCATTAAGTATGCCAACAGAATTAATTAATTATTTCATTAATTAATTTATGGGTAAAAATTTCTTTTGAATTGTTTTGAATTGCATGGAAATTCTATTTTATTTGGGGAAGCCTTTCTAAAATATTTGCTTGGAAAATATTTGGTGGTGGGCCTTTGGAGAATTGGAGGAGAGCTTCATCCCTCACCAACGAAGAACGTGAGGAATGATATCCTCTCGACGACCAAGGCAAGAACTTGAGGCGATGTTCATGAAGAACGCCTTCATCCTTTCTTCTTCCTCTATGTCAAGGGAGAAGACACCACTCATGATGAACGTCGTCTACAACAATGACTTCCAACGTTGACGGGACGACACCGTTCTCCGCGACGCCGTCTTCCGCGATGCCCGACTACCGCGACACTCGTCTTCCGTAGCTCGACGACGTGCGACGTCGATTATCAAGGTAGGGGGTTGATATAATTTGAAGTGAATCAAATTATATTCCTTCCTTGGTGAATGTTTTATTGTGTCTTCGGTCAAATTAAATCGCCTAACGCGGAGGGCACGGGCCGAACAAACACGGCCCGACGACCCTCCGATGATACTTGAATATTTATTTAGGTGGCGGAAATCGAAGGTGATGGCAACCGGACAAAGTAGAGGTCGTGTGCCATCCGTGTAGAGAAGAACCGCGACCCACATCCGTAGGCCGCTCGGCCAAAGAAGAACCGTTCGGCCAAAGCCGACCGGGCCGAACGAACCGTAGCGCCGCGAGGGCGCCGCGCTGCGGAAGAACCGGCCGGCTGTGGCTGGACAGACAGGAAGACGGCGGTTCCACTAGGGGCGCCGTGCTACGAAGGACCACAACCCGCGCTCCGTGGTCCACTTTGGCGGAAGACCGGCCGACTTCGGCCGGCCAGACAGGTGGGCGGCGCCGCCGGTTTGAGAAGTAGGGGGGTCGTTCCCCCCGCACCGGCTCGGCCAGCTGGCTGAGCCGCGCCCAGCCGTGGGCCAAGTCGGGATGACCCCTTAGCCGGTCGGACCCTCCGATCCAGAACGGTCCGACCCGCCATCCCACCTGGCTTGACGGGCCGGGCCCGTTTCGCTTAAATGCGAATAACTTCACGACCGTGCGTCTGATCGACGTGCCGTCTGCAGCACTGGGACCCTCACGACGAAGCAGTCCTTTTGCGATACCCTAAGTGAGTTTTGGACGACTTTGTAAAATGGTCGAGATTGGAACGAGCGTATTTCCAACCGGGCCCCTGGAACGAAAATGCTAATAACTCTCAGACTGGGTGTCCAATTGACGCGTCGTCTGTCGCGTTGGGTTCCTTTTGATGAGACGGAACTTTGGGATACATCAACTCTGGACTTCATGATAGTTGATGTATCAACCCCTTGGATTGAGGAACGGACCCTCCCGGAATCGAGCGTACTGTGTGCGAGAACCCTATAGCTGGCTGCGACTGCGACGACTACCCTACTGGAATCCTCCATGGGTTCGACGACGATTACAACTATACTAGAATCCTCCGTGGGTTTGACAATGATGAATACTGTAATTTATCCTAATTAGGTCTGACAGTTTGACTTCTATACTAGTATTCTGAGTGGGTCCGACAGAGTAGTTGGTCTAGTATTCTACATGGGTCCGACAGCTTAGCTGGTCTAGTATCCTACATGGGTCTGACAGCTTAGATGAATCAGTGACTACATCTGATCATCTCTATCGCTATACGAAAGATGTATACCTGTGTGATCTGAGTCTGGACTTTCAATCATTATCATTAATGTGATTGACTTACTTTTCTGTGTGGACTGGGTTGTGCTTGGGCTCGAGAGTTAGAGCCGAACTGTGATTGATAACTTAGGTATATGTATGGGCATATACCTAAGTAGAGTTGGTTGATACTTCATGATTGTATCTTTCTTTTGTGGTTTATCCTTCATGGATTCTGGGAGACCTTCATGGGTCTCGGGGTCCCTACTGATTATCGTATACTCACCCATGCACGGGCTATGCCCGCACTACGTTGTGTTGGATGCAGATGACGGACAGCACTGATCGTGGTGGAGGCTTGTGGAGCTGGACGATACCTGGAGGTGGACCACTTGGCAAGACGTACACGGAGCGGATGGCTAGACCCGAGGGGCTGAGGAGGCCATCTGTACCCACCCATCAGGTGGAATTCCCAGAGGACGACTCAGTGGTTGTGGTTTTACTTTACTGCAGTTTTACTAGATTTTCAGTTGTATTGTACTTACTGTTGGGCTTGTATTTCCGGCCCCTTTCCTTTCAGAATTTACTTTTTTATTCATTATTACATAGTGATTTCTTCTTTTGCATACTCCGTTGTATTTTTTTACTTTTATAAAGGCAATGCCTTCCCTTTTTATCGGGATTTACGCCTTTGGTGCTAGTCGCCAGCCCATGGCCTATGGATGGTGGGCTTAGGGTAGTCACAGCACGGGCCCTAAGGATGGATCGTGACAATTTATATCTTTTTATAAGACTTTCTAGTCATTAAATGAATCATGATGTTGAGTTACCAATAGAAATCATGCCTTGTGCCACACCTATTTTGAAGACTCCATTTAAAATATCATTGATTTTGTATCATTAATTGAAGAAGAAACTTCAATATAATCATAAAATGGAATTAATTAATATATTTTTGTCCCATTATGGTAAAAATATTGGTTTTATAAATAATAATGATGGATTGATACAACATAGTATTGATTATCAGGAGGTAAACAAGATCATAATGAAGAGAATGTAACCTCTGCCATATATCGATGGCCTGTTGGATCAACTTTGTGGATCTTAATACATTTCCAAGGTCAATTGTCGTTCTAGAAATATTTAGTTGAGATTCCTTAAGGAAGATATACCCATGAATAAAATCTATAAAAGGAATGGGAAATAAGAATACACAGTGATTCCATTTTTTCTTACTTATTACACCACTTTCTTTATATATTTAGTTAATATAGTGCGTAGAGATTACCATGATTAGTTATTGATTAAAATTAATAATTAATATATTAATATAATTTTAAATAAAGGAATAGTATTAATATAACCAAATAATTGTATAAATAATGTTTATTATTGATAAATTACATATAAAATTTCAAAAGTGTAAATATTTCTGATAAGAGGAATCATTTCTAATTCATATATTCTCAATACAGTGTAAGTCTGTGTATCCATAAAAGATGGAGGCCATTGAACTCTATCATAGACCAACCACATTTATTGTGATATGTAATTTCATTGGATTGGATTGTTATTATCAATTTTTTGGGAAAAATATATCATAAATATAATATACACTAACTAAGTTAACTCAGAAGGCAGCCATGTTCCTTTGGATAGATGAATGTGAATAAAATTTCAAGAAACATAAGGTAAGTTCAGTCATCCAACATTTAATTACATTACCATGCGGTATAGGAGGATTTATAATATATAGTGATTTATCATTGATGGTATTACGATTCATCCTCTTGAAAAATTAATTTTTCATAGATTATGCCTCAGAAAATTTAAAGTGTCATGCTAGTCATTTTCCCACATCATGACTTAGAGTTATCTATTTTATTTTTTACATTAATGAGATGGAGTAATTCTCTTTATGGAGAAATTTCATATATATATATGATGACCATATTAGTTGAAAGTATATATTAATAATGAAATAGTTGAACATGTTCTAAAAAATATTGTTGGGTATGATTAATGATTATGGATTCTCAATTCATTACAACACATGAAAAACAAACTAGGTGGTTGACGCTTCATCTGCAATGGATCATGAAAACTTCTATATGAAAATACACATAAGAGATCCAATATTCATGAATCTTGAAAATACAGATCAGGACATGTTGTGGTAATCGAATAAATATTGTCTTTATCAAATGAGTGTTCAAATATATATACAAATGAATACTAAAGAAGAATATAATGAAGATGTATAAATATAGAAAAAGGTAATAAATTTTCATGACTTTAAACATGATCATGATGGAATGATAAGGATCAGGAATCGTGTATGTGTTTTTTCCAGGATAGATATGAAGAAATAACTTCTATATGAAGCTCATAGTTCTTTATTATATATTTATCTTAGAAGTTAGAATATTTATAAAGATTTGAATGATTATTTTTGGTTTATTTTATGAGGATAGTTATTTTGATGATTTTTTATCTTTATTCATGGAATATTAAGAAGAAAACTATTTGAGAAAACTATCAAAGGGGATTTTACTACCATTTACCCATATTATAATGGAAATATGAAAACATTACCAAGTATTTTTTTACTATAATCCCTTAAATATTTAATAGAAAACCATTAATATGGGTTGTATTCAATAACATTAAAAATTTACCAAACATAATTGCTAATGTAGAATTTTTCACCTGGGCCCATATTTATAAGATATATATTTATGAATTTGTAAGGTTTCACGGTGTTCCACATTCTATTTTTTCAAATTTTGATACGAGATTTACCTCGAAGTTATGGAAGTGTCTTCAATAAGACCTAGATATGGAGCGATGTTCTATCGATTCATATAATCCTTTAATAGAAGGTTATTCTGAGATAATAAGTAAAACCTAGTTGATATGCATAGATATTGTTCGATGGGTTTAAAAGGTTGTCGGGATCAATAATTTCCTCAAACCTAATTTTAATACAAAAAATATATATAACCCAATAACTCTGAAGCCTCCTTATGAAGAACATTATGGGATAAAGTGATTATTCCAATTTTATTGGATAATTTTAGAGAAATAAATATATTGGTATTTAAGATAGCTAATTAAATAGATGAGGAAGTTAGAAAAACTAAAAATTACAACAAAGAAGCTTAGAGTCGATATAAAAGTTCTGCAGATAGTCATTTTCATGATATGAAATGTAATATTTGTGAGAAGTTTTTCATTCTGATTTCTCCATGGAATAAGGAAATGAGATATAGAAATAATGTAACATTTATCTCAAGGTATATTGGACTTTTTGAGACACATGATTGAGTAGGGAAAATTTCTTATATCATGGCACAATCACTGAACCTCTCTCATGTCTTCAATGAGTTCCATGTATCTCTCAGGATGTAGTAAATACCTGATCCAGAAATTTACTATACTCAGAGATCATACTATAGCATCATGGTCATTCCATTGATTAAATTCCCATATATATTATGTATTATAGAGGTAATGTTTAATTAATCAATGCTACTCACTTTGTAAGGGTTTTATGGAAAAACCACCAACTTGAGGAAGAAATATGTAAACCTGAGGATGGGATGAGGAAGAAGTATCATAATTTTTTTATATTAGATTAAAGGAATTTATAGGGTAAATATCATTTTAATGGACTTATAATGTAACATCACATGATTTTTTGAATTTCCTTTTTAAATAAATTTAATTTCATTGATAACACATGTTATATGCATCACTGAATTTGGAAGATCCATGACATACTATTAGTACGATTTTTTAAACAATACCATTATAAAATAGTCATTTATTTTATCAGTATGAATTGGAATAATGTTTAAAAACTATTCATAACAGTTTTAGAATATTAATATATATATAAATAATTACTTATTTTTCATAGTTACTATATGCTTCTAGAATGATTTCTTTTTTCAAAAATGATTTTTATTGCAATTATTTTAGAAACAATAATAAAATATAATTTTTAAAATATTATATAAATTATTTGAAATTATTAAAATAATTTTTTAAATAATAATTAAAAAATTTATTCTGTTTAATTTTTAATAATTCTCTAGAAAATATTAATTTTTGTTGAATAATGAAAAAATATGATTTCTATTAAAAAATGAATTTTCATATAAATTATTTGAAAAGATATAGCTTATTTAAATATATTTTATAAGTAAAATTAGTTTTATTTTTATATTATAAAACCAATATATAACATTGGAATCAAATTCATGTTGAATTTTTTTATTGAAGCATTCTATTCTTTTGAAAAGTTTCACATTGAAAACATCTTTTTCATAACACATGCGGGTTTAATAATAAATTAAAATTGTATAATTATGTCAATATAATTTTTATAAATGGATTAAATATTTTGATCACGAATAATTATTATTATATCATATTTCAAACATAATTTTTGGAAGTATTTAAATAATAAAAACTATAAAAATGAATGAATACAGATGTGGTTAAAATGGGTTTACTGGGAGTAACTATAATAATATGGGATAAAATGTTTCAAAACCATTTACAAACCAAATTTTATAAATATATTTTGACCTCATAAGATCCATTATTTAAAAAACCTATTTTTTATTCTTTTTTCTTGTTTAAAAAGTGGGTACACAATTTTCTTTACAAAAATTTCAACTATGTCCCCTCCCCCACTTATAAAAGGTAACCCCCTCTCCTCTCTATTAAAAACATCAAAAAAAATTAATTAAAAAAATATCTACCCAAATAAATTATATAGTTCCATAAAAAATAATATTAGAATTATTTTTATTAGGAACCCTGCCATTTAAGGTATTAGATATAAACCTTAAGTGGTTCTCTGATGAAGACGTAAAATTACTTTCCTTGTGTTTTAATTATATGTTTATTTCACCAACATTAAATATTATTAATGTGTGATGATATAATTAAAAAGTTATCTCTAATATATTTTGATTTTATTATATTAATTTAATTACATATATTTATTTCCCCTTCCATAAAATGGGAAACAAAACAATCGATCATCTGTATGGAAGAATATAGCCTTATGAATCGATCTAATTTGTTTTCCCTCAACAACTATCATTTATGGAGTAAATTAAATTATATATGATAATTATGAAATTATTATTCTTTATTATTTATAATGTAACATATACTTTATCACCTTCCAATACATAGAAATCATTTTTCGCTCATGCGTACGTGTGGGCTACCACCTCAATGAAGTGACATTAAACATTTTTCATTTTTTATATTTGGTAGTAAGGATTTACAATATTATTATAAATGTTATTTATTAAGACATTATTATTCTATAATGAAAAAATAATAAAAAAATTTCTTTAATCTCATTCATTCAGAAAATGGAAACACTTTACATGTGTACGTATGGCCTACAATCTCAATGAATGTTGTAATACATTTCTCAATATATAACTTATGTGAATGATTTTGTTTAATATATAATTATTATATATAAAATTTTTATCATGTTTAAAACTACCAAGATAATTTAACCATGATTATAATACAAGGACATAGGCAACTAATCTTGAAAAAAAAACATAAATGAAGAAGCAGTTATCACCCAAAATATTGATTTTAATAAAGAATTGATAATAAATTTGTTATAATAAGTTATAAGTAAAAAATATATTCTATGATATATATCATATTTTTTCATTAATATATGTGTAATAAATATTTATTTATAATAAATAAGGTTTAAAAGTGAAATAAAGAATTCATCATTTAAGATAATTGAATTTTGTCTCAAATTTTTTTAGTGTAACAAATTCAATATTCATCATTTGATTATACTTTTTGGTTTATAATCAACCTAGGAATGTTTTTTATGAATCATATTTTTAAATTTATTGGGGTTTAACATTAAATATATTTTAATTATTTTATGGTAATTATGACTCAATATTTACCAAATATATAAGGGTTTAATGTTACAATCTCATTTTTATCATGAATATTTTATACTATGGTTCCAATGATGATACATTATGATCTACCTCCAATGAGACACATAATTTGTATTATCCTAGGATTATTTTAATAAAATAAATTTTTTCTATTCATTTTTCTTACATTATGTACTAATGAGTCCCAAATAATTTTTTATGAAAATCTAGATTTATTTCTCTCTTTCATTAAAACACAACTTTTCTTCCATATCCATGTTTTCATAAAAAAAAATTAAAAGTACTAAATACTGGCCTAAAAAAATATTTTAATTTATTTTTAAATATTTTAAAATTTTCACAATTTTTTTAATGGAATTATTTTTCCATTCTCTATACAAGGAACTTTTATCAGGTAACAAAATATTGAATGGATGATTTGTTTTACCATGTATGACATGAATGTTATTTTATGTCATCATGACTAGTCAATGGTTTAAATATTCCATTCTTAATTTTTAAGGATATTTATAAGAAAATATTTCATTTCGTATTTGAGGAATTATTTTATTCTAAATAAATATTTTAAAATTGGAAAGGTTATTTACCTTAATAAAATTTCCAAGTGATACTTCAAAATACTATTTTCATAGAAGATTGAATATTATGATGTTACTCACCTTTTGATGGGGATATGATCTAATTATACCATTTTATTATTTATATTGAATACTTATCATTATTATGAATTCAATCTTGGGAAAATAATTCCTTTTAAATAAGTTGTTGTATGATGAATTGATGAAATGATTAAAAAACCCATTCCCTTTATACGTGTTATTATAAGAATACATTTTTATGATCCCCATTTTCATACTATGGTCTATTATATGGTGATTTTTTATGATATTTTGGAGCATAATTTATTTATTATGTGATGTGTAAGACATATATCTCCATCCAGTGCATTGGTTTATGATTATTGTTCAATAAAGTCAAAGGGTATATGATAGATTGAACCAATGAAGAAAGTGGGTACTTGAGAGGTTATTCAATCAAAAAATGTGGGTACATGGGAGGTTATCCAAAACTTGAAGTAGATACATGGGTGTTTAGTGAAATCCCATATTGTTATGAATTTCATGGTGGTTATCCTTGACATATTATTTTCAATGAAAATGTGTATCCCTCATATTTATGGATTAATAAAATGTTAAGCTCTCATTCCAATGTTGTAGATTAATATAATATAGGACCTAGAACATAAATCATTCATAATGTTTCATTCTAGTTGAAATAATTATTTATGTCATAAAAACCCATGGAATGAAAATTATTTTTACAGAATTTTCATATTATATCACCCAATTTGACCACAATAATATAAAAATTTTATGTTAGTCTACATAAAATAGTATTTCATTAAAAAAATATAGTCTGGTACATGTAAACTAACTACATAAGAAACAATTCCTTTAGATATTAATAGAAAAATGAAATAAATGTTGTAAAACATATTTTAGAAAATGATTTTTTCTTTATCATAAATGATGATGTAAAATTTACATTGAAAAAATTATTTTCAGAATGGATATGTGATAACCATTTGTCACAACCCGTCCCTCGGGGTCCGTGTTGTGACCTCCCAACCCCACCTTCCATAGGTCAGGGGCTAACAACTAGCACTGGAAAGGCATACCCTATAATAGGAAGGCATTGCATTTAAAAAATTTCAAACACACAGACTAGAATGCAATAAGATGCAACCACAAAGTAAACTGATGTAGTAAAAAAGTGCAGAAAGTAAAGGGGCTGGAATACAATCCCAATTGAAAGTTACTAGTACAACTGAAAGGTACAATACAACTGAAAAAGGGAAACATCTCATGGGTCGTCCTATGAGGATCCTACCTAAAGGGTAGGTAAATATCGCATCCTTAGCACTCCACGTCTACATGTCTCCTTCTGTACCGCCTAGTCCTGGCTCCCTCAAACCTCATCCCAGCTGTTCATCATTTTCCCAAGACACAACAAGATGCAGGCGAAGCCCATTCAAGGGTGAGTATAACAATTCCTAGTAGGGAACCCAAGACCCCTGAAGTTCTCCCAGAAATCCACAAAAGAAAACCACAAATCATGGTCTCAATAAAAAAGCACAAAGTAATAGACACAACTCAAATAGATTCTATGCTCAAACCAGGTTTTTAGTGAAGTATAACTGTAAAGATGATTAGTCACAAAGCTAGATCTTCTTATTCTGTCAAGAGGAACTTCTGCTAACCATACGGAGTCTGACCCCCATAGGATCGACAGGTATTGTCCCCCACAATGACCAACACAGGATCTGATCTTCCAAGGATCAATAGGTAACTAAACCCCACTGACCCACACAAGATCTGACCCTCACAGGATCGGTATGCGCTAATTTAAACAAGATCGTTGAGCGCTGACCCACACTAGATCTGACCCACATAGGATTAGTCTACGCTAACCCAAATAGGATCACTGAGAGATGACTCACACAGGATCGGTACTGACCCACACAGAATCACTTGTTACTAACCTTCGTATGATCTGTCTCTAACCTCCGCCTCACTGCCAGCCACTAGATTTCTCACACTCGGTGGGCTCAAGTTATTTAGTATATGCCCCTCGAGATATCGGCCATACCTTGACCACCACAATGCACCACAAATGTGTAACCCAAAGGACCTCCATGTCGTAAGGGTTCCAACACAACAAATGGTGTGTCAATCAGACGCCCGATTTGTGAGTTATAAGCATTTTAGTTCTGGGGCCCGATTGGATTCGAGTTTGATCCAACCCAGCCGTACTCCAACTATCTCTAAAACACAAGAGGGGTATACCAAAAGGACCATCTCGATCCTAGGATCCCAACACCATAGATGATTTATCAAACAGATGTATGGTTCTCAAAATATGGCCCTTTAAGTATTTTTGGGCTGGGATGCGGCGGGCTCGGCCCACTGGGCTGAGGTCCGGCCCGGCCCCCTGGGCTGAGGTCCGGCCCGACCCCCTGGGCTGAGGTCCAGCCCGGCCCGCAAGGGGGTGTCCCGCAAGGGGGTGGACCGCAAGGTTGGACCAGTCTGTAAAGGGTGGCCTGCAAAGGGCGGCCCAACCTACAAAGGCTGGCCCACAAAGGGGTGGATTGGTCATATAGGGTGCGGCCCCCAAGGGGGACAGCACAGCCTGCCTGCGTATGGCACGACCCATAAGGGGGCGGCCCGGCCCGTGTAGGTCACAACCCACAATGGGCTAGTCCGACCATTTTCCACCTGAGCTGGAGAGGGGGGGTGACCCTCGGTCTCCCGAACTCCCAAACAACCCAGAGGCCATTCGATTTATGAAGTGGCGGCGCCACGTGAGCATCGCCCAGTCACCACGGAACCCACCAGAGGTGTGGGTTCAGCCACCACCATGGCTTCAGCCATGGATTCTTCTCGCTGGTGGCGCGTTGGTCACGTCGCCTCTCCTTCTGTGGCCCGCTAAAGTGTCGTCCACCTCCTCCGATCGTCGCTTCCCCTTTCTCACCAGCAGCATGTGATGGCACACCGCACCTCCTATACTGGCGTCCGGTGTCGGCCATTCCGATGACTATTGTAGCTTTGTGTTGCGGCCTCCTCTTTCGGCATGCGTCGGCGCACACCTTCTTCATACCCAGTCGGTGTCTCCACACTGGTAGTATTCCACATAAAACACAATGGTGTAGCAAAGTAGCGGAGGGTCCGGTCTGGGTTCGTTAGGCTTGTTCCCTCCACGTTAGCTCGTAACATGTTGTAGGATAAAGGGTTAAATAAATTAACTTGAAATAAATGAGAATAAAAAACCCCACCTCATAAACCTATTGGAGAATGTTCGCGCTTGAAGGTGGATCGACGATCTTCGTTCCCGCCACAGGCTTCCAATGATGCCACTTGCATGTTGTCCCTCGGTTCGGGGTTTTGGTGCCGCTTGTCACTGCTTGCTGGAACCTGCTCTATCCTCTTAGTTTTTGGCCTCTCGGTACTCCTTCAGCACTTCTTTTCTTGGTGAAGCTATGCTGACACATCTCCCCAAGCTCCATATAAATAAGATGGGGGAGGGTAAGTAAAGATGTGGGGAATTAATGGGGGTTCATTAATTATGAACCCTCCAAATTCCCCATCAGCGTCGTTACTTAAGGTTGATAGGCCAAGCCATTTATTGGCTAGACACATCACGGGTCCCATACTCCACTTTTCTGTTAGTGGAGAAGAAAGAAAATAAAAATGAACAATTTATTTTTATTATTATTTTAAAATACTAAAAACATTACATTTTCTCCATACCTGTTGTGGTCAAAGTAAAGTATCTCTTAAGTGAATCCTGGTGTTGCGGATTCAATGGTTCCCTCAAATTTTTAATCTGAGCACCAGTTCAAAATTTAGAAAATTCTTCTCACACGTTTACTGAACATACATAAAAAAATTATAAATTCATTCCGGTCACACCGGACCTCAAAATCACTTTCCGTCAAAATTGACAAACTCGTAATAATTCTATATAATTAAAAATAATTACATGAAAAAATCTAGGTCTTTACATTCCCCCCACATTAGGGTTTTCATCCCCAAAATCCACAACACAAACTAAGGAAACAAATGAGGGGTACTGATCTCGAATCTGAGCCTCCTACCCCCATGTTCTCTCCTAGAGGTTCTCGTGTTTCCAGTGAACATGCACCAGAGGTATTGATCGCCCATAAAATATTTTCTCCTGTCGATCTTCAATCACCACTGGATCCTCCGCAAATGTCGCCCCATCATCAAATTCTAGCTCTCCATGGTCGATGATGTGAGATAGGTCATGCATGTATCTCCTCAAATAGAATACATTAAAGATATTTTGGACCCTCTCCAACCATGGTGGAAGAGTCAAGAAGTATGCCACCTCACCTATCCTCCTATGTATTAGAAAAGGACTGATAAACCTCGGTGATAACTTGCCTCCTTGGCAAAATCTCTTTATTCCCCATCGAGGAGAGACTCATAAGAATTTGTGGTCCTCCTCCTTGAACTCAAAAGGTCTCCATATCCTATCGGTATAAAACTTCTCACTTCTCTGTGTAGTCTTCATCCACTCCTGGATGACCTGCACATTCTCAGTGATAGCTCGTATCAGCTCTGGACCCATGAGTGTTGACTCACCTGGGTCTGTCTAGCTTAGAGGTGATATGCAAGGTTGATCATATAGGGCCTCGAATGGTGTCATACCGATGGTGGAGTGGCAACTATTTTTTTATGAGAACTCCACCAAAGGAAAGCGATCCTCACAACTACAACCAAAATCTAGGATGCATGCACAATGCATGTCCTCCAACATCTGAATGGTCTGCTACGTATGACCATCCGTCTAAGGATGAAAGGTGGTGCTCAAACGTAGCTAAGTCATGGATGCCTCCTGTAATCTCTTCCACAACCAAGATGTAAAATGTATGTCATGGTCAGTGATGATCATCAATGTCACCCCTTGAAGTTGTACAATCTTCTATACGTAGAGGTGTCCCAATCCCTCTACTAATCCCTGCTCTCGGATAGGTAGGAAGTGGGCTAACTAGGTGATTTGGTCAACGATCTCTGAGGTGGAATCATGTCTCTTGGATGTACGTGGAATACTAGTCACAAATTCCCTAGAGATCACATACCACTTCTACTCTGGCACCTCTAGTGGTTGTGCTAAGTCTTCTGGTACCTAATGCTCGACCTTCACTTACTGACAAGTGAGGCATCAAGAAACAAACTCTGCTACTTCTTTATTCATCCCTGGCCACCATTGCTAATGCCATAGGTCATGGTACATATTCTCCACACCAGGATGTACCTCCAGAGCGGCCGTATAGAAATCCCTCAACCCCTCCTCCCATAGTTCCACTGGTACCATGGTATATCCTTTAAAGAAGATGACGTGATCCCCACCTTCAGAGAATCCATCAGGTGCCTATCCTGAGGATATCTGAGCACGTCGAGCCTCACAGTCAATGTCCCCAAGCTACACCTCCCTATATCACTGAAGGAGTGGGGGAGTGACTGTTATAGACTAGAGGTAAGATACTCTATCTCTATCCATGAAGTATATCTGCAGCATGGCTCACTGCTCTGTCACCTCACTTAGCAATTGTAGACTAGACCTCCTATTGAGTGCATCTGCTACCACGTTCCCCTTACTAGGAGTATAGAATATATCAAAGTCATAGTACATGATGAACTCTATCAATTGCCGCTATCTCAGGTTCAGGTCCTTCTGAGAGAAGATATACCAGAGACTATTGTGATCAGAGTATATTATAAAACGTTTTCCCATCAAGTAATGTCACCACACCTTCATGGAGAAGACCACTACTACTAACTCCAAGTCACAGGTAGCATAGTTCTACTCATGGTTCCTCAGCTGTCGTGAACCATAGGCGATCACTTTTCACTCCTGCATCAGGACACACCCAATTCTGGTCCCTGATGCATCGTAGTAGACTGCATACCCAACTCCCTCTTTTGGTAGCCTCAAGATGGGGGCACTCGTAGGTCTCTATCTCAGCTCCTGGAAAATCCACTGGCATCTCTCCATCCATACGAAGGGTTGTCCCTTCTTTTTCAATACCAACAAGGGTGCTGCAACTCTGGAAAAGTCAGGCATGAACCTCCGGTATTATCCATCCAACCCCAGGAAAATTCTCACCTCGCTCACACCCCTTGGTAGATCCCAAGCAAGCACAGCCTCTATCTTGGCTGGATCCACTACAACTCCAGCCTCTGATATAACGTGTCCTAGAATGTGGACCTCACGTATCTAGAATTGGAACATTGAGAACTTACCATAAACTGGTGCTCTTGGAGTGTATCCAGAACTATCTAAAGATGATCGGCATGCTCCTCCTCCATCGTTGAGTATATGAAGATTTCATCGATGAACATCCCCACAAAGTGATCGAGGTATGGCTAAATGATCCTATTCATGAGTCCCATGAACACTACTAGGGAATTGGTCACACCGAACATCATAACCAATAAATCATAGTGGCCATACTGATATCTAAAGGTCGTCTTCTGCACATCCTCATCTCATACCCTCAGTTGATGATAGCCTGATCTGAGGTCTATCTTTGAAAACCAACGAGTTCCCTTCTGCTGATAAAAAATTTAATCAATCCTTAGAAGTGGATATTTTTTCTTCAAAGTCACCTGTTTCAGGCACCAATAATCCACACAGAGCCTCAAGCTCCCATCTTCCTTCTTGGCGAACAAAATCAGGGATGCCTGTAGAGAAAAATTGGGCCAAATGAACCCCTTTCTCTATAAGTCCTCAAACTTTACCCGTAACTCACGAAGCTCCATAGGAGCCACCTGATATGATGGTAAAGATATCAGTGTTGTCCCAAGGTATAGGTCGATGTAAAATTCTACCTCCCTATGTGGAGGTAGTCCTGGAACATCATCCGGAAATACATCGACATACTGGTCCACCACTACAGGATAGCTCGGACTCTCGACATCTACTGCTCTAATGGTAAGGCTAGAAAACTATTGTGTAATTAGTTGCACCCTCTTCTGGGTAAGTCCATCCTATACTGCAAATTTTCTCTTATTGTCGGTGAAGGAAAACCTGTTTTGTCTATGCGGACACACCACACTTTACTCCTAATACAATCAATATAAGCATGGACTATAGATAACCAATTCATACCCAAGATGATGTCATAAAGCCTCGATGCCAATACTATGAAATTCCAGCCAAATATCTTACCTCATAGAGTAATCTCACACTACCAGCACCAGTGTGTAATCATCGAATCTTCTCCCGTAGGAGTCTCTAGTCGTAAGGATTGAGCCAAAGGCTCTACCGAAATCTCTGAGCTCTGAACGATGATTGTTGAAACAAAAGATTGACCGGAACCTGTGTCTATAAGTATAGTATCTAGGGTGGAGTAGACACAGATTTCACCTTTAATCATCTCCAGAGTATCATGGTAGTAGGCCTCAGCTTCCTAGAGCTGAGCTCATCCCTATCCACCAGCTCCCTATGGTCGGGGTGGACCACATAGTAGTGGTTGCGATAGAACCTCGAATCACCACCAACCACCTGCTGCACGGTCGGTTCCCTTTCCATGTTCGCCTGTCTGCGGACCTCCTCGCTCGATCCTCTACCTCTTCCTCAGCAGTCCCTCGATCGTTTGTTGGTCATTCATATGGTGGGTCAAAAAATCACGAGCCAAGTGACCCTACCCGCCACACGTGTATCACTGCCTGTCCCTCGTCTAACCTCATCTGCCTCATGAGCCCCGCACCTCCGACCCTGCGTCCCGGAGCTGCCCACCAGAAGGCCTAGTCCGCTTGGACCTCTATGTCATCTACCTACTACCAGCCACAGATTACTCTGCAATGTGTTTCCCGATGGTGGGTCTTGTTGTCGATGCTTGTTCAGCTAGGAATCTCTCCACCAAAAGTGCTTTCTCAAGTACCCTAGCCTGCGTTGGAATGCTGTGCAATATCATCGATGCTATGATCTACCATAGGAGACCCTGCTCAAAATTCGGGGGCCCGAAAAAAGAGTCTCATACCATATCAGTGGAGTAGATGGAGAGATCAGTGAACTTCACCGTGTACTGGGATATAGTCATGTTTCCCTGCTATAGGTTCCATAGCTTCTGTATACGCACAGAGCATAATGTCCCTGGGAAAAAATCTTCCCTAAAAAGGCTCTCTATGTTCACCCAGATGAGGGTCACCTCATCGTGTATCTGGAGTATCATGCTCCACCATCTCCCTACGGCTTCCTAGAAGAGGCTAGTTTCTAGGATCACTATAAGGTCAGCTGGTGTCTGAACCAAAAGGAAAACAATGACTACAACCTCCAGCTAGTCTTCAACTGCCTGCAGGTCCATCTCACCTTGGAACCTCAGAGTATTCTGTCGCTGAAACTCGTGCAATGTGTTTAGTCAGCGTGCATACTCTACTAGTGGTAGAAGTGGAAATATCTTCCCAATGGGCAGTGGTGCTGCTGGCACACCATTTGAAGGTGTTAATACTGTAAAAGGTCCCTACACCAAGGCCTCGTCACTCTGTGGGCCATCATCGTGTACTCTCTCAGGAATCCTAGATGGCTATCTACGTGGTGGAATCCTAAAATAATACGGGTGATCCATAGTCAATAAGTTATACCTGGTGAGCTAACTCAAATAAGTCATAAGAAAAACTCTTCAAAAACACATGCAATCAGTGCTTCTATGTACTGAGTTGGAAATCATAATTCAGGGTCCTGGTGTATGGATACGTCGGCCGCTGAACCAACACTGGACTCCCCAAACTGAAAACCACCCTCATAACACTTAACACTATTGCTACATTGAAAAAATAAGAGTCCTAGTTCTTCGATATAACCGACTCCTCTGATACCACTTTGTCACAACCCGTCCCTCTGGGTCCATGCCATGACTATCCCAAGCCCACCTTCCATAGGCCAGGGGTTGGCGACTAGCACCGTAAAGGAATATCTCTATAATGGGATGGGATTTCCTTTAAACTTGTACAAACACATAGACTAGAATGCAACAAGATTCCACCATGAAGTAAATTGTTGTAGTAAAAGAGTGATTAAAGTAAAGGGGTCGGAATATAAGCCCAACTGAATGGTACAAGTACAACTGAAAGGTACAATACAACTAAAAAAGGGAAACAGCTCATCGGTCGTCCTACGAGGATCCTACCTGATGGGTAGGTACAGATCGCATCCTCGGCACTCCACATCTTCCCATCTCCTCTACGTACTACCTAGTCTTGGATCCCTCAATCCTCAACCCAGTTGTTCATCGTCAGCACAAGACACAACAAGGTGCGGGCGATGTTCGTGCAAGAGTGAGTATAAAAATACCCAGTAGGGACCTCGAGACCCCCGAAGGTCTCTCAGAATTCCACAAAGGAAACAACAAAGCATGATCTCCATCACACATCACAATGAAATAAACACAGCTCAAATAGAGTCAAAGATCAAACCAGGTTTTTAGTGATGTATAAAATTATAGATGATCAGTCGCAAAGCTAGATCATCTTATTATTTCAAGATGCACTACTACCGACCATACGGAGTCGGATTCACACATGATCGATAGGTATTAACCCCTGTAATGACCCAAACATGATCTGATCTGCCCAAGATTGATAGGTAACTAACCCCCGCTGACCCACACAGGATCTTCCCCACATAGGATCGGTATGTGTTGACCCACACAGGATCGCTAAGCGCTAACCTACATAGGATCTAACCCACATAGGATCGGTATGCACTGACCCACACAAAATCGTTGACCGCTGACCCACATAGGATTGGGGATGAACCACACATGATCGATCGGTACTAACCTTCGTATGATCTATCTCCAACCTCCGCCTCACTGCCAGCCACTAGATTCCTCACGCCCGCTGCGCTCGAGTTATGTAGTATATGCCCCTTAAGATATCGTTCATACCTCGATTGCCACAAATCTCCAAAAAGGTTTAACCCAAAGGACTGACATGTTGTAAAGGTTCCAACATGACAGACGGTGTGTCAATCGGACGTCCGATCTATGATTTATAAGCGTTTTAGATCCGGGCGCCTGGTTGGATTTGAGTTCGATCCAACCCGTCCATACCCCAACTATCTTCAAAACCTCAAGAGGATTATACCAAAAGGACTGTCTCGATCCAAGGAACCCAACGCCATATATGGTTCGTCAAACAGACGTCTGGTTGTCAAATTATGGTCCTTTAAGTGTTTCTGGGCCCGGTTGGACCCGGGTCAGGTCCGACCCGGTCAGACAGACCCGGCCCGACTCGATCTGGGCTAGGCTATGGTAGGCTCAGCCTACTGGGTTGAGGTTCATCCCAGCCCACAATGGGGTATCTTGCAAGGGGGAAGATAGCAAAGGCGGCCCGACCCACAAAGGGCGGCCCACAAAGGGAGGCCTCCAAGGGCGGCTCGACCTGCAAAGGGTGGCCCACAAAGGGGCGCCACAGCCCCATAGGGAACGACCCGCAAGGGGCGGCATGACCCGCATAGGGCACGGTCCGCAAGGGGGTGGCCCGACGGGTGTCCGCCTGAGCTGGCAAGGGGGGGTGTGAACCTCGGTCTCTCGAACTCCCGAAATTCCCAGAGGTCGTTCGGTTTGAGAAGCGAAGGCGCCACGTGGGCGACACATGGTCACCTCAGAACCCACTGGAGGCAAGGGTTCTGCCTCTGTCATGGCTTTGGCAGCGACTTCTTCTTGCCGGTGGCGTGCTGGTCGCGCCGACTCTCCTTCTACAGCCAATCGAAGTGTCGTCCGCCTCCTCCGATCGTTGCGGCCCCTTTCTCACCAATGGCGCATGACGATGCACCAGACCTCCTCTATGGCCGGCCGATGTCAGTCGTTCTAATTACTGCTACAGCTTTGTGTTGTGCCCTCCTCTTTCGGTGTGCATTGGAGTGCACCTTCTTCGTACCCAGTCGGTGTTGCCGCACTGGCGGTATTCCACAGAGAACGCAAGAGAGTAGCAAAGTATTGGAGGGTCCGGGCTGGGTTTGTTAGGACCATGCCCTCTACATTATCTCATAACATAAGGGAGGATAAAGGGTTCAATAAATTCACTTGAAATAAATTTGAATCAAAACCCCTACCTCATAAACCCGTTGTAGAACGTTTTCACTTGAAGGTGGATCAGAGATATTTGTTCCTGCCATAGAATTCCAATGACACCACTTGCATGTCGTCCTTCAGTTCGGGGTTTCAGTGTCACTTTTCACTGCTCGCTAGAACCGGGTCCATCCTCTGAGGGTTTGGCATCTTGGAACTCCTTCAGCACTTTGTTTCTTGGTGAATCTGTGCCGACACCTCTCCCCACGCTCCATATAAATAGGAGAGGGGAGTGTAAGTAACGACGTGGAGAATTAATAGGGGGTCATTAATTAAAAACCCTTTTAATTTCCCAATGAAATCGTTACTTAAGATTGACAGGTCAAGCCATTTATTAGCTAGACACATCATGGGTCCCAAACTCCGCTTGTCAGTTGGTGGAGAAGAAAGAAAATAAAAATAAACAGTTTATTTTTATTATTATTTTAAAAGTCTGAATACTTAACTTTTTCTCCAGACCTACTACGGTCAAATTAAAGTCTCCCTTAAGTGAATCCTAGCATTGCGGATTCAATAGTGCCTTCATATTTTTAATCCAAGCACAGGTTCAAAAGTTATAAAACACTACTCACAAGTTTACTGAACGTACATAAAAAAGTTCAAAAATTCATTCCGGCCACACCGGGCCTCAGAATAACATGCCATCAAAATTAGTAGACTCGTAATAATTCCATATAATTCAAAAAAATTACATGGAAAAATCCAGGTCTTTACACCATTGATAATTCTTTTCATTTAAAAGGAAGTTTCATTAGTAGAGAATTGTGAATGAAATTAATGCTTCAAATAGGAGAATTCATTGAAAATTGAAATCTTTTACTTTTAATAATAATAATCAACAATGGATCCATTCAAATAGCACAGATGATTAAAATAGGATATGTGAAATCATTTTGAAAACATATACTTTTTTAATGAAATATTTAGTTATAATGAAATAAAAATACATAAAGGATTATAAAAATTTAATTTTTTTACTTTTAAATAAATTAATTAACAGATCTTAATGAATACTTGAAGATCATAAAAATTGAAATCTGGGTGGAAGACCAAATAATTTATTTTTCAAAGGATCAAAAAAGATTTGAATATTTTGAAATAACATAAATGAAAATTCAAATTTAAAAAATTGTAAGAACATATTTTTTAAATTTGAAAACAAAAATATAAATTACGCAAAATATAACACAAAATAATGATTCACATTATAAGGGGAAACATTATTAAGGAAGAAGATATGTAAAATTTTTGGAAATAGTTATTAAGGAGGTTGTGTATTAATCATTACAATGATAAAATTTTTATAGTTAAGATATCGTTCTTGAATAATATCTGAATACTAAGCGTAATTAATCATATAGATAATTGTATAGTACAATTAAATAAAATCATGGGGTGTAATCAACCAATATATATATAAATAAGTTCAATAATATGCAATATAACTCTATGAAGGGAGTTAATTTAAAAAAACCCTTGTGGTAACGGTAAAATAATAATCCAAGAAAATAAGAGGGGTACCATGATATAAAGATTAAAATAACATGAAATAAAAAATATTACTTATTATTGATCAAAATTATTTATTTAATAAAACCTATAGGAAAAAATAATGGTTTTCAATTTCAAACATGTATCCTAGATTTGAAATTAGAGACAAAGAAACGATTTTGGTGTTTCATGTATTTTCAAATATGTGATAACATACTAAAAAAAATTATTCATATTAAATTCCATAATAATATTTATATATATTACCATTTTTAAACATCATTTTTAATTATTATCTATATTTATGTTAGATATTTATTATCCATTTTCAATATCAAGTATGTGTAGACTTGACAGTTTTGAACGAGTTTCATAACAGGGACAGTGTTCATCATTAGGCTCCTAAATTTCATCATTCCCATATCATAAAAGGTAATGAAAATTAAGATAGTTTATAAAGTTAAAATTTCATTCTATAAGTGTTTTATTCATGTTTCTTTTACCTAAAATTGTCCACGAGGAAGTTTCAATGAATTTTAACAAACGAGCGGTAGAATCACAATTTAGGATATAAAAATTGACATTACTATTAATGAATAAAAATAATACAATAATATAATTATTTATACCATATATAATATATAATTATCTTTATATAGTCATTCATGTTAATATTTAATACCATTTTTCATGTTGGTGTTTAGACAGACCTAAACATGAACATTTTGTAATTAATGGTTGTGTGTGGACATATAAGTGGTTCCTTTTGGAATAATTTAATTATTAAAGAATAAAAATTATACTATATAGATATTTTAATGATTTATAATCAAATTTTATAACATATTTATATATAATAATGATAAATTTTGAAAAATGATATATATTACATTGTTGTGGTGGTAGTCAACCAAACTCGTGATTAACATTTCAATTTCTCAATTAATGAGATGGGAAAAAGTAAAATTTAATTTTTCTATAAAATATAATAACTATAATACGTAATGAAATTTTCTTATTAAATTTCATACTTATAACTAGAAAATAAATGAGGTGGTGAAAAATAGAAGACATTACTTCATGAGGGTGGTAGTCCACACAAACACAAGATCACAATTCAATTGTTTTTTAATGTGGATGGAAATGATTAATTGATTGTTTTCAAATTAATATAATATCACATTACTATAATAATGATAATTAATTAATTATATATATATATGGATAGGTAAGTATTTTAAGATAATGATTAATATAGAAAGGATAATTTTTAAGCAATACTCACTTTGGGACCATCAATATTTTCTTGGTAATATACTTCAAAATGAATGGTTTTTACCTGCTAATGGATACCATAATCATATGAAATTGACATAAGGATTATATAAATATAAAATAAAATATCCTAAATAATATATGTTTTATGATGTTGGGGAAGTTTTTCCCTTTTATTAGTGATGAAAATGGATAATTGGTGGG
This sequence comes from Viscum album, assembly GCA_963277665.1. Lineage (NCBI taxonomy): Eukaryota > Viridiplantae > Streptophyta > Magnoliopsida > Santalales > Viscaceae > Viscum > Viscum album. The sequence continues at coordinate 217,828,556 of OY728137.1, read as the reverse complement.
CACACATTAATTTTCAAAAATAGAATGACACTATTTAAGGTTTAAAGGATCCAAAATTGAGAATAAGGGAATTTTGTTTTTATATGATCTATAATTTCTATAAATATCATTTAATAACATATTTTAAATAGGTTTCAATTCATTTACCGGTAGTAATTTACATTTAACAATTTTAATTTTTATGTAGGTAACAAGTTTTTGACTTTGTAATATATATTTTACTAAAAATATAAAAAAACCAATCCTAAAAAATTAAGGTGTTATGAAGATAAATTTTTCCTATATTTTTTACAGTTTAGTATCTAAATAATAAAAAACAACTTTTAAATAATAATATATAATATATATAATAACATTTTTGCGAAAAAATATTGTTTTTAATATTATGTGTTTCAAATCATATATAAAATTAGTATCCAATTAAATTAGTGGTGTAATATTTTTATACATGTGACAATGTAAAATAATAGTCTTTATATAAAATATAACACCTTATTTTTTTATAATAAAATAAAAAACCATAATAAATTTTTTTGAATGATCATTTTACCAATATCAAGTTCATTAACATTAATTGTAGTAATCTTATGTTTATAACAAAAATGGATATGATATTAAAAAAATAATATAATAGTTCATACATAAAATATGAAATAAATTTTTTTATAAATTTTTTCTATATATCACGTAAACAAATCATTAATATTATAAAATAAAATTAGATTTTGGAGAAACAGTTTATTAATGTTTGAAAAATTTTAAAAATGGGTTTAATATATTCAACAGAGTTTATTCTAATGGAAATTTTTCTTTTATAGACATATATGTTTATATAAAAATATTTCATTGACTTTTATGTCAATTTTTTATAATAATAAGGAATAAAGGTTACGGTATTAGAAAAAGTGTTATTTTTTATTATTCCCCAACATGATAAATTATTTAAATGATCTTAAAAATTCAATTTAGCATAATTTTATAATGTAAAATTAAAAAATAAAATAAATTATGTAAAATTTATATTCTAACAAATATTACTATTAAATTAATTCTCAATATATATAATGAAAGAATAATTTTACTAGAAAATTAGTTTTTAATACATTTATAGTTCTTAAACATATTTTTTATGAATATTCTAATAGAATACTATAGAGTTTATATACAAGATTTTTTACTATTATTAAATTTTATTAATAATAAACATGTCTCAACTCATTTTAGTTAGGTTTTACATGTGATATAGTCTATCAAACGTATAATTAATATTGAAAACAATATTCTAGAATCATGGGTCATTATATTCAACTCATTTAAATTAATTATGTACCTTCAATTATAATAATTACACACTAATGAATGTTTGTGAGGCTATTATTATAAAACTTATCATTCGAGATATATCTTTAATTATGGACTCTACCATGCTTTATTAGGTGATATCAAGTCACATATATTATGCAATGACCTGACACCCCTAGGTCCCACCTAGTTGGTGGAATACAAGGCCACCACAACCCCAATATTGCCTCAATAGGTTGGGCACTAGTATAAAGTCCCAATAATGCATGCCAAAAATGTGAGGCTTTTTTCTATGTACTTTTCTAAATTTACCAAATGATATTTTTACAATATTTTAGAGAATAAAAAAATGATAATAAAATCTAGAGTAGAAAACCGTGAATTTAATAATCTATAGGGAATATAAAAGAGTGAGATGGTGTAATTAAAAATAAAAATATCAAAATTCACACCCACCCAAAAATGAATTCCAATCCTAACTACAAATGCAATATAAATTCTATGAGATCACATCTCTGGATCTCCATGTCTAATTATTGTAAGTATTCAATTCCTCAGAGTATCCCTATGCTCCTTTGAAATCACTGCTAATCTTCCTATGATTTTCATAAGACATGAAACAAGTAATAATTTTCCATGAGGGGTGATTATATATAAACAAAGTTAGAAACCCCATAAATATATGAGGGAGAAATAGAATACATGATTGAAGTAGTCAACTCATCTTAATGGAAGTGGGATTCAAAACCCAACAACATAATATAATCCGATAAATATAAATTGAAAAGATAGAAATTTGGCATCCGTCTCATAGACCAGATCGGAACTATGATCCTACCTATTTCTCTAATGGTCAATTATCTATGTCCATCATCTCACAAATCTATCCAAATAAGTCATGTGGTGGTCTCACACCGTTTCACTTAGCCATATCCTTAGGGAGAACAATAATAATAATATATATTTATCATTCCATGTTGTAACTCAAGGATTCCATTAAGTAGATATAATAATTGTACTCATGTTGAGGAGTACCATTACTATATTTATATATTCAATATGTGGCACCCTAGTCATGGTGGGACAAGGAAGTACCATCCACAATGATAGGGGAACCTCACCCTAAATAGGGGAGTAGCTTGTCTACCTTTAGTGATGAGTATTAAGCACCCAAACCTTTGTATGATCGGGTATTATAGTCTCTATGGATATAGAATTGAAACAAATTTAGTTGAGTACCACCTCCATATCAAAATAATAAACATTAAGGACATGCACCCTGGTATGATATGGGAGTAGCATTCCAATTGATGGAGGACCATCACATGTGTAGGGGATTACCTTCTCTATATCTCTTAAAAGAGTATATAAAACTCACACCATAGTAAGATAGGGCACTACCGTCTCTATGGGTAAATGATGTATTCCCTGGTGTGATAGGGGAGTACAATATCACTCTTTATAAAGAGTATATAGTACCCACATGATGGGGCTACTGTGGAGTATCGCCTCAATCCTAACTCTCTGATGACTGTGCCCAATCATTTCTATCATTTACCATCCCTAAAATAAGCATCACACATGTAAAATAATTCATCATTATTAACACTTTGAAGGGAACCATTGCAATATACGTGGAAAAAAAATTTAGGATAGGATACTCGTGGTCCAAATTCTATTTAAAAATTAAGGAGATACGTGAATTAGAAGTTCTATTGGAAAGGGGGTACATGGAATGTAATGGTTCCACATGATTTGTGGTCACACTCCACTAATTGGATGTGTAATCCTCTATATAATTCTTTGTGTCCATGACACCATAGATGGTGTGTATGGGGCTCACATAATGTGTCCTGGCCACCTGGGGTCTATATATGTTCTCTTAGAAATGTTGTGTACCTTTTCATGCTTGTGTAATAGAATATTCCACAGTACAATAAGTGTACACGACCATTCCTACCACATGGGGTTTGGGGTATGTGTAGCTAACACATGGAATTGATACATAGGGATGGTTTCATGTATTCTTGGTTCAACCATACTATGTGGGATCCTTAACTTCCAAAAATACTTAATCAATATAGCTAAGTTGGTCTTCAGAGAATATGTGCATCAGACTACATTACATGTAGTAATAATCTTCATAGAAACTCTAGTTTCTACACAAAATTCTCTAGATCAATGGATTATGCAATAATTCACTCTATTTGACCACCTGAAATATATAGAAATCACCTCTCTTGGTTAATTACTGATCTCTAGTCGTCATAAATTGAAAACCAACTAACCGAATGAAGATCCACCATGCATTTCTCTCAAACACTCAGCACCCATTTCCACTCAACCTCAAATCAACCATTTCTATTTTAGATACCATATCCACATAGTATCTCCCATTATCGATCTATATCAAACCACATGTCACCAATCTAGTAGTATGACAGACATCCACATTGAATGTGGGTATCTGATTAAGCCAGAAACTACCAAAAATTTTCAAATCCAAGTCCCATAACCTAATTATGAAGATAGAGATGAATAATTGGGGAGAAGAAATATGAAAAAAGGATAATCAATTTATTTCCCAAATTTTTAGTCCAATAGTCATTGATTAGGGATTTTTAGTGAGAGAAACATGGAATTATTAAAAAAAGAATAAACAATTTAACTCAATAAACATGATCATGAGATAGATCAATTAATAATATGTCAATGTATAAAAATTAAGAACATGATCAATAATTATATTAGGGGAGGAAACAAAAATTCATGAGAACTAACACAATATTGGATTTATTGTTAGTGAAGTATCCATTAACTATTGATGTGGGTATCTTTCTGCATCAACTTTTTATCGATCCACCTCAATATGATCAGTCATAATCATCCATTTTAAATCTTCTATTAAATAATGAATATCCCACGTTTAAATAGTCCCATTTTATTTTGGATAATAGTATAAATTTTACATAAAAATATATTTAAATTATAAATATGTTTTTGGTGTTAAATGAATTAATTAAATTGATTAATCCACTAATATACTTAACATTTCCACCAACATCTGCCTCGTCTGAAAAATTTTTGAATAAATAACTTTAGAAAATACTTATAATAAAAAATGACCTCTATATTCAATTGTGGGATCATATTTTCAGTTACAGACTCCATTGAAGAGATACTCAATTATTTTTTTTAAAATGAGGGTGTGTGATAAAAATTATATTTAATATTTTAATTAAAATAATTTATTGGTTCAACAGGACCCTGGATATGATTTCGTCTAAGTTCCTGGATCCAAAAATATTCCTTAATAAATATCAAATTAATATAAGGAAAAAAACGATTCCAAAAAGTATTCCCTCATTCAAATATTCTCATCCCTGAAAAATAATAAAATTGGGATACTAAGCCCTACTCTAGAAATCCATGTCCCATGATCTCTCATTCTTACTCTTATGTCGCCACAACACACAAACCATTGGAATGGCACTTCCACATAGGATCCACTCATATCGATCATTAAACACCATTGTGTACCCCATGAAGGTGGCTTCATCTTCAATGTTTAGCACATCCCATTCAAAAATGTGCATAGTATCCTACACGTTTATCCTTAGTTGTAAGACATGGAGGATTTCACAACCCGCTCCAATTATAAGGTTTAGGATATGTGGTATAAAACCTCAACACCATATATAAGATCAATAATGACTCAATAACCCTATAGGAAATATATACTTCCTAGATGAATCTCATCAACTCTCAACATGAGGAATCTCTTAGGGAAACATGGTCTACTCACTATAACTCCAAGGCCCTATGATGTTGTCATCTGTAATATATATGAAAACTCTAATACATTATCATCTTAGTGTGGATAACTTAGAATCACTTTTCCACCAATCACACAGTCTCTACCCAATAAAAGAGGCCTTACTGATCTTAGTATATTATAAGGGTGACCTGATGGGTCTCTTGTACAAGGCATCAAAGGGTTTTATGTTGATATTAGAGTAATAGATATTATTATAAGAAAAATAAACCATGTATATGTGTTCTCTAAGCTTTTCCCAAAGTGTAACCTGAATTTCCTAAACATATCCAACAACACCTAAATATTACACTCAATATGACCATATTTCTAGGGGTGAAAATATGTACTCATCGTCAATAGAGTCTTGAATGCCACTTACAGTGCTCTTCAAAACTATGACGTTAACAATGATTCATGTTCATAGACCATCATCAATTGAATACCATGGACAAAAATGATATTTCACACATAAGGCTACCCAAAACTCTCAAATAAACACTAATCACTCATATAAAACAATTCGACCGACTTTGAAATTTGGTAAACTATCTCCCAGATGATATCTTCACCTCTTGTTTTTTATGGTTTCCCTATCACAAATTCCATTGGTATACCATCCCATTTTCCATTATGGGTTATCAAGATAATTACACAAACCTAATAGAATATGTTCATCACCCTTCACCTAGAGACATTTGAGACACATAGATATGAACTCAGTCACACTTTGGCACATTCTTGCTCAAAAAAACAACTCATGGAAACTTTACATCTTCCCTATATCTGAATGACATCCATTGTAAAACTCAATAATCCCCACATCTCGTAACATGATTGGAACTAATGTTCGTCCCTAGAAAAAAATGGGATTAATACCTCATTAATTTAATTAATATAGTGAAATTTTTAAGGATATATTGTCAAATATGACCTCATAGTCATTATCCCCAAACAGACCCCCTTACATGATGGAGTATTAGAGAATAGAACACTATCGACTGCAGAGAATCTGAACACTCCTTATCTAAAATGTTCATCTTCAATGAAGCCAACATCTCAAATTCCTTATACACTAGAAAAAAATGATACTTCTCTCATAGTTAATCTACTAAAATGTTTCCCTTATCAGGATTATAGACTATCACAAAGTCATAGTTTTGTAAAAAATCCAACCATCACATTTTTTAGGTATATATCTCACTAAAACATGATACAATTAAGGTTAGAGTAAAAAAACCATTCCTCTAGATGTTTGTGCCTCCGTATATTCAAAGAAAATACTATTTCTACCAACTCTAGTTCATGAGTCAAGTAGTTTTTATTTTGGAGTATCATCTAATCCAACCCATATTGATTCAAAGTCTATATATACAGGAAAAAAATTACTTGACCACATTTAGGGGAATTGAAATACACTACGTAATCAACACCCTCCTCTAGCAGTATTAATATAGGAGCAGTATTCATCCTTATCATCAGAACCTCAATAGATATCTGACACATCCCAGTATAGTTAAAATACTGCCCTTTGTGCGTCTGTGTAAGAAAATTATTTGCAATACAACATAATTACCCCATAAACCTACTTTATTAATTGTCCAAGACAATAAAACTATACACATATTACACATTCATGGGTGGATCCCATGAAATAAATACATCAATCATTATTGTTTCCATAGTTAAATAATAAATTAATATAACATTCCCAAGTAAATGAATATTTTGGATCCTGAACTGCGACCCCAAGAGATTTCCATAATTTCAATGCTCCCAGAGAAATTCTAGGACTTTCCTCAAGTATTCTATATTCTCCTCCTCTAAAATATATAAGACGAGTATGTCATCAAAAAAGATAATGGAAAATATTTCCTAGTATACATGGATGATATGATTCATCTAATACATAATAATAGTGGGGAAATATTTCAAATAGAAATGTATCACTTGGAAGACACAATGTTTGTAGTGACATCATAATTCTAGATTCTGAATATAATCCTCATTAACCCCCAACTGCTGGTTGAAGGACCTGAAATCAATCTATGAGAACAATCTAATTCTTCTCAACTGATTGATGAGGTTGTTAATCAATAAATATGGTAACTTATTCATTAACATAGCCTAGTTTATATGGTGATAATCAGAACAATGTTTAAAGATCCCATCAACCATTTTCAAGAATGAAACAAGATCTATCTGTATGGAAAATATTGTTTAATAAAATAGTTATCACGATGGTCCTATAACTTCACTATCACCTCTCGGAGCTTAGTATGACCATCTGATATGGAATAGAATCTATTGGAGTGGTCTTAGGGCGTAAGTCGATGAAAAAATAAATATCCATCCTCATAGGTACTCATGGGATTTCATTTCCAAATATGACAATATAATCTTCCACTGCTGAAGAATCCCGGATTCATAAAGTTCCCACTACAAAATGTTCTAAACTAACCACCTGGTGGGTGACCAGTTGCAACTTATTACTTTCCAGACCAACTCACTCCTCAGTGGAAAATCACTCCATAAGAAAGGAGAATCTCATACCATCTATTTGAATACATTAGACACATTTATGATTACAATCAATCTAGAATCAATCCATGGAAAACCAATCCATTTCCATGATGATGTGATAAGGTGTCATCGTGATGACTAAGAGGGCATAGGATAAAATCTATTCATAAGAGATATATCACATTTTTGGTAGACAAGTGACATAAAGAACCCAATTTTTATAGGAACCTCAATCAAAAATATACATGGATAAAGTCTCAATTGATAGTTTTATCACTCAAAAAATTAGTATAGTGAGGAAGGTAAGACTCGTGCATATGTTTACTAGTAAAAAATTAAAATTATAATAAAAACATATCATACCTATAATTATCTCATATGTTGTTAGGCCATAAGATTCCATATCATACAACATTATGTGGCCCTGAATGTTACTCCTTGAACCTGATGTTTTCTACATAACAGTGGTGGTGGTGGTAAATGAAGCTCATAGAATTACCCTCCACTAGTAGGTCCTCTCTTAAGAGCAACACTTTCTCCTCAACCAGAACTGCCTCTCGAGTGGTCACCCTAGCCTTGCCTAGGATATCCATGATCACATTGCTACCTCTTACATGCCATTACATCCACTATCTTCCAAACCTCCACAATATCATGGGTCAAGAAATCGCATTCCATGTTTCCTATCCTATCAAATGCAAACAATTTCCCAACTCCATGCTTCCTTATTCCTCTATGTCATCCCAAAGTTTCATAGACACATTTCTGTGTATGATCATGGGTATTCATCATGTTCCTTAACACATGTAGTCCTCTAATTACTCTATGTGACTCTTCATTATAATTTCTTATGAAAACTCCAAATAAATTGAATCTCTTCTATTAGAATCTATCCATTACTTGTGACCTCTCTAAAACATTAGTATATATGTAAATGAAAATAGGTTCCAAATTGGCATGAATATATCTAACGATACCCTTCTCGAACTTCCTCACATGGAAGTGACCATCATAAAACATATCGGGGGACTAATGTATAAGGTTGGTTAACCACATGGAATACTAATAAATTGTCATACCTCCCTTATGAAGCCACAAAAACTTTATAATATAAACTTAGTGCAAGAAATATGGATAATAATCCATAAAAATGATATTGAAAGTCTGGAAATGAGAGTATTGAATCTTAATGCATCTAAATGATTAGACATCACCACCACTTGACTACTTTGTGTAAAATATTGTCTACCAGCACAACCATTTTATCATTTGGGGTTGAGTGAAGCCTAAAATCTCATATCAATGACATAAGACAATCCTCTGATTCATAGGGATCTTGCTCACCATAGACCATCAATGACATCTTCTGTTAGACCTGACATAGTTCACTATTCCTATGTGCATCGTCATCCTACATCAATTGTATAATATACATATCATACTATGGGGGTTCAACTACATTCCATCATCAAGGAAATACCTCATGGTATGGCCCCAAAACTGAGGCATCATCACATATTGGATTGTGCTCCCAATTCTAAAATGGTAACTAGTTGTCTCTATTCATAGAGATAACCTAAAATTAATCAAGATATACCAAAATTATATGATCATTTATATATGTATGTGTGTGTGTGTGCGGGGGGGGGGGGATATAACTCAATAATGATAGTCAAAGGACTCAATATTGTATAATTAATATAATAATGTTCCCTATAACCAATACCTTGGTATGCTCAGTCAACTATATGGTATTTAGAGTCATTATGTATGGATACATCAGATTCTGCACCAACAATGAGTTCCATAGTCCGAATACCACACTTGAGACATGTTATCATGATGTTACTATGTCCCAACCAATCCAGTTAATGGGTCTAACTTCAAACAATAACCCAAGGATATGCTATCTATGATACCACCCTATAACATTCTGACACCCTCGGGCCCCTATCTAGTGGATGATCATGATTCCATAACCAAAATATCACCTCCATAGGCTAGGGATAGCAATAAAAAACTAATAATTCATAAGAAAAATGGGGATCCTTTCCTAAAATATTCATTATGAAAGCTCCCAATCACCGCTCTAAAGAAGTGGAGATGTCTAAAAATAAAGAACACTAAAATCATGAGTAAAATCAATTCACATAAAAATATATAGGGAATAAAAAGGAGTGGGATATTATAATACAAATTGATAAAGAAAAAATAAATACCCACCTAAAAAGGTTTCCCCCAAATAAAAATAAATTGAACATAAATGTTGAGAGATATAGTTCCAAATCACTGAGTCTGAACACTATACATGGTCAATTATCCCATGTATCTCTATGGTTCTCAAAAATCACTGCTGACGTATCCATATTCTACATAAGTCATGAAAAGTTATGGAAAATACTATACAGTGGTGAATATATGCATACGTAGTAGGAAATCCCCAAAAAATAAGTGGGAGAAATTGAATACATGATAAAAGTAGACAGCTGAACCCAAATAAAGAGGGGTTCAAAACCAATAACATAGATATATACTCCTAAAGAATCCCATACACGACATAAATAAGATCACCATGTCACATCCCTTACCCTAGACGATGATCCTCCATATAGATCCAAAAGTCTAACATTGTTTCCCAACATCTCATGTGTCTATATGTGGAATTCCTGAGGTGGGACCTCAGATCGGCACTTATCCACATCCCGATAGACTGACATGTATAAAAGATAAAGGTACTATGAACGAGAAAAATAGGGGTTTCTATTCTATATATTAATGACATGGACTCATGTTGGGGAGTAACGTCTCTACATCTAAGTATGTAATATATTATACCCAATCCCTATTGGGACACAATAGTACTATCCTTATAGACAAAGGGCTCATTCATAAAATTGGGGAGTACTATATTTTCTTGGAATAACATGTTTGGATGACCCATACCCTGAAATGATAGAGGAGTTCCATATCCAGGGATAGTGGACTCTCACCTAGGTAGTGGAGTACTATCTCTATATATGAAGAACATGTATGGAGGACCTTCACCCTGGTATGATAGGGCACTTCCATCTCTACAAAAATATTACCCTCACACGTGTAAGGGAGTACCACATCTATATCCAAACAATGAGTATGGAGTACCTTCAACCTAGAATGACATGGTAATACCCTCTACATGGATATATGCCTCATAATCAGGTGCAAGAGGGGAGTACCACCTCTATATATATTATGATTATGGAGGACTCACTCAACGGGGTGAAATTGGAGTACCATGTCCATGTGTAGAGGACTCACACACTTATTAGGGAAGTATTTTCACTATCTGATCTCTCTGATGACCCCATCGGATCACATCCATGATCGAGCATGAAAAAATGAAGCTTCATGATTGGAAAATAGAATATTATATCACAATATCCACTATTAAGGCCACCATTTAATTATATGTGGTATAAAAGATAGTATAGGCTACTTATGGGACAAAATGCGAGTCGAAATGAAGGAGATATAAAAGGTAGATGTTTTCTCATAATGGTTGGTGAATGTAATGGTAGGGGTCTACATGGTGTGTGGTGATGCTCCACTTCTATACCATGTTCTCTTTTATATATTTCTTGGTTTCTATATCACTATAAATGTTGTGGACATATCACACCCATCATTTTTGGGCCACCCAAGGCATGCCTGTGTTCTTATTCTCATTCCCTGTATTTAGCCATTCCTAAGTACCCACACTTTCATGTGTACTCCCATAGAACACATCATGTCACCCATATTGAGTCCTGAGTTTGTGGAGATGGAACATTTAATGGAAAACCAAATATGTCCACACACCATATATCCCCAACACATATTGTTTAATCCTTATGTTACCCAAAACCGTAGTTGTTGTAGCTAGGCAGGGCTACAGGCGGTGTGTTTATCAGACTACCTTCTGTATTGTAAATTTTATCATAAAAAATATAGTATCTAGATGTGGTTCTACATATACATTTAATCCACCATTATTCCTACAATTTTACTTCCTATTATTTATGGAAATCTACTTCATCGGTAAATTCCAACGCTTCGGTGGCCTGAAATTAGAAACTGGCCAATTGTATGAACATTTTTCTTGTGTTTCACTCTGTATCCCATTGGTTATTACCATTATGGATCATATATCTTGGTAGTATCACCTAAAATCCATCATTATTCATCCTTATATAACATATATTTTCATTTTGAAGACTTCCACCAAGAATATGGGGTTCTGATCGCACATAGACCCACACATAAATGTTAAACGGTGACCCCATATCCCAATGGTGAATATTAAGAAGAACAGGTGGTTGAAGACATAATAATAAAGGTTCATCAATAGATTTCCAAGGTGTTTTGTCCAAAAATCACAGATAAATGTTATTTAGAGGGAGAAACATGGTAAAATCAATAAAAAATTAAATAAAAATTTAATTCTATAAACATGCTCAGGCGAATGTTAAATTTATACACTATAAAATAATAGAAAAAATAAAATTATCAATATTTTAATAAATGTTAGAACCAACAATTGATGATCCATACCACAATATTGGATTGATTTTTGGTGAATAATGTGTTTTCTAGTGGTGTGGGATCTCGCTTCATCAATTGCCTATCGATCAACCTCGATCTGATCAGTGATCATAATTTTATTTCAATTAGAAAACAATGAATGAAGAAACCTTATCTCAACATTATTAGGGTTATAAAACTAGCTGTATTTATTTAAAATAACAAAAACAAATTAATTAGTTAAAACAAATTTGGGTATTAAATGGATTAATTAAATAACATAATTAATTAATTCTCTTAACATACCTGCTAACTATTGCCTCATTTGAACATTAGACACTAACCAAAATTAGGTTGTATAAAGGGTTAACCCTATTATATGTATCAACTAATTTCCATAAATATTAAATTTTATACTCTTTTAAGGAAATATTCTATAATTTTTGAAAACATCATTTCCTTCATAATAAAATATTTAATATTTTCAAACAAATTAATTTCGAGATTTCTATGCCTCAAAATATCATGAAATCTTAGTGTCTGGAAAAGAAAATATCATTTAATATATCTCAAAGTCTTAAATGTAAATAACATGTTACCTACATAATTCCTCAAATAGTTTTATTTATTTAAACACTCATATAATCAAGTATGTATATACCAAAATCATAAATTATATAAAATATACCTTTCCCAAGACAATATGAGTCTCTAATGCCTTAAACAATAATGAATCTATTTATTATTCTAGATTTTTAATCTATATTTAATACTAAAATTTTATTAACCACTATTTAATGTGGTCACACAGTGGTCTATAGATACCACAATCCCAAAAATGATATAATCATGACCAAAAGTATCATGGATAACATTCTAACATAAATCAATTACCACATCCATGTTTTTAATTAAAATCTGACTCTAATTTCTTAAAATTAATTTTCCAAGTAAAACTACGTATTATACATACCATAATCATGTTTTCATCAATGGTTATCCTTGAAATTTTAACCTTGGTATAAAATTACTTTTTAAAGTTATTGATCACTTTTAATATATATCTCCAAATATTTATTGTAAATCTAATAATTATAATACATTGATGATTCACATAATCCACATACATATTAGAATATAAATGAATATAATTTACATGTATAAATCATTAATGACATTATTAATGTGTATAATGATTTATTTTCTATTAGGTTATCAACCTCACCACTGTTGGTAAAACTAGATAAAACACCTTTTCCATTACAACATCTATATAATAAAATTATATTCCATTTAATTATGTTCCATTATTTAGTTATGAGTATCAGATATTTATATATGTAAACCATTCTATGCTTTATTTATTGTGATCATGTTTCATTAAAATAATATAACAAACTTTTTTATAAAAAAATAAAAAACATGTCTAAGAAAAAATTAATATGACGATGTCTTCTAGTATGAAACCATCATTTTTATTATATTATAATTTTGGTTCAACTAATGAACCTATTTTCACAATCCTTGGTTATCCATGGAAATATTCTTATTTTGTTCTATAACCTAATTAGTTAAAATAATACTTAAAACATTCTTAATGTTTCATTAGAGAGAATATGAATTAACCATATCATGTCCCTAGGTGTGTCAAACTAGTGGTACGTTTCAGCTAATTTTTCATGGACAAGGATTTTATTGAGTTAATATACAATCTCCATTTTTCTATGTTATTACCCCTAGGTACAATATTTAAAGATTCCAAATCAATGTGAAATATCTATATGTATATTTCTTAGTTAGGAATACATCATACTCATAACTTCTCCAAAATGGTAAGATGTTATCCCACATATAGACCTGTCATGTGGAATTACACCTAGCGGTTTATAAAAATTTATATTATAAAATTATCTATAAATAAAAAATATAATCATTATAAATTATTATGTACTCCTTTAATGAAAATATAAGCACACTAGTCCTATACATTTGTTTTTGGTGTGAAAAAACACACACATTTATAATATAGCTTCAACACAAAGTGATATGATCCCTAAAAAACATGAAAAAAAAATTCATTCTTATTACATCACATAATAATTTCACATAACAGAGAGAACCTTTTATCCTATTGTCTATGAGGACCAATTACATAGGGAAACTATTTTACAGAACACATGGAAATCTATACATAATTGAACCATACGAGACTCCCTTCGACAAATCTAAAATGTTACACTCAACTTCCTAATCAAGGGAATGGAAACATAAATGATGGGTGTGATCAAACACCCAGTATGGGAAAACATATAACAGTGTTATCAAGTGATAGATAATACTCATATGAAAAATCATATGTAGGGGAGTGAATTCTTATTAAAAGAAACATTAGTATTTTCCATAAATCATTATAAAAAGAAATGAAATTTCAAATGAAAAAATATATACCGTGGATAAAGATTTGAAATATTGAGATGGTAAACATTATCCATGCTGCATTATCTAAAGTGTATGACATGGAAATACACTAAGACCTAGAAAAATATCGTAATAACAAATATTGGCACAAATATTTGCAAATAAAAATAATAACATTGTGAACATAAAATTTTTACAACCTACATATTGTAAAATAAATGTAAACACTTCATAATGTAAACAAACAAAAAATAAATACATAATGTTGTGTACAATAAAAATTTTAAGGATTACTATTGTGAATAATGAAAGTGTTCATACATGGCATCATTATCACCGGACATATAAATCCCTGACCAATTCATTTGAGGGGGATATAGGGCCTTGATAAAGAATCATCTATACATATGTGTTTCAATCAAAATAAATTAGTATATAATAAAGATCCACTATAATGAAAAAAAATCCTACCATATTTTCTGATTATATCAGAAAAATTTAATTCAATAATATATATGATTGATACAAAAAAATCAATCTCCAAAAAATTATATTTTAAAATAATCATCAGTGTGTTATTCATGAATGGTAATTAAATAATAAATAAATCATGTATTGATAATCCAAAAAATTGAGGTGAAATGTTTTAAACATTTTCAGAAAACACATTGATCATTTTCATAAAATTTTAAGTTTTATATATTTTGAATAAGAAATTTCAAAAAATGTAAAGTGGGAACTCTAGAACATGTTTCACCTTTAAAAGGAAAAATCAATAGTGGAACCTTGAAAATGAGATATTTTTTTTGAAAATTTAAAGTCAAATAACACTCAAAACACTTACATTTAGGATGTATTTTCAATAATAGACACATTAAAAAGACACGAAATTATTATAAATGTGAAGTGAAATCATTTTTGAAAAAAATACGTTAATAAATAATCAATAATAGTTAAATTTTGGATAGAAATAATTTATTCATATTAGAGATGTGTAAATATTTAAAAAACCTTAATTTTTAAAAATAATATATAAAAATATATATTTAAAAGAAATAGAATTTATGGAAATGGAATGTGGTGTTGAAGACAAGGAATAATACATTTAATGATTAGAAAACACATTGAATATTTTTAGATACCTTTTTTGAAATCGAAAACCATTAATAGAATAAAAAACCATTTTAAAATAGGATATTTGAAATATGAACATAACATGTGATAATAAATAATTGTGGTTCAATATATAAAGTAGGAAATTAGTGGAAATGAAAACATGAATAAGGAGGGGAAACCATAATTGAAGAGGAATGTATTTATTCTTTAAAATGATATAATTTTATTTGGAAAATATTAATCATGGAAGAATAATTGAATTAAAATTCTAATTTTTGTATAGAGATAACAATAAATGTACCATGAAATAAAATTTAATGGTGTAACCAACCAATTTATGATGAAATAAGTTCAGGAAGACGCGTTATTACTAAACGAAGAGAGTTTAGTTAACAAATACCCTCACAATAATTGTAATATAGGAGTCAAAGTAACTAAGAGGGATAATCATAAATAGACATTTAATTATCATTAAATGAATGATATTAATTATAATTGTGGGAAATTAGTTATTTAAATCTCTATATAACAGAAATTATGGTGTTTAATATCAAACACGTATTTGGGATTTCAAAATGAGTTAATAAAACACATACCTTGTTTCCTTGCTTAGTTGAATGCACAATAACTTTATATAAAAAATATAACTATCTTACTATAATATTTTAAAACCATATGAATATTTATAACCATTTATAAACTTCATTTATAATTATTACCTATATATATTACTATGATATTTTCTATTATCAATATAGTGTGTGATTGATCTTTATCATTTTAAACTAGTTTTGTAATAACTGTATAATTATTCATACATTTCCAATATTTAATCATATAAAGGTAATTAATTGTAATTGAATTTATTTATAAGATAATTTATAATGTTAAAATTTAATTATATGTGATTTCAAGTTATGATTCCTATATACAATATTAGCGAAAGGCATATTTCGATGATTTTAATAAAAGAACATATGTATGTAAATTAAATAGATTGATATTAATTTTATTATTATAAGGAAAAAATAAAATTAATATATACATATATATAATATATAAAATAAATTATTCTCTTGTATTATTCTTCCATGATAATATTTTATAGCATTTTGCAATTCTGTTGTCAAACTAGCCCAAACTGGAATGTTCTATTTTTTTTAAAAGGTTGGGGCAGAAACCTCAATTTATTATTTAAAGTAAAGACCTATTTAGACTGGGTAGAGGGAGACCCATTACATAGCCCAAAGGCCCAAGGCCAAGTGGCCTGAATACAAGGCTTGAAAGCCCTATTTTTTGGCCCAAAGGACCCCTCGGTGAACAGTAATGCTACAGTACCCTCGCTGCTACAGTACAGCTGCTGCTACAGTACTTGCTACAGTCCCTTCGCCACTACAGTGTCACTGCTACTATAGTTCCGCCACTGTTACAGTACTGCTACAGTGCCTCGGAAATTCGCCCCTGCTCGGATTTGATCCTGGGTCTTTTGGATGCCAAGCAGGAGCTTGTACCACTAGGGTACAGGCTCGTTGGAAAACTAGAACGTTCTATTATTAATGTATGACTATGGTTATTAAGTGGTTCCTTTTGGAACAATGTCATTATCCTAAAATAATAAAGATATTATATATATATAAGGTGATAAATAATAAATAAAAATATATTAATAAATAATAAAATATATATATGAAAAAATAGATATGTTACTTCATGAAGGTGGTTGTCCGCAAACCACAAGGTTCATGCTTTCATTTCTTAATGAATGTGTTAGAAAAAGTGGATTATAATTTATACATTCAAAATCATAATTATGTTATGTATTTCATGTTTAATATTAATTACATCCTTATTAACATATAATATAGGCATTTGTGAAAGATATATGAAGCAGCATCATGGAGGCAGTAGTCTGCATAAACATACTGTAGATGATATTTTTTTAATATTGATGGAAATGAATAAATATAGGTTGTTGTATTTGTATAAAAATGTAACTATTAAAATTATAATGTGTTATTTATATTAACATGGATTTGTTTGTTTTTTATTATGAATATTAATAATTAAATGATAATGATTAAGTACTACTCACTTTGGCTACTTGATATTTCTATTGAAAATTTCATTCAAAACTAAAAGAATGGGATAAAAAATTGATACAAGTTGATTATGAAAATGAGAGATGATTCTTAGTGGATAAAATGGAATATTTTTAATAATAAATATGATATAATAGGTATGGAATGAATTAGGGGAATTTTCTCTCTTTAAACGTGAAGTTAGGGGATCTATTGGAAACAACAATTATTTCTCATTAATGGAATGATGCTATTCAAGGGTCAAAATCTCCAACTGTGAGAAATAATGGATTATTGGTTGATATAAGGTCTATAAATCCTCTGAATATCATTTTATCACATGTTTTAAATATTATTCAATTAATATTTCATTAGGTTTATACATTTTTCAATTTTTATTTTTACCTCGACATGTTGTTTTATACAATGTAAAATATATTTTACTTAAAATATAAAATAACCCCTATTACAAAATTTTTGAATCATGAACATAATTTTTTTCACTATATAATTTTATTATATTTTTATATATGATAAAATTATCTATTAAATTAACTCATTTAACATATTGAATTATATTTTTTAGGAAAATATTGTTTTCACCATTTAGTGTTCTTAATAATATATAACATCAATTACCAATTAAATGAGTGATAATATATTTTTTTCATGTTATCACACAATATAATATTTTTCTTACATAATATATCAGTTTAATTTATTAAATGAAATTTTTACAACACAAATATAACAATTATTTGATAAAAACAATTCATCATTATGATTATCATAAACATTAAACATAATAATATTACTTTTATTCCAGAAATATAATTTATTTTATTAGATAATTTTAACATGTTTATATAAATTATAAAATATTTTTTTTTATTTGGTTTTTACTGGTGATGCAATGTTTTTTTCTGTATATGTAAATAAAATCTTTTTTTTAGTAAAACTTTCTTCTCATTTCCAAAATGTAACCAAAGGTTTTATAAATTCAAGATATATTTTTTTTAAATGATTATTTTACATTATAAATTTTTATATACATCGGTTTCAATAAATTTTATGTAAATTTTTATATGATATTCTAATAAAAGGAATTGGATTTTCAAAATTATTATTATTTACTATTCAATTTAAAAATATATTTTTTATAAAAATATCAAAAAAATCACTATAGTATATATTTTTTTATGTGTGATTGAAATTTTGTTTTCATTTTTTTAAATTAAAATTCAAAAATTTATATATTTATATTTTAAATTAAATTTTAATATGTATAATGAAATACCAATTTTATTGAAAAATTAATTTCTAAAAAAATAAATGTTCTTAAACATATTATTATAAATTTTCTAATTGATTACAATAATTATTTTTGTAAATATTTTATTATTCTTAAATTTTCTTAATAATCGAAATTTCATGGATGATTTTTATTCATTATTATGCATGGAGAAATAAACTGAACGTAGTATTAATTTAGAAATAAAAATATTCCATAATATTGGGTGGTTATATATATCATACACATTCTTACGCTACTATCCATTGGAAATTGATAGCATCACTCATGCATTTGTATGGACATCCAACTATATGAAGTGATTTTATTTTTTTAATATTTCTTTTCATTGATTCCCATATGTATATATTTAATGAATATATTTGATATATATGATATTATTTATACTCTAGAATGTTATATTATCATTTACCATTCGTTCTATTTATTGGAAAATGGAAACATTGCTTCTGCGTGTATATGCCCTACCATCTCCCTAAAGTGATTTATTTCATTTTTCATCTCAAACAAATATAAATTTTATAAAATTTTATATAATTTTTAAATATGATACTTTTTAAATGATTATAATTGTACATATAGTTATATATGATCATCATTAAAGTATAAGAACCTCCAAACAAAAACATTCATGAAAAACTAAAAAGTTAACTCCAAGAACAATGATTTTAATAAGGAACTACTA
Source organism: Viscum album (assembly GCA_963277665.1). Lineage (NCBI taxonomy): Eukaryota > Viridiplantae > Streptophyta > Magnoliopsida > Santalales > Viscaceae > Viscum > Viscum album. Next base: position 217,808,769 of record OY728137.1, on the reverse strand, counting down.
ATAAATGAGTGATAAGATGTTATGTGTGAATAATATTTAGTATAATAAGTATTAATATTTTTCAATATTATAATTATAATAAATATTAATTTATTATATATAAGGTTAAAATCATGTATGACGATTGTTCATACTTGAGGTAAGGGTTCTTCATCTCAATAACGATCCATCATAACAATTTTAATTTAATGAAATTATTTGTATTTCTATAGTGTATATATAACCCCATTGATATATTATATCCTGAGTGTATTATTTTTAATGATATTTAATATTTTATCTGATCTCATATTTCTTTCAGAGTACTATGATTAAAAAGTTACAAAAAATTGTAGGGCATTTATGTTACAAAATTATTTCTTTTTTATAAAATCTATGTTTAATTTACATAGAGGGAAATTATATTGTCCATATATTTTAAAACCCTTATATTTTATTCTTTAATAGTATTTTATTGTATTTTATTGTTTCCATGTTTTGATCTATTTGGTACTCAAATAGACTCAAACATGTTTTTAATAAAACCCAACCTTATATCTATTTTTTGGTTGGTATTATATTTAATTTTTCTCCATGTTCTTAAAAAATATTATTAATGTTTTTATCATCACTATAGTGTTTTATTAAGTTATTTTATTCTACAATGTACTTTCAATAAAAATTATTTAAAAATATATTTTTCAAATTCTTTTTTATGATTTTTTTTATTTTTTAACAATGAAGAAAAATGAATGTATTCTTTTTAATGTTTACGAAATGAAATGATTTTCCTGGTGTCATGTCATTCCTCATTAATAATAATCTATTAAAAGCTAAAATGGTTTTATAAGGAAAATATTATTCACATATGTATTGTAATTCTAGTTTCAAAATTAACTAAAAGAAAAATGATATTTATTCTCAATTCTAAAATACTGAATTAAATGATTTTATAAAATTCATTTTCATTAACAACAAATCAATTTACGGAATGTTAAGATTTTATTAGTATATGAAATTATGATTCCAGAAACATCCTTTCTCAATATGGATTATGATGATGGTTTTCTAAGGATTACTTCATTAATCTCATTTCTTTCCCACATGTTAATTACACTATGGTGAAGTGGTGAATATTTTTATGATATTGTGGAAAATTTATATATGGTTTTAATTATGTAATGGTGATGAATAGAGTAATATGTACTTATAATGAATTAGGAAATATTTGATAACCCATTCCCTCAAGAGTACATATGTGTTTGATGAAATCACAGCAGGGTATACATGTATTTATTCCAAGCCTATGAAGGTACATGATTGGATAACCCATGTGTATTATGTAATGACTATCTTAGGGGGTAGTCCTAACATTTGGCTTTGTACATGAGTAGTTATCCAAATATTATTATGGGGTGAATTTATATTTTGGTTTCAATGATAGATTATTTTATGATAACCTTAATGACAAAAGCATATTTCATATTCATATGATATGATGTAATGGATCATGATTGATTATAAATTATTTTTAACTATTATTTATATATAATTTGAAGACCCAAAATCAATATAATTAGTTCCAAAAACTAATAATGTTACATGATCATAGGAACCCCTCTTTATATTCTAGTTTTTCCTGAATAGATGTTAGGGCGTGTGAGAATGTCATCGGGATATTAGAACATATCGTCAAAGGTCAAACTTTAAAAAAAATAATGGAAAAACTAAACATCACTACATATCATAGATAAAAATGAAATAATGTCATAAATACAAAATCCTAGTTAATAAAACATCAATGATGATTCTAAATCATGTCAACTTTTAGACATACATATCCATCATAACCAATGTATATAAAAATATAATAGAGGAAAAATACCAAAAACTTCATTACTCACTAAAAAGGGGTCTGAGCACTAGACTCGGTCTCATATACTAGAGCATTTCTACCCATTAAATTATTTATATAGAATATTTCACATTCCCTTTTTATAAATTTAAACCATGAGGTATTTAATAGTACCTAGTGGTGACCTATGAATGGTGGGAGTACAACACAATATGCTACCACTTAAAACATTCCTAAAAAAATAATGTTTAAAATTGTAAGTGCATGTTAAACCGCTAATAATTTATAGTTAAGAAATAAAAAATTAAATTACAGAAGGACAAAATAAACCCCCTAATACCTAGGTTTCATGGTGGCATGAAGGGTTATATATAAAATTTGTTTCCAATTTTGGATATTACTGAACACATTGTGTTATTATTCCAACCCAAGATACCCAACTAGTAACATGACCACCCATTTTGGGATGTTTTCACAACCACTCATAAATTTTTTATTCAATAATACCCATAAGGTTTTATCCATGACCACTGACATAGATTTTATTCATAAATATCTCAAAAGAAGTGTTCTTTTGTAAAAATAACTACCTATAATGTTGTTTTCCTTTTATGTAACAATATAATAATAAAAATTACTCTTGTCACCTGATACCTATATCAAGTCCGAACACATTTCAAAATTTACCGACCTGAAAAATTATAACATTTTAATCACAATTTTTCATTTATTTCATTACAATTTCAAATATTTTTGAATTCAGGAAATAACATTCTAAATCACTTTTGATCATCTAACTAATACCAAATACCATTAATAATGAAAAAATTTTAATGAAAAAAAAATATTACCATTTCTATTTATTAAAAAATAAACCAAGGCCCTTATATTTTTCATGGAATTAAAATGGAGTCACTTCACACATTAATATTTAACAATTATTAATGGATATAAAGGATAGTAAGATAGTCTCTAAAAATGATATTTTAAATTTTAGGTCACACATAAAATACCACGATAAAGCACAATGAATGAACTAATAAGTGAATGAATAACATTTTCAGAAACATAGGGACCCCATGAATTAGTCCTAGATGATCCCACACATATGATATTAGATGGAGATTTATTCTAGTAAATGAAAAGTTGATAATGTTAAAGGATGTTTTTAAAATAGTTAATATTGGAAAAACCTTGACGGACACCTCTTAATAGTGAGAGATAAAAACAATAAAGATATGTGGAGTCATGAAATTGCATCGTGTTATTAACCATAAAATATTATATATGAAACTATTATAGATTTCAGGACTTCCACCATGGATATAGAGGGGTGGAAAATATGTGTACATGGTGATTCAATAAAAAATTATGTCCCATGTTTGGTAAAGAGTTCTAGTGAAAATGAGGGTAAATAAAACAATAACCCCCCTTAAAAACCAATTATAGAATGACACCAGTGGGGAATCCTGGGCTCACTAACATGATTGGGTGCCATGTATAATTGATGTTGTGTTGGATATCCCACCAACTAGCTGATAGTCTCGTAAAGGATAGTCAGTGGGACTGAAATTCCTTGTTATGTCATGGTTCCAAGTCATGAGTACTTGTTCAATATCTCCACCAATCATACCTATAAAAGTATTCATAATAAGGGTTATGAAATGTTTTAAACGAAATTTAATGTCGAACATACATGAATGTAAGCATGGGGTCTTTCAACATCCCTATGATATGTCAACTCATCCATAAGTTATACTTATACAAATCACTTGGCACTATTGAGGAATAATGTTATTAATTATTCTTATACATCATATTCTAATTCCCACATATCCTCCTAGTTACAACCATACTACCAAAACAATATTATTTTAGTTATATCCATCCCATGATGCTTTTTTATTCTTTTTAATATTATAAAAACATGATTTTTTAATAGTATCCATCATCCTTGAGGTCAACATTAAAAATATAACTAAAATGATATGGTTCTAGATGATTCCATTAGATTATATAAGTTTGTAATACATGATTAATAGTTATATTTCTCAATGAATGAATTATTTGATATATCATAGTTCTGACTTTCTTGATCACTTTAAAAAGAATGAACAATCCTAGTGAAAACCTCCCTTGATTTTAATTATAAAATTTCCTAGGTGTCAATAGTATAGGTAAGAAAACCCCAAAAACCACCCTAAATTCAAACGGATGATGTCACTAGTCATCATAATATCTTATCATGCCCTAGGTGGTTTCCAATTGCTTCTTGAACAACTGAATCAATGTAGTGGTATCATCCAAAGTCATGAAATATTCATACTGGACTATAAAAATTATATCTATCATAATGTTGATCAGAATGGACTTCCATATAAGGCCTCAAAATGATCAACCTAAATCAATTCCTAACATATATTATTATAATAAAAATTAACTGAGGAGAGTTCATTAACCAAATATATACTAAAATCAATGATTCATGCTCAGAGAATGTTCTCCAAAACATGTATAGTATGCTCTAATTTTCCATATATCTATGGGTAATAATCCAAACCCTAGTATAGTTTTTGTCCCATAAACTCATGAAATACCTACTAAAGTCTCATGATGAAATAATAATTATATTATAAGATGATGTTAAAGGAATCCCCATTAATGTACACCACCTCATGGACATGTTATTTTGTATGTTTATCCACTAAATAAGTCTCCTTGGTTAGTAACCAATGGTCTACTATCACAAAACAATCTATAATGACCCAAAGATAGTAGTGAACTAAATTAATCCCTCAAAAACCAATCAAAAATTCCACCATCAAATCATCTCATTTATACTCTAGAATAGTTAATGGTTGTATAATACTTGTAAATACCTGGTGCTCATCCCTCACCTACTGAAAGCTAGATCATTGGTAAATTAATCATTATGTGTGTTTGTTTTTTTCTAGATAACCAATATTTTCTATATATATCTTGGTACATAATGGTAATCCACCAATTCATAGAACACACTAGATGAAATACCTATCCATTTCCTCATGATATCCTACACATAAAAACATTAATCCTCAGATAACTAGAATCTATTTTTATTCTATATACCACTCATGTGGTAGATCCCCAATATATATATTATTCCTCATACACCTAGCTCTTTAATTTTGAATACAAATTGTTCTTTGTCCTATAATGATGTGAGAATTTGATAGATGGGGATTTTATGGTCTATCTTCTTTGGTACTTCTATACATCCAAACATAGCTCAAAAATTTAATCCTTCACCTACCACCCACTAATAAACACAGAGATAACTAAGGTCTATGTCTACTATTTTAATGAATATACAATGAAATCCACCTTCATATGTGTTTATTATAGATTAATATTGAATTATTAAAGTTACTCAATCCAAATTCTCTAATTATGTTTAAAATAATGATTAAAAATATTTATTTTAGCATGTTATAAATAATTTATATCACAAAACTATCTTCTATAATTTACTATCACCTAAACCACAAGGCATGAGCCACCACATTCGACTCAAAATCATGATTTGTGTGGTTATTATCATGCAGAACTAGATACCTGGAACAACAAATGACTACCCACACATCCTACATTACTACAATACCCAAGGTAATACCCAAGGAATCAAAATATTGTCTTTAATACTTACCTAACTCGACTAAGTTCATGATCAGTACAAAATTTGATCTTTTATTTAGTTCCTTGTTGGCTTCCTAATAGGAATCATATGCCTAAAGCTTCACTTCCATGTTGTTTATTCCCTCAACAATGTTGTCATGTAATTTAAATCATGGTTAAATCATTGATATTATCCAACTGACGCAAAAATTCAATCAACCTCAATGAAATTCCTTGATATTCTCCCAGAAACCACAACCTCCACCATCTTGGCATCTAAAATAACTCAAAATTGAATATAATATGGATAATAAGTGATATTGGTCCATCCATAACTGACATTTGGAGAGCCTAACATGTTGTTTTTACCCTCTTAATTTTTCTAGATCATTCCCAAAATAACAGGAATCATCCTCCATTGAACAAGAGTATTACAAGATATCATCAATGAAAATAAAAATTACCGTTTCTATATAGGGATAGAAAATACTATTATTCAAATCCATGAATGTTGGTGGAATTTTTTTCAACCCAAAAGGCATTCAATTTAATCATAAATGATATATATACTCTTTATTGTTATAAGATGAAAATCAAAAATAATCACACTCAAAATATTGTACCACAAACTCAAGTCAATATTCAATAAATACCATGCACCCATAGGTGAATTGAAAAAAAATCAATTTAGAGAATATGATATTGGTTTTTATCTATCACATGATTTTACTTTTGATATAAACAATGTGACATCAAGGAACCATCTATCATTTTTTAGAACAATAATGGGGCTTTCTAGGGGGTGTGAGGGTGGATGATCCCCTCTGCCTTTGAGTCCTCTAGTTGATATTTCAAATACCAATGTATGGTTGACATCATATTATATGGAGGACTATATACAGGACACATTATAGTAATAAGGTCAATATTATGTTTAATCTAATGATCTTGTGGTAATCCAAAAATATCCATACAAAACACATCATAAAACTTAATGATGAATAAGGGGAAAACAAAATAGTAACTGTCTATTTCATCCAAGATGATAGAAGAATCCTAGGTTTTGATTCTAAATAGTATTTCATGATTTGGTCCATCATGACCTCTTATAATATCTTAGTCAAAAACATATTTAAATCTATAAACCTCAATTAAATTGAATAACACTCATCCACTATATCAATCAATTGTTCTTAATAGTGAATAAAACAATTCATCATGATAATTAAATTTAAGCTACCCATTTTAACCATAATAAAATCCCAGAGGAATCAACAGGTACCAAAAAACTAAGGAAAATCCATCTAACATATAAATTCATTCTTATTTCATTTCTATGTGTGAGTTGATTGATAGAAGACCATAAAGGTGACCCAAAGATAAACCCAAATCTCCAATAAACATAGAACTCATAATGAAATTAAAGGCCTTAATATCAAATAAAGTTTATATAAGAGATGAATCTATTAAGATCGTTACCTGAATAGTAGATAGACCTACATCCTGATCAGTCGAGGTAGGATTAAAAACATGTATATAATCTAATCTGTGGACATCTGATCCAATCTGAATATCTTGATTGTCATTACCATATATAATATATTGCATCAAGACATAGGTTCCCTATAAACCACCAAAACCATAAAGGCTTATAGAATCCCAAAATTTTATCTCCTAAGACATTATATACCCCCCATCTTCATAATATATTATTGAACATCATCCAATTAATTCCTTCTATGATTTTGAGAAAACTAGATAAAGACTTCCATTATCCCAAATTGATGTCACTCATGATTTATTCAAGTACATTGCATCCTCATATACCCCAAAACTCCCACAAATAGCAAACAAATCCTCACCAATTCAATGATGAATGAAATGAGGGTCCCCACTATAACTAGACTATCTACCATTGACATGGAGTGAGTCATCTTCTAGATGATCCATTCCACCAGATAAACCTATGTTGCAACCAACTACATAGGATAACTACCTAGTACCATAACTATCATGATTGTTACTCCTGGTGATCAAGGATTGGTTTACCATATATGAAAAAGATGTTTGAAAAATCTCATTTAACTATACCATAACCTCTTATTTAAATAAATCTTCAAAATTATTCACATAGGAATTCACAACACTAGAATAGGATGGATAAAAAATCTTATTCTCTATAAATAAAGTGGAATAATCGATGATTTACATGTCCCCTATGACTAATTCATAAACTCTAAGGCCCAATAAAATCAAATATTGATAGACAATAAATGACATTTAAGTGGGTCTGAATATCCATGAAGGTCATAAAAACATATATTTATTGTAAAACCCTAAAAAACTATCTTAAAAGAATAATAATCACAATATCTTAGTGATTCATGCTCAAATTTACCCAAGTGATGAAGGTGGAATGGTCCTTGTAGTCTAGCTTGGGTTGTCGAATCCTCAGAGACCTAAGAAGTAACCTAGAGACACGCACATTATAAGGACTATTTTTTGTTATGAAGTGGCCAACTTGGGTTGATTTAAGATGGTTTTAAATGAGCTCTAATATTATTAAGTGAATTCAATTTAAAAGAGTGATTTGATCCTAGGTTATCACTTGGGGTGGATTGGACTTATTTCCTTTTCAATGATTTCAATTTCATATATTTGAGATGGGTTCATTTAAGAAGATAAAACAACATCATCACTTACTAGTTTATTGCATACACCCTTTAATACTAATCACCTATACACTTGAAGGATCAAAGTTTGAGCACTTCAAGGTAAAGGTTCGTATTAGCACTTGAAGTGTGTGGCCTTAAATTCAACAAGGATAATGGAGTTTAAAAATCATCAAATAAAAATCTCAATTAAAGAAGTAATTATACATTAATGGGGTGATAAATAACATACAATCCATCCCCTTTCTACTCCCTTGGATAAACCCATAAGTGGGTTATCCCTCCATTGATTCTATGGTTTCAATGGAAGCGGGAATTAGACTCATGAGGGAGGAATTGAAGAAGTAAAGAAAACAATAAAAAGAAAATGATCACTCCACTGTTGTGTGAATAATTTCACAAGGTTTAGTGTGAATAAATTCACACCTTGAACCAAAGTTATCAAAGTGATATTAATAACAACATAATAAGAGTAAAATAAGAGATTTTATTAAGAAACTAAAGTGAATTGAACAACTTACATGTGAAAGACAAACTTGAGACAACAAAATCGCAGCATAACATTACAATTGAACAAAGCACCAAATATCCTCAACTCCTCCACCACCACTACCTTAAATAGGAATTTTTGAAACCTTGGGTAAATCCTTCAATATTCCAAGTCTCCTCAATTAATTTTGGTAGTCCATAGGTGGGTGGAAAGTTGAGGGAGAGTTGATTTTTTCACCCTTGACCCGAGGTGGCATCCAGCTTTCATCCACCGAAAAAACATGCTTGGAAGACCATTTAGATTGAAGAATTAGAGTGGGACATAGAAGAATAAAATGGATCTACGGATGTCTACTAACCACCTGTAAAATTTGGGCCTATTTGGAGTTTTTTTATTAGGAGATATTATTATATTAGTGTGATTTTTTTCTGGGATGCAGAATCTAGCCTAGAATTTTATCTCTAACTTGGGCCGCCTAAATGACCACAATGGAGGCCGAATTAGCACTGGATCCTAAATAATGATTTGTTACTATATATTTCTTATAGCCTCGCACCAAAATTGGGCTTCATTGGGTTTGTAATGTGGGTCCCAAATTCTCATCAGTGGGCTGGTGTCCAATCTTCCTTCTCTAGAATTTCTTCCATTCATCTCCAAATATCTCTATCATCCTTTATGAATCCTCCATTGATCCATGAATGAAAAATGTTCATATTTAATTGTAGATACAGTTACAAAAATATTAAATTAAAATATGGATAATTATATTCCTTAAAATCAGATAAATCATTGGGTACTTTAAATGATGTTCAAAAATGTACCACATAATAATGCATTTTAAGAAGGTATTACAATCATAATGTGAAATGATGTTCAAAGTGTAAAATGAACTAAAATGGTTTTTATTAATAAAAAATATCATGAATATTATATATATTAACAATAAATATTAGCCTCATTTATTGGTTAATCACACCCCCCAACTTAAGTTTTGCTAGTCCCGAGCAAAAATATATCTCAACAATATGAAATTTGAATTCCCTTTTACAAAAACATTTTAATACACAATGATCACCAAAAACCATTATACCAAACAATCATGAAACCCATCAAAATATTTTAATACATGATAGTTTCATAAGCAGATCCCAATCCCAAGCCCATTCCTTTTTTCAAATTCATTTCCATATTTCATCCAATATCAATTAAGTATGAGGATGTGTTGTGAATCACAATAGACATGGGGGTTCATATTTATTCAAGGGGGAAATGACGAAAGTGATATGTGGAATCACATTTCAATATTAATATGAGTATTCAATTTTTTTATTTTATTATTTTTTTTTTCAATTTTTCCATGGTAATTGAAATTGCACTCAAAAGAGTCAACCCCTGTAGCGAGACTTTTCTGATGCCTCCCAGGCTCAAAGACCTTAGGGAACCAAGTGAATCCCAAATACTTGGTAATCATCTCGAGTTATCTCAGTCAAAAACAAATTCAAATTACCAAAAATAGAGATAAAATTACTAACTCTGGGCCAGACAACTATGGAGTCACGATCCCCAAGTGCCAAAAGCCACGCATTAGGTCATTTCATTGCTCTACGTGAAAATTTATTATTATTATTATTTTTATTGAATACTCATATTAAAACTAAAATGATCACCAAACCTATAATATTTATTTGGGGGACCCCATGAACTCAAACTAATACCCCATTATCCAAAAGACGTGCATTGTGATCTTTTTTTATTTGGATGAAAATATAAACCATGAAATATCACATTGGACAGCCACACTTTCCAAAATCTATGATCATGAAATTATACAAGGATTAAAATAAGAATCAGGGCATGCTAAATTATTTTATATTCAGTTTCAAAGTGTGCAATGTGAATTACCATGTTCAAAGTTAAATGAATTTTTCCTTCCACTTACACAAAAAAAATTCAAATCATTCATTTTTTTTGACACAAAAGCATTTTTATTTTATCTCCCCCCCAACATAAAATAACACCATCCCCAGTGTTTAAAGAAAAGAAAATTTAGAAGGGGGTATAAGTAGATAATGAATGTCCAAAAAGGAAATTGAAAATGAGTTTCATGGAATGAAGTCACCTGGTGGTTGAAGTTGAAATTCTTGTTTCTCCCTTTTAATCCTTTGATATCCATGCCACTTACAGAGTTCCCTAGTAGAAAAAGGAAAAACAAAACAAAACAATATATATATATATAATAAATAAAGTAAAATATAAGTATATATATATAAATTATAGAATAAGGAAGCACAAAAAGTTGTAGGTCAGTGGTAAGAACGTACCCATGTCTCCCTTCGGTCCCAGGTTCGAATCCTTGCAGCTTCGCCGGTTGTGACGGGGTTTGACCCACAACCTACAATGTGGCCTTTTTTATATTATTATATTTTTATTTATTTTTATTTTTATTTTTATTTTTATTTTAACCTACAAACACAAAAAAAAATGAACTGATGATACAATGTCTTCTTTTTAAATTTCTGGGTAAGGTATTACTCAAGGATCACACCACGTGACACGAATGAATATGGTGCTCCCCTTTCATACCCATCCATACTCATAATAGAATAATAGGTCAACATTCTATTTTTTTTATTTTTAAATATCAAAATGATTAATTAATCCTATTTAAAATATAAAGTTGATTAAAACAACAAAATGATAGGAAACTTGAAAACCATGGGTTACCTCCCATGAAGCGCTATATTTAATGTTATTAGCCCGACATGGACCCCTAATTGATTAATTATTTTCTTCATATAAGGTAGGTTCACACAATTCTTCATCAACATCATGTTTTTGGAATGGTTCTATGAATGGTTTGACTCTATGACCATTAACTTTATATGTGTGACCATCGGTGGGATCTTGAATTTCAACAGCCCCATGGGGGTACACCTTATGCACTATGTATGGACCTGACCATCTAGACCTCAACTTTCCTGGGTGTAAATGATGTTTAGAACTATACAAAAGAATAGGTTTACCCGGTTCAATGTGTTTGGTTTTAATATTTTGAGATTGGTATACTTGTACTATAGCTTTATTGATCCTTGAATATAAGGCCCCAGCCTTAAAGCTTACTTAATCTTGAGTTATTACAAGATTACACATTGAGGATATTTTCAGGTTTAGAGTTTTAGAGAATTAGATCATGAAACTTGCATTACATTCCACATCTAATCAAAGTGGTTACATAAAAGACAGTATTCATTTTTCCTATCAACGGAAACATATTTAAAATAAAACATGGATTTTTTCTTGACACATCCTTGACACTATCATCACATCATGTACCTTTCCGTTGACCTGTGAGAAACATTTCAAAAACTTGGGATGAGAATAAAAAGCTCTGTAAGGGTTAAAAAATATGGAAAAGAAACATGAGTTCATATAAACATAAGAATGAAATCATACTTTACCCATAAAACATAGGCACTTTAACATACCTCATCAAATAATGAATAAATCATAGAAATCATAAGACATAAAAGGTAACTTGAGGCATTCATAACATTCTTACGTAGGGAGTAACCCTCTTGGTTACATTTGGAATACCCACCACAGTATATTCCCTAAATCTCTTCAGAGAAACCTTAACGTTTCACTCCTTCGCGTTACCCAATGCATTGGAGAGCTATATCGGGCTCACCCGCCCTTATTTTATCACGGAACCACCTGTCTTCATAACAATGCCCAAGAACCATAACATAATCATATCACATAAAACATGCATAAAGGAAACATAACATTTCCACATTTCAATCACAAGATATCAATAAAACACATTGATATAAAAAAACTTATGAAAACAATTTTCAATACCAAAATAAAAGAAAAGTAAAACATGGTATTTATTTTTCTTTTAAAAAGAAGGTATGTCTTGTAGAGGAAGCTGAAACTCAAATAATGGTCACGGCGGCGGAGAAGTCGTTGTCGCTGCATACGTATGACAAAAACATTCCCTTTTGTCATTTTGTAAAATGCTTCGTATAAAAAATATTCCTTTTTGGATAAACATAAAAGTCAAAGGGGTTTATACACCGTATAAAATAAGGTTGTGTATAAAACAAAATATGCCTCAATGAATGGAGATTGAGACGAAGTCCCTTACAAAGATGGTATCCTTGGTTTAAGGATAAATCAATTACATAATTATGTATGACAAACGAATACACCAAATATAAGTGGATATTAAGTGTAAAACAATCAGAGGTTATTCACACATATTCATAGAACGACATATTCAAGGAGTACAAGTTTATCCCAAAGAATCAAATTTGGGTTAAGAAGTTCCCTTGCAAAAATTTGACAGCCTAACGGCGTCACTACAAAATTCAGAAAATGAGTTGAGGAGAGATAAAAAGGGTATCTCATCACATGGACATAAAATTTAAATCAATAAGGATATATAAGAACATATCCCAACATAAGAGTATGTGAATTAAAAGACATAACAAAAGAAGTCTTTTAAAAAGAGGAGGGTGAAAGGTTCCCTTACCGACATGGGTATCTTTCGAGACATGCACCTCGTGAAAGAAGGACAATACAATATTGATGTAAATACTCATAAATGAAATTATATTACACAATAAGTAAAATAATGGGTAGTACATACACCAATAAAAGGAAATTGTGGCAAATGTAGCATAAATCTCACGGGAATAAAAGTGAGATGAAAAATCTCTTAGGAAAACTCGGCAGCCTAACGGCGCCACTTAAAACTTACAAAAATGGATTGATGAGATCAAATAGGGTATCTCATCATATTAACATAAATTTTACATCAAGAGTAAAAAATAACATCCCCCAACATAACAAAGAGGATCTTAAAAGAAGTGACATAAAGGAGAGTACTTAAAAAGAAAGAGAGAGGTTATATCTCTTACGAAAATTCGGCAGCCTAACGGCGCCACTCAAAACTTCCAAAATGGATTGATGAGAGAGAATAGCGTATCTCATCATATGAACATAAAAATTACAGTAACATTAATATAAAATAACATCCCACTCACAAGAAATATGAGCTTAAAAGGAATGAGATAAAAGAGTGTACTTAAAAAGAAAGAGAGGAGTAGGATCCCTTACTTCAAGTCCAAATTGTCTTGTTCGTTTATTTATATTCCTAAATAATAAACTTTGGTCAATTTATAATTGACTAAGGAACTACTTTAAAGATTATTATTCAGTTCATATCACATATTATAATGTTATAATAATTGTTTAATAATGTTAGTTCATATTAGACGTTTTTGTCGATGTTTGGTACATGAGTCAAAAATGAACTTGTTTGAAAAATGATTGTCCATGTAGTTATAAGTAAATAATTTCCAGAATATTATTAATGATTAAAATATCATATATATCTAGTACATATTCATTTTATACTATTCCATATCATTTGGAGATAAAAACGAAAAGCACCATTCATGGAGATGGTAGGTCGTACGTACGCATGAACGCTACTTTCATTTTTTATTTGTCATATTAACAGAATTAAAAATAAATGATATATATATATATATTAATTCCATTATAATATATATGTTATATAGGTCACATATGATCATTAATTTCATTCTTTATATGTTCCATGTATTGCATGTACGAGTCACATCACTTGAGGGGGCGGTAGTCCACACTTCCTCATATGAAATTATCGCATTTACACAACATGAAAAGAATAAAGGTATGGTTTAAATATAAAATAAAGAAGCATATAGAAAACATAAATACCATATATATCATATATAAAATACAGTGACATCATAATGGCCACCTTTAAAGGTGTTAAAAGAATATTGAACAATCATCGTTTCGTGAAGCAGAAAATCGCCAACCACAGAAACAGTATGTTCTTTAACCATTAGACGAAGGTGTGTGTAATTGTAGCTCGAATACTTATTATAAAAACATCCTAGTATATTGAAGATACTGTAGTTGTTACAAAAGAAATTAATAAAAAGAGTTTAGGGGGTTGGAGAAGCAAAATAAAACAAAAGGACACAAGTGAAGACATTACCTTAAAATCGGGTAACTCCCTTTGGTTTGAGCTCAAAGGCTTCCTTGGGAAGACTTCTGCCCAAAGTGAGGCTTCAAGGAGTTATAGAGGGATGTGGGGAGATAAAATGGGTAGGTTTTGGCCGATCCAAAGGCTTTGGAAGTGTGTGTAAGGAGGTAGAGGTGGGGGCCTTTTATAAGAGGAGAGGAGGGGCACTCTTGGAAAGTAAGGAAATGTTACATTATTTTAGAATGAGTTTAGAATTTTAATGGTCCCACATTGATTTGTTTCGAGGATAAGGTAATAAGGGTTCTAAATCAACCCATAAAATAGGTTTTGGAAATGTTTAGGTCTTAGATTTTACATTATCTTTCCATTTTATTTAAATCGTTAAATAATGAGGTCATCGCTGCATCATCATGATGTCATAAATAATTTAATTTAGTTAATGTATAAAAATTATAAAAAAAATACTATGATGTAGGAAATCTTTTTATATTTCCATTTATTATTTATAGTCAAAAATCTGACTTGTATAACCCCATGTAAAAAATTTTTTAGTAAAACATCTCATGTTTGTGTCATTTTTACTTTGACATTAAATAAAAAGATATTTATGTCATTTTCCAACCAAAGTGTCTCCATTGGGTCCCCAAGTTGACCCATGGATTTTCTTGGTTGTCCATGACACATCCAATGAGGGTAGGACATGTTTCTTGGTCATTTAATTTTATTAAAACGTTATTTTTACCTTAAACTACACTAATTACCTCTAATCGCAATTAAAAACTTAATAAGTTACTATTCACCAAAAAATTATTTTAATCCCATTGAACCACATTTTACTTCTTAATTACAACCATTTATGTCGGATTTTTGAAATTCAAAACACAAAGATGGCAAAATTTCATTTAAACGGAAAATCAATTTTTATAAGTACCACTTAGTGGTTTCACTATTCATCAAAAATTGAAGTTTTTCAGAAAATTACCAAAAGTTCACCCTAAGCTATATTTGATATTCCGAATTCAAAAATGATGTCTATTTTACAAAATTCAAAATATATAAGTTTCATTAATTAATTTAATAATTAATTCCCGCTGTCAAAACAAATAGCGTGTTTTTATGAAACAAAATGTATCAAAAGATTGACACTAGTTTAAGTCCGATTTCAAAGTGAAATTAATTCCAACGACCACTATTGAATTAAATGGTAAAAATATATTCTAATTTCACTTTAAAACCAATTCAAAAGATAATCTAATCATATAAATAAATTAGATTAAAATAGGATTTGAATTAAAATACAACATTTTTCACTATTCATTAAAAATTGAACTTTTTCGGAAAAATACCAAAAAATTACAAAAAGTAAATTTTGATGTCCCTATTCTAAAGAAGAATTTTATTTTTTCAAATATAACACATAAAATTGTCAAAAAGTGGATTTAAAAGAGGTTCTCCATCAAAAGGCGGTTAATCGACCTTTTAAAGAATATTAGAATGTTTACGCTTAAAATTGGATTCATTTACATTTCTAATCCTCTAACATTTATTGTAAAAAGTAAAAATATTTGAAAAACATATATAATAATTTTGTAGTTAGTTCTGTTCATTCCCTCCATTACAATGGCTAGGCATTAACTACCATTCAAAATAATATTATTTTATTGTTATAGTGCAACGTAAGATTTCAAAGGAACTCATTGTTGCGTATTGGGTAAGCCATCAAGCATAGCGTTCCCTTTAAATTAATATTAACATTTTATTAAAAAATAGGGATAAATATAAAGATGTAATATTATTTATTTACCTTGGGTGTTACATCCTTCCCCCCTTTTGGGAATTGCATCCTCGCAATTTTAAAATTGGGCTCAGAAACATCCTTGAAAGTCCCACATCGGAATAAGAGTCGGTAAAACAATCACTTTAAAATAAATAAAGATAAGTACAGAGGTCACCCGAGTTAACCCATACTAGGATTCCATGTAGGAAAACATGGACATGGAGGAGAAAACATAGGGTCATGTTCTGATGGAGAGTGATAGAAAACATGTTTAGGATAAAGTTAACCATAAGAAAATCACAAACTTGTGATGGGTTAAACGGTATTTGATTCCCCAATAGGAAAAGTTAATAGAAAACATTTTTGTTTTAAGTTACTTTTTATTGAGGAATTTATTCATAAGGAAACATAATCACTTATCATGTTGACTTTCAACTTTTATTAGATTCCTTACACAAACTCATATTTTCTCCAAAAGACGAGTATTTAGGAAGACTTGTTCACATTAAGAGTACTATAATAAACTTCTATAGAATCACCTAATCCACAAAAGAGAACTATATAATTACCATGTCTTTAGACTCTAACCAAAATCAAAACCAAAAAAGGTTAGTACAAGATCAGATAATCCAAAAAAGGATAACCCTTTATAAAAATAAAATCTATTCTTAATCTCCAAAATTTGTCCAACAAAACCCAAAGTTCAACGAGGACCATTCGATAAACAATTTGTCCATAAAATTCTTCAAAGTAAACCAAACTAAGATTGAAACCCAAATATTTGAAGGATTTAGTCACATAGTCTTCCAAGTTAAATCGTAACATTTATCTCCAAACAACACCAGTTGCTTCTTAAAGTCTCGTATTGAAAAGTAATTAACCTAGTCACATATCCTCCATGATAGGTTAATAAATTTTCATAGATAACCCAAAATCAACTTACTCTTAATTCATAAAATCATTTAACTAAAAATAATCAGTCAAACTAACCAGGGACTTCATGTAGTCCAGTGGTAGGCGATAAATACCAGTTGCACTTTGGTTGTGGGTTCGATTCTCGCAGCTTTGTCCGACGTGATGGGTTGTCACATGGTCTACGTGTTGTCCTTTTTCCAAAACTATATAATTCTTAAAACATTCCCCAGCAACGAGGTAAAATCTTCAAAAATAATCATAACATATTTTATCATCAAGATTATCACATGCCTTTCATTTTCCATCATATCATAGAGTAACCCATAATTACCTAAAAGGTAAGGATCATATAAACCCTAATGGTTACCTTTATAATTATTACCTGAACTTCTACATCGATTGGTCATCTCGTACATGATGCATTACAGAACATACCAAGGTTCAAGTGGTTGATCATGACTCCTTGATAGTTGGTTTAGAATAACCACGAGTTTCCTCATTGAATACCCCATTTCATCCAGTCTCTTAATCAAAGAACCACCACAGTTTCCTTCAAACCTATTGTCACTTTGGTGCCTGCTAGATCCATCCATTCACTAAAAACAGAAATGTCATTGTGAGTATATCAACAAAACCATCATGTACTAATGAGGGAGATAACCACTAAGATATACTTACTCATTCACTTTATCTAAAACTAGGACTCTTTCTGAAATCCTATCCATTATGGTACTGACACTTATGCTTAGAGAATACCCTAACCTCTAAAGTTATCTAAACTGACCTCTGATACCAACTATAAGGCCCCAGCCTTAAACCTTACTTAATCTTGATTTATTACAAGATTACACATTGAGGATCTTTTCAGGTTTAGAGTTTTATAGAATTAGATCATGAAACTTGCATTACATTCCACATTTAAGAAAAGTGGTTACATAAAAGACAGTATTCATTTTTCCCATCAACGGAAACATATTTAAAATAAAACATGGATTCTTTCTTAACACATCCTTGACACTATCATCACATCATGTACCTTTCCCTTGACCTGTGAAAAACATTTCAAAAACTTGGTATGAGCATAAAAAGCTCAGTAAGGGTTAAAAAAAATATGGAAAAGAAACATGAGTTCATATATACATAAGAATGAAATCATACTTTACCCATAAAACATAGGCACTTTAACATACCTCATCAAATCATGAATAAATCATAGAAATCATAAGACATAAAAGGTAACTTGAGGCATTCATAACATTCTTACGTAGGGAGTAACCCTCTTGGTTACGTTTGGATTACCCACCACAGTATATTCCCAAAATCTCTTCAGAGAAACCTTAACGTTTCACTCCTTCGCGTTACCCAATGCATTGGAGAGCTATATCGGGCTCACTCGCCCTTAGTTTATCACGGAACCACCCATCTTCATAACAATTCCCAAGAACCATAACATAATCGTATCACATAAAACATGCATAAATTAAACATAACATTTACATATTTCAATCACAAGATATCAATAAAACACATTGATATAAAAAAACTTATGAAAACCATTTTCAATACCAAAATAAAATAAAATTAAAACATGGTATTTATTTTTCTTTTAAAAAGAAGGTATGGCTTGTAGAGGAAGCTGAAACTCAAATAATGGTCACGCCGGCGGAGAAGTCGTTGTCCCCGCATACGTATGACAAAAACATTCCCTTTTGTCATTTTGTAAAACGCTTCGTATAAAAAATATTCCTTTTTGGATAAACATAAAAGTCAAAGGGGTTTATACACCGTATAAAAGAAGTTTGTGTATAAAACAAACTATGCCTCAATGAATGGAGATTGAGACGAAGTCCCTTACAAAGACGGTATCCTTGGTTTAAGGATAAATCAATTACATAATTATGTGTGACAAACGAATACACCAAATATAAGTGGATATTAAGTGTAAAAAAATCAGAGGTTATTCACACATATTCATAAAAAGACATATTCAAGGAGTAAAAGTTTATCCCAAAGAATCAAATTTGGGTTAAGAAGTTCCCTTGCAAAAATTTGACAGCCTAACGGCGTCACTACAAAATTCAGAAAATGAGTTGAGGAGAGATAAAAATGGTATCTCATCACATGGACATAAAATTTAAATCAATAAGGATATAGAAGAACATATCCCAACATAATAGTATGTGAATTAAAAGACATAACAAAAGAAGTCTTTTAAAAAGAGGAGGGTGAAAGGTTCCCTTACCGACATGGGTATCTTTCGAGACATGCACCTCGTGAAAGAAGGACAATACAACATTAATGTAAATAATCATAAATGAAAGTATATTACACAATGAGTAAAATAATGGGTAGTACATACACCACTCAAAGGAAATTGTGGCAAATGTAGCATAAATCTCACGGGAATAAAAGTGAGATGAAAAATCTCTTAGGAAAACTCGGCAGCCTAACGGCGCCACTTAAAACTTACAAAAATGGATTGATGAGATCAAATAGGGTCTCTCATCATATTAACATAAAGTTTATAGTAATATTAAAAAATAACATCCCCCAACATAACAAAGAGGAGCTCAAAAGAAGTGACATAAAGGAGAGTACTTAAAAAGAAAGAGAGAGGTTAGATCTCTTACGAAAATTCGGCAGCCTAACGGCGCCACTCAAAACTTCCAAAATAGATTGATGAGAGAGAATAGGGTCTCTCATCATATGAACATAAAAATTATAGTAAGAGTAATATAAAATAATATCCCACTCACAAGAAAGATGATCTTAAAAGGAATTACATAAAAGAGTGTACTTAAAAAGAAAGAGAGGAGTAGGATCCCTTACCTCAAGTCCAACTTGTCTTGTTCGTTTCTTTATATTCCTGAATAATAAACTTTGGTCAATTTATAATTTCCTAAGGACCTCCTTTAAAGATTATTATTCAGTTCATATCACATATTATAATATTATAATATTTTTTTAATAATGTTAGTTCATATGAGACGTTTTTGTCGATGTTTGGTACATGAGTCAAAAATGAACTTGTTTGAAAAATGATTGTCCATGTAGTTATAAGTAAATAATTTCCAGAATAGTATTAATGATTAAAATATCATATATATCCATTACATATTCATTTTATACTATTCCATATCATTTGGAGATAAAAACGAAAAGCACCATTCATGGAGACGGTAGGCCGTACGTACGCATGAACGCTACTTTCATTTTTTATTTGTCATATTAACGGAATTAAAAATAAATGATATATATATATATATATATTATAATTCAAGTATAATATATATGTTATATAGGTCACATATGATCATTAATTTCATTATTTATACGTTCCATGTATTGCATGTACGAGTCACATCACTTGAGGGGGCGGTAGTCCACACTTCCTCATGTGAAATTATCGCATTTACACAACATGAAAAGAATAAAGGTATGGTTTAAATATAAAATACATAAGAATATAGTAAACATAAATACCATATATATAATATATAAAATATAGTGACATCATAATGTCCACCTTTAAAGGTGTTAAAAGAATATTGAACAATAATCGTTTCGTGAGGCAGAAAATCGCCAACCACAGAAACAGTATGTTCTTTAACCATTAGATGAAGGTGTGTGTAAGTCTAGCTCGAATGATTATTATAAAAACATCCTAGTATATTGAAGATACTGTAGTTGTTACAAAATAAATGAATAAAAATAGTTTAGGTGGTTGGAGAAGCAAAATAAAACAAAAGGACACAAGTGAAGACATTACCTTAAAATCGGGTAACTCCCTTTGGTTTTAGCTCAAAGGCTTCCTTGGGAAGACTTCTGCCAAAAGTGAGGCTTCAAGGAGTTATATAGGGATGTGGAGAGACAACATGGGCAGGTTTTTGTCGAGACAAAGGCTTTGGATGTGTGGGTAAGGAGGTAGAGGTGGGGGCCTTTTATAAGAGGAGAGGAGGGGCACTCTTGGAAAGTAAGGAAATGTTACATTATTTTAGAATGATTTTAGGATTTTAATGGTCCCACATTGATTTTTTTCAAGTATAAGGTGATAAGGGTTCGAAATACACCCATACAATAGGTTTTGGACATGTTTAGGTCTTAGATTTTACATTATCTTTCCATTTTATTTAAATCGTTAAATAATGAGGTCATCGCTTCATCATCATGATGTCATAGATAATTTAATTTATTTAATGTCTAAAAATTATAAAAAAAATACTATGATGTAGGAAATATTTTTATATTTCCATTTATTATTTATAGTCAAAAATATGACTTGTATAACCCCATGTAAAATTTTTTTTAGTAAAACATATCATGTTTGTGTCATTTTTACTTTAACATTAAATAAAAAGATATTTATGTCATTTTCCAACCAAAGTGGCTCCATGGGGTCCCCAAGTTGACCCATGGATTTTCTTGGTCGGCCATGACACATAAAATGAGGGTAGGACATGTGTCTAGGTCATTTAATTTTATTAAAACATTATTTTTACCTTAAACTACACTAATTACCTCTAATCGTGATTAAAAACTTAATAAGTTACTATTCACCAAAAAAATTATTTTAATCCCATTGAACCACATTTTACTTCTTAATGACAACCATGTATGTTGGATTTTTTAAATTCAAAACACAAAGATGGCAAAATTTCATTTAAACGGAAAATCAGTTTTTATAAGTACCACTTAGTGGTTTCACTATTCATCAAAAATTGAAGTTTTTCTGAAAATTACAAAAAGTTCACCCTAAGCTATATTTGATATTCCGAATTCAAAAATGATGTCTATTTTACAAAATTAAAAACATATAAGTTGCATTAATTAATTTAATAATTAATTCCCACTGTCAAAACAAATAGTGTGTTTTTATGAAACAAAATGTATCAAAAGATTGACACTAGTTTAAGTCTGATTTCAAAGTGAAATTAATTCCAAAGACCACTATTGGATTAAATGGTAAAAATATATTCTAATTTCACTTTAAAACCAATTCAAAAGATAATATAATCATATAAGTAAATTAGATTAAAAGAGGTTTTGAATTAAAATACAACATTTTTCACTATTCATTAAAAATTGATCTTTTTCGGAAAAATACCAAAAATTTACACAAAGTAAATTTTGATGTCCCGATTCTAAAGAAGAATTTTATTTTGTGAAATATAATACATAAAATTTTCAAAAAGTGTATTTAAAAGAGGTCCGCCATCAAAAGGCGGTTAATCGACCTTTTAAAGAATATTAGAATGTTTACGCTTAAAATTGGATTCATTCACATTTCTAATCCTCTAACATTTATTATAAAAAGTAAAAATATTTCACAAACATATACAATAATTTTGTATTTAGTTCTGTTCATTCCCTCCATTACAATGGCTAGGCGTTAACTACCATTTAAAATAATATTATTTTATTGTTATAGTGCAACGTAAGATTTCAAAGGAACTCATTATTGCGTATTGGGTAAGCCATCAAGCATAGCGTTCCATTTAAATTAATATTAACATTTTATTCACAAATAGGGATAAATATAAAGATGTAATATTCTTTATTTACCTGGGGTGTTACATCGAATTTTCATAAACCTCCATCCTAAGTTCCTCAAGTTCATTGAGATCTAATTTCCTTTTTGTTCTAGCCAATGAGAGGTCATAATTTATTTTCTTAATTGCCCAAAAATCCTTATGCTCGATTTCAACAGGTAAATGGCATGCTTTTCCATAAACCAACCTATATGGGGAAATTCCTAAAATGGTTTTATATGTGGTTTGATAGGACCAAAGAGCATCTAAGAGTTTTCTTGACCAATCTTTCCTAGATGGTTTAACAGTTTTCTCAAGAATTTGTTTAATCTCTCTATTGGATAACTTAGCTTGAACATTGGTCTATGGATGGTACGTAGTGGACACTTTATGAGAAATTCCATACTTTTCCATGAGTGATGAGAATGGACGATTGCAAAAATGAGTTCCACGATCACTAATGATAGCCCTAGGAATTTCAAATCTAGAGAAGATGTTTTCTTTTAAGAATCTAATCACAGTTTGATGATCATTGGATTTTTTGGGAATGGCCTCAACCCATTTTGATACATAATCAATAGATAATAGAATGTAAAGATATCCCCTAGAGTTTGGGAAGGGACCCATGAAATCAATTCCCCAACAGTCAAAGATTTCAACCACTAAGATGGGAGTGAGTGGCATTTGATTCCTTTTTGTGATAGACCCTACTTGTTGACACATAGGTTAGCTTTGACAAAATGTGTAGGAGTCCCTTGAGAGGGTGGGCCATAATAGACCACACTGAAGAATCTTAGAAGTTTTTTTCTTAGAGGAAAAGTGACCTCCACATGCCTCACTACGACAGAATTTAAGGATGGACTCTTGTTCAGATTCTGGGAAACGCCTCCTAATGACTTGGTTAGGGAAAAACTTATATTGGTATGGATCATCAAACACATAGTGTCTAACATCATAAATGAATTTCCTTCGATCTTGAATCCCTAAGAATTTTGGAATGAGTCATGTAACTATGAAATTGGATATGTCAGCATACCAAGGGCAGTCACTCATAGAGTATAGGTGTTCATCAGGAAATGAATCAGACACGGAAAGGTGATTTGAGTTGTCTTTGAATTCCATCCTAGAGAGGTGATCAGCTACAACATTTTCAACACCCTTTTTATCCTTGATTGTGAGGTCAAATTCTTGTAAGAGAAGGACCCACCTAATTAGTCTAGCCTTAGCATCTTTTTTTTGGAAGAGGTATTTTAGTGCAAAATGGTCAGTGAACACAGTGATGGGGGATCCTAAGAGGTAGGACCTAAACTTCTTTAAGGAAAACACAATAGCAAGTAACTCCTTTTCAGTGGTGGTGTAGTTGATTTGGGCCTCATTTAAGGATTTTCTTGCATAAGCAATGACATAAGGAATTTTATCACAATGTTGTCCTAACACAGCTCCTACAACAAAGTCACTGGAATCACACATAAGTTTGAAAGGAAGGTTCCAATTTGGATATTTCATAATGGGCGGAGAGGTGAGAGAGTATTTGAGGGTTGAGAATGAACCCTCACTACTTTATGTCCAAACAAATGGAGCATCCTTTACTAGGAGAGCATAAAGGGGATGGGAGATTGAACTAAAGTCCTTGATGAATCTTCTATAGAAACCAGCATGTCCTAATAAATACCTCACTTCCTTGATAGTTTTGGGTGATTGAAGGTGATGAATGATGCCAACCTTGGGTTTATCAACTTCAATCCCCCTACCTGAGACCAGATGGCCTAGAAATAGTCCCTCTTTAACCATGAAATTGCATTTTTTCCAGTTTAGGACCAGATTCTTTTCTTCACATATTGAAAAGACTCTCTCCACATTCCTCAAACATCCCTCAAATGTATCCCCAAACACAGAGAAGTCATCCATGAATACCTCAAGAAAATCCCCAACCATTTCTGAGAAGATTCCCATCATGCACCGCTGGAAGGTTCCAGGGGCATTACATAACTCGAAGGGAATGCGTTTGAAAGAAAAGGTGCCGAAAGGACATGTGAATGTTGTCTTCACTTGATCCTCTAGGGAGACCTCAATTTTATTATACCCTGAGTACCCATCTAAGAAACAGTAGAAGGAATTACCTGCCACTCTCTCAAGGACTTGGTCAATGAATGGTAAGGGAAAATGTTCCTTCTTGGTGAATGATTTTAGCTTCCTATAGTCAATACAGACTCTCCAACCACTACTCACCCTTGTTGGAAGAATCTATCCATCCTCATTGGTTATCACTGTGATTCCTGCCTTCTTAGGAACCACTTGACTTGGGCTCACCCACTCACTCTCAGCTATGGGATATATGATACCATCTTTTAACAATTTTAGAAGTTATTTCCTTACTACCTCCATGATATTAGGATTGAGTCACCATTGAGGTTGACGACATGGCTTTGAATCAGATTCTAGAACAATCCCATGAGTCCCGATAAGTGGGCTAATCCCAGGAATATCAGATAGGGTCCAACCAATGGCTTTATTATGCTTCCTAAGGACATCTAGAAGCATCCTCTCATGATTGGATTCAAGAGACGAAGAAATTAAAATAGGATGTGTTTGATTGTCCCCTAGGAAGGAATACTTGAGTGAAGCGGTAAGTTCCTTCAATTCAAGATCAGGTTGGTTCATAATTTCAGCAGAAAATTGGGACATTGGATCAATATCAATTTCTTTTTTAGAGTTTCAGATAGGATTGATTCCCCACATATAGAAGTTTCAGCTACAATACTGGTTTGATCAGATTTAGGGAAGGAAGTTTGATTGGTCTCCATGAATATGGTTTGATGAAAGGTTTCACTGATTTTTGGACCTAAGAATTCATCATAAGAGAAATTTGAAAATGATTCAATCTAAGGAGATAAACTTCCTTTATGTGAAAAAAGGAAATCAATCTCATCCTAACTTAAACATCCATCAAATATTCCTTGATGTTATATGGATTCATTATCAATGCTTCCTATCATGTTTACTTCATGAATTTCCTCATCATCCCCTATTTGTGAGCTTTCATTATAGATTTTCAAGTCTAGACTCATGTTCCCAAAGGTGATGGTCATGTTCCCATTTCGGACTCAAATAACAGATTTGATTGTTGCAAGGAAGGGACAACCAAGGATAATTGGGGTTTGTTCCTTATTTCCTAAGTTTGGATGGTTGTCAAGGACAATAAAGTCAGCAGGGTAGATGAAGTTTTCAACCTTTACCAAAACGTCCTTTAAAATCCCCTTTGGAATCATAATGCTACGATCAGCAAGTTGAAGTGTGACAGATGTGGGTTGGAGTTCTTCTACGCCTAAATGTCAGTACACAGCATAGGGAATGAGATTGACACTAGCACCTAGGTCACACAAGGCCTTGACAACTTTTCTCTCTCCTAGATCAACATTTATGTAAGGGAAACTCGGGTCTTTCAACTTAGGAGGAATGGTCCCTTGAATGGTGGTACTCACATTAGCAGCCAAAAGGAATTGGTTTTTATGTGAAAAATTTATTTTAAAAGTGCACAAGTCATTAAGGTAATTTGAGTAGGAAGGTATGGTTCGGATGGCATCGAGAAGTGTAATGTTCAACTTGACTTGTGAGAAGATTTCCCTCAATGTTTCACTCAATTCAGGATTGGTTTTCTTCCTCATGCGTTGAGGAAATGGTGCAGGTTGTGGGGTTGTTTGTTGAAGAGTTGTTTCTTTTACAATGTTATTGTGTTTTTTAGTTTGATCATTTGGTTCACTTGAATTTTCATCCAAGTTTGAATCTTCAGGTGGGTTCTGAATTAGTTGTTCAGGTTTCTCAATTGATTTCCCACTTCTTCAAACAGTCACAACCTTTAGTTGTTCGTGAGTTGTTTGAGTGCAACTTGACTCTCCCCTTGAATTTGAGGATGGAACCACCTGAGTAGGCATGGGTTCCTTTCCAGTTTTTATGGTTTGAAGTTCTTGCTTTAGGGAAGAGACTTCTGAGTTCATCCTTTCCATTTGTTTTCACAGTTTTTCTAGTAGGCTTTGTGGAACAGTTTGGGTTGGTGCTTGAGAAGATTGGTTTATCTCGGGGGGATATTTTGGAGGTGGGATGGTTTTTTGAAAATGGACCAGTGGTTGTTGGTATTGGATAGGTTGGGTTTAGAACTGGTTATGGGTTTGGTAGTTTTGATGGGGGTAAGGATTTTATCCCTTTGGTTGGCTAGGTTGTTGGTTATCTTTCCAGCGGAAGCCTGGGTGGTCATTATACCTTGGTTTGAAGTTTTTTTGGTATTGAGGCTTTTGAAAGTTCAAATAATTTACTTCTACTAGGGGTCCTCCTAAAATAACATCCTTTATGGATGGAATGGTTGGGTAGTTGTCTGTCTTATGGTCATGTTTTTCACAAATTGTGCAAACAAGGTCTACAGTTTGGATTTCATGAACTTTCCTAAGGTTTATCTCTTCAACCTTTCTAGAGAGTGTTGTGAGTTTAGCCCTAAGGCTTTCCTCTTCTCTAAGTGTATTAATTTCATTAGTTCTTTGTGGATTTTTAGAATAATTTGAAGTTACCCATGTTTGGTTTTGTTCAGAAAGGCTTTCTATATACTCGTAAGCATCATTTGGGGATTTGTTTTTAAAGGTTCCATTACACATCATGTCAATTAATTGTTTGTTCCCCAGACCCAACCCTTCATATAAAATTCTCACTTGTTCAAGAATAGAAAAACCATGGTGTGGAACCATGTTTAGAGTGTCTTTGAACCTCTCCCATGTTTCATAGAATGACTCTCCCTCTTTTTCAAAAAAAATTTGGATGCTCTTTTTAAGTGCAATTGTTTTGTGGTGGGGAAGGTATTTTTTGTAGAATTATCTTTGTAGTTGGTCCCAAGAGTTGATGGATGATGGTATAAAATTTTTTAGCCAATTTTTAGCTCTATACTTTAAAGAAAAATGAAATAGACTCCTCTTAGATGATTCTAGTTGATGTAGGGGACACATGGTTTCTACAATGTCATTGAACTCCTTAATGTGAAGGTAGGGCATCTCGGACTCCATTCCATGGAATGTGGGAAGGTAGTTTAGGACATAGGATTTAAAGATATAGTTGGAATATCCTAGGTAATTTTGTCTAATGCATGAGGGGGCATTGGTCCAAGAAGGTTTGATGTATTCATTCATGGTTTGATCAATTGCATTCCCCAAGTTTGGGGCTGTCTCATTTGGGTTTCCATTTTGGTTCCCACCCGGGTTTATGAGTTGGTTTCTTTGAAGACCTTCCATTGAAATGGGCTCAATTTTGGACTCTGGGGTATTAAGAAGATTAAGATCTAATGTAAAGAGTTCCCTTGGTATGCTTGACTCCCCAACCCCAGGACTATCCACCCTAACTAGATGGTTTGATTGATCACGGGTGTAGGCGGACATGCGCCAAAAGAAAAAAACGATAAAGGGACAAGATAAGAGAATTTGGATGAGAAAAGAAGAAATGGGGGAGAATATAATGGGTGTTTAGATGACTTACTTGGGTTCCCGGCAACAATTCAAAAATTTGATTCATGCTCAAATTTACCCAAGTGATGAAGGTAGAACGGTCCTTATAGTCTAGCTTGGGTTGTCGAATCCTCAGAGACCTAAGAAGTAACCTAGAGACACGCACATTCTAAGGACTATTTTTGGATATGAATTTTCCAACTTGGGTTGATTTAAGATGGTTTTAAATGATATCTAATATTATTAAGTGAATTCAATTTAAAAGAGTGAGTTGATCCTAGGTTATCACTTGGGGTGGATTGGACTTATTTCCTTTTCAATGATTTCAATTTCTTATATTTGAGATGGGTTCATTTAGGAAGATAAATCAACATCATCACTTATTGGTTTATTTCCTACACCCTTTAATACTAATCACCTATACACTTTAAGGATCAAAGTTTGAGCACTTCAAGGTAAAGGTTTGTATTAGCACTTGAAGTGTGTGGCCTTAAATTCAACAAGGACGATGGAGTTTAAAAATCATCAAATAAAAATCTCAATTAAAGAAGTGATTATAAATTAATGGGGTGATAAATAACATCCAATATATCCCCTTGATACTCCCTTGTATCAACCCATAAGTGGGTTATCCCTCCATTGATGCTATGGTTTCAATGGAAGCGGGAAGTAGACTCATGAGGGAGGAATTGAAGAAGTAAAGAAAACAATAAAAAGAAAATGATCACTCCACCGTTGTGTGAATAATTTCACAAGGTTTAGTGTGAATAAATTCACACATTAAACCAATGGTATCAAATTGATATTAATAACAACATAATAAGAGTAAAATAATATCTTTTATTAAGAAACTAAAGTGAATTGAACAACTTACATGTGAAAGACAAACTTGAGACAACAAAATTGCAGCATAACATTACAATTGAACAAAGCATCAAAGATCCTAAAATCCTCCACCACCACTGCCTTAAATAGTAATTTTTTAAGCCTTGGGTCGATCCTTCAATATTACAAGTCTCCTAAATTAATTTTGGTAGGCCATAAGTGGGTGGAAAGTTGAGGGAGAGTTGATTTTTCCACCCTTGACCTGAGGTGGCATCCAGCTTTCATCCACCAAACAGAAGCACTTGTAAGAAATTCTAGATGGACAAATTAGAGTGGTCCATATAAGAATAAAATTTAGATCCAGATATCTCATAACCTCCTGTAAAATTTGGTCCCATTTAAAGTTGTTAATTAGAAGATATTTTTAGATTAGTGGACTGTTTTTCTGGGCCGCAGAATCTGGCCCAGAATTTTATCTCTAACTTGGGCCGCCTAAATGACCACAATTGAGGCCTAATTAGCA
Source organism: Viscum album (assembly GCA_963277665.1). Classification (NCBI taxonomy): domain Eukaryota; kingdom Viridiplantae; phylum Streptophyta; class Magnoliopsida; order Santalales; family Viscaceae; genus Viscum; species Viscum album. Next base: position 217,779,025 of record OY728137.1, on the reverse strand, counting down.
CTATATTCCGAATAATTATTTGTTCCTATATATGTATTCTATCCTCCCACAAAATTTTGGCTTCATTGGGTTTGTAATGTGGGTCCCACATTCTCATCAATGGGCTGGTGTCCAATCTGCCTTCTCTAGAATTACTTCCATTCATCTCCAAATATCTCCATCATCCTTTATGAATCCTCCATTGATCCATGAATGAAAAATGTTTATATTTAAGTGTAGATACAGTTCCCAAAATATAAAATTAAAATATGGATAATTACATTCCTTAAAATCATATGAATCATTGGGTACTTTAAATGATGTTCAAAAATGTACCACATAATAGTGCATTTTAAGAAGGTATTACAATCATAATGTGAAATGATGTTCAAAGTGTAAAATGCACTAAAATTGTGTTTATTAATAAAAAATAACATGAATATTATATATATTAACAATTAATATTAGCCTGATTTAGTGTATAATCACTTTGTGAACAAATAACAAAGAACTTTAATAGAATTGTTATATACTCTAAAAACATTAGAACTTTCATTTGATCATTATAACTTTTCCATTGAATCACTTGGTTTGAATATGTGTATCCAAATTATGAAATATATATACAATGGTCCTATTAAGTACAAATTTATTTAATAATTCATTATAAATAAGAACTCAATTTTTTTGTAATGTGATTTAATGCTTCAAAAATATGTTTTCATCGTAAAATTTTTTATTTCATTTTAGGATAACATATTATAATTAATTTCTAAAAATTTTAGAAAAAAAATTAAAATGATACCATTTTAAATTTTATAATATGATATATTATCATAAATTAAATTGTTTTGATATTTCTGAAATTTTTTTATTGAATAGATAAATATTATTATTATTATTAGAAATGACATTTTACTTTCATGCATTTAATGTGGATTTTATTTTATTTTTAATAAGTTTTAAATATTAATTAGTTCAATTTGATTATATATTATTCAATTAAATTAATATTAATCATTTTTATGAATAATTTTGGTAAAAAATTATTTTTAATTAAAATTTATTTTTTAAGGAATAAAATATTTCGACATGATTTGTGGGATTATTTTAAAAGTAATTCCATAAAAATATTGATAATTAATATTCTAAAATTGATTCTATATTTGGAATCATAATTTCAATGTTCCTTAATATTTTGAATTTATATTTAGTAGAAAATATTATCATTCATGGTAAATATTTCACATTGGTAAGGGAAAATCAAGTAAATAATGTAAAATATTATGTGTTAAGGTTTTTATAATCTATCTGACAATATATTTACATGTATTATATGTGTTTAGCTCAATAATAATCATCTAGTATTCAAATAGATGGATCCTTGGTGCCACTTTTCAATGACAATGTGCATAACAATATTTTATGTAAAAAAATAAATGAAAAATGTCGCAGTCAATGTTTTAATATATCTAATATTTTTTCATTTGGATTAAAATAGGATATATTTTTTTCTATATATTTATATTAAATATGAATTTATATTTTTATTATGGTAATTTATTTTTAAATTTTAGTGAAGGAATAATTACCTTAAATTCTTTCTCCATGCTAAGACATTACTGGTACAAAATGTTTTAAATTCATGTAAATTATTTTAAAATTTTTAAAAGTAATATTTTTTGAATGAGTTATGTCGTAACAAAAATTACAAGAATAAGTTTATTTATTATGTATTTTTTATTATGTTTTAATTAAATTATTTATTTTATTTTTAATGTCAACAATGTGAATAGTATTTTCAAAAAATTAGTGGTATCTTATGATAAGTAATATTCTTTTATATGATATATAAATAATAAAAATCCACTATTCAGTCAAGTGAATGGGATGTTTTTTATTTCATAGGGAATCCAATTATGTTTGAATTTTCTTTTTATAGTTTCATTCATCACACATATATAGTAAACATTCTAATATCATGGAAATTGTCAAAAGTATTAATGAAGGGTTAAAAATAAGAGATAAAGGTTAAAAAACACCATTTTTTTAAATATTATTGTATGAGGTTATTTCAAAATTTATTCTTCATAGATTTGATATATATCAATTTGGTTCTTCTTTAAGTTATAAATTAATTTATATTAATTTATTACATGAATTTATTCCAAGGGATCTCATCTCCTCTAATATATAGGGACACCACCTATCCTATATTCTTAAAACTACATGAGAGATTTATCTTGATAAAAACCTCTTCTTAATGTAATTTTACACATTATATAGGTTTTTTTCATTTAAAAAAATTATATCTAGGGTCTTTAAGTATACATCCAAAGGATATTCTTTAAAGACAAGATAATCGTATTAAACAAGAATTTTTTTTCATTCTTCATAATCATGATTAAATTATATCCTAACCATTAAAATATAAAAAATAGTATCTAACATATAATAATATTTAATAATGTTAATATCATTAATATATTCATATCATCTTTCCATTAAATTGGAAATGAAACTATCCCTCATGTGTACATGTGGAATACCATTTGTAAGAATCGATGTGTTTTGTTTTTCATTAGTGCTTCATGTTTATGGTAATAAAGATGAATTTAATGAATATATATAAAAAAATTATATTAATATTGTTTAAAAAATAATAATTATGATTTATTTTTCTTTAATATTATCCATTGATAAGTGGATACATCACTCATGCATTCATTTGATCTACCATCTCCATGAAGTGATTTAATTCATTTTTCATCTCCACATTATTTGAATATTTTTAAAAGTGTATATAATGATTAACTAATATTATCTTTAAATGGATAAAATTATGAATATGTTTTTACCATGATGAATTCCCAATGATTTTGAGTTCGAAACAGAAACATGCATGGAAAAGGAAACAGTAATCACTTGGGATATTGATATTTACAAAAAATTATTAATAAAAAGGTGATAATATATTATATATAAATCATATATAGTAATATATATAATCATGGTTTTATAATATATGTATAACTTTCAATATTTATTATACATGAAATTTTACTATGTATGGATAATGATGATACATTTGGTAAGGGTTTCTTGTTGGACAAAAATGTAGACGTAGATACTCAATTATAAGAAGGGGTGAATTTTATGTTTAAAAACATTCATTTTTAACCTTAAGAAAACTTTCTTTAACAAGGATAAGCAAATTAGATTCACATAAACTATCTTCTGTAATATTAAGGAAAAATACATTGGGCCTAAAAAAGATGATTATTGAAATGAAATAAGTAAGCATGTATAATTAAAAAAGTCTCTTCCTTAAAGTGTATAGAATCATAAATCAGAGTTATAACATGAAAAAAATTATAAGAAACTCATTCATATTGTTACAAATTGAAGTAAAAATTTAATTTAAATATAAAAGAGTAAAAATATTTTACCCCAAAGGGTTGGGTATCAAAGCACCATCGATAAAGGTCCCTTGATTTATAGATTCAAGAAAGTTTATCTTACCCCCACTACTGTAATACCTTGATACAATTATTAGTTTCTATATTATTATCCTCTCAAGACCTTGATCTATAAGGTGATGAGTACATCTATCATACAAGCCTCTGAAGCCCTCGGTCTATAAGGTGATCATCACATCAGTCTTCCATCAACATGGAATCCTTCGATCATAATCACCAACAATCAGTGTCACAAAAAGAAGAACAAATCTTATTGAAGATATTACGTATATCAAACAAGATATTCATAACTTAATATCTTCAAGGATTTCGCAAAAATCTATTTTGGTAGAGCAGTAATTTGTCTCAAAATAAATAAGTTATGAGATCATCCAAATGACCAAGTATTTATAGGCATGATCATTAAAATTTGAATTTTCCTCTAATGGTTATATTTTTTTTGAAATTTATGAGGTACCTGTATAGTTGGAATTCACAATAGTCATATAATAATAGATTGTATTACATTGTTTAGAATAAAATAATATTATGTGAAACATTAATTTGGAATAAATTTGACAATATTAAAATATTACATTAACAAAATATAGTACCATTAAGAAAGATATAAAATCAGATTCTTTAAAAAAAAGAAAACTTTCTGAAAGTTATAAAATTGGTTCTAGAAATTATTGAGAATCGTAATGGAGAAATATGAAAATTAGATACAAAAATCTATGAGAATTAAAATTGAGAAAATGAGAATCATGATTCAACGAATTAGATGATTTGGAATTAAAAAACCATGAAATATATTCATATATTGGTGTGAATCAAAATTTAAGGAAACGTGATTCAGATTAGAAATTTTGAGTGAATTGAAATTGAGAAATATAAATCGGATGTACAAAACATAGAGAATCAGATTAATAATTACAAAGGAATTAGAATTAGGAATCATAAAATCATAATCAAACTTCTGAGAGAATTTGAATTGGGAAAGATGAATCATATTTGATTTTCTGTATTATTTTGAATTGAGAAAGTAAAGGATTTCAAGTTTTATTAAGGATCTAATATATTCTGGCTTAGGAAAAATAAATATTGATTTATTTATAAATACATTAAATAAAATTCACATATATTTATGTATATATAGAAATAATTATTAATAAAATGTTTTTGTGATTTCCAAAACATAATGTAATGAGGAATGTCATAAAAAAACTTTTGAATAAATAATATACCACATTTTGGAAAGGACAAAGAATCATATTAAAACCAAAATAGTTCTTATTTTAATATAAAAAAAATTAATCACCCCCTTAGTTTATCAATAAATATGAATATGAATAACACCCCTTTAGGTTGAAAAATCCTTTAAGGATAGTATTCCTTCTTTATATATTTTCCTTCCTTTATTAACAAAATATATCCCCTTTGAATAATGATGATTTCTTTAAACAATATCCCCTTTAATTTTTAGTCCTTAAACTAATATTCTTTTGGGATAATTCTTATCTCCATTTGTGATTAAAAAAAGAAATGTTTAAAAGTACAATGTATCTGAAAATGTTTAGAAACACAAGAAAAAACAAAAAAGATAAACATTTCTTATCACTTAAAAAGGTGTTCACAACAAAATATCAGAAATACAATAAAGGTCAATAATTTATAGTTATTACCATTTTGAAAACAGCCTTCAACTTCTTTAACTCCTTATTATCATCTTCATACATTTATAGAATAAATTTTTGATCTTAATTCTTCATTTCAAGGTTCTAAATTTTTTTATTGACTTAGAATCTTCACCCCCTAAGACATAATCTTTTATTCCTTGAATAGATGCTTCTTGACTATCTCATCTTTTTTGGAATTCACTTATTTCACCTCATCTTTTGGAGAATATATTTTCCCATTAAAATCTTTAAATAATGTTTTAGAATAATCCAATGATGGTTTGTAGATGCTGATATTTTTAGGTTTTAAGGAAATGAATTGTATTTAATGAAAGGTGAAACCATTGAAGTGTTTCTTAAAACAAGATTTAAATACCAAAAACCATGAATAAAAGCTAATATTTATTAGATAATATAACATACCTTTCAATGTTCTTAAAATATTTGTTAGTGTTTGATAATATTATTATTATAAATCATAAATTATGAAAACAGTTATTAGAGTTCAAAAAATTTAATTAGACTCCAAAAGAAGTTTGTTAGATTCCAAAAAACTTTTGAGGAAATAAAGTGTATTCCCCCTAATAAAATGATTTACTAATTTTAAAAGATAATATTACAAAAATTAAATATTAATGATTACCTTAAAATTATAATTCCTAATTTTTTTAAATTATTCATATCTATCAGAAGGTAATGATTTTGTAAAAATATTAGCATGTTTTTCATGAAATCCGATAAACTAAAAAACAATATATGCAATAAGTGATTGATACCTATGAAAATGATTCCTAATATATATTTTATTTTCATGGGACTGATGTGAAGGGTTTTATCTTAAGTCCTTGTCACTAGTTTTATCACATAGTATCTATGTTTTAGTAACACTCATATCATAATCAATGAGTGTGTGTTTCATTCACAATAGCTGAGAACAAAAACATCTAGTTTGTGTATGAATCAAAAAGTCTGTATGCACTAGCTGTAATGAATCAGATGTTGATAAATCACTTATAGATTTAATTATTGACTTTTGTTTCCTTCCATATTGAAAATAGTCTTATACTTTTGAATAATCCAAAATATGATCCATTATATCCTTAAAAAGTCCTTTATAATATAGTTTATATAATATCTTAATTTTACAATATCATAGTCTTATATTCCATATCCAAGATTCATCTTCCATTGAACTAATTCAAGGTAAGTCTTGGTTCCTAATTTCATCTATGTTCTATGAATAAACATTCTCATGTTGATGGAAAGAAATAATGAACTAATCCAGGAAATTTTGTACTATGAATTTATCATTATTAAAGTACAAAAGGTAAAATTCATCACATAGTTTAATTATGATTATAAGTTTCATAATATATTTAACAAATAAAACATTTGAAATTAAGTCTTTTCCTTGAAAAATGATGTAAAATATACCAATAATTTCTCTTTGATCACTATCACCGAAACTGAATCCTCCACCTTTCAACATAATAATATCTTTAAAGAAGTTTTTGTTACAAGTCATGGGTTGGTAACATCCACTATCCATGTAGCACATATTTTTGTTGGTACTTACTTTTTTCCTAAAAATAAAACAGTTAGGTTTTCATATTCCAATATTTCTTAGATTAAAAAATGATAGAATGTAAAATGAAAGGAATACACATTTTCTGTGAAAATTAAGATTTATGAAATCCTAGGGATTTAATTTTATTTAAATAGAAATTTTTATCTTAAATTCCACTACATTGAGACTTAGTACAAATAGGGGGACTTTGAGGAACAAAAAGGTTGTGGCAAAAAATTAGTTTTGAGTGAGTATAACCCATTAGAGAACTATTTTTTAGAGGAAGAAGTTGTGAATACATTTTATGAGAACCTTTTTTTACCAAAATTAATGTATGAAAATGTTTTTTTGAAGGAAAATTTTTCATATATTATTCTAATAATAGAATTATTATCCATATATTCATTAATATTAGAATTGAAGTTTGTCTCTAAATTTTTTTCTTAGAAATAACTTTTTCAAGATACATCAAATATTTATGCTTTACAGAATTAACATATTCATGATTTTTTGAAATTGAAACAATTTCAAAGGATTTTTTATCAAGATATTTTTAATGATATGATACTTCTTTTTTAGAATAGTAATTTTAGATTTTTCTTTATCATTTTTTATCATACTATTTTCATTTTCAAGCATCACAGAAAAACTAATTACTTATTCAAAAAAATGTAAATAATTATCTTTTTACATCAATGATTATTCATCTATTTTTGTAAAAAAAAAATTGGTCAGGATAATTATAACGTAAAGATATGTTTGTCATGGATTAAACAGTTTGTACCTTAGCCATGAAACATTGGGTTTCAATAAGTATTCTGGTGATAAGACCAATATTATTCTATCCTTAATATTCATTATATGATGACTCATCAGAGGGGTCTCCAACACTTGCATACAAAAAATACTTTTCTTTCAAGATATTATTTCCTCTAGACTTGTAACATCTTTTCTTATTCCCCTTATAATGTCTATTTTCCTGTGCTATCTTTTAAGCCTTTGAAAAAAATTTATGATATATCCTAATTTCTGAAACTCAAGTAATGTGATTTTAGATCCTTTCATATATTTCCTACCCTTTTTCATATATCTATATAAAAAATCCTTATTTCTAACAATCATGTTCATAATTAGAGAAAGATAGGCTAAATAATTCTCCAACTTTTCAGATTCACTTGAGTCTGATTGAATAATAACATTCTTGGACTTTGTTTTCATAACAACTTTCTTTGGAATTTCGGATTTCCTCGGGTTTGAAGTATAAGTAAAAGAAATACTCTCATTCTGATAATTTATATTATTAAAATATCCCTTTAATCTATTCTCATGTTGTAAGAATGTTCCAAATGACTCATCAAGAGTAACAGTTGTGACTTTCCTTGACTCATCAATATCAGTTCTCTTCAATTATCATTCATTAAGAATGATTTCAATAATCCTATCTACAAGAATCTCATCATCAAGCCCTATTTCACACATGACTATAGACTATTTATGATAATCCTAAATCTCAATTGAACATTAATTATTGGTTCTCCATAGAGAAAAACCAAACCATGATAATTTTCATATAATCACATGAAATCTAAACTGAATGAAATACTATGTACTATGTGACCTTTAAACATAATATATTCACTTCTATGATAATAATTTCGAAAACCTAACATACATGGTTGTGATCAGTAATATGTTTAGAGTGCAATAAGACAAACTTAATTTTTTGGTGATTAGTAACTAACACATATGAATAGAAATATTACCCTTATAAATAGTAATAGATCCCTATAAATATAAAACCATCCAAAATAATAGTAACCTAACCCTTGAATATATAAATAAAATTTGGGCATCTTATAAGTGATAATATGACCATAGTAAAAGTATTGGTAATTTTTCAAGTCATAAATAATTATTTACAATTAATTAATTAATTTAAAAGAAAATTAATTTTCTTAAAAGGTGATCATAAATTAAAAAAATTATTTCTTCTAGTTTTAAAATAAATTTATAATTGCTAATGTTATTTTCAAAAATATTATAAAATCTGTAATATTTTTAAAATCTATTTTTTCATGTAAATTATGATTTTAATTTGACATTAAACTAATCATATTAAAAAAATCGAAAATATAGATCATTTTTCGATTGTACATGTCAAAAAATGGTTAGGGTTATTTTTTAGGAATTTTCTAAAATACATGAATTTTTATGAATAGCAAAATATGATAAATTTGGATAAATGCTAAAACCTAAATTTCTACATCATCGTTGAGTCATGGATGATGTAAATGACCATTAGTTTGAACTCACATACACATATTTCTATTTATGGTCACAATAATCATTATTATTTCTTATCTTATGTAAAAATAATAAATTAATGAATAAATTATTGAGAAAACCCTCCTCTCCTCCACTATAAAAACCTCTCACACTCCCCTCTTCTCATCACTCCTCTCAAGCCATTTACCTTACCTAAATTATACTAAAATCACTCCCCAAGATCCTACCCTAGGTCAGTATGAAATTTTCCTCTTAAATGACCAAATCATATACCCTTAAGAGGCTCTCAAGGAATATTAATTTAAGAGGTAAATTCCACTTTTCAATTCTTTTACATTCATTTCTAGTACATTTGTTTTATTTTATAACCTTACATATCCTTATAAAAATGTAATGAAAACTCTAGTACCATAAATTTACTTTAATATTGATATAATAATGGAATATGTTATTATCATATATCGTTTACCCTTCATTTATACTAGTAGTAAAACCATTTTCCAAGATGTGTTAATTTAACACATTCAAGGACAAGAAGTTTTCTATTTCCATTAATATATTCATTTCTTTTAATGAAACCATTCATATCATTGAACCATACTATAATATATGTATTTTGTGTCATCAATGGTTCTGGAATCATTTTTTACACACGGTTTTGATTTATGAAACAAAATTTGTTTTTTATGATAAAAAACTATCAATTAACCATTATTTTTATAAGTAATGTTTTTTATAATTATTTATTGTCACTCCAAGTATCAAAATGATATTTAAAAATCATTTAACATTTTGTATATTGAATAATAAAATATAACCCCAATTTTGGAAATCCATCATCATTTTACCTGATTATATGTTCATTTATATAGGTAAAGTTATCATGAAACAAATGGGTGTCCACCATGGGACTTATTAGGGATGTGTGGTGCATAGGTGGGGAGTCCACCAAAATACCTCATTACCCTACAACACATTTTCCCATGGGGCATGAGTAAGTAGGATAAAGGCGGTGGCGTCCTATCCCCAAGGTTTCGGTTTCAAGTCCTCACAAGGAAACACACACTATATACTAAAAAACCTCTCTTGGGCCCCACTACCCCATTAGAAACTATCATAATCCCAAGGGTTGGCCACCTTGGGCCTCTCTAGGGACGTGTGGAATGCTGGTGGGTAGGCCTCCCCAATACATAGTTACCCAACAACTCCTTCCAGTTTTTTGTTCTTCGACTTCTTCATGATGAAGAAGCTTGGAGGAGGAGTTACAAGTATAGTTTGTATATTTCCTATTACCTACGTGTCATGTAATATATATATGGTTACTAGCCTTTAAAGGGTTCCCCCTCATCCCTTGAAATGGGGGTTATCAAAAATCAATAAAAATAAGAAGAAGGGGCCCAATAAATGGAATTAAACTTCATAACCACTCAAAGTGGTTATGAATGAACTAAAAAGGTTATAATAAATAAATTTCATGTAAAATAGGTTATGTAATTGTTAATTAATGAACCTAATTTGATTATTCTTTTCATTAATATCATGTGGAGAACACCATCAGACTTAAGGTAAAAGATTTTACCTGAACCTGCATTATTTCTTCTGGTTATCCTTACTCTCTTTTTTCCCAAATGAAATCCTATATTTGGTTTATCTACATCATATAATTTTTTTTATATCTCCCAAATCATGTATCAAGATCAATTAATAATTCCCTTTTGGGTATATACTATATTTTATGGGATTCCCTCCTCAATACTTCTCGACAAGGAAACTCATTTTAAGGGAATTTTCTGAATTCGTACCAAATTTTAAGTACATTGTATGATCTATTTTTAAGAAACCATATTATTTATAAAACCAATATTTTTATCATTAAAACATTCTTGGTTCACTTCAGATTTTATATAAAATATTATTCCCTTTTATATTTTAAATGATCAATGACATTTTCATTAAACCGCACTAAATTGTTTTAATTTTAATGTTTCTTAAAAACTCTTTTACATGTTATCAAATAAATTTAGAATCCAATATTTTGATATATTAATATTATACCAAATTAATTTACATGATTAGTCTAATTAATTTTTTTCTTGGACACTTGTATGATAAATGCATTCATTATGCTTTGTAAGATGATTATGAAACCAATTTCTTTTAATGGTTACCCTTATGTTTATGTTTGTTTGATTTTATATGATATTTTATGTGGAAAGAATGTTCATGAAAACGTTAATAAGGGTTCTCCTAGAAATAAATCTAATGCATTGGGAATTTTTTAGCCTCATGAGATGTTATGTGCAACAATTCTGGCGGTTAGCCTTGACTCGTGCTTTCATGTGCAACAGTCATGGTGGTTAACCTTGACTTCTGCTCCTATATTTGAAATGAGCCTTGAATCATTCCAAATTCATTTTTAATGTTGCTGAAAAAATATTATGACTCCATGTTTGGATGACCCCATTTTTATATGTTATTATTTCACATGTTCTATAACATTTTAAATAATTACGACATGCCTTCTAACCCATGTGTAATGCTTTATTTCAATAGTTTTTTCCCTTACCAGGCTTTTATATCATCCATTTTTTTATGGTATCCCTAGGATACCATATAAATATGTATGAGAAAAATGGAATTTAGGATCTCTTTATGAATATTAAATAATGAAATGTTTTATTTAGTCCCATGTTTTCATTTTTTTGTACCTTGTCTTCCAATACACTAGAATTACTGATCCTTAGACTATAATATGATGTTATATTATGGTTAAAATAATTTAATGATATGTTTAAATGGATAGGGTCACTATAGTTATTATCATATGGTGTTCTATTTATTTTTGGAAATTAGTTATAATGAACTTTAGTAAGAACCTAAACAATGAGACTAAGTATAAGAAAACATACCTAAATTTTGGTAAGTATAGAGTAAGTGGTTTATCAAAAAATACATCCATTTATAGATAAAATAGGTAGATTTTGATATTGAGCATTTGTATCTAGGGGTAAACCCTGAAAGAACTACTTGTAGCAAGACTCGAACAGGAACTGGTGAATGACAACAGGCCTTGTGACCCTCTTGGTTTGACACTCCCGTAGGATATGCTTCACTTAATTCATGATTCTTTCATGAAGCAATCTTAGGGGGAAAAGTAGAACATAAGAATATAATTAATGAAATTGATCAAGGATAACCTAGATTTGAACCTAGGTAATCACAAGTTTATATATACTTCTCCTTTATATGTTTATTCTTTTATGTTGAAATTTCCCTTTTTGTGATTAATTGTTAAGTATTCAATCCCCCCAAGTATACATTCTTTTTCATAGTTAATGGAGGGATATTGAATAACATGTTCCAAAAATCAATGTGATATATAATGTGATGATTTACCTAATGATATGACAAATATGATGGGAATGGGTGATCAAAACATCATGAAGGTACTTGATCAGCGGGCTCAAGTTATGAATAATAACTTGAATTGCATTGAACTCCCTCCTCCCACATTGAATGATAATGTATCTGTGGAATCCTTATTATAGAAAAGGTCTCCCATGTTTAGTGGATCTTCCAATGCCCTCCTTGCGTAATAGTAGATTAACTCCATTGAAAAAATATTCGTTATCCTCTAGTGCTCAAAAGAAGAGAAAATTGTACTAGGAGTCTTTTGTTTTGATAGGGAATCTGATCAGTGGTAGTAAATAATCAAGAATACAATGTTCTAAGAGGAAATTGATTCCATGGGTTGGGAGGAATTCAAAAAAATCAATAAATATTTTCCTTAAACCCTCTATCTCAAGATAAAAAGAGAGTTCCTCAGACTTAAGTAGAAGGAAAATGAGTTCATCCGAGCATATGAATAATGGTTCAAAAGGATTTCCAGATACTCCTATGTCTTTTTCATGAACATTGAAAGAAATTATGTTCTCATCATTATTTGACTACAACAAATTCTATAAAAATCATTGTTGATTCGTGATTTTGACAGTTATGAGGTGATTTTTCGTTGTTCCCTCAACGTTGAAATGTCGATTGGAGACTCTCAGGGGTCTCATGATCCCGATGATAAAAAGTGTAAGATAGAGTATAGTATGGGTGTTTCGAAAAAAAATACCATGATGGAAATAATATAGAACATCCCACATGTCAAAATTGTGGAAAAAGAATCCTAGGCACTCTCCAAAGGGAACTAGGAATTGCTTCAAATGTGGATTGATGGGACCTCTAGTAATGAACTACCGAAGGGATATGAAGAATACTTCTAATGTTGAAGAATAAAATATTTTTTAGATAAACTCTAATCTAGTGTGGTATTGTTACAACTACAAAGATCACAGTCGTTATTTTAACAATTTCCCTAAGCTAAGGGTTGTTGGAGGAAATCAACAACAATATCTACGAAAAAAAGGAAGGGATTCATCTATCAGTACTATATAGGTGGAGTCGGCCAATGATGTAGTGGTAGGTACTCCAGTCATTTATTCAAGAATAGAAAATGTACTATTTGATTCTGGTTCTATGCATTCCTTCATATCTTGAATAAATTGTAGAACGATTCAAACACCACCTAAAATTTGGAGGTCAAGTTATATGTGAGAACAGAGAATGGTTAAAATATTGTATCCAAGGATTATATCTCCTCCCTAGTAAATGTTTGTGTACTGAACCTCCCAAAAAACCTTGTCTTACACCCTCAAGTAGAGTTTGATGTTATCTTGGGCATGGATTTACTACCTTTATAGAAAGACAATGTCAACTGTTTGGAAAGGGAGATCACTTTTCACATCCTGAATCATCCTCCTATTATTTAAAATGTATTAAGGATTATGAATCTCCTTTATAATCATTGTATCATGTGTGGATATTACTACCTTATGAGAAAAAATATCTATCTCAAATGATTAAGACAAAGACGATTATAATTTTTGAATATATGGCCATCATGAGGGATTACACTAATGTATTCCCTGAAGAGTTGTATGGTTTTACTCATGATTGAGATGTTGTGTTCTCAATTTAACATACTCCTAGATCAATACCTATATCAAATAAACCTTATTGAATAGATATTGTTGAGCTGGAAGAGCTAAAAAAGTAGTTACTGGTCAATCTTGAGAAAGGTTTTATATGCCTAAGTGCTTCACCATGGGGTGCGTCGGTCCTATTTGTCAAGAAGAAGGATGGATCAATGCTCCCATGCATTCATTATCACTAGCTCAATAAAATCATGATAATAAAAAAGTATCCCCTACCATAGATAAATGTATTTTTTATCAGATTCATGGGGCCAGTTATTTCTCTATGGTGAACCTTCATTCCAGATATAACCAATTAAATTTTAGGAAAGAATATATTCGGATTACTTACATTTGAACGTTGTATGGACAATATGAGTTCATAGTGATTCCCTTCATACTCACTAATGCTCCGGCAATTTTCATGGATTTAATGAATATATTAATTAGTTATTACCTTGACATATTTTTGGTAGTATTTATCAATGATATTCTAATATTTTCTAAGAGAAAGGATGAACATGAGTAGAATTTGAATACTAGGCTAAAGACATTTATAATGGAGAAACTATAAGAAAATTAGAGTAAATGTGAGTTCTATATGAAGTAAGTATCATTATTGGGGCATGTTATCACTAGCAAAGGGATATCTGTGGACCCTTCCAAGATATTTTCAATTAAAGAGTGGCCCAGGTCGAAATCATTAATAGAGATCCACTGATTTCTTAGTCTAGTAGGGTATTATCAACTTTATGTGAAGAACTTATCATGATTTTCAAACCTAATGACCAAGCTAAAACTGAAGGGAGTGAAGTCGTCTGGACTCAATAATGTGAAGACTACTTTAAAGAGTTGAAAAAGTGGCTTATCACTAGGACAATACACAAATTCCCAATGAGTGGAGAACTATTTGTGGTGTAAAATGATTCTTAAAATAAGGGATTTGCCTTTGTGATGATGAAAACTGATAATTTTATAGATTACACCTCAAGGAAGATTAAAATTCATGGGAAAAACTGTCCCATAAATGATCTGGAGTTGGCGGCTATGATCATTGTGTTGAAAATCTGGAAAAAATTATCTCTATGGGGAGAAGTGTGAGAAATATAACAAAAAAAGAGTCTAAAGTATATATTTAGACAAAATTAATTAATATGTACCTGTGAAGATGGTTAGAGCTCATTAGGTATTGTGACTACTCAATACACTACCATCCCAGTAAGGCAAACAAGGTGGAAGATGCTCTAAGTATAAACGATCCTACATCATTATCAATGATGATAATTGAAAAGGATTAAATATTATTATACTTACTAAGGATATAAATGGTTATAATTACCAGAGGAACACCACTAATCCTTTCTAAAATGATTTATCAACCATCCCTCATTGAGAAAATAAAGGTTTCTCAATGAAAAGATGCAGAATTGCTGAAAATGATAGAATCTATTAGAAATGGGAAATCCTATGACTTCAAGATTGACGAGGAAGGATATCTTGTATTTGGGTCACGCTTATGTATACCATCGGATACATTGATAAAGTAAGAGATTTTGAATGATGCACATAGCACAACCTTCCCAATTCACATAGGGACCATAATGATATATTGAGATCTCTAAGAAAACTTTTGGACAAACCATATGAATAAGGAGATCATTGAATATACATCAAAGTGCTTTTTATATCTGAAATTGAATGTTAAAAGACATAAGTATAATGTTATGATGAAACCACTACCCATACCAACATGGGAGTGGGAGAACATCACCATAGACTTTGTCACTAAACATCCAAGGACACCCATAGGAAATAATGTTATATGGGTCATTGTGGATCATCTTATAAAGACAACTCAGTTTATCCAAATTCGAGAGCACTTTCCATTGGATCGACATTCCTGTATATATATCAAAGAGGTGGTAAGGCTGCATAGAGTACCCCTATCTTTTGTATCCTTTAGAGATCTTAGATTCACCTTGATGTTTTGGAAAACTCTCCAACATGCTCTAAGCACTGAACTGAACTTTAGTATGACCTATCATCCTACAACTAATGGTCAATCTAAGAAAAATATTTAGACACTACTAGATATGTTGAGAGAGTGTTTTATAGACTTGAATGGAGGGTGGAGAAAACATCTTCCACTGGATGAATTCACCTATAATAATATCTTCTACTCTAGCATATAAATGGCACCATGTAAATCCTTTTATGTGAAAAGGTTCATAGCACCATCATGTTGGGATGAAGTCGGTGAGAGTAAGAAGTTATGACTTGAAATGGATGAAGAATTGTTGGTGAAGTTGAAACCCATTCAGTAGCACATACAAGCAGACTATAGTCAATAGCAGAGTTATAAGGACAATCATCAACATGACCATGAGTTCAATGTTGGAGACATGGTATTCTTCTGCATATCTCCATGGGAGAAGGTCATGTGGTTTTGGATGAAAGGAAAGATATGTCCTAGGTACATCGGCCCCATTGATATTATTGATCATGTTGGGGTTGTGGCCTATAGACTATAACTTCCACCTACCATATCTAATGTACATGTTGTCTTCTATGTATCCCTCTCAAAGATGTTCATACTAGATCATTCACATGTGCTATCATCAGATGTGGTACAGTTGGAGAATGATCTTTCTTACGAGGAGAATCCAGTAATTATATTTGATCATATAGATAAACTTATATGTGATAGGACTACACACCTAGTCAATGTACTATGGAGTAACCATAATTACGAAGAGGCATCATGGGAACTAGAGGAGGAAATGAAGGAAAAGTACCATAACCTCTTTATTATTTATAATTTAAAACAAAATTTTGAGGGATAAATTTCATAAACGGGGAAGAATTTAATGAAACAATTTATTATAAATGAAAATTATCTTCTTATAATTATGTCACATAATCAAATGAAATCAAACTCAAAGAAATACTATGTACTATGTGACCTTTAAACATAATAATGACATTTCTGTGATTTGAAGTACAAAAATCTAACATACACGATTTTGATCAGTAAAATGTTTGGAGTCTGATAATGCAAACTTATTTTTTGGGGAATAGTAAATGACCCTTATGAATAGTAATGTCACCCTTATGAATAGTATTATGAACCTTATGAATAGTAAATCATCCTAAAGAATAGTAACCTCACCCTTGAATGTATAAATAAAATTTTGGCATCTTATAAGTGATAGTATGACCATAGTAAAAGTATAGGTATTTTTGTAAGTTATAAATAAATATTTAAAATTATTAAACTAATTTAAAATAAAATGTATTTTCCTTAAAGGTGGTCATAAATTAAAAATTTTATATCTTCTAGTTTTAATAAAATTTTATAAGACCTTATGAAATTTTTGAAAACATTATAAAATTAGTTATAATTCTAAAATCTTCTTTTCATGTAAATTATGATTTTAATTAAAAATTAAAATAATCATATTTGGAAAATTATTTTTTCAAAATTGAGTTCCTTTTTCATCAAAAAATGGTCAGGTTGAATTTTTGATATTTTTCTAAAATACATGAATTTTTTATGAATACTGAAATATGATAAATTGCAATAAATGAAAAAACCTGAATTTCGGCATCATGCATCAGTCAAGGATGATGTAAATGGCCATAGATTCTAACTCACATGCACATATTGGTATTTTTTGGTCAAAAGAATAATTACTATTTTTTTAGGAAAAATTAATAAACTAATGATTAAAATATTGAGAAAACCCTCCTCCCCTACACTATAAAAACCACCAACACTCCCCTCTTCTCTTCACTCCTCTCAAGCCTTGTGCCTTGCCTATATTCTGATCAAATATATTCCAAATCTCCTCCACCACACCCATAAGCCATTGGTATCTTCATGGACCAAATCATCTCCACTTAAGAGTATCCCAAGTATGATTAATTTAAGAGGTAAGTTCCTCTTTTCAATTCTTTTACATTCCTCTCAAGTTCCATTGTTTCCTTTTATATCCTGACTTATCCTTATCTAGAGATTATGAATACTCTAGAACCGTATATATATTAAAATGTTGTTATGATAATGGAATATTTTATTATTGTATCACCTTTACACTTATTTTATATGAGTAGTAAAAACACCATCCGAGATGTGTTAATTTACCACATTCAAGGACGATGTGTTTTCAATTTCCATTAACATATTCAATTATAGTCATGAAACCATTATTATGGTTGAGCCAGAAAATAACACATGTATAGTGTCTCATATTTGGTTCTAGAATCCTTTGTTATACATGGGTTTTTTTAAAACAAAATATGTTCGTTGTGATCAACAACTGCTAATTAACCCAAATGGTTATCACTAATGTTTTATATACTGATTCATATTTAGTCAAACTAACTAAATAAAATTTAAAACCCTATAACCATATGGATGTTCTATAATAATATATAACTCAAATTCTAGAATACCATCCTCATTTTACATGATTATCCATTCATGTTTATAAATAAACCTATCATGAGACAAACAGACCCGAAAAATGAAATAGATCATCATAACCAATAAAAAAGGATATGAATGAACTGAAAATGGTTAGAATAAATAAATTATATGTAAATAAGATTCTATAATTATTAATTAATGAACCTAAATTTATTATTCCGTTCATTTATATCTAGTGGAGAACACCATTGGACATAAGGTATGGGAATCTACCTTAATCTCCATTATTATTTCGGGTTATTATTACTCTCTTCTTACCCAAATGAAATCATATATTCTATTTACGTACATATTCTAATTGATGTTTATATTTCCAAACTCATGTATCAAGATCCATTTATCATTTTCATTCAGGAATGTACATGCTTTTATGTAATTACCTCTTCAATACTTACAGATCAGACAACCCAATTAAAGGGAACTTCTCATGTAAAGAAACCATTATATATATAAAACCACTCATTTATTCATTAAAAAAAATTTGTTTAACTTCTGGATTTTTATAAAATTGTATTCTATTTTCTGTTTTAAATGATCTTTGATATTTTCATTAAACCGCACTAAAATTTTTTAATTTTAAAGTTTCTTAGAAACACTTTAACATGTTATCACTTCAATTTGGTATCAATTATTTGGATATAATCCTATTATACATTATTAATGTACATTATTTGTCTAATTATTTTTTCTATTGACACTTGTATGATACACCCATTTATTATTCTTTGTGAAATGGTTATGATACCCATTTAGTTATGTTGGTACCCTTATATCTATGTATGATTGATTATATATGGTTTATTATGTGGAACACATATTCATTAACAGTTAATATGGGTGTTCCCAATTATTGATCCAACACATTGGGTAATGGGGAGTCTCATGAGATGTTTTATGTAATGGTATTGGCAGTTAGTCTTGACACGTGCTACCATGTGCAATGGTCTTGGTGGTTAACATTGACTTGTGATCTTCTATGTGAAACAAGCCTTGAATCATGATAAATTAATTTTTTATGTTGCTTGCACATTATTTTGACTCCATTTTTATAATACCCCATGATTATATGTAATGATTTCACATGTTTCATGCCTTTTTATATCATTATACCGTGCCTTCTAACCCATGTACTAATTATTTTTCACTACAATTCTTCCCTTACTAGGATTTTAGCTCATCCCTTTGATCATGTTATCCCTAGGTTACCCTATGAATATGTATGACAACAATGTAAATTAGGAGATCTTTATGAATAATAAATAAAGAAATATTTTATTTAGTCCTATGCTTTTATTTTTTTTGTACGTAGTCTTTAAGGACACTAGAATTCACGATCATTGTCTTGTAATATGATGTTTGTTTTTCTTAAAATCGTGTAATGATATGTGTAAAAGGATAAGGTTTATATAACATGGATATTATAGTTTTTAAAACATTAAAAGTAAAAAAATATGTAACTTTCATTTTCTTCCATATATTGTTAGCTTGTTTAGAAGTAGTGATTTGGCTATATATATTCATGGGAATTAAACAATGAAAAGAATTGTGTACCTTATAGTTATTATGATATTCTTTCTTTTCATGATTAGTAAAAGTTCTGACATCCTTATTTGTAATTTTATAATATCTAGTTATCATATCAATGTTATCCACACCAGTATTAATAACAAAAGTCTTCATTTTGTCTTTCCAGTATTCATAATCATTTCCATCAATGATAGGTGGTATTGTAGGATTCATATTATATAATGATCTGAAATTTATTCCTCTCGTCATAAAAGTAATACAAGAATTATTTTTCCAGAACACTAGTTAGTTTTCTATTTATTTATAAACAAAATGTTTGTAAATGTAATTATAAAAAATCTAAAAAATTAAAGAAAGAGTTAGTAAAGTGAGGAGTGAAAATCATTATTTGATACTAAGTGTACGTATCAATATCATAGATACCTGATCTGTTAACAATTGTAGGATAGAAATGTAAATTTAGATATTCAATTACCAGGCTGATTGAATTGTAATTTAATAATGTTTGTTTTTAAGATTATATAAACTATGTTCAACAAGGATAAACAAATTATATTAACTTAAAACCACTTTTTCAAAGTTATGGAAAAATTATTTGGTCCTGATAATGATTATTATCGAAAAGAAATAAGTACAGATGTATATGTATACCATATTCTACCTTAAATAATTTAGAATCTTATATACTAAAAAATAAATAATATGTAAAACATTATTATTGTCACAAATTTCCGTGGAAATTTAAATTATAACAAAATATTAAAAATATTTTAACCTAAAGAGTAGGGTATTCAAATTCCTTGGATAATGGCCTCATGATTTATACGTTTAAGAAATTCTCTCTTACCCATACTTGGGTAAGCAATTGATACAATGATCGGTATCTGTCTTAAAATACCTACAACCCCTAAATATATAAGGTGATCGATACCTTTATCTTCCTAGCCCCTTATTCCCTTGATCTGTATGGTGATCATGACCTCTTAAATCCTTAAACATGGAATCCATCAATTGTAATCAACAACGATCTATGTCTCACAAAGCCAAACAAGGCTTATTGGAGAACATAAGTAAGTCAAACAAGATATTCATAATTTGATCTCATCAAGTCATTAACATAAATAAATTTTAGTAGACCTCTCTTGGGTCTCAAAATCCAAAAGTTATAAACTCATCCAAATGACCTGTTATTTGTTGAAATGATCTTCAATGGTTGAATTTTCCTCCAACAGTAATATTTTTTCAGAAATTTTGGAGGGAGTTATACAGCTTTCATTTACAACATTCATATAACAACTAATTGGACAACATCATTCAATATAAAAAAATATTATTGGAAACATTATGTATATATAAATTTGATTATACGAAAATATTACTTTATAGAAATATAGTAACATTAAGAAAATTTAAAATCAGATTATTAAACAAAAGATAAAACATTAAAAATGTTATAAAATTATATCTAAAAATTATTGAGAATCATAATGAAGAAATATGGAAAATTGGATTAAAAAATTTGTGTGAAATGGAATTGAGAAAGTGAAAATCAAATTCAAAAAATTAGATAATTTGGAATTGAGAAACTGTAAATCGTATTCATATATTAGAGTGAATCAGAATTTATTTGAGTGAAATTATATTGATATTATTTTTTAAACCCCATATAATTACTTCTCTTATGGATATTAATTAAATTTTTATGTATTAGTTCCATTTCCCCTACTTTGGTATTTAAGCTGATTTATAAATAGTTTTTATGAAAATTTGACCTTATTTTATTTTTGGGCATCATGCTTTTCTTCCATATCCATAATCATAAAAATCGTTTTATGTATGTTTTTACCCACTAATTAAATTTTTTTAATTAATAATTGTCATTACATTTTAATATATATATATATTGGTTTAAAATTAATATTTTTAATGAAATTTTATCAAAATTATTATTTTTTATATTTCATAAAATTATGAAAAACTATTTTATTTTAACAAATTTGACATGAATGGATAAAACCACTATTATTACTTTTAATTTAATTGAATATTCTGTAAAATGTTTCTATGGTTCTTCTAAAATAAAATCAATATCTAAATATTTTATAATTTTTTTTAAACATGGAATTTAAAAATGAAATGTTAATTTCCTCAATAAATGAATCAATGATCGTCTTAAAGGTATTTTCATCTATAAAAACAGCCATTGATGTTACATATGCTTCACTGGGGACATGATATAGTTATACCATCCATATTCTTTTTATATATTTTTATTTTTTATATCTAATAAATCTTGATGAAACCCATTTTCATCACCATCGGTTATGCCATGATGAAATGATAAATTTTTTCTTGACCATGTAGAATACTTATGAACGGAATATGATTAACTGATGGTTTGGTAGGTTATAACTTTGAAATTCCTTAGATAATGTGATATTGATATTTCATGAGATTATGATTATAGGAATGGACTTGATTTTGAATATATTTTTCATATTTTGATTCATGAATATTTTTTCTTCTCATTATGCTCAGATGATTACATATAACCAAGATTACAAGGGTCTATTTACACATTTTGATGTGTGAGTATGATCTATTTTTATCTATTCCCCCATAATTATGCTTGGATAAGATTTCAAATAGTTATGTTCACAATATTATTACTTCACGTGCTTATAATTCTGTGTTTCTATTTTAAAACCCTTGAATTGTGATTACTTATTTGATAACCTTATCAGTAATGCATTTAGATATGACTTGACATTGTTGTTTATAATATAATATTTATTTGGGTATGAATACTTTTCTTTATAAAAATTTAATTCATTCTTTTTTTATAAACTTATGACAATTTTTCTCCCTTAAGATTTATATCTACCTTGTTTACATTTAATGTACCGCTGATCTCACACATTCTTATCTTTTACCTCCATATGTTATCATGGAATATTCTAATTACGATAATCCATGAAGGTTTCATATATTAAGATATTTCGAAGATATTTCGAAGATCATTTCAAAAATAAGTTGACTATGTATCACATTTCGAAATTCAAAAAACATTTACATTCATCAAAAATGAATAATTATGATATATATTGAATAATAATAAATTATTATGAAATAATTATTTATGTTATTATTGAATAAATATAGTTAGTATCATATGATAATTTTATTATTTGTATATATTATAATTTGAAAATTTAGGTAAAATCCATGGTGGTAAGTATATGAATTTGTTAACATGTTATGTTATGTTAAATAAAGGAGTGTGGTTTTTCTATAAAATGCATTATTATCTTGTTATTGGAATGTGTATGTTTTTTTAGCATGGATTCACATTGGGGTAAAAACTATGAATTGGGTAAATTTATTATTAAATAAATCTTTACTATTGTACAATGTATAGGCCTAAGACAATATATTTGGTTAGACACTTTCAGGATATATGTTTCGGTCATTTCAAATTTTATTTCTGATCCTTTATCAAATATTTTAATATAATATTAACATAGATTTCCATGGATAAAAAATATGGAATAGATTGAAATGAATGTGTAATGATTTTTATGTCATATTAAAGATTACTCATGATCATATGATTACTCACTTAGATTATTATTACTCATACAATTTTTTATGGTTTTATCTAATGATTGGAACTATAATAAAGCGATCATTTATAAATGAACTTATATAGTTTATATAATAAATGCATAATTAATTAATTTACTTATTAAAAAAATGATCTACTTTGGTTATTTAATACCACTATCTAATGTAGTCTATCAGATATAGATAATGGTTACAAATATAACTGATTATAATATGGCCACTGTAAACTAACCATGATGATTTATATATATATTAAGGTTTGTTATAAAGTCTATTTAACAAAATGGAAGAATAAATGGATTTAACAAGTATGATCATACCATATGAAGACCCATTATCAATGAATGTTAGGTATACGTATTCCATGGGATATTTCCTTGACTAAGACCAAGCTAAATTCATCTACTAAAACAAAAAATATAACATTTAATAGAGAAGTTCTAATTAATGAGATCACAACCAAAACTAGGATTTCTGAATCATTATAAGAATGTTCCCTCATAGCACACCTTATCCCAAGGGCCTATGCTGGTGTAAGAAGTGGTAATGTATCTAGACCACAAAAGTATAAATTATTATATTTTAATTATAAGAAAATAATGGTATTTTATTCCCATGTTCATTATTATTTTATATAAATAATTATGATTTGATGAAAATTAGTTTTTAATACAGGGAAACTGAAATTTTATATTTATAAAATATATGTTCTTGACATACTTTTTGATAAATTCTGGAATTTTGAAATAAAAATTACATTTATGTAATATTATAATTAAATAATATTTATTTTTTAAAAAAGGAAAATATAATTTAATGAAGTACACATTAATGTTTATAAGGTAGAAAAAATTGTTATTATCATAAAAAACATGCATTTTCCTATAAATAATGATTTTAAATGTGAAAATTATCATATATAGATAAAAAAAATTTTAAATAAATATTTTTTTTTAAAAACCATGTCAATATATTCCAATGGTAAATTTTACTCTATTTTATGAGTCATTCATATTAATGGGTAAATATTGAATATGGTATATTTACTCATTCTATATTTTGACATCATAATTTCCAAAAAGGGATGTCATAAATTCAATAAAAATGTCCAAAAATAATAATTTTCTTGTTAAAATAAATCCAATTAAAATTAATTTAATAATTTTATATACCATTAATGAATCCTTCTAACCTAATATTGTATTTTAAGGTCTTAAAATCAATTAATTATGAACATTATTCACTTCCACAACAACAATGGTGTTATATTAATATTTTTAGTTCATATCCAAATATAATATTTGAACCCACTCCTAGTTGGTATAAATTATGGGATAAAACATGGATAAGGATTGTGGTTTGGAATATTTTATGATATATAATCCAAACAAAAGAATATAAATTAATAATTAATTCCTCTCCCTGATTGTAAATACCCACTCATCCTCTATCTCATCATTATTAAAAACCCATGGGGCATGTAATTGATCTTCATATGCCTCTCCAAATCTCTCAAACAATGTTTTAATTATCTTAATAAGATTCTCCCATGATTTTAAAAGATCCCTCTCAAGGTAAGATATTTTCTCAACATCCTCTTTATTAAAACACAGTCATTTAGGTGCAGTTTCTGATTTATATTTTTTAATTTTTTTCAAATATTATTACACATAAATTTACTATCACTTTGAGTACCATGTAATGAGTGTACACGTTTTTTTCATTAAACCCTTTTATATATATTTATGGACACACTTTATGATATTGAAATTATCTCATCAATTTTAAGGAAAACTATTTCTATTGTTCATACCCATTAAAATTTCCACTCAAAAGTATTCACATAGATTTACCTATAATTTATTTGTTGGGGATAACTATTTTATTAAACCATAACCCATAATCATAGTATTAAAAGTGATGAAATATAACCTTATGTTGCATGTTCTTTGTGTCACACAAATGCATGTACATGATATGAATGTAATGGTTGGGATCATAGTTTTATATACCTTCAATGTATTGGGAAATTTTTTTATCTCATTAGATACCATGAATAGTGAATTTGAGGATATCCTATGAACATTATTTTTGGATGTCTCTAGACTTATCATTATATTAAGCTAAGGATTTTTAATTATATGTTTCTTCCACATTACTATGTTTCATTGACATTATCATAATATATAATTCGTCAATGTTCATGATTCTCAATGGTTTTAAGTCACCTTGATATTCTTCTCATCTAATATTCATTATTCATCATATTATTTTATTATAACTTTTATTAGATCTATATCTAACCCATTTCGTATCAATTTACCCTGGTAATCTAGTATAATTTTTGAAGATCAATGGAATTTAAGACCATGTTATAATGTTTTTAAATTATGTTTTATCTATATTTATATTAAGGGAAGTACGTTTTTAATTTTCCTATAAACTAGGTCTCTCAATACTCTAGTATTTTATTACATGTATCTTTATGTATTATTTTCAATAAGGTATGTAAATGACACTGGTTGATATAGTTGGTGTCAGAGAATGGGTTTTTTGGGATTTTGGACTAAAAATCCATATTGAAATCCTTTAGGATAAGTCTATAAATATGAAAATAATTCAAATATATATATATATATTGTATGGAGTAGTTTGTTTCCAAAAAACCAATTTATAGACAATACAGGTGGATGTGGCCTTAGAACAGTTGAACCTAGGGGTAAAAACCCTTAAAAGTGCACATTGATTACTAACTCAATTTTCACCTTGTACAGATAAACTTGGCATTTATACACACCTTGTTTAAAACTCTTATAGTATTTATTTTGTAAATTTTTAATCCCTTTACGAACCAATATGAAGGGTAGAAAATTCATATGAAATTGTATACTGGTAAATAGACCTTGGAAACATAGATATTATACTATTGTTTTTATAAATAATATTTTATTTAATTTAGGATTTAACCCTTCAAGAGTCACAATAATATAATTTATGTGTGAAATAGTATCCATATTGTTGTCCCTAATTTTCCCATTATTTTAGTCAATGGATGGAAATATGAGGAACTAAGTCAACAACCAATGTCAGGAGAAATTTTATGTACTCCCTAATGTGATGCCAAACAAGATGGTTATTGGATTCATAAACATAATGAAAAAACTTACTCGATTAAATAATTTTTTTAACAGAAAAATTAATCAGGTGAAAACAAACATACCCCTAAGAATGAAAAAATTTAAAATAGGTATATTTAAGTGACAGAGGCCTCAAACTATGAATATAACTTATGATTCATTAAACACATGACAATGAATAAACTCCGTTGAAAAGATATTTTTATCCATTAATTCTTTGAGAATGTGAAAGGAAAGGTGTTTGTTTATACCATGGATCAATAATAGTATTAATTATGGATATTACTAAAAAATATAAATCCCAATAAAGAGATCAATGTGACTGAGTTGATATATTCCCATAAGGTTTTTCTCCAATAAATATTTTTACCACACTTTCCATCATAAAATAGAGATAAATTTCATTACATTCATAAAAATGGATGATGAATATTCCATGTTGTAAGAGGAAAACATATCAAGACCTTCACAATACACCTCCATCCTTTTCATTGATCTTGAATGTAATGTTATCTCTTTATTGTGTGGTATAAAATAGAGTCTATGAAAATACTAATTAATTCAAGTATTTGATAGTAATGAGTAATTTTTTTATGTGTCCTAAATGTAAAAATAAATATAATGAAATCTCAAGAGTCTAATGGGTATAGAGATAGAATTCATGGAATATGGTTTAATACCAGCAGGGTGGTGGAGAAATATCAAGGTGGTATGAAATTACAACAAATCAATTACAAAATGAATATGATGAATCATCATTGAAATCTCTTAAAATGGATATGAAAATTTGTTAGGTGGGGGGGAAGGGTACCTAGCTAGAGAATGATGATGGGAGACCCCACCTCAATGTGATTGAAGAATGGAATGATCTTGTCAACCCTCAAAATTTTATACAAGATTTCATAGAATGGAAGAAGGAAAATATGAAAATAATTGACTAAGAGATTGTTTTTCTACTATAATCTATAAAAAAAAGTATCTAAGGACTATAGAGAAAGGATAATCTTATTCCATTACAACATCTTATGTGGATCCTAATAATGATGTCGTCATAGGTATTCTAGTTATATATTCAATCATAACAGAATGAAATTATTGATTTTTTTCTACATGTTCATTCATATCATGAAATTTTATTAGAACTATCAAATCCCACCTAAAAACATGGATGTTTCATTATCTCTGAAAATAGAAAAAAGAAAAAAAATTAAATCACAAATATATAACTTTCATATGTCCATATTCATGGGATAAACATATATTATAACCTTATGAATGTCTATTCAGTGAAATCCAATGAAATTATGGGTATATATTATCTTACCCTATGTATATCCAACATTAAAATCATAAAGTAGTAAATAACCCTCCATTTAAAAAATCTCCCTTTGATTCTGTACAAGTTCATGGAGGAAGATGAATCTTTTTTAGAATTATCATCTAATGAATTTATATGATTGAATTGTGAGAAACCATATCATTCTGAAATGATTGAGACTAAGGAAAATATCATCCATTATTAAATTCCCATTTTTAGGGAATATGAATATTTATTTCATATGTTATTTCCTAGTCTTCCCCAATCTAAGGAGTTTAGTTCTCAATCAATGTCATAACTAGTGCTTTACAAATATATATAATTCCATATACCATAAACACTATTGAACTTGTGGGGATAAAGAAGAATCTACAATAGAATCTAGATAAAGGGTTTATACACCCATGTTCTTCACTATATGGTATTGTGGACAATTTCATTATGGATAAGGATTAGTCAATGCATATTTGGATTGATTATCATGATTTTTACAAGATGATGATAATGAAAAAAAATCCACATCCAAAAATTTATTAATTTCATGTTTTATTATGTGGATCCCAATACATCTCTCTGGTGGATATTTGGTTAGGATATTATTAAATAATGGTGAAAAATGAGGAAACCCCCAAACTACGTATCAAAAAAGGGATGGGAAACATTAGTTCATAGTGATTCTATTTTAACATCATTTATTCATAATATATCATTATGTACATAATGGAAATAGTATTTAAAAATTACCATGAAAAAATTGAGGAAGTAATTATAGATAATATTCCTATAATCTAAAAATTAGTTGACTAACATGGGGTGAAATAGGATGTTGTACTACAAACCATGATAAATTAAATGGAGTATGAAAATTAAATCCAAAGAGGGTTTTGGATGGATTATGTAATATTCTTGGGGAATTTTATCACTAAAAATGGACACATATATATATGTTTCTTTTAAAAGAGGGTATAATTAAGTATACTCTATATATATATATATATATATATTTGACTGTTATCTGTAGTTTATATGAATTATATTGGTACTATAATCGATAATTGAGGAACTTATCACAATTTTCATGCCCACTAGCTATGCTAACACATAAGGCACTGAACTTTTATTTAGAAAACTGAATAGAATGAGATATACAATGAGTTAATGAAGAAGATAATCATTTTGAATTTCATCAAATTGGTGACTTGTTAGGATGGAATTTTAATCTTCATTGAATCCTAAAAAAAGGAATTGGGTTGTGTACTCATTTATGATGAACAGTTTATAGCCTATACCACCCACCAATTAAGTTACCCTGAGTAAAACTACCTAGAACATGATCTAGAATTAGTGGTAAAGATATTTGTGTTAATGATTTGGTTGAATTATCTCTATGGAAAGAAGCATTAAATTTTTAGGGATCATAAAATACACCAGTATATATTCACACAAATAGATTTAAATATGTTTCAATGATGGTGGTTATAAGAGATCATGTATTATATTTTTCCAATCTATTTCCATCATTCATTAAACCTTTCACAAATAACCATTAAACCATCAATTCATCAGATGAATAAGGAGGCCTAAAAGCTGATGAAGATCTATAGAGAATGGAAAATAATATTCCAATGTTCAACTTTTCAAAAGATAGATTGATAATGTTTTGAACCCAGATATGTGTCCCATCGAAATAATATATGAAGAATGAACTTATAGGGGATATGAATATATAATTATTATCTATTAATCCATGATTTAATATAATTTATATAGATTTTAATTGATTATTCCATTGTGATAACAAGAAGAGGGAAATTTCATTATTTATATCTTGTTTCCTTGAATACAAAAATAATAGTGAATACCATAATTTTAAGGTTATGACGAAACCTTTTCCCATACTAATATAAAAATGGGAAAAATAACCATTGGTTGGGTCATAGGACTCACCAAAGAATATAATGGAAATAACTCCATCTGAGTGGTAGTATATCACCTTAAAAATTAAATTCATTTTATTTTTATTAAGGAATATTTATCTCTTGAAATTCATTCCATGATATACAAAAGAAAGGCTGTAAAGTGTATACAGTATTGTACATCATTGTATGTGAATGTGATTTGAGGGTAACCTTGTTGTTCTAGGTAAACATTCAGAAAGAGTTAAATATATAGATTAGTTTCACCACTTATTATCACCCTTATATTGATTGTAAGTTTGAAGGAGATATTAAAATACTATATTATTATTTGATATGTGTTATAATGGATTTCTAAGAAAGTTAGGATAAACACAGTCCCCTAGTGGACATATCATATGACAAACATTTTTTTTCTTTATTTCAAATGGAACCTTATGATGCTTTGTATTGGATTATGTATCGAAATCTAATATTTTTTTATAAAGTTTGAGAGAATAATATTATGGGACATAATATTATCCAATATATTATAGAGAAGGATTAAATAATTGAAAATAAAATAATATGTATACAAAGTCAACTGAAAAGGTAGGTAGATAATATATATGAGACCAATCGTTAGATGTTAGAGATAAGTATCATCATTCTATATCACTATGTAATATTATAAAGAAGCTTTATATTGATGTAATTCTTTATTATGGAAAAATTAGTCCATTTTAGATACTTGATCACATCAGATTTTAGACTCTTCATTAAGAACTCTCGCAAAACTTTTGTTATGTACATAAAGTGTTTTGTGTATCCGTATTATGGATGTACAAAAACCCCACTAACTTGTGTTGAATATTGATGTTTTAACATTGTATAGTGAACTGTCATATGAGGAGAATAAAGTGTTGATCGTTAATTATAGATAAAATTTTCTATAAAACAAGAAGAGATACCCAGTTAATGTGTTGAGGAATTTCTACAAGTTTTAGGGTGGAGACATTATAACCATAATATGTGCTAAAATATAATTACCATGATATATTTTACTGTAAAAAAGAATTTTGAGGGAAACAATTCTAAAGGGGGGAGGGGAAGAGTATACAATCCTATCCATTTAAAAATGAAATTCCATTTTTGAATCAATAAATTCCATAATAATAAATGTAGTTGTAGAAATAATATGATCAAAATAGGTTATTTTGGTCCATTATGAAAAATATATTTTCATATTTAAAAGGTAGAAAATAATCGTAAATAATGATAATATAGTTTTGTTATAGTGACCATTAAGATAATTATATTTTAAGGGTTTTGATAAATTATACTTGAGATAGATGAAATAATCAATGGTTTATTGTAGTAGGATCGTAACCCATGAAGACCAATTATCATAAATTCCATAAAAGGAATCATGGGGATTTTATAATGAAAAATACCAAGACGAAATTGAACAAAAGAAACATGAGCAAACTCTATTTCAGGAGAAGTTCAAGATTATTGGGATCATGATCCAAAGAAGGTTTTTTGAACCATCCCATGAATGTGCATTCATCGCACACTATATATTGAGTCTATAAAATGATTTAATAATAGGTTATGTATCAAAACCCTAAAAGTATGAATTTTTATTTTTTCTTTTTAATATAATAATTAATATGTTTATCGCTTTTTATTATAACATTATATACAAAATTAAAAGTTATTGAGAAGTATATTTTGATAAGATAAAAAAAATATTTTTTGTTATATATGGTTTTAATACACTTTTATCAATTAAATAATTTGGAAATAAATATTAAATTCATATAATATTTATATCAAATTATATTTGTCTACATAAAAATTATAATTTAATTCAATGAAGTTTAATGTATCAATTATAAGGGCTAGAAATTTTTCTCATTATAAAAATTATAATTACCATTAATAGCTTTATTTATTTAAAATTAAAAACTATAATATTTAAATAATTATTTTGATAAAATAATTATTATTTCTTTAATTATAAAATATAAATTATCAAAGGGTTATTTTTAAGAAATTTTTGAGCCTGAAAGATTTTATGGTTAAAATTAAATATTGTTAAAATATATGGTCAGTATTATAAAATCATTTGGCCCCATATGTGATGTTATAAATTATATAAAATTAATCCATAACAAAAAATATATTTATATTTTAAAATAATTTTTTAATTAATTTTATTAATTTTATTAACCATTAATGAGTTATCAAAATCAGATATTATTTTTTACAGTTTTAAAATCATTTCTTTATAAACATGGATAACTTACACATCACCAATGGTATTATTTTATAATATACAGTTCATAGACTTCACAAATATTGAATAAATTTCACATTTTTATAAACCATAAGAAAACCATGGTATAGTTTTAGGCATTTATTATAGTATAATTTACAATCTAAATCTTATGTTTAGAAATTAAAAATGACTTCCCTTCTCTTTGGATATAAATACCAACCTCAAATCCCAATAATCATCAATAAAAACAAATTTAACATGAATTTACTCTCTTTATTCCACTATATATCACACCAATGGTTTTCCCAATCTATTGAGAAGTGTCTCCCATTATTTTTTAATCATACTCTCAAGGTAAGGTATTATATACTCTTATTTATTCAACAACAAGTTTTAGTTATACCATTTAATTTTCTATTATTCTTGTTTTTCTATGTTTTTACACAGCCATTTATTTTCATTATGATTTCCCAGTGTTCCTCTTCCACCTTTAACTATCATTAAACCCTTCCATATATGTTTATATACACCTTTTATGTTGCCAAAATTATCCCCTTATTTTAGATGTCAATCATTTATGATAGGTATACCTAACAAATATTCCACTCATGTGGATTCTCCTAGATGGACATATACACTGTTGATTAGGGAAACTGGTGTATGTTACCCACTCTCTTTAATCTAAGTATTAAATTTTATTAAATACAACATTTTGTTTTATAATATATGTGTCACCCAAATTCATGTACATAATTCGAATGTGATGGGAGGCTAATAATTTTTTGTCCCTCCAATGAATTGGATAATTCATTTCACTCCAGAGATACCAAGTATGATTCATGGAAGTTTATCCTAACCACACTATGTTATTTAGTCTCATATGTTTTCATTACACTATACTTATGATTTCATGTTTTATGGCATTGCAACATTTATATGTTTCCCTGATGGTATCATCTAATATCATGATTCAATGTTCATCATTGTCACCCCATTTTAATTATCGTGATATACATCCTTAGTAACATGTATTATTAATATAATGTTATGTCCCGGTTATTCCCTTAGTGGGATTCTTAGCTCCACTTTTCATATCTACTCTCCCATGTTATCTAGTGCCGTTTTTGGAATATCAATAAATTTTATGGGCATGTTATGGGATTTTTAAATAATGTGGATGTATCCCTATTTTCTTTAATGGGATTATATATACAATTACCAATAGAAATAAAGTAATTTTAATCTTTTTGAGATTGTATCATGAGTTTATTTTGTAATAAATCATTAATTAATGTTTATAAAATATATAGGTTCTCAAAGGAACTAGGAGTAATTGGGTTATTTTACAACATGATTAATGATGAAACGGTTTTCCTTAAGAGAAATCAAATGAAATGGAAGATGGAATATGAAATGAAATGATTATTCCTAACCCGTAATCGTGATATTTATATAAAAACATTAACATAAGTTTTTATTAGAATAAACTAAAAAAGGGAAAATTTAATTTCACTAAGACTAGAAAGGAATGAATATTTAGCTTCGTATGTATCAAGAATGTGGGGAGAAGAACCCGAGTAAATTTTTAAAATTAATGAGAAAATTTTTTAACTATGAAATAATATTGGAATAGATCACATAATTTCCTAGGAAAATTATTATTTCAAAAATGTTAAATAATGTACATCTGATGGTACCATTTATAATTAAATTTCTTATGTTGGGTGAACTTAGATATTATCCAAGTCAATTCGTTAATCTAAGGGTTGACAACTACACCAAAAAATGACCTATGTCATGCTAGTATTTGAAGTTAAATTTTGAAGTGATCATATATTTGGATTATAAAATTATATTTAATAATTATTTTATCTATGATATTCTATTAATAATAATCATTAAACATCTTTGGAATTTTTTTTAGTAGTTTTGATTTATGTATTTAAAATAAAACATATCATGGTACAAATGACCTAGAATGGTGATTTAGTAGAAAGGTGGTTATTTTAGAAAATACATGATTGAGGAATAAATAACCCTTAATAATTGTATGATGTTGATATATCTAGGGTTAGTTGGGATAAAGAGATGACTTATATTTACAATTTAAATGGGGTATCATTGCTAACCTTGAAAATGAGTATTTATTTGATAAGACATATCTATGTTATCTTTCATGATGTATATTTCATTTTTAGGATTCTAGGAATATATTCGATAGACTCTAAATTTAATTTAGTAATATGGATAGAGAATTTTTTTTTTAGATATATTTTCATATAGGTTTAATAGTTTTTCATGTAATTAACATGTTATATGAGATTATATTATCAATATAATCATGTGTTTAGTATGTTGCATTATGTGATACTTTTTGTTGTTTGGGGAATAAATATTATTTGACATAAGAAATTTTTTGATAGTATTTATACTCTTTTGGATTTGAATATTGGTTAAGAACTCTTTTATTATATTTAAAATTTACAAATTTAGGTAAAACATTAGATAGAACATTTTTTATTATAATTGAAATCTTTAAGAATAACGTTTCAAAATATTGTTTATTCATAATTTTCATATAATCAGTAAATAGTAATTTTATTTTTTTGTATCTCAATTGGGACTTAAAAAATAGTTTCTCATACTTTTATTGATCATATGATATATTAATAAATATTTTAGTGTTTCAAGAATGGTCGGTTCATATTGTTCATTCATCATTTCAAAATGAGATGAAAAGTGGTGGAAAATATTAAATAAATGAAACCAAATGAACAAATTACATTTTTCAATTTGAAGTAATCAACTAAGAATATATTCATATATTCCATGTTAAAATAATTTTCTACCATTATAAAAAATATGTTGAAAATGAAAATGTTTTCCTTTTTATAGTTAATATATGAAATTGATTATAGTTTTCATCACCACACTAAGTAATGGTTTTGTGGTCATTAACCATCTCATGATTGTATTCTCTATCACTCAATTTTTGATCATAAATGATAATTTTCTTTGATATGAAAATATTTTAACATACTGCTAATGTTCTCTTTTTCTTGGAATATGATTATGTGTTATTTCAGGTGACCATTATGTTCCTCACATCCCTATTTCAAAAGAGTCTACATTTTCCATTTGTATGATGTGTGTGTTCAAAAAAGGTAAATTTTAATATTAATACTTTGATAACCATTATAAATTTGAGATGAATCAATTTATTAAAGTGGGGGAATGTAACAACACAAAAATCCAGTTTTAAAAAATAATTTTCTCAATAACTTCCCTAACACACAAAACCAAGCTTTAAGATAATTTTGATATACTATAAAAATACTATAATTTCTTTATGACTATCATAACCTGTCTATTAAATTTTTGGGGATTAGTTGGATTAAATAAATTATAAAATACATTCATAATAATAATACAAAATAAAAATTTATTAAATAATTCATAGGAAATAACAACTGAGTTTTTATTAATGTATTTTTATGCTTCAAAAATATAATTTCTTAAAAAATGTTATTTATTACATTTTTAGAGTAGATATTATAAAAAATTGAAACCACTTTCAAAAAATTTATTTTATGAAGAGTTTATAATTTTTAAAACTAGAATATAAAAATTATATTATTGGGGACTTATATGAGTTTTCTACGGCTAATGAAAAATTAATAGTTTTATTAAAAATACTCATTTCCTTTAATTTATTTATAGTCCCATTTTATTTTTATTTTTTTTAAATTTTATTATTTTTTTTACTATAATTAATATTATTAATTTCATTTAAATATAAACTATTAATATTTTTTGTATAAAACCATTTTTATACAAAAAAATGTATTTATTCAGAAAACTTTTTTTCTTCACATTTTGTAGGTTAATTTTATTGTAATTTATAAAACATATATTTATTTAATTTGATAAAGTGGATTCCTTATTTGGAATCGAGAAGTGAAAATTTAGTAAATATTTTATCATTATTTCTTGTGATAATGAATTATAACGACAGTAAATATTTATCTCCCTAGTAAGGGTAAAATGGGTATTTACGATTAAAAATATTGTGATAAGGCCTTAAAAATATAAATAAGACTTCCTATGATTCTATTATTATGATATTATTTTTACCATTCTCATCCAACATTCAAATACATGAAATATTTTTCCATTTTTTGTTGACAATGGCGTTAATAATAATTTATGTAAACAAAAAATAAAAAATGTCACATTCATGTTTTATAAAACTCGGATATTTATTTATATGGATAAAAATAGGGTACGTTCAGTTCTAAATTATTATATGAAATATTAATTAATTTAAATTATAAAAATAATTTCTTTTAAAAAATTTGTGATAGAATTATCACATTAAATTCTTATGAAACGCCAACACAATTCTTATTCTAGTAGATAAAAAAATCAAATAATGACTTTAAATTTTTTGAAATTTAATATTTTTTGGATGATTTACGGTGTCTGGTTTTTTTTCATAAATGTAATGTATTAGGTATTTCTTTAATAATTATATTTTAATTTGTTTTTTATCTTTATTTTTTGAAAATTCCACTATGTTAATAGTTCTAGAAATGGGGTTAATGGTATATTGTGATAAATAATATTTTATTAAGTGAATTAGAATCAAAAAAAATATTATATTTTCGTATTTGAATCGGATATTATATAAAATATAATCCATTTTTGGATTATTGTTCACATTCCCATTTATAATAAAATTCATTAACCCTGTTAATAAATATTTTGATATTGTAGTAATCATGAAAACGAATAATAAGGGGTTAAAACTAAGAGGTAAGATACAAACCAAATCACTTAATCTTCAATAAATATTATTGGATAATGGTATATAGATTTATCTTTATCTTATATTATAAATATATCAATTTTGTTTCACATCAACATCAAAATTAATTTATAATAATTTAATACATTAATAAATTACAAGGGTGCCACCCTCCTCCCTTATATAAGGACACCACACAAATTATATTGATCACACTTCATGAGCCACAGATATTGGAAAGATCCTACCAAAACCTCATTTCAACCTATTAGAAACAATCATATGGTTCTTTTTTTCTTAAAAGACCATCCCTATGGTTCTTAAGGATAGATCAAAAGGGGATTTTTCAAAGAGGTGGTAATCATATTAATGGATTTTTTTTCATTTTAATTTTTATTCTTTTAAATCCTTCAATTATATCCTAAACATTTGAATATAATAACACCAGTATCTCCCATGTACTGATACAATATTATGTTAATATAACAAACTTATTTATCTTCTCCTTCCATTAAAAGGGAAATGAAAGTATCATTGGTGCATACTTGTTTATTAATAGCTCTATAAAGTGATGCATTTTTTTTAATCAACACTTCATATTGATGGAATGAATTTTGATTTTATGAATATATATATATATATATGAAATTTTTATTATTACTATAGTTTTTGAAATTTATGTTACGGGTCAATTTTCATTCTTGTTTTCCATCATGTAGCAACCCTAAATGAAGTATCCCATAATTGGATTCTTCTTTATTACAATGGTTAATAAAATAAGGGATCTCACAAAACAAGATCTATCTATTTAGTAGTACTAAAGAACTCAAACATATATGATTATCATATTTAATTTCAAATATAATATAAATGTAAAATGAAACATTATATCTTCCTTGACACTATTCATAATATACTTTTCTATATCCTCATTAATGGAAAACAAATAATTGGTGAGCTTAGATACTTAGTGAGGGTTACATACAACAAAATATATGATGTATAATTAAGGAATAATCAATATGAATGGTAAATAACTAAAAAATTATATATAATCAATAAATTTATAATTAAATGAATCCATTTATAATATCAATGTAGTAATCTCATGGATAATATTAAATAGATTATAAATAAAGGAATTGCATAATATTGAAAATCATGATCTTAGACAAGAGGATATCTTTAGAATCATTTATTTATTCCAATATAGTTTAATAGATACTTATTTATATAAAAACCCATTTAATATTCTCTCACATCTGGTTTGACTCTAGAGAGTTATCAATGCAAAGAGGGGATTTCAATAACCTATTTCCACCCATCACAACATGCATGATCTGTAACACCCCGATATTTTTGAATAGAAACATTATATTGGAAATATTATGTTACATGAAAAATAAATATTATAAGAAAATTTAACTCCATATTAAATTATGATATTTTTTTAAATGTTATATCTCTTCGATAGGTTTCAATGCAAGCTAAACCAGGTTTTAATGAAATGCAATAGTCTATTAAATTATTATTATTTTGATATTACCATTATAACCTAGCCATTAAGTTGGGGGTATAAATACTATTGAATTAATAATGATAATATTTTGATATACAATTGATTAAAATAAATTCAATTTTAATAAACTCATCATATGAAAATAAGAACCATTTTAAAGAAAAATAAATTTTTAAAAAAATATATTTTTCAATGGGTTGTTAGGTTGCACATTGAAAAAAGAATTTTAAATTAATTTTTATGAGTTTTAAATTTTTCATTTGAAGAAAAAGAATTAATTTTTTTTTAAATCTATATGTGAAAATTATATTTGGGTGATTTTTTTGAATTTTCAGAAAATATTAATTGTTTTTTTATGAATAGTGAAAAATACTAAATTTTAATATAAAACTGCCTTTTTTAAATTATTTATAGTGATATGTTATATTATAATTAAGTTTTAAAGTAACATAATTTAAATTATTTATCTATTGATATAATTTATTTCATTGTAATTTTTTTATATTTATTTTTGACATAAAATTTTTGTAATGTTTTGAGCATTTTCTTTTTAAAACCTATATTTCTCATCACGTGTACTTGGTTAATTTTAAATTAAATTTATATAATTATATAAATGTAATTTATAAAAAAAATCCCTTCTATTTTATAAAAAAATATATTATCTAATAAGGTCAACTTAATTTTTTACTCTAATTAATAGTAAAAATATCAATAATTATTTACTGATGGTAAGGTAATAATGGGTTTACCAGGCTGTTAAACTAAAAATATTAGAGTCAGAAATGACCCAGAACATTTAAAATAGAAAATTTATGTCTATATATTCAGAATATATAATCTTGTTTTATTATCAGACAATTCTGGAACCTTTTTTAATTTGAAAAACATGGGAACACATTTTTCTTTTCAAACACTAGACGTGTGCCAATCAAATCACTTATAAAAGTCCACCCACTCTCCTATCCTATTTAAAATAAAAAATAATTAATTTTTAAAATAAAAATATAAATAAATTCTTTAAATAAATACTATAATTATATAATCCTTATTTTGGTCATAAATCCAACCTAGGAATCCTTTTGGTGAAATCCAATGAAGTTCAGATGAAGAGTTAACATCCCTAACAATGTGTTTTATATTATTTCTTCCTCCACCTTAGTAAATTCATTATATACCATGATTATGTAAAAAAATATTTATATTATATTCCCTAATATGTTATTATGTTAGTTTTATAACCAAAATATTTCTTCTTTTCTGCAAAATGGTATACAAAATCACTATTCGTTTTTATGGCAGACAACCACATTATGAACTGTAGTCCTTTATTTTCCATCCCCACCTATCCATGATGAAATTAATGATTTATTTAAAATATTTTATGATATTTATGAAATTATTATATTTTTTAATAATCATATCAAATATATCATATTACTTTCTATTCCAAAAGGGATGCAATAACACCACTCATGTGTACGATAGACTACCACCTTGTGAAGTGATATGATTCATTTATCGCTTATGATTAATATATAAGGGAGTAAGGAAAAAATAGAATGAATATAAGTCATATTTATTATATAATCATTCTTATTGAAATAAAATATCACATTTAACTTTTTTCTTTCAAATCAATTGGGAAACATTACTGTCGCTCGTGTGATCATGTCGACTAACTCCCCTACATATTCAAAAGAAATGTATTTCATTTTATATTTGGATTCCAATTATAAATTATTTTATTAATATAAATTATATATTTCATTAATATTATTATATAATGTTAAATTAATAATTATTTTTTTTAGTTCCATCAATCATGGTAAATAAAATAGCAATCAGGGGTATGAACTACCTACCATTTATAGAAACAGATTAATATATTTTCTATATAAATATAATATAGATAAATCTAAATAAATATATAATGAAAATATATTATATGTATATAATGGTTAATTTCCTCATGATGATGTATCCATTATCAAATTAAAAGGATCAAAACTACTGAACCCATACATCTACGAAAAATGAAGAAATTATCGCCTCAAATAAAAGATTTTGTAAAGAATATCTAATAAAATAGTGATTAAAGACTATATGTAAATCATATATGGAATGATAAATACTATTTATTGGAAATATTATTTCTTTATAGTAATATAAAATATATACATAAATACCTTTTGATCTAGGCACTGAGATGGTGCACAGTCTAGAATCCCGGGGTGCTGGAAATTAATTTCATAAAAAATATTAAATATTTTTTATATTACACAGACAAAGTACTCATGAAAAATGGGATAGATCATAAATTATATGTGGGATATAATTTATGATTCCATGGTTTAATCTAAAATGTTATGTTTATCCTAGGAGTGAAAAAAAATTAGTTAGTGGGGTGTCTAGATAAAGCGGCAGTTGGATGGTGCATTCAGTGAATTAAATAATTAATTTCTTAAATACCTAAAAAATAATTTCCTCTATATAATAATCATTATATGGGATCACTAGGGTAATCCAAATAACCCTATAACAATTTATAATAATATTCCATTTTTTATTGGTGTATTGAGATCATACTATGATGATCTTCTCTATCAAGGCAAATTGAGGTGCAAAAAACACAACAAATATTTATCCCCTATTAGTGAGAATGTTATTTATCAAATAAAAATACAATATTATGGTAGGAATCCTCATATTTTGTTTTTCTATATTATTATTAAATTAATAATCTTGATCATTATCATTCTTATTCCTTTTATTTGCTTCATTTCTGATCCTTTGCATGTGCCTACATATTAGATTCAATTATTATATTCCATTAATCCTTGTTATTTCATTTTTCTTATCTAAAGTATAACATATTTGTATTACTTGGAATATAACTCTTGGAAAATAATTTTTTAACCTCAATTTATAGTAATTTTCCCCCAACATTATTTACATTCTTTGAAATTGGACCACTAGGTTGGGATACAACTATTTTGGGTGGGATAGTGTGTGATCAGACCACCAAATTCATGAAAGATTCATTTTTAAAAAACATATCAAATATATAAGGATGGATTTTGGAGTTTTGAGGGATACATGTAATTATAAAATGGATTTTTAAATCCAATATGGAAATTAAAGGATCCAACATAGATGAAGGTGCATGTGGCATCAAACAATAAACCAAAGATACGATTTCGGGCCACTGGATGATATGAAATAAAGGTTGGAGGTGATATGCACATATCATGGGTGGTTAAATGGGGGTATTCATTATGGTTGTAATATATATATAATTCGAGTAATATATATGATATTCTATGAAAATCCCAACTACACTTCATGTACTGGGGTGAACACACTCTATGTAGTACCCTATTTTAATGAAACTACTATTTTGTAAACGTTAAGGATTAAAAACTTTGTGGATAGTCAAGATTTAATGAGTCCCTCATCATGTAGATATTTCATGTGATAAAATCACACATTCGGGAACATGTGAGGAAATACAAACTATTTATTAGAGTACAATTGAATGAGAAATATTACACAGACATGGCCATGAGTTTGAGCAGGAACCCCGATGGGTGAGGCACACCATGTAATCCCTTTAAAAACTTTGTGGGGATATATGGTTTATGATATACATACTAGGTGTGAACCTAAAAGGTAGTTGAGTAGGACTACATATCAAATGCTCCCCCTCACATGACAAGAACCCTCTTTTTAATGAAAAAT
This sequence comes from Viscum album, assembly GCA_963277665.1. Classification (NCBI taxonomy): domain Eukaryota; kingdom Viridiplantae; phylum Streptophyta; class Magnoliopsida; order Santalales; family Viscaceae; genus Viscum; species Viscum album. The sequence continues at coordinate 217,736,694 of OY728137.1, read as the reverse complement.
ATTCCTCTTGAATATCTCTTATTTGGAAATTATTTTTTCCCATTAGTAGTCTATGAAAAGTGTTTATCCACGTTTAACATGATGGTTGGATTTTCGATGTCCTATGAGAGAATAAGTGATATTTTATTTTCAAAAATCTTCATTCGTTGGAACTCAATAAAGACATTGTTTAGGAAGGGTGTGTAGAGTGGATCCTTTTATTGTGATAGGGAGTGGTTTTTTTACCCATATATTTTAACCCATTGATAGTATAATGGAATGAGTCCTATATATGTCCCATCAAGTGGAACCCTCCTTCAGTCAATGTGCATGGGTCATCTACCCATAGTGTGGAGCCTTCATGTTGTATCACAGCATGGATCCGTTATTTATTCTTTAGAGTGTAACCCTCTTGTTGGAATAAGGAATGTGTCTTATATCTATACACTATAGTGGAACCCTCATATAGTGATAGGTAATTGGTTCTCTACATATATAGTATAACCCTCCTACTCTATAAAGAATAGGTTCTCTATTTATTCCTTAGAGTGAAACCTTCCTATTGGAAAATGTCAGGGTTCCCATATCTATCAAATATATTGGAGGCCTTATATGATGATAAATCATGGATCCTCTTCTAATATAGTAAATTTTATATTCTTTATCAGGGAATTTATTCTCTATTTATTCTTCATTATTGAACTATCCTATTTGAATGGGGAAAGAGTCCTCTAAATATCCACTAGAGTGGAACCCACCTATCGAGTCAGGGTTTGGGTCTTCTACCACTATATTTCAATCCTAATATTATTTTAGGTCATGGGGCCACTTCGTATTGAGTAGAACCCTCTTTTTCAGATAGATAATATGTCACCTATTTATTTTCTTACTTGAACCCTACTATCATAATAGGGTATGGTTTCTCAATTTATATAGTGAAACCCTACTATTGTACCAGTGTTTGGGTCCTCAATCTTAATATTGTGGCCCCTTGAATATTTGGAACCATGGAGAGGTGTTTCATAACATGTATTCTTCTTTTAGAAGGTGTTCTAGGTGTTGTGAATCATTGATGGAGCTTCTGGAACTGATGGAACTCTTTTCCTACGATGGCCTATGAGATAGATACCCCCTTAATATTTTATTAATGTTTCTTTTGTTGGGAATATATATATCATAATCAATGTTTCTATATTTTTTTAAACATTTACAATGGGTTGGTCTTTTAATGATTATAATGTCCCTTACTGCTCCCCCCTTCAGCCTTCGGGGTATCTTACTGGGTATGTATATAATCACACCTATATGGGGTTTTCCAACACATGTCATGTCTTATGCTGATGATAGAATGGGTAGAAAGGATTATATCGGATTATAGGGATACACCTATGCATTTGAATGTGTGTGGTAGTTAGTTCATGGAGTTCTGGAGTCTCACTCTCTCAGCACTTTATTTTTTTTATTTTTTTAGGGAGTATATTTTTTCCCATTTACCTTTTGTATTATCCGGTTGTAATATTTTAATCCCTAGTGGTTTTTTGTGATTGGTATATTAATTACATGTTTCATATTTTTTCAAATCCTCTTAACATATACATAGAGATAGTTTTTTGTGTGAGTATAGGTACTTAGGAAATATCCTCTCATATTTGTTTTTTCTTTTTGTACATATCAATGGTCCATTTCCCATTGATGTGGGAATGGGGTAGTTTCATCTCATGAACCATTGGGATTAGCTATGATATAATTTTTCAAATAAATTTATACCTTATGATAGATTAGGGATGTCTTCATCTGATGGTGTCTAAACTGTCATTTGGTGAAGGTTGAGCATCAGGTTTTGGTAGCTTTGTTGTAGCCCTTTCAGTTCCAGGAATGAAAGTGGGATGGAATATCCATAGAATTTGTGACATGGCCTCTCTGGACAGTGAGAGGTCATGATTCCATATACAAGATAGTTTAGTGACACATGAAGTCAGCATATATCCTTTTTTATAATGGGGATCCCCATACTATTGTCTCCAAACATGATGTGCATTTCATGACACTGTTGTAGGGAGTCACCATAGAGGGATTTATGACCCATATAAGGATGAGTATAACCATTCATCCCCAAAATAATGGTATGCACAACATCAATATCAATGTTCTATAGGAAACACTTATGAATTCTATTTTCGAAATTGGCTAAATCTAGGAGGATCACTTTCCATTGGTAGAGTTTTTGTACAATAATATAAATCACACTACTATTGGAATGACACATTTTGAGGCCCTATATAGGATCCCCTATAGGTCACCCCATTGCAATTTTGATATTATCAAGGAATTTTTATTTGGAAAGAGATGGTGCAGTCGATGATGGAGAATATATAGCTTATCTATGAGTGGATGAGAATAGCCCAAGGTAGGAAGAAAACATATACTAATCTATGTTATATAGACTTGGAGTTCAACTAGGGATATCGCATTTCTCTAAGAGTCTCCCCATGGCATGTATTTAGTGGATTCAGTTTGGTAGGTAAGTTTTCCTCAAGGATTATCGGGCCATTTGACATCTTTCATAGGGGTTGGTGAGGTTTCTTAATACCTCACCATTCCCCCATAATTGGAAGGTGTGGATGAAAACATCCACATGTTTTAGTTGCAGAGATATTCGCATAAAAGCAGGTATATTACTGACTGGGGTTATATGGACATCTAGTATGGAGCTGCTTTAATGGAACACAACCTGGGGATCAAGGATCGTTAGAAGATAACTCTATGTGGATAGACCCTCCCCTTGGTTCATGTGTTGTGGCTACATGGGAGCATACAGGAGACCTCCTTAGAGTTAGATATCCATACTTAGTATCAATATGTAAATCATTTTTATAGTTGTTTCTTTTCAAGGATGAAAATTATTTTCTTATATAATAATGTAGAAACTGAGTTTTTTTCTTTGTATAACCTTGGAATATATCTAGAAATATTTTCAAATCAGTGGGATGATATGACACACGATTCAACTACCCAATGTTCCAAAATTAATATTATAAATATATTACATATATTTTATATTATCTTAGAACTGTTTTCAATATAAATGGGATAACTCGTAAAATTCATCTCAAATAAAATATATAAGACCATGTTTGAATCCAAAACATGAGGTTTACCCTAGGCACAACCTAATTTCGGTTGACATGGCATGTTCAGATAAAGATGTTGTTGGAAGGTTCTATCAGTGAATTAATTAAATAATTCATACATTAATTTATCAATCTCTTGAAAAATAATTTCTTCTATATCAGAATCATATTGTAAAATCTCTATGATTAGCTGAAAAACACCTAGTACTATTGAGAGGAGGATTCCATGTTCTTCTTCAGTGGATTGAAATCTGATGATGAAAATCCTTTACATAAATACAATTGAAGCGTAGTGAACAAAACTGATCTCTCTCCTTCATTTGTGAGTGTGTTCTTCATAGAAAACAGATTTGATCATGAGGTTTTAGTCCCCATATTGGGATCAATTATGATTTAATTATTAATAATTATCATTCTTTGTCCTTTTGTCTACATCAATTCTGAGTGGTTGGATGCACCCACATATTAGATTCAATTAATTTATTTGACTAAACCTTGTGATTATATTTTTATCACCCTATATATACTCAATTATTGTTCACTAGACAATAATTCTTGGCCCATAATTTTGTTTATCATATATTTATTATTCTTCTCTCCCACCATTCATTGTGTTATTCATCATTGGACCTTGGGGTCATTGTTCCACTATTTTCAAGAAGAACCAAGTGTGGTTAAACTCACAGATTCATGGTAGATTCACATGTGATGAATAGATAAGTGATTTGATGATGGATCAAGGAGTCTTCCATGATGCAGGTGATTATACCATGGATTTGGATATCTGGTTTGGGTGCGGGAGTCACCAGGGGTGATAGTGCTTCATGAGGATTCAAATGACAAACCAAATATCCAATTTTAGACCTCTTGATGGATGGAAACAAAACCTGGAGGAGATATCTACCTATTTTTAGTGGTAATGTATTAGGATTCACATTTAATGGAATAGATATATATTTCAAAGAATGTACATGATATTATTTCAATATCCTAACTACATGGTTTGTACTAGGATGAACACATGTAGTGTAAAACCCAAGTGGATGTGGAGATAGGGTTTTGGAAAATTTATGGATAATACACCATGTAGGTGGTCCACACACCATGTGACACTCCATGGAAATACATTATGTGTGAATGAAGGACATTTTCTTGACACTATATGGTAGAACACATCACGTATCAGAGTATATATGCATGTGATAGACTACAACAACATAGCCGAAAGCATGGGTTGGACCCCGGGTGGCTAAGGCATGATGTTTATTCCATTTACATGATGTTTAGGGAAATATTGTTAGTAGTCCATAGATTATTTGTGACACTACCATGAAATGGAGTGGGAACACACACCATGTGGGTCCGCCCAGATGTCTTGCACACTAATTTTTTAGGAATTGTCTACCTCTGTTATCTCCTTCGTTTAGACTCTAGTTTTTTTATGCAAGAATTCTAACCTAAGTGTTTTTACAAATAACACATGATCGTGTAATACTTGTATAATTATTAATTAACATGAAAGATGTTTTTTTGTTCCTCTTCATTAGGTATCACTCGATGGCAGTAGTGGTCAGACATGATCTCTATAGGGGAACCCTCCTACCATGATTGTGCATGAGTCCTCTAACCATAGTTTGGAACTCTCGACCTATATTTCAAAATTGGTCCACTATCTATCTACCATATTGTAACCATCATTTATTGATAGGTCATTGGTTCTATACACATAGAGTAGTTACCTTATTCTATATCAAGGTATGGGCTCTCTATTTATTATTAATAGTGAACCCTCCTATTGGAATAGGGTACAAGTCCTATATCTATCCACCAGAGTGGACCCCACCTATGGTGATAGGTCATGGGAACTCTATACAGAGTGTAACCATCTTCATGTATTATGGAATGGTTCCTTTATTTATTCATCAGTGTGGAACCCTTCTATTTCAATAGGACGTGGATCCTCTATCTATTCACTAATGCGGGACCCTTCTACGGTGTTAAGGCATGGGTCCTCGACCAATACAGATGAACCCGTATACTATATTAGGGAATGAGTCCTCTATTTTTTCTTTAGAATGGAACCTTCCTATTGTAATAAGGCATGGGTTATATACTTATCCACAAGAGTGGTACCGTCATGCATAGTTAAAGTATTGGTCCTCTTCCACTAGAGTGGAACCCTCTTATAGAGTCAAGGCATGGGTCCTCTAACCATAAAGTGGAACCCCCCTTCAAGGATAGGGAAAGGGCCCTCTATTAATCTTTTGAGTGGAACCCTAATGTAATAAGTAGGAATGGGTGATAAATCAATATATTTAAACCCTCTTATTGTTGCAATGTATGGGTACTCTACCAATATATTATGGCCCCTCAACTGCATAGCATAGTGGAAAGTGGTTTCGTGAAATTGAGGTTTCTTTAGGCAGGCACGTGAGATGCTTGAAAACATTTATAGACCTTATAGAATTGATGAAACTCTTTTACTAAGATGTTAATTGAGATGTAGATCCCATTTCTCTCTCATTTGGGTTTCTTTCATTGATTATATATATATATATATATATCAATGTTACTAGATTTTGTTAAACTCTTAAAATTTGTTGATCGATCTATTCCTATCATGTCACTTACTTCCCCCCTTGATCTTTTGGGGTGTCCTAATGGATATGAATATACTCACCCTTCATGGTCTTATCTCGCACATATCATGTCTTATGATGATATTGTAAAGGTGGGTGGAGATTATAGAGTAACATAGGGATATGTTAGTTCATTTGACCACATATGGTGATCATGACATTGAGATATTGAGTTGGCCTCTCCCAAAACATTAATTTTAATGTTATTTCAGGTTGGTAAATCATTCAGATTGGTTGTTTATTTATTCTTATCTATTTTTCAGTTTACATATTCATAAACTTTTACACACAATAGGTTTTTCATGAATGGTATATTATCTATATGTTTCATCTCTAATTATTACGGATCTTCTCTTCTTCATGATGATGGTTGTCGATATCTATATAGGTACTTATACAAAGTCCTCCCATATTAGTTATTCCATTATTCACTTGTTTACAACCCTTAGCTTGTGTATGTTGGATTAGGGTAATTTCGGGTCGATCTCCATTGGTTTGGGTAATGAAATATAAGTATGATTTATTAATGGATGTGTAATAATATTTTATTTACTATACTTGTGGTTTGGATATATATGAAATAAGTTGAACATGATGTAAGGGTTTTTCATCTCAAATATAATTCTTGTAGACATACACCACATTCACCGATTATTCCTTGTATTGGTTTTTATAATTAACCTTTTAATAGGTTTGTTCATTACTTTATTTCACTTCACAATATATGACATTTTTCATGGGTATTATGATTCAAAAGTTACCAAAGTGTAACATCCCAAGTAAATAAAGAATAAGACATAATTCATATTTATTAATATTTGTGAATTAAATATTAATTTTACTTTAAAGGGTTTTCTATGTTCGATAGCGTAACTGATACGCAACAACAGGTTTCTTTGAAATCTTACATTGCACACTAATAATATAATATTATTATTTTAAATGGTAGTTAACTCTTAGCCGATGTATTGGAGGTAATGAAAAAAACTAACTACAATATTATTATACATGTTTTTTAAATGTATTTACATTTATCCAATAAAAGTTAGAGGCTTAAAATTTGAATGAATCTAATTTTAAGCATAGTTTACATTAAAAGGGTCGATTAACTGCCTTTTACTGGAAAACCCTATTTAAATCTAGTTTTGGTCACTTTTTTATGTTCTATTTGACCAAATAAAATTCTTCTTTAGAATTAGGACACCAAAATTTACTTTGGGTAATTTTTTGGTATTTTTCTGATAAAATTCAATTTTTAATGAATAGTGAAAATACTGTATTTTAATTCAAAAGTTCCTTTTAATATAATTTATTTATATAGTTATATTATCTTTTTAATTGGTTTTAAAGTGTAATTATAATATATTTTTACCATTTAATTCAATTTTGGTCATTGGAATTAATTTCACTTTGAAATTGGACATAAACAAGTGTCAATCTTTTGATAGTTATTGTTTCTTAAAAACACGCTATTTGTTTTGCTAACGGGAATTAATTTTAAATTAATTAATGCGGCTTCTATGTTTAGAATTTGGTAAAATATAAATCATTTTTGAATTTTTAATATAAAATATATCTTAGGCTGAATTTTTTGTAGTTTTCTGAAAAACTTCAATTATTGATGAACAGTGAAACCACTTAGTAGTAGTTAAAAAACTGACTTTTTCATTTAAATGAAATTTTACCTCTTATGTGAATTGAATTTCCAAAATCTGACATACATGGTTGTTATTATTAAGTAAAATTTGGTTCAATAAGATGAAAATAATTTATGGTGAATAGTAACTTTTGACTTTTATTTATCGCAGTTAAAGGTAAATAGGGTAATTAAAGGTAAAAAGAATATTATAATAATTCAAAATTACCTTAAAACTTGCCCAAACCTTATTGTATGAGTAATTTCAGACCATTATAATCCTTGAGTCGATTTTGAGACCCCATGGAGCCACTTATAATGATAATGACACTTTATTTTAATTAACTTAATGTAAAGGCAAAAATGACAAAAACAAATATCTCTTTGAAAATTAATTTTTAAATGGTGTTATATAAGTTATCTTTTAGACTATAAATATTAATTGGAAATATAAAAATATTTCCTACATCATGGTATTTGTTTTATAATTTTTAGATATCAAATAAATTAAATTATTTATGACACAATAATGATGCAATGTTTACGTCATTAATAAATCATTTAAATAAATAAGATTATAAATATTAGAATAACATCCAAAACCTATCCAATTATTATTGGATGAATTTATTTAGACCATGAGTCATCTTATATTCTACCTTAATGAGTTTGGGACCATTATAAACCAAATATCATTATATAATAAAATAATATTATCACACTTTCCTAAAGAGCCCCTCCTCCCCCTTATAAAAATCCCTTACTTCTAACCAATTACTCACACCTATCAAGCCTTTTTTCTCATCCAAAATCTGACCAATTAATCTCCATACATCCCTATCCTACTTCTATAGTCCTTACCTTAGGCAGAAGGCACTTCAAGAAACCATTTTGGTTCATACCAAAGGAAGTTACCCAAATTAAAGGTAATAGTTACTCTTAACTTCTTTTCTTTTAAATCTCCAAACCCTAAACTCTTTATATTACATTAATTTATAACAAAACAAGTATCCTAAAAATAATATAATGTTGTTATGGGAAGGATTCTAACTACACTAACACACACCTCCATCTAATGGGTGAAGAACATACTATTTTTGTGGATGACAAACTAACGCCTCACGAAACGATGATTGTTCGATTATCTCCTACCACCTATCATGGTGTCCATTAATATGAAACTATATTTATATATGATATATATTATGTTTATGTTTTCTTTATGCTTTTGTATTTTTCTTTTATATCATATCTTTATGGTTTCCATAATGGGTAAATGCGATAATTTCATTTGAGGAAGTGCGGACTACCACCCCCTCAAAGTGATATGACTCATTAATGTCATATGTGGGAAGTATAAAGGATGGAGTTAATGATATTATATATGATATTATACTGGAATTATAATATAATTATGTATTTTTATGTTTAAATTCCATTAGAATAAGAAATAGAAATGAAAGTGGCGTTCACGCGTATGTACGACTTACCGTCTCCATGAATGGTGCATTTCAATTCTTACCTCCAAATGATATGTATTGTTATAAATATATATATATATATATATATATATACTGGATATATATGATATATATGTTATCAAAATAATTAATATAATTCTGGATATAATGGAATATTGACCACATGGACAACTTGTAAATATAAGGTGTTCATTTTTTGACTCAAGTACCAAATATTGACAAAACGAACGTTATTAAATTAAATGATTAAATAATGTTTATAACATGGTAATAATTGATATAAAAGTAATAATAAACTTGAAAAACGTTCTTAATCAAGTATAAATTAACTTTAGTTTATTATTCAGGAGATTAAATAACGATCGAGTCAAGTCGGACACGAGGTAAGGGACTTCGTCTCAATCTTCTTTCATTGAGGCATATTTTGTTTTAATACATGACTTTATTTTATACGCTATATAAACACCTTTGACTTTTCATTTCATTCAAAGGGAATCTTTTTCTACGAAGCATTTTACTAAATGAAAAAAAAATATTTTTTTAACGTAAGCGGTGACAACGACCTTTCCGTCGTCGCAAGTATTATTTGACCTTTGGCTTCCTTAGCAAGATGTAAATTTTTTAAAAGTAAAAATAAATACAATATACACTTTTTATGTATTTTTTTATTGAAAATGATTTTGAGAATGGATTTATTATTTCAATATCTTGAAATGATATATTTTTATTACAATGTGGGAATGTTATCTTTCCTTTATACTTATGTTATGTGTTATGATTATGTTATGGTTCTTGGGAATTGTTTATGTATACGGGTGGTTCTGTGATAAACCTAAGGTGGGTGAGCTCGAGATAACTCTTCAATGCATTGGGTAACATGATGGAGGTAAATGTGAATGTTTCTCCTAAGAGATTTAGGGAATATACTATGATTGGTATTCCAAATTAACTCCCTATGTAGCTGTGATAAGTACAATGTAAGTATGTTATGGATGCCACAAGTTACCTTTATGATTTGTGATTTCTATTTAATATTCATAAATCTTATGATTTCATGAAGTAGGTAAAAGAGATCATGTTTTTTATTTATTTATGAACTAATGTTTTCTTTCTTTGTTTTATAACCCTTACTGAGCATTTTATGCTCATCCCATGTTTTGAAATGTTTTTCACGGGACATAAATTTGAATAGGGTCAAGGATGGGATCAAGAAAAATTCATGCTGTATAAAACATGGAACTAGACCTGACACTTTTTTTAAAGAGTTTTTATTTTATGAAAAAAATGGAAACTTAGTAGAAGTGTCTACTTTGTAATCTTTTGAGATGTGATAGTTATGTCCTAAATCTCTAAAACTCTAAACCTAAAAATATCCTCAATATGAATTATTCATTTAATTCAATATTATGTAATGTTTAAGGCTGGGTCCTTAAAGTTGGTATCATAGGTTGGTTTAGATAAATTTAGGAGTTAGGGTATTGTTAAATTAATAACCATAAAGTAATTTATGTTAATATTGAAATCATATAGCATTTACAGATTACCATGTTGCTTCACCTAAGATATTTTTGTGTTTAGAATGGTTTTCCACAGAGAAAATAGGGTAGCTATGTTGGGATGACATCATGAGGAAGACAACCTTCCAAATCAGCAACCTAAGATGGTCGGAATCGGAACTGAACAGTTTTTTGTAGTGATGGAATAGTTGAATCGGGCTATAAATGGTGGTAGTATCCATGTAAGAGATCATCCAGATCAACCATAGAGAAACATGTCAATAGTAGAGAATTTCATGAGGCAACATCCCCCATCATTTAGAGGATCATCTGACCCTATGCTAGCAGAATGGTGGATTAAAGCATTGGAGAAATTTTTTGATGTCATGGGTGTTCAGAACATCAAAAGGTTAGTCATGTTGTTTACTGTTTTGAAGGTGAAGCTGATAAATGGTGGTCGATGGTGAAAAATATAAAGGATAGTGAGGATATTGATTCTCTTGATCAGGATGAATTCAAAGGTATGTTTCTTGAGAAATATTTTCCTAAGTTTTTTCATCTTAGGATGGAAAAAACAATTCCTGGAATTGAGGCAAGAGGATGAATCAGTGGCTATTTATGAAGAAAAATTCACTCTACTAGTAAGGTATGCTCCAAATTTCATACGAGATCTTGATAGTAAAATCAACTGTTTTTACTCAGGATTAATGCCAAAGTATATAAGGTCTTTATCTTCTCGTGAGTTAAAAAGTTATGAAAAACTTTTTCGTTGTGCGGAGAAGGTGGAAATGGTGTTTGACGATGATCAAGTGTTCTTTGACAAATAACAAAATAATAGGTTGAGGTGGAAAACAAAAGGGAAGAACTCTTCAAAAAAGTCTGATGGTAAGAAACTTGAGTTTACAGTGTGTGAAAATTGTGGTAAAAAGATTGTTGGGGAATGTCTTTTGAATTCTGGTAAGTGCTACTGATATGGTAAAATGGGACATAATGCTCGTAATTGCACTGAAAATGATCAAGGTGTAAGAAAAAATCTGATTTAAAGTCATTAAAATGTTTTAAGTGCAATGAAATGGGTTATTAGGCAAATGAGTGTACAAAAAAGAACTCAACTAAGGTAAAGCAGCCAGACTACAAGCAGAAAGGGGTGGTGAAATCCCTTGCAACTACTTCAGCAGATGTTGGGCCATCAGATGAAGTAGTATTAGGTACATTTTTTGTTGGTTCAGATTATTCCAATGTGTTATTTGATTCAGGGTCTACACACTCTTTCATTTATGAGAATTTTTCTAGTAAATTGGGAATTCCATCTCAAGATATGAATATAGAACTTATGGTAAAAACACCTGGAGAAAATGTTGAGACAAAAAGAAAACATAAGAACCTTCATGTCCATGTGTGTGGAATGAATCTACCTGAAAACCTTATTGTTTTTTCTCTAGTAGAGTTTGATGTTATTTTGGGCATGGATTGGCTTTCTGTTTATCATGATAAGATTGACTTCAGAGCTAAAGAGGTTTCTTTTCAGAATGATTTTCAGTTTGTGTACAAGAATGAACCCTTGTTTTTTGATAACATACCAGGAAGCTGAGAAACTTGTAAAAGATGGAAATGAATGTTACCTTTCACATATTGTTGAAAAAAATAACTATTCAGATTAATGATGTTCCAGTGGTAAATGAGTACCTTGATGTTTTTCTTAATGAGTTGCATAGTATTATACCTGATCGGAAAGTTAAATTTACTATTTACTTAGTTCCTGATGATAAGCCAATTTCAAACCCCCTTATTGAATGGCTCAAATTGAACTTTTAGAGTTAAATAAGTAATTTTGGGAGTTATTAGATAAAGGTTTCATTCGACCTAGCACATCACCATGGGCTGATCCTGTCTTTTTTGTTAAAAAAAAGATGGTTCAATGAAACTTTTCATTGATTATAGAGCATTGAATAACATCATTGTTAAGAATAAGTATCCTTTGCCTCATATCTATGATTTGTTTGATCAGCTCTAGGGAGCTAAGTATTTTTCAAAGATTGAATTGAGATCAGTGTACCATCAGTTGAATGTGAAATAAGAATACATTCCAAAGACCACATTTCATACTAGATATGGACATTATGAATTTGTAGTTATGCCTTTTGGTTTAACCAATGCACCTGTGGTATTCATGGATCTTATGAATATAATTTTTTGTGAGTTCTTGGATAATTTTGTGGTTGTGTTCATTGATGATATTTTGGATTATTCCAAAATTAAAGAGGAACATGAAAGTCATTTAAGGGTTTTCTTGTAATCCTTAAAAAAATAAACTATTTGGGAAATTCAACAAGTGTGAGTTTTGGTTGCAACAAATTTTTTTCCTTGGTCACATTGTTTCAAAAAATGGCATAACTATTGATCGTTCTAAAACAAAATTTTTTGAAGAATGGACAAGACCCATAAATATAACCTAGATCCTTAGTTTTTAGGGTTTGTCAGGTTATTACTGGAGGTTTGTTGAAAATTTTGCACGGTTATCTAGTCTAATGACTAAGTTAACTTAGAAATGTGTTAAGTTCATGTGGATGAAATAATGTGATTATTGTTTTCAGGAATTGAAAATAAGATTGATGAATGGTCCGATTTTGACATTGCCTTCCAGAAATGGTGAGTTTGTTATCTACAGTGATGCTTCGTTGAAAGGTTTTGGTTGTGTCCTTATGCAGAATGATCAAGTAATTGCTTATGCTTCACATCAGTTGAAACCACATGATTTAAATTACCCTACACATGATTTTCAATTAGATACAATTATTTTTGATTTAAAAATTTGGAGGCATCATTTGTATGGAGTAAAATGTAAAATATATACTGACCACAATAGTTTAAAGTATATATTCACTCAGAAATAGTTAAACATGAGACAGAGGAGATGGCTGGAATTAATCAAGGATTATGATTTCACGATCCATTACCATATGGGAAAAGAAAATAAAGTGGCTGATGCTTTGAGTCAAAAATGTAATGATTAATTAACCATACTACATTTGGAACAAGATCCTTTGGTTTTTGATTTGATAAACTTTGGCATAGAAGTTGTTGGTGCAGAAAATTCATCTGTTTTGTTTCAGGTGTCAGTGAGATCATCTCTATCAGACAGAATTAAGCAAGCATAGAAGGAAGAAAGTGAGTCATATAAAAAGGTAGAGTTGGTTTAGAAGGGTAAGTTTCCTGAATTTAACATTGATAATGATTTTTTTTTTTTGAGATTTGGAAAGAGATTATGTGTGCCTTGTGATTCATAGTTGAAGAATGAGTTGTTATGTGAAGCTCATAATTCCTTGTTTTCTGCTCATCCTGGCAGTACTAATATGTACAGAGATCTTTAGGAGTATTACTGGTGGGATGGAATAAAAAGAGATATTGCTGATTTTACTATGAAGTTTTTGGCTTGTCAGCAGGTTAAAGTAGAGCGGCAGTTACCGAAAGGTATGCTTCGGACTTTACCGGTTCCAGAGTGGAAATGGTAAAGTATATCCATGGACATCATTTTAGGATTACCAAAGACATATCGAGGTAATAATGCAATCTAGTTTATTATTGATCAATTGACTAAATCTGCTCATTTCCTTCCTATTAGAGATACATTGTCTCTAGATCAAATTTCCCAGTTGTATGTTAAAGAGATAGTCAGGTTTCATGGAGTTCCCCTCTCCATTGTGTCTGATCGTGATCCTAGGTTTACTTCTAACTTTTGGAAAGGCCTTCAAAAGTCGTTGGGTACTGAATTAAATTTTAGTACAGCTTTTCATCCTCAATCGCATGGGAAATAAGAACGAACAATTCAGACCTTGAAGGATATGTTACGTGGTTTCTCGATGGATTATCAAGGAAGTTGGGACCAACATCTTTCTTTAGTTGAATTTTCATATAATAATTGTTTTCATTCCAGTATACAGAGTGCTCCATTTGAGGCATTATATAAAAAGCATTGTCGAACTCCAGCTTTTTGGGATGAAGTAGGTGAAAGAAAGTTGATGGGACCAGAATTGGTAGAAGAGATAGCAAAGAAAGTTCAGTTGATTTAGAAGCATATGAGGATAAGCATATGAGACCGTAAGGGGCACAACCTCCTTAGGGTTTTCCCCTATTGCCGCCTCTCCTCCCCCCTCGGATCGACTTCAAATCTCTCTTCAGCGCTCCTTCTCGGCGTTTTCATGGCGGTGGTTTCTCCCACAGGGGCGGCGTTGAGGATTCTGCATTGGCGCGACCGTCTGGGCCTCCCCCACTATTTTCTGGCCTTCATTTGGAAGCGCGGTGTTGACAGTGGTCGTTGTTCCAGCTCTTCCTGGACGAGGACCGATGCTTCGTCTATGTAGGTTGGGGGTGCACACGGCGGTCCGATGAGGTCCCCGAGTGAGATTGTGAAGGCGGCGACGGGATCTGTTCAGATTTGCGGCGAGGCATCACGACTGTCATCGTGGATTTGTATTCTCTTCATGTTTCTTTTCACTTTTTGATTTGTCTAGGGTATGTTTGAATCCTGATTTGGTGTATGGTGGTTATGGTTGGGATTTGTGGTTTGATTCGCTCCGGTGTTGTTACGGCGGCGGTGTGGTCACAGCGCCGATGGGTGGTGGTACCTCTCCCATGATGATGTGTTCGGTGATGTTGATGTTGTATGGTACTAGTCTTTGGATTCTTTGTTTGCTGGTTTGAGGAGATTGTTTCATTCCCTTTTTTGAGAACATCGATCTCTTTTTTTCCTATTTCTGTTGATTGTGACGTCTGACGACCCTTCTGTTGATCAGGTGATGGTTCGTGGCTTCGTTGATGATAGTGTGGTGCTGCGTCGATGGAGAGTCTGACGACGATGGTGTGAACGTCGACGTGCAAGAGGTGATGAATATGTCTGGGCCATTATGTGTCCTTGTTTCATAGAAGGTGTAGGGCTCGATGAGTTTCTTGTCTGTTTCTTGAAATTTCAATTTCGTTTGTGGATTCTAGGTTTTTGGGAGATTCTGTGATCGGCTTGACTCGACGATGGTGTTGGATGGCGACGAAGACAGTGGTGAAGACACTATTGGAGACCTGTGGATGTTTTTTTTATTTTGAAATTTGAAGTTTGTATTTGGGTAATTTGGTTCCCGCTTCGTGTGTAGGTTACCGCTCAGCCAAAAAGAGGCTTTTGAAAATCAAATAAAAAATCACTTTTTAGTCAGAAGCACATGAGAACATCTCAGAGCAGGCAGAAATGTTTTGCGGATAACCAGAGGAAGGATCTTTCTTTTGAGGTATGTGATCATGTCTTTCTCAAAGTTTCTCCATGGAAAAGTGTGATGCGTTTTGGTAAGAAGGGAAAGTTGAGTCCAAGCTTTATTTGACCATCTAAAATCCTGTAGAAAGTTGGATCAGTTTCATACAGAGTGGATTTACCTACATTTTTATCACAGGTACACAATTTTTTTCATGTTTCGATGTTGAGAAAGTATATACCATATCCATTCCATGTTTTGAGCCTAGAGGTAGTTCAGTTGGAAGAGAATCTCTCTTATGAGGAACAACCAGTCCAGATTCTTGAACGAAGAGAGAAAATGTTGCAGAATAAGGTAATTCACTAGGTAAAGGCTTTGTGGAAAAACCATATGGTTGAAGAGGCAATGTGGGAATCTGAAAATGCTATGAGGTATAAATACCCCCACTAATTTTGATAAGTAAAATTGCAAGGACGCAATTCTAAAAAGGGGGGAAGGGTGTAACATCCCAGGTAAATAAAGAATAAGACATATTTCATATTTATTAATATTTGTGAATTAAATATTAATTTTACTTTCAAGGGGTTTCTATATTCGATAGCGTACCTGATACACAACAACAGGTTTCTTTGAAATCTTACGCTGCACACTAATAATATAATATTATTATTTTAAATGGTAGTAAACTCCTAGTCATTATATTGGTAGGAATGAACAAAACTAACTACAATATGATTATACATGTTTGATAAATGTATTTTCATTTATCCAATAAAATCTAGAGGCTTAAAATGTGAATGAATCTAATTTTAAGCATAATTTACATTAAAATGGCTGATTTTCCGCCTTTTAATGGTGAACCCTCTTTAAATCTAGTTTTGGTCAATTTTATATGTTCTATTTGACCAAATAAAATTATTCTTTAGAATAGAGATACCAAAATTTACTTTGGGTAATTTTTTGGTTTTTTTTGATAAAATTCAATTTTTAATGAATAGTGAAAATGCAGTATTTTAATTCAAAAGTGCCTTTTAATATAATTTATTTATATGGTTAGATTTTATTTATAATTGGTTTTAAAGTGTAATGATAATATATATTTACCATTTAATCTAATTTTGGTCATTGGAATTAATTTTACTTTGAAATTGGACATAAACAAGTGTCAATCTTTTGATAGTTATTGTTTCTTAAAAACACGCTATTTGTTTTGATAACGGGAATTAATTTTAAATTAATTAATGAAACTTCTATGTTTAGAATTTGGTAAAATAGACATCATTTTTGAATTTTTAATATCAAATATAAATTAGGCTGAATTTTTGGTATTTTTCTAAAAAACATCAATTTTTGATGAATAGTGAAACCACTTAGTAGTAGTTAAAAAACTGACTTTTTTATTTAAATGAAATATTACCACTTATGTGAATTGAATTTATAAAATCCGACATACATGGTTGTTGTTAGTAAGTAAAATTTTGTTCAATAATATGAAAATAATTTTTGGTGAATAGTAACTTTTGACTTTTATTTACCGCGGTTAAAGGTAAGTAGGGTAATTCAAGGTAAAAAGAATATTATTTTAATTAAAAATTACCTTAACACTTGTCCTAACCTTATTTGATGAGTAATGGCCGACCATGGGAATCCTGGGGTCGATTTTGGTACCCCATGGAGTCACTTGTGAAGGATAATGACACTTTATTTTAATTAACTTAAAGTAAAGAAAAAAATGACATAAACAAATATCTCTTTGTAAATTAATTTTTACATGGTGTTATATAAGTTATATTTTAGACTATAAATATTCATTGTAAATATAAAAATATTTCCTACATCATGGTATTTTATTTTTAATTTTTAGAAATCAAATAAATTAAATTATCTTTGACACAATAATGGTGCAGTGTTTACATCATTAATAAATGATTTAAATAAATAAGATTATAAATATTAAAATAACATCCAAAACCTGTCTAATTATTATTAGATGAATTTATTTCGACCATGATTCATCTTATCTTCTACCTTAATGAGTTTTTGACCTTTAGAAATCGAATATCATTATATAATAAAATAATATTATCACACTTTCCTAAAGAGCCCTTCCCCCCTTATAAAAAGACCTCACTTTTAACCAATTCCTCACACCTCTCAAGCCTTTTGGCTCGTCCACACTCTACCCAATTAAGATCCCTACATCTGTATCCTCCTTCTAGAAGCCTTACCTTAGGCAAAAGGCACTTCAAGAAACCCTTTTGGTTCATACCAAAGGGAGTTACCCAAATTAAAGGTAACGATTTCTCTTAACTTCTTTTCTTTTATTTGACATCTCCAACCCCTAAACTCTTTTTATTACTTTATTTTATAACAATAACAGTATCCTAAATATACTAGAATTTTTTTATGAGAATTATTAGAACTACCCTTACACAAACCTCCATATAATGGGTGAAGAACATACTATTTCTGTGGGTGGAAAACTAACGCCTCACGGAACGATGATTGTTCGATTATCTCCTACCGCCTATCATGGTGGCCATTAATATGACACTATATTTATATATAATATATATTATTTTTATGTTTTCTTTATGATTATGTATTTTCCTTTTATATCATACCTTTATGGTTTCCATTATGGGTAAACGCCATAATTTTATTTGAGGAAGTGCGGACTACTGCCCCCTCAAAGTGATATGACTCGTTAATGCCATATGTGGGACATATAAAGGATGGAGTTAATGATATTATATATGATATTATACTGGAATTATAATATATATATATATATGTATGATTATTTTTTAATTCCATTAGAATAATAAATAGAAATTAAAGTAGCGTTTGTGCAGACGTACGGCTTACCATCTCCATGAACGGTGTATTTCAATTATTACATCCAAATGATATGTACCATTATAAATATATATATATATACTGGATATATATGATATATATGATATCTAAATAATGAATATCATTCTGGATAAATGTACTATTGACCACATGGACAACTTGTAAATATAAGATGTTCATTTTTTACTCAAGTACCAAATATCGACAAAACGAATGTTATTAACTTAAATGATTGCATAATGTTTATAACATGGTAATAAGTGATATAAAAGGAATAATAAACATGAAAAAGGCTCTTAAGCATATATAAATTAACTTTATTTTATTATTCAGGAGATTAAAGAACGATCGAGTCAAGTCGGACACGAGGTAAGGGACTTCGTCTCAAACTCCTTTCATTAAGGAATATTTTGTTTTAATACACGACTTTCTTTTATATGCTGTATAAACACCTTTGAATTTTTATTTCATTCAAAGGGAATCACTTTCTACGAATCGTTTTACTAAGTGAAAAAAATAAAGTTTTTTTAATGTAAGCAGTGACAACGACCTTTCCGCCGCCGCGAGTATTATTTGACCTTTGTCTTCCATAACAAGTTGTAATGTTTTTAAAAGGAAAAGTAAATACCATATACTCTTTTTACGTATTTTGGTATTGAAAATGATTTTGAGAATGGATTTATTATTTCAATATCTTGAAATGATATATTGTTATTACAATGTGGGAATGTTATATTTCCTTTATACTTATATTATGTGTTATGATTATGTTATTTTTTTTTGGTCATTGTTTACGTATACAGGTGGTTCCATGACAAACCTAGGGCGGGTGAGCTAGAGATAACTCTCCAATTCATTGGGTAACGTGATGATGGTAAATGTTAATATTTCTCTTATGAGATTTAGGGAATATATTATAATGGGTATTTCAAAGTAACTCTCTATGCAGTAGTGATAGATACAATGTAAGTATGTTATAGATGTCACAAGTTACCTTTATGATTTATGATTTCTATGTGATATTCATAAATCTTATGGTTTTATGAGGTAAGTAAAAGAGTTCATGTTTTGTATTTATTTATGAACTAATGTTTTATTTGTTTTATAACCCTTACTGACTTTTTATGCTCATCCCATGTTTTGAAATGTTTTTCACGTGACTTAAAGTTGAATAGGGTCAAGGATGGGATCAAGGGAAAGTCATGTTGTTTAAAACATGGAACTAGACTTGACTCTTTTTTTCAAGAGTTTTTATTTTATGAAAAAAATGGAAACTGAGTAGAAGTGTTTACTTTGTAATCTTTTGAGATGTAATAGTTATGTCCTAATTCTCTAAAACTCTAAACTTGAAAATATCCTCAATGTTAATTATTCATTTAATTCAATATTATGTAATGTTTAAGGCTGAGTCCTTATAAAAAGTGTTAAGGGTTCATTTCAATGTCTCATCATTATTTTGGATTTCATTATTTTATGTATCCCTTGGGTGATTTATTGGATACTTATATATTAATATTCATTTATTTTCTTCTCATGCTATTATTCAATAACAATTAGTACTATTTTTTCACTATTTCATTAAGGAAATGTTTTGAATAAGATTTAGCACTATTTTACACTTCTCTAAAAATTGTTTTCATAAAAATAAATTTTTTCAAAAAAAAATGTTTTCAAAAATGTTTTTATCCTTTTCCAAATGATTTATTATAGACAGTTTAAAACATTTTACAATTTTAAAATGTTTTTGAAATAAATATTCCTTTTACTTTCACAACATGACTCGTTTGACTTTTACCAACATTGTGAATGGAATCTGTTATTTAACATGTTTTACATGAACATAATTTTTGGAAATCATGAACACTCATTGTTTTAATGTGTATATTACATATTTTCAAAATTTATTTTCAAATAAAACTATTCAAAAATAATTTTTTCAGTTTTTTTAATTCAAATATAAATTTTTATTTTCCCCAGAAATATTTTTAATGATATTATTACTGTAATTATGTTCATCAAAAACATCAAAATTTTATCATACAATTGATACACTAAGGATATTTTGAATTGATAAAATCATAAATATTTCTTTTGATGATTTAGGATTAATTTAATTGAGGATGTAATTTTTTTTACCACTTAGTATCTTACTCTGGATGGTATATGGGCATGTTTATTTGATTGGGGTAAGTTTTAAAATTTTATATGTTAGTTTTCAAATAAAAATCTTTATATTTATTATGCATCACTAATTTTATATAAAGAATTAATAATACATAGTACGTGATATTTATGGTCTAATATATCCCATCGATCCATTGGTAAGTCTATTGAAGAGACTGGATTAGAATTTGGATAAGGATGCACCAATTTATTTAGATATCTTGGAATATGGCCTTAACAATATGTCTTGGATGTCGAGTATTATGAATTAAATAATGATGAATTTACTAATTGATATTCCATGGTATTATTAGATTAGATAATATATTCACCGTTAACATTGATACTCATTTGATTATTTATATGGAATTATATGATCATATTTTATTCCATCTATATTGTGCTTATGTTATTTATTAAATGACATGTTTTTAGTAATTTACCTTAAAATATTGATTATTCCTTATTTTTAATGATATATTACATTTTTACACTTACCCTTATAGAGAATTATATTTCCACACTTTCTTATTTTTTATTTTCAATATGTTTAGAGAAATTGTTTTTTTGATTGCTGTGTAATGATACACTATGGGGAATAATGGAATTCTCAATGAATACTCTTTTTTTGTTTTATGTTTTTAGAAATTTATTTTGAATTTAATATATGTATATATTTTTCAAGTATTGATACAATATTCGAACATTTATGATTTCATACATTTTATCTAGTTCATATTTAAATGATTAACAATTGGATATTAGCTACTATGGTTAGGGTTTCTTCAGTTGGTATGAAAGATTGTTTAATAGAAACGTAGGGAACTAGATTTAGGGAAATAGTATTATAGAAAATAACCCTCTAAATTAACATGATGACAAGTATATAAGGAGATTCTGATGTTTTTGATATGGTGTATATTTTTTCATCATGGCAATAAATCCTTGTTTCGATACATCTGGTGGATGTGGTTCTAGAATAGATATACCTAGAGGTAATAACTCCAAAAAAGGAACATTGGGATTGACCTAATCATCACATGGTGCATAGAAATATGCATTATTTCTCACCTAGTTTAACACTCCTGGTGGATATTCAATGGATAATTCATATTTTCAATAAAACTATTTTTGAAGGATTATAAAACAATTGTTATCCCATATAAAACATTAATATCATTATGATAATAACAATAAGTAAAATTTTCAAATTATGATATTTATTTCACTAGATTTGGGATTATAAATTATATATTATAATTTTATGATCTAATATAGTGTATGAAATTATTTAGAAATGGAACAAGATAAAAGTAATGAGAACCGTATAAATTATAATTCTCTATATAGGTATTTCCTTCCTTAGAAAGACAATAAATCTGGAGCTACAACATCAGATAAAATTGATCAAATTATATCCATGTTGGGGAAGATGAGTCATGTTATGAGTAATAATAATTCCCATATAGAGAATCATTTTAATCCACCACACATTGTAAAAATATTAGAATATTTCATGTGTTAGAAAACTCTACCATTATACGAGACAATGAAACTATTTTTATCAAATAAATGGATATGTTATTTAGGTAATGTATTTATCACTCTATGAATTATTGAAATGGGGGAATTTTTTCATTGTAGTTTATTATCTCTTGGGATATTTGTATCAATTCTGGTCATTGATTCAAAATACTAATTATGAAGAATAATTAGAAATCATTGAATTAAATATTTTCTATGTACTCTTCCTGGGAAACTATTTTCCTCATATGTAATATGTGGATATTGAAAGATAGTTCTTTATTGAAATAAATAATTATTATGAAAATGATTCTAAGTATGAATCCAACATTACAAGGTTAAAAATACATGATACAAACTATGTACCCAATATAATGAGAAAGAATGATCATTTCATTAATGGTCTTATTGAAATCCATTAAAGGGAACTATTATCATAAACTCTATAATCATACAAGGATATGGTATCCTGTTATATCAAAATAGAGTAATAATTATAAAATTTTTATGGATTCTAAGAGAAGAAATATAATAAGAGGAAAGTTGAGAAAAATATTAATATAGGGAATAAGGGATAAAGGGATTTTCAAAAATGAGATACGTGTGGAAGAGAACACCTTAATAATTTTTTCTAAAGGAAATAGATTATGCTTCATGTGTGGAGAAAAACTCCACCATTATTATGATTTAAAGGGAATTAAATAATTTTCCAATGTGAAATGATCCATTTTAAGGAGTTGGGGAAATAATCCAAAAAATTCCCCAAGAAACCTAGGAATATACCTTAAAGAGTTCTCAGGGATAAAGATAAATATTATATTATTACTAAAATAAAAGTTGAATTATTATTGTTCTTTCATTTTGATTCATTAATTATATTATAGGAGTATTTTAATCAATGATATTCTTCTTATACAAAATATGGAAGTTATAAGTATTCTACTACAATACTATTATTTTAAGGATTTTAGATACTATGTTGAATGATATTAATAACTAGGAAAATTGATTCAGTGGAAATTTGATCTTCTTATAAAACACATAATTAAGGGAGGATATTTCTGAATATGATCAATGATGTTGAGATAATAATGATAAATATTTTTTTGAAGGAATAAGCGACTTTTTATTTCTATACAATCATTGATGTTGTGGTAATTATGGGTTATTAAAATCTGGGTATGTTATTTGAATTATAATAGTGTGGATTTATAAAAATGACAATAGACATTTTGGGTGAATACCCATTGCATTTGGAAAGTCCATGAGACATGAACAAATAACCAAATAGTGATAAGGGTGCTTACCACAAACATATGTCTTGTTTCAGCCAATATTATATTATTTTTACATAAATGATTTTCTTAATAAATAATAGTGGAACGGATTAAGTTAATCTTTGTGTGCTGTTATTGAGGTTTAGATATTAACATGTACGGATGGACTTATCACACTTTTATGGATCCTATAGTCCCTTAATAATTATTTTTAGATCTTATGGCATAAAAAATTCATCTTGGATATTCAATTAGTTTAGTAATAAATGAAGTGGAGAAAGATAAAATCACAAAAATGAAACTATTGACATAAATATAAATATATCATGTTATTATATTTTAATATTCTCTCAAACTAGAAGTTAAGGGATACCATAAACACAAGGAAAATGATATAATAATAAAAAATTTATCCAAATATTGTCATTTTTTATTGAACTAATAGTATTTTTATTCATCAAAGATTTATGGATGTTTGGTTCTTAAGGTTATTTCAATAATTCATTCTATTGTGATGAATTATCTTTACCACTCTATATTAATCCATCATCATTTGTATTTTTTTCTAGGTTTATATCTTCACTTCCCACCTTTTTTCTCCTACATTGAAAAATAAGTTATGTGATTATACCATATGAACATTGTTCATTCCATTGTATCTAATAAAGTGAATCTTTTATCAACTATTATCATGATAAATGATTCCAAGATTGGTATTTTAAATATAAAACCTGGTTTTAACTAGGTTAAGATTAAATTATAAGGATGTAATTTTTTTATTGGGAAAATGAAACAACATGATAGTTTAAAAGAGGAAAATCATATTTTATAGTATATATGACACAAAACACCATGATTAAGAGATAATTTAACACCATATAAATTTTTTATATAAATATTTTTAAATAAAATAAATCTCTTGGATATTGTGCAGTGAACATAATACTATGTCTGAAAAAAATAATGATACAATATTAAAATATTATTATTTGAGCATTACCTTTATAACCTAGCTGTTATGTTGGAGGTAATGAGTAATACTAGATAAATTATAAAAAATATATGGTTTATATATTTATAATAGAAATTCAATTTTTTCTATTGATTATAAATAAAATAAAAATCATGTCAATGAATGTAATATTTTTAAAAAACCTATATTTTTAAAAAAATATGGTCTAAAAATGCTAAGATAAAATAATATATAATTGGGTTTATATCAATTTATAAAAATTCATAAAACAATATTAAACATGTTTTTTAATATATATGTAAAAAAATTATTTGGGTGATTTTTTGAAAATTTTATGAAAATATTAGTTTTTAGTGAATGGTGGCAATACAAAATTTTACATTAATATATCATTTTATATTAGATTATTTAGAAAGATAAAAAAATATTATAAATTTTATTTAATGATAAATTAGCTAAAATTTGTTTTTAATAATACTATTTATTCCATTGGAATCTCTTTCATTTTGATTTTTAATATAAAAAATTGTAAATGTTTAAACATTTTCTCATTGAAAATACGTTTTCTCGTGTCTGTGAGATTAATTTTGAATTAAATTTTTAAATGTATTTGATGGGAATTATAAAAAATTGATTCCATACTTTTAATCAGAAATATTTATGTAATATAATAAGGTTTATATAATTTCTAACCTTAATGAATATTATATAAAGTAAAAATTATTTAAGTGGTGAAGGTAAAAGTTGTTTTATGAGGGGTAAACTAAAAAATAATAGGGTTTAATTGGATATAAAAATTTCCAAACACCATTTTTTAATAAATATTTAGAAACAATCACTTCTAGGATCGATTATTGTACATTTTTTCCTTTTTTACATGTGAAAAAATGTGTGTACACCTTTTTCATTTCAAAAATTACAAGTGTGTCACTCACCTCACTTATAAAAAGACACCCCTCTCCACTACACTTCACTCTTCAAAAAATAATATGTTCATAAATTATCTAGAAAAATAACCTCTTAAATTCAATCCTATATTCATATAATCATTATATTTCTCATAAATCTATCTTATCAATCCTTTGGTGATAAAAATGAAGTTGATTGAAGATAAAGTAATGACTCTCACTAATCATTTTATATTATTCTTTCCTCCACCTCATTAAATTCATCATAGACCATGATGATATAATAATATTAGTATATTTCATATAATTATAAGTTATTATGTTAATTTTGTGACCATATCTTTATCCTCATCCATCAAATGGGTTACAAAAAATACCATTTTTGTGTATGGTAGACTACGACATTGGGAGCTGAGGTCTTTCATTTTCCCTCACCACCATTTAAGTATGTTTTTAATGATTTATTTAATGTATTTATATGATATTAATGATTTTATTATACTTTTTGAGTTATCATATTACATATACCTTCTTTCTTTCCATTCTAAGAGGGATACAATAACATCGTTCCTTTGTATAGTGTACTATCACCTTGCTAAGTGATGTGATTCATTTTTCACTTACACATTACATGGAAGGTGTTAAGGATAATATTTAATTAATATATGTCATATATAATATCTAACCATACTTATATGAATATAATATCACATAAATCATCTTACCATCAAATACAATGAAAAAAATAATGTCACTCGTACATATTTTTAGATTAACGCCTCCATATAGTGATGTGAAATGATTTTAATTTATTTTTACATGGATGGTAATAAGGATTTATTTTATTAATATAAATTATATATATATAAATAATGAATAAATAAATTTTAATTAATATTTATCTTCCTTTTATTCCATCGGTCAATAAAAATGGAAATTATGTACATTCGTACACACGTCTTGCAGTCTCCATGAGTAGTGGACTCTTTTTTCTATCTATAAATTTTAATAATTACTCCAGAAAATATATAATTAATATATATGAGATTTATATAATGTTAAAAATTATATTGATGATGTAAACAAGAAATAATAATGTGGATAAAAATTACCAAACCAAAACATACATGAAAAACGATGCAATTTTCAACTAAAATCGTGATTTTATAATGAATTGATAATAAAATAGTGATACAAGACTATAAGTACACCATATATGGTACGAGGTGTTGGACTCAACTATTTTTATAATCCTAAATCATGTTTCATTTATGTGATAATCATGTTTCAATTATAGGATAATCGTGTTTCATTAATATTCCTAGTTTCTATCAAGTAATAACTATGTACTTTTAATATCACTACTCTATTGTTTAAGCTTACAGTGAAAATTTTCTCTATGTATAGAAGGTCAACAATGAAGTTCACCAATGAAAGGTCGTCGATGAAAGGTCACCGATGAAAGTCACCATTTATAGGTCACCGATGAAAGGTTACCGATGAAGGTCACCGATGAAAGGTCGTCGATGAAGGTCATCGATGAAAGGTCAACAATGAAAGGTCACTAATAAAGGTCACCGATGAAAGGTAACCGATGAAATGTCACTGATGAAGGTCACCAATGAAAGGTCACTTATGAAAGGTCACTGATGAAGGTCACCAATGAAAGGTCACCGATGAAAGGTCACTGATAGAAGGTTACCATTGAAGGCTACTGATGTAGTCTACCGATGATTCCTACTGTTGAAGCCTACTGTTGATAAGGCTACCACTAATAGTCTACCAATGATCATTATTATACTACATATAGTTTCAAATTCATTAGATTATTCTAATTGTTATATTTGGTAAATTTAATGCTTCTAACATTAATTGATGCTGATTGTAGGCATATCAAGAGACCTTATGTTGGGATAGTACAAGGTATAAGGATGACCACACATGGTTTACTTATTCCTATTCTCAGACCTCAAATATAAAAGAGAAGATCGAGGATGTGAAGAGCAGTGTTCCAAGAGGTGAAGATAGAGGAAAACATAAGAAATAGATTACACTCTAGATAAAAGAGAACAAGGAAGAACCATCGAGCACTTACACTATGGACTCAAGAGCATCACAAAGATAATTTGGGGGAACAAATTTCACATCTGTCTTATGTGCTTCTTTAAATCTTTGTACAACTAAGAATAAGAACACATCAGTACCTGGAATCTAGACCTTGGATTTGTGACACTTTGTTTTGAGGACAACATCAAGAGAAAGACTCGAACTACAAATTCATCACAACAAGGAGTCAAGATCTAAACTAAAAACACATAGAGCTTTTTTAACTCAATCATATAATATTATCTCTATTGTGTTCTTTTATTTTACATTTCCAAGAAGTGTGTGTTTTTCTATTACACACACTGTATCTTGTTCTTGAACTGAAGGATACTGAAAATCCTCACATAAAACTTTAATTACACCTTTTTTTCCATGAAGAACTGTGGAAGAGGCTGTGTGTGGTCTGGTTGTGTGTTTATCCCACAAAAATGGCGGTAGAGGGTGTGAGCCCTAGATAGTTTCTGAAAACTATTTTAAATCCCGATATGTGCTATGTATCATGTTTATTATTTATATAAACTGCTTGGTGGCAGGTGATCCCCATGTAGAGAGGATTAATTCTCGTCTTGAGACTGAACCTCTTGTTTAACTCTATTGTGTACTATATTTAGTAATACTCTATTTTTTCTATTTTCCCCTGCTTATAAGTTCATAAATAGAAAAAAAATTGCATTGACTCTGATAGTTAGTTCTGGTTAGTGTGTGCATATATATATTTCAGTAAACCTATTTCAAAAGTTGAAGATGTGTTTTACACTAATTGAACTGAGGAATAATCGCCCTTTGAGAAACCCGTTAACCAACTAAACATTTATATCTCTACTGCCTTAATTAACTCTGCCGTTTCAAAATTGAGGGATATTTTTTATAATGTTCTTAATAGAAATTTTATGTAGGAACTCAATTCACCCCCTCTTGAGTTTCCACTTCGACCAACATTTGGTATCAAAGGATTAACAATTTTTATTGCTACCATCTGAACTGTTGTGCAAGTTTTCAAATTCATTTCAACTATCATTTTAGTTGTATATTAAAAAACTTAAAATTTCTGTCATATCTAAATTTTCAGTTCTTTAAAATTATAATTAACAATGGATAATAGAGTTGAGGGTGGTGCTACTAACAAGCCGCATTCTTTAATGGTAATAAATATGCTCAGTGGAAATTAAAAATGAAAATATATCTAGAGAGCATGGGTCCAGAAATCCAGGACACAATAGAAGAAAAACATGAATTTCCTATTACTGTTAGGGATACATGTTCTCAGTTGACTAAAGCTACATATAACAATAACTATATAGAAATGAATAAATTTTACTATCCTATAGGTGATGAATAATTCAATAGAATATATTCTTGTAAAACTGTATATGAAATTTGGGAAAATTTGGCTATTTCTCATGAGGGAACAACCAATGTTAAAGAAATGAGATTAAATACTTGTAATATTAAATATGATGATTTTAATATTAAGCCTAACAAACTTATATCTAAAATGTATATCATATTCAATAAAATAGTAAATACTATGATTCTGTAAGAGAAACTAATAGACAACAAGGATCATATTATGAGGTTGCTTCGATGCCTACCTGAGAGATAGAGAGGAACTTTTGTTTCTATCCAAGAATCCTGTGACATAGGCATGCTACCAGTGAAGAAAATAATTGGAAAACTTATGATGTACGATGAATAGATTAAGGTAAATCATGAAGCAGATGACAAACCAAGAAATAAATCTATAACATTCAAGACTAGTACCTCAAAGAGAAAAGATAATGAAAAATCTCAAGCTCTGGTAGACACTTCTACTAGTGAAGACTCATACTCTAACAGTGATTATGAGATGGTTCATATTTCTAGGAAATTCAAAATGTTCTAATGTAAGAAGAATTTATTTATAAAATAAAACTATAATGGAATTTATAATAGTAAAGGACAATAGAAAAAGAACAGAAAATGGAATGACTTCACAAATTAGATAGTCTGCTATGAGTATAAATGTAAAGGCCATGTGAAGGCTGATTTCTCCAAGAAGAAATTTAGGAAGAAATATTAATACATAGGCAAGGGATATAAAAAGTCTATGAAAGATAATTGGAGTGCTTAAGAAGATTTATCTAGTGGATCTGACACTTATGATATTGAAAATAACAAACATAAATACCTATGTTATATGACAGAAACATCTGAGGAAAAATGTTTAAAGAGATCCTGTAAAACAGTATGGTACTTGGACAGTGGATGTTCCAGACATATGACATGATACTATTCATGATTCAAGAGCCTAATTAATATTAATACTGGACATGTTACATTCGATGATAAATCCAAATGGAATATCGTTGTCTTAGGCCAAATTGGTAACCCTAATACTATATTAATTTCATCAGTACTTTTTGTTAATGGGTTAAAATAAAATCTACTTAGTATCTCTCAGTAGTGTGATGATGGTTTTAATATAATGTTTGAAAATGATGCATGCAATTTTTTTAATTCTAAAAATGATTTAATACCTACTGCTCTTAGAAATGAAAATGTATATACTATTGATTTAAACTATTTAGCTAAGAAAATTATTTCTTGTTTAAATGCATTTCATAAGGAATCCTAGATAGGAACCAAAGATTAAGACATTGTAATGTGCACTCACTATGGAAAATAACTAGTAAAGGTTTAGTTAGAGACTTTAAAAAATTGGAATTCCCACTTAAAATAGTTTATAATCCTTCTCAAATAGGAAAACAACACTAAGTTTCTTTCAAACCAAATAAAGAAGTTTATGTTTCTCAACCGCATTAGTTTGTTCACATGGATTTTTTGGACCGTCTAGAGTTTCATGTTTAAAAGGGAAGTACTTTTTTTATGTTCTTGTAGATGATTTTTTTAGACACACATGAGTATACTTTCTAGCTTAAAAAATTCAATCATGTTATTAATTCAATAAATATTCCAAGTCTGTAGAAAATTTTAGTAGACTTAGAATTAAGACCTTGAGAAGTGATCACGAACGTGAGTTTGAAAATCAAGAGTATTAATCTTGTTTCTCACAAAATGGCTATAAGCACAATTTATCTTCTCCTGGAATACCTAAAAAAATGGAGTTGTAGAAATGATAAATAGGACACTTCAAGAGATTTCCTGGACTATGTTAAATGAGTATAATTTTCCTATCTATTTTTGGGTTGAAGATGTTAATACATATTGATACATAATCAATAGATTCTTAATTAGACTTGTTCTTAAGAAGACCCCTTATGAGATATGGAATAATATGAATCCTATGGTTAATTACATTATAGTTTTTGGTTGCAATGTTTTTCTCCTTAAAACTAGGGATAATATTGACATGTTTGCTTCCAAGAGTGATGAAGGAATTTTCCTAGGTTACTCAATCTCTAGTAAATATTATAAAGTATTCAATAATAGAACCAAATGTGGGGAAGAATCAGTTCATGTCAAATTTGATGAGACTAATCCACATGAACCCAAAACCCCTGTTGAACATATTGAGGAAGATATGTCAATTTTGGACCTTAATGATAATGACAATGAACCCGTAGTGAAAACAACCAGTTCGGGAAATTTTCCTGAATCTGAGCATGGTGAATCTAAACTATAGATAAACATGATGAATCTAGTACAACTCTTTCTAGAGGTATTATAAATCTCAAGAATAATCTTTTAGATGCAATAGTAGGTGATCTAAATAGAAGAACACAAACTAGATCTTCTCTGAGAAACCAGGTTGAACATCAAGATTTTCTTTCACAGATTGAACCCAAAAATAATAATTATGCAATCAATGATGAATTTTGGGTGATACCCATGCAATAATAATTAAATCATTTTGAATGAAACAAAGTTTGGGAATTTGTTGAAAGATATAATGACACTTTGACCATATGCACTAAATGGGTGTTTAGAAATAAATCTAATGAATCTGGAAATATAATTAGAAACAAGGATAGACTAGTTGCACAAGGATATAGTCAAGAATAATTAATAGACTATGAGGAAACATTTTCACCTGTATCTAGACTATAATCCATTGGGATACTACTTTCTTATGCAGATCATCTGAATTTCAATCATTATTAAATGGATGTCAAAAGTGCATTTATAAATGGGTACAAAGTTGAGGAGGTAATTTTTGAAAAACCCATTGGTTTTACAAATCCCCATTTTCAAATCATGTCT
Organism: Viscum album; assembly: GCA_963277665.1. Lineage (NCBI taxonomy): Eukaryota > Viridiplantae > Streptophyta > Magnoliopsida > Santalales > Viscaceae > Viscum > Viscum album. The sequence continues at coordinate 217,705,085 of OY728137.1, read as the reverse complement.
TTAAAGTTTTTAATGATCTATATGGTCTAAAACAAGCTCCAAGGGCTTGGTATGAATGACTTAGTTGTTTTCTTATTTCAAAATGTTTTACCAATAGAATATATAATCCTACTCTTTTTATTAAAAGGATTTAAAATGTAGTTTTAATAGTATAAATATATGTAGATGAAATTATTTTTAGATCCTCTAAAAATTCTTTATGTACTGATTTTTCCAAAATAATGCAAGATGAATTTGAAATGAGGTTAATGGGGGAACTAATATTTTTACTTGGATTTTAAATTTTTCAAAATAAAAATGGTATTATTTTAAATCAATGTAAATATACTAAGGATATATTGAAACATTTTGGTTTGGATAATAAAAAAGTTTGTGATACACCTGTGAGTACCACTTGTAAGTTGGATGCTGATGAAACTTGTAAATCAGTGGATCAAACTAATTACAGATGTATGATTATGATTATCCTCTATCTTACTACTAGAATACCTGATATTATTTTCAGTTTAATCATGTGTGATCATTTTCAAGCCAATACCAAAGAGTCTCATTTAACTGCGGTTAAAAGGATTTTTAAAAATATCATGAATACTAAAAACTTAAAACTATTTTAACCAAGAGGAAAATCATTTGATTTAATAAGTTATTCGGATGATGACTTTTCTGGTTGCAAGTTAGATAGAAAAATCACCTCTAGACCATGTCACATTTTGGACAATTTACTAGTATCATGGTGAAGTAAGAAACAAAATTCTATGGCATTATCTACTGCATAAGCTAAATATATAGATGCTAGTAGTTGTTGTGCTCAAATTATGTTGATGAATCACACTTTACTAGACTATGTATATCAATTCAAACATGTCTCAATAATATTTGATAATACAAGTGTTATTAACATCTCCAAAAATCTAGTATCTCATGCTAGGACAAAGCACATTGATGTGAGACATCACTTCTTGAAAGATCATTATCAAAGGGGTGATATCACTCTCGAATTCATTGTCATTGAATGCCAATTGGATGATATATTCACAAAAACTTTGAGTTATAAGAGGTTAAATTACATCAAACATGATTTAGGTATGATAAACTATTATGTTTGGACCTCATCGTTAGACCTCACCATTAGACCTCGCCATTAGACCTCACTGCCAAGACCTCACCATTAAGACCACACTACTAAGACATCACCATTAAGATCTCATCGCTAGGACCTCACCATTATACCTCACCGTTAGGACCTAACCATTGGACCTCACCATTGGTACCTTACCAATAGTCTACCATTCTGGGATATTGCGTTTTTCTGCTGGAATCTGAAAAATTTTAAGTATTACTTATTTCTTTTACTCGATTTGTTTTTCCATACCTAAATGATAAAAATAGAGTAAAAACCACATTTCGATCCACTTTAATCCTCTCTTGAACCTCTTGATCTCTAACCATGAAACCTAACCTTATGTTGAAACCCTCGAACTACTTCAGATCGCATGGAATGATTGAACAGACCATTGGTTGATGATGAAGGAGATGCGCCAAACCCTATGAGACCTAGAGCTGGGTCTAGTAGTGGAAGCTGGGTAATAAAAAATATGATCAATCCACATTTGTCGAAGAGGGAAATCATGGTTAAGAAGGAATTATGTTTTGAATGGATGCTGTCAAGTAAGTCCCTAGTGCTGAAGGCACTTGATGTTCATGATTGGGTAGAATGCATTTCAAATAATAATGGACCCTATTACCCAAAGCTAGTGAAATTTTTTTATGAATATATGATGTTTGAGTGGTATTAGGATGAGAATCGAATGTATTAAAAGATAAATGGATTAAATGTTTTATTATCCTCTGTTGAATGGGATGATTGTTTAAGAGTCCCATGTGAAGGGATTTTTGATTACTACTCTAGAATGGTGCCTCCCACTAGTGAGTTCTTCTGTTATAAATAATTTTTGGATGAATTGATAGGGAATTTAATTCTGTAGGAGAGTGATTACTGCTGAAATGGAAGGGGAAAACAAGTTACTGATTAAATTTTTTCAATATGTTTTGAGTGCCATGAGATGGGACTTTTCTACCTTGAAGTATTAGGACATATTCATTTTGTATATATTGATTCAAGGATAGAATATAAATATTTGTAGGCTATTGATGATTCAATTAGAGGATTTGAAAAAGCCTAGTTCCACATCCAATGAATTTTTTCATGAAATATTGATATCCTCGAAGTTTAAAGTAAATGGAGTTTCTGGAAATAAGGAGGAAACAGTTGTTGTAAGTGATAACTTTTGCACTACCAAGATGATTTTCAAGTTTATGAAGATAAGCAGTAACCCTTGGAAAAAAGATGTGTAAATGATGAGGCTAAGTTGTATGAAGAATTCAACATTATCACAAATCCTAATAGTCCTAAGAATAAGAGAGATCTATGTCTAATGCCTAATGAAGTGGAGCCATCATTCTCAGATGAATAAGAGGAGGCTGATGTTATGCAAGTAAGAGAGGATTTTCTTATAGATGATAGTTGTGATATTGACCTTCCCTCAAGTCCTCATGAAAATATTGTATCCTATGGTGATATTAGACCATGAAAGAGATTTCCTAGAAGAGAGACTGTCCTATGGGACAATGATGATGAGGAAACCAGTGAAGAAGAAGGGAAAGAAAATGTCTTAAAAGACGTTAGAGAGACCTTAGAGAAGGAAGATGAAACTGAATCTAGTCATGTAGATTTTGAGACCGCTGCTAATGAAAGTGAATATGAATGTCTATGTCTCAATCCTCTGATAGGATATACAGAAATGGTATAAAGTGTAGATGAAGAGTGTACTGAATCAGTTGAATCCGGAATTGCAATGGAAATAGTTGAAGATTCTATTAAATAAGTGGCAGTGGACACTCCTATTAATGATTTTGAACAAGTAGGTATAGTAGAGATGTATGTAATTGATCAGTAGAATGCTTAAAGTGAGGGGGAGGAACCTATTTCCATAGGTTTAGTTTTTGTTGCTCCTAGAATAGAATATTGGTCAGATGATCCTAGATTCGTGGTCTTGGGCTTAGACTATGGAGACTCTGATGATGAAAAGCCTAACAAAAACCCTCCAATTCCTTCTGTTTCAAAGACCACCATTGTGCACCCAGTAGTCCTTCTTCCTTGAGACTATGTGAAGAAGGGTGATTTATAATCACTAAAATCAAAATTATAGAGACACTTTGATGAGAGAACTATTGAGATAGAGAGAAGAGTGTCTCTCAATCAAGAAGTTGTGGAATCTTCCTTAGAAAGAGTAATTTCAACCTATCACTCAACTTTTCTACATGAAATGAAGGATTTTCAAAATTAGATCAAAACCTTGGTAGAGTCTATGTAATCTGTGAAAAAAATAAATTTCTAATTTATACTCCTATATGGATTCAAGGGTTCAAGTGGAAAAAGACCTTAAGTATGTCAAGAGTGTTGTTCAACAGATGGTCACTGTGTTTGTGGACTTCAAATGTCAATGGAGACACATGTGAGTGGGTAGGATGATGATGTGAAGAGGTTGATCAGTGGTCTTAATAAGTATTTTAAGGAGATAGTGTTGTTTACAATGGCACCTTTGTGTGCATCAACTTTCTCTTCAGCCGCTCATTCTATTCATCTAGAAGCATTCAGGTCAGTTGTTATAGAAGAAGTAAAGAAGTTCCCTGGTTCCAGTACCTCAGACCCTCCGTTTATGAATCAGTTAATTTCCACTACCAGAGAAATTCATAAAATTGTCAGAGATTTTATAAGGGAGGCTTCTCAAGACCAGAAGGCCATCAAAGATCATGTTGATTTTTATTACAAAATGGTGAACACTGAGAATCATATGGATGGTCACTTTAATATGCTGTTAGAATAATTTAGGATCCCACCTGCCACTTAGGCATTTAAGGATAAAGTTTGCAAGCTAAGAGAGTTGACTCCTACCTTAGAGAAATTCATGGAGAATTAGGATGTTTTTATCTCAGTAATGGAATGAGGTGGAAGAATTATTATGGATTTTAGAAATATTATTTTACCCTTCCTCCATGTAGACTGTACTCCCATAATTTTTCCTCTAGCATTACCATATTCCTCAGCTACCTTAGGCTCTACCAGTGTTTCTCTATTGATGACTCCTGCACAGGACATCAGAAGCATGACCCCTATGATTCCTTAGTGATCTACTCAATAATGGTCTACTGATGCCTCTGTAGCAGCTCCTCCTACACTGTTCACTGCCATTCCTTGGTCCATCCCTCCATCTTCTAGACCTTCCTCCTCAGCTTCCAAAGAAAAATCCCCCTTGTACATTTTTGATGTGGATTGAATTTGGGATGTCTTAGTTGATAGAGATCTTTGTACTCTTTTTGTATATTGCACTCTTTCTTCATTCATATAAAATCATCTTTTGTCTTATTTTGTCTTTAATTCTTTTTGTTAATCACAAAGGGGGAGATGTTTTAAGTTGATTGAAGTTATTTCATATATATACTATCTATTTTTCAGAATAAACATTGGATCAATTTTACTTATACATAATATATATATTCTAACACCACTGAAGATATTATCAACTGTGCTTGAACCTGATTCAAAAATACTCAGAATCTCAATTTCACTATCATAATTTTTGATTATCAAAATGGAAGAGATTGTTGGACTCGCCTATTTTGATAATCCAAAATCATGTTTCATTTTTGTGATAATCATGTTTCTATTATAGGATAATCGCATTTTATTAATATTCATAATTTCAATCATGTAATAACTATATACTTTTAACCTCATTTCTCCCTTGTTTAATCTTACAGTGAAAAATTTTTCTATGTAATGATCGTCACCGATGAAGGTCATCGATGCATGGTAACTGATGCATGGTCACCGATGAAGGTCATCAATGAAAGGTCACCGATGAAAGGTCATTGATGAAGGTCACTAAAGAAAGTTCACCGATGAACTTCTCCGATGAAAGGTCACCGATGAAAGGTCACCAATGAAGGTCACCGATGAAAGCTCACCAATTAAAGGTCACAGATGAAGGTCACTGATGAAATTTCACCGATGAAAGGTCAACGATGAAGGTCATCGATGAAAGGTCACCGAATAAAGGTCAGTGATAGAAGGTTACCGTTGAAGGCTATTGATGTTGTCTATCGATGGAGCCTACTGTTGAAGCCTACTATTGAGAAGGCTACCGCTACTAGTCAAATGATGCCTATTCTTCTACTCCATTCTTTTTAAAACTATTAAGATTATTCTAACGGTCATATTTGGTAAATTTAATGATTATGACATTAATTAATGTTGATTGTAGACAAATCAAGAGATCATATCAGGGGGATAGTACAAGGTACGAGGAGGAATGCACGTGGTTTACTTATTCCCATTGTCAGACCTCAAATATAAAAGAGAAGACCGAGGAAGAAAAGAGCAGTGTGTCGAGAGGTGAAGATAGAGGAATTCATTAGAAAGAGCTTACTGTCTAGATAAAATAGAATAATGAAGAACCATCGAGCACTTAAACTTTGAACTCAAGAGCATCACGATGATCATTTGGGAGAAAAAAATTAATGTTTTTCTTCTTTTATTCTTCAAATATCTATCCAACTAAGAAGAATAACACCTCATTACCTGGAATCTAGAACCTGGAGTTATGACACTCTACATTGAGGACAACTTCCAGAGAAAGACTCGAACTACAAATTCTTTACTCCAAGGAGTCCAGAGCTGAACTGAAAACACATATAGCTTTCTAAACTCAAACATATATTATTATCTCTATTATGTTCTTTTATTTTACATTTCTGAGAAGTGTGCGTTTGTCTGTTACATACTCTATCTCTTGTGGTTAAACTGAAGGATACTAAAAATCCTCACATAAAATTTCACTTACACCTTGTTTCCCATGAAGAACTTTGTAAGAGGCCATTTTTGGCCTGGTTGTGTGTTTATCCCATGAAAAATGTGGTAGAGGGTGTGGGCCCTGGACAGTTTTTGAAAACTATTGTAAAGCCCGATACAGGCTATGTATCAGGTTTATTATTTATATAAACTGCCTGGTGGTAGGTGATCATAAAGTGAAGAGGATTAAGTCTCAGCTTGAGACTAAACCTCTTGTTTAACTCTACTGCGTACTATATTTAGTAATACTATGTTTTGTCTATTTTCCGCTGCTTATAAGTTCAAAAACAGAAAACTGTTTTACATTGACTCTGATAGTTAGTTCTTGATTAGTGTCTGTATATGTATATTTCTTTAAACCTGTTTCAAAATTAAAAGAAGTGTTTTACACTAATTCAACTGAGGACTAATCACCTTTTGAGGAACATGTTGACCAACTAAAAATTTATATCTCTACTTCCTTAATTAATTCGGCCATTTTAAAATTGTGGGATCTTTTTCATAATTTTTTTTACATAAATTTTACTTAGGAACTGAACTCACCCCCTCTTGAGTTTCAACTCTGACCAACACAAGGTATATTATTATGTTAATTTATTCATAAATAATAAAAATATATTTATTATATAATTTTTTTTGGAAATATAAAAAGGTTTTTTATTCTGAGACAAGGGTTCTCGTCCCACATTTACTTTCGACATACATATGCCATATTCACCACATATTACTTTATTTGGTTTATATACTGATCTTTATGATATTTTATTTCATGAATATATATCACTTAATATTATCTATGTTTAATTGAATTTTATTTCATTCATGGGATTTTTTATTCAAAAGTTAACAAAGTGGTAAGGGTTTTGTTTCAAAATCTCACCATTAATCAGGATTATTTTTTTAGTCAAAAAATGGTGAAATTATTTCATATTTTTATATTAAAATAAATCTATTTTATTCATATATGGTTATTTATAAATAATTTCAGCTAATATAAAAATTTTCATCTCTTTTTTAGTTACAATTTCTGAGAAAAATTTTCTAAGGAAATCAGACATTATTTCCCCCTATGATCGAGAAACTATTTTTATCAAAATCCATATTTTCAAAAAATGTTTTCAAAAATGTTTTAATCCTTTTTCAAATTATTTATTAAATTAATTTTTAAACATGTTTTCTATTTATAATTTTTTTGAGAGGAATATTAATTCCATCTGGATAAAATAACTTGTTTGGATTTTACTGAATATGTCAACAGAATATTTATTTTAATTTGTTGACAAGAATATAATTTTCTACTATCATGATCTCTAAATGTTTTAATTAATATTTTACAATTTTTTAAAATTTCATTAAGATAAAAAGTATTTTCAATATAGTATTTTAACATTTATTTTTAAAAATATTTTTAATGTCATATGGTTATTTTCTATAAAAATGTTTGAAATACATCTTTATGTAATTTTTATTCATATAAAAAATCAAACCTTTACTGACCATTTGAGCCACTGAGGATATGATGTACTTATATAATCCTAACTTTTAAATTTTCTTGATGTATGGCCGGTCTAGTAGAGGACTAAAATTTTATTACCATTCACTATAATATACTTTATGGTTTATGATTATGTTTATTTGATTAGATATTTTATTAATAGTTATTGTGTTATTTATTCAATATGATTGTTTTTGTTGATTAGGATTCAAATCTATCATATGGGAAATTAATTGGACATAGTATGAGATGGGAGTGGGACCACTATATCCCCTTGGTGCATCGATATGTCTAATAAGACAAATGAGATTAGGGTTTAGAAAATTCTTTATCCATTTATTTATATGTCTTGAAAAATTACATCGATAGTATGTTTTAGATGTTTGATATTATGTATTAAATCATTAAGAATTTAGTTATATATATTCAATGAAATTATTTTATTAGTTAGAATGTCCATGATTAGGTTTTAAGATCTTATGATTATTTATAAGTTGTTATTTTATTATCTATTATTTCTACCATATTATTCTCAAGTTATTTATTAAATGGAATTGCCTTAACTTATTTAAATTTCCATATTGATTATGTTTTATGTATTCATGATAGATTCTATTATTTTCTTACCCTTATTAAGGATATGATCACACAAATTTTTGATGTTTTATTTTACCCATGATAATAGGATGTGTCTTATTATTGATATGTACGGATACACAATGGGAAATAATTGATTTATCAAAAAAAATATTTTTTTATTAAATGTTTTTAAAATATTATGTAAATTTCAAGTATGTATCAATTTTATGAATACTACGGATCTATTCATCCATTTTGGACGTGATACCTTTTTCTAGTGGTAATGTAATAAAATAACCATTGTCTCTAGTCTACTATGTTTGGGGTTGCTACATAATACATTATTCAAATATTTAATGGAAAATTTAATTCATAAAATATAAGAATATTAAAACAAAGTTATTTATTAAAGAACCTAAAATATTATAAATTACCCCAACAATCCAATAACATTCAAAGTAAAATTATTCATATATAAATGGTATATTTTTTAAGAAATAATTAAATAAACAAATGCAGCCAATTTCCATACATTAATATTACATCATAACACAAAAATATTCATTACATAACATAATGATGTATGCCAGAAACATTTAGGTCTAGCGCCTTTAGAAACATGGATATATAGAAAATTTGTTCACATTTGAACTGCATCATCTCCCACTAAGTTATTCATAACTAGGACCCATCTTATAAATATCATACATAACACCATTAATTATAACCATGGGAAATGAAACATAAGAATGTGTTAGATTAGATTCTAAGTACAAGAAATCATGAGAGATAACAATATATCATGAGAATAGGGGTATGAAAATATCAATCTAACATTTGAGAACCATACAATGCATGTCACAGATCATAAAAATGAGTCATGCAATAAATACATGATGTTAAAAAAACATGAATCATTATGTAATCAAAGTAAATAGTCCATAATTGATAACATTAGCATACGATGTTGATTTTTTGCATAATTTTATGCATAGAAAATATTCTTTCCAGGATATATACCATGACATTTATAAAATAATTGGATTGGGACAACCAAACATTTATATACTTCATGTTTGGGATTATCTCGGGTGTACCCTCTTTCAGTCATGGGATAACCTGCTTTTTACACTATTTTTGGGATAGGCATGACCTCCCACATTCCCTATTTCTAGATTTGGATAACCTCCATTGTACCCTTTGATCTCATAGAAAATATATCATTACCCAATGAGTTGTAGGGAGATATAGTTACCACCATTAACATAATGATAATACTTCCTATTCATGTGAAAATATAACAAAACATTCATCATATCAGAACCCTTGAAAATAAAAGGGTTTCATTAACATTTCACCATAGCATGGCTCATAAAAAAATGTTGTTTATAATAACATTTCATTATAAAAATAAAACATCCATATAAATAATAAGATTTATATTTTTGAATAATATCCCTAGTAATTGTTATGTAACATTAGAGTATGTCAAATTAGATGGGAAATTATTTCAAACAGTCACTTGGAACTTCTCTTGACCAAAATAAAATTCTCACATTGAAAAAAACCATTTAAAAATTAAAAACCACAAACCATTTAGTAAGTAATTCAGTTTTTATATAACATTAGAAACATATAATATAATAATTTACACATTATGTGCCCATGATTTCAGGAAATTATGTTCATAATGTACCAGGTATAACAGTGATTCCTTTCACATTTACTATAAAAAGTAAAACATGCATTATATAAAAAAAATATAAGAAAATTTTTGAAAAACCAATTTTTAAAAATTGAAAATATATAAAAATTAAAATAATTATTAACAAAATGAAATTAATAACAGTAATTAAAATATTTTATGAAAACATGGATATGGAAGAAACGTGTTTTCGAACCAATATAGAAAAAAAGTTGGGGTTTTGTAATAAATTATTTTAGAATATTGAGTACATAAGGAAATTAAAATGATATAAAATCATCTAATATAAAAAAAATATGTATTATTGAAGAAAAATATTTATTTTTTGAGATATATATTATAATATTTCATCATTAGAAACATAATCTTCAATAGTCTCAATAAACTATGAAATTGTATGATAAAATTATTACCACATTGGTATATTTTGAATCATAATCACAAAAAATACAGCGAATTATATGGATATTTATATCCCATATTTTTTTAATTAATGTTATATAACACATTAATGAATAATATATACACCACCAAAAAGAGACAATTGGTTAATATGGTTTGTATCCCATTGGAATTAAAGTGAGATGAAAATATCTTACCTTAATTCTCGGCTTTCCTCATACACATTAAAAACTAATTTATAATAAATATATGTTTATTATAATTATATTATAAAATAGTAATTATTTATATAATACCATATATGATTTTATTTTACCTTTTTCTACCTTTTTATTAATATTTATTTATTAGAATCACATTTCAGGCAATAACAAAATCATTTTTATTGGAAGTTCAAGATTTGTATTTTTGTAAAATTTACTTTGATCATGATTATATCTTCTCAAGGATGTTATTAATTAAATAAATATTATATATTTTATATAAATATTTAGTTAAATCTATTAATGTTAGATATACAAAATGAATGAAACCACTCATGAAGATAGTTTGTTATATGTACGCATGAACGTTGTGTCCATTTTATTAAAGTATGAAATTAAATAAACAAAAATACTAATTAAACATTATAGAATCCTTATAATTTCACGTATATCATTCATATTAATCAAATCAATCCTTTTTACAATATATATAAATATGAAAACGTTTCACATCGCTTCGTAGAGGTTATAGTCGACCTGTACACACGAGTGAGGTTATCATATTCTAATGGATTACAAGGCCCAAATTTAAATGTAATATTATAATTATAGAAGTATACTAATTTAATTAATATAATATATAATAATTTTATCCATCATTATATCCATCTATTACATTTTCTGATGGAAATAAATTGCAACATTCAACGAGGTGGTTGCCCACTATACACATAATTGACAGTTTTATTTACCATTTTAGGGAAGAAGAGATTATTGTAGGATATTCCATTAATCTAATAACATATCATTATACTAGAGATAAATTTTTTATTATATCATACTATTTTATGATTATTTGAGGTATTTGGAAGAAAAAATAAATCAACAAAGCAAGGTTCATAATTTTACCTCTTCTTCAGAGAACCTCTTTAGGGTTGTACCTAAATCATACATATAAGAGTTTCCTAATCAAAATAAGGACTCTAGGATTTATTGAAGGAAGTAAATAATTTATTTTGGTATGTATCAATAGAACTAAGTTATTTTGGATGTGTGAATGTGATTGGATATGTTGTTCTCTTTTGTATGCTTAAAGATGACATATTTTGAATTATTGAAAAATGGGTGTAAAAATATTTTAAACATCCCAAATGTCTTTAAAAATTTTAATAATACAACTATTTTTGATATTATATAAAAATATAGTAATAAAATTGGATTTCGAAATGATTTTAGTTCATTTCACCCCTTATCATCTATTTTTTACTACCCAATAAACATGTTTTAACCTTACATGTTTAATTAATTATTCCACTTTTTACTATTAAATTTGATCAAAAATATTTTTGAACATAATATATATTATAAATAATTAAGAATAAAAATATTTAATCCATTATTATAGATTAAAATCATAGAAGTGGATATTTTTATTTTAATGTAAATCCCACTGGCACAATAGAAAAGAAGGTTTCCAAAAATAAAATTCTCATATGTATAGAATGTTTTAATATAAAAATCAAAAATAATTTTATTAAAATTACCTAAATTGGTTTACAGAAGACATAATTGAAAAAAATTTACTTTTTAATCATATTTAAAAATATGTAACTTTGTATGTTCTTTAAATGAAAGTAAATTCATATTACAAATTACTATTTTTCAATATTCGTCAAAAAAAAATTATTTCACAAAATTCTCAAAGCCTCGCTATAAGTAAATTATGACATTTATATTTTAAAAAAAATATTTTCAAATATATTTTCTAAAAAATTAAAAATTATTTTTTAATATTTTTTTATAAAAATAAATAAGAATAATATTTTTGGAAAAAACTATTTTTGAACCATATATAAACATTAATAAATATGTAATTTGATATATATATATATATATATATATTCTTATTTAAAAAAATTATAATTAATATAGAAAAAAATAAATCTTTTTAATTAATTCAGAATTTATTTATTTATTGTTATATTCATTTTTATATAATTATATTTGTAGTATTTCATGTTTCCTTTAATCTCAGTGTTTCATATAATGTAAGCTATTAATAAAACAAAATTTAATTGAAAAATATATATATTTAAAAAAATCGAAATGTGTTAAATACTACTCCCCATAAAATGATTTCTTCCATATGAATGTTTTCACTCTGTTATCAAAAAAAATTGATACTTCTACCTCTTTTAACCTTAGGTTCCAATGTAGCTTTCCCATTTTGGTTGTTTCATCATAAATCTCTGACCTGGTGGGTGGTCTTGCATCAGGTTTTTTCTCTCCCAATGATCATGATTATCGATAGGTATTTCTTAATATAAATTATTAAAATCCAATTGAATGACCTCTTCATTCATTAAATATGAGAGATCAGATATCTACTTCCTTTAGAGAGACATATAGAACACACCGTGAACTTGAGATATTTTTTTGTGGAAACATGGAGTGATAACATAACATCCCTACTCGATCAAGAATATCAAATGTTAAAATAAACCTAATGATAATGATTCATTTTTACTAATGTCTCATAAACTTCTTCCATCTAGAAATTTATATAAAAACATTCTCACCAACTTCAAACTCCAAATCACATTGACAGTTGTCTACATAACTTTTCCATTGTGTCTGAGTTCCCTAGATGTGGTATTGAATAACTCCATATTTATTTGCAATTTCCTCAACTATATTAGGTCCAAATAAATTTTTTTTTCTATATTCATCACAACATGTTGGAGTTCTACAATTATTTAAATAGAGGGCTTCGATATAAGACATCTGAATTCCTGAATGAATTCTTTTTTTTGAAAACTCAACTAGAGGAATGTCTCAATCCCAAAAAACATTCAAATCCATAGAATAAGATCTCAGTATATACTCTAGGGTTTGATTTTTTCCCCAGACTAATAATTCATCTTATAATGATATATAGTGTAGAAACATTGCTGAGTATCCATGGGATACATAAGGATTTTCCAGAAATTCTTGGTAAACCTTAATTCCTAATAAGATAAAAAATAATGTTGTACTCAATTAAACTATACCAATTTAATATTGTATATCTAGTAAATATGATCTAGAGATAAATCTTCTTTAATAGCATTGAAATGTTCGGGTTTTTTATAGATATCGAATACAAACCATATAGAAATATTCCCTTTGGATGTTTTGGGGAGTCTGATGAAGTGATCTATAGTGATGATTACTCATTTCAATTATAGTATAGGAAATGGATGTAACAAACCCTTATAAATTTATCTATTATACTTAACATGTTAACATACTTTTCATATAGATAAAATCTCAAAAATATCTCTATTAATTCAATACCACAATAAATACTCTTTAAAATCTATATACATCTTCATAATTCATGGATTCATAGAGAATGATGAAATATGATTCACCTATAGTAGATCATTAATTAAAAATTGTATTGATGGAGCACAAACCCAGTTTTGAATTGTTATCTTCACTTCAATATCAAGGTTAAAATAAAAATCAATTCTGACCATTTTCTGTATCACTACATCTTACTTCTCTACCTTTTAAATCTTCACATGGATAGATAGATGAATATTCATTTGACTAATACAATATTTCTCCCCCATCCATCGGGATTTTTACATAAAAACTTTGAAAATATCCAAATATTATATCTTTTATTATCCACATTATGGATAAACTAGTTTAATCTTTTCAACTCCATCCACCGGGGACCATGATTGCATCCCTTTGTGGTAATGCATTGGGTTTTTATAGTATTTATATATCCCTAACCATCTTCTATGATAAGTTTTCAAGACTTTATTTGTAAATATATACTTTAAAATATTATTAATATTTTATATATAATTAATTTCACCATAAATATAATTTCTCTATATCTTCAATGCAAAAATTACAATCGTTATAACCAAATCATGAGAATGGAAATTTTTATCATTAACATTCAATTATCAGGTGATGTATTTAATAACCATATAATTTTAATGGAGAAATCATCTTAATTACCTAATTGATACAAAAAATTAAATTATAAACCCTTATCAAATACAGAATAATGTAAGTACATGTGTACTATATAACCCTCTATTTTGTTCCATGATTTTTTCTAATATTAATCTATCTATAGTAACTTGTATCCCTTCTGATTTAACTTCTATACTAGATTAGATTGTCATGTAAAATTTGTTAAAACCTATCATTAATATCCATCCAATCTAAGAATTAATTGGATCTCAGTCATGGTGGTTGGTATGGGAAAACCTTCAATAAATTCCAATGTTGTAGGATCCACCAATATACAATCCCTTGAGATTATATAACGTAAATATAATTAATTTTGTAGAAAAAAGTCACACTTTGTAAAATTTTCATATAATTTATTCTCCATTATGATATTATGTAAAATTCTCAAGTAATCTAAAATATTTTCCATAATCATTGAATATACACAAATATCATCTTTAAATACTACTAAAAACTTGTCATGGTAACCTCTAAATACTCTATTCGTTAAATCCATAGGGATAGTAAGAGCATTATTATGGGAGAATGTATTCACGATAGACTCATAGTTTATTTAACCTATAGAGAATTTTTTATGGGTTATATCTTTAAGGTCTGACTCTTAAACATTACATATTATAGTGATTATTGACTATAATTCTCTTTCCTTCATTCCAAAATACCTTTTAGATTAATAGTTTTATATATTTAAGTAAAAAACCCAATATAATGTAACCATGTTTTATCAATTGGATAGTTTTTGGAGAATCCATTTTTCCACAATATAAAACCCTAAAAATAAATCTTGATTTAATTCCATGAAAACTATTTACAACTTTCAACATTACTTCTTCCTTTTATTTACCCACCCTTAATAATTTTCAAAAAAAAATTAAAAAGTGGAATGATCATGAATGAATAATTATCAGAAAAAAAAAGGAATTCCAAAAACTATTAGTCCAGGAATATTTTAAAAAATTAATTTTTCAAAATAATGTATGGGCTCAAAAAAATTTCTTACCAATGAAATTAATTTTTAATTCCAAATTTATTCAAAGAAAAATTTATAATAAATTCCAATTAAAACATAATACTAATATAGGATTCTTCTAAAACATGAAAAAATCAAAACAATCCTTTCACAATGTTAATAATTTTGCTACATAAATGTTGCATATTATTCATTTTAAACATAAGATAATTATCTTACCTTGATAAAACATAAGATTACTTAAAGAACCCATAGATTGAAAATATAAAACATATAGCTTTATTGGTACAAAAAAATCAATGTCACTCTTATAATCACTCTTAGAAATTAAATAACAATACGACCAAATTCTATACCAAATGTAATGACAGTATATCATGGACCCTCCCATCCGTAGTTTATCAACGAACATCTTGTCATTAGAAAATATTGTATCAACCAATACACGGTTTATAGGAGAACCATATTTCCTTACAAAAATTCTTAATAACCCTAAAACATGAAATCATGAATTTCCTCATTATATTTCGAAAAAAAATCTTCATGAAAATAACAATTTCAATTTGAGACTACTAATTAAAAATACACAATTAAAAAGGGAAAAATTATCCTTAAAAGAACCTTCTAAACATATAATTAATGTTATAAATAAAAAATTGTTTATATTGAAGAAAAAAAATTCATTCCATAAAAGATAAAAAAATCATTTCATTCATTTTTTGGAAAAGTCACAAAGTACCTCATTTGAATAAAAAAATATGATTCCATTAAAATCATTTTGTAAAAAGTCAAATATTGGGAATAATAACTTTAAAAATACCTAAAATATTTGTAATGACATTCTTTAAGATTTTTTTTCAAAATATTGATAAGGA
The DNA here is from genome assembly GCA_963277665.1 of Viscum album. NCBI lineage: Eukaryota > Viridiplantae > Streptophyta > Magnoliopsida > Santalales > Viscaceae > Viscum > Viscum album. Next base: position 217,688,907 of record OY728137.1, on the reverse strand, counting down.
TGGAAAAGAAAGTTCCAAGAAAATTAATCTAAAGGTTGTTTTTTTAATAATGATCATTACCTTGAGTTCGACTCATCATGTATATTCATTAACATCATGAATACAAAATTTATGTTAATATTATACTTGATTCGGAACCTTTTTCATCTATCATCTTCATTTATTTCATATAATACCATTTTCATTAAAATTAATTGATAAATTAAATTCATTTTGGGTGTTTGGATTATATTTGTCTCATATATAGAAATGTCTTTGGCAGGATGGCTATAGTCAAGGGGTCCACCATTAAATCAACTTAAAACAATAATCTTGACTTAATTATCATTTTTTCCAACAAATTATAATTTTAAATAGTACAAGTAAATATGGTTATGAAATATGAACTATGTTACCATCATAGAGATGATAGGTCTTGTATCAACATGAGTAACGATACAATTTTAAAACTTTCATTATGGAAAGAAGGTAAGAATTATTTTATTTTTACCAAATGGTCCCTATAAAATAAATATCATATTACTCATTTAAATGTATTAATATACATCATCCATGTGATATTGTGATGAAAAATGTATCACATCACTTCGTAAAGGTGGTAATTCATACATACACATGAACATTATTGGAATAATGACTTGTTGTGATAGGATATTTTTTACCAGCTCATCACCCATCACAAATAGTCCTCCAAAAATGAAAACTTATATTGGGATTCAAATCCCATTGAAAATAAAATTAAATAAACGATTATATGTGATGGGAGACTGAAAATGTCATGAATACAATTGGTGTGTGTTCTCACCACAAAACGGGGGAGGGTATTTTCAAGGGGACTTTGTTCCCATCAAAAATACCCATGATCATGTAAAATTTTTTACGATGGGAAAAATTTACTGTCACAATTAACCTTCTTCAATTTTAGTAATTTACAATAGTCATTAATACATAGAGCAAATCCTATATCGCTGGGTGAGTATTTATGATTGGTACCATCATAAATAACTTATTAACAACCGCCTTGATTATTTATTAAGGGAACTATTTGAAATAGAACTCATCGCAAATATTAGTATTTTTGGCAGGATTCACTTCAAAAATAGTCTTGTCGCTACTAATATAACCTATATATAACTACCTCCTATAATTTTTCCTCTTCATTATCACATTGAACTATTCTCTATTCAAATTTTCATTTTTTTTGTTCAATTGTTTGATTAAAAGTTAAAAATTTTATTGAGAAAAATGTTTTGATGTTTTATGCGTGCCAAAGCTTCAATATGAGGTATTTTGGTATAATTTTTAAATTTTTAAATTTATTTCTTATTCTATTTTAAAAATATTAATTTTTAGTAATTTAATTTCATTGGAGGTTATTATTTATAGTTATAAGTAATTATTTTTAATATGTAGTATATATTCAAAATTTAATTTTTTTTAATTAGCATAATTGTTTTCAATTAAAATCTAAATATATTTAATTTGAAATAATTAGTTTTAATTATTAGTAAGTGGGTGTTATTAATAGTAATTAATTATAACTAATAAATAATATTAAATAAAAAACATAATAATAATTTAGAGATATTTTTAATAAGTAAAAATAATTTAGAGTCATTTATAATAAATAACATGTAATTAGTAAAAAAATATTAAACCACTATAATTAGTAAAATTTAGTAGTAAATAGTAAAAATTAACTTTGAATCGCTATTATTTTTAAAAATTAGCATTATTAGTAAAAATTAATTTTAATGAGTAAATACTAATAAAAATGAACATTAAATCACTGTATTTAGTAATAATTAGTTATAAATTACTATAATTATATTAAATGAGAGGTAATTAATAAAAATTAGAAAAAATAAGTGGAATGTTTTTTTGGTAACAAACAATAATTAGGAATATTTAATAAAAATTTGTGGTAATTAGTAAAAATTAATAATTTTTTTGGTAATGAATAAATGTTAGTAAAAAATTCTATAATTAGTAATAATAATAAAAAATATAGCGGTAAACTAGTATAATTAGTAACACCTCGAAATAGTTATTAAAGAATAAAGATAAATAAATATAATTTTTAAATATTTGTTGTAAATATTAAAAAATAATGTAAAATCCCATAAGTTATTAAAAATTACTCTTAATCAGTCTAAATTACCCAAAACTACCTAAAATAAGTAAAATTAGTAAAAATGAACATTAAATCACTAAAATTTTATACATTTATGTTAATAAGTAAAAATTATTGATAAATCTGAATGATTATTAAAAATTAATAGTAATTAGTAAATGTTAGTGTTAAATTACTATAAGTAGTAAAAATAATGGTAATCAGTAAAAATTAGTGATAAATTGCTACAGTTATATTAAATTAGTAGAAGTGTCTAAAAAATAGTAAAAATAAGTTTAAATTATTAAATATTATTAGTTAATTTAAATAATTAGTAATAATTAATAAAAATAATTTTTAATCAATAAAAATTATGATAAATTATTATTAACGTGTAGAAATTAGTAAAAATTAGTGATGACTAGTAAAAATTAATAAAAAGAAGTTCTAAACTTGTATAGTTAGTAATAATTGGAAGTAATTAGTAAATATTAATGGTAAATCACTATAACTATTAAATATTTGAGTTAATTATTAATATTTAATGTTAAATCATTTTATGTATTAAAAATTACAAGTAATTTGTCATAATTTTAAAATATTACCAATAATTAGTAATGATTAGTAAAAATGGACATTAATTTTCTAAAATTTGAAAAGAAAATATTGTTGAATAAATATTATTATTAAAAATTAATGGTAATTATAAAATATTTCTGATAATTAGATGTAAACTAGTATAATTAATTAAAAATTCGCAGTAATTACAAATAAATAGTGGTAATTAGTACTAATTATTGGTTATTTGTAGTAATTAGTAATAAAAAGTGTAAAGTAGTGGTACATTGTAATAATTAGGGGTAATTAGTTGTAATAAGCAATACATATTATTTTTTAGTATAAATTACTAGAAAACTGAAAATGAAATAGGTTGTCAATTTACAACTGAGGAGAAATGAAAAATGTGGACATGGTTTGTATAAATTGGTATAATTAAAAATATGGGCATAGTCAGAAAAAATTTGTTTCGTCACTTGAAGATTATAAAATAGATTAATTACTCCTTTTTGTAATTTGTATTATATTTTATAAATTTATATTAAATTATAGGAAAATCTAGTTGAAATTACAGTAAAGTTTTTCTAATTACCACTAATTACTGAGTATAGTTTACTATAAAGTAATGAAATATATTATAAATTACTAAAAATGTATAAATCATTGATTTTACAATCTACATGTGATTAAAATTGACAAATCTATGCAAACAGTGACTAATTTTTTCATTAAGTCACCATAACCAAGGAAGAAAAGTTATGACATGGTTATGGAAGTAGGAGGAGGAGGGGGTGTATATGTGTCGATGGCAGTACAAAGTTGTAAAAAATTGGTGCAACGAAAGATTTGGGCATGGTAAGAACAATTTGGTTTTCTAACATGAATATTTTAAAATTTATGATTTACAAATTTTTAGTAAATTAAATGATTTCTAATCCTCAGGTGATTTAAAGTGAGAAATTTGTTCCAAATGTTCATATATTTTATCATTAGGTCACTAGAACCTGGGAAAGAATGATGTTACACATCGATGGAAGTAACAACAACAAGATGAGGGTATGTGTCGATGATAGGAAATGGTTGACATAAATTAGTACATTGAAAATTTTGTACATGTTTGGAACCAGTTGGTTTCATCACTTGAATACTATAAAATATAGGATATACACCTTTTTAAGTCATTGAATTTCTAATCCTAAATTGATTAGAAATGACAAATTGGAGGTAAACCTGTCTAAATTTTTCATTAGGTCTCCAAAACCAGGGCAAAGAGGATGTCATGCCTCGATGGAAGCAGTAGCTGTAGGTAGAGGATGTGTGATGATTGTAGGATCTGTAGCATGAGCAGACGATGGTGTACATGCAATAGTTATTTTAAATTAAAACTATATTGATTTAATTATTAAAAATTATTATTATATTAGTATAAATTAACGATAAATATCTAAACACTAATGGTAAATCACTATAATTATTAAAAATCTATGGTGATTATAAAAAATTTGTAAAATAAGTGGTAATTAGTAAATACATTTAAAAATGAACATTAAATCACTATAATTAGTATAAATTAATGTTAAATATAAAATATTAGTGTTATTAGGTTTTAATAAGAGTTAAATGGATAAAATTAAAAAAATTAAAAGTATGTCATAAAATTTCAATTTTCTACTCTTTTCTAGATCATGCATTTCTTATATCAAATTTCCCCTAAATAATTTATTTATTTTATATTTTTTAGAGATATATTGAATAAGATGGTCGATAACATCCTTTATTAAAAGATCTTGATTAGATAAATCCTCAGTAGAATCTAAATAGTTCAGTTATAGATCATGTATATATTGAGGGTGTTTAAGATTTTTTATCATTTGTGTCATCAAAATGAGGTTTTGTTTAGAATATCCAATTATGATTCCATGTAAAAAATTTGATCCTATGAGGATTAAAATATTATTCAACATTGGGTGGGTCATCTATTGGGTTTTTTTTGAATAGATCATTATTTTTGGTATCATCATGGTTATTGCAGTTCTGAATAAAAAAACTAATAATTTGGTTCCAAATCCATCATTATTTCTAAATTTTGTAAATGATATGGTTGTTATATCATTTCATAAAACAAAAAATCAGGTCGATGTTGAGTTAAATACTGATATGGAACCATATCAAATTTATGATTTGTTAAATTCTATTGAGTATTCATTATATAATGGTTTCAAGATATGAAAATTTTAAGTGGATAAAAAATTTGTGGTTATTAAATTAGATAATGTAATATCAAATTGCTCTTTTGATTAGATATTCTGTAAGATTACAGCAATGTAACCTAAATAAAATGTGTTTCCAACAATTACTATGAGAACAAGAGACTAGTTCATAATTTAGTTCTTAGTTATCAAGAGACATATGGATGTTCAAAAGATTGCATCTTATATTATGGAGAAAAGGAATCATTGATTTTTCATCCTACATGCGGACAATAGAGGTACAAAGAGTCACGACAATGGATGAATGGATTGACTCCTTTAAAATAGTTGAGATATTTCCCACATACACCCATATTGTATCATTTATTTATTTCTCAAAACACCTCGCCATTTATGTGATGACACAAAACAAATATTTCAACTAGTATAAGTGTAAAAAATTATGTGATGTTGACTAATGGAAACATTTTGATCAAGTACATCTGTATTTTTCATTGAAATAAAGAAAAAATCAATTAGGAATTTTTACTAATCGTTTATGTCAATTCATTTTGTACAATTGAAAAAAATCTTATTGTTCAATATTTATCACTCCGTTAATTTTACCTATTTTATGTTTATGAATGATCCATATATATTTTTCAAATTATTAAATATAGTACAACCAAAAAAATATTGATTCTTAAAAGAAGGCATTGATTGATGAGTAAAATTCTTAAGGAAGTAATGGTTTTAGTATATATGATTTCATTGTAAAAAAATTATTAATGAAATATGCATTATTGTAGACAATTAGCGGCTTCCTAACATATGGAAAGTTATCTGGCTGGAGTTCACAAAGTCAAAAATCATGTTCGCACAATATATGTCATTAAAAATCAATTATTCTCGACAATGGAATAAAATATTATTTTTTTACTCTCAAAGAATATTTATTTTTATCGATCACCCTTTTCAAAAGAATAGATATTATTTTTGAAGAAGAAACATTGAAACAAATGGACCTCCAACAATAATTAATGTTATTGATTTGAAATATATTGTATCCTTATTGCCTCTCATTACCTTTGTTCTAAATTTAAAATATCAGAAAATATATGACTTTGGGAAATAACACAATTGTATAAAAATATATATTTTTTAAATAATTTTTATTTTTATAATTTTTTGGTCCATCACATGTTGAATGGAATTTATTTTTAAAAGAAATCTTTTTATAATATATTTCATATAGTTTTAGAAAAACCTACTAAAACATAAGTTAAGGTAAATGTATTGTTAGAACATTCCCTAATTGGAAGATGAAAAAATCATGAACTCTTTAAAAATTTTATTTCATAGAACATAGTCAAGAAAAAATCATATTATATAGTCTCTAAAGATAATAGATTATTATTTTGTTATTGGATTGCAAATTTGAAGTTTTTTTATGGTTATGCTTCAAATATGGTGAGATGTTTCGGAAATGGTTATATTAATAGATAAAAAGTCATGATTTTCATCAAATAATGGAATGAATTATATAGTTTTTATTTTGAGTTTTTTTGAATTTTATAATTTGAGATGTGATAATAGAAATATCATATTTTTTCCATGAAATTTCTGTGGCAACAAAAATGTATAACGCACTATGTAGAGTGTAAAATATGTTGTTTTAATTTTATTTAAAATGGAAAAAAATTATACTGACTTTATTTGATTCAATTGAAAATTTTATATTAAAAAATACACATGAGAAAAAATGTGGAGGGATGGTACAATTTTTATGTATGTATCAATAAGATATATTCATGCTAAAAGTGAAAAAAAGTTATGTAACAAAGCATTAGTTGAAGGATCAATTATAGATGACTATTGCATGAGGAAATTTATGTTTTATACTCTCAATATATTTAACACGAATATAACTCAAAATATAACAGAAACAATAATAATTATGGAAATATTGATGATGAAATGGAAATTTAATTATCAGTTCTTAATCATCCGGAACTTGGCTTTGGAGGAGTTCATGAATGATGGATTTTGTAATGACCCAAACATTTATTAATGAAAATTCCTCTTGATCTAATAAAATGTATTATTATTTAAATTTTTTATATGAAATATGAGCTTATTTTTTTATGTTTTTTTATTTCAAAATACAATTAAGAATTTTTATCGCTGCTAATATAGTTGTTGAACAGTGATCAATTCATTAGTATAAATATAGGGCTTTAACAAATCCTATTTATTCAGAAAAAGGATGTGATGGCCTCATCCAGTTGAATTGCTCCATACGAAGCCCATTTTTCAGAGCTCAAAAAGGAGGTGGCATCTCTAGGATTCTCTCTTGACCATGCCCAAGCTGATATTCAACACGTTAATCTCAAACAGAACCTCTTACAGGAGAATTTGACGTTGATATAGATTACCACCCGAGCGATGTTATCCAAGCCACCCTAAGAGTTTGTCACCAATGCACACCATAAACATAGGTCATATTTTGGTGTTATACGGGGTTATGTAACATGACCCTAGAACTATGATAATGTACATTATTTTTTTATAGAAAAAAACATTATACATTCATTTTATTATTGTTACTTTGTAAACAGATTTTAAAGCACAAATGGTATTTTTAGTTAATATTCAATTTTGAGATCTATTTTTATGAATTAATAGATTTTTTAATTTAATTATATTTTAATAAAATATTATTAAAAAAATTCTTTTTATTAAATATAAATGATCATATAATTTCTTTATTAATACAATTGTAATTATTATTAATTTTTGAAAGCTATTTTTGACAAAACCCATGAATTTTCAATAAATGTCAGTTTTTATTTTAAAAGTAAATGTAACACCCCAGGTAAATAAAGAATATTACATCTATATATTTATCCCTATTTGTGAATAAAATGTTAATATTAATTTAAAGGGAACGCTATGCTTTATGGCTTACCCAATATACAACAATGAGTTCCTTTGAAATCTTACATTGCACTATAACAATACAATAATATTATATTAAATGGTAGTTAACGCCTAGCCATTTTAATGGAGGGAATGAACAGAACTAACTAAAAAATGATTATATATGTTTTTCAAATATTTTTACTTTTTACAATAAATTTTAGAGGATTAGAAATGTGAATGAATCCAATTTTAAGCGTAAACATTCTAATATTCTTTAAAAGGTCGATTAACCGCCTTTTGATGGCGAACCTCTTTTAAATCCACTTTTTGACAATTTTATGTGTTATATTTGACAAAATAAAATTCTTCTTTAGAATCGGGACATCAAAATTTACTTTGTGTAAATTTTTGGTATTTTTCCGAAAAAGTTCAATTTTTAATGAATAGTGAAATATGTTGTATTTTAATTCAAAACCTCTTTTAATATAATTTATTTATATGATTAGATTATCTTTTGAATTGGTTTTAAAGTGAACTTAGAATATATTTTTACCATTTAATCTAATAGTGGTCGTTGTAATTAATTTCACTTTGAAATCGGACTTAAACTAGTGTCAATCTTTTGATACATTTTGTTTCATAAAAACACGCTATTTGTTTTGACAGTGGGAATTAATTATTAAATTAATTAATGCAACTTATATGTTTTGAATTTTTTAAAATATACATCATTTTTTAATTTTGAATATCAAATATAGCTTAGGGTGAACTTTTGGTAATTTTCTGAAAAACTTCAATTTTTGATGAATAGTGAAACCACTAAGTGGTACTTATAAAAAATGATTTTCTGTTTAAATGAAATTTTTCCATATTTGTGTTTTGAATTTCAAAAATACGACATACATGGTTTTCATTAAGAAGTAAAATGTGGTTCAATGGGATTAAAATAATTTTTTGGTGAATAGTAACTTATTATGTTTTTAATCGCGATTAGAGGTAATTAGTGTAGTTTAAGGTAAAAATAATGTTTTAATAAAATGAAATGACCTAGACACATGTCCTACCCTCATTGGATGTGTAATGGCCGACCAAGACAATCCATGGGTCAACTTGGGGACCCCATGGAGCCACTTTGGTTGGAAAATGACATAAATATCTTTTTATTTAATGTTAAAGTAAAAATGACACAAACATGAGATGTTTTACTAAAACAATTTTTACATGGGGTTATACAAGTCAGATTTTTGACTATAAATAATAAATGGAAATATAAAAAGATTTCCTACATCATAGTATTTTTTTTATAATTTTTAGACATTAAATAAATTAAATTATTTATGACATCATGATGATGCAGCGATGACCTCATTATTTAATGATTTAAATAAAATGGAAAGATAATGTAAAATATAAGACCTACACATGTCCAAAACCTATTTGATGGGTGGATTTCGAAACCTTATCACCTTATCCTCGAAACACATCAATGTGGGACCATTAAAATCCGAAACTCATTCTAAAATAATGTAACATTTCCTTACTTTCCAAGAGTGCCCCTCCTCTCCTCTTATAAAAGGCCCCCACCTCTACCTCCTTACCCACACTTCCAAAGCCTTTGGCTCAGCCAAACCCTGCCCATTTTGTCTCTCCACATCCCTCTCTAACTCCTTGAAGCCTCACTTTGGGCATAAGTCTTCCCAAGGAAGCCTTTGAGCTCAAACCAAAGGGAGTTACCCGATTTTAAGGTAATGTCTTCACTTGTGTCCTTTTGTTTTATTTTGCTTCTCCAACCCCCTAAACTCTTTTTATTCATTTATTTTGTAACAAATACAGTATATTCAATATACTAGGATGTTTTTATAAGAAGGATTCGAGCTACACTTACACACACCTTCGTCTAATGGTTAAATAACATATTGTTTCTGTGGTTGGCGATTTTTTGCCTCACGAAACGATGATTGTTCAATATTCTTTTAACACCTTTAAAGGTGGCCATTATGATGTCACTGTATTTTATATATGATATATATGGTATTTATGTTTACTATATGCTTCTATATTTTATATTTAAACCATACCTTTATTCTTTTCATGTTGTTTAAATGCGATAATTTCATATGAGGAAGTGTGGACTACCGCCCCCTCAAGTGATGTGACTCGTACATGCAATACATGGAACGTATAAAGAATGAAATTAATGATCATATGTGACCTATATAACATATATATTATACTGGAATTATAATATATATATATATATATATCATTTATTTTTAATTCCGTTAATATGACAAATAAAAAATGAAAGTGGCGTTCATGCGTACGTACGGCCTACCGTCTCCATGAACGGTGCTTTTCGTTTTTATCTCCAAATGATATGGAATAGTATAAAATGAATATGTACTGGATATATATGATATTTTAATCATTAATACTATTCTTGAAATTATTTACTTATAACTACATGGACAATCATTTGTCAAACAAGTTCATTTTTGACTCATGTACCAAACATCGGCAAAAACGTCTGATATGAACTAACATTATTAAACAATTATTATAACATTATAATATGTGATATGAACTGAATAATAATCTTTAAATGAGGTCCTTAGGCAATTATAAATTGACCAAAGTTTATTATTCAGGGATATAAAGAAACGAACAAGACAAGTTGGACTTGAGGTAAGGGATCCTACTCCTCTCTTTCTTTTTAAGTACACTCTTTTATGTCATTCCTTTTAAGCTCATATTTCTTGTGAGTGGGGTGTTATTTTATATTACTCTTACTGTAATTTTTATGTTCATATTATGAGATACCCTATTCTCTCTCATCAATCCATTTTGGAAGTTTTGAGTGGCGCTGTTAGGCTGCCGAATTATTCTTAAGAAATCTAACCTCTCTCTTTCTTTTTAAGTACCCTCCTTTATGTCACTTCTTTTAAGCTCCTATTTGTTATGTTAGGGGATTTTATTTTTTACTCTTGCTGTAAACTTTATGTTAATATTATGAGAGACCCTATTTGATCTCATCAATCCATTTTTGTAAGTTTTAAGTGGCGCCGTTAGGCTGTCGAGTTTTCCTAAGAGATTTTTCATCTCACTTTTATTCCCATGAGATTTATGCTACATTTTCCACAATTTACTTTGAGTGGTATATGTACTGCCCATTATTTTACTCATTGTGTAATATACTTTCATTTATGAGTATTTACATCAATGTTGTATTGTCCTTATTTCACGAGGTGCATGTCTCGAAAGATACCCATGTCGGTAATGGAACCTTTCACCCTCCTCTTTTTAAAAGACTTATTTTGTTATGTCTTTTAATTCACATACTATTATGTTGGTATATTTTCTTCTATATCCTTATTGATTTAAATTTTATGTCCATGTGATGAGATACCCTTTTTATCTCTCCTCAAATCATTTTTTGAATTTTGTAGTGACGCCGTTAGGCTGTCAAATTTTTGCAAGGGAACTTCTTAACCCAAATTTGATTATTTGGGATAAACTTGTACTCCTTGAATATGTTGTTATATGAATATGTGTGAATAACCTCTGATTTTTTTACACTTAATATCCATTTATATTTGGTGTATTCTTTTGTCACACATAATTATGTAATTGATTTATCCTTAAACCAAGGATACCGTCTTTGTAAGGGAATTCGTTTCAATCTCCATTCATTGAGGCATATTTTGTTTTATAAACAACCTTATTTTATACGGTGTATAAACCCCTTTGACTTTTACGTTTATCCAAAAAGGAATATTTTTTATATGAAGCGTTTTACAAAACGACAAAAGGGAATGTTTTTGTCATACGTATGCGGCGACAACGACTTCTCCGTCGCCGTGACCATTATTTGAGTTTCGGCTTCCTCTACAAGACATACCTTCTTTTTAAAAGAAAAATAAATACCATGTTTTACTTTTCTTTTATTTTGGTATTGAAAATGGTTTTCATAAGTTTTTTTATATCAATGTGTTTTATTGATATCTTGTGATTGAAATGTGGAAATGTTATGTTTCCTTTATGCATGTTTTATGTGATACGATTATATTATGGTTCTTGGGAATTGTTATGAAGACGGGTGGTTCCGTGATAAACTAAGGGCGGGTGAGCCCGATATAGCTCTCCAATGCATTGGGTAACGCGAAGGAGTGAAACGTTAAGGTTTCTCTGAAGAGATTTAGGGAATATACTGTGGTGGGTATTCCAAACGTAACCAAGAGGGTTACTTCCTACGTAAGAATGTTATGAATGCCTCAAGTTACCTTTTATGTCTTATGATTTCTATGATTTATTCATGATTTGATGAGGTATGTTAAAGTGCCTATGTTTTATGGGTAAAGTATGATTTCATTCTTATTTATATATGAACTCATGTTTCTTTTCCATATTTTTTTTAACCCTTACTGAGCTTTTTATGCTCATCCCAAGTTTTTGAAATGTTTTTCACAGGTCAAGGGAAAGGTAAATGATGTGATGATAGTGTCAAGTATGTGTCAAGAAAGAATCCATGTTTTATTTTAAATATGTTTCCGTTGATGGGAAAAATGAATACTGTCTTTTATGTAACCACTTTGCTTAAATGTGGAATGTAATGCAAGTTTCATGATCTAATTCTCTAAAACTCTAAACCTGAAAAGATCCTCAATGTGTAATCTTGTAATAACTCAAGATTAAGTAAGGTTTAAGGCTGGGGCCTTATAGTAAAAATTCATATTTTTATAATTTTATTTATATAAAATGAATATTATTTTTTGGATTAGGATGTCAAAATTATCCAACAGTGAATTTTTCATAATTTCCTGAGATAGTCAATTTTTTGGGTAAAAATTAAATACCGTTTAAATATATAATATGTTTTATGACATCATAATGAACCAATAATGTGGTAATAAAATACTATAAAAAAATTTCAACTAATATATGTTTTACCTTTAAAATAATGCGATTTTAGATTTGTTTTATTAATTTTATGGTGTCATAGTGGACCCTCCACGACTTATAAAACATTTAATCTTTTAAAATGATTTCCTTGAGAGTGTGACCCACCTCCACATAAGAAAACATAATATTTTATGTAGTTTGTCCATTGAAATTTAAAAATAATTTTATCCAATCCACTTTGAAAAAAACCATGGGTTAGTTTGTAGTTTTGATTAGTTTAATGTGTGGTGTCCAAAAACTAAATAATAAGAAATCCACTCTCTTTTCCTATATAAATTCACCCAAACTCCCAATACACATCACTAAAAACCCTTAGATAATGTCCATATTCATCCCTCTACTTTCTAGTATCCTTCTAAGGCGCCCATGCTCCCAATAATCCCTTCTCAATCCTCTCCCAATCCTTTGGGATCACACTTCCAAGTAAGGGATTTCATCCTCTCCCATTTTTGTTCATGTTTCATTATGTTACTTTACTATTGTATTTTGAATTAAAAATGTTGGGGTATGATTTTAAATATCACACATACTTCCCTCTACTATTTTAATGATGATGGACCCCTTTCCCTCCCATTAATGCCTCCCATGTACACCCACTACCATGTTGAAATTCCAAAAAATATTTCTCTCTCCTCATTTACATTCAAGAAATTATTTTATATTATGAATAAAAATTCAATTACATATGTTGGAACATGTATCTATGTGAAAACATTATTTTCCATTTCATGTATATATGAAGAGATGCCCCTTTCTCCCTCATCAAATATTTTTATGAATTTTTATGTCACGTCGTTATGCTGCCAAAATTACACCGCGATTTTCCAAGACAAAGTCATTGTGTAGTGAATACCATGAACATTTATCTATAAAGGGTATTCACCTTTATGAAATTTTATATATTGATTATAGAGTTTTATATATTAATTACAAATTACTTTATCCTGGAATAAATTATGTTGTTTAATGAATCCATTTTATAATATCCATGTGGCACACTTATGCATGAAATGAAATGATTAAGAAGGGTGCACCCTGATAGCACTCTAATGCATTGGGTAAATGTTATTATCATGATTCAACAAGTTAAATGAAGTTATAATCATTATAATTCATGTTCAATGGGATTTTATTCATGTTACATGTGCAATGAGCCTCGTCTCATTCTAATATCATGTTAAAAGATGATTCCACATTTCCATGTTACGACAAACATGTTATATCATGCCTTAATGTTCATGTTTCACTTATGGTCCATTAATATGATCATTTCCTAACATGTACTATATTATTCATGTAATTCCTTGTTTACTCCCTTACTGGGATTTATATATCACCATTTTCATTTTCTTGTCCTCAGTTTATCCCATGCAATGCTAAGTACGAAGGAATGTGGGTGTTCATGTAAAAGATGTTTTCAATTAAGATGTGTATTTAATGTTTTAAGTTGTTATGTAATGTTCCTAAGTCCCAAATACACTAGACCTATTGATATTCTATGTTGTATAAAGTTAGTATTTAATGTAATAAATTATGTTTAGGTGTGAAATAAAGAGAATGGTTTTTATAGTTGGTATGAGAGTATAGGTATAGTTGTTTTTGTGATTTGTATTAGAAATCCCTAGTGAAATAATTAGGGATAAAACTATGTATAATAAAAAAAACCCTTAATATTGGTGAGTATTGATTAAGTGGTTTAAAATGAAAATACATCCCGGTTTGGATACTAGCAGGTTGAAGCGACTCTTCCACAGATGTAACTACGGGTAAAACCCGAAAACACCACTTTGAGCTAAACTCAAATAGGAACCAGTGCATGAAAAAGGTCCTTGTAGCACTCTTGGTTATGAAACTCCTAGTGAATATGCTTTGGTAAATTCCTATTCTTGTTATAAACCATTGTTAATGGAATTAATAAAACACCCCTATGAATAAATGTTGGGAAGTAGATCATTGATAATAGAGAATGAAGCCTATAAATTCATAAGCTAAGGAAATAAAAGTAATTTCTAAGTCAACCATTTTTGTATATGGATTACACTTTATGTGCTACCCCTGGCTATCCATTTATTCTAGCCAATGGACGGTAATAGGTGGACTCATAAAAATAACTGATGCAAAGATCAATGTGATGTCTAATCTAATGAGATGCCCAATTCGATGGGAGCGGGATTCGCGATCATTGTCATTATACTCTCTTAGTTAACACATGTTTTGAATATAAACATGGGTCAAGAGAAATTTTTGACCCCCACCTCCCTAAGAAATAATAAGTCACAATCGAGAGCTCAATGAGATGATGGCTTCTTACATTTAATGGATCATCCAGTCCTTCAATTACTGATCAATGGATCAACTCCATTGAAAGTATCTTCTCCATCCTTAAATATTCTGAAAAAGAGATGGTTCTTATGGTTGCTTATCGTATGGAGGGTGAATCTGATCATGAGTGGAAATTGAAAAAAAATATGAAGCTTGAGGAGGAGATATAGGCATTGAAATGAAAGAATTTTCTGAAAATGTTTTTCGATAAATATTTTCCATGCACCATGCAACTTAATATGGAAAGGGACTTCCATTACCTCATGAAAAAAGATGATGAATCCATTAAAGATTTTTGAGGCCAACATCATTAAACATGCACGATATACCTCCAGATTTTTCATTACCCCTGAATGCAAGGTTGACCACTTCATTGGTGGGCTAAAACCTAGCCTATGGAATGCCCAAGCGATCCGTGACTTCGAGGGGTATGAAGAAAATTTTATGATGCTCCTTCAAAGTCGAAATGGAGAATATAGAGTCTCAGGGGTAACATGGGGATAAAAACCGAATGGGGACTTCAATTCTGGTGGTCTCAGGGATAAATCCAATAGTGCTAAGAAATTCCATCACCCCACTTTCCAAAGGTGTGGAAAGAAGCACCCTTGAAATTTCCAAAAGGGGATGAGCAGATGCTTTAGGTGTGGAAGACAAGGGAACCTGGCCATTTACTGTTGACAAGAAAAACTTGCGGCTTTGAAAAAGGAGAGTAACACTTTGTTTGACCCTCAAAATGTTGTTCATTTTTTAAAGTTGGGTACAACCGCGAAAGCGGCACACACACAAGGAATCAAGGGGGAGCTTTTTCCATCACTACTTCCAAATTAAACCTCGACAATGAAGTGGTGACAGGTTTGCTAGTTATTAATTCAATAACAGAGAACATGGTTTTTGATTCTGGTTCTACGTATTCTTTTATATACCAAAATTTTAGTAGAACAATCTAAAAAACCACCAAAAATCATTGAATTAAAGTTGTTGGTGGGAACGAAAGATGGGGAAATCATTTCATCCCCTAAATATAACTCATCCCCTATCATAATGTTTGGATTGAACTTCCTGGTGAACCTCATCATACTCCCAATGGTGGAATTTGATGTAATTATTGACATGGATTGGCTTTCCCTATATAGAACCAACATAAATTTCCATGAGAGGGAAATCACTATACATAATGCGAATCGAACCCTGATTTTGTACAAGTTCAAGGAGGTGGATGAATCTTCTTTAGAACCATCATCCCACGCGTTGATATTACTACCCTATGAGAAAGTGTATCTTACTCATATGATTGAGTCCAAGGAAGAAACCATCTTTGAATATATGCATATTGTGAGGTAATTCACTGAAGTGTTTCCCAAGGAATTTAATGGTCTTCCTCTTAGAAGAGTTGTTGAAATCTCAATTGATCTTATACCTAGGGTGTTTCCAATATCCACGACTCCGTATAAAATGGATGTTGGGGATCTTTAGTAGCTATAGAAATAGCTACCGGAGAATCTAAATAAAGGGTTTATAGTCCAAAGGGATTTACCATAGTGTGCACCAGTCATCTCCATCAAGAAGAAGGATTGGTCAATGTGTGTTTTCATTGATTGTTATGAGCTCAAAAAAATCACGATAAAGAACAAGTATCATCTACCATGAATTGATGACTTGTTCAATCAGATACATAGAGAATAATACATCTCCAAGGTGGTTCTGTGGTTGGGATATTATTATGTAAGGGGGAAGAAGGAGAATATCCCCAATATTTCTTTCCATACAAGATATAGAGACTATGAATTCATAGCAATGCCTTTTGGACTCACTAATGCTCCAACTATCTCTATGGACTTGATAAATAGAGTCTTTATAGATTAACTTGACAAATATGTGGTAGCCTTTGTATATGATATTATAATATATTCCAAAACCAAATAGAAGCATGAAGAGCATCTAATAACTATACTAGAGACATTGACAATGGATATTCTTTATGAAAAGTAAAACAAGTGTGTGTTCTTGTTGAAGGAGGTTTCATTCTCGGATCATATCATCGCAGGAAATGGGATATATATGGATCCCTCCAAGATAGCTTCAATTGAGGGATGATTGAGGCCAACATTAGTAGCAGATATTTGTAGCTTCTAGGGGTTAGCTAGATATTATTGATGATCTGTGAGAAATTTTTCACGATATTCCAACCCTCTTACCAAGCTAACTCAGAATGGAGTAATTATTTCATGGATTGATGGATGTGAAGATAGCTTCATGGTGTAGAAAAGGAGGCTTATCACTGTGCTCCTGATCACATTACCCACAAGTGAAGAACTTAATATGGTATTCATTGATACTTCAAAGAAGGGCCTGAGATTTATGTTGAAGAAAAATGACAAATCCATTGCCTATGCTTCAAGGAAATTGAATTTTCTGGAGAAAAACTATCTGGAACATGATCTAGAGTTTCCTGTAGTAATATTTTCTTTAAAAATTTGGCAAGGTTACCTATTTGGGAAGAAGTGTGAAATATATACAGATAAAAAACCCTTATGTATGTTTTCACATAGAAAGAGTTGAATATGCACCAATGAAGATGGTTAGAGCAGATCATATATTACAAATGCTCAATACACTACCATCCTGGGAAAGTGAACATGGTGGAAGATTCTCTATGCATAAAGGACCCAGCAATTATACCATTTATGAGAATTTAAAGGGATCCAATCTTCTTATATTTGATAAAGATAGACATGGGAATCAAAAATAAGGGAACATCACCATTCCTTTCAAAAATGATTACTCAAACATCTCTTTTGGAATGGTTACATGATGCTCGAAAGGATGATGTGGGAATTCAGAAGAAAGTGGAAACTATGAGAAAAGTGAAATCCTTAGAGTTCAATGTTAATGAAAAAGGAATTGTGAGATTTGGGAAAAGACTATGTGTTTCATCAAATCCAAGGTCAATGAGTGATCTTTTGGATGATTCACATAGTTTGAATTTATACATTCACCTAGTAAACACAAAGATCAATCATGATCTCTGAGAGCATTATTGGTGGGATAATATGAAGAAGGATATCACTGAGTATACATCAATGTTCCTGGTATGTCAGTAAGTGAAGACTGAGTGGCAGAAGTCTAAAGGGACAATGCAACCATTACCCATACCAACATGGAAATGGGAAAACATCACCAATGACATTGTCACCAGACATCCAAAGACATACAAAGAAAAAAATGATATCTGGGTTATTTTGGATCATCTTACAAAGACTGCACACTTCATTACAATTTGATTTGATTTTTCATTGGATCAACTGGTATAGATATCTATTATATAAGTGGTAAGGCTAGATGGAGTACCATTATCTATTGTATCCGATCTAGATCCAATATTCACCTCTATGTTCTGGAAGAGTCTTCATCAGTCTTTGAATATTGAGCTAAACTTCAATATGGATTATCAACCTCAAATTGATGTCCAATCTATGCGAACTATCCAAACACATGAGAACATGTTGAGAGAATGATCAATGGACTTCAAAGGAGTATGGGATCTACATCTTCTTCTGGTTGAGTTCTCTTACAATAATAGTTTCCACTCAAGAATCCAAATGGATCCTTATAAATCCATTTATGGGAAGAGGTGTAGATCACTGGCATGTTGGGATGATTTTGGGGAGTAGAAACTCTTAGGTCCATAAATGGTCGATGAAATGGTGTAGAAGGTTATGACCATACAGTAGCACATTAATGTTGATCAAAGTCAGCAGAACAACTTTACTGATAATCATCGACAAGAAATAGATTTTGATGTCAAAGACATGGTATTCCTCCCCATATCACCGTGGAAAAGAGTTATGAGATTTGGGAAGAAGGTAAATCTTAGACCAACGTACATCGACCCTTTTGATATCCTTGATCGCATTGGAGCAGTGGCTTATCGACTAGCACTACCACTGAACCTATCTCAAGTACACGATGTGTTCCATGTATCAATCTTGAAGAAGTACATACCTAACCCCATCACATATACTCAATCT
Organism: Viscum album; assembly: GCA_963277665.1. NCBI lineage: Eukaryota > Viridiplantae > Streptophyta > Magnoliopsida > Santalales > Viscaceae > Viscum > Viscum album. Next base: position 217,669,816 of record OY728137.1, on the reverse strand, counting down.
AGAGGTGGTACCATTGGAGAATTACATCTCCTATAATGAGATGTTGGAGAATATATTAGATTGCAAGGAAAAAGTTTTATGAAATAAGAAAATTCCACTCATGAAAGTGTTGTGTAGAAACCCCAAGTTTGAAGAGGAAATGTGGGAATCATAGGAAGTGATTAAGCATAGTTACCCTCGTCTATTTTAGTGCGGGAAAATAAATTTTGAGGAAAAAAATTCTTAAGATGGAAAGATTGTAATGACCCAAACATTTGTTAATGAAAATTCCTCTTGGTCTAATTAAATATATTATTATATAAAATGGTTATATAAAATATGAACTTCCATGGTTTTATGTTTTTGGATTTAAAAATAATGTTTAGAATTTTTACCATTGCTAATATAGTCATCAAACCATTATCAATTGATTTGTATAAATATAAGGATTTAACAAATAAAATTTACATAGAAAAAGGAAGTGATGGTCTCATCCAATAGAATTTACCCATATGAAGCCCATTTTTTGGAGCTCATAATAGAGGTGATGTCACTAATATTTCCTCTTGATTAATCCCAAGACAAGCTTCAACACGTTAATCTTGAACGGAACTGCCAACGGGGGAAGTTGAAGTTGATAGAGATTACCACCTGAGTGATGTTATCCAAGTCACCCCAAGAGTCTTTCACCATCGCACACCATACTCATAGGTAATATGCAGGAGTTATAAGGGGTTTTCTAATAATACCATATCACTATGATTATGTGAATTATTTTTTATAGAATAAAGAATATACATTCATTTTATTATTGTTACTTTGTAAATATATTTTTAAGAACAAATAGTATTTTTAGTTAATATTCAATTAAGATGTCTATTTTGATGAATAAATGGATTTTTGAATTAAATAATATTTTAATAAATATTATTACTAAATTAATTTTTATTAAATATAAATTATCTTATAAATTTTTATGAATATAATTGTTATTTTTATTAATGATTGAAAGATGATTTTTTCAAAACCCGTGAATTTTTTATAAATTTCAGCTTTTATTTTAAAATTAAAAATTCACATATTCAGAAAAAAAAAATAGATAAAATGAATATTATTTTTGGAATTAGGACAACAAAATTATCTAATGGTGAATTTTTCATAATTTTCTGAGATAGTCGAATTTTTTGGTAAAAATTAAATACTATTTAAATATATAATGTGTTTTATGACATCATAATGACCCAATAGTGATGTAATAAAATACTATAAAATATATTTTCAGAAAATATATGTTTTTCCATTAATATAATGTGATTTTATATTTTTTTGATTAATTTTATGGTGCCTTAGTGGACCCTCCATGACTTATAAAACTTTTTAACTATTAAAAGGATTTACTTGAGAGCGTGACTCACTTCCACATTAAAAAACTAATAATTTAAGTATTTAGGACATTGGCCTTATAAAATAATTTTTACACTCCATTTGAAAAAAATCATGGGTTGGTTTGAGGTTTTGATTAGTTTAATGTGTGGTGTCCAAAACCTAAATAATAACGAATTCATTCTCTTGTCCAAGTTTTGTTATATAGATAGAATAGAAAGTTTATTAAGATATAGATTGAGAAATAAAGCATCGTATTAAGTTGAAAAAATTGATTCAATCAGACTGGGTTCATTGAACTAAAGTCCATCAAACTCAAGGTCATTGGACCCAGGAACTTTTGTGGAGAAAATTGAACAAAGTCTTTATTGTTTTATTTTGGATCAATTTTTTTTGTAAGAAAATTTGTAAACAAATGGGAGTCAGTAAAATCATTCCTATTATGGTATATAAGGTGTCTAATGGGAGTTGGAACTGGTTCTATTCAATTATTATTAATAGTGAATTCCCATAGACCCATGATAGTGGCTATGGAAAGGATTTAGGTTCTCACACAAAGGTCGAACTTTGTAAATATTGAGTGATTTACTTACTTTATTACTTTTTCATGCATGAGTATTTACTAAAAGATGATAAGTAAATTAATCTTAATAGGTTGTAGGGGTTAAGTTTCTAAAATTCTTGAAATTCATAAAAAGTGAACAACTAATTCAACCCCCCCCCCCCTCTCAGTTGTTTTTCAATCCTTTGGAACTTCAATTGGTATTAGAGTCAGGGCTCTCTTATTGGATACTTATCATGGATAATATCAATTCTATGAATAGTAGAGGAATTACTATATTTTATGGAAATAATTATTATTTTTGGAAAAATAGGATGATTTATTATCTCATATCTCTTGTCCTAGAAGTTGTTAATGTTGCTATAATTAGGTTTTTACTTATTGAGAAAGATTCTCCTGTGATAATTGCTGAAAAAAGAAATACTGAATCTGATGGAAATTATAGAAATTTTATCCTTATGTCTCTATCATAAAATGTTTATATGATGATTATAGGTCTCAAAACTTCAAAGAGTGTGTGGAGTAAGTTTCAAAATATTTTTGAAGGGAATGCTAAAGTGAAGGAAGCAAAGCTACAAATATAACGTAGTAAGTCTGAAGACATAAGAATGAGATATAAATAAACTATTGATGGATAATTCACAGGGTTAAATGAAATTTTTTGCAACATTAGAGGATTTGGAGAAGTACTGGAATATTCTACAATTTTGAAGAAACTTATGAGAAACTTTTAAGACATGTTTGATTCTAAAATTTCTACTTTAGAGGATAAAGATGATTTATCTCTTGATGAGTTTCATAACTTTCCTATTTCTTATGAAATGAGAAAAACTAAAATATTTATAAAAAAATATTAAATATTAAATGGCTTTTAAATCCATGAGAAAAATGAAAATACAAGATACTCAAGATGTTGATCCTTGTGACTTTGAAGATAAAGAAGATGACGAGTTGAATGAAAAAAATCATGTCTCTTATATCCAATAACTATCGAAGAGGAAGAAGAAAGTATGGAGGAAATATTACTCTCAAATGTTTTGAGTGTGGTGGAATTAGACACTTTGTTATAAATTTACCAAAGAATAAAGTTGGATAATATCGATATGATTCTGATGAAAAAACTCAATGGAAGAAGTGGAAAAAAAGTTTTAAAGAAGAAAATCCATCCAACAAATATAATAATAAGTTCACTAGGGACAAAAGAAGTATGTTGTGTGAGAAAGTTGAATCAGAATAAACTAAAAAAATTCTCCAGAAGATGAAATTTTATAAAAAATCAGAACCTTCATTACAAAATTTGGGAAAATAAAAGATTCCTCATATAGTAAAGAAAGTGGGAAAGAATCATATGGAGAGTATCAACTCAAAACTGAACTTGTTTCATATCTTGAGAAAATCATAACTCTCAAGAAAATTAGAGTAATAAAGAAAGATTGTGAAGAAAGTGTTGAAGGAAGAAAATATTTCATTAAGTAGGAGGAAGAATACATTCAAGAGATCTTAAGTTACAAACTAAGAATTGTTGAATAGGGAAAGATGATTGAAGATCTCAGTAAGAAGCTGGTCGTCGAGGAATAAGAAGTTAAAAAGTTTCAATCAAAACTTCTTGAGTCTAAAATTACCTTGAGTAAGATAAATGAAAATTTCAAAAAAGCTTCAGAAGTAAAACCTAAGACTTCTAAAGTTGCTGAGAAAGCTCAAATCAAGAATCAGGTGAAATCCTCCCCCAACAAAAATAATGTTTCATCTGATTTTTATAAGATTTAAAATTTCACAAAATGTATTGGGAAATATTAGGTGTAAAAAGTGTGTGACAAACCTATTTTATATAAAAAATATGAAAACTCACTCAAGATGAAATATTATCCACATCTAGATATTATTAAAGCAGAAAGAAGTTATCAGCCTCAATAAAGTTTCTATAGAGAAATATCTTATTTCAATATAAAATCAAGATTTGATGGCTGTTACTGGTATTGTGGAATATATGGGAACCAGGCTTATAATTATTGGCATAACTTATCACTTCCTAGAAGAATTTTTGAACAAAGTGAAAGTAATGTTGGAAGAAATATGAGTAATTTTCCTAACCCATGGGAAGTTAGAAAAGAAAATCTCAAGATGTTAGAAAATTTACAATAAAAAATCAATTTGAATGTCTGGAAGAAATTTATGGAAGATGTGATTAGACAGTTCATCATGCTGAAAGATATATGACACTCCTTCTAAAACAAGTTTCTTGTGGTAGAAAAGAAAAGGAAGTTATAAAGAAGAAAGTTGAATAAAGAGTTTTTGATGTTGATACAGATTTGAAAGCAAGTAAAAGAAACAAACCATGGATACTTGATAGTGGTTATTCTTTACATATGGAAGGTGATATAAAAATATTGAGATGTGCTAAAAGTCATGATGGAGGAGACGTTACATTTGGTAATGATAGTTCCTTAAAAATCAGAGGAATTCGAATGGCTGAGATAGAAGCATAAAAGTTGAAATATAAGGAAGTTTTATTTTTTGATTGGTTAAAACATAACTTACTTATCATGAGTCAACTTTGTGATGATGGAAAAGAATTAATTTTCATAAAATATTCTTGTATCATCATAAGTGAGAAAGATGAAAAATTTATCATAAGAGGAGAAAGAACTAGTGGTAATCTTTTTCAAATTGGAGAGTTTAATAACTCATGTTACTTGAATGTTGAACATGAAAAAAAATTGTGGCACCAAATACTTGTACACCTTGGGTAGAAAACATGAACAAACTTTATAAAGTTGATGTTGTTTGTTATTTTCTATAATTGAAAATAATAGATGAATATGTTTGTGTTTCTTATCATAAAGGGAAGATAACTAACAAGGGTCATAAGAGAGTTAAGATTCAGTCTACCAGACCTCTTGAACTTATTCGTTCCAATTTATATGGGACAATGAGATATCAATAAACAAGAGAAGATTTATACTTTATCACTTTTATTGACGATTTCAGTGAAATGAAAAATATCATGTTTATGAAACACAAGTCAAAGGTTGTGGAAATGTTTAGGTTTTTTATAAAAGAATTTGAGAAAGAAATGGGGGTTTATATAAAGAAGTTGAGAATAGATAATGGTACCGAATTCACAGGAAATAATTTTGAAACTTATCTTATAAAGCATGGAATCAAACCTCAGTATAGTGCTCCCTACACTGCATAACAAAATAGAGTATCATAAATAAAGAATATAAGTTTGGTAGAAATGGGAAGAAGTATGTTAGTAGAATACAAACTTTCAAAGTTCTACTAGAGATAATCTGTTAGTACTGTTGTGCATATTCAGAACAAATGTTTGTTGAGACTGAAATCCAAAATGACTTCTTATGAAATATTTTATAATGAAAAACCTTCATTGTGGTACTTTAAATTTTTTGGAAGTCTGTGTTTACTTAAAATAAATAATTTGTATTTGAGAAAGTATGATGAAAAGGTTGAAGAATGAACTTTTATGGGTTATTCTCTAAATAGAAGAAGTTAAAAATGTTGGAATAAGCATTTAAAAAAGTTTTTTGACTCATATTATTTGAAGGTTATTGAGAATAAAAAATTCCTTAACAATAATTATTGAGAATGATGAGGAGGATAAACCGAAGGTTTTCGGTGAAAGTAACAATGATACAAAAAAAATTATCAAGATTTAGAAGAATCATGTGATAAGGAAAGTTAAACTGGGAAATAAACATTTAAATTTACTACCTTACAAAAACATATTGAGATCTAAAATATTCTTGGGAATGATAAGGCACCAGTTCAGACCAAAAGAAAGTTAATATTAGAAAATTAGACTTCACTTATCTCAAAATTTGAATTGAAATCAGTCTCAAAAGCTATTAAACACAAAGAATGGGTGGATTCTATGAATAAATAATTAGATCTGATTAAGAAAAATGAAACATGGGAACTTGTTCTATGTACGAAAGATAAAAATGTTATCAGAACAAAGTGGGTATACAGAAACAAGTTGAATGAACATGGAGAAGTTTTAATAAACAAATTCAGACTTGTATGTAAAGGCTATTAACAGGTGGAAGGTGTGGATTTTGAAGAAAATTTCGCCTCAATTACAAGGTTAGAAACTATTAAAATGTTTCTATCAGTGGTCGCACATAAATATTACAAATTTTATCATATGGATGTAAATCTATCTTTCTTAAATGGTGAGATTGATTAAGAAGTTTACATTGAAAAACCTTGTTATTTTCAACTTGATAATGATTAAATCAAGGTTTTTGGATTGAAGAAAGCCTTGTATGGGTTGAAATAATCCCCACGTTCCTGGTATTCAAAACTTGATAACTATTTGATAACATTTAATTTTTCTATAGGAAAAGTTGATTGTAACTTATATGTGAAAGATGTTGAATCCTAAACTCTAATTGTAATGGTTTATGTGGATGATATAATTTTTTTTATGAGGAAGAAAAATTTTGTAAAAGGTTTTCTAAGGAAATAAAGAAGAATTTTGAAATTTCAATCTTGGGAGATTTAAATTTATTCCTTGGATTACAAGTTCAACAAAAAGAAAAGTACATTTTCTTATCTTAAGAAAAGTATGTCAGGGAATTGTTAAATAAATTTGGGATGGAATAATCCAAAAAAGTTTATACTCCTATATCTATGACCACAAAGTTAAGTAAAGATGAGTTTGAAAAAAGTGTGAATCAGAAAGACTTTTAAAATCTAATAGGAAGTCTACTTTACCTTAGAGCCTCAAGTCCTAATATTGTTTATGTTGTGAATTTGTGTGTTGGGTATCAAAGTAATCCGAAAGAATCACATATGTTAGCAGAAAAGAGAATTTTGAGATATGTAAAAGAAAAAACTTTGCATGGGTTGTTATAAAAAAGAAAGTTTTAGATGAAGTTTCATGGCTATACTGATATCGATTAGGCTGGAGATTATAATGATAGAAAATCAACCTCTGGAGGAACATTTTTCTCAGATGAATGTTGTGTGAGTTGGAATATTAAGAAACAAAGTTCATTAACTTTGAGCATAGCAGAATCAAAATATGTTGCAGCTACTCAGGATTATACTCAAATGTTGTGGATGAAAGTTCATCTAGAAGATTTGAAAGTAAAAGTTTTTAAACCATTGAAGATACTTTGTGATAATTAGTGTGCAACTGATCTTTCTAAAAATTGTGTCCAATATTCAAGATCAAAACAAATTGATATAAATTATCACTTTATAAAATAGAATGTTGTTTCCAGATATGTTTTGTTGGAATATTTCTCAATGAAGTATCAAATTGATGATATCTTCACAAAGTAAATGTCGAAAGAAAGGTTTGTTGAGTTTAGGTTGCAAATTCATGTTTAGCCTCCTCCAATGACTTCCTAAATCTCATAAGTAAGACCCCCATTGTGCTTTATATTATGTTGGCAAAGGAGAATATAAAGTAACTATTTTGTACTTTGTAAAAAGTTTTTACTTGTATATCTTTCTTAAATGAATATGAAGTTGTGGTTATTGTAAAATGGGGGAGATAAAAAGAAAAGGGATAGAAAAAAGAAAAATGATAAGAAACAATAAAAGTGAGGGGGTTATCTTTACATGGTCACAAAATTTTCTTGTTGATGAGGGGTAGAACTCCTTCAAAAAATTACTTTATCTAATAGTGTGGTGTTCGAACACTCTATTTTTAGAAAGGATGTGTTTTGGTAAAATGTCAAAAGATGAGTTATGAAAAAAAATTGAGTTGAAAAAGTTGTTAATGAGTGTTTTCAATAAATCCAAAGGGGGAGATTGAAGAACCTTTGTGATGTTTTGTCTTAATAAAGTTTTTGTTTGTTTTTTGAAAACTAATATTTTATAAAAGAATGTTTTAAAAAATAGGTGAAAGTTTCTAAGGAGAGTCACCATTGAATAATTTTAATCGTAATTGTAAATTCCATCATGATGAGGTTCAATTGGAATGACTCTGAAAATAAAAATCAGACTAAATCTAAGAAGGAAAATTAGACTGACTTTGAGAAGGAAGATCAGACTAACTCTAAGAAGGAAGATCAGACTGACTCTAAGAAGGAAGATCAGATTGACTCTAAGAAGAAAGATCAGATTGACTCTGATAAGGAAGATCGTACTGACTCTGAGAAGGAAGACTGAATTGACTCTGATAAGGAAGATCGGTTTGACTCTAAGAAGGAAGATCGTACTAACTCTGAACATGGTAATCAGACTGAAGCTGAGCAAGATAATCATACTGAAGTTGGGTAAGATAATCAGACTAAAGTTGAGAAAGATAATAAGACTGAAGGTGAGAAAGATAATTATGCTGGAAATGAGCAAGATAATCATACTAAAGCTAAGCAAGATAATTGGAGTGAAGCTAAGCAAGATAATCGTACTGAATTTGAGCAAGATAGTCAGACTGAAGTTGAGCAAGATAATCATAATGAAGCTGATCAAGATAATCATACTGAAGTTGAGAAAGATAATGATATTGAAGGTGAGAAAGATAATCATACTAAAGATGAGCAAGACAATCATACTGAAGCTGAGAAAGATAATCATACTGGAGATGAGAAAGATAATCGGACTAAAGCTGATTAATATAATCATACTGAAGTTGAGAAAGATAATCATATTGAAGATGAGCAAGATAATCATACTGAAGTTGAGAAAGATAATCAGAATAAAGCTGAGAAAGATAATCATACTAAAATTGAACAAGATAATTAGATTGAAGGTAAATAGTATAATTGGACTAAATATGAGAAAGATAATCATACTAAAGCTGAGCAATATAATTAGACAGAAGATGAGAAAGATAATCATACTAAAGCTGATCAAGATGATCGTACTAAATCTAAGAAAGATCATCAGACTGAAGAAAATTTAGTATGTTTGAGAAGACCTTTTTCAGAGAAATATTAAGTTGGTTTAAATAAGTTAAAGTTGGAGTTTAAATGGTAGTGATTTTTGGAGTTTTGAAATTTGAGTAAGCAGGGAAATTTTTTTAATTTCCTGCCTTTTATTTTCTGAGTCTCCTATAAATAGAGGCATGGTTCATTCACACTTTGTAACTTTTTACAAGTGCATAAAAGGCAGAGCACTGCATATTTCTTAACAAGTTTTTCTTTCTGGACTGAGATCTTAGAAGAAGGTCAAGCTAATGAAAGTTTTGTTTATCGAATTGAGGAAGATCATATTGAACATTTGAGCAAAGGTTGAGTTTTGTAGATTTATAATGAGTACATCATACTAAGTCCATTAATATGAATTCATCGTACTGAGAAATTTTAGATTTAGTTTTGGGGAGTTTATGAGAATCACAAGTTTTTTTATCCAGATAGAACAGAAAGTTTCTTAAGGCGCAAATTGAGAAAGGTAGCATCATATTGAGTTGATCAGATTAATTCAATCAAATTGGGTTTATCATACTGAAGGTCATTAGACTCAGGGTCATCGAACCCAAGAAATTTTATGGAGTAAATTGAACAAAGTATTTATTCTTTTATTTTGAATCAATTATTTTGTAAGAAACTTTGTAAACTGATGGGAGTCAGTATAATTATTCTTATCGGGATATAAAAGGCGTCTAATGAGATTTGGCCAAATTTTATTCAGTTCTTATTAATAGTGAATGTTTATAGACCCACAGAAGTGACTATAACAAGGATGTAGTTTCTCACACTGAGTTTAAACCTTGTAAAACTTGTGTTCTTTAGCTTTCATACTTTTTAATGCATGATTATTTACTAAAATATGATGATTAAATGAATCTTAACAGGTTTTAGGAGTCATGTTTCTAAAAGTATTGAAACTCATAAAAAGTGAATAAATGATTCACCTCCCCACTACTCAATTGTTTTTTGATCCTTCAGAACTTCAGGAACCACCACCTCAGAGAAACTCAAGCCCAAACCAAAGATACCTTGGCATCCTTTCCCTCATCAAGCCATCAATAAGGCACTTAGATCCCATTTCTGACTCACATGGGTCTTTATACATCCCTTGATGAAGGGACTACATCTATTCCATCAGTAAACCTATCATCACACAATCCACATGACCTGTCATCAGAAGAAAATATATAAAACACCATAGACAGACATATGTCATGTGAATCCTACATGCCTATAATGATGCATGAATATTGGCCTCTTTCCCATGAGCCAAGATCTAAAAACTAGAATAAACCATAAATCCACAAACCCAAGTGCTCACACTAGGTGAAAACACACAACTATAAAAAAAATACAAGAACAGAAATCCCATGCCCTGGAAACTAGACGTCCTATCGGTAAAGGGGTTCACAACACACCAGTCTGATATCCATCACAAGTTTCAACACATTCCTAGACCACCTGTCTACCAACTTCCAAGTCATAAAACCAAAAACCTTTGATTCCATTTTGTAAAAAACCATCCTAGGTCGACTTGATACGTCACCCAACCTAGCCCACTATAAGGCCCCAATCATGCCTCTCTATATGTCAGAGGTTGTCGAATAATGATAAGGGTCTAAAAAGTGTAGTGGGAAGACTATACCCTCTATTAAAAGTGCAATAACAGTGAAAAAATACCCAAACTCTTACACAATAATCAATATTAGAGTATGCATAATAAGTAATTGAAATAGAAGCATGTTATAATAAATGAAATACAGTATACAACCATATATAATCTCATGCATGAAAAACATACAATGACAGGTCGTCCATTGGGCTGACCACATACAAAATAAACAAACTAAAAATAAATATAGTTGGCTCTACTTCCAGCATTGATCCAAACCACATACCTAATCTCTACAATGCTCAAGCTACACCAGCTCGATCATAAGACTCCACACGGGTGACTCTTCTTGATCAAGAAACACTGGTCCTTGACCCCATTCATCACGCAACTTGTGTTCTAACCTGAAAGCAGACATCGGGTCTACACGCACGCTAAGGTGAACGTACAAGGGGTGAGAAATAAATGTCAACATGACACCCCCAATAATGAAACTATAATCTATTGTCATAATAAGTTCATGCATATGTGATATGCCCAGTCTAGTTGAAAACTAACAGAAACTGGTATTCAAGAAAAAACTACATAAAAAGGGGGCAACAAACACAAGGAAAACAACCAAATGTGGATTCTAGCCTGACACTCGAGGTAAATCTACCCCCACTCTAGCCCCTGCCATGGGATTTAAAACATGTGGCTCACCCATTCACACGAAAACTGGCACATCCTCCAGATCTATATAGGATCTCCAAGACGTCTAAATTCAACAAGTATAAATTTCGGACCCTAGGGCATATCTATAGGCATCCACAACCACAGAACGCATCTATCGGGCTCTAGGACTCCAATAACATGATCTAAACTGGTGATAGGGACATCTAGGTTGACACAACTAGAGAACATGTCATCCTTGAAGGTCCTACAGAACAAATCAAGCACTAGCTATGGACCCAACAAGGAGGGATCTATAAAAAACCCGGGATCACAAACAACATCCATAGACCCCAAGAGCATAATGAAATCCACGACACAAAAAAAAAACCACTTTGTGAGTGCCTCGACACCTCATAAGCTCAAAGCCACACTATTCAGGGATAATACTCAGCTAGATGGGGGTTACACTCATCCAAACCATCCATTATCTCCTTAATCCCATCAAATAATAGCCAATTAATGGAGGATAGAACCATATCGCATCTCAAGGACAACGCCCAATCCAAGATATCATAAAGGTCTCCTCCTCAAATCATAGTCCTGAGCATAAATGACCTCAAATGCCATGATCAATAACCAACTAAACGTGGGAGGGTCCAACCTTGACCCCACCATCTAAATAGCTATACTAGCAGCATTGATCCAATCTCGACCAACAAAACATGGAAGCTCTCTCGTCACCCTAGATCTTAGCATCCAAACCAAACAACCACCATGGGATCTCCATGACCTACCTTAGGGTAAAACCAAACACGAAGCTATCATGGACCTTGGGGTCATATTATAAAGTAACATCCTACATAAGACTCCCTTGTTACACCCAAACTCTCAGGCCATACCCATATAAACAACCTCAACTGACCCAAAAGCCACAATAAGAGTAGGACACCCTACTAGAGGTTTCTCTAACTCATCAAAAAGCATGGGACACACCCAATGTGAAAACATCTCAAACGAACCTTAGTGGCCTCCCACTAACCCTTGATCAACAATGCACCCAAATAGGCATCCAAAAGCACAAGCCCCCCAACAGGGGCATTTACAACGGTCCTTATGACCACCTCAAAAGCAAGACCCTAAAAGGGATCCTCAGTATAAGACAAACCTCAGGGAAAGGACCATGCAAGAAAAACCTCAGTCATCCTTACCTTCAAAAAACACATCCATGAGTTCCAACTCGCCCATAAGGGAATCCAAAGAAACATCATGTCACATGGGAATCCTAAACAGCCAACTACGATAACCACTGATCATTAGATCTGGAATTAGCCCATAATTTCATCCTCAAGAGTCCCTCATACTCGTCTCAAAATCTCAATGACACTCAGTTGTAACCACCATCCAAAGGCATCAACCCAACCCAAAGGTTCCAACATCTCTAATCCTCAAACATAAGAGCTAAACTTCAACTGCTCTAACCTCAAACAACTGGTCCTGACATGCAGGTACAAACTAAAGTCTCCTAAAAAAACTACTCGATCCCACCTTCCTGGATTCATCTGAAAGAACCTAGACCAACACTGACCTAACATTCATAAGCCCAAGCCAACTAACGAGGTCATAACCCTCACCTGGTCCTCTCAAATCACACCCAACCCACTGGAGGATTTCGAATCCAAACCTCAAGGAAATCCACCTACTAAACTCTCATAGTCCAAAACACCATCAAAATGGACTCTAAACATTGAAAGGATTCCACCATCAAGATTCATGTGAAAAAGTGCTTATAATGGACTGCTAATATGTCCAATTCTAACTCTAAGGCACAAAACACCCAAAAACCCCCAAGATGGAAAAAAGCACATGTTGTGTACTTCTGAGTACACAGTGTGTACTCTCAGACTTGCACCTGCCCATGTACTTATACATGGACATAGAAGACACTGGGTCAGGTCGTGACTATTACAGGGTCAGGGCATACTTGGGGTTTGCTCGTGTACTAATACACAGCCATGTACCCCTCAAAATGGGGTGTGTTCCCAAGTACATGGCCACGTGGTCATGTCCCACTACATAGTGTGTACCCAAAGTACATGGAGTGTACTTATCAAAACTTTGTCTACCCATATACTTTACTATATGGCTAGGTATATGGTCAAGTACTACTACACGACGTGTACTTAAAGTACATGACGATTACTTCTAAAAACTCATCTTCCTCAAACAAGAAGAACATACACGATGTGTGTTCATAAAACCACATGATGTGTACACTGGTTTCCCTGAATGGGAAGCCCCTGAAACCCCCTATTTCTCTGCAAAAAACATAGATCGACCCACTAGGGTCCCCAACAGCCTAAAAATGGGGTTAAAACTTTAAAAAAAACTACACTATGGGTATTTTTGGTATAAAATGTGAAATGACCTACCTTTGGGAAGAAATTGTCGATGCTTTGGTCTGATTCACGATCCACAATTGTCACATGACAATCCGACATGAACCGAGCTCAGCTATGGAACATCCTCTTCTCCCTCTCCCTCTCTCGGTTGAGTGACACCCATAGGGGGTGTCATGTACACAAAAATATAAAGGAGTAAGGGAAAAAAGAAAAGGAGAAAAAGGAAAAAGGAAGAAAAAAAGGGGTTTGGGCTCAGCCCTGACGCCCAACAAATGGTTATATATCGCCTAAGAAAAACCCCTCATTCCAGACTCAATGGAACATACAGAATCTTAATCCATTACCCTATTTAAAAGACATGACCAAACGATCATGCACGAATGAATTAATATTTAATTAATTAAATATTAAATATTCTGTGAAATTCAAATGGCTCATATTTCCACCAAACTCTTATACTAGGGTAAAAACCCTATTTCAGGACCAACAAAGTGGTAAAGAAATTATCAAAGAACATATTATAAGAGAATTTACCATTTTTCCCTGGACACACTTAAGAACAAAAAGATTCAAATTTCCCTTGGTTTTCACAACTCATGACGACGTGGGCCATCACACTTTTTAATTATTTGAATCATACTTTACCCATTTAACCAAATAAAGTAAAAAAAATTCTATAATTCCATACTTCTATACTTAAGAGGTTGTAGCATTTAATTAATCTAAGTTAAGGTCAATTTCTAAAATCGGGCATCCTTTTATGATTCCCCCCTTAGTGTAGGTTCTTTAATACATTTAAATAGGTCATCAAGCTAGAATGAAACCACAATTAAATCTGAATGATAAGGCCCACATGACCACACAATGCATCACTTGAAAAATAAAGTGGGGATATGGGTTAAATTTAGGGACCACTACCTTGGCCTTAGAGAGGTCTACTCATCCAATACCAAGCTTCAGTTCAACCTGAAACAGAAGAAATTGAGAAAATAGATGAAAGACCTGAAAATAGGGCGTATTAGATAATCATGGTGGGACACCACTTGATAGCAGTAGAAAACAAGAATAGTGGGAAGTGGAGTTGTAGACTTACCTCAAGGTCATTATTGCACTAAAAGAAAACAAAAACAAGCAAGGGTTGTGAGAGTTTTTCCATGGAATAGAGGAGAAGGGAGGTGCACACAAAGGGAAGAGCCCCTAGCCGAAATAGGGAGGAAAATCAGGTGAGGGGTTTAAAGGGATTGGGGGTAAAAAGACCAAAGGGATCCCATTTTAAAAAAACACCCAGCAGCTCATTGGATAGTCATAGGGTTCCCGCCGACTAGTCGTAGGGTTCCCGAAGACTAGTCGGTGGGACTGAAACAATATGATGCAGTCCTAACTCCTGCTCTTGAGCCCTTGGTTCACTCTCGTTACCCCTCCTACACCCTAAACGTACTCAAATAGGGGGTTTTGATCAAGGTTCAAAAAATTTAAAGAGAAACATACCTCAGGTAAGGGTCGGGATCTTACAATGCAACTTCAAAGTGACCTTCACATTGGCTAGGAGAATTACCTATACGTGAGCCGGGTACCTCTACACAACTCGGACCAGGCCAGCTCACCCTTACATGAGTGATCTTATACCTTTACATGATATTAAAATCAACCTTCACACATCACATGAAGACCATACTACCTCTTTGTAGCTATAATTGTTACCTTTACTTAGGAAAACAACAGAGGACTTTTCCACACCTAAAATTTTTAAAAAAATAAAATGAAAATCCCTCTTTAAAAATGATATTAATTCTATAACTAAAAATATAATAAAAACAATTTTAAATTACTTTAAAACTCACAAAATGAATTCTAAATTTCCCAAAATTACCTGTAAAAGATTAAATTTATTTTTAATAAAATTTTAAAACCATTATAAAAAAACATTTAACCAACAAAAACCTCCTAAGACCTAAAGAATGATATGAAATGCACTCAGACTCTCCAACAATCAACAACAACCAGGGAAGAGGGCTTGAAAAAAAAATGGGCCTTTATAGTAACATTTATCCAAAGGTGGCGAAAACATCAACCAAATCATATCTGAACCACATGATCTTTCCATGCGCATTGGATTGAATAAATAAATGAATGATAGTGTGTCGTTTTCTTTGTTGATCCAAACCTGTTGAAGCTTGTCTGGATTGACTTGATTGAGGTCATGAAGAAGTAGCCAACAAGTTTCTTCTTCCTACTAAATTCATTATAACAACCCTAAAAAAGTGATACTTAAAAGATTAAATGATACAGATTATATAAACAAAGTGCACCTTTATTTTTGGGAGTCTACCTGATTAAAAATCCACAGTTAAGCATGTTTGGCCTGAAGTAGTGGTTGTAGGTTCCGGACACAGCAGAAGTGTGTTGGTGGGTGTACCCAACTTTAATTTTTTTCGTTGACGACATTTAATCTAAGATATGTCACGATAATAAAATGCCAAATATTTGGAATATAATGAAGAACGAAAGAAAAGAGGGGAGTCCCAGAACCATAGAGAGGATCATCATATGTTGATTATAATTAATTTAATTAAAAGACAAGAATTACCTTGATAGAATTCTCTCTCCATTGATGTTTCTAGTCACGATATGATGTGATCCATCATTACGTCATAGAATCCAAGTGTAGGATTACTCTAGAGGTGATCCACACGTGCTCCACGTATCTCTGAACGTTACCGAAGGGATCTTCGGGTGCTAGTTCAAAAGAGTCTTTGCTTTCAATGTCCGCCTTCGATCACCTTGATCCGGTGGAGGAGGATCTCTCTCTCGTATATTGAGAGCATTCTTAGAAGAAAATAATTCTCTATTGGATTGAGAGATTTCTCTAGATCCATTGTGCACAACCCCCAAAATGGATAGGCTAATGAGAATTATATAATTGGGATTTTAATTACTTATAATAATAAAATGAATTAATTACCTGAAAGCATTTATTCATTTCATTTAATTCTTAGTAAGACCCCATGTCTAATAATAATAGTTGACTATTATTATTACTTGACATGTGCCCAGTGAATTACACCTAATATTATTTAATTAAATAAATAATATTATTTCTCACAAATTTCCAAAAAAAATACACAGTGTGTATATTAATATACAAGGCATGTAATTTTTTTTTTCATTCTCTTTATTTCCTCCACCACATTTATTAGACCTTGAATAATGGATATTTATTTCTCAAATAAATATCATTGCATTACTCACTAATAAATATATTATTTTTCCCACAATATATTCTCTCGAATAACTAGTGTCGAAATAAATGCGATCAGGCATCCTTGAATAATTATTAAACCAAAATCGAGAATAATCTTTATTCAACTTGTTAAATTAATATTTAACTGAGATACTTGGACACACTTAGTGTGTCACGACCCGACCCAATGGGGCTCAAGCCGCGACTCCCCAAGCCTGCCTACAATAGGCTAGGGGCTGGCGTCTAGCACCAAGTAGGCTATCACACACAAGGGAGGCATTAGCCTAAGGTACATGTACGCACGCACCCACATACACCTCCATGCAACAGTGCAGAGATATATAAAACTGAGAAGAAAATGCATGCACACATCTATCCCAAACCAGAGTGAAATAGAAGTACAAAAGGAAAAAATAGGACCCACCAAAGGAAAACCACAAAAGCATCCAACCTACTCGGAAGAAGGGGTATACTGCCAAAAGCACCACCGGAAAGCACCTTGGCACAGCTCTGGTAAGACTCCACAGTCAGTCCCGCTCACTCAGCTCCACCTGCACTGGGTCCTCCTAGGACACCATCGAAAGTCCTATGGTCTGCACAAGACACAAACATGTGCGGGCAAATCCCATGCAGGGGTGAGTATAACAATACTCAGTAGGCACCCCAAAAACCCAAAACAAAAGAGAGAAACTGAAAGGCAAAAGTCTGCTCATCTCTGCCCGAGGGAACCCAGATGAGAGAGAAACTCCATCTCGTGACCATCCTCATCTAAACACAACTAGTATGCTCAAATCAGGTGTATTCCCATACATATACCATGAACATTCAGATATACTCAACTCACGCACCAATCCACATGAGGTATCAACCTCATTACCAGCAATGGTTCGCAACCAGGAGAACACACTCCACGAGCACTGTCATCCAGATGACACTCGTCTGAGAGATACACTCCATCGGGTCCCACACAAACATCCCAGATTCTCACCCGAGAGATCACGCTCGTCGGATATTATCACTGAGAACATCACGTTGAAACAACAAAAACACCAAACTCCTCAGATAGGGGATCGCTCCTAGGGTCCGCTAGGGGATACCATAACCCACACCATTATACGAAGATCTCACAGATAGGGGATCACTCCTAGGGTCCGCTAGGGGATACCAAAACCCACACCGGTATACGAAGATCTCACAGATAGGGGATCACTCCCAGGATCCGTTGGGGGATACCACAACCCGATTTGGCACTCGACGGAAACACATCACTCAGATAGAGGATCGTCACCCGTGTCACGATGGTCACGACGATACTGAAACCATGTCTGGTACATCCCGCGCTGTAGGGGATCGAACTGACGATGCCACAACCCTACCAACACCACGCTCTGAGTAGGGGATCACATAACCAATGATACCACAACCCTACTATAATCCTCATGCTGAGTAGGGGATCATACACCCGATGATGCCACAACCCTACTGAGCATGGCCCACTGCATAGGGGATCATATTCCCGATGATGCCACAAACCCTACGGGGTTAACCTGCTAGATAGGGGATCACCGCCTGTGGATAAGCGGTCACAGCGATACCAAGAACCCGATCTAGGAAAACGATGCTAGAGGATCTTGCTCCAGGCCCACCGAAGGGATGCCACAACTCTAATAGATTAAACATCCCATCGAGATGATCACAAAGCTACACTAAGGTTGTGATGTCGTGCGAACCCTCGTAGGAACGAACCAAGGGAATACCCTCAACCACTGCTAGTCCAAACGTTGCTAACCCGAGCGACCCACCACAACACCACACCACGAACTTCCAAGGCTGATACTGAGGCCACCATCGCAATCCACATGAAAAAACACACGGGATAGGCTGTTTACTCACCCGAAACAGACAACTAGTGAAAAAGGCACTATTCACCGTAGCTAGCCCATGTGGGGGCCACACTACGATCTCAAAACTCATCAAGCAGATCATACCACTGTCATCCCCTCAAAAAAACCCACGAGATCGACTACTCGATCGTCCCAAACGGACACCCGGTGAAAAAGGTACTATTCACTGAAGCCAGCCTGGGTGGGGCCCACACCACGATCCTGAAATTCGTCAAGAGGAGCACACCATTTCGATCCCCTCGGAAAAACACACAAGATTGACTACTCGTTCGTCCAAAATGAACACCCGGCGGAAAAGTTGCGCTTCTCCGAAAACGCCAAAACCCGGCCTCATGGGGCCAACACCCTATTCTTGGTCAGAACACCCGGAAACCATCAAGAAAAGTTTGTTGTACCATCAGTGTCTCAACGCCACTGATGGCATATCAATCGGACGCTCTGGGTAGAAGATACAACGACCCGAAGTCGAATAATAATAAAATATTAATATTTTATTAGACGTTTCAAGATCCCAGACCACGATCCCAAAACTTTAAACTCTCAAACCCACCTCAAAGGGTTCTCCTTATCTCCAGGGATGCGTCGCCACAGACAGAACGCGATTCGGATCACCAGGGAGCAAGATACATGGGTTTTAAAACCCCCGTGTATTAAAAGAGGGTTGGACCGGCCTGAACCGGCCGCTCCGGCCGGCCGCTACGGCTGGCAGACCGTGCCGCCGCGGCACGCGTGTGCGGTTGACCCCCTCCGAAGGTCGCCGCTAATTGGCGGTTGGACCGCCGCGGTGCGGCAGTCCTGGTTATCTCTCGCGGCCCGTCGTGCCGGTGCCGCGCCGGTGGACCTTCCGAGGGCCGTCGAGGGCACCCCAGGGGCCCAAACGCGCATCCGAAGGCATCTGCACGCCCCCCGGGACCAGATCTACGCATCTGCAGGCTCAAAACAGAGAAAAACCAACCAAATCGGGATCCGGGATTTTAAAACTCAAACCGCCTACCTGTTGGCATATCGCCGAAGCTTCGGGTGCAGAACGACGCCCGCGACGCCCTGAAGCTCGATCCGCTGACGATCGGCGTTGAAAACGGATGGTTGCGGCTCGATTCGGCGAAGAAACGGAGGAGGGAGGGGGGTCATCGCCTCCTGTGCGTACAAGGTGGGGATAAGGGGGGGAGGATGATTGATTGATTTTTATTTTTATTTTTATTTTACTTAAAAACTTCATTTAACTCCCCGGGTCCGACCCGGCACCCGGTGCTGAATGAAATTATGTCGCGCCTAGGGTAAATGCAACATTTTGAACACAATGGTGGACTCAGATTTTCGATCTGAGACTCCATTCAGAAGTTATTTGATTTTATGCTCATAAATAAACTTTTCCATTTATTTACGAAAACGCTCCTGGTGGCTTTTCTCACAGCAAGCCCGCGCCCGCAAAGTTTACACCCCTCTTAAGGTAAACGACACGCTCCAGACGCAACTGTGACCTCAGATTCCCGTTCTGAGATACCTTTTAGGAGATAACACACCACCACCATGTGCATAGTATAAAAATACTTAATATTTTTATGAAATTTATTCCGGGCTCACCGGGCCTCGGAATCACATGCCGTCTTCGCGCCTGGCTCTGGAATTATTCATAAAAATATTCCAAAGTTTGATAGGTCCAAAAACCAAGTTGCTTCATCCTACCCACCTTAGAACTTTTCATCCCCGAAAATCCATAAGTACGAGGGAAAGAAACTAAACTCCGCACTGGAATTCCCACACCAGCGAGTCCACCAACAAACACCTCTGCCCGAACACATAAGTCAGAGGGACTCATCCACCACACCTCAACACTATACTCTTTGGGCGGCACTAACTTGCCCGCACGGTTTTGATCGCGTCACAAAAACATGTCTCAGTGGGGGAAGGATCCCTCTTCCTCACACATTCGAAGCACGCTGAACAACACCCACACAGGGTCTTACCAACGCCCTGAACAAAACTCGATCAAGTAACGAAAAGGGAAAAGTACCGCTAAACAGTTTCTAACAAACTACTGTAGAAAGTAGAAAGGACATAAGGCGTACCTCTATCCATCCATGGAGTATCTGGGTCAACAGCCTCTAGGGCATGCAGTTGTCCACGCCCTCACCCTCCAACTCCCTGAGCTCGATGTGGACCACCTGGGGGTGGTGGTGGTGGAATATGATACCGCCTAACACCTCATGCTGCTACACCTGCTCCGTCGCCACGTCCGCCGCCCTACGGACCACTATACTCGAGACGCCACCTTTTCCAAGGCGGTCTGTCGACCGTCTCCCTCTCAACAGCACGACGGGTCGGACAATCTCTAGCAAGATGTCCCCGACCATCGCAAGCATAACACCTCCTCTCCTACAGCTAATCAAAACTGTCCTGCGAGCCCTGTGAGCCCTGAGCCTCAGATCCTCCATCCTGGGGTCACCTCCTGAAATGTCGGCCACGTCCAGCCCCGTCCAGCCCCTTGAGCCTGTCGCCAGCTACTAGTTTCCGACATCTCAGCTACCACGCACCCAACACTGGCGGACTGAATCTGCTCAGTTAGAAATCTCTCCACCACCAATGCTCGCTCCAGCACTCACTACAAGAAAACTTCCATTTAGCGGCAGTTATTTTTGCATGTAGCGGCGGTTTAAAATGCCACTACATGGTTTGGCAGCGGTTTACAAAAACCGCCGCTAAATTTGGCGTCGGTAAACTATTAGCGGCGGTTATTTCCATTTAGCATCGGTTTAAGGGAAGCGTCGTAGCTGCCTCATTTCACGGCGGTTTTATAGAGTTTAGCGGTGGTTTTTACGAGCCTGGGATTTTATTTTATTAGCGGTGGTTATAACTTCCGCTAATAAAATAAAATCCAGTGGTCATAAAACCGCAGCTAAAGTCATGAGAACCGCCACGGAATACACATGGGTGATGCGACTTTGTAGTGGTGGTTAAAACTATAGCTAATGTCTTACTTGTATACTTTTCGCGGTGGTTAAAACCGCCGCAAAAAGCTGACCAGAAAAAAAATAAATTGTCTGCTTCCACTGCACCACTGCCCTGGAAAAAAAATCAAACCAGAAATACCAATAGCCTAACGGATTAATGCACACAAAATTTAAAAAATAATGGAGAAAACTAGTAAAAAATTTATGGTTGTGATGCTTGTAAAATATAGTGGAACATCATAAATGGATATGTGTAGTGAGAAGATCATATATTTTCTATTATTAAAACTGATGAATCTAGTTGAGAAGATCTATTGACGCTGCCAACGCTTCCCTATGTAAAATCATTTATTTCCCTATTTTCATAATTCAATTAACATTAAAAACAACCATTTATATAGTAAACACTATTTATATTAGGTGTTCATGTTATTATCACCTCTACCTTTGCATCAAGATAAAAAAACATACATATAATTATTCAAGAAAAATAGAGACACCTTCAACTAAATGTTCTGAAAAAGAAACCCTCTTCATGGTATCAATTATGACCAACTTAGTCATATATTTAATCATCTCAATGAAATAGTTAACATATTCGATCAATATATGATTACCATATAAGAGAAATATAAATTCCATTTCCTTCACCACATTCATATTTTAAAGATAATATTTCTGAATAAAAAAAATCATGAAACCTTCCTAATATTGGGTCTTTTGTAACTCAATATAAACAATGGTCTTTAAATATTTCCAACTCAGACCCTAGAGGTTGAATGTGGTGAACTTGATCTTATAGGTCTTAGGAATTTGTAAAATACTAAATATTCTCTCAATATCATCTAACCATTACCTTACCCATTGAGGACATTCGTAAACATGGAATATGGAAGGATTATAATTATGGAATTCCCATATCGAATCTCAAGCATGAGTTCTGTAAGGATGAATACTTTTTTCCAAAACATGGATAGAATAAGAAACCAATTCAATCATAATTTGACCATTAAGTGGATTTTCTTATCAAGAATTATATTTCAATAGCTTATTTAGGTTCACATGGATTTTTTAAAGTGAAATGAATTTATATTACTTTAAAAATTAAATTCTATCAAATAAATATAGAACCTAACACAATCTCATAAAATAACATCAACTCAATCATACATATCAAATAAACATATATTAATTAATACTCAATATAATTTCTTTATTATATCATAAATTTATTTAAAACATTCATGAGAGTCATATAAAAACATTGAAGGATAAATTGAAAATAATGATGACATTCTAGACCATGTAGATATATTACATGAATATTTAAAATAATAAAAATCCTTTGTATCCTAACAATGCATCATGAAGTTTCCGTATATTTTCATTTTAAAAATGAATGTTTCATAGAATTATTTATTGAAATTTAGTATATAAAATAGTATAATATTGATCTAAATAAAAAATATCTCAAATAAATGATAAATATATCTTTAAAACGAAAATAACCATGTATAACATCCTTTGATAACTCAAGGATATTTAGGAAAAGTGTTGTTCATGAACATAATAACCTGTAAGATACAAACATTCGTTTGAGGTAAGTTTAATTTAAATTTTGCTTTAACTGTATTTTTTGTTTAATAAAAAGATCCTTGAGAACATGGGGGGTTTGGAGGTGCTCCAGGAATTTGGGATTTGAAAAATGAAGAAAAGAGGTCATCCAGTGCATAGTGCTTGGTTGGTGAATGGTTAGAGATAACCCTAAACCATGGAACAGGGGATGTATGGCCTAAACCCCTTGGATAGAGGTAGTTCATGGCCACCACATGGGTTTTTCAAACCATGGGGATGGACCAGCCAATCTATATGACCTAGATACCTCTTGGACAGAGGCCAAATTGTGCATCTATTTTAATTTGGAGAAATTCCCATTCCCCCCCTTGAGACTTAAAATTTCTTACCCAATTTTTCATGCATTTTATCCTCCAAACCCAAGGTTTATGAACTATGAGTTGTACCCTATTCCAAGGACCATTATCCTTTTATCCTTAGTCATTGAATGTTCCATTAGTTGTGAATCGAAGATCTATGTGAGTATACCACTCCTCGTTATTCTATTTTATAGAAGAACCATATCTTGTTGTTTTCTTCTATTCTAAATCCTTAAACCCTTCTTTTCCAGGGTTGTTTTAGATTGGGAATTTCGGGTTTATTTGGGATTGAATGAAGTTTTATGGTTAAGTGAGCAGTTATCTATGATATTGAGGTAACTTTATATGGGTTATATCCTATTGTATTGATGTGTATTCATGTCTATATGGATGTGATTTTGTACATTTATATTGAAATTTTAATTTTGTTGAAGAAAATTATAAAGTGTGTGTCTAAATGATGTGTTGTACCTTTCAAGGATGTTTTTGGATATATTGATGAAGAGTGGACTGGGTTTATGGAAAATGAAAATCATTTTCTATTGGTTTCATAGAAAATAGTTCCTAATAAAGAGTTATCAATGCACATGTTTTTATGATTCACGATGTCATAGGATACCAACGCCAGAAGGGTTTACCTTCTTGGATGATGATATTGAATAATTACATATTATAATATTAGGCATCGAGAATTTATAAGAGGTGAAATTATCTCTCTTTAAGAGACATATTAATTTTTTATGGGGTTAAATTTTCTATCATTGATAGGTATATATATTTTACACGGGGTAATGATATAGTTTAAATTCATCTTATTAGGATTTTAGAAGGTATTTTGCATATATATACCCATTATTTACTTCCTCATATCAGGAAATGAGAGCATCTTGGCCCACTAATGTGTCAACATAAATAAAAGGAGATTATTGCTAAAAAAGATGCTCATGTGAGTGTTTTGGGGCAATGACACCTTATGTAATGGATTATTATATGGTTAATCATCAGCTAGGCTCAATTATAGAAGATATATGCATCGATACGTATCCCATGGAAATGGGAATCAATCCACCCATAGTTATATAATGTTGTGGAAATAGATGTTCCATGAAACTCCAGGGATGAATAAACCCATGTGATGGATGTATGAGCATATTTTATTTTCATAATGCTTGGACTAGGGATCTCTTGATATAAACTGTTATAGTATAGATTGGTGAGGTAGGGGAATCAAGAATGTTTTGTGGTGAATAAAACCTAGGGTTATAGGATAAAATAGTCCCTTCAACCCATGACGAAATCCTGAATATGATTGCACGCAGTGTAAGATCATACAACCAAGACCATGATGAAAAATTTGATGTCATGTCTTGAAGAAAATGACTGTTTTCATCTCACATAATGTGATTCTTCCATGTTTTACATGAGGTAATATTTTTGAACATATCATAAATATCGTAAGAGGAATCCAAATTTTATATAGTGTAAGACTTTTAGATCATCCAATACATATCGTACAATGAATCCTGGTTTTATACGGTTTAATACCATCTCCCATTAAGAGGAACCTAGGTTTTATATAGGGTATGACCACATTTTATCATCATGAACAGAATATGATAACCATTAACAACGCATGAAGATTCACTATCTACACATTCTGCCTCACCAAAGTGTCCACAACATTATCCCCTTGATCACTATGAAATGACCCAATTTGTTCAACACATCAATAATGGGTTTAACTCCTAGTCATCCAAAATCTCGACTACCAAACACAGGCCTAACTGGAATGATGTATACCACACTCGAGAAATCAATACATAAAAGGAAACATCAGAAATCAATAAAATGCATAAAAAGAAACATGAGAAATCAAGAAAATGTTAAGACATGAAAATGTTTGGTGGAAACTATGTGTCACGCATGTTACATATACAAACCAATTGTTCCCATATTTGTTCAACACATCAACAATACAACTACTCATGGTCCGATGATGCATCGTCACCCTATCCACCTCCATCTCCACTTTCTGTTGTCGCCTGTAAGAAAATTATATTGAAAATTAAATAATGTTGCATATTTATATTAAAACTTAAAACCAATGAAAGTTTTCAAACTAAATGATTTTGATTTTTTTGTGATTTACCTGCTGACAACCAGTCGATGCACTACCACCAGGGGCATATATGCTCATCTTCTGATGTATATCAGTTATTTCTTTCTACAAAGTGGATATTTGAGCCCCCTGATCTTGAAATGTGGTTTGTAGAGAAGCAATCTCCCTCTAAGCATCTTCGAGTATGGAATGACTATAACTAGGAATAGATGCAGCTAGAATCCCTAGTGGCATGCCAAAGACCTCAGATGGTATGGGTCTGAAACTCATCCCGTGCACTCTACCAGGATGCTCCTTCCCAAGGACTTTAGCAACTGGGTCATCCTGGGAGACTGAGTAGGACTTCCCAGGATTGGCATCTCATAGTTCTTTAATTTTTACCTATAAATCAAATATCAATATATATTAACACAGTAAAAACTGATAATAAGTTATTATAATAAAAAATTGACTTCATACCCCAACTTCTTTGGCAGCCTCATTAACAAAACTTCCATCTGATTTTTTGTGAACATCCAACCACAGTTCAGTTCGGGATGCTTCGTGCATTAAGCAAAGATAAATCAACAATTCAATATATTAAATAGATAATACTGTCTTATAAATATTTAATCTAATTAAAAGATTACCAATGTTGTTTGGATTATAGAAAATCTTTTTGAGCCCGCAGTGTGAGGGATGACTTGCTTAGCCCGGTTTGATGCATTCTGTCTTGAGAGATCCTGAAATAAATAAAATTCAATTTAATAGTAATGTATTCAATGTCATATCCTCTTCATATACATCTATAAATTTAAAATTAGGATAATATAATAATATATATTTCAATACCAACCGCTTCTCATCATGATGTCTGTAAACAAAAACTTTCTACTGTTCTTTCGGTACCCCACTGGGTATCTTCTCATAAATTTGTTGCACGGTCAACGAAGTATCATTGACATCACACCACAATATCCATTTTAAATCTTTCCATTTCTTACTAAGATTTTTCAACGTCCACTTCTGTGCTATCACAATGGCAACTGTAAAGTGGAAGAACATCTGTATACAGAAATTCATTTTGAACATATTAGTAACATGACATTCAATTAAAACATAATTTAATAAAATTACCTTTATTTGGGAATAAAAAACTTCATTTTCCCAGCTTGGAGGCATATGTCTCCAATCATTGTAAGAAATAAAAAGGGAAATGGGCTCCGCTGCCAGTTGGCCTAGAATCTGGCCAAGTAACCCCGCAGCATCATCTGTAGGGACCCCATAAGAATCAAATGGCACGACTATCTTCTCGCCATTCATATTCCAAACATCTAAAATTTTTAATTTTTTCTCCACGGTTTCATTTTTTTCATCTTCAATGAGCAAACAATTAGTATAAACAAAATGCAATAAATTTATTTAATTAAAATTTGTACCTGTGATAGTGGCACTCCAGTATGTCTGTGATAAACTGGAAGGGGCGTTTCACCGCCTCACTGTTGAGGCTTCTGAAGGGGGATTCGATGACTCATCCTCTAATGGGACACCCATAGATGGTGTGAGAGATGGTGCAGGGGGAGATGGTGCAGAGGTGTAGGTAGCTGGTGCCTCAGATGCCATGGGGAGGGAGCCAGATGGATCGTCATCTGTCACGGAACTAGATGAAATAGTGTATCGCTTCCTCCTTGGAATTACTATCATTTAATCAAATAAAAATTTAGTTCAGAATATATATTTCAAAAAAATTATGCAGAAAAAAAAATAAAAATGATAATAGATGCCCAGTACTAACAGAAAAAATATATATAACAATGATAATGAATGACTGCAGAAATGAAACAATTGGTTGCTGAATGAATAAATAATTGTACATACAATAATTTTCCCCTTCAATCATGTCATTTTCCTACTCCATTGCTTCATCCACTTCATTCATCCTTACTATACTAATATTTTCAATATCATGATGGACAAATAATTATGTTTCCTGTTGTTGATGAAATTCAATTTCAAAGGTCAAATCTTCCACTTCATCACCCATATCATACAAATCTCTTTGTATTACATGAATAACTACACTCCACCCTTCATCCACAACATCATTCACATAATATACCATTTTTTCTTGCAATGCTAAGATATATGGATCATGCAGTTCATGATCACCAACATCCATCAAGCGAGAGAATTTCACAGAAGTAAATTTCAAGGAATCTCTTTTAACACCTCTAATAATATTGATCCATTTGAATTTGAATAAAACAACATAAAAATGTTTGTGGTAGTTTAATTAAAGAATATCATGCATCTTTACATAGTATCCCACTTCAGAAAATGTAAATATACCACTATTCTGTGTTTTCAAACCCACTTCTCGATCGACTGTATGAAATCTAAAGTCATTCACATTATAAGCGTCAAACTTTCTAACTTGTTTTATAGGACCTCTAGCAAGAAACTTCAAATATTCTGACAAGTCTGCTTGAGTGTCAGTATTCATGATCTGAAAAAAGAAATATAATTTAATAGATTTACAAAATGTATGTGTCAAACTAATATTTGTATTTATTGCAATATTTATGAACTTACACATCGTGTAAACCATTCTACAAGCTCTTTATTCACAGCTTTCGTTATATCTTTCTCATTTTGTGTTTGGCCTCTCATTCATCTCTTTTTTTGTATCCTCAACTCTTCAATAAATGGATCTTAAATTTCACTATTCAATAGCACATATCTATGTGTCTATAATAATTCCAATTTTGTCAGTGTCACATTTGAGGTCCTCCCAACTGATCGGCCAATAGCATGAAATATTTTTGATTTTTGATGCATTTGAGATTGAGTTGATGTGTTGTCAACACATCCAATTTGATTAAATCTTGTCTCAATATCATCTAAATATCTAGAACAAAAGGTAAGACACTCCTCATCCAAATAGACTTCAGCAATAGAGCCTTCTGGTTGAGCTTTATTTCTCACGTATGCTTTCAAATGCCCAAGATATCTGTGAAATAAAATAATAATATTATACATTTATTTGAATGCCAAAAATTGTTTACTTAAATAAAAAACATATAAATAAAATACCTCTCAATTGGATACATCCATCTATAATGAACGGGGCCTCCTAATTTAGCTTCCTCAACCAAATGCATAGTTAAATGCATCATGATAGTAAAAAATGATGGAGGAAAGATCATATTCATTGCACAAAGGGTCAATACAAACCTCTCTTGGAGGTTGTCAAGATGAAATGGATGTAGAGATTTCTCACATAATTTCCTGAAAAATGTTCAGAATTGGAGTACAATAGCAGTAAATTTTTCAGGTAATAATGTACGCAATGTCAATGGTAGTAACTGTTGTAACAAAATATGTGAATCATGACTTTTCAATCCATGTAACTTACGATTTTTCAAGTCAAAACACCTCGATATGTTACTCGAATACCCATCAGATACCTTCACATTCTTTAAAATTCGAAGGAATGTATCTTTATCCCTATTTTTCATTGCAAAAATGGCTGGTGCATACTTTTCATTCTCATCTGGCCAGAGATCACGTTTTATGTTCATTAATTGTAAGTCTTTGCGAGCATTGAGATGATCCTTCGACTTTCCATGCTCATTAAGTAATGTGAAAATCAAATTATCACATAAATTCTTCTCAATATGCATCACATCAAGATTGTGCCGCAATAAATTAAATTCCTAATATGGGAGTTTGAAGAATATAATTTTTTTCTTCCATTGTTTTGTTCTGATTTCACCTGATGATGCACTTCAGACCCGTTTTCTGCTATCATTCAAATGATGAACCTTCCCAAATTCTGTTTCAACATTTTCAAGTTGTGTCAATATTTCAGAACCAGTTAACAACTTTGGAGGTGGTCTATGATCAATGGAACCATTAAATTTTGATCTGTTCAGCTGAAATCTATGAGATGCATCGAGAAATATTTGATGGCACAAGAAGCACCATTTTCTACTATGAGGTAGCCACTTGTGCTCAAAATTAAAGTTACAAATGAGACAATCCAAACCCGTGTAAGTGTTCCAACCAGATAAATTCCCAAGCCCATGGAATTCACTAATGGTCCACATTAAAGCAACATGCATTTTGAACATTGTTTTAGAAGAAGCACCAAATGTCTCAACACCGTTGCTCCATAACTCCTGCAATTCATCAATAAAAGGCTGCAAGTATACATCAATATCATTTTCAAGCATTTTTTTCCAGGAATAATCATCAAAATGATAAAAGATGTTTTTTGCATACACATCCACGGAGGCAGATTATAAGGGATCAAAACAACTGGCCAAATGTTATAATTGGTACTCAAAGTCCCAAATGGGTTGAATCCATCGGCAGCCAATCCCAATCGAACATTCCTAGGATCAGCTGAGAAATCTAGATGTAATGAATCAAATGTCTTCTAAGATTGGGAATCTCATGGATGTATCATTAAACCATCATTGTTTTTATCTACAGAATTCCACTTCATGTGTTCGGCGGTTTTCGATGACATGAATAATCTTTACAATCGAGGCTTCAAGGGAAAGTAACGCAAAACCTTTACAGGTGTGTTCCTTTTCTTCTTCTCCATGAAATTATGTTCATTCAAACTTCCAACATCACCCTTTGACTAACATCTAGAAGAAGAACATTTCTTGAAATTCTGTCTACTTGAATCCTCTCCCCAATAAAGCATACAATTATTGGGACAGACATGTATTTTTGTATAATTCAGACCAAGCTTGTTAACAACTTTTTCATATCATAAAAATATTCTGGGATTTTTGCTTCAGGAAATGCATCACGAATCAATTCCAATATCATGGACATTGCCTTATTTGTAATTCCACATAGACATTTGATATGGTACAACTTCAGTAGAAATGAAAGCTTTGAATATTTCAAACACCCACTATACAACTCTTGATTTCCATCGTCAACTAAATCATGAAACGCATTTTCCTCAGTAAAGTTTTATCTTACATTTGGCTCCACAAAATCAAAAGGAGGATCCAATGATATGTTACAATCTTGATCTTCTTGTGTTACAGTCTCAAAAACATCACTTGTCACGACCCGTCCTCGGGGCCCGTGCCGTGACTACCCCAAGCCCGTCTTCCATAGGCCAGGGGATGGAGACTAGCACCAAGGCGTAAATCCCAGAAAAAGGGAAGGCATTGCCTTTGTATAGTAAACCACAAGCACCACAGAGCAAGCAGGTAGAAGTAAACACTAAGTAAAAACTGGTACAATAGTAAGTGCGGAAAGTAAGTGGGTCAGAATACAAACCCAAACTGAAAGTAAAGTACAACTTGAATGGGAAAACAGCAACTGAAAAGTAAAGCCGCAACGTCGAGCCATCCACTGGAAATCCCACCTGAAGGGTGGGTACAGATAGCCTCCACAGCTCCTCGGGTCCAGCCGTCCGCTCCGAGTACGTCTCGCCCAGTGGTCCACCTCTAGGTACCGTCCTGCTCTACAAGCCTCAACCACGGTCAGCGTTGTCCATCGTCTGCAACCAACACAACGTAGTGTGGGCATAGCCCGTGCAGGGGTGAGTATAAGCTACTCGGTAGGGACCCCGAGACCCCTGAAGGTCTCCCAGAATCCACAAGGATAATCCACAAAGGAAATATACAATCACGAAGTAACATCCGACACTACTTAGGTATATGCCCATACATATACCTAAGTCATCAAATCTCGTTAGGCTCCAACATCCGAGCCCAAGCACAACCCAGACCACACAGGAAAGCAAAACGTAAATCCACATAGGATAGCACAACACAATCCACATAGGGAAGAAAAACATAAATCCACACAGGATAGCACAACACAATCCACATAGGAAAGCAAAACGTAAATCCACACAGGATAGCACAACACAATCCACATAGAAAAGAAAAACGTAAATCCACACAGGATAGCACAACACAATCCACACAGGAAAGCAAAACGTAAATCCACACAGGATAGCACAACACAATCCACATAGGAAAGCAAAACGTAAATCCACACAGGATAGCACAACACAATCCACATAGGAAAGCAAAATAGGATTCAGCTCACACAGGAATACTTCTTGAATGATGATAGAGATGATCAGATGTAGCCACTGATTCATCTAAGCCGTCGGACCCACAAAGGATCGGTAGGTACTACCCCCCGCAATGACCCACACAGGATCGATCATGAAGTTGAACCCATAGCTATTGGGAAACTCTTTCTCCATCAAGTACAGTGGTTATGCCGCTATAACCAATCGCTTCCCTCTTACCTTGGACTGCTGTAGTACTCCACCTATCGAGTACTGTGGGCCTGCTGCTACAACCAAGCGCTTCCCACCATGGGTCTGCCGCTACAACCAAGCGCTCCCCCTCATAGCCCCTAGAGGTACTCCTTCTGTTGAGTACCACGGGTCAACCGCTACAACCAAGCGCTCCTCCATCGTGGTTATGCCGCTACAACCAAGCGCTCCCCCATGCTGCTACAACCAAGCGCTCCTCCGTCGTGGGTCTGCCGCTACAACCAAGCGCTCCCCCTCATAGCCTCCAGAGGTACTCCTTCTATTGAGTACCGCGGGTCTGCCGCTACAACCAAGCGCTCCTCCGCCGTGGGTCTGCCGCTACAACCAAGCGCTCCCCACTAGGCTATCCGTAAAACACCGAGTCGTTCGATCAGCCGTCGTCAAGTCTCAACCGGCTCTAGGGTTTCCGCCCACAGCATGCTCGTTCCGGGAGGGTCCACTCCACGAGCTAAGAGGTCGATGCATCAACTGACATGTAGTCCGGAGTTGACGTATCCCAAGATGTACCGTAGTGGTCACTGCCGAAAACACAGAGGATTCCCATACTGTTTTCATCATCGTCGCAGTCGAATCCACTGAGGATCTTTGTACAGTCGTCATCGTCACGGTAGCAGTCGCAGCCAACTCTATGGTTCCCACACACAGAAAGCTCATTCGAAGGGTCCACTCCACGAGCCGAGAGGCTGATACATAAACTGACACATAGTCCAGAGTTGATGTATCCAAAAGTTCCGTATCGTCAACAGGAACTCAAAGTCGCAGACGGCGCGTCAATCGGACGCCCGGTCTGAGAGTTATTAGCTTTTACGTCCCAGGGCCCCGGTTGGTTTTTAAGTCAAAACCAACCCAACCGTACTCCACCTGCGTCCAAACCTTGGGCGGAGTAAGCCAAAAGATCTGTCTCACTTAGAGGAAAACAACAAAGTCTACGACACGTCAATCGGACGTCCGAAGCTCAAGATATGAGTGTTTCTGCTCCGAGGGCCCGGTTGGTTTCGTGTACGAACCAACCCGGCCGAACCCAAAGTATTCCAAAACCTTGAGTGTGATATACCTAAACGACCGTCTCGATCCAAGGATCGTATCGTCGCTGACGGGGCGTCGTTCGGAGGCTCGTAGCTCAAGTTATGAGCAAAAGACCGAAAAGGTCCGAAAACGGGGGGGGGTCTGGGCCCGGACCGACCCGGCCCAACCCCCCCCCCCCCCCCCCCTGGGTCGGCCCAAACTGGGTCGACCCATCTCGGGTCCAGGTCCGACCCGGTTTGGCGCGACCCAGCCCGGCCAGGGCGGCCTGGCCCGGCTTGGGCGCGACCCGGCCAGTGGGTCGGCTCGGCTCGGCCGAGTGTCCGAGCAAGGGGAGCCGCGGGGCATGCAGCCCCCACGGGAAGAGGAGCCGCGGCCCCGCATGGGGTCGTGCTTGGTCAGCGCATGCGGCAGAACCGCGTCCCGTGTCTCGCCGGACCTGCGCGGTCGCGGGTCTGGTCGGCCGCCGCCGCATCCGGCCGCCGGCGCCGCCGCGCCGCCGGTGGATTCCGCGGGCCACCGGAGTTGCTCCGGTGGTCCGATTCCATTTCCATCTGCGCCGTAGCTCCTCCTGGGTCTCGTTCTTCACTGTGGAATCAACAAATCGTCTCTTCGGCCCGTTTTGTCATCGTCCGCCGTTTCGCACATCAACGAAGAACTGCGGAGGGTTGTCGGGCCGTGTTTGTTTAGCCCGCACCCTCCGCGTTAGGTGATAACAATCGGGAAATAATGATCAACACATGAAAACATAACAAGATACAATTTTAATAAATTAAAATTGCACTTTCATCACGGGCTCTTTTTTTTAGAAGGAAACAACTACGGGAATAAAATATTATTTTTCAAATAAAAATCCCTACCTCGCCGTCGCCATCGAACGAGAGTTCTTCACGGAATTTACCATCACGGAAGAAGAGGATCGTCGCGTCGCGGAAGGGCATTGCGTCGTCGCGGAAAGGCGTCGCGTCGACGAACTCTGAGGATCAAGAACATACAGATTTAATTATAACAATTAAATCCATGTTGTTGTTATAATCCACAAAGATTTGAAAGATTTTAAATCTCCTACCTCAAGCAGTTGATCGAAGATTTGTCGCGGGGAAAGAACGTCGCGGAAGAAGCGTCGGCGTCGCGTCGATCTCCGGGGGTCGGGCGTTCTTCGTCGCCCTTCGTCGGAGGTCGGCGTTCTTCGCGTTCTTCGCGTTCTTCGCGAAGGAGGTTGAAGGCACAGAATCTCCAAATCCTCTCAACAAATCGCATCCCAGAAGAAAGGTGTGTTGGTATTATTTTATTAATATGCCAATGGTTTGAAACAGGTTAAGAAACGAACAAATTAATTCACAGAGTTAATTTCAATGAATAAACTGCCCAATTAAATAGGAGCGTTTAAGAATTTAGAAAACACGTCAGTTGACTTCATTAATGAGGAGTTTTCGCGGGTGCGTTACTTAGAGGAAAGGAAACGGTGGGGATTATGCGGGCCCCACCTCACAAATATCCTACCAAGAGGGTAGGATATTTTGGATTGCACCAAAACCGCTTCAACTCAGCTTAAGCACCTTTAAGTGGCTTTAAGTGGCTTTAAGTGAAATAAAAATAAATTTGTCGCACCACTTTATTTTATTTCTTAACTTAACCCCAAAAATTTAAAAACCACACCCGAGAAAACGCAACTCCGGAAGAGGTGTTTCTAAGAAAATACTGGCGCTGCGATTCCATTGGTGCCCTCAGAATTTGATTCCGAGCACCGGTTCAAAAGTTAGAAAAACCCGCTCGTTCGTTCACTGAACGTACCCGAGCCAAACTTCGGAAAATGATTCCGAGCACACCGGGTCTCGGAATCAGGTGCCGTTAGAAACTGTGTTCTTGTAAAATTCCAAAGAAAATTAAGAAAAAACATTTCTTGAAATTTATGGGTCTTTACATCACTTGTCATGTTGAAATTTATAGCACCATCTTCTGGTTTTTCTGATATGTTTTGATGCTGATAGTGGTGTCTTGCAGTGCCGAATGCATCATTTATGAGGTTTTTCATTTCATTTTCCATTGTTGATGAACTTGGGACCTCATTCTGTGGATTAACATCAGTTCTCAATCTTTTTGTAATGTTCGATTCTCCATACCAAACCCAACACAAATATTGACCAGGGAATTACTTCAGTATTAAATGTTCATAAACTTCATCTCTCTTCAACCATGTTCTAAATTTACATTTAAGACATGGACATCTTATTCTCCCTTCAACAGATCAATTAGAAATTGCAAAATCTAAAGACTCGTTCAAACCCTTAACATAATGAGGTGTTTTCCTCGGTAATGTGATCCAACTTTTATCTATGTATATCACAATGTGCCTACACAATAATAAAAAAAATTAAAACACATAGTTACTACTAAATAGAGAAAGAGATTCATATATTCGGTAGTGTAAGATTACAAAAACATAATATAATAAATATGAACCCCTAATTTAGATATGAACCCTCTAGTGTTTAGGATAGGGGAAGTTTCTTTGGTAAAGAGAAACAATGTGCTAGAAATGCCATATTACTCAATTACCACATGGTCAATACTAAAAGTTATTCTAAATAGTATTCCTATCATGTTTCTCCTAAATCTCCAAATTTTCAACCCTTGACTTTTGAAATCCTTTATAGCATCAAAATATAATATTAGATAACAAAAAGTAACATAAGAATAACTTGGTTGGAATCACAATTCATGAGGAAAAAAATAATGTTTCCAATATTGATGAAGAAGCATAGAGATAGCAGGATGTAACCCTTAATTGGTCCTGATTGTGTGACTCTAAATCACAAAGAAAATGGTATGGGCTTCATGACCATAAACTAAATGACCCATGTTCCAAGACCATATCTAACTCCTTCAACCCAGGTAGTAAAAGTGAGGCATCCCGTATGCCACTACTTCCATTTATTATTAGAGAGTGTATATATTTTCCTCTTAATATCACACAACCAAGCACTAAAACAATCTCAAAGAGTGAAAAACCCACTATTATCAACAACAGTGGTCATTAGTTTTATTGAGTTATAATTAATTATGAGATCATACATATTCATGATACCATATTTTACCAATTCATATCAGGTTAACTTAAAACATCTCTTCATGTAGGCTACCCCATCTTATGGTCCACACATCATAAACTTAAACAATGTGCATGTGGGTCAAATTTTTCTAACCTTAAACATCATCTATATCGGTACAACTTGCATTAACTAAAACTATATAAGTAAATAGACACACAACTCATCATGGTGAACAATTGTAAAGAGAAACCTAGGTAAAAATTGAGTCTCTACTAACTAGATATGACGCTAACCTAATCTAAGTTAAGCATTTGGAATTGAAAAATGGAAGAAATCCTGTTAGGTTGAAAATACGTAAAGGGAAACCTAATAAGAATACAATTCCTTGTGAACTAGGCCTCCCCAACATGAGGATCAAGAAAAATTTAAGGTGATAAAATAAATGACTTAAAGCTTGTGGGGTTCATAATATTAATCTAGAAGAAGTCAGGCTGTACTCGCTAGGCCCTTTTGACTATGAAATTTTTTAAGCATTCACTTGTTCTTTCATCCCCAGTTTATCAGTCCAGAGGTATATTTATGAAATGTGTGAAGAAATAATTTTGGGGTGACCAGACCCTTTTAAACATTGGAATCCACACTCTAAATCTACCCCTTTTTGATCCTTATAATGTTGAGTGAACTATTTTATCCAAATGGACTAAAAAATGTGTTATAGTGATGGTAGTTATGCCTATAACCATCCATGATCCATATAAAGGAGGAACTGATTCATCCAAATGAACTAACTATAGTGTTAATTTGATGGTAGTTATGTCTATATCCATCTATGATCCATGATCAAAATGAAATAATTCATCCAAATAGACTAAATCTAGTGTTACAGTTATTGTACTTATGCCTATACCCATACATGATCCATGAACCCAAGGAAATATTTCTAACTCAAGAATTTTTTAGAACCATATTTGACTTTATGCATTACCAATTCAATGTTCAATTGGTTTTAGATTATTTTAATGATGTTTCCTCCAAAAATTTCATAGGTTATTATGAAGTGTTAATCAAGCTAAAACAAAATCTACGGAATGGATGAAAATTAAGAATAAAAAAATATTCATTCATTAATAAAAAAAAAAGAGAAGAGGATCCATATTTTGGAGTCTCTATTCGATGTTACAGGTAAAGAAAAATGATAAATACAACTATAATATACTCAAATCATCCAAATCTAAAAAATAATCCAATTCCTGATGATAATTGTTGATGGATTATTGAAGGTTAATTTGTTTAATATCTTTCAATTTAGCCAATGGATGTGTCTTCTTAACATGGGAGGTTAGTTTTAAACTTCTTTATATAATGGGCACAATCCTCATGTCTGCTAATAGTAGCTACACCTACACCCTTTCCACATGAGCCTCATGTTCTCGTGGTTTTTCTATCTTCATAGTTATTCAATCATGAGGCCATGCTTCTTCAATAGAAAAATTATGCAACTACTTAATGGAATCCTCTATATCTTTGTCTTGATGGTTAGAAATATTGAATAAGAGGAGGCTATATTCTTGGACTACCTATTCCTCTCAGGAAGTGAGAAAATGATGGATAAGAGAATATAAGTTCCATTAATTGAACCCAATTGTGCCCAATCCATAAAAGAGTTAGAGAAGAAACTCCACTTTATCAATATTCTCCTCTATCCCCGTGATGATAGAAAAAAATTGGCACCAAACACATTTTATCACAGCTTAGTTTTTTACAGTGATGTTGGGATCCAAATACTATTTACTTGATTCTGTAAGTAGGAAGTTAATGATACTATAGAAGCCTCCCTGTTTTATCCCCCCATGAAGCCACTATAATCAAAATGTATGTAGGAAGCTAACGATACTATAGAAGCCTCCCTGTTTTATCCCCCCATGAAGCCACTATAACCAACCACCACTATGGCTCCCCACAAACCAAGTTGACCCTCCCCCTATTTCATATAGGGGAACCCCTACATCAAAATTCCTTCTAATATGTGTGTTTAAGAGGTTCTTTATATATTTCACTAGCTAGAGGTGACACCACACCTGTGGTGCTTCTAGACCATAGCATGTTAAAGTTATCTAGACAACACCACTCCCAGAATTCAATCACTAAAAAAATGGGTAAATTAAAAAAATAGCCTTAAAATCATTAAAAAATAAGAAAATTATTTCATGGGGTGTAAAAATAAACCCCCTAATGACACATTATTTCCATAGAATGTAATTAGTCGAAGTATAAAATTTGAAATGATATAACCCCATGATACCTCATTTCAAGAGGTGGTTGGGTGGGAAAACAACTTGGGGGTATCTGAGAGAATTAAATCCAAACAAAAAAACACATCTAAGAGGATTAAAGTATTCTATAAAATTTCCTCATCATATCCAATCATATTAAAACAATAAACATGAAACACAAAACCCAAAATAGGTAGAGGCATAGCATATATATCTTCACCATTTAGGGATAATATAGAATGGTGAAATTTAGACAAAACATACACCTCATGAAAAAACACAACCAAGAACCTAAATTCCACCAAAATCCCACAAACCCTAAAACTATCCCTAAAATTAACTTCCATTAAAGATCCCAAATCTGAAAGATAAAGTGAAAAAAAACCCATATAAAATTCAAATTAATAATAACCTTTATTTTTTACCCAGGTTTCAATGCTCAACATGGTCCAACTAGAACCTCAACTGCATGGTCTTCATGTCACAGAAACCTCAAAAAGATCAAAATCCCCATGTTCTCAATAATATTAATTTTTATATTAGTTATGTGAGCATGATTTCATATGTATTCTCATTCCCAACCCATCTAGAACCAACCTCTACAAATCTCAATCATAGGAACACATAACCTTCATGTGGAAAAAACCCAAATCAATGAGGTATTCACAAGACCAAAATTCACCTCAAACTACCTTATGACATCCAAAAAACTAATTAAAACCGAAAATAATATGGAAAGAGGGAAACCTAGGGAAAACTGGGGTCGCGGGGTCATCAGGGTCACGGGGGGTCGGGGTCGCCGGGGTCGTTGGGGTTGCGGGGGGCCGGGGTCGCGGGGGAAGCGGGGGAAGCGGGGAGAAGCAGGGCCAGGGTGGGGGGGAAGTGTCGGCATCATAAAAAAAAAAATCGCGGTGGTTTATTATAAACCGTCGCGAAACCATTTTAAAAAAAGGTTTAGCAGCGGTTCCCAAAACTGCCACTAAAAAACCGCCGCTGAAGCCAATTTCTGTTGTAGTGACTCCAGCATAGGTGGGAAGGCACAAGGAAACCACACCTGCTCGGATGTCCCTACATAGGCCATGCTCGAAGGTCTGATCCCTAAAGAACGGGTCTCGAACCATATCCGGGGAGTAGCGCGACAGGTCTGTAAACCTCGTTGAGTACTCCGACACAATCATGCCCTCCTGCCGAAGCTACAGAAGCTCATGAATCCACACTGACCTCAACGTCACTGGATAGAACTCTTCCCTGAAGAGCTGCTCAAACTCTGCCCACATGAGCGTCTCATCATCGTGGGACTGTGTCACCAAACTCCACTATCGTCCGGCCGAACCATGCAGCCGCTAGGACCACCATCTGATCTGGGGGTGTCCTCACCAGGCGAAAAACTCGGGTGACTGCTTCGAGCCAGTCATCAGTTTCATGAGGGTCTAGATCACCCCAAAATCTCAAAGGTCGCTACCTCTGGAACTCGTGCAGCACACTCAGCATGCGCACAACCTCATCCTGCACTGCCGGCACAACCAGCTGCTCGACAGGTGGTGGCTCAACTGGCGGACCACCTGGAGGTCCATCCTCAGAACCTGCGCCCTAGTCTACAGCCTCTATATGGGGCGGATCATCACCACAATCCTGTTGTGGAACCCTTGCTGGTTGTCGTCGTGGAGGCATCCTGAAATACAATCAATACGCTCCATGGTCAAAGAGTATATCTGGAGAGCTGACTCAAGAAGAACAAGGGAAACCCAAAAACCCAGTCCTATATGATGCATGTACCGTTATGTCCCTGAAACTAGTTTCCAAATGTCCTGAGTCGAAAGTCAGGTTATCAGAGTCCTATACGTCGACCGTCGCACCAATACTGGAGTCTCTGGCCTGAAAGCCGAACTCAAAACATCTTGACACTACCGCTATGCAACCCAAACCAAACTCACAGCTAGACCAGCTACTCTCTAAGATCCCAAAGGTGGAACCTCCTCTGATACCACTCTATCACGACCTGACCCAACGGGGATCAAGCCGCAACTCCTCATGCCCGCCTCCAATAGGTCAGGGGATGGCATCTAGCGTCGAGTAGGCTATCACGCACAAGGGAGGCATTAGCCTAAGGTACCTATACGCACACACTCACATACACCTCCATGAAACAGTGCAAAGATATATAAAACTGAGAAAAAAATGCATTCACACATCTATCCCAAACTAGAGTGCAACAGAAGTACAAAAGGGAAAAACAGGGCCCACCAAAGGAAAACCACAAAAGCGTCCAACCTGCTCTGAAGAAGGGGTACGCTGCCAAAAGCACCATCGAAAAGCGCCTTGACACAGCTCTGGTAAGACTCCACAGTCAGCCCCACTCACTCAGCTCTGCCTGCTCCAGGTCCTCCTGGGACACCATCGAAAGGCTTGTGGTCTGCACAAGACACAAACATGTGCGGGCAAAGCCCGTGCAGGGGTGAGTATAACAATACTCAGTAGGAAACCCAAAAACCCAAAACAAAAGAGAGAAACTGAAAGGCAACAGTCCGCTCATCCCAACCAGAGGGAACCCAGATGAGAGAGAAACTTCATCTCGTGACCATCCTCGGCTAAACACAACTAGTCAGCTCAAATCAGGTGTATGCCCATACATATACCATGAACATCTAGATATACTCAGCTCACGCACCAAGCCACATGAGGTACCGACCTCATCACCAGCAACGGTTCACAACCAGTAGAACACACTCCACGAGCACTATCATCCAGATGACACTCATGCGAGAGATACACTCCATCAGGTCCCACACAAATATCACATATGCTCACCCGAGAGATCACGCTCGTCGGATATCATCACTGAGAAAGTCACACTGAAACAGCAAAAACACCAAACTCCTTGGATAGGGGATCGCTCCTAGGGTCCTCTAGGGGATACCATAACCCACACCATTATATGAAGATCTCACAGACAGGGTATCACTCCTAGGGTTCGCTAGGGGATACCAGAACCCACACCGGTATACAAAGATCTCATAGATAGGGGATCAC
Organism: Viscum album; assembly: GCA_963277665.1. Lineage (NCBI taxonomy): Eukaryota > Viridiplantae > Streptophyta > Magnoliopsida > Santalales > Viscaceae > Viscum > Viscum album. Next base: position 217,628,505 of record OY728137.1, on the reverse strand, counting down.
TCCCAGGATCCACTGGGGGATACCACAACCCGATCTGGCGCTCGACAGAAACACATCACCCAGATAGAGGATCGTCACCCATGTCACGACGGTCACAACGATACTGAAACCCTGTCTGGTATATCTCGTGTTGTAGGGGATCAAACTGACGGTACCGTAAACCTACCGAAACCACGCGCTGAGTAGGGGATCGTATAACCAACGATACTGCAACCCTACTATAATCCTCATGCTGAGTAGGGGATCGTACACCCGACGATGCCACAACCCTACTGAGCACGGCCCACTGCGTAGGGGATCATATTCCCGATGATGCCACAAACCCTATGGGGTTAACCTGCTAGATAGGGGATCGCCGCCCGTGCATAAGCGGTCACAGCGATACCATGAACCCGATCTAGGGAAACGATGCTAGAGGATCCCGCTCCGGACCCACTGGAAGGATGCCACAACTCTAACAGATTAAACATCCCATCGACAGGATCACAAACCTATACTAAGGTTATGATGTCACGTGAACCCTTGTAGGAACGAACCAAGGGAGTACCCTCAACCACTGCTGGTCCAAACGTCGCTAACCCGAACGACCCGCCACAACGCCACATCGCGCACTTCCAAGGCCGATACCGAGGCCACCATCACGATCCACATTGAAAAACATGCAGGGTAGGTTGTTTACTCGCCCGAAACAGAAAACCGGTGAAAAAATAACTATTCACCATAGCTAGCCCGTGTGGGGCCCACACTACGATCCTGAAACTCATCAAGCGGATCATACCACTGTGATCCCCTTGGAAAAACCCACGAGATCGACTACTCGATCGTCCCAAACGAACACCCGGTGAAAAAAGTAATATTCACCAAAGCTAGCCCCGGTGGGGCCCACATCATGATCCCAAAACTCGTCAAGCGGATCACACCATTGCGATCCCCTCATAAAAACACACAAGATCGACTACTCGTTCGTCCAAAACGAACACTCGGCGGAAAAGTTGTGTTTTTCCCAAAACGCCAAAACCCGGTCTCGTGGGGCCCACACCCTGTTCTCAGTCAGAACACCCAGAAACCATTAGGAAAAGTTTCTTATACCATCAGGGTCTCAATGCCACTGACGACACGTCAATTGGACGCTCTGGGTAGAAGATACAACGGCCCGAAGTCAAATAATAATAAAATATTAATATTTTATTCGACGTTTCAAGCTCCCAGGCCACAATCCCAAAACTTTAAAGTCCCAAAACCACCTCAAAGGGTTCGCCTTATTGTCAGGGTCATGTCTCTGTATACGGCACACAATTCGGATCTCCAGGGAGCAAGATACGGGGGTTTTAAAACCCCCGTGTATTAAAAGAGGGTCGGACCGGCTTGGGTCGGCCCGTGTCGGCCGACCCGGCTGCCGCCATGGCGTGGTGCAGTGCACGTGCGCGACCGACCCCCTTCATGGGTCACTACTAATTGGCGGTTGGACCGCCTCGGTGTGGCGGTCCCGATTATCTTTCGCGGCCTGCCGCCGCCGCTCTGGTGGACCTTCCGAGGGCCGCTGGGGGCACCCCGGGGGCCCAAACACGCATCTGAAGGCATCTGCACGCCCCCCGAGACCGGATCTACGCATCTTCAGGCTCAAAACAAAGAAAAACCAACCAAATCGGGATCTGAGATTTTAAAACTCAAACCTCCTACATGTTGGCGGATCGTCGAAGCTTCGGGTGCAGAACGACGCCCGCGACACCCTGAAGCTCAATCCGCTGACGATCAGTGCTGAAAACGGACGATTACGGGTCGATTCAGCGAAGAAACGGAGGAGGGGGGTCATAACCTCCTGCGCATACAAGGTGGGGAGAAGGGGGGAGGATTATTGATTGATTTTTATTTTTATTTTTTTTAATTAAAAACTTCATTTAACTCCCCGCCTCCGACCCGACACCCGGTGCCGAATGAAATTATATCACGCCTAGGGTAAACGCAACGTTCTAAATGAAATAGCGGACTCAGATTTTTGATCCTAGACTCCGTTAAGAAGTTATTTGAGCCGACGCTCATAAATAAACTTTTCCATTTATTTACAAAAACGCCCCTGGTGGCTTTTCTCACAGCAGGCCCGCACCCACAAAGTTTACACCCCACCTAGGGTAAACAACACGCTACAGACACAAATTTTCCCTCATATTCCCATTCTGAGCTACCTTTTAGGAGATAACACACCCCTTCCATGTGTATAGTATAAAAATACTTAATATTTTTATAAAATTTATTTCGGGCACACCGGGCCTCGGAATCGCACGTCGTCTTAGCACCTGGCTCTGGAATTATTAATAGAAATATTCCAAAGTCTGACAAGGCTAAAACCCAAGTCGCTACATAGTGTGTGACCCTCTATGCCTCTTTCTCAGTGGCATTAGGAGGAGCCTGCCTAAAGTCCAAGGTTAGCGTCTAGCAACACACCAAGACACCCATAGAGAAAGAAGTTAATTCCACAATGACATGTCACCACCTACAAATGCTTACCGTGTAATGTAATTCCTTTGTCTCGATATCTCAAATCATGTAGGTTGCATGCTAGTGCCATCAACCCACGTGCTCGATTATTCTTTCTTTGACTTTCTGGAATTGAACTTGTCCATGCCTCACCATGGACATGGATTTATTTAGGCTATATCAATTCCATCAAAGGGTCTGAGATATCTACTTCCGTTATGGAATAAAAGGGAAAAATTCTTTCTTGCACTATCTATTAATGCAGTATTACTCGTGACGCACCCAACATATCCTATTTCGCTGCGAACAATGTATCGTCACAGTTTTCATCAATACATCTAAGTGTGTGAGTTGTAATACCCATTAATAATAATCGTAATGTCTAAGGACCAATACACACATCCACGGATAGGAACATCCAATGACACTATGAAATGTAGATTTTCTACTAGCGAGTCTCGTTCTCATAATATACTCCTAGATATTACCAAGGGCGCACACCATGAGAAGGTGCCTCAAATTTTTATGAGTCTTCACCCCTAACGGCCTATATTATTTATGTCCCTCAAATAACATCATCCGGCCATATAACATATATTCAAGAACAGTGTTATGGCACCTCTGGGTTCTCATAATAGCAGAGATCATCTATGACCCTTTAATGCAACAGTTATCCTTAGGACATTATCACATGCATTATCACACATAAGAACAATCAAGATGTGATAAGGTATTTATTAATGAATAAAGTACAAAGTAGTTGGTTCTAGGCCACCAACTCCAACAGACTCCCACCTGGACTAGAGCCAACTGCTAACAACCTTTAACCCGCTAACTCTCACATGATATTCATGCTTCTGCCGAGATAGGCCTTTAGTCGTGGGGTTTGCCATGTTCTCTTCTGTGGACACTCTGATCACTGAAACTTCACCCCTTTGATAGAAATCTCTCAAGAGGTGATACTTCTGGAGTATGTGCTTTGTCCGTTGATATGATGTTGGTTCTTTTTCAAGAGCCACCGCTGTATTATTATCATAATACAATGTTATAGGATCTTTATTGCTAGGCACCACATCAAGCTCCTGGACAAAGTTACAAATCTAGACGGCTTCCTTGGATCCATTAGAAGCTGCTATATATTCAAACTCCATTGTAGAATCAGTAACAACTAGTTGCTTTGAACTCTTCCAGCTCACATATCCTCCATTAAGACATAAAACATATCCAGATTGCAATTTTAGATCGTTCTAATTGGTCTGAAAACCAACATCAGCATACCCTCTAATGACAAGCTCCTCGTCTCCTCCATACACCAGGAACATATCCTTTATTCTTCTCAGATACTTAAGGATAGTCTTAACATCAGTCCAATGATGTTCTCTTGGATCTTCTTGATATCTACCTACCATTCTCAGTGCATAGGAAACATCATGCCTGGTACATAACATGACATACATGATGGATCCTATAGATGAAGCGCATGGGATCTTACTCATTATATATTTCTCTTGTTGTGTCTAATGACACGTTTTCTTAGAAAGATGTAGGTCATGTGACACTAGATCCAATCCCCTCTTGTATTGTTCCATACTAAATCTCTTTAGTATCTGGTCAACGTATGTATCCTGACTTAGTCCAAGCAGCCTCTTGGATCTATCATGAATGATCTTAATCCCTAGAATGTAGGCTGCTTCACCCAAGTCCTTCATGGAGAAACACTTGTTCAACCAGTCCTTAACTGACTGTAAAACTGGTACATCATTTCCAATAAGCAATATGTCATCAACATATACTACTAGGATAACGACCACATTCCCATTAAACCTCTTATAAACACATGGCTCACATTCATTCTTAATGAAACCAAATTCCTTTATGGCTTCATCAAATCAAATGTTCCATGACCTGGATTCTTGATTTAATCCATAAATGGATTTCTGTAACTTGCAAACATGTTTGGATTCACCTGGTGTCGCAAACCCTTCTGGTTGTGTCATATAGACATCTTTCTAAAGGTTCTTGTTAAGGAATGTTGTTTTGACATCCATTTTCCAAATCTCGTAGTCATGGTAACCTGCTATGGAAAGTATGATTCTTATGGATTTAAACATGGAAACTGGTGAGGAGGTTTCATCATAGTAAATTCCATGGCATTGTATGAATACTTTAGCCACTAGTCTTGCTTTATAGGTGCTAACTTGACCTTCCATATCCAGTTTTCTCTTGAATACCCATTTGCATCCAACAGTCTTTACATCAACTGGCTCATCGACCAGAACCCAGACTTGGTTCTGATTCATGGAATCCATCTTAGAATTCATAGATTCTAGCCATCTTGCAACTTCCAAGCTTTATACTACTTACTTGTAGGAGATAGGGTGATCATTGTCCAATAATAATGATTCACCATTCTCAGTGACTAGGAAACCAAATCTCTCTGGTTCTCTTACCTCTCTTGAGATCCTACGCAGCACTTGTGTTTCTGGAACCTCTTCCATGGGGACTTGTGGAACTTGTTCCTGTACCAACTCCCGTGTATCTTGAGCATCAACTTCATCGAAGTCAATCTTGCTCCCACTATCCTTTTTGAGGATGTGATCCCTCTCAAGAAAGATGGCTTGTATGGAGATAGTCACTTTCTTATCTGAAGGGTTATATAGGTAATATCCTTTCATTTCCTTGGGGTATCCTATAAAGATACACCTCATGACCTGGGGTGCTAGTTTGTTTCCTAAGAATGGATTAACAAACACCTCTCATCACCATACACGTGTGTGTGACAAAATTGGTTTTTTTCCATTACATAACTCAGAGGGAATTCCATTTGCCTCCTTATTTGGTACTCGGTTTAATGTGTATGCTACAGTTTGTAATGCATATCCCCAAAATGATAATGAAATATTTTTATGACTCGTCATTTAACTCACCATGTCTAACAAGGTGTGGTTCCTCCTTTCACTAACACCATTCCACTGTGGTGTATAATGAGGAGTGAGATGAGATAGAATCCCAGACTCTCATAGAAGATCGATGAACTCTTGGTTCATATATTCTCTACCTCGATCCGATCAAAGATTCTTTATCTTCTTACCAATCTGATTCTCTACTTCATTCTTGAATTCTTTAAATTTCTCTAAGGCTTATAAATTATACCTCATTAAGTAGATATATCCATATCTACTCAAATCATTAGTAAAAGTAATGAAGTAAGAATATCCACCTCTAGCTTCTATTGGAAATGGTCCACACACATCCATGTGCACCAATCCTAGAAGCTATGTGGCCCTTTCACCCTATCCACTGAAGTGTGGCTTGGTCATTTTACCTTGTAAACAAGCGTGACATCTATCAAGTGGTTTTAGCTCAGTAGAGTCTAAATAGTCACCTTGGCAGAGCTTTGTCAAGCGCTTCTTGTTTACATGGCTGAGATGGTGATGCCACAACTGGGTGATGTATGATTCATGTGAGTTTGTTTCATTATCGATTGCCAACACTTAGTTTTCGTAATTTAATACATACAAACCATTATTTAAATGTGTCATACCATAACATACATTTTTCTTATAAAAGAAGAAACCCTTATTTCCAAACTTGAAAATAAATTCATCCATATCCAAACATGATACAAAAATTATGTTTTTGGTAACACTAGGCGCATAATAATAGTTTTGTAAAACCAAAATCATCCCAGTTGGCAATGAGAGATGGTAATCTCTAATGGCCAACGCAGACAGCCTTGTGCCATTGGCGGCTCGAAGATCCACCTATCCTCTATCAATATTTCTAAATTTACTTGGTTCCTGCATTTGAATACAGATGTGATCCCTACAAGTTGTATCTAATACCCAATTTGTAGAAATGGAAATATTACACTCGATAATGAACACACCTTTAGAGTCCCCATGCTTTTGGGTGCAATTCCTCTTCTAGTATCCTGGCTTACCACATGCAAAACATATTGCCTCTCATTCCTTGCCCTACCTCTAGATCTTCCCCTTCTTATAGGGACGGTGCTCGGGGGCTTCAAACCGTTTATAAGTCCTTGTCCCCTTTGCTTTGTCCTTACTTTTCTTATTCACTATAATGACTGCGAGTTTTTCACGCCCCATGTTCTTATCTACCTGGTGAATTAAGGTCAGAAGTTCTGATAGACTCTTCTCATTGTTTCTCATGTTATAGTTGAAAATAAATCTAGAGAAGGTCTTGGGCAGTGATGATAGGATGAGATCTGTACGCAACTCATTCAGGAACTTAATCCCTAAGATGTCCAGGCATTCAATGTAGCTAATAAGCTTGACTACATGAGGAACGGCTAGCACAGACTCTCCAATATTAGTTGTAAACAAATAATTGGAGATCTCATATCTCTCTTGTCTCGCCTTCTCTTGATAGAGATCCTTAAGGTGAGACATCATGCTATATGCATCCATGTTTTCATGCTGCTTCAAGAGCTCATTAGACATGGCCGATAGCATGAAACATTGGAAATCTGTGGCATCATACATATGTTTCATATAGAGAGATAGTTCCTCATTAGTGGCCTCTTTTCCAGGCGCAATTGGAATAGGCTCTTCCAGCACATACAATTTTCTCTCGTGGCGAAGGATGATGCGTAAACGCCTCTATAATTCTTGAAAATTAGTGTCGGTGAGAAGGTTTTCCTTCTCGAGTATGGTTCACAATGAAATTTTTGAAGTCATTTTTCTTTTCGTTTCTACAAATTAAGATCAGAAAAGGTTTGGTGATTTATCATGATAAAACTGATATAAATAAATAAATTAATACTTATTAGTCTCCCACTATTTTATTGAAATACAATAGCCCTCACCATTAACTTCGGAATATTTTGTTGCCTGAATATTCTAGTGGCAAGGATCCATATTTTCCTTCGCATTTCCCTAACTAGGGTTGGTCAAGCAACTTGAAGGGTTTTAGGTAGGCATTCCAAATGACAACTACATTAACCCGCAGCTCCTTGATCTGTTGAGTGGACTCCCCAATCCTGAAATCCTTTTATTTTGAATTTCCTTGACCTTTGCCTCTTGGTCACACCAAGTCCTACCATGGAAGTCAACCCTTGATGCGAACCAAGTCAAGTCAACCCAAAACCTTGAATTAGAATTCCTCGATAATTTAAAGCACCCCAACTAGGGTTGGTTAAGCACTTTGAACTATGGTTCGATTCTAACCAAGATTATGGAAGGCTATACCGACTTAATATTTCTTTGAGGGATTTTATCATTATACATAAATTTCCATTTTATTATCTTTGATTACATGCTTGTTAATATTAAGTGGGATGTACTTAAGTGATTAACCATGTCTAAGATGATATTTACGCATAATCTGGTCTTATTTTAGTTCCATCTTGCATGATTGTTTAATTCATTAATTGTGTGATTGTGACAACACACCCACAATAAATAAACCATGCAACTAACAGAAATAAAATAAATGGTATGATCATGAGTTTGTTCTATTGGTTAGTTTATATGGTGGTTGATAAACTAAACCAAGACCTAAGGGAGAAACACCTTGAACCTTTTGGGTTTGTGTTTATAGCTTTCCACATATCCACCTTTGTATCTCCTTGGATTGGTTTCACCTTGGCTCCTAACTCAAGCCACCTCCACTAGATTGGGAGCTTCATCCATTATATATGTTGTTATCTCACACGCAGATGAAGGGTAAAATGGGGTTTTGCATAAAAGAAACCTTGGGCACACAGGCCCTACATATTAATGATGAGAAGTCTCACATACCAACAAATTTAATATAAATAAATAAATTAAAAGAAACCATTCACATACAAAGGTATTGGTCTAGCTCATGATCATCCATACATGCAATGATATTTATGCATAAATAAAACTAGCATTCAATTCTTTAGTCATTCTTGTTTAAGATAAATCACACTCGAATCAATTAATTATCTTTAATTAATCAATCCTTTTATCTTAAACTCTTTTCTTAATTTCCTTGAGATTATCATCCATCATAATTTAAACAAATAAATTCATTTAAAATTATTTTTGTACGTAACTTGTACCTTGGAGGCAACCCGGTGAATTCTCGTTCATAACTACCCAATGAGTAGAAATGAACATTACACAGATGTTAAATTAAACACATATATATAAAACACTCATCACATGTTGTGCCTCAGCTTTACGTCTGAACTATAGTACATGTCTCAAGGGTTTTTATAATATAATAATAAATTTTAATAAATCTGCGTAATTTGGATGAGTACACGACATGTAGTTCCGACTACACGACATGTACTTTTGTTCACCGTCCATCCGATGTACACGCTCGGGGACATGGCGTGTAAATTTACTTCATAAATCTTCAGAGTACACGGCGTGTTCAGTGGGACGCACGCTGTGTAGTATCCACGTTACACGGTTTCCAACCGGGTGAGCCGTGTACGGGGTACACGGTACAACCCTAACCCAAAGGGACTACACGTCGTGTTCAGTGGGACACACAATGTGTAATCTGGAAACCGTGTGCCACCTATTCCTGGTCAACACACGAAGTCTTAAAGACTTAGATAGGATCCAATGACACGACCTGGTTCGGCGGACCATCCCAGTGCATGGAACCTATACTACACGGTGTGTACTGCCGAATACACACCATGTATTCTGGTTTTATACGGCCAGGAAGCTTTGGCACCTCCGGATGAGATCCACTATTTTATTTTAATCAAAATTAAAATAAAAAATCGTTTTTGTAAGGTGAACGAGAAACGAAAGAGGAGGAATAGATCTCGAGATTCAGATTTTCAGAACGATCAGATTTTCAGAACGATTAACTTGAATTGAAATAACTAAATTATTAAATGCGTAAATCATCAATGAAAAACTAAATAATTATAATCAACTATATGACCCATCTAATACCACTTGTAGGTTCCAGGCGCAGCGGAAGCGCGTTGGTGGGTGTACCCAACTTTAATTTTTACTGTTGACGACACTTAATCCGAGATTCGTCACGATAATAAAACATCGGATCTTCAGAATAGAACGAAGAATGAAAGAAAAGAAGGGAGTCCTGGAACCATAGAGAGGATCATCATATGTTGGTTATAATTAATTTAATTAAAAAACAAGAATTACCTTGATGGAATTCTCTCTCCATTGATGTTTCTGGTCATGATCTGATGTGATCTGTCATTGCGTCATAGAATCCAAGTGTAGGATTCCTCTAGCGGTGATCCACACGTGCTCCACGTATCTCCGGACGTTGCTGAAGGGATCTCCAGGTGCTAGCACGGAAGAACCTTCGCTTGCGATGTCCGCCTTCAATCACCTCGATCCGGTGGAGGAGGATCTCTCTCTCTCTCGTAGCTTGATAGCGTTCTTAGAAGAAAAGAATTCTCTCTTGGCTTGAGAGTTTTCTCTATATCCGTTGTGCACAACCTCCAAAATGTCTAGGATAATGAGAATTATATAATTGGGATTTTAATTACTTAGAATAATAAAATGCATTAATTACCCGAAAGCATTTATTCATTTCATTTAATTCTTAGTAAGACCTCATGTCTGATAATAACAGTTGACTATTATTATTACTTGACATGCGCCCAGTGAATTACACCTAATATTATTTAATTAAATAAATAATATTATTTCTCACAAATTCCCAGAAAAAATACACAGTGTGTATATTAATATACACGACATGTACTTTTGTTTTTCCATTTTCTTTATTTCCTCCACCACATTTATTAGACCTTGAATAATGGTTATTTATTTCTCAAATAAATATCACTACATTACTCACTAATAAATATATCATTTCACCCACAATATATTCTCTCAAATAATTAGTGTCGAAATAAATGCTATTAAGCATCCTTGAATAATTATTAAACCGCAATCGGGAATAATCATTATTCAACTTGTTAAATTAATATTTAATTGAGATGCTTGGATACACTTAGTGTGTGACCCTCTAGGCCTCTTTCTCAGTGGTATTAGGCAGAGCCTGCCTAAAGTCTAAGGTTAGTGTCTAGAAACACGCCAAAACACTCATAGAGAAAGAAGTTAAGACCACAATGATGTGTCACCTCCTACGAACGCTTACCATATAATATAATCCCTTTGTCTCGGTATCTCGAATCAAGCGGGTTGCATGCTAGTTCCATCAACCCACGTGCTTGATTATTCTTTATTTGACTTTTCAGAATTGAACTTTCACATTCCTTACAATGGCCATGGATTTATTTAGACTATATCAATTCCATCAAAGGGCCTGAGATATCTACTTTCGTTATGGAACAGAAGGGACAAATCGTTTCTCGCATTATCTATTAATGTAGTATTACTCATGACGCACCCAACATATCTTACCTCGCTGCGAACAGTGTGTCGTTACGTTTTTCGTCAATACATATAAGTGCACGAGTTGTAATACCCATTAACAATAATCTTAAAGTCTAAGGACCATACACATGTCCACAAATAGGAATATCCAATGACACTATAAAAGGTGGATTTTCTACTGGCGGGTCTCGTTCTCATAATATCCTCCTGAATATTACCAAGGGCGCACACCATGAGAATGTGCCTTAAAGTTTTATGAGACCTCACCCCTAATGGCCTGCATTATTTGTGTCTCTCAAATAACATTATCCGACCATAGAACATATATTCAAGAACAGTGTTATGGCACCTCCAGGTTCTCATCATAGTAGGGATCCGATATAACCCTTTAATGCAACAACTATCCTTAGGACATTATCACATGCATTGTCAAGCAGAAGAACAATCATGATGTGATAAGGTATTTATTAATGAATAAAGTACAAAGTAGTTGGTTCTAGGCCACCAACTCCAACAGTGGTTAGGATGGGTGACCTCCTGGGAAGTTTCCTATAATGTGTGTGAGCGAGGACAATGCACACTGAAAGAACATGTGTTGGCTCACGGGCACATTCATTAGTCAAATAAGTGACCCTGATGGGTAATAGTTTATAGTGTGATAGGAAAGCAACTGAGGTATTACAAGAGACCCGTGAGGTCAGTTGAATATGTTCATGGCTCGGGGAAGGTCAAGTCATGACAAATGGTATCAGAACCAATACTCAGCCTGAAGTGCCTAGACACTGGTTGAGTTTGATGTTTGGGGTCCATGATGATTGCATTATGCTTTAAATAAGTGGAGAGTGTGGCACCCCTGGAAAAGTGACACTTAAAAGACTAAATGATACTACCCATGTCAATAAGGCACACCTTTCTTTTCGAGAGCCTACCCGATTATAGTTTCACAATTAAACGTGTTTGGTATGGAGTAGTGGTCGGAATAAGTGCTCTCTTGGGAAGATTCCTAGGGTGTGTGCGAGTAAAAACAAAACACACTGAAAGAGCATGTATTGGATTAAGGGGACATTCATTAATCGGATAAGCGACCCCGATGGGTAATAGTATATGGTGTGTTATGAAGATAACCAAGGTATTACAGGGGACCCATGATGTCAGTTGGTCAGGTTCATGGCTCAAGGAAGGTTAGGTCGTGACATCCATGGGCTAGATGAATCTCCCAATGTTTGGGAAAGATCTCTTTTAAGCCACGATATGCCATAACTGTTGATTTAAAGGCTCGAAGAAAACGAGAGCTAGAAAGCTTCGTCTTGAAGAGTTATCACAACATTTGAATCACCACCCAGATCACAAACTAAGAGTCTCCTTATGTGAGTCATCCAAGGACGCTTCAAGGAAACCAAATGTTTTGACAACTTAAAGTGAAATGTTTCAAAACACTTTACGCGTTACAACTCTTTGTAACTCATGACTCTTCGTTCGTGTTTAATTGTTTAATGTTTAAATAATTAAGCAAGATGTTCAAACTCGTCACATCATCATCACACTATGATCAAACCAATGTATGATAATTGAAGCAGAAAATGAAGGGTGGGCCACATGATACTGCCTATCATGTAAAAATACCATGCACAACACCGTGACATAGTGACACTCACTGTGTCGTGGCACAAACCATGATGTTGTCTTTAGTGTACATTTCCAACGCTGTGTAACATGAAGAGGAGAGTTTGAGTTATTTTTCTACATGTAGAAAATAGGCGATAACATAGATTATCTACAAGAGTGAAGATGCCACCATTGATGCAATATATAGTAGGAAGAGAACATCACGCCGTGTATGGTGAATTCATTATTGCATTTTATGATTAAAAATTAATTTGAGTGGTTTTTTTCAGCGTGCGAATACTTCAGACACGAGAAATGAGTGCGCACAAATATTTTGGATGTATTCTTAGAATGAGAAAAATAATTTAGGTGTGGTGAAAATATTTTGATTATAAAAAATTATTTGGGTGATAGGAATGTTTTTGGTGTGAATAAAAAATATATTTTCTTTTGCAAGGCATGAATAATGGATATTTTTATGAGAGTCGTGATTTGATGTGATAAAAATTAGGAAAAATGACAATGCAGTACCAAAGTGACTGTTAATCATAGTTTAGGACAAAAAACATGAAAAATGTCATTCAAGGACTAAAATGATTATGTTTTTTTAATTGAAATACGATTTTACTTTGATCAAAAAACATGCAGGTCCTTAATTGGAATTATGGGTCTGTTTTGGTCCTTACATGTCATTCCCTCTATAAATTACAAAATTCCTAGACTCGTGTCCAATTCATATTATTTCTATGATTTTTTTTGTGTTTTTTTCGGTCGAGACCAACATAATTTTCAAAAAATATCCGGTTAAAATAGTTTTTTCAAAGAAAAAACATATATGAATTGATGGGTGCCCCATGGGTGCACCTTAGTGGTTGCGTCGTGTCGTGGAAGGTCTTGGTTTTGAGTCTCCATGTGCGCAATGAGGTAGGTTTTTTTTTTTTTTTTTTTTTTTGTTTATTTTCCTACCTCAGGCGATGTAATAATATTATCTCAATTGATGGGTAATTATCTATGTAAATCTTATATATATATATATAAAAACAGTCCTTGAACTGGAGGGGTGAGCCATTGCAGAGGGAACCGTGGTGGTGGCGGTGGGGAATCTGCGAGCAACGTGAGGTTCAGTGAGGGTTTGGTCTCCTCTCAGAATACATCCCAACCCGACGAGGGAGAACGCGCGCGGGCATTTTGCGGCCATGGAGAGCGCCTTCGCGAGCGCTGCTTCTATATCTGACCAGAGGCAGAAGATCGAACAGTACAAGCTCATTCTATCCACGGTCATCGGTTCCAACGACACTTCACAAGCTAAGAAATTCATCGATCACAGTAATTTGCTTGCCCGTTTTGCATTTTTCTTTTCGTCGGTGCTTTTTATTTGTTGCCCCTCTCTTCACTATAATTGTTTGTTATTTTCATTTTCCCCTTATTATTCCCTCCCACTTTCTCCGAGGCTGTATCTGGGGTTGTGTGAATTTTTGGACCAAGAATATCTTGGTGTTTCGATCTAATGCTTCTCCAATGTTATATTGAACTGCACCAGTGTTGTCCGATGACGTTCCTTTGGTTGTATCGCGACAGCTCCTACAGACGTTCGCTCAAGAACTTGGGCAGCTTCAGCCGGAGACCCAGAAAGAGATTGCACACTACGCCCTCGCTCAGATACAGCCCCGTGTCGTTTCGTTTGAAGAACAGGTTCCATTTGGAATGCCCTTTTCCCATTTTTCACACCATAGCTAAAACTAATTAGATGCATTTGTTATTTTGAATGAGCGCTGTACATGGATTTTTCATACTGGAATGGAATTAATGCAATTCATGTGACACTTATGGCTGATTATTTTCTTTGGAACTCACCCCTTGTCATTTTTTATATAAATATAATTTGATTGACATTATAATGTTAAAGTTAGCAGCATGCATCCCTTTTATTAGCATTTCAGTTCTTATTTTTGTTCCCATCCACCTTCCCTTTCCCTTTTGCTTTCCCTTCTCAGGCCAAACGGGGCCTAAATTAAGTGGGAAGCTTTTGTGCAGTTTTGTTTGTTTGTCTTGTAAGTCGTCCTTGTATGGACACCTCAAAGGCAAAAGGGGACGGGAAGGAATAGATTCTTTATGGAGGTTTTATTTTTGTAAGTGTCTCTAATCAAGCTGGGATTAATTAACGTGATGGTTGAATTATTCTATTGTATCACTTACTCAATTGTCAACTGGTTTTGGGGCAAAACGCTTGCATGTTACGTGTTTGTAGTCGTGTTTGGCTCAAAAGTGGCTTATGTCGTGTTTGGCTTGCTACATTCCCATGTTATACATGCGCGGTGCTCCTGTTGTTCCCATACATGGAGGGTATTAAAAGTATGACATCAAATTGACACTAGATATTGCAACACTTCGAAATTACTTCTGGGGTAGATTCTTAACCATTTTCAATCAGGCCTTTGGGATTTATTTACTCAGCAGAATCCTTTTCCTCCCCCCCTTCCTTTTCTGCACTCCTCTACTTCTTCTTCTTCTTCTTCTTCTTCTCTTTTTCCCTTTCTTTCCAAGCTTTTGTTCATCTGATTATGGTTTGGGGATTTCAGTGGCTCTTTCGTAGTAAAATTTTTCTGTTGCGTTTGTCTTCTGATTTTCAAACAATTTATTTCAACTGAAGGTATTCTTCTTTCATAGTAAAAAATCTTCTTTTGTGCGTGTTTTCTGATTGTAAAACAATTTATTTGATCTGCAGGTCTTGATTATTAGAGAGAAACTTGCTGGATTATATGAATCTGAACAGCAATGGTCTAAAGCTGCTCAAATGCTCAGTGGCATTGATCTTGACTCTTCAATGAGGTCTGAAAAGTGCATATTATGTATTTTATCTTAAGCAAGATATATTTTGAATCTAGCAGAATTCTTTTTGTGCACTGTTTTCATCAGAGTGGTAGATGATACATTCCGGTTATCAAAATGTGTGCAAATTGCTCGCCTATATCTTGAGGTATGCTTTCTTTTAATTGATTGATTCATGTTAGTTCTTGCATCGAATGATCCAAATACATAAAGTCGGGCGTACACAACTCTTGTCACTTGATAATCATATTCTGTAGTTTTTCAAGATCAAAAAATATTTTTTTAAGGCAGGAGGTGTTAGGAGTGCGAGGCTGTCTGTAAGGACAGGAGTAATAAGTCAGGGGCATAATTGTATTTTCCTTTTTATCAGTTTGTTATTGCTAGCTGTAGCAGGTAGGGGGCAGGTGGAGTATTAAATGGGGGGTTGGTTTGTAGGGGCGGACATGAATGATTTTGGGATTTCAGCTGGTGCTGGGTTGTGTCGACTTTGGGAAGTTGTTGCCAAGGCTCTACCGGAGTGGTCCTCCATGGAGAGTTCTTCCTCGCCCCCTTATTCTTCTACACCTTATGCTGTTGCAATTCTTCCTTCTGTAATTCCGCTGTTAAAATATTGTGAGAATAGTGTTTCCTTTTCCTATCTTCTCTCATCGTCCTAACAATTTGGCAACTCCACTGGGGACTGACACGGGAGATTGACACGCGAGTTTGAGGACGATCGGAGCATGCCGATCAAGAGAGAGGTAATCAGTTTTCTCTTGCGCGTGAGTGAGAAGGCTCAGAAAACCGAACAAAGTGAGGAAGTCGTGTGACGTGGATAATTGGAGCTGGGTGAACGCATTGAGCAGTAGCACCAGATGTTGACGCGATCATTGTAAGGCTGTTTGAAGTTTTTCTTAGTTGTTGTGTGGCAGTTTGAGGTTAGGCATTCGCTGTGCATTCGTTCTTGCTGGGCGTACGAGGATGCAGAGTAGAGGTGCTTCCGTTGAGATGGCTATGGATAATATACAATGGATGTTGACAACTATGCAAGATAGTCTGTATAAGATGGAACGTGAAGAAACTGAGTACCTGCGTTTCATGCATGATCAGGAGGAACATGGTATTGATGATGGAAAACAGAGTATGGTTGCTGCTGAGTTACCAAGCAGTAATGGGAGCGGCAAGGGGCAACAGTTTGAGTCCTGTCTGGAACGATCTAAAGAGGTAGAATTTGGTTTGAATTCTGATTTGTCTAAGTGCGTTGTAATACTTGCAGAGGTTGAGTCGAGAGAGAAGCCTGGGGCTTCATATGCGTTGAGCGAGCACATCAAAACGGGAGCTGTAGAAGGTGAGAGAGGAAAGCATGGAGTGATGAGCAGCTCCTCTGGGTGCAATGGGTAGCCACAAACAGCTGGCTGCAGAAACTGCAGATGAGGAGCATTGTGTTCCTGGTCTGCTCTGTTATCCTCTCACCAGAGAAGTTCCGCCAAATGCGCAGTTTCCAGGAGTTCGAGGCGGGGTAGAGGCAGTGTGTGATGCCTGCAGCACAAGTGGCAGAGCCGCTATATACATATTGGAGCTTGGCGAGATGGCTTTGCGCCCCAAGCCTGTACAAGTGACGCAAGACCCCCTTCCACAGGCTATGCGATCATTGGTTGAGCAACCAATGATTGCTGAGGAGGATAAAAGCTACAACAAGGGTTATAAAATAGCCGAGAATGAGTCTAAGTTGGAAACCAAAACATGTATAGAAGGTTCACTAAATTGTGGTGATTGTTTACAAGGGGGCGTGGGTGTGTGCACCGTATTTGGTTTGTCAAATGTGGAGAAAACAATCGGTGTTGCAGCAGGAAATTCGGAAGCTGCGGCAGATGATCTTTGACAAGATGTCTTACAGGAGGAGTTTGCTGCTATTGGTGATAAAAAACAACAGGTTGTGGAAAATGTGCTAGTTGAAATTGAAAACCGTACCATTATTCCTAGCTTGAGCAGTGTAAATCGCAGTGAAGCAGGTGTATTAGCGGCGTGGCTGAACACACATTGTTGCCATGGGTTGTTGGTATGGAGGAGCAAGGCTACAACAGGGATGTTGGAACAACTAGGTTGCGCAGATTATGCGGACTACCTGATGGATCGATGTGTAACATGTGCAGAAGATGTAATGTTTTTTCATACATGGCAGCCACACCTTCTTGTACCAGCTTGACGTTGGGAAATCTTCACTGTCCAGGGGGTTGCATGCTCCATTTAAGGTTCATGAACTTCTGAAGTTTTACAATGAAGCCATGGTCTCTCCTGAGTGTTTGTTGTTCAAAATTTCTTTCAACCTGACAAGGTATAGAAGCCTCCATCATTCAAATTTTTGTTGGTCGCCTTTGGAAATGGGCTCAGAACCACTCTGGCGTTCCAGACATGGAGGCAGCTTTTGGGTGGGGGGGGGGAGACCCAGGTGTTTCCTTGGTGACAAAGGTTAATACTTATGATCACAAGTACCGACACAAATCAAAGTTAATGGCTGCAGCAGTCCGATACAAGCAGGATTTGTTCAGTTTTGGGAGGGTGGATTATTTTGGTGTCACTAAAAGAGAATATTACCACCCCTGTTGAGAAATACCCGTTTGTGAGAGCTTTCTCCAGAGTTTGTGGCCACCTAGAATTTCACTAAAGAAGAGCTTGTTAAGTGGGACCAAATTGGTCTTGCATTGGCTATGGGGCTTGCTGTTCTGGAGCTGTTGGTAACTGGTGTGAAGGGTTATGTTAATCAAGCTGAGCTTGCAGGCTGTCTTCAGAAGTTTCCCGTGAATTTTCCTAAGCACACATTTGGTCAAAACTGGAAACACATGTCTGCAGGTCCTGGTGCATCAAAGTCTTCTGAAAATGGAGAAGCAGTCACTTCTGGTGCATCGGTTTGGGAAGACGACTGAAGGCGATCCATTGAGGCATCTGAAGACACTCCGACAAACTGGAATGGTGGAGGAGCACATTGAAGAGTTCAAACAAGTGTCTTTGCAGATAACTGAGTTACTGGAGCCGTGGTATATGAGCCTGTTAATAGTGGATTACGACCGAAGATTGAAAATCGTGTGTCAACACGCGAACTTGTTAATAAATACAAAGTGTAGGTTCTAGCTAGTGATAAGAAATGTTGGAGCAAGGAAGGTAGAAGGAGCTCTTTGAAGAAACTCTCTGAAGCCAAGGCCGTGGCCTCCCTCCAGCAAAGCTGCTGTCAAATGAATATCCAAGACTGACACAACCAACCGCCCCATCCCTCATTTATTACCCCCTAGCTTTCGTAACAACCCAACAACACATGGGAAATACCCAAACTGCCCTTATTAGATATCCCCTATCCACCACTGCCCAACACACACTCTCACAGCCTGCACACACTCTCTCTCACACGACCCCACCATCTTATCAGCCAGGAAGGTAGAAAGGGAATTGATCGGCGGAGTACTTAAAAATCTCTGTGGGAGACCTGTTGTTTTTCTAGCTCCACGAGGATATGGTATAGTGGTGCTTGAGAAACCCACTAGCAGGTTCGTGGTGGACCGAGGTAAAAGAGGAGAGGATATCAGGAGAGGCGTGGGTGATGAACAATTGAATGGGACGAAGGTTATAAGTCGGCAGGAAGGGGAAGATTGAAAGTTGAAGGGCCTATGTTTTCGCTGTGGTCAGCCTTTTTCGCCCATGCAGACAAACACTTGAAATTTTTGGTTTGGGAAATAGAAGGGCCCACCACGAAAGAGATTGCGGAAGAGAATGACTCTCAATGGAGTTTGGATTGAAGAACCTTTTGGTATGGAGTCACTTGGTCAGACAGAGGAGCAAACATGGGAGTTAATGGAGTATGGAGTTTAGGTGAGGCGAGAGCTGATTCAATGATATTTTTGGGTCACGTATCGGGGTACCAGTGGAAGTGCTTGTGGACAGTGGCGCAAGTCACAATTTTATTTCTAAGACACTTTCCAAAATGGCGAATGTCGTGATTAGTCTAACCAGGCCGTTTGGTGTAAGACTGTGATATGGGAATCGAGTTATCTTGCAAGGAGTTTGCAGGAAAAGTTTTGGTTGGTTTGGAGAACTCCTAGCAGTGGAGGCACATACGACGGTCACTTTCGAAGCTGTGGCAATGTTTTCATTGGAGGGGTGGATTTGACGGGTATAGTTGAAACAACCGACAACAAAGAAACAGGGAGTAAGCATTAAACAACAACAACTCGGGGAAATTTTGCAGGGCTTCCAGGGACTCTTTGAAGAATCGAGGGGGCTTCCTCCTAGCAGGTTGACGGACCTTGCGATAACACTAGTTGAATGGGCGGAACCAGTGAATATTACGACCTTATAAATTAGCTCATTACTTGAAAGATGAGGTTGAGAAACAAATCCGGAAAATGTTGGCAAGTGGAGTTATTAGACATAGTAATAGCCCATATGCCGACCCTATTATCTTAGTCCAGAAAAAGAATGGAAGCTGACGTGTGCGCGTGGAATATTGAGCACTTAACAAGCTCATTGTGCCGGATAGATTTTTGATTCTGATAATTGACGAATTGATGGACGAGTTGTGTGGAGCGTGCTTCTTTACCAAACTAGACTCAAGGTCTGGACTTCACTTCATCAAGTGCGGGTGAGGGCTGAAGATGTCAGCAAGACATCATTCCGAACTCACGAGGGACACTATGAATTCTTTGTAATGCCATTCGGGCTGATGAATGCCCCGAAAACATTTCAGTCAATCATGAATCACTTATTTAAGGTTATTGAGAAGATATGTTCTGGTCTTCTTTGATGATATATTAGTTTACATCAAAACATGGACATCATATTTGGATCATTTGGAATCAGTGTTTTAGTTATTACTGGACAACTACCTCAAAGTCTATAGAGATTAATGTTTTTTTGACCAGCAGTCAGTGGAATACCTTGGACATATTATTACTGCAGGCATGTCAGTTGACCCTAAGAAAATTGAATGTGTCGTTAATTGGCCATGACTGCAAAATGTGAAGAGTAAGAGGATTTCTGGGACTCACAGGCTATTATGGAAAATTTGTCCAAGGATATGTGAAAATTGCTAAACCCCTGACTGAATGGACAAAGGACGGGTTCAAGTTGGGGGGTGCTGCAGCTGAGCTTGCCTTTGAAGAAATAAAGAAGAGTATGATGTTGGTTCTACAAGATTTCCTAAAGACATTTACTATTGATTGTGATGCATCCGGAAGTGGTATAGGCGCTATACTCATGCAGCCTGGCCGTCCAGTTGCATATCACAGTAAGACTTTGGCCGAAACCAATTTATTAAAATCCATTTATGAAAAAGAGATTGTGGCACTTGTTTTGGCTGAGTCATTGGAGACGATATTTGTTGGGCAAACATTTCGTGGTCTATACAGATCACAAAGCCCTTAAACATATGCTTAGTCGACGATACCATACAACTGACCAACAAAATTGGCAATCAAAATTGTTGGGCTTAGATTTTGAGGTGGTATATAAACCAGGCTGACAAAATCAAGCCGTAGATTCTATGTCCAGATTGGTTGAACAAGGCAAGGAGTATTTGGATGACCTTATTTTGGGGATGGGTGTATCAGAACCTTTTTGGATGGAGGTTGACAAACTCAAGAGGGAGCTGCAACAGGACCTAGAGCTGTTAAGTGTTATTGCACCCCTTGAACAACAAACTGGGTCCAAACCTGGATACATTTTCCAGAATGGATTGTTGTATTTTCGTGGGAAATTGGTGTTGTCCAAACAATCAATTCTCATTCCCATGTTTCTACACTATTACCATACATCTTCTGTAGGGGGGCGTGCTGGATTTCTCTAAACATACAAGAGATTGACGGCGGGATTGTTTTGGAAGGGCATGACACAGTGCATCTTGCAATTTGTCCATGACTGCAAAATGTGCCAACGGCAAAAGTATCTGGCCATGCCACCGACGGGATTACTACAACCATTGCAAATTCCAGAATTGGTATGAGACCAAATTTCCATGGATTTTGTTTTCATGTTGCCTAAATCGCAAGGGTATGATGTCTTATTGGTGGTTGTTGACAGGCTGTCCAAATATGCACATTTCATTTTGATGCGACATCCATATTTAGCCAAGTCAGTTGCAGAGGTATTTGTTCAGGAAATAGTCAGACTGCACAAAATACCCAGCTCTATTCTTAGTGATAGGGACCCCATATTTGTTATTAATTTCTGGAAAGAACTTTTCCAGTCCTGACTCTGAAAATGAGCTCTTCATATTATCCACAAACGGATGGTTGGTCGGACCGAAGTTGTCAACCTGTGCTTAGGCACTTATCTAAGTTGTTTTGCCTCTGAACGACCTCTTTCGTGGGCACGTTGGGTACCATGGACGGAGTACAATTATAATACACCCACACATTCTTCTACTCAGCTCTCTCCATTTGAGGTGGTTTATGGCTGCAAACCACACACCATATCCCGTTTAACAGGAGAGACACCAGTGGATACTGTGGCTAGGACCCTCGTGGAGTGTGATATAGTCTTAAGTCCGCTCCAGCAGAACCTTCGCTGAGCTCAACAGTTGATGGCCAAATTTTTGGATAAGCATAGGAGAGCTGTGGAATTTGTTGTTGGTGAGTCAGTTTTTTTGCGGCCCGGTATCCAGACTTCTAAGTCCAAACGGACATTTTCTAAATTGGCTGCTTGTTATTATGACCCATACAAGATTTTGTCCAGAATCGGGAATTCTGCATACAAGTTAGCTTTGCCAGACTAGTCGGTTACACCCTGTGTTCCATGTTTCACCACTCAAAAGAGTTGTAGGTGATACGGCTGTGCAGACAGTACCTCCAAACAGAGCCGATTCCTTTGGTTGAACTGGCTGCACTACTTGCTACCAAAGAAGCTCCTGGACGCCTGTGTGGTATGTGGCTCATCAAGTGGAAGGGGAAGCCTGAGGAGGAGTCTACATGGGTAGATGCTACGTATATACTTGAACAGTTTTTTGGCATTCTCCTTGGGGACAAGGTGAATTTTGTGGAGGGGCGAAATGTTAGTACCAAGGAGGGTGGACCGGTTATTTCGCCTGGACCCCGGATAGCTTCCCTCGACCCTCGTTAATACATACATATCAAAGGAGGAAGGGTAAAACGGGTAATTTGAGGAAGTGGAAGAATTTTTTAGCTAGTCAGTTGCTTCCGCAACCGACTATATTACTGGAAGTTGGTCCCGGAGGGAGGGCAGTTCGGAATATCCTGGAAGTGGGCGACCTGCTTGGAAGCAGCCGCTTGGAGAGACGGTCTCTCTCCCAGTTCCTCACCAAAGCAGCTGAAGGAAGCGGATGGAGGTGGTCTTTCCCTCGTATTTCTTTTCCTGTATTTCTTCTTGTCTTTCTCTCCCCTGCTTCGATGTACAGAACTCCATTACAGTGAAAATATAGCACGGATTGTTGTCTTCTCCACTTGATAGAGTGCATTGTCCTAACAAAAGTTCCTGCTGAAATTGGAGTTAGATATTCATCCAGTTTTTTACCGCCTAGAGGACAAGGTGTTTTTGAAGGAGGGGGTAATGTTAGGTGTGTGAGGCTGTCCGTATAAGGACAGGAGTAATAAGCCAGGGGCATAATTTTATTTTCCCTTTTATTAGTTTGTTATTGCCAGCTGTAGCAGGTGGGGGTAGGTGGGGTATTAAATGGGGGGGTTAGTTTGTAGGGGAGGACACGATTGATTTTGGGATTTCAGCTGGTGCTGGGAGGTGTTGATTTTAGGAAGTTGCTGCCAAGGCTCTACCGGAGTGGTCTTCCGTGGAGAGTTCTTCCTTGCCCCCTTTCTTTTACACCTTCTGCTGCTGTTGCCATCACAGTCACAATGATGTAGCCACGGTCACAATGATGCATTACGAAGAACCATGATTGTTGGATAACTTTTTAGGCATCATTGTAGTTTACTGAATGATTGCGGAATCTTTGGCATGCTAACAAGGGTACTGCTTCATCGCTTCCTGGCAAGATATATGCCCTGTTTGGTATGAAAGAACTTAAACCAAGGAATAATGAGTAACAAGGAAATCACAACTCAGTCGATAAGAATCCACACATAGCAAAAAGCATGGAAATCTATTCCCCTTTCAAAGTTCTCATACCCGGTTTATTGTCTTCATTTAACTCATTCTTCCTTAAGAGAGTTTTCCCGCATGTGTTCCCTTACTCACAAGCCAAGAACACTCAAGAAGCCGTAACCAAATAAAGTAGCAAAAGAATATGAGAAAATCTTTGGAAGGAATCACAACAAGCCAATCAAGCATATTATTCCAAAAGATAGAAGAAGATCTTTGGAAATCTCCTACCTTAAGGAAGCAGAAGCTGATCCCCAACAAACTCACAAGAAACTTCCTCCAACCTATAACACCCCCCCCCCCCCCGTCAAATCATTCAACCACTGCCCATCAAAACGGAGCGCAATTGGTGCCATAGCCTCCCAAAAAGTAGAACCAAGAAAGATAGAAGAAGAAAAAAGAGAGGAGCACCTTAGGTCAAGGGAGAATCGACCGCACGAAGCCAAGGCCTAAGGATCAGCCTCAAGCATTTAGAATCACCAAGAAAAGCACCCAAGATCGCCTTGGGTCGAAGAAATAGAATGAAATCCGAGAGTTCACCTGATTTTATAATAAAACTGGAAAGCATAAGCATCACGATGCGATGCTTAGAACCACGATGCGCTGGTGCTGAGTCAAACGAATCTCCTGAAAACACGCCACGATCTCCCTTATTTCAAAATCTTGTGGTCAAACCCGCCTTAACTCCACGCATCCTATGAAAGCCACGATGCAACCGAGGTGGTCACACCGCAATACACCATCCTTTGAAAAACACAGCGCAACCCCAACCAGGCCACAACGCTACAAGAGCACCACAACGCAACGATACCCAAAAAGGCAGGACCCTGAAGTCAGCCACTCAGGGCTTTACGCTGCAACAGTTGTGACCACGCTGCAATGCCCCGTCATGGAAGATGAAGCAAGCTCTCCAAGATCATTCACGTTGTGAATGAATCTCCTCATGCCAGAAGGGAATCGTACGTAAGGGTAAACTCAAAACCTCACGTACCCTTATGTATCATAATTTACACTTTTGCGGCAAAGACAAACACTCTTATGTATCAAGTTTTACTCTTAGGTATTACAATGAAGACTCTCACATTACAATGAAGATTCTTACGCAAGGTCCTTTCCTAAGAAAAATCAGCACGTAAGATATTCCAAATACACAAGTTTTTTCCCTTATAAAATCAATACGTATGGTTTTTCCCTTGGGCAGAAAATCAATACGTAATATATTCCCTTTGTGAAAATCTAATACGTTAAGGTTACTAATGGTGTAACCCTTACACATTAGACCTAACCCTAATGTAAGAATGACTCGGGAGCCGCCACATTGCAATCGACATCCCTCACGCCACAACTAGGCTTCCAACTTGAGACAACGCGACAACGTGACACCGCGCTCTTACAACTTATGCCCCACGCCGCGACACAACTTCACGCCACGACACAACTTCTCAACCGACTACTCACGGTGCAACACATACAATCACACTGCAACGAACCTCTTCCAGCTGAAATTGTAGCTTCAGTAACACCTCCCTTCCTCCAACATTCTCTCGACACCTCCAACACCCAAAAGACGAAAAGTAATGGCCTGAGAAGGTCCAGACCGTTTGCATGACTCATTTAATTAAATGGGTTGACCCAACCCACAGATATATGAAGGGGTTAATCCCAACACGATTTGTAAACCCCTTTAATTTTAAATATATAACATATACAACAAACTGTATCATGACGTGTTAGTCAATGTAATGACCCACCAATTCTCATTGGCTTGAGAGCTCAACGAGTCATTATTAGGCCTTAAGTGACATCCCCGAGGCGCCAAAGGCTGACAATAAATGCCGAAGGGTTTCAAAACAAGTGGGGGGCGATTTACCCTTTTTGAACATACCACAGAACCAACAACCATAACCAAACTAAACAACTAAATGATGCATGACAACAGCTAAGGCAACTCAACCGTTTATTTTATCATAAACCAACCAAGAGTACCACAATGGAAACCAATACTAAATCAGAGTAAACAACGGAAAGACAAACTCAAAGACTACAAGACAACAACCCAACCCCATGCTCCACAAGCTCCAAGCTCCAACATCACGAACCAGCCCAAGCATCACGAAGCAGTATGCAACACTTTACCTTTGCCAACATCTCGGTACATGACATCTGCAAAAGCACCAACGTGCCAAAGCAGGGGGTGAGTAATGAAACTCAGTAGGTTTTCCCCAATGATTTCTCAACCCATGCCTCTAGGATAAAACATGTTAGCACATTTATATAAAACAATTTATATAAAACAATTCCAAAACAGTTCGCAATATAACAAGTTCCATGTCAAAACCATTTTCCAACGAAAACAATCTTTCTCAAGAAAAGCAACCAAGCAAAGTTTCCAATCAAATCCCCATTTCCATTTTGTCACATTCATTCCATTTCACAAATCCACACAACCAACCATGCATGCAACTTGGACCTCCCTATACTCGCGAGTGGTGAGTTATCCTTCCACTAAGCCGTCACTTAGTGGACTACCTTGACGGGGGTACTTCACGACCTTATCCGTCCCTTTTGATGGGGGTACTTCTCGCTCTTATCCATCCAACCTTTTGATGGGGGTACTTCTCGCCCTTATCCATCCCAATGCATATGAACACACACCACAACCCATGCAAATTCATGCCAAAACCAAGTGCGTTCAAAACCTTTCAATAAAGCATCCAACCTTTTATTGAAAACCATTTCTTTCAAGCAGCAAAACCATAACCAGTTTAAAATCACCATTTTAAATTCACTTCAACAAACACTTTCCAAAAACACACAATTTCCAGCACCCGTTACTAAAAAGGGGTTTCAACCATTTTTTCACAGCAGATAAACAAACCATTTCAATCAAGGAAACAATTTGAAACTAAGCCTTCAAGTTCTAAGAAAGAGGAATCGAGAGTGAAACCACCTACCTCAACAAAATAGGCGAAACCAACCAAGAACCGGGTCGAAACACCACGAACCCTCCTTAGATTCCTTCCCCTATCACCAACAAGGCCAAAACCCGACTTAAAAGTCATCCACTATCTTAAATCTACCCACCTTAGGCGTAGATCTAAGGATCCAACAAGAGGGAAGGAGATCTAAGAAAACTAAAGGAGACGAGACTTACCGCGATCAACCGACTTCTAAACGCCAAGGCAAGCCTCCGGATCGCTTCCAAAACGCCTGGTAAGTAGTCTCCCACCTTTACCAGAGAGAAATCCCGAGTTAGGGCCGTCTAGGAGCAAAAACGAGTGGGTTAAAGGATAAAACGGATTAGATCCTTAAAAATAGGATCTAAGTTGACTTCGCGCACGGTTAGTCCGCACGGTTAGTCAAATCGTGCGCTAACCGTGCGGTAGTCACTGCTTGGAAGAGGCGCTTCGCATGGCCTCCTCGCACGGTTTTCCCAAACCGTGCGCACACCGTGCGGTCTCCTTTGTCCAAGGTGACACCACCTGCACGGCTTCCGCACGGTTTGGGCAAACCGTGCGAAGCCCGTGCGTCACCACCTTTTGCCCTTTGACACTTTAAAAGTCTCCAAACTTTCCCCAACCATTTCTCATATGCTTCATGTACTTAAAAAGCATAAAACAAGGGTTACTTACCAGAAACCGGGGGTACTACAGTCAATTTCCCATAAACTCAATGACACCAAATTGAATTATCTCATTTTGATTAAAAATAACCTCATTAAATATGCTATGCATGTTGTAACTCAACCCTCTTAAACCATTTAAAATAAATAATGTTTTTAACATGTTGAATAATTTAAAATTAAATTGATTATAAAAATAAAATATATTACAAAATTATTATTATTATATTTTTAATACTTTATATTATCATTATATTTTTAATCTGTTCACATGGGTTAGATGGGTCGGGAATGGTTAACCTGAATGCGACCCGAATATTATTCGTATCATGTTACTCAACGTGATTACAACCCAAACCCAAACCCATTTATATCTGACCCAAACCTGTTCAACTCATGTTGTGTTGGGTCGGTTTATCACGTCTGGTTCAAAATTGCCACCTCTTGTACAAAACAAAATATTAATTTAAGAACATTTGGTGTGCTAAAGCATGTACAATGTCAATATGTTTGGCGTCTATGGCCTAGCCTTCTTAAGTTTTATGGCATGCTTTGCAGCTATTAATTATTTTTATTGCTTTTGTTGTAGGATGATGATGCTGTTAATGCTGAGGCTTTTATTAACAAAGCTTCCTTTTTGGTTAGCAACAGTCAATTTGAAGTGTTGAACTTGCAGTATAAGGTTTGTAGGACTTGGTGAAAACTAAACAAGGATTACTTAAAAGCTACTGTATTTCTGTTTTTTTTAATATTATTTGCCTGTTTTTATCAGGTTTGTTATGCGAGAATACTGGATCTAAAGCGGAAATTTCTCGAAGCAGCTCTCCGTTATTATGACATATCCCAGATCGAGAAGCGGCAAATAGGGGATGAGTATGTAATTTTTGAATGTTTACTCCTATCATGTTTTAAAAGTTTACTTCTGCTGATAGACTGGCTATGGCTAGTGTGAAGATTACTTATAGTTGGGTTGATGAGAAAAATCATCATGTTTTGTTTGATGAAATGATGGAATGGAAACCCCAAAAAAATTGTTAAGGATGAAATTACCCTTTCGGACACAAAATTACTTTTTATTACTTCATGACATATTTGTCATTTTAAACATGTTTCCATTCCCACCGTGTGCTTTCCTGCCCCCAACAACATTGCCACCCAAACATCCGGTCTCAAGCAAAAGCCTAACAAGTTCCTTTCCACAACTCCCCTTCCACACAACCAAACGTGTCGTTAATAAGGTTATTAAATTATGTTTTAATAAAGTTGACTCACTTGAATTTGTTGCTTTATTATAATTTTAAGTGAATCACATTTAAATAATTTTAATTTGTAAGATCATGATTGTACTGTACAACAACGACAAACAAGCCTTAAACCCAATTAAATGGGGTCAACTACATGGATCAAATGTTGCCATGACTAGCACCATGGACCATTGCGCCATACAATGCTTGCGCAATTTTTCAGTTGGGATGGCGTGCCGCGGCGCTCTCTATGTTGCGCTATGGTGCAGTGTGGTGTTGCGTGTGCCATTGCGTTATCTTAATTTTTGTTTTGCATCTTTTTTAAACGGTGAACCCAACACAATTAAAATACTTTATCAAAACACCTTTTTGCAAGACAAGTGATGCCTCTCCTTCCTCGACTCTGAGCAACTCATCAATTGGGTGCCACAACCGAACACAATCAGCAACCCTTCCAATTTATTATTTATTATTATTTCAATGTGCTTATATGTTCTTTGTGTGCTGCAAATTAATATTTTCACGCGCCATGCGCCGCACAATGTGCTTTTTTGTAGGAGGCCCTCGTTGTCATTGTGCACCATGTGCTATAAATAACTATAGTTTAAACCTATTAGAACAAGATCATTTTGAATGATTTGTTTAAGGATCCTTTTTTGCCCATCTCTACCTTTTTTAATAAGTGAATTTGTCATTTGGTTGACCCTATTAACAAGTGTATCCCTAGGTCTTTTTCTAACATGTCGAAACCATCTTAATCCAGTCCCAGTCATTTTCTTGTCAATCAAAGCCACTCCAATTTTTTCTCGAACACATTCATTTCTAATCTTATTCATCTTGTTAGGAATAAGCCTCCCTTAATTTACACCTATCAAAGGAAGGGTAAGAGGGTCCATACCGAATGAGGGGAGACAGTTTTGGTTCGTGGCAGTGGGCCCCTTTTAAAGATAGTGGAGGGGAATTCTGTTATGCTGTTAGAAAGGAGTGGGCCCCTTTAAATGGAGGGGAGAGGGGGAATTCAGGAGGCTGGAAAAGAGAAAGGCACTCAGGCTAGAGTGCCGACTGAGGGTTCAGTCGTGGAATAGTACATTAGTTATTTCTTGCTTCCAGAATCAAGGGGAATCGCTCCAGCTCGCTGCATCCGAAGGGAAGTGGTACTCAGGTTCCTCTGTTTTTCCCTTGTTTACTTTAATTCTTGTAGTCCGTAATACTGTAATCGTGGTCTGCCTATAGAAACACTGAAATTACAGACTCTCTTCTTGGAATCACACCCCTTCCTCTCCGAAATTCCTAACAATTGGCGACTCCGCTGGGGAACACATCGTGCAAGAGAGAGGAACACATCAGGGAACTACGTGTTGGGACAAGTAAGAATGGAGAACCGAGTTCTGGCTATTGAGAAGTCTTTGGAAGGATTCCGACAGACGATGACAACAGTACAAGATAGTTTGGAGAAGATGATGTGGGGGCAAAATGAGAATCAACGAATAGCCCAAAACCTGGCCCAGCAGTCGAAGGAGCGGGCAGCATTACGGATGCACGAAATGGAGGAAAAAACATTGGAGAGGTTGAAGGAGGCGGAGTTGCAGATGGAAATGGGATCGGAAGCGGGAAAACAGAGCAGGGTCGCTCCTGAGAAATCAGGAGGAAGTAAACACGGAAGTGAAGCGGGTGGAGAAAAACCAGAGGGAGAATCTGCAACCAACGAGATAGTGTACACGGAGACCATGCAGAATGCAGTTAGGAAGGTAGAATTGCCAACGTTTACAGGAGAAGATCCGTTTGGATGGGCTGCCAGGGCAGATACATATTTTCTAATCAATCACATACCGGAAGATATGAAGTTACATTATGCTCAGATCTGCATGGAGGGTACAACATTATACTGGTTCCTCTCTTAGCATCGCTCCGCGCAAGGACCAACGTGGGAGAAGTTTAGAATTGCACTAATGGAAAGGTATGGAAAAACCACTGAAGAAGACCCATTGAGGTACTTAAAAACGCTTCGGCAGACTCGAACAGTAGACGAATACATAGAAGAATTCGAGCAAGTCGCGCTAAGAATTCCGGACTTCCCAAAGCCTTGGTACATGAGCATGTTTATGGGGGGATTGAGAAACGAGATTGAAAACCGTATTTCAACCCATGAACCAACAAATAAACTCAGAATGCTGGTTCTGGCAAGAAAAATAGAAAGAGAATTGATTAGAGAGGGGATTCTCAAGGGGAGCTGTGGCCGGACAACACCACTGCCCCTTATGCGAGGAGTAGGGACTCTGCCAGCAAGTCTTCCCACCCACCGAGCTAATGTAGAGCGAAATAGGAGGGAAGATGATTTAAAGAAAATAGTAGGGGAGAATCGGTGGAATGGGGTCCGAACTATCAGCCGACAGGAGCGTGAAGAGCGAAAACAGAAGGGGCTTTGTTTTTGTTGTGGCCATCCATACAACCCAATGCACTGATGTCCTGATAAACACCTAAGGGTATTGGTTTGGGAGTACGAGGAACCCGACGAAGAGCCGGAGAAGGAACCCGACCCACAGCTGGAAGACACAGGGAAAATAGGCGGGAAGGAAACAGAAGAACATGCCAGAGGCTAGGTGGAATTCCGCAGTATGGGTTTAGCAGGAGCAGAGTCAATGACCTTTGCTGGAAAACTTTCAGAAATACCAGTAATAGTACTGGTTGACAGTGGAGCAAGCCACAACTTCATCTCTAAGTCCCTCGCAAAGTTAACATAGATGTGAGCCCGACAATGGCTTATGGAATAAGGTTAGGAGACGGGCATTGAGCAATATCCCAAGGCGTGTGTCGACGAGTAGAAGTAAGCTTGGGGGGAGTGCCCTTTACTGTCGAAGCATATGTGTTCGACACAGGGGGACCGGATCTGGTGTTCGGAATGAAGTGGTTAAGGAGCTTGGGTAATGTCTTAACAAATTGGAGCCACAAGACCATGGAGTTTATTTGGAAAGGAGAGGAGATCGAATTACAAGGAGCACTCGGGATACCGGAACAACCAAAGAACAAATTGCAGTAGGTCCAGGCAAAAACACTATCGTTAGAGGGATGGTATTGGCATTTACATCTGCAGACATCAGCAGAGAGGGAGAACACGGAGGATATCAGACAACAACAACTGAATATGGTCTGCTGCAGAAATTTCAGAACATGTTTAAGGAGCCTAAGGGGCTACCGCCGACCAGACAAACTGATCACTCCATCACCATGATAGCAGGGGCAACACCTGCTAATATTAGGCCTTACAAACTAGCGCACTATCTAAAGGATGAGGTAGAAAGACAGATAACAGAAATGCTATTGAGTGGGATGATTCGGCATAGCAATAGCCCTTACTCCAGTCCCATTATTCTAGTCCGAAAGAAAGATGGAAATTGGCGGATGTGTGTGGATTATAAGGCGCTGAACAAACTGACAATCCCTGACAGATTTCCCATACCAATTATAAAAGAACTGCTGAATGAGTTACATGGAGCTCAGTTTTTTACCAAGCTAGATTTGAAGTCTGGATTCCACCAAATCAGGGTGAGGGAAGAGGATGTTTGTAAGACACCCTTCAAAACAAATGAAGGGCATTATGAATTTCTCATCACGCCCTTTGGACTAATGAATGCCCCTGCCATATATTGGTGTTTTTTGATGATATACTTATTTATAGCAGGACATGGGCTGAGCACCAATGCCATTTAGAATCGGCTTTCCAAATACGGGAAGAAAATCAGTTACTGGTAAACAGGAAAAAATGCTTCTTTGCTAAAAAACCAGTGGAGTACCTCGGGCACGTTATCTCTTATGAGGGAGTATCAATGGATTCCAAGAAAGTTGAGTGCGCACAAGGCTGGCCACAACCCAAAACCGTGAAGGGAGTCTGAGGGTTCCTAGGGCTTCCAGGATATTACAGGAAGTTTATTGAAGGGTATGGAAAGATTGCCATACCTCTCCCCGGACTAACCAAAAAGGATGATTTCTTTTGGAATCCAGCAGCTGAGCATGCTTTTATCACCTTGAAAAGGTGCATGACAACCGCCCCATTGTTGGCTTTACCAGATTTTCAGAAAACATTTGTTATTGAGTGCGATGTTTCAGGGAGAGGGGTTGGAGCAGTGCTGATGCAAGCACACCGGCCAGTTGCATATTACAGCAAGGCTTTAACAGACTCTAACCTTTCAAAATCTGTTTATGAAAAGGAAGCGATGACCCTAGTTCTCGCTGTGAACCACTGGAAGCAGTATCTGATGGGGAGGCATTTTGTGATTTGTACGGACTATAAGGTTCTCAAACACCTCCTCAGCCAGCGACTCCACACGGCTAACCAACAAGATTGGCAAGCCAAATTCCTGGGATTAGACTTTGAGGTGGTGTACAAACCTGGAAGGGAAAATCGGGCCGCAGACTCTCTTTCCCGGATGGCAGAAGAGGAAACGAGCAGCAACACAAAAGAAAAACAACTAGGAACTACCGTTTCAGAGCCATTTTGGATGGAGAAGGATGTTGTACAGGCAGAATTACAGCAGGATCAAGAACTCCAAAAACTCAGTGCAAAAATTGAGAAACAGCCAGAACTTTACCTCACGTACAGCTTGCTGAATGGGTTGTTATACAAGAAAGAGCGGCTGGTTTTGTCCGGCCAATCCAGCCTCATACCGAAATTTTTGCACTACTATCATTCTTCGGCAGCAGGAGGACACGTGGGTTTCCTCAAAACTTAAAAGCGACTGGCAGTGGGGATGTTTTGGAAGAGAATGTCACGGAGTATCCAGCAGTATGTCCAAGAGTGTGACACGTGCCAACGACAAAAAAGTCAGGCCATATCTCCAGCTGGTCTCCTTCAACCGCTACCCATTCCAGAATTAGTTTGGGACGAGATTTCGATGGATTTTATCTCCGGACTGCCAAAATCCCAGGGTTTTTCAGTAGTGTTTGTCGTGGTGGACACCGTCAAAATACTCACATTTTATACCCTTAAGACATCCCTACACCGCAAAATCAGTGGCTGAAGTCTTTGTCAAAGAAATAGTCCGTTTACATGGGATACCCAACTCCATTGTTAGCGACTGAGATCCAATCTTTGTTAGCAATTTTTGGAAAGAACTATTCCGAATGGAGGGAATCACTCTGAAGATGAGCTCCTCCTACCATCCCCAAACAGATGAGCAAACAGAGATAGTCAACAAATGTCTAGAGACTTTTCTCTGATGTTTTGCTTCAGAACGACCACTATCTTGGGCACGTTGGATACCGTGGGCAGAATTTTGTTATAATACTACTCATACCTCTACAAAGCTGACTCCCTATGAGGTCGTGTATGGCAGAAAACCTCCAACAATACTGCGATTTATTGGCAAGAGTACACCGGTAGACTCAGTTGCTTCAGCCCTCATAGAGCGGGATCAAATTCTGTTCCAACTCGAGCAAAAGCTTTCTCGTGCTCAACGGCTAATGACACATTATGCAAACAAACACACGAGAGATGTGACATACGAGGTGGGAGAATCAGTGTTTGTTAAGCTTAGGCTTAACGTGCAAACTTCCAAACTTACCAAGCTAAATCCTAAGCTGGCAGCAAGGTACTATGGTCCGTATCAGATTCAGGCTCGCCTGGGAAGCACGACTTATAAACTTACTCTACCAACTACCACATGTATTCACCCCGTGTTTCATGTGTCACAACTCAAGAGCGGTAGGGAACTCTACTGTTTATACTGATCTACCAGAAGTACAAGATAGCACTTTCATTTTAGGGGCAGAACCAGAAGAAGTGTTGGCCACCAAGTACGTAACCGGACTACCGCAGGGGTTATGGCTCATCCAGTGGAAGGGAAGGTCGCTGGAAGAGGCAACTTGGGAAGACGTTGAGCTGATCTGTTTACAGTTTCCAGATCATCACCTTGGGGACAAGGTGGAATTTGAGGAGGGGCGAAATGTTAGGAATAAGCCTCCCTTAATTTACACCTATCAAGGGAAGGGTAACAGAGTCCATGTTGAATGAGGGGAGGCAGTTTTAGTTCGTGGCAGTGGGCCCCTTTTAAAGATAGTGGAGGGGAATTCTGTTATGCTGTTAGAAAGGAGTGGGCCCCTTGGGAATTCTGTTATGCTGTTAGAAAGGAGTGGGCCCCTTTAAATGGAGGGGAGAGCGGGGGAATTCGGGAGGCTGGAAAAGAGAAAGGCACTCAGGCTAGAGGCCGATTGAGGGTTCAGTCGTGGAATAGTACAATAGTTATTTCTTGCTTCCAAAATCAAGGGGAATCGCTCCAGCTCTCTGCATCTGAAGGGAAGTGGTACTTAGGTTCCTCTGTTTTTCCTCTGTTTACTTTAATTCTTGTAGTCCGTAATACTGTAATTGTGGTCTGCCTATAGAAACACTGAAATTACAGACCCCCTTCTTGGAATCACACCCCTTCCTCTCTGAAATTCCTAACACATCTTAGTATGCCTATATGTCCATTTTAGCATTTTCATTTATGCTATCCTTTTTGTTCAAGATGTTAGAGGCCAACGCGCACTATCATATAGAATAGTTGGTCTAATAACAGCCTTAAAAAATTTACTCTTTAATCTCAAAGGAATTTTATGATCACAAAACACCCTTGAAGCCGTTTTCCATTTTATTCAACAAGTTTGAATCTTATGAGAGATATCTGCATTAATCCTCCATATTGCAGAAATGAGCCTAAATATCGAAAATGTTCAACTTTTGAAATAAAGTGGTCTCCCAATCTCATATCCATAGCATTGTACAAATCACATTAAATTAATAAAAAATCATATTATTCTACTTTAAAACTGGTCAATTATTCATAAATTTTATTGTTAAATATGCCGAGGGATGAGTCTTAAGGGTATGTTTGGTAGCGAGTAAGCACGGTGAGGTATTAGTGAAAATTTGGCACACCGTTTTCAATTTACCGAAGAATCAAAATTCCATCATTTGAGGCAAACTGTTGGAACCTGTTTTTTATTATTCTGGGTATTTCCGAGTCCCACATCGGAATACCCCTTTATGTATTCCGTATTCTCAATCTATAAAAGAAGGTCTCCGCCTCACCTTGAGACTGCTCGTGCCCTCTTCCACCGACAGGTGCCTCTGCATTTTTGGGGAGATGCGATACTCACTGCTACCTACCTTATAAACCGCCTTCCTTCTTCTATCCTTCAGGGGGAGACTCCTTTTCGGGCTCTGTTCTCTTCTCTCCCTCCTCACTCCCTTCCGCTTCGCGTGTTTGGATGCCTATGTTATGTTCGAGACATACTTCCTGGACTCTCCAAACCCTCTCCCAAATCTCTCCGGTGCATCTTCCTTGGCTATTCCCGCACTCAGCGCGGATATCGCTGCTACTCACCGGACCTCCGGAGGTATGTCATCTCTGCTGACGTCGCCTTTGTTGAGAACTCTCCGTTCTCCCTTCCCTCTCCTCATCCTGACTCAGCCATCGATGATTGCCTTCCTATCCTCATCCACCCTACTCCGGTATCTCCCCCTACTGCTGATACCCATTTTGGTAGGGTCTACTCCCGTCGTCCATCACCTGTATCCTCCGTCCCGGCCAATGACATCGTCGTTCCCGCTTCGTCCGATGCTCCTGCCCCAGCACCAGAGGACTTGCCCATTGCTCTCCGGAAAGGTACTCGCTCTTGCCAGAGTACTCCTCTATTTGTATCTTCCTACAGGGGTCTCTCCGCCCTGGAGACAGTTTCTATTCCCCGCACTGTGGGTGAAGCAAAATCTCACTTGGGATGGTTAGCTGCAATGCGGGATGAGTTGCAGGCGTTGGAAGAAAACCATACTTGGGATCTTGTCCCCCTTCCAGCAGGCAAACAGGCGGTTGGCTGCAAATGGATTTACACCGTCAGGCTGAATCCCGATGGCACTCTCCATCGACTTAAAGCCCGCCTTGTGGCCAAGGGCTTCGCCCGGACTTACGGTATTGACTATTTTGATACCTTCTCTCCAGTTGCCAAGATGGCCTCCGTTCGGTTATTCATCTCTATGGCAGCTCATCATCGTTGGCCTCTTCATCAACTGGATGTCAAAAATGCCTTCCTCCATGGATTTCTTGAGGAAGAGGTTTATCTGTCTCAGCCCCCCGGTTTTTGTGCCTCCGGCGCCGAGTCCCAAGTCTGTCGACTCCGCCGCTCTCTTTACGGCCTCAAACAGTCTCCTCGTGCTTGGTTCGGCCGCTTCAGCACTGTCGTCATCGATTTTGGGCTCTCCCGCAGCATGAAAGACCACACTGTGTTCTACAGGACGACCTCCGTTGGTTGCATCCTGTTAGTCGTTTATGTGGATGATATCATCATCACCGGCAGCGACAGTGACGACATCACCCAACTAAAGGGCCATCTTCACCATCACTTCCACACTAAGGATCTCGGTCCTCTCACATACTTCTTAGGTATCGAGGTATCCTATTCTTCGGATATCATTTCCCTATGCCAACAGAATTATGCATTGGATATTCTGCATGATGCTGGGCTGACACAGGCCACTGCTGTCGACACTCTGGAGCCTGGGGAACGATCTCTTTATGCCTCCTCCGAACCGTATTCACATCCAGAGCGCTATCAAAGACTAGTGGGCAAACTCAATTATCTTACCATGACTCGTCCCGACATTGCCTGCGCTGTCGGCAAAGTGAGCCAATTTATGGAGCATCCGACCACCTCTTAGTGGGACGCTGTCCTGCGCATTGCCAAATACATCAAGCGAGATCCTGCTCGTGGTCTTCGCTACTTGCATCATGCTCATCTCAATATTGAGGCCTTCTGTGATGCAGATTATGCTGGTTGCCTTGCTACTCGGAGATCAACTTCGTGGTTTGCCGTATTCTTGGCAGACAACCTCATCTCCTAGCGCAACAAGAAACAGACGGTCGTCTCCCGCTCCAGTGCGGAGTCCGAGTATCGAGCCATGGCCACAGTCACTACAGAGATCATTTGGCTTCGACATCTCCTCCACAAACATCTGCTCACATCTGGTGTGACAATCAGGCAGCCACCAAGATTGCTTCGAATCCCGTTTTCCATGAACGTACGAAGCATATTGAGGTGGACTGCCACTTTCTTCGCCACCACCTGGAGCACGATCATGTCCGCCTTAGCCACATTCCGACGGCAGACCAGCTTGCTGACATTTTCACCAAAGGCCTCCCAGGAGCTCACCTCACCTCGCTCAGTTCCAAGCGGGCATCCACAGCATCTGCGACCCAGCTTGAGGGGGAGTGTGTCTGGTCTTTTCTTAATGTTATCTTTCTTTTGTGGGACTTGTATTCCAAGCTGGGCCTGTCCAGCTTGAGGGGGAGTGTTGGAACCTGTTTTTTATTATTCTGGGTATTTTCGAGTCCCACATCGGAATATCCCTTTATGTATTCCGTATTCTCAATCTATAAAAGAAGGCCTCCGCCTCACCTTGAGGTAAGGAGATTACCTCTTTTACACAAACTTTTACCTTTCCCTTTCACTTTCTCTTGCCTCATACCAAACAAGGCCTAAATTTGTGAATCATACTTGCTTTCAATTACACTATGATAAACGAGCTGTGTTCATTGCAAATTTTTCTATATTACAGAATGATTGATGAGGCTGCACTTGAACAAGCTCTGTCTGCAGCTGTGACATGTACAATTTTAGCTGCTGCTGGTCCGCAACGCTCTCGTGTGCTTGCCACACTGTACAAGGTTAACATGCTTTATTAAATTATGATGATGGAGAGCCGGTTTGTTTCTGCTAAAATAATAAATGATTTTAGGATAATTTTAAAAATTGATTTTAGAAAAACCAAAAGTAATGTTGTGATAAAAAAATCACATTTTATTTCCAACCATGGAATCGGTTTTTAAAAAGCCAACCAGAACAACTTTTAAAAAAACTGCTGATAACTGATTTTTTTTATTGATTTTATTTTTTATGACCTGTTTTTTTTTTTCAGGATGAAAGGTGCTCAAAGCTAAAAATTTATCCAATATTGCAGAAGGTTCTCGTCCTCATCTTGTGGCTAAGATTTCTGCTAACAGTTTTTAAAGAAATGTCTCTCTTGAATTCACTTCACCAGGTTTATTTGGAGAGAATATTGAGGAAACCAGAGATTGATGCATTTGCTGAAGAACTAAAGCCTCATCAGGTAATAAGGTTAATCTCTTATTTTTTATGCAATTTTTGGATTTTGATGATTTAGAGCTCATTTGTTGAAGTTTTCCAAGGGCTAAAATGATTTGTATAAATCCCCAAAATAATTGATTTGAGACAGAAAGCGCTTCTGCCGGACAATTTCACTGTGCTGGATCGGGCGATGATTGAGCATAATCTTCTGAGTGCAAGCAAACTGTACATGAATATAAGCTTTGATGAGCTGGGCACCCTGCTTGGCATCCCCCCTCACAAGGCTGAAAAAATAGCATCAAGAATGATTTACGAGGACAGAATGAGAGGATCCATCGATCAGGTTGGAAATGAATGGCACGGGAATGTTGAGATTGTGTATAAGCGAATAAATGTATGGTTTCAGGTGGAAGCGGTTATACACTTCGAGGACGATTCTGAAGAGCTGCAGCAATGGGACCAGCAGATCGTGGGCATATGTCAAGCGCTCAACGACGTCCTCGACAGCATGGCCAGGAAGGGCTTGTCCATTCCGGTTTGACCATTTTCATCGTTCCGGACGGATTCCTCCTCTTCCCAGGTTGTTCCAAATCATATTTTGCTGATATCTATGCGGGGAATTGAATATATCTCTCTTGAATCTTCCGATCTTCTGTAGGACCACATACATTTCAAGTAAACTCGAGGAGTGCTGCCTAGGCCTCGTGCAAATGATTGTATGGTACGTTGATTAATTTTAATGTGGTGATTATTTTCACCATCGCCTTTCCTCTTATTAACCGATTTATGACTCAATGTGTTTTGACCTCATTTTGGTTTAGTGTGTGTTTTTAATTACGTTGTAAATATGTTTAGGTTTTTGTGGGTGTGTCTAATACAATGAAAACCCATCAAAAAAGAATCTCAGTTTTCGGTATACAAAACTTATCTTGTGCCCTAGATTTTTGCTTTGTACTTCCAAATGTTCGTTTGTGTTCGTTGATGTTGATTGGCGAGGTATCTCCAACATTTGGTATTAAAGAGTGGTTGGTTTAATTCATGATGCTGCACTCAAAGCCCTTGTTACACTGATGCTCTCAGGCATCATCACGTCCCATAGCCCGCCCTCTAATGGCACATCAAGTGGTGAAGAAGGTCAAACGATCAACAATGTATCTGTTGGATCGTTGGAGTTTACGATGGGTAAAAGAGGAGGATGATTTTTAGTTTAAAAATTTATATTAATACAAAACCAAAAACCTATTTTGTTGAAAAGATCGGACTCAACAATCATATGATGATTAGAGTATATATATCGGACTTAGAAGTCATCTGATAAATCAGAGTTATTAATCGGGTTTATAAATAGCTTGATAAAACATATATTAGAAAGATTTAGTAAAACAAACTTTCTAATATAAAATGCATAGCATAATATAAAACTTATTGAAAAAGTGATAAGAAAGCTTATAATAAGGTAAGAATGACTTACACAAGCTTTATAAAAGACATTCTATTCTCTAACCTTAATAGTTGAGGAATTAAAAAATTCCGACTTAAAATATCCACATAGTTTTCAACATAACTGTAAGGTCTGTCTTTCCTTTCCTTACTGGGAAAGCTTTCAATATGATGATCGGAATATTTATGTCTTCCAAAACCCTGAAAGCTCTCCATATAATGATTGATGTCAACTTTGTCTTCCAATACCCTGAAAACCCTCAATTGACTTGATCAGTATCACTTGTCTTCTTATCCCCGAAAGTCTTCGATCTAAACCTCAATCGAAACAAGCGAATACAAAAGCAAAGATGTTCTAAGGACTTTACAATTCCTCGAATGCACTCCTATTTATAGGCATCATTCCAAAGATCATATTTTTCGTGAATCTTGAAGTTGGTTTCAACACCCTCAAATGATCTTCACTAAACAACTCATCAAAACGTCTCCATTCGATGTCATTTTGATGGTACCACTACAATTATAAACTTTCGTCAATCCAATTATAAACTTTTGTCAATCCGATGGACTTAAATATTGGCAATCTAATGAACTTAACTATAGTCATTCCAATGGATTTGAACTATTGTTAGTCCAATGGACATGACCTTGGTTAGTTTGATACACAGTGTTGGTATCGGGACGCGCAACAGAAGCCGGTGGATCGGGGATTTAAAATTTTTCATTATTGGAGTGACGAAACTTCATCATCACTGGTGATCCGAGCCTAGGTACGGTCTGAGGATCTCACGTGGTTTAACCAAAGCACATAAAATAAAAGGAATGAGAATCTCGTTTCGATTTGAAGCGCACACGTCTGTCGTAATTTGCCATCGACCGTTGCTCGAAGGATCTGACACAAAATCTCTCTAGGTCTTCCACACATGCTTCTTGAATATGTGCGTACACCCTTCGTTGGATTTCAATGTTAGCACAGAGCTTCAGCGATCTCTTCAACGTCGCGATGATCACCAAGATCA
Source organism: Viscum album (assembly GCA_963277665.1). Taxonomy (NCBI): domain Eukaryota; kingdom Viridiplantae; phylum Streptophyta; class Magnoliopsida; order Santalales; family Viscaceae; genus Viscum; species Viscum album. Next base: position 217,587,749 of record OY728137.1, on the reverse strand, counting down.
CCGGCCTTCGATCCGCGGATGCATTCTCGAATCGTTTGCTTGGATTGAGCGATTATCTCTCTAGGAGTCGAGAGGAGAGAGAAACTCTCAATTCATAACTGATGAATAGTATGTTGGAATAAGCTTCTCTCCACTTATATAATGGAAGTTCTAAATACCCGATTAGGGTTCCCCGACCCCCGTGCATTAAACGTCCACTAAATAAGTGATAAATAATTAATTATGACGAATTAATTGCGCCATAAATATTATTTATATTTTATTACGTACCTGTAATATATATTAAATATATTACGTGATAAACCTGAACCATTAACTTGACTTGTAACTCCTGATAATATTAAACAAACTTGGAATATTAAAATAATATTTGTTCGTATAATATCAATCCTTGTATTTACTTACACTTGTAAATACTTTCAATAAATAAATTCAACCCAATTATTATTTACTTGAATAATAATGAATTTATTTATTTATCAGCGATTGATAAAACTTAGTCAACACTCAAACCCCGTGGTGAGGCCCACCATGTCCTATATTACTATTTACTTGAATAGGTCAAATTTTCGAAGACGCAATTGTCATATATTACGCTATTGTGTGTGACCCTCTAGGCCATTATCGATAGATCATGAGCACAGTCTAGCAACCCATCAAGACCCCTAAAGAGATAAAGAATAGTCATAGTAATGACAACCAACCTATAAACACATACTGCGTAATATAATCTCTTTATCATACAATATCTCATAAAGAAGGACACACACTTGTGTCATCGTCCTTTCTTGCTTTATTATTTGTTAATCTATCTGGGTGAATTTACCTTCGACTACCATGACCATAGATTTTATGAAAGTACTACCATTCTGATCAACCCGACCACATATAATTCTTCTTTAACTCAGAAGCGACAAATCCTATCTTGATCATTCAACCAATGTCATACACCAATGACGCACCCAACACAAACTACCTCGCCACAACTTCATTGCCACAATTTTCACTTCGCATCAAAATACATGATCAAATGACACACATAGATAATGATCTCAAGTCAGGACACCAATACACATGTTCGTAGATATGAATAACCAATAACACTCAAAACATGTGGTGTTCCTATTGACGGGTTTGTCCTCATGATCTCAACTACTAGAGATCACCAAGTGCGAACTTCATGAGAAGAAGTCTCAATGCTTATGAGCCCCTAATATATAATAGTCATACATCTTTTGTGTCCTCTCAGTATGATTTATCTGTACCATAGGTCATTACTTTAAAATTAATATCATAGTATCTCCAGGTTCTCATTATAGGTTGTGATCTGCAATAACCCTTTGGTACAACACGTAATATAAGGACATTACAATAAATATAGTGGATGCAGAAGTATTGACGTTATCATGGTAAGATAAACACATGTATATATATCAAACTGTATACATATAGTGGTAATCAAAGTACATCACAAGTTGGGCCTAGGGCACCCATTTTCAGCACTCCCACTTGCACTAGAGCAAACTGCTAACAAGTCTCAATCTGCTAGCTCTCACATGCGAATCATGCTTCTGCTGAGATATGAATTTAGTCAGTGGCTCTGCCACGTTGTCCTCTGTGGCTACTCTGCTAATTGCGACTTCACCTCTCAGAGTAAAATCCCCCAAGAGATGAAACTTCCAAAGTATATTCTTTGTACTCTGGTGTAACCTGAGCTTCTTGGCAAGCATCACTGTTGCATTATTATTATAATAAACTAGAACAGGGTTTGCACTGCTAGGTACAACACCAATGTCTGAGAAAAAATTACATATCTCGACTACTTCCTTTTTTACATCAGAAGCCACTATATACTCGGATTCTGCTGTAGAATCAGTGACCATAGGTTGCTTCGAGCTTCTCCATCTCATTGCACCACCATTCAGACAAAAGATGTCGCATGACTGCAATTTTAGATCCTCATGATTTGTCTGGAAACTAGCATCAGTGTATCCTCTCACTACTAGTTCGTCATCTCCTCCATACACTAGGAACATATCCTTTGTATGCCTCAAGTACTTCACACTAGTGTAGAAAACATTTTTTACGTCGGTTATTTTTTATTTTTTACGTCGGTTTTTGGCCGACGTTATTAAAGGAGACGTTATAAATATTGTTTTTTACGTCGGTTATTTTAAAACCGACGTAAAAAACATAAATCCGAAGCGTTTTTCACGTCGGTTCCTAAATAACCGACGTGAAAAAAATGCTTCAGAGTCGTGATTTATTACATCGGTTTTTAAATAACCGACGTGGAACTGACGTAATAAACTGCACCTCCGAAGCGTTTTTTCTCGTTAGTTTTTTAATAACTGACGAGATAAACCAGTCTGCGAAGCGTTTTTTCACATCGATTAAACAATAACCAACGAGAAAACAGATATACTATGTCGGTTATTAAATAACCGACGTAAAAACCCATTCCCATGCATTTATTACGCTGGTTATAAAATAACCGACGTAAAAACCATTTTTTTTAATAAAACCGTTCAACCATTACTATGCTATGCCAAAGAAGACCTGAAACAAGCAGAAAACAGACCAAAACCAGACCAAAACCAGACCAGAATCCATACCAGAAAAATATCAGAACTAGACCAAAATAAGAACCAAAACAAAATTAAACATTCACATACATAACATTCAAAACTTACAATGTCAATTAAAAAAAACCTAAAACCCCTTGGACAACCCCTACCCCCATGGACAGCCCCCCACCCCACTGGACACAACCCCCACACCCCTGGACACCCTCCCACCCCTGGAACCCCCACCCCCCTGGACACCCCCACCCCCTGGACAACCCTGCACCCCCTACACACCACCCCACCCCACTGGACACCACCCACCCACTGGACAACCTCCCACCCAGTGGACAACCCCCACCCCCTTGGACACCCTCCCACCCCCTACCCCTGGACAACCCCCACCCCCCTGGACAACCCCCCACCCCACTGGATAGCCCCCCCCCTGGACACCCCTTACCCCCTTGGACAACCTCCCCACCCCCTGGACATCCCTACCCCCCTGGGGAGCCCCCACCCCTGGACAACCCCCACCCCCCTGGACACCCGCCCACCCTCTGGACACCCCCACCCCCTGGACAACCCCCACCCCCGGACACCCTCGCACCCCTACCCCTTAGACACCCTCCCACCCCCTGGACACCCCCACCCCCCGGACACCCCCACCCCCGGACAACCCCCACCCCACTGGACAACCCCCACCTCCCCTGGACACCCCCGACCCCCTTGGACAGCCCCCACCCCCTTGTCACCCCCGACCCCCCTCAACACCACCCTTGGACACCCCCACCCTACCCCCTTGGACACCCTTCCACCCCCTAGACACCACCCCACCCCCCCTGGACAGCCCCCACCCCCTGGACACCACCACCCCTTGGACACCCCCTACCCCTTGGACAACCCCCACCCCTAGACACCCCCACCCCCATGAAACCACTACTATGCTCTGCCAAAGTATGAAACAAGTAGAAACCAGACCAAAAGCAGACCAAAACCAGACCAGAATCCATACCAGAAAAACATTAAAACTAGACCAAAACAAGAAGAACCAGAGTAAAATTAAACATTAACATATATAACATTCAAAACTTACAATGTCAACTAAAAAAAACCTAAATCCAACCAAAACAACTACCAAATACACAACTATAATTGCAATATTCAAAATTACATTTTACACTACAAACAAACTAAAATCCAATCAAACCTGTAAAATAATTTGACCATTCCACTTGTAAGTGTTTGACCTCTTGAGTACTATAGGGTTGAGGGTCATCAAATAGCTACAAATTAAAAGGAAAGTAGTTAACATGTATAATGAATAAATCAAATGAAATATTATGACAAAGTTTATAAGGAAATCTTACCAGGTCAAACTTCACAAGTGCTCCAGTTGTAATTATTTCATACATTAATCTTAACATATAATATCTGCATTCGATGACGCCTTGTTGTTCATGAAAATTCTATTTAAATGAGTGTCAATTCAAAATACCATTTTTATGTAATACATCGAAAAGTACAAATTATAAATGGATATTTACCTTTACTTTTACATATTTGATCTTGACACTCTTTTTCTTTGTGTTTTTTCGAAAGTAGGCCCATCTCCTATTAGAAAATAATATGAATGGGATAAATTTAAAATTCATTATAATATAAACAACTATTAAGAAATTGAAACTTACTTTTCTAACATATTCTTAAAACTTCCCTGCACATCACCATGAACAGAGCATATCTAATAAAGTGTTTTCTCCCTTGGACAAAAAACACCCAACATCCAATGATCACTTATATAAAAAAATTTAAGGTTAGTGGTTTTTTTTATGTTAAAAGATAATGAAAACTTTTCCAGATATATGTTTTATACCTCTCACAAAAAGGCATCATCCAACACTGCATGATTATATTCTGTTCAATTTTTTCAGTAATATAAAGTGTTCTTTGTTCCTCATCCAGTGTATGTGCTTCAGGGGAAATCAAATGCGGGTCCATGAATCCATATACATCTGTCCGCTCATTCTTCTCACACATGTTATAAAGATACCTAATATAAAACAAACATAAGTATACATTTTTAATAAATATAACACAGGGAAAGGTGTTAAGACTTACATGGAAAAAATCTGCACCACGTTGATTCCCAACTTATCTCCAGTAATAAGCTCAATGATATCATTTTTCAAAATCTCCACATTTATTGAACGTCCACAAACATGAGCTTCCATTAGAAACGAATAATGATTCACCAACAAATTTGAATATCTTGATAATCTATCAAGACTACTAGAATATGTATCTGATGTCATACCCATTTGTCTTTGTTGTTGTCTATACAGTATTTCTTTACCTTTGAAGTATTCCTGTAAATAAATAGAAAAATATATTAGTTTTGAAATGTTAAAATAAATTTAATAAAAAATAAAATAAAATATATAACATACATACCTCTGTGGTAATGAGTCGCAGAAGTCTGGATGACCAAACTAAAAAGTGACCAATACATACCTCTATAATATCTTGTACAGTTACCCTATGATGCTCTACCTCTAACTATTGATGATGAACTGTATCTCCTATACAATATACCAGACCATATGCAACTACATGATGGTGAGGATTATCGACATACAACTCACAATAAGTAGGAAGCTGTGGCGGAGGAGTAGGATAAAAAATGGGGTCTGCAGGCTGAGGTGGAGGATAAATAATGGGGTCTGGAGGTGGAGGAGTGGGAGATGCTGGCGGAGGCGGAGGATAAATAATGGGGTCTGTAGGGGGAGGTGGAGGAGTGAGAGCTACAATTTGAAATTGCCTTTGCATGTCTGCAAACATAGATTGTACCGATACTCTAATATTTTCCTCTATTGTCGCGTTTATATTATGAACTTTAGCCTTCAAGGATTCTATTTTTTTTGATAAACACCCTCAATGGAAGAAGTTGAAGAACGTGGAAACACTTTTCTTACTGATACACCCGTCGAGTATCCTCGTACACGACCGGGGTGTTCGGGCTTTCCCAATGCTGCAGATAAAATATCTTGCCTGCCAACAGCTGTAAATACCCCCTGTGTGCTCTGATCATCGAGAGAATCCTATATTAATTAATTGAACATTTCTATAATGATTCAAAGTATATAAAGAATAGAATTAACTTAAATAAATAAAATAAATATCTTATAATCATCTCAGCTACGATTCTCGATTCTTTCGAAATATATTGCCCCTTTCAGCTCATCCGAGCTCTCTTCCATTTTTCATGTCTAGATAGAGGGGATGGAGGGGCAACCTCTCTAGATCTTGAAGACTCAACTCTAAGTTTTTGTAAATTTTCCGCCATCATTTGTTCTTCTAATAAACTATACCCTTCTCGAGATAAACTATGAGGGTATACATTTTTAGATTGGATCTCCCGATGAGATGCCATTGTTTTCTGTAAATTAAGAATAAGAAATCATTAAAAAAACATTAATAAGATCATTTATATAAGAAAACTTATAAAAGTTTACATTGCCCTTACAAAAAATGAATCTTTTCTTCTACTGGCAACAAATTGTTTCCATGTGTCTTCATCTATGAAAGGATATATATGACATGAACTATCATGTTGCCTATGAACAAAAATGAAATTAGATGTGGAGGTTGATTTGAAATCCCTCTATCTCCTAGCAGCCATCGATAAACATTTCCTCCTAACTCCTACAGTGTCAGGAATATCAAATGTCATCTGATAAAGAAGAGGTAAAACATATTATACTATAAACATCTAAATATTAGTCAAACAATAGAAAAAGATCTTACCAAAATTGTCTCCCATAATTGAGATATTATCGCTTTGTCCACACTTCTCCAATCATCATACAAAATGCTTACTTTTCTTTTACCATGAGTTGATACAAAACTCTTAAAATCTTTTGCATTTGGACCTCTAGGCTTATCATTGTCATCAAACTCAACGAGTATCCTTTGGTCCTGGCTACAAGTAAGTGATAATTTTGGTAAACGTGTGCACCCACATTTACCAACTCTTGAACTCTTCTTTATTGTTATGGGAGCACATGAGGAAGATTGAGGAACATCAAGAGCATGTGAATGTTCCTCCCCATAGGTATGATCATGATGCTCATCTCCAAAATCATGTGGTTGATCAACTGATTGATCTGTAATTATCCTTTAAATCAAAAAAAGCAAATATTAGTTCACAAATATACAAATTCAAATATTACAATACTAATGTAAACAAAAAAAATGAAAAATTGAACTAAGTTACGTAATAGTAAACATGGTAAATATGTTAAGCATGTTAAACAATGGTAAAAATGGTAAAAATGGTAAACATGGTAGTGTAATTGTCATTCAACAAAATTAATAAATATATAAGTTACGCAAAGGTAAACTATGGTAAACATGGTAAAGTAATTGTCATTAAACAAAATCAATAGATATATAAGTTACGTAATGGTAAACATGATAAACTAAACTAAACAAAATTAAAATAAACAAACATTTCTACTTATTTGTTTTAATACACATTTTAATAAAAAAAATTACAATATCTAACATTTTATGAAATTAATAAATGTAAACAAGAAATAAACATATGTTACCTGAAATATTAGGAATGTACAAATGGATTGTTTTTCCAAATTGCTTCGTCATGATCATTCCTTATGACACAAACCATGTCTTCAACATGCTCATCATTATTTTCTGCTAATCTTTACATGGAAGTAGGGATCTCACATAAATCAGCATCTTCATCAAGTTGATCATCACCAACATATTGTTTTTTCCTTGTAAAATAATAGACCACTGCATATCTGATTGATCAACAACATAAAAAATATGTTTTGCATGTGTTTCCATTATAAAAGAATCTTATGTGTCTTCCAATCTATTCATATTAACAACTTTCATTCCAAATTCATCGTGTCTGACACTGTTGTTATCGATAAACCATTTGCAGTTAAAAACAAGAACTTTAATTTTAAAGTAATCAACATCTCATATTTCTTCAATGACTCCATAATATGAACTTGATGCAGAAATTGAGTTTTGTCTTTAGAAATCGAAAAATGCATTGCTTCTGCAAACACCAATACACCACTATTCTGAACTGCACCCATGTTGTTCTGAGCTTTCGTATGAAATGTATAGCCATTAATGTCATACCCGGTCCATGTTATCACATTTAAACTTAGACCAACCACTAACCATCTTAATGTCTCTGATACATCTAATCTACCAAGCAAGGTCTTTTTAAACCATGGTGAAAATGTTTTGTTGTGCTCATTCAAAATCCACACTTATTTCTTCTTTGTATGACATTGTTTTAACTCATTAATATGCAATGTGATATACGGTTGAGCATCAGCTATGTAATTCAAGATGTATAATTGTACCTTCTTCATCTGTTTAGCTGACAACAATTTGACTTTCAAGCCACGAATCTGCTTTCCCTCATTATTAACTCGTTCATGGAGAGATGGAGGCAAATCTATGTGCTCCGCCGCAACCAAGTAGCTCATACAAAAATCCACAACCTCCTCAGAAATATACTTTTGAATAATGGAGGCTTCAGGTCGATATGAATTCTTAACACACCCCTTCAATATTTTCATATACCTTTCAACAGGATACATCCAACAAAGATATACAGGTCCACAAAGCTTTATTTCTCGAACCAGATGAACCATTAAATGTACCATTATATCAAAAAAAGGAGAAAAATAAATTTCCAATTGACAAAGTATAAAAATTTCATCCTTTTCCAAAATGTTCAAAGCATTAACATCAATCACCTTCTTACAAATTTAATTGAAAAAATAACACACATTCATTATAGTCTTTCTGACATGGATGGACAATATTCCACGCAATGCAACTGGTAGAAGTTGTTGCATCATGACGCGGCAATCATGAGATTTCATACCTATCAACTTCAAATCCTTCAAAGAGACAATTTTTTTTAAATTTTAAGAATAACCTTGAGGCACTTTGATATCATGAAGACACAAAAAAAGCTAATTTTCTCCCTCCTGGATAATGTATGACAAGTCGGGGGAAGAAATGTTTGTCTTCCATTAGGAGTGAGAGCTAACTCCAAACGTATTCCCATTGATAGTAAGTCTAATCTCGCATTCAACCCATCTTTACTCTTTCCTTTAATATCTAACAATGTTCCAATCAAACTATCACATATATTCTTTTCCACGTGCATGACATCAAGATTATGTTTCACTTCATGGTATCTCCAATATGGTTGCTTAAAAAATATCAGCATATTCTTCTAAATATGTCTATCATTACCAGATTTATATGTCTTTCCCAATGTCACATCAAGGTTTTGCACCCTATCAAAATACACATCAGGGGATAAAGGTTTTGGAGAAATATAAAATTCTTGCGATCCATTGAATGCCTTTTTTAGTCTTCTATAAGAGTGATCCATAGGTAAAAACTTTCAATGACTCATGTATACTATTTTCCTCCCATGATGAAATTGAAAATATGAAGTCTGTTGTTCGCAAATTGGACATTCTTTATGCCCCTTAACACTGTATCCAGACAAATTTCCATACGTTGGGAAGTCATTTATAGTGAACATAAGCACTGCATGCAGTTGAAAATATTCCATTTTATAAGAATCATACACCTTAATACCATCCTCCCATAAAATTTTCAAATCATCAATCAATAGTGACAACAAAAAAACATCAATATCATTTCTGGGTTGCTTCGGACCAGAGATCATTATACTCAACATGAAATATTTTCACTTCATACAAACTTCAGGAGACAGGTTGTAAATTACCAATAAAATAGGCCATGAACTATGTGTGCTAATGAGGCTTCGATATGGATTCATTACATCTGTGTACAACCCAAGTCTGAGATTTCTAATTTCATTTTCGCATGTAGGATACTGCTAATCAATTTTATTCCATTGTGGACAATCAGCTGGATGAAGTATTTTTCCATCACATATCCACTCATCAACATGCCATCTTAACCTTTTTGCATCATGTGAATTAGCAAATAAATGTTTCAAATGATGAATTATAGGAAGATACCAAAATACCATGGTAGGGATCTCTGTAATCTCTACATCAGCCTATGATTTTTATTTCAACTTATACCGTGATGTCCCACATTTAAGACACTCTGACCGAAATTCATAGTCCTTCCTATATATCATACAATCATTCGGATAAGCATGTATTTTCTTGTATCCCAATCCCATCAGACATAATATTTTATTCTCCTTATAATATGAATCTGGAAGATCGTTTCCTTTTGAAAGAATGTATTTCAATAATTGTAGCAGCTCTGTAAAACTTATGTCACTCCATCCATGTTTTTCCTTCAGGTTAATTAATCTTAACACCGCCGAAAAAACCATAAAATATGTACAACCAGGATACGGTGGTTTTTCGACATCACCATATAGACGCACAACTGTCGGTTTTATATCAATTTGTTCTACTTCAATATCACGAATCATTTCTTCAATTCCATCAGAGTTACCATCTTGCAAATAATCATCATCAGTAGATCTGACATTCTATCCAATTTCACCATGCCAAATCCAAGGGCTATAACTTGGATTAAAACTATGAAAAATCAGATGATCTTTGACCTATCTACTTTTTAACTTCTTCATATTCAAACATTTCAGGCATAGACAAAAAAATGTCTTTGCTTGGAACATTTTGTTTAGAAAATTTCAAAAAAGCATCAACACCTTCCTCATATTCATTACTCATTCGATGTGACGTAATCCAACTTCAACTCATTATTACCTATAACAAATATCGAAATTATACATCTTGTTAAGATATGCCAATTTTATATTTATATGAAAAATATCATAATTTGAATGTAAAACAATTTTGAAATATAAAACAAATATATGTGTATTTGAAAAAGATATGAATGGAAATAATTTTAAAAAGAAAATCTAGTTAGATGTAATAGTTTTATATTTATATGAAAAATGACATAATTTGAAAGTAAAAAAGTTTTGAAAAAACAATTGGGAATAGATGTGTTAGTAATCAGGGATTGGAGAACATTCAAAGGAAAGATTTTACTTGATTTATATCGATATAGAAAAGTTAGTCATCTCGTAGAACAGTGTCCAATGAAATTATTATATGATGATGATAAAAAAACCCATGAAAATTTTATCAAAGGGTGTGAGAGGAAAGTGAAATTTACAATGGAAATCCTTTAGAAAGAAGTTTTCCCATGAAGATGTTATCTCCAAATAAGTTTAAGTGGAGGAATTTGAAAACTATATAGACTGTCTAAAGTTAATATATGCCAACAGTTTCAATGAAACCGTTGGGATACATGCTATCCAACATATAATCTATTCCAACAGTTTTATGGAAACCGTTGGGATATATGTATACCAACGGTTCAAGAACCATTGGAATACACTCTCTAGTATATAATCAATTGCAACTGTTTATGAAACTGTTGGTATATCTTCTTCACCCAGCAACCAGCAGCATACCCTCTTCACCCAGCAACCATGCAGCATCATACTCATCATCCTCTTCCTGACTTCCAGAACCTGTACACATGACTTCCAGAACCTGTAAAAGGGGTGGGGGTGTCCAGGGGGTGGGGGTTATCCAAGGGGGTGGAGGGTGTCCAAGGGGGTGTCCAGGGGGTGGGGGGATGTCCAGTGGGGTGGGGTGGGTGGGGGGGGGGGGGTCCATGGGGGTGGGGCTGTCCATGGGGGTGTGGGGGGCTGTCTAAGGGGGTAGGGGCTGTCCATGGGGGTGGGGGTGTCCAGGGGGTGGGGGGGGGGGGGCTGTCCAGGAGGTAGGGGGGGTGTCCAGGAGGTGGGTAGGGGGTGTCCAGGGGCTGGGGGCTGTCTGGGGGAGGGGGAGGGTGTCCAGGGGGTAGGGGGTGTTCAGGGGGTGGGGGTGTCGATGGGGGTGTGGGGGCTGTCCAAGGGGGTAGAGGGTGTCCAGGGGGGTGGGGGGCTATCCAAGGGGGTGTGGGCTGTCCAAGGGGGTGGGGGTGTCCAGGGGGTGGGGGGGCTATCCAGGGGGTGGGCTGTCCACGGGGGTGCAGGGGCTGTCCAGAGGGGGGGGGGGGTTGTCCAGGGGGGTGGGGGCTGTCCATGGGGTCCGGGGTGTCCAGGGGGTGGAGGGTGTCTAGGGGGGTGAGGGGGGAGGGGCTGTCTAGGGGGGGAGCTGTACATGGGGGTGGGGGTGTCCAGGGGATGAGGGGGGGGGGGGGTCAGGGGGTGGGGGTGTCCAGGGGGTGGGGGGGGGGTGTCCAGGGGGTGGGGGGGGGGGGTGTCCAGGGGGTGGGGGGGGGATTGTCCAAGGGGATATGGGGTGTCCAGTGGGGTGGGGGGCTGTCCAGGGGGTGGGGGGCTGTTCAAGGGGGTAGGGGTTGTCCGGGGGGAGATATCCATGGGGGGTTAGGGGTGTTCAGAGGGTGGGGGCTGTCCAGGGGGTGGGGGGTGGGGGGGGGGGGGTGTTCAGGGGGGTGGGGGTGTTCCGGGGGGCGAGGGATATCTAGGGGGTGAAGGGCTGTCCAGGGGGGGGTGGGGGGTATCCAGGGGGTAGGGGGGTCCAAGGGGGTGAGGGCTATTTTGGGGGTGGGGGGGGGGGTGTTCAAAGGGGTAGGAGGTGTCCAGGGGGTGGAGGGGTGTCCGGGGGGGGGGTGTCTAAGGGGGTGGGGGGGGGGGTGGGGGGGGGTGGGGGGGGGGCTGTCCGTGGGGGGTGGGGTGGGGGTGTCTGGGGGGGGGGCTGTTCAGGGGGCGGGGGGGTGTCCAGGGGTAGGGGTGTGGGCTGTCCAGGGGGTGGGGGGGGGGGGGTGTCCATGGGGTGTGGGTGTTCAGGGGGGGGGGGGGGGGGCTGCCCAAGGGGGTGGGGGGTGTCGAAGGGGTGGGGTGGGGTGGGGTATCCAGGGGGTAGGGGGTGTCCAGGGGGTAGGGGGTGTCCAGGGGGTGGGGGTGTCCAGGGGGTGGGGGTCTCTGGGGGGTGGGGGCTGTTCAAGGGGGTAGGGGTGTCCATGGGGTGGAGGGGTGTCCAGGGGGGGGGGGGGGCTATCCAAGGGGGTGGGGTGGGGTGGGGGGGGGGGCTGTCCATGGGGGGTAGGAGGTGTCTAGGGGGGTGGGGTGGGGGCTGTCCAGGGGGTAGGGGTGTCCAGGGGGGTGGGGTGGGGGGGGGGTGTTCAGAGGTGGGGGGTGTTCATGGGGTTTGAGAGTGTCCAAGGGAGTGGGGGCTGTTCAAGGGGGTAGGGGGTGTCCAGGGGGGGGGGCTATCCAGGGGGTGGGGGCTGTCCAAGGGGGTAGGGGGTGTCCAAGGGGTGGGGGGGAGGGGGCTGTCCAAGGGGTAGGGGGTGTCCAGGGGGTGGGGGCTGTCCAGGGGGTGGGGGGTTGCCTGGGGGGTTTCCAGGGGGGTTGGGGGCGATTTCTAGGGGTAGGGGGTGTCCAGAAGGTGGGGGGCTGTTCAAGGGGGCTGTCCAGGGGGTAGGGGGTGTCCAGGGGGGTGGGGGGGGGGGGCTGTCCAGGGATGGGGGGTGTTCATGGGGTTTGAGAGTGTCCAGGGGAGTGGGGGGCTGTCCAAGGGGGTAGGGGGTGTCCAAGGGGTGGGGGTGGGGGGGGAGGGGGAGGGGGTTGTCCAAGGGGTAGGGTATGTCCAGGGGGTGGGGGGGTGTCCAGGGGGGGTGTCCAAGGGGGTTGGGGGGGGGGATTTCCAGGGGTAGGGGGTGTCCAGGGGGTGGGGGATGTCTAGGGGGTGGGGGGCTATTCAAGGGGGCTGGGGGTGTCCAGGGGGGTGGGACTGTCGAGGTGGGGTGGGGGGAGGGATTCTCCAAGGGTGTAAGGGGTGTCTAGTGGGGTGGGGGGCTGTCCATGGAGGTGGGGGCGTCCAGGGGGTGGGGGAAGAACTTGCATGATAATGATTTCATGGTAGCACACACATGTAAGTACACACAAACACACATGATAGAACACACATGGTAGCAACAAAAATCATAGAACTTTCATGATATCACTCCCATGGTTTATTTTTCCAGAAAATAACTTAGCATGTTATAAAAGAACACTATGACACTTACCATAATAGAAAGAACGATGATAGAAAAATAATACCTCAAAACATAAATTTAAGGCATCACAAAAAATGAACAATGAAACCGAGGCGTGTGAGGCTTACTTGAGTGTTGCGAGTCGACCTGATAGATCCAGTGATAAAAAAGACGACGAATGATGTTGAAAAAACGAGGTTGGAGGGCACAAATTCGAAGAATCCTTTTTAGGTTTTCCACGCGAGAGAGACGAGTCGCAGGTCGCCCGATCGAAGAAAACATAATGACAGAATACGGTGCCCGATAAATCATTTAAAAGCTTTATCACGTCGGTTATTTAATAACCAACGTTATAAAATAATTTTTTTATGTTTATCATGTTGGTTATTTAATAACCGATATAGAAAATATTTTATCACGTCAGTTATAAAATAACCAACGTTATAAATCAGCATTTATAACGTCGGTTCTTTTATAACCGACATGATAAAGCGTTGAGATTTAATTTATCACATCGGTTATAAAATAACCGACGTGATAAATCACTGAGAATCGATTTATAACGTCTGTTATAAAATAACCGATGTGATAAATCAAATTGTGGTATTTTGTACGTCGGTTATAAAATAACCGACGTTATAAATCGATTTTCGGTGATTTATCACGTCAGATATTTTATAATCGATGTGATAAAGCAATTTTTACAGCTTTGCACGTCAGTTATATATAACCGACATAAAAATGCCGACGTGGTAAACCTTTTTTGCACTAGTGTCAATATAGTTTTCACAGCTACTCAATACAACTCTCCTGGATTAGCTTGATATATTCCCACCATGCATAAAGTAAAGACAACATCAAAGCTAGTACATAGCATGACATACATGATATATCCCATTGCTAAGGCATGAAGGATTCTATTCATTTTGTCAATCTCCTCCTGTGTTTGTGGACACATTTTCTTAGAGAGATTGATACCATGTGACATGGGCAAAAACCCTCTCTTGGATTGTTCCATACTGTACCTTTTGAGTACTTTGTCAATATATGTACTTTGACTTAGTCCAAGAAGCCTCTGAGATCTATCTCGATAGATCTTGATCCCTAGAATGTAGGCTGTTTCACCTAAATATTTCATGGATAATCATTCATTTAACCAAGTCTTAACTGACTGTAAGACTTCCACTTCGTTTCCCATAATTAATATGTCATCAACATACAATACTAGGAAAACAATGACATCTCCATTAACTATTTTGACACAAGGCTCACTTTCGTTTTTGAAAAAACCAAATTCTCTTATGACCTCATCAAAATGAACATTCCATGATCATGATGCCTGTTTCAACCCATAAATGGATCTCTATAGCTTGTACACTTAACCAGAATTCTTTGACCTAAAAAACTATTCGGGTTGAGTCATATAGACATCTTCAACCAACTTATCATTTAGAAAAACAATTTTTTCAACTATTTTCCAAATCTCATAATCATGGAAGGCTGATATTACAAGTAATATTCTAACATATTTCATCATTGCTACTGGTGAGAAAGTTTTGTCATAGTTTATGCCTTGACATTGTCTAAAACCCTTCACTACCAGTCTTGTTTTATAGGTATTGACTTTACTATCCATGTAAATTTTTTTCTCAAATACCCACTTGCACCCAATGGGTTTTATAGCAACTAGAGGGTATACTAAAATCCAAAATTGATTTTGATACATGGAATCCATATTATAATGCATGGAAACTTTCTATTTAGCTGCATCCTTACCTTCTATTTCTTCCTTTCAGGTTAGAGGTTCATCATCCTCAAGGAGCAATGTGTCAACTAATTTAGTGACAAGAAAACCATAACGCTCTAGCTATCTAACCTCTTGAGTTTACCTATACAGTACTTGTGTCTCAGGAACTTCTTCATTTCCCATTATCTCTTATAGAGATTTTCCACGTACCAACTATTGTGTATCTTAAGAATTAACTTCACCGAAGTCAATCTTGCTCTCACTATTTTCATTGGAAATGTGTGACCTTTATAGAAATGTGGATTTTATGACCATAATTACTTTTCTATATGAAGATTTATATAGGTAATATCCTTTGGCTTCTTTTGGATAACCTACAAAGATGCACTTCGTGATTGGGGATGCCAATTTGTCACTAAGTATAATCTTGAAAAAAGACTTTCATCCCCATACACGTATGTGTGAGAGACTGAGTTTCTTTCCATACCAAAATTCACGTGGAATCTCATCTATAGTTTTAGTTAGTACTCAGTTAAGGGTATATGTCGTTGTTTTCAAGGCGTATCCCCAAAAGAATAATGGTAGATTTTTCTGACACATCATTGACCTGACCATGTCAAGCAAGGTTCTATTCCTCATTTCACTAACACCATTCCATTGTGGTGTATAAGGATAAGTGAGTTGGGATACTATATCACACTTCTTTAAATGATCGATGAAATCTTGGTTAAGATACTCTCCATCTCAGTCTGAGCGGAGTACCTTAATCTTCTTACCAAGGTGGTTTTCTGCTTTATGTTGGAATTCCTTAAACATTTGGATTGAATCTAACTTATACCACATTAAGTAGATATATCCATAACTACTATAGTTATTAGTAAGAGTAATGAAGTATGAAAACCCACCCCTTTCCTCTATTGGAAATTAACCACATACATCAGTATGAATTAATTCCAGTAATCAGTGTCTCTTTCTCCCTTCCCAAAAAAGGGTGCTTTGGTCATTTTCCCTTGTAAACAAGCGTGAGATACATCCAGGGGTTTTAAATGAACTGAGTCTAAATACCCTGTTTGATGTAATTTTTCTAATCACTTCTCATTTACATAACCAAGACTAAAGTGCCATAGGTGGGTGTTATATGAGTCATGTTTGCTGGTTTTTTCATTGATTGTCATTACCAAATTTTCAAGTTCAAGTATATATAAACCATTATTAAGATGCATCATACTATAACACATGTTATCCTTATAAAAGAGACAAAATTTATTTCCAAACTTGAAATAAAATCTCAGTGTCTAGACTTGACATTGAGATTTTATTTCTAGTAACTGAAGGAACATAATAACAATTATTCAATACAAGAACCAAAACACTAGGAAAAGTTTTGTGATAATCCCCTACTGCTAAGGCTGATAGAATCGCACCATTTGCAGATTGGATATCCAATTCACCTTTTGAAATCTTCTTGAATCTACTTGTTTCATGTATATGAATACATATATGTGAGCCACATGTCGTATCCAATACCCAACTTGTAGATAATGAAAGATTGAATTAGATAAAAAAATACCTAAAGTAGAAGCACTGATTTGCTTCTTCCCAGCTCTACAATTCTTTTTTCAGTTTCCTTTCCTACCACATAGAAAGCAGACAACCTCCTCCTCATTACCCTGTCTCTGTATCCTTAATTTTTTGAAAGGATGGTGTGCCAGTGTCTTTGGACTATACTTGGCCTCAAACCTCTTAGTCTTGTCCTTCCTCCTCTTGTTCACTATAATGACTGAAGAATTGGTATTCTTCATATCCTTATCAGTTTAGAGAACTAAATCTAAAATACATGGGAGTGACTTTTTCATGTTATTCATATTACAGGTAACAATGAAAGTTTAAAATCTTGATGATAAAGATGCAAGAATGGGATCTGTCGCTTGTTCTTGGTTCAGTTTGAACACAAGAGTTTCAAGTCTCTCAATGTACCCAATTATCTTGAGTACATGAGGTCCTGCTTGATTTCCTTCTGCTAGCCTGCACCTATATAGTGGACTGGGCATCTCATACCTTTCTTTCCTTACTCTCTCCTGATATAATTGCTGGAGATGAGTAAACATCTTGTAGGAATATTTTTCTTCATGCATTTTATACAATTCACTGGACATAGATGCCAACATGATGCACTTAACATCTAGTGCATCATCTACATGTTTTTTCCACTTTTCTTTACCTGCCTTGTTTTCTCCTTGAGGAGGCTCAGTGAGAAGTGAGGACTTTAGCACATAAAGCTTCCTTTCTTGGCATAGTACTATGCACAAGCACCTGTACCACTCCTGGAAGTTATGGCTGGTTAGGATATTTTCTTTATCCAATATGGATCGCAGTGATAATGTTTTGGTGGTGTAAGTGATTTCCATTTTTTGATCTACAACAAAATAAATTTTAGAAGTCAGTATTTTATCTTGATTAGATTTTATACATTTTTATTAATTAATTATGAAATCATTTAATGTCTCCCACTATTTTATCAAACATCAATAGCCCTCACTATTAGATTCATAATACTCTATCGTTTGTGTATTCTAGTGGCAAGGATCCTCAAAACTTCTCCTCATAGTCTACAAGCTATGGATACGTCACTACTCAAAGAGTTTCAAGGTAGTCTCTAGGCTGACCAACTACTTTAATTGGTGGTTCTTTGATCTGTTGAGTAAAGTCTCAGCTTATTGGAATTGTAACTTTGATTACCTCAATGATTTTCCCCTAAAGCGATTGCAAGTTAGCTATAGATAACCCTTAACTACCAAACTTAGTTAAGTCAACCCATTACTCTCATAATAACTCCTCAGTAGTAGGAGGCACTCTCAACTGTGGATAACGAGCACCCCGAACACCCGGTTTTGTTCAATTTAGAGCAACGAATGATATTTATGACTCAATATATATTTGAGAGATTTTATTATTTATTGATGAATGTAATCCATTTCTATTAAATATGTTCAAACTATGTTGTTGTGCTCACAACTAAACATACATTAATAGAAAAACATACGTTGCAATCTTATGCATTTTACTTGTTTATTATTTTATGTGATCTCACAGTAAACATGCACTTGCATAAAATAACAAACAATGCATAAAGGAAATTATTCTACCTTATTGGTCTTAAACATCTAATTATGATTGATCTAGTTTAAAAATAATAGATCAATCTTGACCTAGGGGTTTCATACCATAGTCGAGTCCTGACTCGTATAGGTGCTCGCCCCTAGTCTAGTGTATTCACTCCTCGTCTGGAGGACCGCCTCATCTTGGAGGGGTATGCATCTTAAAGCGTCATCGTATAATGTACAAATAAACTCGTTCACAGGCGAGGGGTCTAGGTGCTCAATATACAAAAAATAAATTGGACACACAAACCATTATACATATTAAATAAAAAGACAATGCACAAACCATCATTTAATTACCTACTTATTAAAATCATCACACACATGTAATAAATAAGTAAATAAAACATCCACACATGCACATGCTAGGTCAATTTGTTCAAGACCAGTCAGTATATAAATAAACATACGATAAAAATTAAACTGCAATAAATTAAATATGAAGGTATTTAAATAAATTAAATGAATTTAAATAAATTCAAATAATTTATTTTATTTGGTCCCATTTTTAATTTAATTTTAATTCTAAAAATTAAATCAATTAACTAATTTAGTTTAATACTAAATTAAATTAATATTTCGTATTATTAAAATAAAAATTTCAAAACAAAATTAATTTTAATTAATTTTAATTTAAAAATAAAATAAAATAAAATAAATAAATAAAATAAATAAATTAATGATTTTATTAAATTAAATTGGTCCCCAAAAACCCTACATCGTCCCATTACAGTCTGGTTCATAGCCCCACAAACCCATTTGAGATCAAGAAAACCCTATGCAGGGGTATTTTAGGCCAGAAAGACCCGTCCAAACCCATTCTGGGTTAGGAAGACCTACCCATACCCATTGCAAGGAAAATTAGGTCTGGAAGGACTTGTGGAAACCATGACAAGGTATCTCATGACCTAAGAGATGTCACATAAGGGGCTTGGGAGCTGAATACTATGATAGAATGGTGGGGTTTTGGTGCGGTGTGAGCACACGGTGGCCGGCTGGCACTCCGGACTTGACAGGTGCGGCGTCCGATGGGATCTGGCTGGACGGGATGGGGGGAGGCGTACGACGGTTGGGCGTGATCCGATCTGGGTGGAGGTGATGGTGGCATCCCACTCGACTAGTGTCGTGATGTTTTAGCCGTAGAGGAGTCGGATCCAGATAGTGGCACAGACGACTGATGTTGGTGGGAGCAGGGTGGTCGGAGGGTGGTCCGACCTAGATCTGGGTGGTGCTAAGATCCCACAGTGATCACGAGAGGTAGCATGTCGGCGAGAATGAATCCAGTGGTTGGCTCAGCAAGACGCTGCCACGAGAGAGGGAGTTGGGGCCATGACTTTCGAATCTAGGTGACGACGATCTATGCTGGCCGGTGAAGGGTGGTTGGCTCTTAGTGAAGAGAAGGTGGCCGACCAACAGTCCACTCGAATGAGAGAAGAGGGAAGGGGAACCCCAACCAGGGGTCCCGCATGACAAGGAGGAGACCCAGGGAGCAATCTTCCCTTTACAATAAACAAATTTTGTTGTTGTTATTGTCTTGACTAGTGAAGTCAAGCTGCCCACCAGCTTTATGATTATTTTTTGTTTTTTTAACTTTTTTTTTGGTTTTTGATTTATCCACAAACGCGATGAAGAAAACAAGACTTGTAGGCTTAATAAATTTATTAAGTCTATCAATAGGGTTTTAAATTATTAGCACTATAAAAATTGTTCTGGCCCGAAACCTTGGTTGGAATAGTTATGTGTCACCTGAATCGCCATGAAAAAAGAATATATATATATATATATATCATATTATTCAAAAAACTTAATATCCGAAATTCTAAAATAAAAAACATCGTTTTGATCCATACCGGATGGCCATAACTTGGCTATCTGATATCAGATCAAAATGCAGTCAGATTCATTGGGATCGATTTTAAATCCTCTTCTTAAATTTAAAGCAAAATAATTTTCTTGGCTCAAAAAATCCATGTGATCGCTCTGATACCAATTTTTGGTACTAGAGTGCGCAACGAAAGCCGGTGGGATGGGGATTTAAAATTTTTCATCACCGAAACAACAAAAAATCATCGTCTTCGGTGATTCGATCCCCAATACGGTTTGAGGATCTCACATGGTTTAATTGGGGCACATAAAATAAAAGGAATGAGTACCTCATTCCACTTTGAAGTGCGCACGTCTGTCGCAAGTCACCAACGACTATTGCTCGAAAGATCCAATACCGAATCTCTCTAGATTGTCCATACACGCTTCTCAAATCCATGTGTATTCCGTTCATCAGATTTTGGGTGCTAGCGTGGAGCCTCGATAATCTCTTCAATGTCGCGACGATCACCACAATCTTTAGCCTTCAATTCGCAAAGGCGTTCTCAGATCATTCACTCGGATTGAGTGATTCTCTCTCTAGGAGTCTGGAGGAGAGAGAAACTATCAATTCCTGATTGATGAATAGTATGTTGAAATGAGCTTCTCTCCACTTATATAACAAAAGTTCAAAATACCCGATTAGTGTTCCTTGACCCCCGTGCATTAAACGTCTACTAAATAAGTGATATAAATAATTAATTATGACAAACTAATTACACTATAAATATTATTTATATTTTATCACATACGTGTAATATATATTAAATATATTATATGATAAACTTGAGCTATTAACTCAACTTATAACTCCTGATAATATTAAACAAATCTGAAATATTAAAATAATATTTGTTCATACAATATTAATCATTGTATTTACTTAAACACTTATAAATACTTTCAATAAATAAATTCAACCCAATTATTATTTACTTTAATAATAATGAATTTATTTATTTATTAATGATCAATAAAACTCGGGCAACACTCGAAGCCTGTGGTGGGCCCCACCTTGTTTTATATTCCTATTCACCTGAATATGGAAGATTCTTGAATAAAATATTATGTGTGACCCTCTAGGACCTCATCTCAATAGTTGTGAATAATATTCATAGAATAGGAGTGGGGTATAACAACTCATCACAGCCTCTAAAGAGATAAGGAATAGTCATAACAATGAAAACGGACACACACTGTGTAATATCATATCTTTGTTATGCGGTATCTTATAAAGTAGGACACACACTTGTGTCATCATCCTTTCTTGCTTTATTATCTTTTGATATATCTGGACAAATTTACCCTTGATTATCATGGCCATGGATTTATGAAGTTACTATCATCCTGATCAACCCGGCCAGTGATATCTCTTCCTCAACTCAGAAGAAACAAATCCCATCTTGATCATTCAACCAATGTCATACCACCAATGACACACCCAACACTAACTACCTTGCCACAAATTCATTGTTATGATTTTTTCCTTGCATTAAAGTATGCGATCAAATGAAATAGATTGATAATGATCTAAATTAGGAGACCAATACACATGTCTGTAGATAGGAATAACCAATGACACCTGAAACATGAAATGATCCTATTGGCGGGTCCATCCTCATGATCTCAATAACTAGAGATCAACAAGTGAAAACTTCATGAGATGAAGTCTCAATGCTTATGAGCCCCCGACACCTCATAGTCACACATCATCTATGTCCTTTCTGTATGATGTATTTGGACCATAAGAAATTACTTTAAAATTAGTGTCATAGTATCTCTAGGTTCTCATTATAGCTTTGGATGTGCTATAACCTTGAGATACAACACATAATCTAAGTAAATTACCATAAATATAGTAGATATAGAAGTATCGACACTATCATGGTAGGATAAACACAATTATACATATAAAAATATATACTTATAGTAGTAATCAAAGTACATCACAATTTGGGTATATGGAACCCACTTTCAATAGACAAAACACTAGTTTATCTGATGGAAAAAACACTAGTTAGTCTGATGGACCAAACACTTAGTCAGTCTAATGTATCAGATTAAAGAATATAAAAATTATATTCATTTAGTTATAAACTATTTCTAAATTTAGTAGAGAAATATTTTTTCTACAAAAACATTCTAAAATACTTGGTACATTCAAAGTTAGAAAAATAAGGTTTTAAGAAAGTGTTTGTGATTTTCAAAACTATGTAAAGGAAAAGTAGAAAGTACAAAATTTTGATTCAAAATCTCCCCCTTTTTGGTAAGAACAAAACAAAACACTTTAAAATGAAAAATTACTAACTTTGAAAAACTTACAACCCTTTGTTCGTTTAATAACTTCAAAGAAACTCTTCATAAGAAATATCTCCCCTTTTATTATTTTAACTCCCCCTTATTTATAACTTCTTTTTGTTCAAAATTATTCATCTGATAGGAAATATTATTAATTTGGATTCCCCCCTCAATAATTTTACCCCCCTTAGATAGTTTCTCACCCTTAGATAGTCTCTCCCCATTTTTTATTTGAAAAAAATAAATAGGAAAAGTAAACATATTTTCCTAAAAATTTAAAAAGTATAATAAAAAACAATTGTGTTCGAATAATTATTCATCCAAGATAAAAAAGAACATTAAACCAAGTAAAATTAGAAAACATTCAAACAAAATGTATTTAGATAATAAATCATTCAAACTAGATATCATTCAAAAAGTTTGATCGACATGAATACATCAAGAGTTCAGAAAAAAATACATTCATTATTTCTTGTACAAATTTTTGAAAATTACTTTTATCTTCTTGAAATCCTCTTGGCTCTTCTTGGATTCTGATGTTGTAGACTCATGCTTTGAAATATTACCTTTTATGATTGAAAACATCATATTATATACTTTTAAACTAAAAATCTCCTCTTCAAGAAAACTAATCATTTTGTTTTGTTCCTTTAGTCTCTAAAACTCTTCTTCAAAAGATTGAATCCTTACATGGTCATCTTTAAACTTTTGAATCTATTATTTCAGTTCAGATATTTCTTGATTCCAAGAGTCTGATATATCTTTAAACTGTTACAAAAACTTCAACCTATCAGAGACATCAGATGATAACTTCTCAAAATAACATGCTATATCAAAAGATACTTTTTTTAGCTTTCATAAATTGTTCATCATATTATTTAAAATCTCCATCTACTTGTCTCAACCATTTTACTATATGATTAAACCTCCTTTTCTATTCCTTTGATTTATCTTTGAAACAATTTATGTTATCCTAATTTTGAACAACATATTCATTCAACAATTTCAAAGATTCTAATTTCTCATTCAAACTATTCTAGATTTTCTTGCACCGAGCTTCAATGCTTGGAAGATAAGGCATAAAATCTGTTATCTGTTTCAAGATTTTACAAATAAAATCAATCCTTTTTTTCTTCATTAACTGATGTATCTGATGAATTCTATTAAGCTTCTAAAATATATTAGCGAGAAGGTCCAACTTATGTATTTTCTTCTCCATTAACATTTTCTTCCTCTGAAACTTTCACCACATCAACTTCCCTATCGATCTCTTCCTTGTCTGATAGTTTAGTATGAGAAATTTGTGCTTCTTCTTTTTCATGTGACGATGATTGTTCATTCACTAAAACTTATAGAACTAGATTCTTATCGAACTGAGTTGATAAATAAGTATAGGATGATGAAGACACCAATAAACTCTCTTTTTATTTTCCTTCCTCATCCTCCTCCCTCTCCTTTTATTTTTATAGTTATTTCTCTAACTGAATTGCAGTTCTTAAAACATCCTTTCCATACCTCTGAAAAAATCAACTTTATTTTGTACTGGCTTCTTAATCGATTCTGGAATCGATTTCTCAACCGACTTTACAACTTGGGTTTCAACTTCAACTAATTTACCCTTTCCCTTATCAACAACAACTTGAATAACATTTATTTCAACAAACTATAAATAGGTAGTAGAATATTTTCTAGAACCTATAATAGATTGAACTACTAATAATGGAGAAATTGATAAAGGTTGACTGACTGATTCTTTTTCTACACCCTTAATCAGGTTTTCCATTATAATTTCTTTAACAAATCTTTTCTTTCAACTTTTCTTTTTCTCTACCTCTTTCATTGTATCAAATGTATTTATCTTTAGATCTAAAACCTAAGCTTTATCAAGTTCTAAATATGTATCCCCTGGCTTTTTTGAGCCTTATGAGCCATCAAATTCTTAAATTCCTCACCGTACATAGTTTTCTATTTCTTTTTAATCTTAGGAGGAGAGGTGTCTAATTTATTTTTCCCTTGAGTAGATTATTTCTCTTTAACTAATTCTGTATTGGACGTAGCCTTGTCTGATTTGTCTACAAACTTTTTCGGCTTCATATTGAAAACCAATTTCATTATTTCCATGGTTTCTTCTCTAATTAATGAATCTTTTTATTGAATGGCATAAGACTGATTTTTTATTTGAAACACCTCCATACAGTTAACCAAAGTATTATTTATGAAGAAAAGGAACATAAGGATCCTAGATTTCATAGAGGTTTTCTTTATGGATTCAATTGAAATAAACACAAACTTTACCAAGTTTATCTACCTCATATTGATAAGGAAGACCAAAATGAATATGTCAAGAACTTTTAGTGTATTACTATCTCATTTTCTCAGAATAAAATATCCTTGTATATACAAGGTAATTATACTTTCATATGGATTCCGATGAAACACTTTTTTAACCTTTTCAAAATATGAAAATAATGAAGTTTCCTCTTTATACTTTTAAAAGATACCACGCTTCATCATAAGCTTATGAGATGAAAGATAATCATTTCCTTCCAATGGAACTTCAACTAGATTGACCACTTACTGAATAGTTAATTTACAACTTTCACCAAAGATATTAAAAACAATAACATCCAAATCATTTTCTTTACTAAATTCTACTGAATAATAGAATTATCTAAAAATTTCCAAATAATATAAATCAAAGTCATATTTTTCTATACAGATCTTTTCCCATCCTTTAAATATAATAACTCTTTTCAAAATTAATCATATTTATCATACCATGCTTTCTCGATCAATATTTCCTTAAAAACTTCTCACTTTGAGAAATTTTTAGAAGATGCCATCATAATGATACTGATGCCAAGAATCGGAGTGAAGAAGCTAATTAGACGAATTCCAAACTTTCCAAAATGAGAAATAAATGGAGCACTGAGGGTTGAGATAAAATTATGAGAGTTGATGTGGGATAGGGTAACCCACTCCCTTATATATAGGCTCGGGGAGAGACCCTTCATATTACTAAAATCTAACAACTTGGATTGAAATATTAATCTGATCCAATGGGTGAAATTTATACGCGAATGATTTAATAAATATTTTGAACTCTTTATGTTTTTTATTAAGAAAACTATTCATCTAGTGAATGTATTGTCTGATTTCATAAAATTTAAAATTTGAAACAAATTGAAGTTTTTTAAAAAAGTAAATAATATGTGAAAAAATATATAAAAATAAAAGTAATAGATAATTTCAAAAAATAAAATATTAGAATAATACCTCTTGGAGTAAAAATTAGTTTGATATGAAAGTTTTATCCAATAACCATTTATTCTTATTTTTTTAAAAGAAATTAAATATGATAATATTTTTAACAAAAATATTGTTTGAAAAATTTTAGTAATATTTTTTGAGTCTGAAAAACTTTTAGTAAAAAATTTTGATACCAAAAACTTTTAGTAAAAATTTTGATTCTGAAAACTTTTAGTAAAAATTTTGATTTTGAAATTTTTAGAAGATATGAAAACAAATATTTTACAAAAATTAAAAAAAAAATAGATTTTTTTTAGAAAACCCCAACATATGTACTCCCCATTTGAAAAGGAGTTCATTAATGTAAGAATACTGGTAAACATGAAGAATATATGAATGATCATTTGATACTGATCATTCCTAGATTCTGTTTAATATATTCAAATATATCATAACTAAGGGGTTTAGTAAAAATATATACATGTTTTTCTTACATTATGATGAATTGTGAAATGATATCTACTTTTTGTGTGTGATCCAGAAGGAAATGGTTTCATATATCTATGTGATTTTCTCATGAGTGGTGTGCTGAGTTTTTATTTAAAGCAATGAAACTAGTGTTATCGCAGAATATTTGAGTTTCACTAAAACTCACGCCATTGTCTATGAGTATGTATTTTATCCAAAACACTTGATCACAACAACTTTCAGCTGCCACATATTCAGATTCAGTAGTGGAAAGTGTTACAGAGTGTTGTTTCTTACAAGACCAAGACACTAAATCTTCTTCTAATAAATGACAAGTTCTAGAAGTACTTTTCTTATCCATTCTACATCCACAAAGTTAGCATCCATTTTTTTAATTCAAAATCATTTCCAGAAGAATAAAACAAGCCTAAATACATAGTTCCCTTAATATAATGAAAATTTTTGTTTACAGATTTAAGGTGGGATTATTTTATATTTTCTTGATATCTAGGTTATAAAAATACTAAAAACATTAAATCTAGATGACTAGCTATTAAGTATAGTAAACTTCAAATCATTCCTCTAAAAATATTTTGATCAACTGGTTTTCTAGATTCATCAATATCTAAGGTATATAAGGTTCTGATAGGAGTACTAATACTTTAATTATTTTTATATCTGAATTTATTAAGAAGATATTTTCAATACTTATGTTTAGATATGAAAGTTCCTTCTAGTTTAGGAGAAATTTGAAAACCTAGAAAATAAGTAAGTTCTCCCATCATGCTCATTTCAAACTCAGAATTCATAAGATCTATAAAGGAATATATTAAATATTTTTGAGTTGAACCAAATATAATGTCATCAATATAAATTTTAATAATGATAACATTTTTAGAAACATATTTTATAAAAATGTTTGGATCCACAACTCCCTTGACAATTTTTTTTTGTAACAAAAATCCAATTAATATATCATACCAGGCTCTAGGGGATTGTTTAAGTCTATAAAGTTCCTTAATAAGTTTTAAAAAATGTTCTAGATGTTTTTTATTTTAAAAACTAGGGGATTTTTCTACATAAAAATCCTCCTGAACATATTCATTAAGAAATTCACACTTCACATCAATTTGAAATGGTTTGAAATTTAAGAATGCTGCAAATTCTAGAAGTTTACAGATAACTTCAAGTTTATCTATCGAAACATGAGTTTATTCATATTCTATGTCCTCTTATTGATTTCATCCTTTAGAAACAAGCATAACTTTATTTCTAAATATTATTCCATTTTCATCACATTTGTTCCAAAACCCCATTTTACTCCAATTACATAAGTATCTTTAGATCTTTCAACCAAAGTCTAAACTTGATTTCCCTAAAATTCATTGAGTTCATCTTTCATTTATTTTATCCAATATTCATCACCTAAAGCCTCATCAAGAGTATTAGGTTCAAATTGAGATTTAAATTCAAAATGTTCAATTTCATTTCTCAAAGAACTTCTAGTTCTAATTTGTTGATCTACATCACTAGTGATGTTATCACTATGATGATTCCTAAGAAACAACTGATTTCTTGGGTTTACAAGAATTTTTTCTTCAATAACATGTTGAAAATATTATTGAGGTAAAATTTATAAATATATTCTTCAGTTGTTCTCTCATAAGAATAAATTTCCAACATAGGTTGAAAATTAGTTTTTGAAATAACATCTGAAGATGTAGGTTGAGGTTGTTTGAAAACAAAAGGATCAGTTTCATCAAAATTTTCATGCACTGTTTCCTCATAAGTACTTTTATTTTTATTAAAAACTATATATTCCTTATTATTTTTAGAATAACCTAAAAATATATCTTTATCATATTTTGGAGAAAATTTATGTAAGTTATCTTTAGTATTCAAAATGAATAATTTGCATCTAAAAACTTTAAAGTAAGAAAGTTTTGGTTTCCTTTCAGCC
This sequence comes from Viscum album, assembly GCA_963277665.1. Taxonomy (NCBI): domain Eukaryota; kingdom Viridiplantae; phylum Streptophyta; class Magnoliopsida; order Santalales; family Viscaceae; genus Viscum; species Viscum album. Next base: position 217,559,375 of record OY728137.1, on the reverse strand, counting down.
CAAAAATCATAAGGAATTTTATTAATACAAGGTATTATTAAAACTTTATTTATAGTATAAAAATAAATACTAACTGTTTCAGACTAAAAAAAAGTTAGCAACTGGGCATTCACTTAGCATGGTTTTGGTAATCTCCTGAAGAATTTTATTTCTTATTTTGGCTACACCATTTTTCTGTAGAGTTCTAGGTTCTAAAATGTTATGTGTAATACCTTTTTTAATATAAAAAGTTTCAAGATGAAAATTTAAAAATTATCCAACATGATCACTATGAATAGTTATCAAGGATAGGTTTTTCTCATTTTTTAATTGGGCTACAAAAGGCTTCAGACTTTGTTTTATAGAAAATGGACCCAAGTGTATCTAGTGTAATCATCAACTAAAACATATACATAGTATTTTCCACCAATAATTTAAATTTATGTAGGAACAAACAAGTCCATGTACACTAACTGTAAAACATTAGAATTTTAGACTTCAATAATAGATTTTAAACCAGACTTTTGTTGCTTTCCAATTTGACAAGGATCACAGAATTTAGAAGTATCAAACCTAAATTTTGGTAGATCCTTAACTAGTCCTTTCTTAGAAAACTTAGATAAAGTTATAACATTACAGTGTCCTAATATCCTTTTCCATAACCAAGATTGGTCTTCCATTATACTAAGCCAAGTTAGATCTTGGATCCTAAGGCCTTTAAGTTTAGTGTGTATACATTCTCATGTCGATTGGCAGAAAGAATAAATTCATCTTTAGAACTATGAATAGTATATTTGTTGTTTTTGAAGTTCAAAAGATATACCTCATCAAATAATTGGATTATTCTAATAAGTTTGTGTTTAATTCCTATAAAAAATAAATCATTTTAAATTAATACTTTTCCAAGAAGAACATTGTTACCCATTATGATGATTTCCCCTTAAGAATATCACCAAAATTGATTTTTTCACATTTTATCTTTATAATATTCTTACAGAAGTATTTGTTTCCAATCATGTGTTTGGAGCAACCACTATCCATGTAACAAATATTTTTTTGTTGGAACATTTCTTATTTTCCTAAAAACAAAAACAATATAATTTTGGAACCCAAACCTTCTTAGGTTTGGTATTATTAGAATTTAAGATTTTAGGAATCCACATTTTTTAACCTTACTATGTTGAGAAAATATTGACTCTATATAAAAATAATATTTATGAAATCCTAAAGATTGATTTTTTAAAGAACATTTGTTCTTATAGTGACAAACACTTTGACACTTAGTACAAAATGGATCACTTTTTGGAATAAAATAATGATTATTAAAATCAGGTTTTCTATTAGTAAAACCCATTCCGAAAAAATATGCATATGGTGTAATTTGATTATACATATTATAAAATTTTTCATCACCAGTGATAAACTTAGACAATAGCTTTTTCAAACTAGAAATCTTATAATTTAGTTTTGCAATTTAATTTTTATCATCAGTGGAAATTGTATTCGAACTAAGTTTTTCAATATCATTTTGTAAACTAGTTTTTTAAAAATTATAATTTTCAAGTTCTTTCAAAAGATCATCTTTATCAAAATTATACTTATCTAAATCATTAAAAATATTTAATATCTCAAAAGTTAAAGTAGATATTCTTGAATTTTATTTCACATGTTTTTCTTGAGCAATTTCATGTTTTTTAGAAATCTTATATTTTTTATTTTCTAATAACTTTTCAAATCTAGAAACTTCTTCAAAACTTGGTTAAGAATTATTATTATCAGATGAATAATATTCTTCATAGAAATATGTAGAACTATTATCATCATTACTATCAGGGTAATTATCATTTAAAATGATATTTGTAAGATATTTTGTAGTTTCCTTATCCATGAAGCATCTGTTAACCTTTGAAATTTCTACATAGAATCCTATATTCTTCTAACCCAAACTTCCATTATTAGATGAATTCTGAGAAGAACTATCCCCACCACTTACACTCCAAGTATATAAATCTTTTAGACTATTTTTGTTTTTGTACTTGTAATACTTCTTGGAATTCCTATGATTTTTTATTTCTTCTTATCCTTTCTCTTCAACTTAGGAAAATCTGGCCTGATATGTCTAGATTTATTAAACTCATATCATATCACTTCTAAAGAATCCATTTTATCACTTTTCTCTCTGTGATTCTTCTTATATCTATATTATAAATATTTCTTTCCAAATATCTTATTCATTATTTTTCTAGATTATCCAATTCATTACCTGAATATTCTGATGATCTACTATCTAAATCAACTACAAATTTCTTCTTTTTAGAAGACTTAAAAACTTTCTCAACTGATTGAACTTTACTTGAAACATTTGAATTTGTTGCAAAAGTAACTCCTCTATTCTTCTTTTTTATTTTTTTTGTGTCTCTTTTCAATCTTCCCTCACACCGAATAAAGGTTCTAATCAAATAACTAAGATTTAAATGAGTAATCCTTCTTATGTTATCCAAAGAAGTTCTCTTGGACTCCCATTCACCCGTTATTATCTATATAATATTTCCAATAATATTTCATCTGTAAGATATTTTTCACCAAGAGACTATAAACTATTTACAATAGTCATAAACCTTTGATACATTTTGAAAATATTTTCTCCAGGTAGAAAATAAAAAACTTGATAATCCACTCAAAGTATAACTATTCTTGTCTTAATGACTTTAGAAGTCTCAAAGTGAGTTACCTCCAATTTATTCTATATAGTATTTGTAGATTTACAAGATGATATCTGAATATAAATGTTTCTAGTCATAGAACATAAAAGATCATTTCTTACTCTATAATTAAACAGATATTCAAACTTATATTGATTAGTAAAAGTAGTAACGTATTTCTATGGTATCTTATAATTTCCAATCAACATCACAAAATTTTCAACACTAGTATTTATAAAAAAAAATTCATCATGTATCTCCAATATTCATAATCAACACCATCAAAGATTGGCAGTCTACTAGGATTCAAATTCTGAAGAGTAACAACATTTAATCTTTCCATCTTATCGAAATTAGAAACTCTTTATACTATACATGTTGGTGTAATAAAAATTTATAAACAAATATTTTATAAAAATGTAATAACTTATAGTAGACAAAAAAAGTAAAAACTCAACAAGTAATGTAGTAGAACCTTCTTTAATACGAATTTTTAGATTGTAAGAGTTTTCGTTGGATACAAGAGGGGGGTGAATTGTAGTTTAAAAATTTAAACTAATAAAAACCCCAAATTCTATTTTGTTAAAAAGATAAGACTCAACAATCATCTGATGAAAATAGTATATGTATCAGACTCATAAGTCATCCGATAAATCATAGTTATTAATCAAGCTCACAAACAGTCCGATAAAACAGATATTAGAAATATTCATTAAAACAAAATTTATAATATAAATTACACAATGGAATATAAAACTTGTTGAAACAAGTGATATGAAAGCTTATAATAAGGTAATAATGACTTAAAATATTTATAAAACATATTCTATCCTTTAACCTTAAGAGTTAAGGAAGTCAAAAATCCTGACTTAAGATATCCATAGTTTTCAACCTAATAGTAAGGTATGTCTTTCCTTACTAGGAAATACCTCGATACGATGATCAGAATAGCTCTATCTTCCAAATCCTGGAATCCCTCAATATGATGATCGATGTCATATCTATCTTCCAATACCCCAAAATCCCTCGATCTACTTTATTAGTATCACCTATCTTCCTATCCCCGAAATCCCTTGATCTAAACCTCGATGAAAACAAGTGAATGCAAAAGTAAAAATATTATAAGGATTTTATAATTCCTTACTTAGAATCCTTAGAATAAAAATTCTATGAAATATTACAAAGTGTAAGAATGATATTTTTAGGAAGATCAATATTCAGATGTGTTAAGTTTAAAATGCATCAGCTCCCAGCTCCTTGAATGTACTCCAATTTTTAGAAATCCTTCCAATGATCATTTTTTTCATTAATCTCAGAGTTAGTTGCAACAACCTCATATGATCTTCTCTAGATAGCTTAGAAAAATGTCTCTATCTGATGTCATTTTGATGGAACCACTACAATGCTATAATAAATCCTGTCTGATAGAAATAATTCCAATAATCTGATTATAAACTTTTTTCAATCTAGTGGAGTTAAATATTGTCAATTTGATGAACTTAACTATAGCCAGTCTGATAGATATGAACTATTATTAGTCTAATGAATATGAATTTGGTTAGTCTAAGGGAAAGAACACTAGTAAATTTGATAGAAAGAACACTAGTCAGTCCAATGGACTAGAATCTTAGTCAGTCTGATGTATCATATTAAATAATATACAATTTATATTCATTTAGTTTAAAACTATTTCCACATTCAATGGAAAATGATGTTTTCTAAAAAAAACATTTTAAAATACTTGGGACATTCAAAGTTATTAAAATTAATATTTAAGAAAGTTTTTGTGATTTTAAAAACTAATGAAAGGAAAAGTATAAAGTATAAACTTTAGACTTGTCACGACCCGTCCCCCGGGGCCTGTGCCGTGACTACCCCAATCCCGCCTTCCATAAGCTAGGGGCTGACGACTAGCACCGAAGGTGTATTCCCTAAAACTGGGAAGAAATTTCCTTTATATCCTATAAACACACGCAACCAAGAACACAAAAAAATACGAACAAGAGTAAACTATATAGTAAAAGTATGAATACAGTAAGCAAAAGGGGTCAGAATACAAGCCCAATTGGAAAGTACAGGAAAACTGAAAAGTACAAGTAAACCGGGATAACTCCTATGAACACCCGCCAAGGATCCTACCTGAAGGTTAGGTACAGCTCTCGAACGGTTATCTCTGCGGTATGCCTCGTCTAATGTCCACCTCTGAGCTACCTCCAGTCTTGGTACCCTCTTCCCCAGTCAGTGATTTCCATCGTCTGCACCAAACACAATAAGGTGCGAGCATAGCCCGTGCGGGGGTGAGTATAACGATACTCAGTAGGGACCCGATACCCTCAAAGTCTCACAAGATCCACAAAGGATACACCAAAAAGCATGAAATAAACTGACAACCCTACTTAGGAACATGGCCATACATATACCTAAGTTATCAAGTATGCCCATCTCAATCACGAGGAAACACAGAGTCCAACTCAAAAGCCCAAGCTCAAATGTTTCACAAAGGAAGGAGTACCACGAAGGTAAGTACCACACAGAAGAATACCACCAAGGTATTACCACAAAGGAAAGTACCACACAGGTACAGAATCATCTCAAACCAGGTATATCTTAGGTACAATGGTAGAGATGATTAGATATAACTACTGAATCATATTACTCTGTTAAGATGCATACCCACAAAGGATCCCAAATTGCAGACCCACACAGGATCCTAGTACATTGTCAGTACATCGTCAGACCCACACAGGATCCTAGTACATCTTCAGTACGTCATCAGACCCACATATGATCCTAGTACATCTTCAGTATGTCATCAGACCCACACAGGATCCTAGTACATATTCAATACATCGTTAGACCCACAGAGGATCCTAGTACATCGTCAGTACGTCATTAGACCCACACAAGATCTTAGTACATCGTCAGTACATCGTCAGACCCACACAAGATCCTAGTACATCGTCGGTACATCGTCAGACCCACACATGATCCTAGTACATCGTCTGTACATCGTCAGACCCACACAGGATCCTAGTACACGTCAGTACATCGTCAGACCCACACAGGATCCTAGTACATCATCGGTACATCGTCAGACCCATATAGTATCCTAGTACATCTTTAGTATATCGTCAGACCCACACGGGATCCTAGTACATCTTCAGTACATCGTCAGACCCACACAGGATCCTAGTACATCATCAGTACATCGTCAGACCCAGACAGGATCCTAGTACATCGTCGGTACATCTTCAGACCCACATAGGATCCTAGTACATTTCCAGTACATCGTCAAACCCACACTGGATCCTAGTACACGTCAGTACATCGTCAGACCCACACAAGATCCCAATACATTGCCAAAGCCAGCTACATGGTTCTCGCACTAAGCCTGCTTATCTCCGGGAGGGTCCGCTCCTCAAGCCACTGGTTGATACCCCAACTGCCAAAAACTCGCACGAAGAAGTATCCTAAAGGACTGTCACGTAATATGGGTCTCAATGCAACAGACGGTGCGTCAATCGGACGCCCGGTTTGTAAGTTATTAGCCTTTTAGTCCTGAGGGCCCGGTTGGATTCGTGCTCAATCCAACCCGACTGTTCCCCAACTTTATACAAAACTATATTGGGGTATACCAAAGGGACAATCTCACTCCAAGGTTTCTAGTTCCGTAGACGGTTCGTCAAACGGACACTCGGTGCTAAAGTTATGACCAAAAGATCGGAAGTGGGTCGGAGCTGGTATGGCTCCGGTCTGACCCGGTCGGACCGACTAGGACCGACCCGGCCTGGGCCGACCCAACTCGATTTGTGTCAACCCGACCCACTGGGTCTAGCCCGACAGGCACTGGGTGGCCCAACCTGGCGGCCCGACCTGGCGGCAGGGCGGCAATGGTGCGACGTGGGGTTTGTGGGACGGTGCGGGGGCCGTGGGGCGGCGCGAGACCCACGGTGCGGAGAGGCGGCCACAGGGTGGCGTAAGGGCTGCGGTGCGGCATGGGGCAGCCGCGGGGCGGTGCGAGGGCCATCGTGCGGCGGGGAAGCGCGAGGGCTGCGGTGCGGCAGGGCGGCGCGAGGGCCTCAGTGCGGCGCGGGGTGGCCGCAGCTTGCTGGAAGGCCAGCCATCCTCTCCACACGGCGCGGTCGCGCGCCACGCCTTCACCGGTGGCCGGCTCGGCTGGCCGTCCTTCCTTCGCAGCTGCGACACAAGCCGCGTTCTCTTCTGTCGGGCGGCAGGGTCGCGTCATCACTTTCGTCGTGAAGAACACAACAAAAAATCACAAGAATTGCGGAGAGGTTGATCCATGTTCGTTTGGACCGCAATCTCCATGTTAGAGAGGTAGCAAGAAACTATGATTCCTTCTTGAATTACGAAGAGTCATTAAGAACGAGAAGGGGAAAAATCTAGAACAACAAACCCTACCTTATCGTTCTTTGGAGAAGGTCGTGAGGAAGGAGACGAAGTCGTTGGGGTTGGTGGCGTCGACGTTCGTTGCTTCCATAAGATGCCTCCGATCCAGGATCAAGCATCATCCTCGTTTCTTTTTGGAGATGGTGTGTTCTTCATTGGAGAAAAATAATCCTTCAAAAGCTCTCCCCTTTTCCAACCCTTTTCCCCAATTCCACCAAAATGAAAATATAGCCAACTTCTTAATTTAATTTTATCAAATTAAATTATGTTGGAACAATTAATTGGAATCATTAAATGTGTTGCGTTGACATAATTAAATTAAAGGATACCAAAGGTCACCTCCCTCATTAAAGAGGGACTTCAAGAGGTTTCTCTCATTATGAGGGTTCGGATGGCCCCACCTTTTGGAATTCAAATTGGGGAGTTTAGGCTCGGGTGGTCCCCACCACCATAACCCATGTGGGAGGTTTTAGTTCAGGTGGTCCCCACCTTTATAACATCCACATGGGAGGTTTCGACAAATAAAAATGATAAACATTTTTATTTTACTTTATTCTTTCATGAAAAACACAAAAACTAACTTTCACCCTTGATCAACTGTCGTCGAGGTGAAAGTATCCTTAAGAGAATACTGGCACTGCGAGTTCAACGGTGCCCTCATATTTCAATTCTGAGCACCGGTTTAAAAGTTACAAAAACTTGCTCGTACGTTTACTGAACGTACCCGAAAAAAGTTTAGAAATTCATTCCGGGCACACCGGGCATCATAATCATGTGCCGTCAATTTTCATGGACCCGTAAAATTCCCATATAATAATAAAAAAAATTAAATGGAAATTCTAGGTCTTTACATTCTCCCCACCTAAAGGATTTGCGTCCCTGAAAGCCACAACACAAACTAGGAAACAAGTGGGGGTACTGAGCATGAATCTGAGCCTCCTGCTCCCATGTGCTCTCCTGGAGGTTCCCGTGCTGCCAGCGAACACGCACCAGAGGTATTGACCGCCCATGAAGGACCCGCTCCTGTCGATCCTCAATCTCTACTAGAACCTCCGTAAATGTATCCCCATCGTCAATGTCTTGCTCGCCGTGGTCGATGATGTGAGAAGGGCTGTTCATGTATCTCCTCAGCTGGGATACATGGAAGATGTTATGCACCCGGTGCAACTGAGGTTGAAGATCTAGGCGGTAAGCCACCTCGCCAACTCTGCTGAGGACCTGAAAGGGTCCAATGAACCTCATAAATAACTTGCCACATCAGCCAAATCTCTGTAAACCTCATCGAGGTGAGACCTATAGAAATACGTGGTCACCATCCTTGAACTCCAGAGATCTCTGTCTCCTATCGGCATAAGACTTCTGCCTGCTCTATGTAGTCTTCATCTACTCCTAGATGATCTGTACCTTCTCTATGGTATCCCGTACCATATCTGGTCCCACGAGTGCTGACTCCCCTGGGTCATTCCAGCACAAAGGTGATCTGCAAGGTCGCCCGTACAACACCTCAAAAGGTGTCATCCCAATGGTGGAGTGATAGCTATTGTTGTATGAAAACTCCACAAAAGGAAAGTGATCCTCCCAGCTGTGACCGAAGTCGAGGACGCAAGCATGCAACATTTCCTCAAGGGTCTGAATGGTCCGATCAGTCTGGTCATTCGTCTGAGGATGGAAGGCGGTGCTCAAATGAAGCTGCATCCCGAAAGCCTCCTACAACCCCTTCCATAGATGAGAAGTAAAACATGTATCATGATAAGAGACAATCCTCGAGGGTACTCCATGCAGCCGCACAATCTCCTACACATAGAGGTGTCCCAATCTCTTTACTGAACCCTGCTCTCTGATCGGTAGAAATTGGGCCGAATTGGTGAGTTGGTCGACGATCACCCAGATAGAATCATGACCCCTGGATGTATGTGGAAGCCTCATCACGAAGTACATAGATATTCTATCCCACTTCTACTCTGGGACCTCTAAAGGATGAACTAAGAATGCTGGTACCTGATGCTCCGCCTTCACTTGCTGACAAGTGAGGCACTGAGAGACAAACTCTACTACTGCTTTCTTCATTCCTGGTCACCAGTGCTGTTGTCAGAGATCCTGATACATCTTCGCCACTCCTAGATGTACCGCTAGAGGGGATGTGTGGAACTCCCTCAACACTTCCTCTCAAAGTGACACTGGTACCATGGTACGTCCTCTGAAAAGGATGACGTGATCCCCACCTTTAAAAAATCCATCAGGTGCCTGTCCTATGGATATCTGATCACATCGAGCCTCACAGTTAGTATCCACATGCTATACCTCCCTGACTCACTGAAGAAGTGAGGGAGTGACTGTAAGAGACTGAAGAAAAGCTGCTCCATCTCAATCCACAAAGGATATCTGCAAAGCGTCCAGCTGCTCCGTCGCCTCGCCTAGCAGCTATATACAAGATCTTCTGCTAAGTGCATCTGCTACAACGTTCCCTTTCCCAGGAGTATAGACTATCTTGAATTCATAGTCTTGGAGTAACTAAATCCAATACCGTTGTCTCAGGTTCAGGTCCTTTTGAGAGAAGATATACCTGAGACTCTTGTGATCTGAGTAGACTTTAAAATGATCGCCCATCAAGTAATGTCGCCATATCTTCAAGGCAAAGACCACTGATGCTAACTATAGGTCATGTGTAGAGTAGTTCTTCTCATGTTGTCTCAGCTGTTGAGAACCATATGTGATCACTGCTCGCTCCTACATTAGGACACATCCGAGCCCGGTCCCTGACGCGTCGCAGTAGACTACGTACCCAACGCCCTCCTCCGGAAGCCTCAAGATGGGGTCACTAGTTATCCTCTGCCTCAGCTCCGGAAAACTTTGTTGGTATCTTTCCAACCAAATGAAGGGTTTCCCCTTCTTCCCCAATGATGGTAAAGGTGATTCAACTCTAGATAAATTTGGCACAAACCTCCGGTAGTATCTAGCCAAACCCAGGAAACTTCGTACCTCCGTCACACTCCTGGGTGGCTCCCAAGAAAGTACCGCCTCAATCTTCACTGGATCCACTACAACTCCAGCCTCTGAGATGACATGTCCCAGAAAGTGAACCTCTCGGATCCAGAACTAGCACTTCAAGAGCTTACCATAAAGCTGGTTCTCTCAGAGTGTGTCCAGTACTACCTGTAAATGATAGGTATGCTCCTCCTCGGTAGCTGAGTAGATCAGAATGTTGTCGATGAAGACCACCACAAAGTGATCAAGATATGGATGAAATATCCTGTTCATGAGTCCCATGAACACTAATGGGGTGTCGGTCATGCCGAAAGGCATAACCAAGAACTCATAATGGCTATATAGACATCTAAAAGCCGTCTTCTACATATCCTCATCTCGCACTATGAGCTGGTGATAGTCTGACCTGAGGTCTATCTTCGAGAACCACCTTGCTCCCTTCAGCTGATCAAAGCGGTCGTCAATCCTCGGGAGTGGGTACTTGTTCTTCACGGTTACCTGGTTTAGGTGTCAATAGTCAACACAAAGTCTCAAGCTCCCATCCGCCTTCTTGGCGAACAAAATCGGGGCTGCCCAAAGAGAAACACCGGGCCGAATGAATCCCTTCCCTTGTAATTCCTCCAGCTGTACCCACAGCTCACGAAGCTCCGTGGGAGACATCTGATACGCTGGTGTAGATATCGGTGTCGTCCCGGGGTACAATTCAATGTAAAAGTACACCTCTCTATGAGGAGGTAGACCCAGAACATCATCAGGGAAGAAATCCGCGTACTGGTCCACCACTACAGGATAGCTTGGACTCTCCACATCAACCGCACCGAGGGTAAGGCTAGTAAACTGATGAGTGGTTAGCTGCACTCTCCTCCGGGTAAGTCCATATTGTGCTGCAAAGGCTCCCTTCTCGTCGGTGAAGGTAAACCTGGCCCCATCCATGCGGACACACCGCACTTTACGCCTAATACAGTCAATATGAGCATGGACTGTAGATAATCAGTCCATACCCAAGATGACGTCGTAAGGCCTCGATGCTGCTACTAGAAGATCCCAGCCGAAGATCTCGCCTCCTAGAGTAAGATCACACTGCCGAAACTAGTGCATAATCGTCGAATATGATCTCGTAGGAATCTATAGTTGTAAGGATTGATCCAACGGCTCCATCAAAATAGCTGAACTCCGAACAAGGGCAGCGACAATAAAAGAATGACTAGCACCTGTGTCTATAAGTACTGTATCTAAGGTGTAGTAGACACATATCATACCTCGTATCATCTCCGGAGCACCGTGATCATAGGCCTCAGTTTCCTGGAGCTGAGCTCGCCCCTATCTTCCTACTCCCTGTGATCGGGGTGGACCACCTGGTGGTGGTGGCGGTAACATCTCGAATTGTCGCCCACCACCAGCTACACGACCAGCTCCTATGCCATGTCTTCCTGCTCCCTGCGGACCTCCTCAGTTGAATCTCTATCTATGTCTGGGCAGTCCTTCAACCATATTCTAATCATCCATACGGCAGGTCGGATAGTCCTGAGCCAAGTGACCCTACCCGCTGCATGTGAAACACTACCTATTCCTCGCATGACTGGCTCTATTTCCGGTACCTCACACAACCGATCCCGAATCATGCGGTCGTCTACCTATATTCCTGGTCCTCTTGGACCTCTGTGAAATTTGTCTACAACCAGATGCAGAAGACTCCACTACGTGACGACTGGTGGAGGGTCTCGTTGCTGGTGACTTCTTAGAAATAAAACTCTCCACTAAGAGGGCTCGCTCTAACACCCCCACCTACGTTGGGATGTTGAGTGAGATCATCGAAGCCCTAATCTCCCACCTGAGTCCCTGCTCGAAATTCCGGGCCCTAAAGAATGGGTCCCGTACCATATCAGTGGAGTAGTGTGAGAGGTAGGTGAACCTCACTGAGTACCGAGCCACAATCATGCTGCCCTGCTGTAGATAAAGAAGCTCCTGAATGCGCACTGCGTGAAGAGTCGCTGGGACAAACTCTGCCCAAAACAGGCTCTCAAAATCTTCCCAGAGAAGTGTCACCTCGTCGTGAACCTGGAGCATCAAGCTCCACCATCTGTCTGATGCTTCCTGTAGAAGACTGGCAGCAAGGATCACCATGAGACCAGCTGGTGTCCCTACTAGTCGGAAGACTCTCACCACAACCTCCATCCAATCCTCAGCTGTCTGTGGGTCCATATCTCCTCTGAACCTGGGTGGCCTCTGGCACTGGAACTCGTGCAACACGCTCAAGCAGCGTGCACTCTCTACTACTGGGGCTGGTGGCATCAATGGCCCAATGGGTAATGGTATCGCTGGTGTCTCTACTGGTGCCTCTACTGGAAGAGGGCCCTGCACCGAGGACTCGTCGCTCGGTGGGCTATTAGTGCGTACTATACCTAGAACCCTAGATGGTTGTCTACGTGGAGGCATCCTAAAAAGAAACAGGTGCACCACGGTCAAAATGTTATATCTGGTGAGCTGACTCAAAGAGATCACAAAGAAAACTCTTGAAAACATACTCGCAATCAGTGTTTTCATGCACTGAGTTGGAAATCAGAAGTTAAGGTCCTGGTGTATGGATACATCGGCCGCAGCACCAACACTGGGTTCCCTGAACTGATAACCACACTCACTACACTTAACACTATTGCCATTAAAATAAAGATCAGAGTCCTATGTTCTACGGTAAAACCAACTCCTCTGATACCAATTTATCATGACCCATCCCCCGAGACCCATGCCGTGACTACCCCAAGCTCGCCTTCCATAGGCCAGGGGCTGGTGACTAGTACCGAAGGCGTATTCCCTAAAATTGGGAAGGCATTGACTTTATATCCTGTAAACACACATAACCAAGAACATAGAAAAATACGAACACGAGTAAACTATATAGTAAAAGTGTGACTACAGTAAGCAAAAGGGTCCAGAATACAAGCCCAACTAGAAAGTACAGGAAAACTGAAAAGTACAAGTAAACTGGGAAAACTCCTATGAACACCCACCAAGGATCCTACCTAAAGGGTAGGTACAGATCTCGAACGGTCCTCTCTACGGTATGCCTCATCTAATGTCCACCTCAAAGCTACCTCCAGTCCTGGTACCCTCGTCCTCAGTCAGCGATGTCCATCGTCTACACCAAACACAACAAGGTGCATGCATAACCCGTGTAGGGGTGAGTATAACGATACTCAGTAGGGACCCCGAGACCCTCAAGGTCTCACAAAATCCAAAAAGGATACACCACAAAGCATGAAATCAACTGACAACCCTACTTAAGTATATGCCCATACATATACCTAAGTTATTAAGTATGCCCATCTCAATCATGAGGAAACACAGAGTCTAACTCAAAAGCCCAAGATAAACTGTTCCACAAAGGAAGGAGTGCCATGAAGGTAAGTACCACACAGGTATGCCACACAGAAGAATACCACCAAGGTATTACCACAAAGGAAAGTACCACACAGGTACAGACTCAGCTCACACTAGGTATATCTTAGGTACAGTGGTAAAGATGATTAGATGTAACTATTGAATCATCTTACTCTGTTAAGAGGTAGACCCATGAAGGATCCAAAATTGCAGACCCACACAGGATCCTAGTACATTGTCGGTACATCGTCAGACACATACATGATCCTAGTACATCTTCAATACGTCGTCAGACCCACACATGATCCTATTTTATCTTCAGTACATCATCAAAACCACACAGGATCCTAGTACATCTTTAGTACGTCATCAGACCCACACAAAATCCTAGTACATCGTCAGTAAGTAGTCAGACCCACACAGAATTCTAGTACATCTTCAGTACGTTGTCAGACCCACACAGGATCCTAGTACATCGTCGGTACATCATCAGACCCAGACAGGATCCTAGTACATTGTCAGTACATCTTGAGACCCACACATGATCCTAGTAAACGTCGGTACATCGTTAGACCCACACAGGATCCTAGTACATCGTCGGTACATCGTCATACCCACACAGGATCCTAGTACATCTTCAGTACGTCGTCGGACCCACACATGATCCTAGTATATCTTCAGTACATCGTCAGACCCACATAGGATCCTAGTACATTGTTAGTATGTTGTCAGACCCACACATGATCCTAGTACATCGTCAGACCCACACAGGATCCTAGTACATCGTCAGACCCACACAGGATCCTAGTACACGTCATTACATCGTCATACCCACACAGGATCCTAGTACATTGCCACAACCAGCTACACGGTTCCCGCACTAAGCTCGCTTATCTCTGGGAGGGTCCGCTACTCAATCCACTGGTCGATAATCCAACTACCACGAAGTCCCACAAAGAAGTATCTCAAAGGACCTCCACGTAATAGGGGTCTCAATGCAACAGACCATTCGTCAATTAGACGGTCAGTCTGTAAGTTATTAGCCTTTTAGTCCCGAGGGCCCGGTTGGATTCCTGCTCGATCCAACCCGACCATTCCCCAACTTTATCCAAAACATCAGTGGGGTATACCAAAGGGACCGTCTCACTCCAAGGTTTCCATCTCTGCAGACAGTTCGTCAAATGGATACTTGGTGCCAAAGTTATGACCAAAAGAGTGGAAATGGGTCGGAGCTGGTCTGGGTCTGGTCTGACCCGGCCTGGGCCGACCCGACTCGGTTTGGGTCGACCCGACCCACGTGGTCCGTCCCGGCCTGCTCTGGGTGACCTGACTTGGTAGCGGGGCGGTCGCAGTGCGGCATGGGGGCCGCGGGATGGTTCGGGGGCCGCGGGGCAGCGCGGGGGCCGCAGTGCGGCGGGGCGGCGCGAGGCGGCCGTGGGGCGGCGCGAGGGTCGCGGTGCGGCGGGGTGGCCGCGGGGCGGCACGGGGTAGTTGCTGCTGGCTGGAGGGCCATCCTTCTTCTCCGCGCAGCGCGGTCACGCGCCGCGCCTTCGCCAGCGGCCGACTCAGCTGGCCATCCTTCCTTTTCCGATGCGGCACAAGCCACTGTTCTCTTTCTTCGGGCGGCGCGGTCACACCATCACCTTCGTCACGAAGAACACAAAAAATAATCACAAGAATTTCGGTGAGTTTGGGCCTTGTTCGTTTGGCCCGCACTCTCTGTGTTAGAGCGGTAACAAGCGTCTATGATTCCTTCTTGAATTACGAAGAGTCATCAAGAACAGGAAGGGGAAAAATCAAGAACAACAAACCCTACCTTGTCGTTCGTTACAGGAGGTCGTGAGGAAAGAGACGAAGTCATTGGGGATGGTGGCATCGACGTTCATCGATTCCGTAAGATGCCTCTGATCCGGGCTCAAGCGTCTTCCTCATTCCTCATTGGAGATGGTGCGTTCTTCATTGGAGAAAAATAATCCTCCAAAAGCTCTCCCCTTTGCCAACCCTTTTCCCCAATTCCACCAAAATGAAAATATAGAAAACTTCTTAATTTAATCTTATCAAATTAAATTATGTTTTACCAATTAATTAGCATCATTAAATGGGTTGCATTGACATAATTAAATTAAAGGATACCAAAGGTCACCTCCCTCATTAAAAAGGGAGTTCAAGAGGTTTCTCCCATTATGAGGGTTCGGGTGGCCCCACCTTTAGGAATTCAAATTGGGGGGTTTAGGCTCGGGTGGTCCCCACCACCATAACCCATGTAAGAGGTTTTAGTTCAGGTGGTCCCCACCTTTATAACATCCACATGGGAGGTTTCAATAAATAAAAATGTTAAAAATTTTTATTTTATTTTATTCTTTCACGAAAAACACAAAAACTAACTTTCACCCTTGACCAACTTTTGTCAAGGTTAAAGTCTCCTTAAGTGAATACCGGCACTGCGAGTTCAACGGTGCCCTCAGATTTCAATTCCGAGTACCGGTTTAAAAGTTACAAAAACCTACTCGTACATTTATTGAATGTACCTGAAAAAAAGTTCAGAAATTCATTCCGGGCACACCGGGCCTCGGAATCACGCGCCGTCAATTTTTGCGGACTCGTAAAATTCTCATATAATAATAATAATAGTTTTCATGGAAATTTCGGGTCTTTACATGACTCAATAGTATCTAATTGTTATAAAGAAAAACTACAAAAAAATGGGCCTTGATGATGAATTTTATGCTCCAAGTGTGTGGAATTTGGGTCACCATCAACATTGGTGATGCTCAACTCTAGGAATAACAGATAATGCTAAGGGTCATCTTGTGTGTTGTGCTGCTATAGATAATCTTCATACGTGATTTCAAGGATAACATCAAGGAATCACAGGACACTATCAAGTCCATGTACATTGGAATTAATTGAGCATGCAATTATAATTCACATAATCTCTATAAGGAATATGAATTCATTGTTTTCTATAAATGTGAATTGGTGGATGAATTCACAATGTGGCTCCCTTGATTGGTCAACTAGCTCAAAATCCTCAGTAATCTGGAGCCTTAACACAAGGTCATTAAGAAGTACCTATGTGTATTCCCCTCTTGGTTCTCCCAAATTAATCTTTCAATTGAGATTCTACTCGATTCTCTATATCAAAAATGTGTTAGGGAGACTCAAAGTGTTAGAGGATTGTTTTGATCCAGCACCCACCACTGATGTTGGATTGAAGAATATTCTCACTAAGGAGGAGTGGGTTGTGCGAATGGGGAAAAAATAAAGGAGGGTTCCTTCAATGACTCTAAGTCTAAAAACTGGCACCGCCGACACCACGAAGAAAGAAAGATAACAACAATAGTGGAAATGAAAGGGATGACTCAGGATCTGGCAGTGGTCATGATGTCTCAAGGGACCAATGTTGTTACTATGAAAAAATGGTTCATTAGGACAAAAAAATCCATAGAAGGATGAAATAGGCCAAGACCTATCTAACATGGAGTGATGATGATGAACCCATGCTCCTTATGGTAAGGACATGCACCATTGTGTCTAATTTCCCATCTTTATTATCCACCACTCCCAATTCCCCCTGCCATGATGTAGTTCTCTCCGACTAGTCAAGGTTAAGTTCTTTACATAACATGATCATAAGGAGGAGAAAATGAGCCTCAGCCTAGTTGGTGAGGTATCCTTAAGTGCATCCATGAGACCCAGGTTCGAAACCAGGTGGAGGCATAATTATGGGCCACTATAGTAGTACTATATCAGCCGGAACTATTCACCTTGGGCCCCCAGTTTGGGATTGGATTCCTTAAGGCCTTCGGGCCACCTAGGACTTTGGATCAGTAAGGCTTTCAGGCCACCTTTAAGGCCTTCGAGCTACCTCATGGCCTTGGAGCCACATGTAGTTTCCCTAGATAGACTCTATAAAAAAGAAGTAGCCCCAAAGGAGGATTCAGAGAAAGCATACTCACCAGAGCAGAACCAATGGATTTGGATGAATGAGAGGCTATGGATACGCCATCAGGACTAGACTGTTCTTGCAAGGGAAGCTTATCCAAACGACCATGTGAAGGTGGAGAGCTACTATCATGATGCAGATGTTGGGGAGGGGCATTTCCTTGTAGTTATAGTCTGGTTGAATTCCCTAAGACCTTCGGGTCATGTAATGTCTCTTAAGCCTATGGTCCATGTAATAACTAGCCTACGAGCCTTGTAAAGGTTCCCCCTCATCCCTTGAAAGTGGGGTTATCAAAAATCAATAAAAAATGAATGCCTTCGGGCCATTCGGGTTGGAATCATAAGGAGACATGCGATGATGACCTATGGTGTCTCGACACCAGTACCACAAATAACATGAGTGGTTATCATGCTATCTTATTTGATCTTGACTTTGGGATTCAATACATTTTCAAGTTTGGTGATAGATTTTTCATCAACATCGAGGGATGTGGGACGATCATGTTCGCTTAAAAAACTGAAGAGCACCACATGCTCATGGGGGTGTACTTTATCCCGAGGCTCACCAATGACATCATCATAATTGGAAATCTTGATGAGAATGGTTGTTAGGTACTAATAAATAGAGGCATCCTGAATATTCACAACCAATAGCAGTGCCTACTGTCTAGGGTATAACGCTTCCCTGATTGACTATTCAAAATTTGACTCAACATTGCACAACTAGTGCTTGTCTGCAAAGGGATCGGAAGAGGAATGGTGTTGGAAGACGAGGTTTGACCACCTGATTTTTTGGGATTTATGAAATCTCTCTCAATGCAATATAGTGAGAGGGTTTCTTTGGATTGATAAGTTGGATCAAGTCTGCGACAAATGCCTCGCTGGAAAAAAAAATTCAAGTGTCTTTACCTAAGTAAGTGAAACATAGTTCAAAGAAAGTCCTCAAACTTATCCATGATGACCATTGTGAGACGATCATGTTGACAATGCCAAGCGAGAACTACTAATTTTTGCTGCTCATAGATGGAATTAGATGCTACATGTATCTTAATCTACTTGCAAGCAATGACCAAGCTCTGGTGGAAATTAGATTCTTTCAGACCATAGTGGAGACGGTGACAGGGAACAAGCTAAAGGTCCTCCACACCAACCATGATGGTGAGTTGACTTTAGTGGAATTTGGTGAATAATGTGTCAAGTGTGTCATACAATAGTAGCTTACGATTTCCTATTCACCACAACAGAATGTGTTCATTGAACACCACAACCAAATGTGGTCACCATGGATCATAACATTATAAAGGCAAAGGGTTTCCCCAATATGTTTTGGGTGAGGCCATCTCTACCGCTATATTCACCCTCAATCGATATTTGACATGAATCCTTGATGAGATGATGTCATATAAGGATTGACATGGAATGCAGCTGATGGTGATCTTTATCCAGACTTTCAGTTGTGGGGAACATGTCAAGAATGTGAAGACCCGCCTAAAGAAGTTAGATGAATGAAGTATGCTAATGATCTTTTTCGAGTACGAGTCTGGAACCAAGGAATCCCAGGTGTATGATCTTGTTAGAAAGCACTTGCACATAACACATGATGTAATCTTTGATGAGGAAGATTAGTGGTACTAGAGTGATCATGATGAGCAAGTTTTGTTGAGCAGTGATGATCCATTCACTATCGAGCACACTGCAGTATATATACCAGGGATGTCATAGACCAAAAACATTGTTGGAGACTGGATATCTTCACTCACACCCACCGACATGAACTCTACAGATACTACAACACCAGGCTTGGTCAAGGTGATGCTCTCACCATCAACTGCCGTGTATATCTGTAATGGTATAGACCTTATGACCTATTAATTTGTGGGGATTTGGCGATGGATGTATCTGGGGAAATTTTGAGGAATTTGGAGGTAAAAAGGAGGTTTTTTAGTTGGAGAATCCATTTTAGAAGTATCCTATGGCATGGAGTCTTGAGATATGTCATGGAGGATAGTGGTTTTAGTGTGGAGAGGCTGGATGTAACGTAGAGTCTCTATGTTAGAGTTTCAGTGCTTCCTCCATTTTTAGCATGAATGCAGTGTGGTCACTTGGATATAACATGGAGTCCTGGAGGGGTTATTTTTGCAGTTTTATCATTTTTTGGTTGTTGTGGTTTGAGCCTTTTCTTAGTGGTTGAGTTCTATGACATGTTGGTTCCTCCTACTTTATGATCCCCTCCCTAGTTTTTTTTGATCTGTAGCATGGACCTCACTAAGTTTCTTGAACATGGATTTGATCAGCCTCACTGTATCATGGTCCCTTCCCTTACATCCTAGTCTTTCCCCTTTTTAGCAGTTCTACACCATGGTGAGTACTACTGCGCTGTAGTCTTATGGTTTATAATCTATCTATAAAATACCAAACCCCCTAGAACCCCATTATTCATCCATATTTTCTCTTGATTCTTGGGCCACCCAAGTGCATCCCTAGGATTTATTTCGACCTCTTTTCATTGTCTTTCAAACTTAACCTTAGTAGATCAATCCTTTTTGATTTAGGTGAGTTTTCCTTCTTCTCCTTGTTTTCTCCTTGTTCTTCAACCATATAAGGTTGTTATCTACGGAACTATTGGGTTTGGAAATTATTTGGTAATAGAATGATGTGGGAATTTTTGTTATAGGTTGGTTAAGGAGTTTTTATTTGTTATGGTGCTTGGTGGCTGTCCCCCTCTTATTCTAACCTTGAGAAGTGGTTTAGAAAAGCTTTTTTGAGGCAGGGGGTACTTCTTCTTTAATCTAGTTGTACATACAGTATGGATCATGCTTTTTTTCATTTGGGGAGTTAGTATGCACTAGAATAATGAACATAATTAATTGTTTTAATTTAAATTGAAAGGTAAGGGGAGTGAAATTCATGTTTTTACACTTTTAATGTTATTGTTAATTAGATTATACATGTTTGATGTCTTGTTGAAAATCATGGTCATTGGGGGTTTTGTTTTTGTTATAGTTGATATGATTGTGGAACCCTTGATTGTGTGATTGTTTGAAATAAACTTGAATAAATAGATAATTAGATAATAAATTGGTTTCCCATGAAAATTATAGTTTGTGTGAGGATACCATTGAAAAGTAAGGTAAATGTGATGAGAATCCCCTTGTTTAAATCTGAAATATGATATGTGTGTAACATCACAAGTATTTATAGAATAATAAATTTTCATATCAATTAATATTTTTGAATTTAATATTAATTTTAGTTTAAAGGGGACACTATGGACAATAGCGTACCCAACACACAATAATGAGTTTCTCCGAAAAATAATACAATAATAATAATCTTATTTCAAATGGAAGTTAACACCTAGTCGTTATATTGGAAGGAATGAACAAGACTAAATATATTATGATTTTACATATTTTTTAAATGTTTTTATATTTATCCAATTTAGAGGCTTAAAATGTGAATGAATCCAATTTTAAGCATAAAATACTCTAATATTTTTAAAATGTAGTTTTACTGTCTTTTGATGGAGAACCCTTTTTAAATATAGTTTTTTTTTCACTTTTATATGTTCTATTTGACAAAATAAACTTATTCTATAGAATTGGGGCATCAAAATTTACTTTGGATAAATTTTTGGTAATTTTCTAATAAAATTCATTTTTAATGAATAGTAAAAAATACCGCATTTTAAGTCAAAATCGTCTTTTCATCTAATTTATTTATATAGTTAGATTATATTTTTTATTAGTTTTAAAGTTTAATTATATTATGTTTTTATCATTTAATACAATTTTGGTCATTGGTAGTAATTTTATATTTAAATTGGACATAAACACATGTGAATCTTTTGATCGTTTTTATTTCTTAAAAACCTGCTTTCTGGTTTTGACAACAAAAATTAATTTTAAATTAATCAATTTAACTTTTGTGTTTTAAATTTTGAAAAATAGATTCCATATTTGGAATCAAAAGGTCCAAATTATGTAAATATGTACCTTTTATTTTCGGATATTATGAATAGTAACTTCAGTAATTATTTTTATTTACCACGGTTAAATGGTAAATTAAGTAAATAAGGGTAAAAAAATATTATAATAATATAAAAATACCCTAACATGTGTCCTAATCTCATTTTATGAGTAATGTGAAACCAAAAAAAAATCCTTAGGATGAACTTTTGGCATTTGGGAGCCACTTGGGTGTGAAAATGACATGTTATAATAATTAATTTAAAGTAAAGGGAAATATAACATAAACATGTATCTTTTTACTAAAACAATTTTAAGATAGGGTTATATAAGTTATCTATTAAAATATAAATAGTAATTATAAATATAAAAATATTTACTAAATTGTGGTATTTTATTTATAATTTTTAAATATTAAATAAATAAATTTAATTGTGACACAATGAAGATGCATTGATTGCTTAATTAATAAAGGATTCAAATAAATGATATTATAAATATTAAAATAAATATGTTTTGAACATTTTGACACCATACATGAATTTTATGGATTATTTTGAAATTTTAGATTTGATTTTGTGCTTTTGGTTTGAAGGAATCAAGTTGTTATGACTTTAACAAAAATCAATTACTAAATAGTGTCAAAATTGACATAAATGAGTTTTTAAAACAAATACTATTTTATTAAATGATATAATATTCCTAAAAATTTAATATTTGGCCAAATGAATTATATAATATTAAAAATCTCATTAATGATCCACTTTTGGTTCACTTGTCATTTTATAGTAACTATAGTAACCATATATTGTGAAAATACAAGAAAACATGGTAAGAGTTAATGTGTTTAACTAAGGGTTAAAGCTAAAAGATAAGGTTAATTTTATGACCTAAACTTGTATAAAACCTATTGGTTGTGAGAATTTAGACTACTCCTCATCTTATCTTTGAAATATGTCACTTTGTAACTATTAGAATTCAAAAATCAATTTATAATAAAATAATATTTAAAGACTTTTCTAAAGTTCCCCTCATCCCTCATATAAAAGGTCACCAACTCTACCCACTTACTCACACCTATAAATCTCCTTGGATCATCCAAATTTTACTCAAATAATCTCCCAACACCCCTCCCTTCCTCCTATATTCCACACTTTTGGAAGAAATCCATCTTAAGGAGACCTTTTATGAAAATAAAAAGGAGATACTTGAAAAAGAGGTATTTATTTTATCACCTATTTCAAAATTATGTTCTTATTATACTTCCTTTACTTATGTCATTTCCATACTAAAGTAATAAATCCGGTATATTCTATATGCTGATATTTTATTATAATTATGGTACAAAATTATACCTCCTTTTATCCATCCTACAAATAATAATATCATCATGCGTGCGTACGTACGACTTACCATCTCCACGCCGTGGTGTAATTTGTTATTCAACAAGACTTAATTTGGATGAGTATAATGATGATTATAAAGGATTTAAATAATGAATATAACATTATAATTATTCTATATAATTAATATACCATCCAATTTGATACCATTTAACCATTAAGTGAATGATATCGTCACTCGTGCGTACGTACGACCTACCGTCTCCACGATGTGATGCGATTAATTCTACACGATCTTCATTAAAACATGATTATATACATGAATGGAATAAATAAATATGATATATATTATATTTATATTGAATCTATGATTCTATAATTTTTATTTACAACATATCTTTATGCTTTCCATAATGTGTAAATACGATAATTTCATTTGAGGAAGTGTGGACTACTGCCACCTCAAAGTGATATGACTCGTTCATGTCATACATGGAACATATAAAGTATGGTGTTAATGAAATTATGTAACATATATAACATATATATTATACTATAATTATAATATACCTATGTATCATTTATTTTTTATTCCTTTAATATGATACAGAAATGAAAGTAGCGTTCATGCGTACGTACGGCCTACCGTCTCCATGAACGGTGCATTTCATTTCTTACCTCCAAATTTTATGGACTATTATAAATAAATATATACTGTATATATATGATATTTAAATCATGAATACTATTATGGAGATGATGGACTTATGACCACATGGACTAGTGACATCATACCATGTTCATTTTCAACTCAAGAACCGATTATCGACAAAACATCTAACATGAACTCAAATAATTAACTAATTATTATAACATGGTCATAAGTGATGTAATGGGAATATTAAACATGAAAAAAGTTCTTAATCAAGTAGAAATTAACCTAATTTTATTATTCAGGAAGATAAATAACGAACAAGACAAGTCAGACTCAAGGTAAGGGACTTCGTCTCAATCTTTTTTCATTAAGGCATATTTTGATTTATATACAACCTTATTTTATACAGTGTATAATTATACCCTTTTTATTTTAATTTAATTCAATGGTCTTAAAAAGTAATCTTTTTCTACAAATTTTTGTACTAAATGACAAAAGGAATGTTTCTTTTTAACATACACGGTGACAATGACCTTTCTGCCGCCGTGAGCATTATTTAATATTTAGATTTCTCTAAAAGCCGTAATATTTTTAAAAAGAAAAGTAAATACCATATTACTTTTTAGGTATTTTTTATTGAAAATGGTTTTGATATTGGATTGATTATATCAATATCTTGATATGATGTCTTATGATCGAAATGTGGAAATGTTATTTTTCCTTTATATTTTTTCATATGTTATGATTATGTTATAGTTATTGGGCATTGCTTATGTATATGGGTGGTTCTGTAATAAACTGGGGGCCGTTGATCTCATGATAGCTCTCCAATTCATTGGGTAACGCAACAGAGGTAAAAGTTAAAGTTTCTCCTAAGAGATTTAGGGAATATATTGTGATGGGTATTCCAAACGTAACCATGAAGGTTGCTCCCTATGTAGCTATGAAAGCTACAATGTAAGTATGTTATGGATGGAAAAAGTTGCCTTTATGATTTATGATTTTTATGAGTTATTCATAAATCTTATTATTTCATGAGGTATGTTAAAGAGATTATGTTTTATGAGTGAAAAGTATAATTTTATTGATTTGTATGTATTCATAGACTAATGTTTTTTTCCTTATTTTATAACCCTTACTGATATTTTTATGCTCATCCCATATTTTTGAAATGTTTTTAACAGGGTATATGGAAGGGTAAGATAAAGGAACGATTCAAGAATATTTTTATCAAGAAAATAATTCTGTTTGTTTATTTAAGTAGTTTTATTATTGTGAAAAAAATTATATATAGTAGAAGTGTATAATTTGTAATATTTTAGATGTAATGTATTAATAATGACCTAATTATTTAAAAATCTAAACCTTTTAAGATCCTCAATGTGAATTAAAGTCAAATTATTGACTTATCTGAAGATTATGTAATGTTTTAAGGCTAGGGCCTTATAATGTGACTATGTGAAAAGTGGTTGTGATCCATGGTTGTGGTGTGTATGGAAGTTGTGATGAGGAAGTGGTTGTAATGTGGAATAGTGGAAATGTGGGGCTTATTGGAATGAGGAGGATGAGTTTTTGTTTTTTGATGTGTTGTGCTAGTTTCCCGGTGGTAATGAAATTAAATGATAATGATGAAATTTAAATTACATGGGTTGGAATGGATAATGAACTCTTGAATTAAAAAGGGAAGTGTGGTTAAAGTGATTTTTGTTTGATGTGAATTAAATGGGATGGATAAATTATTTAGTTAGAAATGGGAAAGTATGATGGCTTTACTTAAAAGGAGTGTGGAATGTGGTTTAAGGATTTATTTTTTGGTGTTATACATTTAGATGTGGTTGTCAAAGTGGTGGATGATGTGAGGATTTGTGATGATATTGTGAGTCAAGATAGAACTCTTGTTGTGAACCCATAGATTGGCCTTGTGTGTGTGGAAATTATATATACATTGTATTTTGATTTTGATTTATATATTCACCCCACCTACATAAAGCACCATGTAACGAAACCTAGATGTTTTGTGGGTTTTTTTCATAATATCCTGATGGTGAGTATGTCTAGTTGGATACCCCCTCTTCTCCAATCTCTCTTCCAAGAGAGTTTGATATGCATGGGTTGTGATGACTAGAAGTCAAAAGTGCACTAGTGGTGATGTTTGATGAGATAATGAGGTTTCTATATTGGGGGTTGTGTATGGTAAGAGGAGGGAACAAGTTTTACATCCTTCGTGTTCATGATACCTTACTATTCTGATTATGAAAGCGAGTGAGATATGATGTAATAACCCTAGTGTCTTCGGGTGATATGAGATGTGATGGACAATGTTTCTTTGGATGAGATGTGATGTGATGGCCCATGTGTTTTTGGATGATATGTGATGTCATGGCCTCTATGTCTTTGAGAAATATGTGATGTGATGACCCAGGTGTATTCGTGTAAGATTATTATACAGAAGAGATGAAAGTACCAGTATGTATGATGTTGGAGTGTGAGAGCGACACACCAGTGGAAAATTGGTGCGAGGTTTCCTTTTATCGATATACTTCTTATTATGATACTATGCTTGGATGCATTATTTGGTGATCATACCTTGGTGAGGATGAGATTGGTCAGTTTACCTATTTAGGTATTGTTGGTTATGTTGTTTTCTCACTAGTGAATTAGTATGATCTTTTCATATGTACACAAGAGACTAAGGGTGTGATCCTTCTGAGTATACATGTATACTCACCCTACATATATACAAACTATTTTCAGGTTTCAAAGAGGACTTTGTGGACCATTCTAGACATTACTAGCTCAGAATTTGAAGTTTTTTCTATGCCATTGCCTTAATACCTTATTTTGGGTATTGATTTGGAAACGCATGTATTTTTTTATATTATTCATGAATTATGGGATAAATTTCGGTTTTCTTAATTTTATATTATTTCATAGAGTTTTTTTGTGGTTTTTATTCTATCTCATGATCCTATATTATAGAGGGTAATGCCTCCCATATGTTAGAATTTTATACTCTCAGTTCTAGTCGCTAACCCAGGGCCTACTGGTGGAAGGACTCGAGGGTCATTATCTCTCTTCCTTTATTTCCAGACTAGGAGAGATATCTTTGATGGTTCTGGGCATAGAAGAAGTGCCTTTGTTGGGTAGAATATTAAAATTTCTCTTAATATAGAGTTTTTTGAAACTCTGAGAGAGGATCTTTCAAATTAAATTTATAATTAATTTATTTAATTTTAAAATAAACGATTACCTTAGCTTAGGATCCTTTATTAATTAAATATGTTTATCTTCCGAAAAAACTCTTTTGGATTACATTCATTGTGTTATAAGGATTCAAGTGTAGAATCTCTCTAGTGGTGATCCATACTTTCTCCTTTGATCTTTGAGCAATGCCAATTGATTTTTAGGTGCTAGTATAGAGAATCAATTGTACTACATTGTTTGTCTTGATCAATCCAAGATCCTTTAGGTTTGAAGGTGATATTCTCATTCTTAAGAGGAATGGAGGAGGAAAATTTGAGATGGGGAAGTCTGTTGTGTGCAACAATTCTCAATTCTCAATTTTCAATTATTTACTCAATATACACAACCATTTATTTATATAGATAGAGTTTAGGTTAAAATAATTATTTAATTGCATGGAAACCTTTAAAAAATATTATAATGTTTAATAAACCTCATGCCACATAATAATAAAAATAAAAATAATAATAATAATAATAATAATAATAATAATAATAATAATAATAATAATGATAATAATAATATTTTATGGTGTGATCCAACCTGTGCAATGATAAATAATATTTACCATCTTGTAAATAAATATTCATCAACAGATGTGGTCTTTGTTTGTTCATCCACCTAAGAATTTATTAAATACCCAAATAAATATTTAATTTAAATATTTCATTCATAAATAAATATTTTTTATCGATAAAACATGAATAAAATTATTCTTCAATCTTGAGAATAATATTTATTATAATAATTAAATTTAAAATATGATTTAATTGAGATCAACATAAAACTTAGTGTGTGAACCTTTCAGATTATTTCTCATTGGCATTAGGCGGGCTTGCATAAAGTTAAATATTACTGTTTGGCAATGGTTCAAGGCCTCCAAGAGAAATAAATTATTATCACAGTGAAGACAACCACAGGAAAACACTTACTATGTAATATAAACATTTTGTCACAATATCTCATCAAGCAGTTTGCACATATGTGTCACCAACCTATATATGCTCGATGCATCTTTCTTTGACTATCTGAAATAAGCACATCATCTGCACTATGGATGTGGAATTTAAATCAACAGTTCTATTCCAATCAAAGGGACAAGATATCAAATTTCATTAAAATAGAAGGAAAAATTCTTCCTCAACTTATCCATTAATAACATGTCAATCGTGACACACCCAATGCAACCTACCTCACCGTGAATATTTGGCATCACAATTTTCATCAAAAAATATAAGTGCTCAATTCATGACATGAATTAATTATTATATTAAATTCTAAGGACCATTACACATTCTCACAGATAAGAATATTCAATGACACCAAAACATACAGAATTCCTACAGACAATTTTTTTCTCATAATATCCTATCTTGGAGATTTACCAAGTGAAAACTTCATGAGAATAAGCTTCATCCTCTTATGTGTAATCTCACCTAACAGTCACATTATATGTGTCTCATTATATAATGTTATCTAAATATATAACTATATTTAAGAATATCATCATGACATTTCAAGGTTCTCATTATAGTGGGGAACTGCTATGATCTTATCAATGTGAGAGATACTCTATGATGCACTACTACAAATATGGATTTTATTAGCGCTAAAAAAGGACTTTAACAGCGCTAAAAAAGCGTTTTTAATGCCGGAGAAGTTAAAGGGGGTTCCCTTTATCAGCGCTCCAAAAAGCGCTGATAAAGGCCCCTTTTATCAGTGCTAAAAAAAGTTAAAAAAGTTAAAAAAATTAAAAAAAATCTGTAAATCCGAGGGGGCTTTTAACAATGCTTTCCCTCCCATTTGTCAGCACCCCCACCCCACCCACTCCCCTGCAAGCCCCAGCCACGATTCCCCGCGTTTTATCAGCGCTTTTGGACCCCTTTAACAGCGCTATATCCCCCCCAAATTCACCCATGCACGCGCCCATACCTGCCTCTACCAGGTTTTAAACTCAAGACCTCGCCCCATGCGCGCTAAGTCTTTACCACTCCTCTAATTTGATTTGTTCTCCAAATAGTGATATATCTATTTATATATATATATATATTTAGTTATATTTATTCATGTATTAATATAAATTTATATAGTTGTATTAATATATATATATACATATATAGTTAGTTATATTTATATATGTATATATTTATATATTTATTCATATATTAATATTAAGTTATATCTATTTATTTATATATATTTAGTTATATTTTTTATCCATATATTTATTCATATATTAATATATATTTATAAGATTAGTTTTCAATACAATTATAAAATATGTTTTGTTTTGTGTGTGTGTAAATAAATACATATATACAACACACACACACACACTCACACATATATATGTGTGTGTTTCTATAAGTAAAATTATACATATATATATATAAATATATAAATATATATGCATATACATATGTTAGAATATATATATATATATATATATATATATATTAATATCAGTTTGTTAATATATAGACACACACAAATAGACACACACACATTATATAGGTACATATATAGTTAGGTTAATATATAGGTATATAAATATTGATATATTGGTATTTTAAATAAAATGGATATTATTTATTATTTAGATAAAGCTAATATATGTTATATGTTAATATGTTTAATTATTTATTTTAAAAAATTATTTTTATGTGTGAATATATAAAAAATATGTATATATTGTTATATATTTGATTATAAATAGAAGTGCATTATAAAAAATGATAAAATTTCAAAAACATAATATCAATATAAATGTAATACCTTGGAATAAATTCAGTCCCCACCAAAAAAAGCCAATAATACCCCCTTAAACGAGGCTGAAAATCCACAAAATGTTAAAAAATCGGGGTACCCTGACTAAAAACTCAGTTTTGGAGGCTTTATGAGCCTTTTTTGGCCTTGAAAAAACCTTGAACGAGGTCCCTCTTGGGTCACAACGACGTAGAGCTCGTTGTAGGCTTCGATTTGATATGTGGTAGAGCTCAAACGGACACTCAGATCAAAAGTTATGTCCGTTTGAAGTTTGAATTGCGTTTTCAACATATTTTGGATCTTTTTTTATTTATTTTTTAATTTTTTCATCTTCAAATTGTTATTAAATGACTATTACTTCATAATAATTAGCAAATTATTAATTAAAAATATTTTTTTTACTTTTTTTATAGGTCATTTTTACTAAATATTTTATATATTACGTGTAACTGTATATTTACACTTATCTAAAATATATTTAAAATTATATTTAAAAAATATATATTATATTTATATCAATATAACTATATATATATATTTAAATATTAATATATATTCTTTAATAATTTTTTTTTGGCAGAAGACCTTTATCAGCACTTTTAAAAAAAGCGCTGATAAAGACCCCCCTTTATCAGCGCTACTAAAAAAGCACTGATAAAGGGGTACCCTTTAACAGCGCTAAAAAAAAGTGTTGTTAAAGGGGGTACATTTAACAGCACTAAAAAAGCGCTGATAAAGGGGTACTTTTATCATCGCTTTTTTTTTTAACGCTGATAAGGGTACCCTTTATCAGCGCTTTTTTTAGCGCTGATAAAAGTACCCCCCTTTATCAGTGCTTTTTCGTTAGCGCTGATAACGGCTGGCATTGGCCTTGCCCAGTTTTGTGGTGTCAATGTTATTATATTAAAGTCATGTCGAACAATGAACAATATGTAATAAGATATTTCATTAATATTAAAATAATCAAATATACATGTCATGAAAGTAAAAACAGTTGGTCCTAGGACACCAAATCCAATAAACTCCCACTTGAACTAGATCCAACTATCTACGACTTTCATTTCATTAGACCTCACATGATAATCATGTTTTTTCTAAGTTAAGTATTTAGTTAGGGGGTCTTCTATGTTATCTTATATGCAAATAATGCACACTGTAACCTCATATATCTGAGAAAAATACCTCAATAGATAACAATTTTGTAGTATATGCTTCATTTGTTGACATGACCTTATCTCTTTAGAAAGGTCCACCCCTGTAGTATTATCAAAATAGAGTATGATAGGATAATTAATTCTAGGTACCACATCAAGATCTTGGACAAAGTTGTGTATCCATACTACTTCATTAGCTACCTCAAAATCCATAATACACTTAGAATCCACTATAGAATCTACAAACATAACCTACTTTGAGCTCTTTGAGCTCACAACACCTCCATTCAAAGTGAAGATGTATCCTGTTTTCAATTTCATGTCGTCTTGGTCTATTTGGAAACTAGAATCTTCATATCCTCTAATGACTAGTTACTCATCTCCTCTATATAACATGAACATATCCTTAGTATGACTCGGGTACTTAAGGATAGTATTGACTACCATCCAATGTTGTTCAACTGGGTTTTCTTGATATCCACCTACCACACTTAATGTATAAGCGACATCTTGCCTAGTACACAACATAACATGCATGAATGACCCAATCACCAATGCATGTGTAATCCTTGACATTATTTTTGTTTCCTCATGTGTTTAAGGAAACATTTCATATAAAGATGAATTTCATGTGACACTGGAAACAATCCCATCATGGATTGTTTCATACTAAACCACTTTAGTATTTTATCAATATATGTACTTTGACTTAGGTCGTGTAACCTCTTGGATCTATCATGATGGATCTTGATCCCAATAATGTATGTTGCCTCACCTAAGTCCTTCATGGAGAAACATTTATTCAACAACATCATAACAGACTGTAAGATTGATATTTTGTTTCCAATAAGTAATATTTTATTGACATATACTATTAAGAAAATGAAAGCACTCCCACTAAACCACTTATAGACATAAGGATCTCATTCCTTCTTTATGAAACCAAATTTTATTATGGATTCATCAAATTGAATGTTTCATGACCTAGATGATTTCTTTAATATGTGAATGGATTTTTTTAATTTTTATATCTTGTTAGCATCATTTGGAGTCACAAACCCTTAGATTTTTTTTCATATAGTCATCTTCCTAAAAGCTACCATTAAGGAAGAGGGTTTTGACATTTATTTTCAAAATCTTATATTCATGGAAGGCTGTAATGGAAAGTATAATTATGATGGGTTTTAGAACTGAAACTTGTGAAACGGTTTTGTAATAGACATTGACTTGACATTGTTTGCACCCTTTTGTAACCAGTCATGCCTTATAGGTACTGACTTGTCCTTCCATGTCCAGTTTCTTCTTGAATACCCATTTACAACCAACGGGCTTTAAATCCACTGGAGAATATACCAAAATCCAGACTTGATTTTAGTACATCGAATCCATTTTTGAATTTAGGGTTTCTTTCCAATTGGAAACATCTATTCCACTTACTTTTTTCCTTGTAGGTTATAGGATCATTATTATCAACTAATAACAATTCACTATCCTTAGTGACTAGAAAACCACACCATTTTAGTTCTCTAAACTATCTTATACTCTTACATAGTACTTGTGTCTCTAAAACAACTTCTTCTTCCATTAGGATTTATGGATTTTTTCTATGCTGAATCTTATGTATATTGATCTTGGACTAAATCGAAGTCTATCTTACTCCCACTCTCACTTTTAGAGATAATATATTTCTCAATAAATGTGGGACGTCTATCAACCACAACCATCTTTTAAAAAGGATTTTATAGGTAGTATCCCTTTGTTTCTTTGAGATATCCTATAAAGATACACTTTGTGCATTGAGATGTAACCTTGGTACCTGAAGATTCCTTAACAAATGCTTTGCAAACCCACACATGTAAGTATGGTAGCAAGGGTTTCATTTCATTCCATAATTGGTATGGTGTTCCATCTGTCACTTTAATTGGCACTCAGTTTAGTATGTGCACTATTATTTATAAAGAATATCCCCAAAAGGATAATGGAAGACTTTCATGACTCATCATTGATCTCACCATGTCCAACAAGGTATAGTTTCTCCTTTCACTTACACCATTCCACTAAGGATCATAAGGAGGATTGGGTTGAGATCGAATCTCAAACTCCCATAAATAATCAATGAAGTCATGATTAATATATTCTCTACCATAGTCTAAGTATATTTTATTAATCTTTTTACCAATATGGTTCTCAACTTCATTCTTTTATTCCTTATATCTATCAAAGGAATCTGATTTATACCTCATTAAGTGGACATATTCATATCTACTAAAATCATCAGTAAAAGTTATGAAGTATGAGTACCCACCCATTTTTTTAACAAGAAATGGTCCACACACATCAGTATGAACTAATTCAAGAATCTCTTTGGTCCTTTCACCTTTTCCTCTAAATGTGGCTTTGGTCATTTTTCCTTGTAAACATGCATGATATACACAAGTGTTTTTAGTTCAAAATAACCTAAATATCCATCCTTGTGTAATTTACTTAATTTTTTTTCATTTACATGACTTATCTGGTGATTCCATAGTTGGGTGTGTCATGAGTCATGTGAAGTAGTTTCATTTTCAATTGTCATTACTTGGTTCATGTAATACAACACATAAAGAATGTTATTTAAATTTTCCTTACCATAACAAATAATTTATTTATAAAAGATGCAATTTTTATTCCTAAACATGAAAAGAAATCCATTTGTATCAAGTCTGGATATATAAATAATGTTTTTGGTAATAGATGACACATAATAACAACCTTTTAAAACCAAGATCATTTTAGTTGGCAATATGAGGTGGTAGTACTCGATAGCTACAATAACAAGTTTAGATCTATTAGTTACTCTTAGTTATACCTCCCCTTGGTTAATATTTTTTAATCTACTTGGTTCCTGTATTTGAATACATATGTGAGAACCAAAAGCTATATCTATTATCAAATTTATAGAAACAAATAAATTGTACTTAGATAAAAAATGCACATGAAGTTTCCCCTTGATTTTTAATTGGGTGTAGTTTTTATTCTATTGGAGATTATTTCTACATGTGAAACAAATATAATCCTTCTCCCTTTCTTTCCCCTTGATTTTCCTCTTCTTAGAAAGGTATGAAGAATCTTTTCACTTAGGGATATTTTTTCCCCTTTCTGTTTGTTCACCATATGGATGGAAGAATTTTTGCACTTCATATCCTAATATACTTAGGGAAGAAGATTGAGAAGATCTAGAACATACTTCTCAATGTTTTTCATATTAAAATTTACAACAATGTGGAAAAATATCTGAGAGAGTGATGCAAGAATGATATTCGTAACATCCTAGGATTTTATGAAATATATTCTTTAAAATTTATTTAAATTATTTGATGGATTGATTTATATGAAATGAAAAATTTATATTTTATTATGTGAAACACAAAGTTTATATTTCATTTCTTATCACATAAATTTTCTTTAATAACCTGTGTTACACGCAGAGCCGAGTCTTACCAAACAATAATATATTGTTGATATTATTATTTAATAAGGAAGTTATCACTTGGATAATAAATTAGAGGGTGTGAATATGACTAAATATATTATATTTACATAAGTTTATAATTTTTTTTACATTCATACAATATATTTTATAGTCATAATATAAGAATAAATCTAGTTTTATGCTTAAAAATTGTATTTTTCTTAAAAGCAGTTTTACCGCCTTTTAATGACGCACCTATATTAAAACTAAATTTTGGAACTTTTATAATTTTTATATGAAAAAATAAACTTCATTTTTTAAAGTGTAATATAAAATTTTACATTGGGTTAATTTTTTGGTATTTTTCTAAGAAGTTTCATGTTTTGATGAATAATGAAAATACAGAATTTTAATTGAAAACTGCTATTTCATCTAATTTATTTATATAATTAAATTATGTTTTAAATTGGTTTTAAATTATAATTAGTTAAATTTAAAATAAATAAATATAATTTAGGTCATTTAAATCAATTTTACATCGAAATTGGATATAAAAATATGTCAAAATTTTGAACTTTTCTCTTTAAAAACCCGTTATCTCATCTCATATGCAGGATTAATTTTAAATTATTTTTTAAAACTTATGTGATTAGAATTTAGAAAAATGGATTAAATATTTTTAATAATCATAATTTATAATTTATAATAATTTCAACTTAGTTTTTGACCAAAAATATTAGTGAAATTAATTAAAATTAATTACACTGATTAAGGTAAAAATAAGCTTACTTAATGATTAAACTTAGAATATAAGGTGTATAAATAACTCAACACTTGTCCAAAACTCATTTTATTGACATATTTAGACCATAAAAACTTTAAGATATATTTTTATGAGTTATTGGGATACTATTCTATGAAAGTGACCTATATAATAAGTTAAGTAAAGAAAAGGACAAAAAAGAAACTTTCATTGCCTTTAACACTTATAAAGATTTGGAGTAGGGAAGAAGCTACATAGGTTTGGTTATAAATATTATTTTGGAATATAAATGATTTTTTTTATAATAATAATTTATATTTAATTTTTATATATTATATAATTATATTAAATACTTAAGAAACGCTAACACATGGATTATTTAGTTAATAATTAAATAAAACAAATGATATTTTATTAAATAATTTAAAATTACTAAAAATATTATATTCTGAAAATTTATTTTTAAGTGTTAATAAATATAAAATATGGTCCATTCATGGGTCAATTTATCTTTTATAATGAACATATTGACCCATAAATAGTAAAAACTTTGTTAGCTCAGTTAGGGTTAAAGCAGTGTTTTGTGCGGTACATGCATTTCTATTAAAGTTAATTTCCAACACATATGTGGTTTTTATTTTATAAATTATATTTAATATTTTATAATAAGTGTTTATAAATTTTATAATAATTATAAATTTAATTTAGTCTTAATTGATGAATTATATAGGTTAGAAAACTAGCTACCTAAATGAAAAATCAAAATAAAAAAATAAGAAAACTTAAATACTAATGAAAAAATGATAAAAATACCTTTATTTTTGTGTGGTGTGATTTTTGATAGACCATATTTACCCTTTAATCCATTATTTCTCATTTTTTAAGAACATTATGTAAGGGAGACTTCCCAATAGTGTTTACTTTTTATATTTACAAGAATGTCACTCCTCCTCCACTATAAAAAAACATTCACTCTTCTCTTATATTCACACCAATCAAGCATTTTGGATCATAAAAACCTAAAAAAATAAACTCCCAACATCCATACTATCATCCTATAATACTAAAATTAATCATAAAGACAAACAAAGAAGTCCTTTGGTGCAAACCAAAAGGATTTACCCAAAAAAAGAGGTAACATTCTTCAACGATCACTTTTGTTTTATTTCTTTGTAAAATCATTCAATTATTATTATTTAATGATTATATAATAACATAAATATAATAAATATACTTATATGATTTTATTTTAATGTTTTTACCCACACCTACATACACTTCCATCAAATGGGTAACGAAATTATCATTCGTGTGTACGGCAAACTATCATCTCATGAAACGATGTCATTCGTTTTTACTTAACCACCTCTCATGGTTAGTAATTATAATGAACATACTATTTTTATATTATATATATGATATATATTTTGTCTTATTACTTCTATAATTTATATATAACACATACCTTCAAGCTTTTATTTTTTGAAAATATGATAACATCGTTTGTGGACGTGTGGACTACCGTGACCTCAGAGCGATGTGATATGTTTAAACATTACATGTAATTTATTAAGGATGGGTTTAATAAAAATATGTGATTTAAATTACATATATATTATATTAATTACAAAATTATCTTTCTTAAAATATAATATATCATTTTATTTATTACCTTTTCGCACACTAAAAAAGTGATAACGTCGTTCGTGGACGTGTGGACTACCGCCTCCTCAAAGTGATTTGATTACTTTTAAATCACAATAATTATATATATATGATTAAATAATATTTTATATATTATATAATTATCATTATGGAAATATAAATATTACTTACCTTATTTCCATAATGATCATTGAAAAATGGGAACGTTACTCATGTGTACGTATGACCTACCGTCTCCGTAATTGTAACACTGGTTCATTTTTCATAATCATCTTTTATGATTGGTTATAAAATTATAATTGATATATAAATATTATAATTATTTAATGATTATTATTATGAAAATTTTTATATAATGACCTCCTTGACCATATTCAACCAACATTAGTCATTTTGACATCTAAACCAAATATGGTCAAAGCACCCGATGTAGACTTCATTGTTTAATTAGTTGTATAAAACATTGTAATAAATGAAATAAAAGTAATTATAAAATATAAAAAATTTATTAATCAAGTAAATAATTAACATGAGTTTATTATTCAGTAAGATAAAGATACACGTGATAAGTCAGACTCAGCGTAAGAGATTTCATCTCAATCTCCTTTCATTGAGGCATATTTTGACATTATACATCAAACTTCTTTTATAAGGTGTATATATAGCCTCTTTAATTAATTTGTAATATTACATGTTTTATTAAATTAAAAACCTTATTTCCTTTTATTTTTCTATTTTGGTATTGAATTTTTTTTTCAAAGAAAATGGTGCTTTGGTATTGAAAATAGGTTCTTAAAATAAAATAGTATTTTTATCTGAAAGTGTTTTTAATATGGGTTTAAAAAGATTTTTTCAGAGGGTTATATTATGAGAAAATTTTTCTATTGATATAGTACTTGATCATTATATTAAATGGGTGAGCCTGATACAACTTATATGAAGGTTTGGGCCCCATTATAGCTCACAGGTGAGACAGATATAGCATACATGAAGGTTTGAGCCCCATTATATATCGTGAGAAACGATTGAGCCTGATATAGATTATATAAAGTTTGATCCCCATTATATTTCTCCAATTAATTGGGTAATTATAATGTTGTAATTAATCCTTATGTTTATTCCAATTAAAAGGGTTTTGAAAGGGTTTATGTATATGATACTCTAAGTCATCAAAAGAGGTCAAATTAGTTGTTATGGATTTTAATGATTTTCCTTGAGAAAAATGTGTGTTTTTTATTCATGTGATTTTTTTTATTTTCTTAAAGAACTTTGAATATAAAGGTAAACATTATATTAGTTTTCATTTTTTTATGAAACTAACAGTTTCCTTTATTTTTATATCCTTTATTAATATTTTCTGATCATCCTAAGTTTTTAAAATGTTTTTATTGGGTTTAAGGATTGGTAAGGGAATGTAAGAATACAAGTTGTAAGTCATGGATATTTTCCATGAAAATAATTCATGCTTTATTTTAAAATTTTTATATTATGGGAAAAATAGATACTGATAGAAAGTGTTAACTTTGTATTGCATGGTTTTGTTATGTATTAGTTATGGCCTAATTATCTAAAACTCTAAACTTTAAAATATCCTCAATGTAAAATAAAGTAATTTATTGACTAAAATTAAATATTATTTAATGTTTAATTCTAGCTCTATATAGTTGGTATCAAATTAAAACTTTAGACAACTTTAGAGGTTAGGATAGTGTTATTAGAACACCCTTCGAATATTTTAATTTATGTTTAAGTTTAAATGATAAATAATTTTAAGATTTCCATATTGATTCATCTAAATTGTGTTTATCCAAAATGATTTTCCATAGAGGAAATAGGAAATATGTAGTGGGAAGGCATCAAGGGAAAAAATATTTCCAAATCATCATCTCGAGATAGTTAGATTTGGAACTGAGCAGTTTTTTGTAGTGATGGATCAATTGACACAAGCTATAAAGGGTGGTGGTATCCAATTTAAAGAGGAACTTGACTTAAAATTAAGTAACAAGGATATAGTGGATAATTTTATGAGGCAACATCCCCCATCATTCAATGGATCATCTGAACCGGTGGTAGCTAAAGGATGGATCAATGACCCGGTGAATATATTTTAATTCATGGGATGTTCGGAATTTCAAAAGCTAACTCTTTCCATATATCATTTGAAGGTGAATATGATTAATGGTGGTCTTTGGTTAAGAATACTAGAGATAAATATGATATTAATTCCATAGGTTGGGAAAAAATCAAGAATCTTTTCCTTGAAAAATATTTCCCTAAGTTTGTTCATCTTAGGATGGAGAAACAGTTCCTGGAGTTGAGGAAAAAATATGAAGATTATGTGGCTATATAGGAAGAAAACTTCAAAATATTGTCCAAGTATGTGTCAGAATTTATCTGAGACATTTACAGTAAAATCAATATATTTTACTCAGGATTGAAACCAAATATATTAATATCATTTCCCTCTTTAAAATTTAAAATCTATGAAAAAGTGTTTTGTTATGCTGAGAAAGTTGAAAGGGAGTTTGTCGACACTTACGTTTCATAAGATGACAAGAGTAAGAAACAATCAATGTGGTAGGAAATATATAATAAAGCAACTAAAAATTTTAGAGGTAAGACTAAACCTTGTTCCAAGTGTGGTAAAATAAATTTTGGGGAATTTATGTCAAGATCTAGAAAGTGTTACCAGTGTGATAAGTTTGGTCACAAGGTTCGTGACTGAAAGGAAAAGAGTCATGAACAATCCAACAATGAGATTATATATATCTAGTCAACAGTAAGATTCTTTAGCTATAATAATTTTGGACATTATGTTAATGTGTGTCTAAAGAAATTTACTCAGGGTGGAAATCGTCATGATTAGAAGAAAAAGGGATGGAGAAATTATTTGATACTTGTACAGTTGATGTTGGGCCATCTGGTGAAGTGATGGAAGATCCATAGATTTTTATATTTTTTTAAGGTTTATCATAATTCTAATGTCTTAGGCACCCCTATTTTAATGTTTTAAATAATGTACATACCTTGGGATACATTTATTTAGTTTCTATAGATGTATGAGGTATATGTTTAAAAGTTATTTGAGGAAGAATACCTATACTTGTGTGGATTTAAGTTTAATGGTATTGGTGACCATTAGGGTAATATATATATATGGAATTATTTAGTTTTAACTTTGGGTATTAATATTTAAATTTAGATATTAATTCATTATCTCATCAAATAAATGTTTGAATTATATTACTTTGTGCTAACCATATTGGTTTTGGTTAATATCTAAATATAGAAGGAATATTGTGTTTTCCTTTTGAGGATTATGTGATCCATTATAAGTTGATTCTAGTGATTCAGGCATGAAAAGTAATCTTGGATACTCATTATTTAGAGTAATAGATGATTTTGTGGTTGAATTTGATTAAAGTATTAATTTAGACTCATCTAGTGAGTATATTTCCTTATGCTATTAGTATAGATAGTGAAGGAATCCTTTAACTCTAGGAAAAGGATCTTGAAATAAAATGGTATCCTATTACCATAGTTTCTAATGATATCAATGAATTTTTCCACACCTATTTGGCTTGTTATTTTTTCATCATTGAATCCCTCTTGACTATGTTTTTATCACTCTCTATTATCCCATGGGAAATAGTTTTCCCTTACAAATCCATCTTTTTATTTCCCAACAATGTTCACCCCATGTGGAATCCTTGTTATGCATAAATTCTAGCGACCTATATGTTTCCTAGTTTACCTTTTTAATAGGATTTTTTATTAAACCTTTATATGATGTGGGTTTAAATAAATGAATTCTAGAAATGTTAATCATTCGATAACCAAGATGAATTTCGTGGGCGAAATTCATTTTAAGGGGGGTAAGATGTAATATCCTGAGATTTTATGAAATATATTCTTTCAAATTTATTTAAATTATTTGATAGATTGAGTTACATACAATGAACATTTTATATTTTTTATATAAAACACCAATTTTATCTTTCATTGCATGTAACATCAAGTTTCTTTGATAACATGTGTTGCACGCAAGGCTGAGTCTTACCAAACAATAATATACTATTAATATTATTATTTAATATGGAAGTTATCACCTGGATATTATATTGGAGGGTGTGAATATGACTAACTATATTTTGTTTACAAAATTTTATATTTTTTTTACATTCATCCAATATATTTTATAGGCATAATATAATAATAAATCTAGTTTTACGCTTAAAAACTATATTTTTCTTAAAAGCGCTTTTACCACCTTTTAATGACGCACCTATTTTAAAAATAAATTTTGACATTTTTATAATTTTTATATTAAAAAATAAACATAATTTTAGAAATCATAATATCAAAATTTACTTTGGGTTATTTTTTTGGTTTTTTTAGAAGTTTTATGTTTTGATGAATAGTGAAAATACTGAATTTTAATTGAAAACTGCTTTTAAAACCTAATTTATTTATATAGTTAAATTATGTTTTGAATTTGTTTTAAAGTATAATTAGTTAAAATATACATAAATAAATCCAATTTAGGTCATTTTAATCAATTTCATATTGGAATTAGATATAAAAACAGGTCAAACTTTTGAACTTTTCTCTTTAAAAACTCATTGTATCATCCCGTCTATGAGATTAATTTTAAATTAATTTCTAACACTTATGTGATTATAATTTGTAAAAATAGATTCCATGTTTAGAATAATCATAATATATAATTTCTAATAAGGTCAACTTAGTTTTTGAACAAAAATATTAGTGAAATTAATTAAAATTAATTACAGTGATTGAGGTAAAAACAAGCTTAATTAATGATTGAACTTAGAATATAAGGTGTATAAATAACCCAATACTTTTCCAAATCCAATTTTATGGAAATATTTATACCCTAAAAACATTAGGATATATTTTTATGATTTATTGGGATACTATTCCATGAAATTGACCTATATAATAAGTTAAGTAAGGAAAAGGTCAAAAAGGGAACTTTCCTTGCCTTTAACACATATAAAGATTTGGAGTAGGGAAGAAGCTACATAGGTTTGGTTATAAATATTATTTTTAAGATAAATGAGTTATTTTTATCATAATAATATATATTTATTACTTATATATGATATAATTACATAAAATTCTTAAGAAATGCCAATGCATGGATTATTTAGTTAATAATTAAATAAAATTAATGATATTTTATTAAATAATTTAAAATTACTAAAAAAATTATCTTATAAAAACCGAATTTTAATTTTAAAAAAATATAAAATATGGTAAATTAATGGGCCAATTTATCTTTTATAATGAACATATTGACCCAATAATAGTAAAAACACTGTTAGTGCAGTTAGGGTTAAAGTAGTTTTTTGTGCGTTACATGCGTTTCTGCTAAAATTAATTTTCAAAAAATATGAGATTTTTATTTTATAAATTAGAAATGTTATTTAATAATAATTGTTTCTAAATTTTATACTAATTCTCACTTTAATTTATTCTTAATGGATGAATTATATAGTTTAGAAAACTAGCTAACTAAATGAAAACCCAAAATAAAAAAAGGAAACTTAAAGACTAAGGAAAAAATGATAAAAATGCTTTTATTTTTGTGTGGTGTGAGTTTGATCGACCATAATTCCAATTTAATCAAATTTTTTTCATTTTTTAAGCAGATGAGGTAATGTATATCTCCCAATAGTTTTTACTTTTGGTATTTACAAGAATATCACTCATCCTCCACTATAAAAAAATATTCACTCTTATCCTATCTTCACACCTATAAATCCTTTTAGATCATCAAAAACCTACTCAAATAAACTCAAAAATATATTATTTCATCTTATAATCCTACCTTAAGGAAGAAATCCAACCAAGGAAGCTCTTTGGTGCTAACCAAAAGGAGTTACCTGAAAAAGATGTAACATTCTTCAACAATCACTTTTGTTTTATTTCTTTATAAAACCATTAAATTATTCTTATTTAATGATTAAATAATAACATAAATAACATAAATATACTTATATATTGTTATGTTAAGGGTTTTACCTACACATACACACACTTCCATCAAATGGGTAATAAAATTATCATTCGTGTGTACGGTGAACTACCGCCTCACGAAATGATGTCGTTCATTTTTCTTTTACCACCTCTCATGGTAGGGAATTATGATGTACATGATGTTTTTATATGATATATATTATATTTATATTTTCTTAATACTTATTGAATTGATATATGACACATAACTTCATGCTTTCTATTTTTTTAAAATATGATAACATCTTTTGTGGACGTGTGAACTACCGCCTCGTTAAAGCGATGTGATACGTTTACACATTACATGAAATTTATTAAGGATATATTTAATAAACATGTGTAATATAAATTATATATATATTATATTCAAGACATAATTATATTTCTTAAAATATAATATATCATTTTATTTATTACCTTTTCACACATTGAAAAAGTGATAACATCGTTCGTAGACGTGTAGACTACTGCCTCCTCAAAGTGATGTGATTACTTTTACATAAAAAGAATTATATATATTTGATTAAATAATATGGTTTATATTATATAATTATAATTATGTAAAGATAAATATTACTTACCTTCTTTCTATAATGATCATTGAAAAATGGGAATGTTACTCATGTGTACGTATGACCTACCGTCTCTATAATTGTAACATTGGTTCATTTTTCATAACCATATTTTATGATTAGTTATAAAAGTATAGTTGATGTATAAATATGATAATTATATAATTATTATTATTTGGGATATGTTAATATAATGACCTCCTTGGCCACAATCAACCAACTTTAGCCATTTTGACACCTAAACCGAATATGGTCAAAGCATCCGATATAGACTTAATTTTTTAAGCAGTTGTATAAAAAATTATAATGATTGAAATAAAAGTAATTATAAAATTTAAAAATTTTATGAAGTATGTAAATAATTAACATAAGTTTATTATTCAATAAGATAAATACACACGTGACTAGTCAGACTCAATGTAAGGGATTTCATATTAATCTCCTTTCATTGAGGATTATTTTGATGTTACACACTCACCTTCTTTTATGAGGTGTATATATATCCCATTTAACATAAAATATTATGAATTTATTTATTCTCATGTTATTTAATGTCTTTTTTAATTTTATTCTTTCATGAGTATTATGATTTAAATGTTCAAATTGGTATGGGACACTTTGAATGTTTAAATATTTAATTTTCAAATATTTTTCTCCATGTAAATATTATTGATATTATTTTACATATATATTTATATGGATATAAAAATATTATAAATAAAATTTTATATCTATTTTTAATTTCATTCAAATATTTTCAGAAGAAATATTTTTACGTGTCATAAAATTAATGTTTT
The DNA here is from genome assembly GCA_963277665.1 of Viscum album. NCBI lineage: Eukaryota > Viridiplantae > Streptophyta > Magnoliopsida > Santalales > Viscaceae > Viscum > Viscum album. Next base: position 217,515,557 of record OY728137.1, on the reverse strand, counting down.
GACAAATGACAAATAAAATGTATTATTTTTAAAGTATGACAATAATGAACTTTCAGGTCATCGTGAATTTTATTTGATTTCTAGATTCCTTTGAAAGCTTAAATTTTTTCTTAAATGAAAAAACCCATTTCCTTTTATTTGGCTATTTTTGTATTGAAAAAAAAAATCAAAGAAAAGGGTTTTTTGGTATTGAAAATGGGTTCTTAAAAGAAAAGGATATTTTTATTTGAAAGTATTTTTTATATGGGTTTAAAAAGAGTTTTTCAAAGTGTTTTATGATGAGAGTGTTTTACTCTTGATATGTTACTTGAGAATTATATGAAATGGGTGATCCTGATATAGCTTATACGAAGGGTGGATCCCCATTATAGGTCATGAGTGATCCTAATATATCTTATACGAAGGGTTGAGCCCCATTATAGCTCATGAGAAATGGCTGAACCCGATATAGTTTATATAAAGGGTTGAGCCCCATCATAGCTCATGGTTGAGCCTGATATAGCTTATATGAAGGGTGATCTACATTATATATCTCCAATGCATTGCGTAATGATAATGTTAGAAGTCATCCTTATGATTATTCTACTTAAAAGGGTTTTGAAAGGGTTTATGTATATGATGCTCTAAGTCACCAAAATAGGTTTAATTTATTGCTATGAGTTTTAATGATTTTCCTCGATAAAAACATGTATTTTTTATTCATGTGAAAATGTTTTATTTTCTCAAATAAATTTAAAGATAAAGGTAAATATTATGCGATTTTTTATGTTTTTACCGAACTAATGGTTTCCTTTCTTTTTATATCCCTTACTAATATTTTGTGTTCATATTAAGTTTTTAAAATGTTTTCAAAGGGTTTAAGGATGGGTAAGAGAAAATTAATATGTATAATTGGAAGTCATGGGGTTTTTACATGAAAGTAATTCATGATTTATTTTAAAAGTTTTATATTGTGGGAAAAATAGATAATGATTGGAAGTATCCTCTTTTTATTTTATAGTTTTGTTATGTATGAGTTATGGAATAATTATATAAAAATCTAAACCTAAAAAATACACAATATGAAATAAAGTAATTTATTGAGTAAAACTAAATATTATGTAATGTTTAAGGTTGGGTCCTTATAATATCAGTTCCCAGTTCTTTAGTGAGTTTAAATCCTAAAACATCTAGATGCTCAATTTAGCCAATGATCTTGACTACATGAGGCTCAGATGGAGTGAACTCTCCAAGATTTCTCTTAAAAATAGCTATGTAGATCTCAAAACCTTCCTGTCTAGCTCTCTCCTAGTATAGACCATGGAGATTCTCAAGCATTCTATAAGCATCCATGTTTTAAAGAGACTTCATGAGTTCACTAGACATAAAATAAATCATCAAACATTAAGTTTAGACCCTGTAGTTCAATTTTTTTCATAGAAAATGAACTCTTCATCACTTGCCTCCTTCATGTGTGGATCATTCATTAAGGATTATAGCACTTAATATTTCCATTCATGGTGTAGCATAACCCTTAGGTGTCTGAACCACTCCTGGAAGTTATTTCCAGTAAGGAGATGGTCTTTCTCCAATATAGATCATATGGATAGTGTGGATGATAAACTTTCTATTTTATAAAATTATAAAATAGAAAAGTATTATTACTTTATTTAATTAAAAATTATGTAAGAAATAATAAATTAATTTATTTTATTAAATATCCCATTATTTTATCAAGTACCAATATATCTCACCATTAAACTTGGAATGTCCAGTTTCCAAGACATTATAGTGGAAAGGATCCATATTACTTTTTTTAATGATCTAGACTTTGTCCATGAAAACCATAAGAATGTATTTAGGTAGGTGGTCTTGTCAACTGTGGGCTTGCATCTCCTTGATCCATTGATTAGACACCCCAATTCTAAAATCCTAACTTGTATTTCCTCAAAACTTGCCTCCAAATTTGTATTGAACAAACATCATACATTGAATTCAATACAAGTTCGGTTAAGTCAACCCAAAACCCTCATGAGAAATCCCCAATAAAAGTAGGTGTCCAAACTTTTTCCATGTAAACGCTTAGTTCTATAGTCATATTCTCAATCAATTAATTGAAGATGTAGTTTGAATTAATATTAAGTTGAGGGATTTTAATTTATTATGCATAAATTTTATCCCGTTTTATCCTTTATAAGTGTTGTTAAATTTAATTTAATTTTACTTAATTAATTAACCATTTTGTATAAAACATTTATGCATAGTCTATTTATTTAAAAAAAATCTTTTCACATTAGTTTATTTATTTATGTGATTATGGTATTGCATCCATAAAATAAATATTGCATAGAAATAAATAAATGAATGAATTAATGACTCATCCATGAGTTTTATCTAAAATTTGATTTATTTAGCAGATAATAAATAAACCTTTGACCTAGGGGAAATAACATATTATTTCGGTCTTGGAATGAGTTGCAGCATTCTACCTATCCACCTATATATCTCCTGGGTTGGAATTATTAAGGTTTTGTTTTGAACTGCCTCCATGCACCTTGAGATGATCCATTAATTATAAGTATTTAAAACTCACGCATGGGTGAGGGGAACCAAAGGACTAGTTAAGGAGAATTACATAAATGTCCTTAGACACGCAAGTCCTATATAATAATGGAGGGAGGTATGACTTGTAGACTATCGATTTAATTTAATAATTAATAATTTTCAAACCTATGAAATAAATTAAATTAAATAAATTTCAACACATACATAAGTCTTGGTTAAGATCATGACTAGTCATACATGTAACAAATACCCAAAAGTGATTGGATAACATTCATTTATTATTTGTTCTTTATTATTAAGATAAACATGATTGCATTAATTAATTAATTAATTAATTCCCTTTCATATCACTGACCATCCAAATTCATTTAGAGATACTCACCATTAATGTAATTCATGTTAAATAAATGGTAGAACCAATAATTATAGATTTATTAAAATAAATTAATTGATCATTTAAAATTATTTAAAACTATTATTAAATTGTTAAATAAAATAGGTGACAATCAATAAAATAAAATTTTAATGTTGTAATTTTCAATTTAATGCAATTTAATTCTTTCATTAATTGGGATAATACATGACGTATACTGTATAGCTACACTCCATGTACCTTGGTTGTTATGTATCCAAGGTACATTCCTGGGGCTTCGATGTGTACCTCTACTAGACTACATGACATATAATAACTAGCTACACGCCATGTGTTCCACTCTCCGTGTGCCTGAGATGCATGCATGGGTCGTCGACATGCATCTTGACGAATGACACAGAGTGTATTGGCTAGCTACACATTGTGTGGTCTGAATTCCATGTGTTCGCATAACTTACTGAATGGATCGACATGTATATCAGACGTGGGAAATGATAAACTACACACTATGTACACCACATACATTTCATGTGTTTCATTAATGATCTAGGTTTTCTATCTCATGCAGTTTGACCATGTATAATGACCCCACAGATTGCATGAATTTTATCGCTAACCTGAGTAGACTGCATGGCATGTACGCCAGCAGCACGCCATGTAATCCAACATTTAGTGTGCCAGGTTGTCCTAGTTAACCTATAGTGTGTAATAAATACACCACACGTAATTTACTTCTTGGTGTATCATGTATCCTATGACACAGCCAGGTGCAGTACACCTGAGTACATGGAATATACTCTGGTTACACGTCATTTAGTTCCATGCTATCTGGCCAGAATCCCTGACACTTCCTGATGACATCTTCAGTCATTATTCATTTGTTATTAGACCCTTAAGAAAATGAAACACTGAACGAAAATGATTAATATGTATATAAAATTTTAATTAAAACTAGAATAAATAAAAAATAATATGAAATGAAAATCTAACTACTATTACAAATAGATCAGCAATCAAATAAATAATTATAAATTTAAATGTGACTGCTCTGATGCCTCTTGATGTTTTTGGGTACAACAGAAGTGCCTTTGGTGAGCATAAAATTAAAATTTCTATTAATATATATTTGTTTCAAACCTCAAGAGAGGATATTTCATGTTAAATTTGTAATTAATTTATTTAATTTTGGAAGAAATAATTACTTCATATTAGGATTCTTTCTTCATTGACGATGTTGATCTTTCTAAAAACCCTTTCAGATTACCTTTTTGTGTTGTATGGATTCAAGTGTAGAATTCCTCTAGAGGTGATCTACATGTACTCCTTTGATCTTTGAGAAATACCAATTGATTTATGAGATTCTTCTATCTTGAAGGTGTTCTTCTCGTTCTTGAGAGGAAGGGAGGAGGAAAATTTGAGAGGGATAAGTTTGTTGTGTGCAACAATTATCAGTTCTCAATTTTTTATTATTTACTCAATAGACATAACTATATATTTATAGAGCTAGGGTTTAAGATAAAATAATTATTTAATTTTATCTTGGGACTTAAATAATATTATAATCTTTAATTAACCTCATGCCACATAATAATATTATTGTTATTATTTTATGGCACGCACGAACCTACACAATGATAAATAATAGTTATCGTCTTGTAAATAGATATTCATCAACAAATATGGTGTTAGTCTATTCATACTCCTCATAATTTATTGAATATCCAAATAAATATTTAATTTAAATATTTTACTCATCAATAAATACTTTTGATCAATAAAACGTGAATAAAATTATTCATCGGTCTTGAGAATAATATTTATTCTATTAATTAAATTCAAAATAGAATTTAATAAAGATAAAAAAACACTTAGTGTGTGATTCTCTAGGATTATTTCTTATTTTCATTAGGTGGGATTTTCTAAATTCTAAGATTACTGCATAGTAATGGGTCAAATACCTAAAGAGAAATAATTTAATGTCGCAAAAACGACAATCACATACGAATGATCATTGTGTAATATAATCTATTTGTCACAATATCTCATCAAGTAGGTTTCACATATATGGTACCAACTTATATACTTAAAACGTATTTCTTTATATATATCTAAAATAAACACATCATTTACACCATGGACATGGAATTTAAAGAGATGGTTCTATTCCAATCAATGAGATGAGATATCAAATTCCATTAAGACAGAAATGAAAAATACTTCATAAACTTATCCATTAATAACATGTCGATCATGACACGCCCAATGTACCCTACCTCACCGCAAACATATGGAATCGTGATTTTTTTTTTTCAGAAAATGTAAGTGCATGAGTCATGAAATTCATTAATGATAATATTAAAGTCTAAGAACCACTAAACATACTCAAATATTAGAATATCTGATGAAACCAAAACATTTGGAATTCCTACTGGAGGGTATGTTTTCATAATCTCTCTTTTTAGAGATTTACCAAGTGTAAAATTCATGATAAGAAGCCTCGTCCACTTATGAGTACTCTCATATGATATTCACGTTCTTGTGTCCCATTATTGAATGTTATATGATCGTATAATTATATTTAATAATATCATCATGAAATTTCAAGGTTCTCATCATAGTGGAGAACTGCTATGAACTTATCAATATGAAAAATACTCTAGGACATTATTATATTAAATTCATATAGAAAAATTAATACTATATAATAATATATTTTATTAATATTCAAATCATTGAATATACATGTAATAAAAGTACAAATATTTGGTCCTAGGAAACCAAATTTAACAACCTTTGGATGGGTATCATGGTAGAGTGGTATAAAAGGTTTTGGTTGAAAGATATAATGGATTTAGGAGTTAAGAATAGAGAGGATTTCATGAGTTGGTAGGGAAAAAATGTCAGTTTATCTTGGTGCGTGAAATAGGCTAGGGAAGACCGGCTAGGACATGAGATTTTAGGCCCCTCTGTGATCCGATGAAAGGATTTTGAGCCTACCGAATGACCAAGTGAGGTGATTCCACTTGAAAGTTAGAGACCAAGGGAAGTCACATGCATCATGATTATTTGTGTTCTTATCTAAATTGGGTAATTGTGGGAAGTTAACATGAATTAAATGAGTTTTAATAAAGTTATATACTACTAGAATTAGAAAATATTTGTTTCCCTTTTAAGCCATAACTTTTGGATCTCATCCACGTGTGGTTCAGGCTAGTGAGGTCTAGTAGGATGGTCTGATTGATCATCAAAGGGTTGATCTGATTGAGGAAGATGGTCAGTGGTAGAGAACGTTGTGCACCTTCCAGTGGTAGGATTTGGAGAAGTATGAGGAAATCATCTCTGATCTGGAGATAGATCACTAGTTGGAGGAGCTTAAGATCACTTTCAATTTGATATGGGCCCTATAGGAGTATTGGGTTCTACTGGAATTCATTTAGATGTGAGGATATATGCATCAATTTTGGGTATTTTATCTTGGTGGGTGGAAGGAGGCAAATTTTTCATGGGTTTAATTTTAGAAGGAATTCTAATAGGTGTTCCTATCATCGACCATGAAGGTAGTGAAGAGTTGGAAGCTACTATCTTTTCACCAAGGGATCATGTATCTGTTAGAGATAGGGATCAAGTTCAAGGATATTTTTTATTTTTTTCCCAGATCTTTTTCCTGATGAGGAGTTGCATGCACAACATCTTGAGGAGGTGGTTCACCCTTCTATCAAGTATGCAGTTACTCCTTTTACATTGCTGACATACTTGGAAGTACAAAAGAAGGTGGAGGTGATCGTGCATATGCACTTGAGATAAGGTTTTCTATGAGATGGGAACCAGTAGGGTTACTTAAGGAGAATATATTTTAGTGTAAGATATTAGTAACTAGGTACTTTGAGGTTTCAACATGTGGGAAGTCAATCTCAATAATTGTTTTTCCATCCTTCTAGGGCCCAATGATTTTTCATGCTTTTCCTGGGGGCCTTGGGCTAGTGTTATTTGTCTGTAGGGGTTTTTTTCATCATTAGAGTTAGTGCCCAGTGGTTCTTGGATCTCAATATAGTAGACGTAGTATGGTTCAACATCATATTTAACAATAGCTTCCAATAAGGTCGTTTTAGTGGTAGGGGAAGTAGGAGTATGCTCTATTGAGGGGAGATGGGGTAGGCCAAGGTCGGCCTCATGATGTCCCTAATCTTTAGGGACACCATATTGAGCATGGATATGGTGGTGGTCATCAACATCAAGGTAGGGGATTCAAACATGGATATTTACATGCAGTGGAGGTGCCAATACTAGAGGGTCCAGTGATCATTAGAGGTACGATCATCTTATCATCCACCCTTGTTTATGCCTTGTTTGATTTAGGAGATTCTCACTCATTTGTTTCACCCTCTCTAGTATGTTCTTTGAGAATGGACATAGATAATTTTATTGTTCCCCTGGTATTGACTATGCCAGTCAGATGTCAGGCCATCTTATTCGATGTGTTTAACGGGTGTGGACTAATGATCAGGCCACATCATTCATGTGGGGATATATTTTTTTATTCAGATAAAACTAAATGATGTCATTCCCATCATTTATTGGTTGTATTCTATGTGTGTTTTTATTGACTTCTTTCTAAGGAAGATCATGTTCTCCGATTTGGATGGTAAGTGTGCGATTTTCATTAGTGAGTAGGGTTTTCACGTGGAAATGTGGATCCCCATATTTCTATTATGGATGATTTTTTGTAGAATCTATAGGCACTAGGATAGTAGAGGATCCCAGGGTCATAAGGGATTTTCTATATGTTTTTCCTAATTATGTTTTGATGTTTCCCCCTCGATGTGATATTGATTTCATGATAGATTTATAGTTAGTCACTTATTAGAATTTTATGGATCCTTATTGGAGGTACCCTATGATTTGTGGGAGTTGATAATTGAGATAAATTATTTGAAGTATAAGGGTTTCATCTAGCCTAGTGTGTCGTCATGGGGTGATCTAGTGTAATTATCCAAAGTGGTAGTATGAGGTTGTTTATAGACTACCAGAGGATGAATCAAGTGAAGATCAATAATCTTTACCCTCTTTTGAAAATTGATGATATTTTTTACTAGTTAAGGGGGGAAATTTGGTTTTCTAAGGTTGATCTATGCTCTAGATATCACCAATTGAGGGTGAATAAGGAATATATCTCGAAGACCGCCTTTTGATGTAGGTATGAGCACTTTGATTCTATGGTCATGTTGTTTGGTACTATGAACACACTGACAGTGCTCATGGGGCTCATTAACTCTGTGTTCCAAGAGTTCTTGGACCAGTTTTTGGTCATGTTCATTGGAAATTTATTGATTTACTTGAAGTCATAGTTGGAGTATTTAGATCATCTTAGATCTTTCTTATAGGTCCTTCGATTCCACCATCTATATGGGAAATTTTCCAAGTGTAAGTTTTGGACCCAGGAGGTGCATTTCATTTGGAATGTGGTGTACCAAAAGGGTGTGTTCATTGACTTATTGAAGGCTAAGGTAGTTATTTATTGAGTTTCACTCAAGAATGTGGTATAGATTCACAGTTTTCTTGGTTTCATAGGCTATTTTTAGAGGTTCATTTCTGATTTATCATGGATTTCATCCCCGTTAATAGCCTTGAACAAGAAGGACTAGGTGTTTATCTGGACTAATCTATGTCAAGTATTATTTGACTACCTAAAGGGGAGATTGTTCAGTGCTATAGTGATTCAATTTCCAGTAGAGGGGGTAATGTTTAAGGTTTCTTTTGATGCTTCCCATCTAGGCTTGAGATGCATCTTGATGCAACATAATACAGTGATCTCTTATGAGTCTAAGAAGTTATTCCCCCACAATAATAACTATTCCACATATGATTTAAATCCAGTAGTGGTTATGTTTGTGTTAAAGTTGTGTAAATATTACCTCATTAAAGATTTTTTTTGGTCTTTACCGATCACAAGATCTTGAGGTATATCTTTTCTCGGTGTGACTTGAATTTATAAAAATGGAGGTAGATATAGTTTCTATAGGATTATATTTTTAAGATATTATATACCCCAGGAAAGAGGGATATTATGGATAATGTATTGAGTAGGAAGTCATGAAGGGATGTTTTTTAAGATTCTGAAGATTCTTGAGAGAAATGGAGGATTTGGAAACCCTTAACTTAGATGTAAGGGTGGTATATGATGGAGGTTTTCTATTTTAGATGATAGTGTGGTCTTCTTTTATGAATCAGGTAGAAGAGTCTTAGTAGGAAAAATTAGAGGTGGAGGTGACATGTGACCATGTTGTCCATGGTGACATCCCATAGGGGAGGTCAGTGGATGGTCAGAATAAGATTTTTTTAGGGGAGGATGTTTGTTCTAGTAGAGATACGTGAGGGAGCCCTTCATGAGTTTCACATCTCACCTTTAGTGGTACACCTGGGAGTATCCAAGATGTAACATTGATTTAGGATATAGTTTTGATGGCCCATGATGAAATGGGTAGTGGTAGAGTTCGTAACCTGATTTTTTGGTTTTTTAGCAGGTAAATGCATAACATTGTGTCCCTAATAGTTTTTTTCATCCCTTGAATGTTCCTGAGTATAAGTGGGATGCCATAAATATGGAATTCATTATAGAGTTACCCTGGTCTTAGGGAGGTTATGATTATATTTGGGTAATCATGGATCAACTAATGAAGTCAACTCACTTCTAAGAGATCAAGGAGTCGGGCACTGTAGTTGTCTTGTAAAAGAGGTGTGATGATGAGTTTCTATAGATACATAGAGTTTTGAGGTCCATAGCATTGGATCGAGATGCTCATTTTACCTCATGAGTTTAGAGAGGATTGAAACATGTGTTTGGCACTCAGTTATGCATCAACGGTGCTTTTTACCCCCAAAGGGACTGGAAGGTGGAGTAAACCATCTAGATGTTGGAGGATATGTTATGGTTGTGTATTCTAGACTTTAGTAGATCTTGGGAAAATTAATTTCTTTTGGTTGAGTTTGCTTAAAACAACATCTACTGCTCATCCATTAGCATGGCCCTATTAGAGGATTTGTATGGGTGACCATGTTTTTCTCTGTTATGTTGGGTCGAGGTTGGGGATTCATTAGTTCTTGATCCTAATGTGGTGCAGAGCACACCAAAGAAGGTTTAGGTTGTTTGTTAGAGGATGAAGGTAGCTTAGGACCATCAGAAGTATTATGTTGATCATAGAAGGAGGACATTGGAGTTCGAGGTTATGTACCACATGTTCTTAAATGTTTCTCCTCGATGTGGGAAGAAAAGGTTTGGTAGGAGAGTAATCTATCACCCCCGTTTTTTTGGAATTTTTGAGGTGTTGGGATGCACTGGTGAGGTGAATTATTGGTTGGAACTCTCACTATAGCTAGATAGGATCCACGATGCCTTCTACATCTCTTATATTTATTGGTATCTTCACAATGAATCTCATGTCATTGACTAGGGAGAATTAGATATCATGGATGACCCGACATTCATGGAGAGACCAGTAGAGATCTAGGATCTTCAAGAGAAGGTGTTGCATGGATGGACCATCCCTTTGTTTCATGTGTTGTGGAGGCATGATGGCCTGAAGGAGAGTACTTGGGAGTGTGAGATACATATGTGTGCTGAGTACCCAGATTTATTTTTAGTTTTTACTTGTTCTATTTTTCTTGATGATTTGATGTTTAGATCTTGTTATTTTATGTGGTGTGCCTTTTCCTTAATATAATGTGTGTTAAATCTTCTAATATATGAAGATGGGTAAACCTAATTCCTAATCAAGATGTGTTATACTATGAATTTTTTTAAAACCGTGTGGGTGAGTTAGTACTACCCAAAGAGGATAATATATTTATATGGAAGGTTTAATTCCTTGATTTGTGTGCTTGGGGAATTGTTGTGTGATGTTTATGGAAGTTTTTGGCTTGGTCTGCATGGAGGTTGAGATGGTGATGAATATGGTTATATGAAATGGTGGTGGATTGCAGCTAGTGTAAAATGTTTTGGTGATGTGGTTGTGTGAGAAAAGTGTCTTGATGTTGGTGTGAGATGGTGTGGTTGGATTTGGGATGTAATGAGATCCATGATAGGTATCTAATAGAGTGGTTTTTTGTAACTTCTTTCTCTTTTCTTTTGGGTTGGTTTTGATTTTTTAGGATGAGAATAGTTTGATAGGTATCTGATGTAATGGTTTAGACCTTCATACCTAATACTTTGTGGAAATTCAGGTGATGGATCTATCTGGTAGAATCTCTGAGAAAGTTGGAGGGAAAAAGGTTTTGTAGCTGAAGAATCCAACTGAGAAGGATCCAACATCGTAGAGTCTTATGTTGCACTGTGGAGGAGAGTCATTGCAGCGTGGAGAGGATGTTTGTGACATAGAGGATCAAAGGTGAAGTTTCAATGATTTTTCCATTTTTGTCATGGTTGTGGCATGGTCACCTGGTTGCAGCATTATAACACCCCTATATTTAAATAAAATTGTGTTTGATAGAGTATACAATGCTCAATACCAAGCCTAAATGAATTATTATTTAAATATGACCGTTATAACCTAGTCATTAAATTAGCGAGTATGAAAAGAATTAAATAATTCAAAAAATATATATAAAGTTCATACTTGATATAAATATATTTATAAATATTTGGTAAATAATCACTCAAATTTTAGTAAAGTCATTTTATTCTTCAAAAACACGTCTTCTTCAAAAATGGGTATTATTTCTTTCTGTGAGAAAATATTATAATTAATTTCTAGAAATTTTATAAATTTTATTTTATAAAAAGGATATCATTTTTAATACATCATTTCAAAATTATCCTAAGATTATTTTTTGTGATTTTTCTAAAAATATTGTTTTTTAGTGAATATTGAAAATTACCGATTTTTCAAATACTATCATTTCTTTTAAAAAAATTGAGTAATTTAAAAGTATCATTAAATTATGTATTTTGTTTTAAAGTGAAATATTAACTATTTTATTTATAATAATATAATTTATTTCTTTTGAATAAATTATTTTTATGATTTTGTTATAAGTTTATTTTTATACCTAAAAATGTGGTTTTCTAAAAATAGTTTTTAAGTGCATGAAGTTTATCCATTTTAATTAATTAAAATAACCCATAATAAGTAAAATATTTAAATTAATTTTATATATTATATATATATTTATATGAATTAAAATTTATATAATGATTATTTCTAGTCATAGAGTTAATATAAGATCATCTATTGCTTGAAAATACATTTTCCTGAAAAACCATTTTTTATCGTACTTTGTGAGATAATTATAAAATGAATTTATTAAACTTATAGAGATTAAATTTGGTAAAATGGATTAAATATTTTTAATCATCACAATTAATATTATTTAATAATGTTAACTTAATTTTTTGTCATAATGAATTGTAAAAACAGTAAAAATTCATCACCATTGTAAAAGGGTAAATCAGGTTAACTTATGTTAAAACTAAGTGATAAGGCCCCCATTTTCCATATTTAATCTTATTAGATGAATATATTTTTAAATTTATCACCTTATTCTCTATATTTATTTTTTTATGGGACACTTTTCTATGAAAGTGACTTATATAATAATTTAAGTAAAGAAAAAGACAAAATGTCACTCTCTTACTTTTAAAAATCTCTTATGTGTTCACATAGAGACAAAAGAAATTTGTGAATGAATATTAATGGTTATTTTTAGTATAATTAAATTATTTTCATGATAATAATTTATTTATAATTTTTATTAATTATATAATTACCTTAAATGCTTATGCAACACTAACATAATATTTATTCAATTAATAGAAAAATAAAATAAATGATTTTCAAAATATTAAAAGTAATATAAGTTGAATGAATAATTGTGTTGCATGAATTTTTGAGATAATTATAAAATTTAATACAATTTTTAATATAATATATTATAAATAAATATTTTTCTTTATGTTTTTAAAATCAAATTAGTTGAATAGTATCAAAATTGACATTAATGATATTTTATAATAAATAATATTTTATTAAATGATTTAAAATTACTAAAAATTTTATAATCATCCAATTTATTGGTATATGTTTTAAAATTTAATCTATGATTCATAAATTGTCTAATTTTCCTTTTATATTAACTATCTTGTCCCCTAAAGAGTAAAAATTTTAATACCGCGTTAATTGTCAAAAAGGGTTAACACGGGTTAAAACAAAAAGATAAGGGTGAAAACATCAGCTTAACTTGTCCAATTTTTTTGGATTTGATTATTTATAATAAAAATAATATTATATTTTAATATTAACATTTTTATCCATTTTAATATGAAAATTAATTTATATTAATTTAATATTTTAAGAAATTCCAAGAGTGCCCCTCCACTCTCTTATAAAAGGGAACTTCCTCTCCTCTTTTATTCACACTTAAAAATTCTTTTAGTTTAAAAAATGCTTACCCAAATACCTTCATTACTTACCTTAACATTTCCTAGAGTCCTTTTTTTTATCATAAAACAAACCTAGGAAATCTTTTGGTGTAAACCTTAAGAGGTTGTTCAAAGAAGAGGTATAGTTCTCAATCAAGCGTTTTCATTTTATTTATTCTTCTACCTACTTCAAAAATTCTTAAAACATGTTGAAATAATAAAACAAGTATTTTTAATATATTTAGATGTTATTATTTTTATACAATTACCTATATCCATCTCATCTTCCATCAAATAGTAAACAAAACCATTGTTCGTGTTTATGGCGGACTACCGCCTTACGAACCGATGTAATTCGTTTTCCATCACTGATTCTTATGTATTGTTGTAATAATGGATTTAATGTATATATATGATATTAATTAAATATTTATAATTCTTAAAATTTAATTTATCATTTATTTTCTTACCTTTCCATTCATTGAAAAATGATAACGTCGTTTGTGTGTATGTGTGGACTATCGCTGCCATGAAGTGATGTGATTCGTTTTTCATCACAAAATCACATGGATGGTATATATAAGTATATTTCAAAAAATAATATTTTATTTATGATATAATTATAATTTTTAAAATATGATATAATACTTACCTTCTTTCTATCATGATCATTGAAAAATAGAAACATTACTCATGCGTATGTATGGTCTACCGTCTTCATGATTGTAACATGGTACATTTTTCATACCCATATTTCATGATTGGATTTAAAAGTATAATTTATGTATAAAAATGATAATTATTTCATGATAATTATTCTTTATATTATTTAATAATGATCTCTTTGACCATATTAAACCTATCAAATTCATTTTTGACATATGAGCTGAATGTCGTAAAAACATCTGACGTGAACTTAATTAATTAAGTAATTGTATATAACATGGTAATAAGTGAAATAAAAGGAAAAATAAACTTTAAAAGTTTCTTAAGTAAGAAAATAATTAACATGAGTTTATTATTTAGGAATATAAGGAACTCACATGATGGGTTGGGTATAAAGTAAGGGACTTTCTTTTAAAAAATACTCTTTTAAAGTTTCCCTTCCAACTATTTTTATTCCATATCCACATTCTTCTAAATATTCCAAGAAAATTTTTATATGTGATTAAATGAATTCCAAAGGTAAATTTTTACCATATTTTTATTTTTTTTACAATTTTAATAAAATTTATCTTTTTAATTTTTTACATAAGTGATGCTTTACTTTAAAAAACACATTTTAAAGGTTTTAAATATTTATTTTTATAAATATTTCTCTTCCATGCCAATATTCTTAAAATTATTCAATTAATGTATTTATATGGAAATAAATGAATTATAAAAGATATTTTATGTATCTTTTTACTTTCTTTAAAATGTTTTTATAATAATTATTTTATGTATTTTATATGGAATATTTTGAATTTCTATACAAAAGATAAAATTAATGTTATATTTTAATGTATACGGCATCAGTAGATTTTCCCACTACTATAACAATTATTTTATGTTTGGATTTATTTATAATATTACCTATTTTCTTTAGATATAAAACTTTTTTCCCTATACTCTAGGTATTTTTAAAAATATTTTTAAATAGAATGGATATTTTGATATCTTGAAATGTTTTTATTTTGGGTGTAAGGGGTCTCTCTAAACCACACTTTTCTTCAGGTTATGACTATTTTCTATCTAAATCACTTTCTCTATCTCTCTCTTTAATGTTATATAATTCTTCTAAATTCTATATATATTTCTATCACATATATACCTAGCTTATTCTCTCTTCCATTGATGGGGTAATACATGCCTTATGATCACTTCTCAAATGACTTCTTTAAGAAATATCTTTTGATTATGATATGAGACAAGATTATGCAACCCATTTTATTTACATGGGTAATTATTATGTTTATATATTATTATTTATTTACTTTTTTTGGAACACATAATCATGAACATGTTATGATGGGTGTTCCCATATAGTTCTTCAATGCATTAAGTAAAGATTTTATCTCATGAGACCTTATGTATGGTATTAAAGAGTAAACCTAATCCACTATGGGACTCTGTATACAATGTGATGTTGTCTTGGAAGTTATATTTGACTTATGATTATGTCATATTTTGTGTTTCAGCTGCATTCTCTATGTTTACATGATCTTTCAATACCATGTTCTTTATGTTATGTTCCCAGGTGATTACTCATGAGCTTATGTTTAAAGGAAAGTATATGTCACTTCATAAGGGTGAAATGTATAATTTTTTTTAAAAAAAAAAGTCATAATATTTCCATGATTTCAAAGGAACCTTTATAAGTTTTATTTTTCCTTTAAGATTTCTTATAAAAAAATTATGAAAATCTTTAGGTAGAAAAGTTGGTTTCTTGGGTATTAAAATGTTTATTTTGATCCCAAAGTTTCATTTTGAAAAAGACAAAAATATTTTCTAATTATTCATGAACTAACAGGTTTCTTTCTTTCTTTTTATATTTCACTTACTAATATTTTTGTTCTCATACCATGTTTTAAAATGGTTTTCATAGGGTTTTAAGGATGATTAGGGACAAGTATGAGGTCAAGATGAAAATTATGAAGATATTTCTTGAGAATAAAACTTTTTATATCATAAAAGTTTTGTTTTATGGAAAAAATGGATACTAATTAGAGGTGTCCACTTTGTGATGTAATGTTTATTTATATAAGGGTGATGACATAATTCTCTAAAACTCTAAACTATAAAGATCCTAAAATGTAAGAAAATGGATTATTGGCTTAAAATTTAATATTATATAATGTTTAAGTTTGGGTCCTTATAGTTGGTATCATAAAAAAGTTTTAGATAAATTTAAGATTAGGATGTTTTTATATGAGTTTGACTTAAGATTTATGGATACCATCATGGTTTTATAAGTTTAAGGTTGATTATAAGTCAAAGTCATAGAAAAACCTTTTAAGGTTTTAAGTGATGGGATTTTAATGTGATTAATAACATTTTGGGAGATGTTTTATTAGGTTGAGGTATATGAAACCCTTAGGTTCAATATGAAGTATCATTTGAGGAAGAATTCACTTTTCATAAGTTTAAAGGTATTGATAACCTTCATGGTTTATATGATCTTTGATGATTAATTTGTTTTTAAGGGTTTTCATCATATTTTCATTTACGTTATAATAATTATATTAATATAGTTTTAGTTAAAAAGATAACCTATCACATCCAGTAAGGTCATGATTCTTGAACCCACAATCGAAGGGTGATAAGGGTGCTACATCTACCACTGGCCTATGTGATGTCTTGGTTAGTATGACATTTATTTTTAAAAAAATTGATGTGATAGATAAATATTAAGTTGATTTTCGAAACATATGTTTTATTGTAGGTATAACCATGGGATTAAAAATTGATTTGGTGATTAAGTGATTAATGTTATTTCAGAATAAGATCACTATATTTTGGGGAACATCATATGGTTAAGGTACGCAGAATATTATGACATTTTATTTGATGATTTAAGGTTGAATTATATTTTGAAGGAATATATTATTTTAATGAGTCTTTATGGTGATTTAGGTTATTTATAAAAAATAATTAGCATATCTTGGAGATTATATAACTATGGTATATATATTTTTTGTATGAGATATTAAGAGTGATCAGTGTTATTTGGAGATAAATGTTAAACTTATCTTGGAAGAATATATGATCAAATCATTTTAATTTTTGGGATTTAATATTAATCTATAATATTTTAATGAATTTTAAGGATAGTTATTTGTATAATAATTTAGTTTTAACTTTGTGTATTACACTAGAATTTTAGAGATTAATGTATTATTTGTTTGAATGAAGGTTTATTCATTTTGGGAATTATATTACCTTATGTTAACCATTTCAGTTTTGGTTAATATCTAAATATAGGATGAATGACTTATTATTATTTTGTAGAATTATGTGATCCATTATAATTTGATTTTATTGATTCATTCATAAATAAAAATTCATCTTCAATACTCATCATTTGAAGAAAAATATGATATTTTAGTGGTAATTGATTAAAGGATGAAATTCTACTTATCAAGTATATTTCCTTATGTTATTCATCTAGATGGAAAAAAGAAATATTAAACTCTAAAAAAATGGTCTTAAAATGAAATTGTTATCCTATTATCTTTATTCCTGATGAATCAATAGTCTTTTTGACACCTTAGAAGTTTATAGTTTTGTGGTCATTGACATTCTCAGGGTCTTTCACTTTCTTATAATCAATGATCTCAGTCATCATCCATCATTATTTGGGCATTACACTTTTATTCCATGTCCATATTTTCACTTCCCATTAATGTTTTCCTACTAGTAAACCCATTTATGTGTTATTTTAGAAGACCTTTATACTTTCCCTTCTCTCTTATAAAGAGGGTGTTTTATTAAGCCTATTTTTGATGTGAGATTTCAAAAAAAGTATTTTCAGATAGAAAACCTTTTATTACTAAGATCAAATTAAAATTTTGAGGACACAATTTATTAAGGGGGTAGAATTTAACACCCTTATATTTTTTTAAAAAATAAAACTATGTTTGATAACATATACAACACACAAAACCGAGCCTAAATGAACCATGAAATATTATTATTTAAATTTGACTGTTATAAACTAGTCGTTAAATTTATTGGCATAAATAGGATTAACTAATTTATAATATATATATATAAAGGTATTACTAAATATAAATGTATTGATAAATTCTAAGTAAACAATCACTCATGTTTTGGTAAAGTCGTTTTGTTTTTCAAAAATGGGTTTTATTGTTTTTTGTGAGAAAATATTATAATTAATTTCTAGAAATTTTTTAAATTTTATTTTATAAAAATGATATAATTTTTTTATAGATAATTTCAAAATTATCATAAGATTAATTTTTAGGATTTTTCAAATACTACCATTTTTTCATTAAATAAATTAATTTAAATGACCCGTTATATTTTGGATTTGGTATTAAAGTGACATAAACCACATTTTATTTAGAATAATATAATTAATTTCTTTTGAATCATCAATTTTCATGATTTTTTCATAAGTTTATTTCTATGCTTAAAACACGGTTTTCTAAAAAAATCTAAGTGCATAAAGATTATCTATTTTAATTAATTAAAATAAACCCTAATAAGGAAATATTTAAATGATATATATATATATATTATATCTAATTATATGAATTTAAATTCATATAATTATGATTTCTAGTTATAGAGTTAATATAATATCATCTATTGCTTGAAAAATGCATTTTCTTGAAAAACTGATTTTCATCACGCTTTGCGGGATACTTATAAAAATGGATTTCTACCAATTATAGGGATTTAATTTATTAAAGTGGGTTAATTATTTTTAATTAGAATAATTAATATTATTTAATAAGTTAAACTTAATTTTCTGTCATAATGAATAATAAAAATAGTAAAAAATCATCACCACGGTAAAAGAGTAAAGCGGGTTAACTTAGGTTAAAACTATGTGATAAGGCCACCATTTTTCATCTTAAATCTTATTATGTGAAGGTATTTCAAACATTATCACCTTAATATCTATATTTATTTGTTTATGGTATAATTTCCCATGAAAGTGACCTATATAATAATTTAAGTAAAGAAAAAGACAAAATATCACTCTCTTACTTTTAAAAAACCTTTATGTGTTCACACAGGGTCAAAAGAAATATTTTAATGAATTTTAATAGTTATTTTGATAATAATATAATTATTTTCATGGTGGTAATTTATTTATAATTTTTACTAATTATATAATTATCTTAAATGCTTATGCAACACTGACACATTATTTATTCAATTAATATAAAAATAAAATAAATGATTTTAAAAATATTAAAAGTAATATAATTTAAATTAATTATTATGTTACACAAATTTTTTATATAAATATAATATTTTATAAAGGTTTTAATGGAATATATTCAAAATCCATTTTTTTTCTTGATGTTTTTAAAGTCAAAATAGATGAATAGTGTCAAAATTAACATTAATGATATTTTATAATAAATAATATTTTATTAAATAATTTAAAATTCATAAAAATCCTATATTCAGCCAATATATTTTAATATGTTTATAAATATCATATATATTCCATTCATGGTCCAATTTTCCTTTTATAGTAACAATATTGGCCCCTAAAGAGTAAAAACTTTAATACCGCGATAATTGTAAAAGAGGTTAACATGGGTTAAAAGAAACATATAAGGGTAAAAAAATCACCTAAAATTGTCCAATTTTTATTATATTAGAGTATTTAGATTAAAACTAATATTATATTTGAAACTTATCATTTTGGATCCATTTTAATATGAAAAATAATTTAAATTAATTTAATACTTTAAGAAATTCCAAGAGTGCCCCTCCCCTCTCTTATAAAAGGGCACATCCTCTCCTCTTTTATTAACACTTACAAATCATTTTGGTTTAGAAAATACCTACCCAAATTCCTTTCTTATTTCCCTACCCATGTCTTAAAGGCCTTTTTTTATCATAAAACCAACTTAGGAAATCTTTTGGTGTAAACCTTAATAGGTTTTTTGAAGAAGAGATATAGTTATTAATCAAGTATTTTTTATTTATTTCTTCTTATACCACCATAAAAACTTCTTAAAACTTGATTAAATAATAAAACTAGTATATTCCATATACTGATATTTTATTATTTTGATTTCATGACCTATATCTATATATTATTCTGTCAAATTGGAAACAAACTCATCATTCGTGTGTACGACGAACTACCGCCTCAAGAACTGATGTAATTCTATCCAATGGCCTGAAGACCTTCATTTTTTTATTGATTTTTGATAATCCAACTTTCAAGGGGTGAGGTGGAACCCTTAACCACTTCTTAAAGATGATTTTAATGATGGATTTAATGTATATTTATTATGTAAATGATATATTTTTCATTATTAAAAGATAATTTATCATTTACTTTCTTACATTTCCATTCACAAAAAAAATGATAATGTCATCCATGCATATGTGTGGACTACCGCCTTTATGAATAAATGTGATTTTTTTCATCAAAAAATCCCATAAATGATATATATATAAGTATATTTAGAGAAATAATATGTTATTTATTATATAATTATAATTTTGTAAATATAATATAATAATTACTTTCTTTCAATTCAATTTTGGTCATTGTGGTTTGGGTCATGTGTGCGATGGGAGTTGGTTCAGGTGGTTTGTTTGAATTTTGAATATTGTTATTTACTGGTTATTATGGATGTGGATTAGTTTTATGAGGCGAATATGACTTTGATGGGTTGATGTCAATGATGAAGTTTTTTGGGTTGACTCTCGAGTGGCTCCTGGTTTTTGAATCTGATCGTTATGCTTCATGTATGCTAGAGTTTTTGATTATGTTGTTTGAAATTTTACTAATTATGAAGTGTGAGGTTACCACTAAACCATAAATTGTCTTTTAGAAAATTTTAAAAAAGATATTTGGAGTGGAAATGCTACTTATGTGTACGTAAGACCTACTATCTCCATGATTGTAAAATAGTTTATTTTTCATACCCATCATTCATGGTTGGTTTTAAAATTATAATTGATATATATAAATGATAATTATTTATTTATTATTATTCTATATATGATACAATAATGACCTATTTGACCATATTCAACCTACCAAATCCATTTTGGACATATGAGTCGAATATCATCAAAACATTCAACGTAAACTTAATTAATTAAAAAATTGTCTATAACATGGTAATAATTGAAATAAAAAGAATAATAAACTTGAAAAGGGTTATCAATAAAAAATAATTAACATAAGTTTATTCTTCAGGAAGATAAGGAACCCACGTGTGAATTCAGGCACAAGGTAAGAGACTTTCTTTTAAAAAATACTCTTTTAAAGTTTCTCTTCCAACTCTTTTTCTTCCATGTCCATGTTATTCTAATTTTTCAAGAAATTTTTTATTTATTCTTCAATGGATGTTAAAGTTCATTTTTACCATATTTAACTTTCTTTACAATATTATTAAAAATTAATATTTTTAAGGTTTTATGTAAGGGACACATTACTTTAAAAACCTCATTTTAAAGCTTTTTTAGATTAATTTTTTAAATATTTATCTTCAATGTCCATGTTATTAAAATTGTTTTAATAATGTATTTACATGGAAATAAATAAATTATAAAGGAAATTTTATGTCTATTTTTTTTAATTTCTTTCAAAGGTTTTGAAAATAAATCTTTTACATATTTTATACAAAACATTTTTACTTTATTTACAAAAGACAAAATAAATGCTATATTTTAACCTATATGATGTCAAAAAAAAATTCCTGCCACCATAACCATTATTTGATATTTGTATTTATTTATATGCTTTCTTGTTTTCTTAAAATAAAGACCATATTTCCCATTGTTCTAGATATTTTAAAAATATATTTTTATATGGAATGGATATTTTGATATCTGGAAATATTTTTCTTATGGGTGTAAGAGATATCTCTAAGCCACCCTTTTCTTCGAGTTATGACCATTCTCTCTCTAACTCACTTTCTATCTCTCTTTAATTTTATTTAATGCTTTTAAATTTTGTATATATTTCTCTCACATATATACCTATCTTATTCTACCTTCCTTTGATGGGGTATTACATGTCTTTTGATCATTTCTCAAATTACTTCTTTAAGAAATATCTTTTGATTATGATATGAGGAAATATTATGAAACCCATTTTCTTTCCCTGAGAAATTATTATGTTTATTAATTATTATTTATTTCCTTTTTTTGGAACACATAATCATGAATATGTTATGATGGGTACACCCATATAACTCTCCAATACATTGGGTAATGCTTTTGTCTCATGAGACATTGTGTATGGAAATATGGAGTAAACCTAATCCACTATGGGAATATTTACACCATGTTATATTGTATTGGATGTTAGCCTTGACGTATTTTTATGTCATGTTTTGTGTTGCTTCCACATTTCCTATTTTGTCATGATATTTTGATATGATATTCTTTATATTATGCTCCCATGTGATTACTCATGAGATTATCTTTAAAGTAAAGCATATACCACTTCATAATAGTGAAATGTATAACTTTTTTTGGAAAAAAAATCATAAGTTTTTCATGATTGCAAATAAACCTTTATAAGTTTTATTTTTTCCTTTAAGACTTTTTATCAAATGTTTTATGAAAATATTTGGGTGGAAAATTTTATTTCTTGGGTAATAAAATGTTTATTTTGAGCCCAAAGTTTAATTTTGAAAAATAAAAAATCTTATATAATTATTCATGAACTAACAAGTTTATTTCTTTGTTTTTATATGTCTCTTACTGAGCTTTTTGTGCCCATACCACATTTTAAAAAAAATTCATAAGGTTTTAAGGATAATTAGGGACAAAGATGTGTTCAAGATGAAAATTATGAAGATATGTCATGAAAATAAAAGTTATTATATCACAAAAGTTTTGTTTTCTAGAAAAAATGGATAATAAGCAGAAGTTTCCACTTTGTGTTGTAATATTTATTTATATAAGGGTGATGATCTAATTATATAAAATACTAAACTACAAAGATCCTCAAATGTAAAAAAAAATAATTATTGAATTAAAACACAAGATTATATAATGTTTAAGTTTGGGTCCTCATAGTCATGAAGTCTTAAAGCGGTGAGTTTTGCAGTTATGTCATTTTCAGAGTAGTTGTGTTGTGGAGCAGGGCAACGACATGAGACTTTTCTTGAGGGTTGAGTCCTATGATGTGGTGTTTCCTCCCTCATTGTGGTATCCTCCCTAGTCATTTAGATTTGTGGAGTGGACCTCATCGTGTTTCTCAAATGTGGATTTGATCGGCCTAACTATGGCATGGTACCTTCCCTTGTTCCATGGTCTTTTCCCTTTTCAACAGTTCTGTGTCAGGGTGAGTAGTGTTGTGTTGTGTTATTATTTTTTCTAAGAGAATATAAATACCTAAACCCCTTAAACCCCATCATTATTTTGGATTTTCTATCGGTTCTTATGTGACCCAAGTGCGTCCCAAATAGGTATTTCAACCCCTTTTTATTTGATTTCAACCCTGACCTTGGGAGATCAGTTCTTAGTGTTTTTAAGTGAGTTATCCTATTTTTTCTCCCTATTTTCTCCTCGTTATTTGTTTGGATAATGATGTTTTCAAGGGAAACATTGGTTTTGGTAATGTTTTTTTAAGTAATGATGTGTTTTGTTATGTTCTAGGTTGATTGAAGAGTTTCCATTTGTTATGGTGCTTGGCGGTTGTCACCCTCTTATTCCAACCATGGACAGTGGTTTAAAAATCTTATTTGAGGTAGATGATCCTTCATCTTTCTTATAGTTGTACATTAAAGAAGGATCATTCTTTTTTTTCCTTTAGGTAGGTAGTATGTATCGACCTAATGAATATAATGAATCTGTTTAATTGAAATTGAAGGGTAAGGGGAATGGAAAACATTTTTTTACCACTTTTGATGTTATTGATATTGAGATTATACATGTTTGATGCCTTACCAAAGAAAACTAAAACATATATCTGAATCTTCATGCAAAATGAGGAGCCACCTCCTCAATCCACCATCACCCAACCTGCATGAGAAGGCCACTAACAACCCGAACCACTATCACTAAGCACAATGCCTCAACTTGGAATACACAAATAACAAGGTCTACATACACCCAAAGGTGTATATAGGGTGTGAACCAAGAGCCCAATAGGATTTCATCATATAAAAAGATTCCATGCCACAATATCAAATAGATAATTTAACATTCTTATTCAAATTCATGCTTTTAAAATACTGTTAAGGAAAACATTTACAAGATGAAAGTAAAAAAGGAAAAGAACATTTGAAGAAAAAACATTTCAAAAATACTACTTTAAAGTGGATGAGAAAATACATAAAGAAGACACACACACTCTAGTGGTCCTCCTTATGCCGACGGAGGGCACCAAGTCATGAATAGTAGATCACTGTGAGTGAATCCTCTAAGGTATCTAGCACACGTGGGGTGCTAGAGGCATCGTACCTCGGTGTAAATGCGGCATAAGAACTACAATGATATACATTATCATGCATGAGCCACTAGTATGGAAACACGTCCATAACCTAGTGGTATCCAATCATCACAAAAGTTTAGTTAGTGTTATGATATCAATCCTGTTATACGAGACCAGGAAAAACCACTTACATATCATCTAGCATACAAGTCCTAATCCACCCACCTAGGTACCTGGGGTTTTCCCTTATGCTCAATCAAGTTCCATGTTCACATATCACACACACCACCACTTTCATAACCAATTTCAAGCATTCCAAAGAATCCACCAATTTCATGAACAAACCATTTTTCATCTCACACACACCAAAATCCTTTTTCAAATACATTTTTAATACATACCAAAAGTACACAACAAGGAAATATTACCAAAAACAATTCAAAACATGCTTCATCCACCTTACTCAATTTAATAACCATTTTCACAACTTATAAAACATTATTAAATAACACAAAAGGGCTTACACCACAAATATACTCAATTCAATGTAGAAAAGTCATTTTTAAACCAATTGCACATAAGAAAAACCTGTTTTAAAAACATACGCACACCAAATTATTTCCCAATTATGCTTCGCAACTTTTATATAATTTAATAAACCATTATAAAAATTTATAAAACAATTTCAATAAACCCTCCAATTGTTATTACACCAAAAAGTGCACTTGAAACCCTCTAAAAACAACTACACATCTATGCTATATCAAAATGCAATTGGCAGCCCACACATAGTTTAGTAAAGCAATTTCATACATTACCAAATGACATCAAGTGGGATAGAAGGGTTAGCACATGAAAAATACTCAATTTTGCATAAAACTACCACTTTAAATATTAAACATGTGCTTAATCATACCAATTACCACTTTTTTACCCCACAATTAATGTAATAAACCATTTGAATAATTTATAAAACATCCACAAAAGGTTCAACCAAAGTTTACACCAAGACACACCCAGTTTCATATAAAAAAGACACTTTAAAACTAAATGCACAACATTATCATACTAAAACATGTTTTTCTCCTAACAACCAACCTATAAAACATTTTTATAAAACAACACACCAATTTTCACGCACAAAACATAGCTGCTTTTCATTATAAATTCTATTATCAACACATAAACATGTCAACACCTTGAAAATATAATTTTCACTAATAAATGAAACCATAGAACACTTTTATAAACTTAAATAATCACAATAAATTTTTCAAATAATGTAAAGGCATGGAACCACCTACCTCAATGTTAAAAACCCCAAAATTTGTGTGAAATATTCAATCTCATGTCAATTACACCAAAAGTGAACCAAAAAGAATCATAATCTACAAGATCAAACAAAAACACCCAAGATTATGAATCTAATTTGATATAGTTACCACTAGAAACCAAAAACCCCAAATAATTAGGATCGAAGACCTAACAAGAAGGAAGAACGGTCTACCCAAAGGAAGGTGCATGCACCAGAGGAGAGCGGGGTTCCGGAGGCGGGTTGCATCGAAGGGGGACTGGCGGTTTGCTATTCTAGTGAAGGGTTGGTCGGCGTATGAGAGGTATGAGTGGAGGTCAGGGCGGCGCTACCAGGCTGGCTGGGAGGGGGCGGGGACACGAGGAGGTCGAAAGGGGGAGAGAAGGGTGGTCCAGTGGCAGGACATGGGGGAGGTGTGTCGCGACGAATAGTAGGGTAGGGGGTAGGTGAGCTCGACACCAAGGGGGGAGAAGAAGCCCTACCCAAAAAAATAAAATAAAATAAAATAAAATAAAATAATAATAATTATTATAATAATAATGATAATAATAAACTTAGTAGACCTAGTAAAAAATTATAAACTAGGTAGTAATAAACTTTATAATAAATAATAATAATAATTTATGGTAATAATAATAATAACATTAATGATATTGATAATTTTATAATAATAATATTAATAAAAATAATGACCTAATAAAATGTTAACAATAGTAATAATAATAATAACTTAATAAAATTTATATTCTTAACACTATTAATAATATTATTATTATTATCGAACAATATTATTATTATTATCATTAAAACAATCCCTTAAATTTTTATTACACTTATTATTTTTATTTTATTTCAATTTTATTATTCATTACATTTTATTTATCTGCCTTGAGCATCGGGCAGGTCATGCGGTGAACTGGACAAGGTCGCGTAGTGACCCGGGCGTAGCTATGTGGCTTCGACCGCAGTGTGATGAATGCTGTCAAGGCCAAAACGTGTGTTTTTAGATAAGAACTCAAAAAAATAAGCTAAACTTTAACCCAAACCACCCAATGCCAAGAAAATTAATAAAATAAATAATTTAAAAACAGTGGGTGTGACAATTCTCCCCACTATAGTGTTTTTCATCCCTGAAAATCCACAACTAAGGCTGAACCCTGAAGTAGAAAATGATACCCCCTTAAGGTTCAAAGAGGGTCCCTATGAAAAACAAGCAGAAAGAGGTAAATGCACCATGCTTAGGGAAAGTCACTTAAATGACAACCTCAAGAAACCTGTAAAAATACTTTCTACTATGTGTCACCCACCCCAAAAATTTAGAACACCTCCAGTTGATTGATCAATAAAAGCAACTATCACACCCACAGAAACCAACTTCACAAACTAAAACACCCCAAGCACTATTAAAAAAAACCACTCCATTTGACTGGAATGAACAAACAAGATCAAACCACATATAAAGAACACTCTTATTAACTACCACCAATCCATCTCTAGGAACATAACTAAAAGGTCAACATGGGGAATCCCGAAAGGGATCCTCACCATTAGAAACCTACCAAAACCCAAGAAGAGACTGTAAAACTGACACGGGGAGGCCTGAGCGGAGTCCCCGACATTATGAAAAAGGCCAACACCGATTTATTCCAAAGACATTTGAGCGAGACCCACTGTGGGTCTCCCCACCATTAGAACTGATAGAAGATACGTGAACTTAGAAAATTTCCCAACAGTGACCAAACACCCCACCACAAGGGGGGGGGAGGGGAGGGACCAAATACCAGGGTGTCAAAACCACGGCTGAAGACAAACCAACATCTCCACATCTTGGGGTCTCATACAGTCCCGGGGTTTCTGACCATGCACCAGATTCACTCTGAGGCCTATGGATGGATCCCTAATGTTTAAAGCATATCCTGCCTCACAGTCAGGCATCGAAGACTCCCAAATGAAGCTTATCCTTTTTGGTATCACACACAACCACACTGCAATCGAGATAACACCAACAAACACAACATATCCCGACATCCAACTACTCCCTCACGACACATCCACCAAAACAGAGGTTTAGATGATACACATGCATCACCTCTTCACCTTTACCAAGAAACTTGAAAAGGAAAGACACATGACAAACACTCCCTTTTGAATAGAAAAATTAGAACTCCCCAAGAGGAGGACACACTCCTATGAAAATAGGGATTCTCAAAGGGTTCTATGAAACCCACCCTTGCACTTCAAAGAGAACTCACGCTGTAATACATCACCTAAAATGACCCTCATGACTGATGAAAGTACTAAAAATCCTTTCAAGAAACCGGTCGACACTGATAACTCTAAACTACCTTCACCCTTCTCCGCTGGAATTCCATTCACAATTTCTAGGTGGGACCTTCAGACACAACAGCGTCAAAATTCATAACCAACGACTCAGACAACTCAAAGATACCCAAAACACTTTTCAAAATAATCAACTAACCACACACTTTCACACCAACTTACTAATAATAATTCAAACTCAATAAAAAATCATCCAAAAAGGATTCTTGACTCGAAATGCCTCACATAAAACATTCCTAAAATACAAGGACACACCATGCTATCACCGGTTATTAAAACACCAAATTTTTCCTTTAACATAACTTTTTGAAAATAAAAAAAGTCGGTGGGTTGAACAAACACCAATGGTGTCCCATGGGCCTCACACATGCATGTTCCTGTGCCACATCATCACCCACCTCATGTCCATCTGTGAACTCATCCACTCATACCATTAACCATTTCTCTTTCCATATATACCCATGCATATGGTTTCCTATGAGAACACTAAGGATCAAAACCATACCTTTTCATTTTTCAAAACCAAAAAATTCAACCCACACTTTTCAAACTTTACACATTAGTTTCTTTTTAAATCACTTAATTTCAAAACATTTTCCAAGACCAAATCATTTTGTTACTTAAAAACTATATTTCCATGATTCCAAAACAAAGAGATGAGGAATGATGAAAGAGGGAACTAGTGTCAGCAGATGACTAAGACATATGGTTGGAGGCCATATGAAAATCACACCACCTCCATAGAGAGTATTATAGGACAACATACCCAACTCCACAAGGCTTTCCAGGCCCTACAAGCTCACTAAGACCACTGACCCTACTCTCTTTTCATTTCCCCCTAAACAAGATTAATCACAATGACCAAAGACTCAGACAAACCTCAAATTTCCGAGGTAACCCGAGTCTCACCACGAGGTGTGCTGGTTAAGCACCTTACTCATAGCTAGGACTTCGAGTCCCGAAAACCTTAACTCTGGTCTACCATGACTCTTCCTAAAGGAACATGACCCAAGAGAGAAAACCTCATTTGATACCATTTTTTCATGAACCAAGCCGGGTCGCCATCCGACCTGGTGCCCGAACCATTTCATGACAAGACCCGAAGTGCATTCCTGATCCCCATGGGCTAGCACAAGTGCTCAGGTATCAGAAATAATACATGGGAACAATTTACTCGAAACAATAGATAAAAATAGTTGGACCTGTAACCCTCTCGATAAAGGACCAAAACCCCACATAGCCCACTAAATTGTGGGATGCACTCAATCGGGCCACTAACTGGGCTGAGTTCCTAGATATCCCCTCTAGACAACTGAGGGTTTGTTTCACCTCCATAGAGACTCTAACTTGGGGATGACTGGCATATAACCAACCAGGGATATCTAGGGACTCGACCCAATTAGTGGTCCCTTTGAGTGCATCCTACGAGTTAGTGGGCTCTGTGGGGTTCTGGTCCGTTGTCGGGAGCATCACGGGTCCAACAAAAGGCGTATTCTTTAACGGATCTATACCACTAACTGGGTCGTAGTCCAAACATGCCCCATCCCCTAACTCAGAGTCTGGGCTCATTTGGGCCACTGAACTGGGCCACACATCAGTATTTTCCCCAGGCCCTACTGGGATTTAATACTCCTCCCCTATGATTTGAACCTAGTACCTCAGGCTTAACAGCCACCAGGGAGTGTCACGAGTACCACTACGCCCCCTGCTGGCTAGGGGACAGTGCTTGAACCCGAACTAGTGAGTGACCCAATTGAGTGCATCCCATGAGTTAGTGGGATCTGTGGGGTTCTGGTCTGTTTTCAGGAGCATCACAGGTCCAACAAAAACAACCAACGAATAAATAAACAAAATCTAGAAAAACAGAACCAAACAAGCCCTTAACATTTGACCAGATTTAAATTTTACAACTCAACCCAAAACTCAAAGAAGACTACAACAAAAAGAAAACTAAAACATCTATCTAAACCTTAATGCAACATGAATAGCCACCTCCTCAATCCTCCATCACCCAACCAGCAGGAGAAGGCCACTAACAACCCAAAACACCATCACTAAGCACGATGCCTCAACCTAGAATACACAACAAACAAGGTTTACATACACCCAAAGGTGTAAGTAGGGTGTGAGCCAAGATCCCAGTAGGATTCCACCATATAAAAATATTCCATTCCGCAACATAAAAGAGATAATTTAACATGCTTATTCAAATTCATGCTTTTAAAATACTATTAAGGAAAACATTTACAAGCTGAAAGTAAAAAAGGAAAAGAACATTTGAAGAAAACCCATTTCACAAATACTAATTTAAAGTGGATGAGAAAATACATAAAGAAGACACACACACTCTAGTGGTCCTATGTATTTGGACGGAAGACACCAAGTCATGAATAGTAGAGCACTGCAGGTGAATCCCCTAAGGTAGATATCACATGTGGGACACTAGAGACATCGTACCTCAGTGTAAAGTGGCATAGGAACCACAATGATCTATGTTATTTTACACGAGCCAATAGTATAAAAACACATCCATAACCTAGTAGTCTCCAATCATTACAAAATTTTAGTTAGTGTTATGACATCAATCCTGCTAGACGAGACTGGGACGAACCACTTACGTATCATTTAGTATACTAGTACTAATCTCCCCACCTAGGTACACAGGGTTTTCTATTGTTCTCAATAAAGTTCCACATTCACATATCACACACACCACCACTTTCATAACCAATGTCAAGTATGCAAAGGAAGTCACCAATTTCATGAACAAACCATTTTTCATCTCACACACGCCAAAATTCTTTTTCAAAAACATTTTTAATACATACCAAAAGTGCACAATAAGGAAAGCATACAAAAAACAATTCAAAACGTGTTCTATACCCCTTACTCAATTTAATAACCATTTTCAAAACTTATAAAACATTATTAAATAATACAACAAGGGATTACACCACAAATATACTCAATTCCATGTATAAAATTCATTTTTAAACCAATTGCACATAAGAAAAACCATTTTTGAAAACATACGCACACCAAAGTATTTCCCAATTATGCTTTGCACCTTTTATATAATTTAATAAACCATTATAACAATTTATAAAACAATTTCAATAAACCCTCTAATTGTTATTACACCAACCCAAAACCCTCTAGAAAACAACCGCACATATATGCTATATCAAAATGCAATTTTCGGCCCACACATAGTTTAGTAAAGCAATTTTATGAATTACAAAATGACATCAAGTGGGACAAAAGGGTTATCATATGAAAAATACTAAATTTCACATAAAACTACCACTTTAAATATTAAACACATGCTTAATCATACTAATTACCACTTTTTCACCACACAATTAATGTAATAAACCATTTGAATAATTTATAAAACATACACAAAAGTTTCAACCAAATTTTACACAAAAACACACCCAGTTTCATATAAAAATCCACTTTAAAACCAAACGCCCAACATTACCATACTAAAACATGTTTCGCACCAAACAACTGACCCATAAAACATTTTTATAAAACAACACACCATTTTTCACACACAAAACATAGCCTCTTTATTTTATAAATTCTATTTGAGGGGGAGAAGGGGTTGGATGAGCTCATAAGGGGTGATGCATTATAGGGTTCTCTCCAGCCGCCGCCTCCTGCCTTTGTCCCGCTCTAGCTCAGCTTCACTTCCCATGCTCATCTGTTCTTGGCGATGGATCCTATTTTGCGGTAGTTCTTTCTAGCTCGACCATCTCGGTGATTCAAATAATTGGTCGTCATTATTTCTTGAATCCTCTTTCAATGGATAGGGTCCCTCAGCGATGTGGTGTTGGACCATAGGCTAAGCTCCGCTTCAGCAGTATGAGGGAGGTGATCCGTCCTCAAATGCATGTGTTTGGTGGTTGGGCATGGCCTTCATGGGTGTTCTGGATGGCAGCGGTGGGATCTTGATCTGGTTTGAGATTGGGTTCTCTTCCGGTGTTCTGGTGATGTTTTTTTTAGTTCTTCATTTTTGAATCTGTTATTCTATTTTGGATGGATTTTGGGATGGCATTTCATGGTTTTCTCTGGTGTGCTTCGATTTGGCGGTGGTGTTTTGGAAGAGGTAGGGTCGACTCCCTCTTGTCATCACGCATGATTTTGGTGAATTATCTACTTGATTTTGGATGAATATGGTTTGGGGTGAATCGGTTTTTGGCTCAAGTTTTGAGCTTCCACGATGATTCGGTGTTACTGTCATGGTGCGACGATTCTGGCGATGATGGTGTCAATGTCGACGAGTAGTGGTGATGATGATGGTTATGGTTTCTTGCAACCTCGATTCAAGTAAGGCACAGGGCTGGAGAAGTACTTATGGAATTTGAATTTTGAAATTTGAATGTGGAATTCTGGGTGGGTTGTTTTGAATGTTGAATGTGGTTTTTGGGATGTTTTGAATTTTGAATCTGGAATTTTGTAAGGTTCTCACTTGACCATAAAGTGGATATTTTAAAAAATTTAAAAAAAAGGGATTTGGTCTGTTATAAATTATATTATCAACACATAAAAATGTAAACACCTTAAAAATATAATTCTCACTAATCAATGAAACCATATAACACTTTTATAAATTTAAATAAGCACAATAAATTTATCAAATAATGTCAAGGCACGGAACCACATACCTCGATATCAAAAACCCCAAAATTGGTGTGAAATATTCAATCACAAACCAATTGCACCAAAAGCGAACCAAAAAAGAATCCTAATCCACAAGATCAAACAAACACCCAAGATTATGACCCTAATTTGATATCGTTATCGCTGGAAACCAAAAACCCCAAATAACTAGGACCAAAACCCTATCAAGGAGGAAGAACGGTCTACCCGAAGGAAGGCGCATGTGCTGGAGGAGAGTGGGGTACCATAGGCGAGTCACGCCAGAGGGGGATCAGTGGTTCGTTGTTCTGGTGAAGGGTCATCCAGCGTGGGAGAGGCACAAGAGGAGGTCGGGGCGGCACTAGCAGGCTGGCCAAGAGGGGCTACGGCGCGAGCAGGATGGCCAGGAGGGGGTGGCGGCGTGTGGAAGCTAGAAGGGTGGAGGAGGGTGGTCCGACATCTAGTTATGGAGGAGGTGTGGCACGACAGACAGGGGGGTAGGGGGAGGTGAGCTCAACGCCAATGGGGGAAGAAAAATCCCTACCAAAAAAAAACTAATAATTATTATAATAATTATAATAATAATGATAATAATAAACTTAGTAGACCCAAAAAAAATTAAACTAGGTAGTAATAAACTTTATAATAAATAATAATAATAATTTATGGTAATAATAATAATAACATTAATGATATTAATAATTTTATAATAAAAATAATAATAAAAATAATGACCTAATAAAATGTTAACAATATTAATAATAATAATAACTTAATAAAATTTATTTTCTTAACACTATTAATAATAATAATAATATTCTCAAACAATATTATTATTATTATCATTAAAACAATTCCTTAAATTTTTATTATACATCTTATTTTTATTTTATTTTCATTTTATTATTCATTTAATTTTATTTATCTACCTTGAACTTCGGGCAGGTCATGCGGTGAACCGGGAGAGGTCGCGCGGTGACCCAGGCAAAGCCGTGTGGCTTCGACCGCGGTGCACTAAATGTTTTCAAGGCCAAAATGTGTGTTTTTAGATAAGAACTAAAAAAAATAAGTCAGACTTCAACCCGAAATACCCGATGCCAAGAAAATTAATAAAATAAATAATTTAAAAATGGCGAGTGTGACAGAATGTATATCCAGATAATAAATTGGTTGCCCATGGAAATTCTAGTTTGTGTGTGAATAACATTGAAAAGTAAAGTAATATGATGATAAGTCCCTTGTTTAAATATAAAATAAGATATGTGTGTAAAGACCCAGAAATTTCAAGGAAAAAATTTTCTTAAATACTTTGGAATTTTACAAGTCCGCAGTTTCTGACGGCGCCTGATTCCGAGATCTGGTGAGCCCGGAATCATTTTCTGAAGTTTTGTTCGGGTACATTCAGTAAACGTACGTGTGGGTTTTTCTATCTTTTGAACCGGTGCAAAGAATTAAAATCTGAGGACACCGACGAACTCACGACACTGGAATTCGCCTAAGGGGACCTTTACCGTAGTTGCGTTTGGTTGGGAGTAGAAGTTATATTTTGGGGATTCTTAATAATTTAAATAAAATTTATGTGTTATATAAATTTTATTTAGGTAGTGGTTAAATCCACCAAAGGGAGGTTGGAGGTGGGGCCCACACCCCACATAACCTCCCATGGGAGGATAATGTGTGGTGGGGCCCACACGAGCACCTAACCCCCCTTTAACCCCTTAAACCTTCGGACTTCCCATTAAAGTGCCAACTCACCCATGTTTTAATTTTATGAGACCTTTGAAATTCTTTCCAACCCATGGAAATTAATTAAGTGAATCGCTTAATTAATTGTTTGTGTGTTTGAAATATTTTGAAATGCATGGAAATATTATTATAATATTGGGAGCCTATTATTTTATTAGCCTTGGAAATTTTTCTGTGGGGAGTCTTTGGGAGAATTCACCCTCTCCGACGAAGAACACGAAGAACGACGTCCTCTTCGACGAAAAATGCCAATTCCACTGAAGAACGACAACGTGTCTTCCTTCCTATTCCTCCGCAATAAGGGAGAAGATGCCGCCTATGACAATGACTTTCCCCGACGTTGACGGAACAACGCCCGACTACCGCGATGCTCGTCTTCCGCGGCTCATCGACGTGCAACGTCATATACAAGGTAGGGGGTTTTGTATGATTTTAGTTTAATAAAATTATACTCTCATCATTGATGAATGCAAGTGATCGTCTATGGCCAATTGATATCGCCTAACGCGGAGGGCGCGGGCCGAACGAACACGGCCCGACGACCCTTCGTTGGTTCTTGAATATTTTGGAGGCAGCGACTGGAGGTGGCGGCCTCTGGAGGCGACGGTGACCGGAAGCAGGGACCGTGCACTGGTCGCGTGGAGGAAAGTGCGGTCCGCGATGTGGGCCGCTCAGATGAAGCAAACTGGCTGACCGTAGCCGGCCGGGCTGGAGGACAGCGGCACCTCCTTGGCACCGCGCTGCGGGAAGACCGCGGCCCGC
Source organism: Viscum album (assembly GCA_963277665.1). Lineage (NCBI taxonomy): Eukaryota > Viridiplantae > Streptophyta > Magnoliopsida > Santalales > Viscaceae > Viscum > Viscum album. Next base: position 217,480,324 of record OY728137.1, on the reverse strand, counting down.
TGTGCGGGCCGCTTTCCAGACAAACTGGTCGGGAAGAGGACCGTGGTGCCTCTTGGTGTCGCACTGCGGAGGAACCACGGCCCACGTTGGGCGTGCCGCTTCGGTGGGCGAACTGGCCGGCCATCTTCCAGCCGGGCAGAAGAAAATGTGGAACCCGCAAGTGCCGCGTGGGAGGACAGCGGCCCGCTGTGCGGGCAGCTCGCACCAGAAAAGACAGCCGGCTTCAGCCGGCCGGGCAGGAGAGGCGGCGCCGCCATTGCAAGAAACCGGGGGGCCGTGCCCCCAGCTCTGCTCGGCCAGCTAGTTGAGTCGCGGCCAGCCGCGGGCCGGGCCACCCTTGCGCGGGTCGGGCCGCCTGCCGCGCAGGTCGGGCTGCTCTCACGCGGGCTAGGCCGCTCTTTCCTGGGCCGGGCCACAGCGTCAGGCTGGGCCGCGCCCCACTGGGCCGGGCCAACCCCCCAGCCGGGTCAGACCCACCGAGCCAGAACGGGCCGACCCGCCAGCCCACTGGGCTTGATAGGTCGGGCCCGTTTCGCTTAAACGTGGATATCTTCAAGACCGCGCGTCCGAACGACGCGCCGTCTATGGTACTGGGATCCTCGTGACGAGACGGTCCTTTTGCGATACTCTAAGTTATTTTTGTACAACTTTGGAAAACGAACGAGTTTGGAATGAGTGTAATTCTAACCGGGCCCCTGGAACGGAAAAGCCAATAACTCTCAGACCGGGCGTCTGATTGACGCGTCGTCTATCACGTTGGGTTCCTTTTGATGAGTCAGAACTTTGGGAATACATCAACTCTAGATTTAATGAGAGTTGATTTATCGACCCCCTTTTCTCGAGGAGTGGACCCTCCCGGAATCGAGTGTGCTGTGTGCGGGAACCCTAAAGCTGGCTGCAACTGCGATGACTACTGTACTGGGATCCTCCGTGGGTTCTAAAATTATGACTACTGTACTGGGATCCTCCGTGGGTTTGACAACGACGAATACTGTACTAGGATCCTCCGTGGGTTCGACAGCGATGACTACTGTTCTTGTATCTTGTGTGGGTCCAGTAGTTTGACCTCTGTACTTGTATCATGTGTGGGTTCGACATAGTAGTTGGTCTTGTATCCTGTGTGGGTCCAACAGCTTAGATGGTCTTGTATCCTGTGTGGGTTTGATAGCTTAGATGAATTAGTGACTACATCTGATCATCACTATCGCTATACGAAAGATGTATACCTGTGTGAGCTGAGTCATGTCTTTCAACCATTATCATCATGGTGTTTGACTTTACTTTCTGTGTGGACTGAGTTGTGCTTGGGCTCATGAGTTGGAGTCGTATTGTGATTGATAACTTGGGTATATGTATGGGCATATACCTAAGTAAGGTTGGTTGATACTTTGTGGTTGTATCTTTCTTCTGTGGTTTATCCTTTGTGGATTCTGGGAGACATTCGGGGGTCTCGGGGTCCCTACTGAGTATCGTTATACTCACCCCTGCATGGGCTATGCCCACACCTCGTTGTGTTTGATGCAGACGAAGTATAGTGTTGACGGAGGTCGAGAGTGAGCCAGGACCGGATGGTACCCGGATGTGGACCACACGAAGAGATGGTACACAGATCGGACTGATAGACGTAGAGTGCTGAGGTCGACATTTGTACCTACCCTTCAGGTAGGATACTCGACAGCCATTCCAAGAGCTGCCCTTTTTAGTTGTTGTCCCTTTTCCAGTTGTACTTGCTTTTTGTTGTACCTGTACTTTACTGTTGGGCTTGTATTTCCAACCCCTTTACTTACAACACTACTTTTTGTATACAATATTCACTTAGTGTTTACTTCATGTTGCGTACTCCGTTGTGTTAATTTACTTTCATAAAGGCAATGGCTTCCCAGATTAGGGATTTATGCCTTTGGTTCTAGCCGCCAGCCCCTGGCCTATGGAAGGCAGGCTTGGGGTAGTCACGGCACGGGCCCCGAGGACGGGTCGTGACAATGTGACTATGTGAAAAGTGTCAGTACAGAGGCACACGGCAGAATCCTATGGGCCGGAGATTTAAAAAATTTCATCATCGGAGTGATTTTACTTCATCATCTCCATATATCTGATCCCTGGTAGAAGTATGAGGATCTCACATGAGTTATCAAAGCATGAAATTTAAACCGAATGGTTACCTCATTTGAATCGAAGCGATCTTGACAGTAGATCATCACCAAAAACCGTTGCTCGAAGTATCTGATCTCAAAACCCTCTAGATCATCTATATACACTTCAAAAATATTCATATATGTTGATCATCAAATTCTGGGTGCTAGCATAGAGCTCCAATGATTCCTTTGACCTCATGACGATCACCTCGATCTCGTCCCTTCAATCCAAGAAGGTGTTCTTGGATTGAATTCCCAAACAAAGACTTTATTTCTCTAATATTTAAAAGGAGAGTGATTCTCTTGATTATATTGGAATTAATAGTATATAGAATAGTTCTCCTCCCCTTTTTATATAGTGGATATCCAAAATACTCAAAAATGGTTCCCCAGCCCCCGAAAAAAAACGCTCACTAAATAACCAGTAAATGACACGTTATGACAAACTAACTATGTCATAATATCATTTAAATTTTTATTATATACTTATAATATATAATAAATATATTAAATGATAAATCTAAGTCATTAACTCGACTCATAATTCCCACAATATTAAATGAACCTTGAATATTAAAATAGTATTCATTCGTATAATATTTTTTTTATGAATTCACTTAATACCTTGTGGATAATTTTAATAAATAAATTCAACCCAATTATTCTATACTCAAATAATAATAAATTTATTTATTCATTGGTGATCAATAATACTTGAACACATCTCGACCCCTTTGGTGGGTCCCACCATGTTCTATACACTTATCCATCAAAATAGGGGAGACTCTTGAATACGCTATTGTGTGTGACCCTCTAGTCCCTTATATAGATAGTAGTGAATACTATTCATAGTCTAAGAGCAGAGTCTAGAAACTCATCAAGGCCCCTAAGGAGATAAGGAAAAGTCATAGCAATGAAAACCATCCAATGAACACACATTGTGTAATATAATCTCTTTACCTCATGATATCTCATAAAGTAGGACACACAATTATGTCATCTTCCTTTCTTGATTTATTAATATTTTTTATATAACTATATAGACTTACCTTACCTTTAACTACCTTGGCCAAGGATTAATAAAGGTACTACCATCCTGATCAATAGGGCCTGAGATATCACTTCTTCAACTCAAAAGCGATAAATTATATCTTGACCATTCAACCAATGTCATGCCACCAATGACACACCCAACACAAGATACCTCGTCGTGACTTAAATGTCAAGGTTTTTGCCTTACATGAAAGTACATGATCAAATGGTACACACTAATAATGATCTTAAGTCAAAAGACCAATACACATGTTTGTAGATAGGAATAATCAATGACACCTGGAACATGTAGTGTTCCTATTAGTAGGTTTTTCCTCATGATCTCACCCACTAGAGATCAAAAAGTGTGAACTTCATGAGAATAAGTCTCAATGCTTATGATCCCCCAACATCAAATAGTCAAACATCAACTATGTTCAGTCAGTATGATATATCTAGACCATAAGACATATGTTTAAGATTAATTTCATAGTATCTCAAGGTTCTCATTATAGATTGGGAACTTCTATAACCTTTTAAAAAACAAATAATCTTTGGACATTACCATTTAAATAGTGGATGTATAAATAACAACACTATTATAGTAAGATTACATCAGGCATAACTCACTGTATGCATGATATGGTAATCTAAAAGTAATGATAAAGTTGGGTATAGGGAACCCACTTTTTCAACACACCCACTTGCACTAGATCCAACTTACTAACTATCCTTGTTATCTATCACATGATAATATCATGTTTCTGTTGAGTTATGGCTTTAGTCATGGGCCTTACAGATTTCTACTTCATGGCAATTCTGTTATCTGCGACATTACCTCCTTGAGAAAGAATTCTCAAGAGATGATATCCCTGAGTATATCCCTTTTTTCTACTATCAAAACCTGACATCTTGGATAGTATTAATAGTAGAATTATCATAATTTATATTATGATAAAACATTACTTACTAAGTGTGATTCTAAGAACTGGAACAAATCATTGAATATTTTACACTGTGTATTTAGCTGCATAAAAAGTCGCAACACACTCGGTATTTGTATACATGGATACCACTTGATGGATGATCTTGTATTTATCATTACCTTATCCTAATTTTGATATTAAATCATATTGACCTATATGAAGACTAGTTTTTTTACCCTTGTAATTAGTATCCCTTCCTATCTATATACTAAGCATATATCCTTTGTACTCCTTCAAGTACACTTAGATAGTTCTGACTTATTCCCTTGTAGTTCTCCTGGATTGTCACGACCCGCCTTCACCAAAAGGAGGGAAGGGACAACAGATTGCCAGACCCTTCCTTATTTAAGTTGAAGGAGAGATAATGACCCCTGAGACCTACCTTCAATAGGTCCCGGAGTGGTGACTAACACAACGGGTATAGAATCTCACAAAAAATGGAAGGCATTACCCTTTTTATTTTTATAGGATCGAGAGATAAGATATAAATCCCAACAATACCAAAGCTGAAATTAAAGGTAAAGCCAAAAGTAACCCATTCCCATATGCATGTTCAACAGTAAATAATACAAGCCTCAAAAACTCCAAAGGTAAAGTACCAAGAAAAGGAAAACGACAGCAACAACTGCCCCGAGGTCCAAGCTAGTACGGTCCCGCATGATCCCTGAAGTCCTCCTAGAAACCTGAAAGTAGTTTTATATACGTAGGGTGAGCATACAAGTACACTCAGTAGGGAAAACTAAAGACTCTCGTGCACAAGTAGAGAGGCATTCTAATGCTCTGTGAGAAAATAAAAACCAAATCACCTAGCAAGGAAAACTATCCACCCAAGTCTCACCAAGGCACACTCCCCAAATAACGCAAGTTAAGTAAAGTATAGTAATAGCACATCAATATTTGGGTACCCCGCACCACTTTCCCACTGGTTATTGGAGACATCCTACACATCGAACCAATCCCGCCATTCTCACCGCAATCCCACTGCCAAACCCCACTCGTACACACCTGGGATATAACCTCACCACAGTCCCACTGCCAAACCCCGTTTGCACACACCTGGGCCAGAACAACTACTGCCACGCCCGAAGACACCTGGGCCAGAACAACTAATGTCAGGCCCGAAGACACCTGGGCCTCATCCCGAAGACACTTGGGAAACAACCTGCCCGCAGACACCTGGTCCAACCACCACAACTACCCCACCCGAAGATTCTTGGGCTAATAATGGACCTCAGGCCATCACAGACTGCCCGAAGAGTCTTGGGCTATTCAGAAAAGGGAGCAGAAAAGGAGCTAATAACTAGCCAGTCATAGGAGTGTTGGGAAAAACACCCTCCCCATGAAATGGGGTGTTCGGAACTAAGTGCTCAACTTGGGTGGTGCGCGAATAAGAAACATAAAAGCTACAGATATAAGTATAGGTAACAAACACTCATCCCAACCTAGGGGTTCCAAAACCTAAGCACAAACACCCTTGTTACTATTCATTCACAAAAGAAGCCACGACACCCACAGCCAAGTCACAAAACATTTCCAAACTAATTATCCACTCAACCATTCTTGTTTTCATGTTCAGGTGATCCCATTAGGGTGAATTCTGCACTATCGGGCAACTAACAGGCATAACCACAAGCCAAAAAAAATAGCCAACAACAATTTAATCATTCACACCTGGTTCTCTTGTAAAGTTGCATCAACAAAAGGGATTAGTGAGATCCCTCAAAGTACTTTAACCAAAGAAAACCTCACAAAAGGGATAAGTGAGATCCCTCGAAGTACTGGAAACAAAGAAAACCCCGATTCATAGCCCCACTTCCCCAAAACCAGAAACCCACCAATTCTCAATGATAGAGGATTCCACCCCATTTCGTGATATAAGTAGAGCAACCACAACCCCAGATTCACAACCAGCAACTGTGCCGCACCAGAGGATCTCATCCTCACCCACATCACCCCAAAGGAAGACAAACAGAACAATTACCCTACTACCAAAATAGAGTAGTGAAACTTCTAGGTTCAAGCACATCATTCATTAGGTTCTCCTTTCTGTTTGTTAACTTGGGTGGTCGCATAGGGATTCTTGTTTTACTGAACATCCATTTAAACCAACTGGGTTTACGTGATTAACCAATTTCCAGGTTAAGTCATTTAATAATCATAGAAAACAAAGGTTCATTAGTGAGCAAGGAAAGACCACCAACATCCATGATTTTCAGTGATCCTAGGCCCGCACAATCCACAACACATACAACATAAAATTAGTGCATCATAAACATAGATCACCCCCCCCATTCATTATTTAAAAGTCCATTCATCATATTCATTAAGTTTGGTTTCATTAATTCCCACAGAGGCAAAGCGTACCCATCCTGCATGATACACAGAAAGGAGAGGTGAAGGAAAACCCTACTTGATTGATCAAAGATCAAAGTTCTTCTCCACGCGCCAATAATCAGGGAAAAGCATGACTCGCAGGGGAGGGATATCGGGAACTCCAAAAGTACTAAGAAGAAAGGAATCCATCCAATAGGAATAAGAAGGAAGAATAAATTCCCATGCGATACATAGAAAATATCCCGTTGTTACGGGATATGGGGATTTGAACGACTTTAAATTCAGATCATGGTTCCCCACGCGGTTGGGTGGTTACACATGACAGAATTAATTGTTATTTAATTCTCCATTGAGGAGGTCCCTCGGGATTTATTGGGTATTAATTATGGGATTTTAAATGGCTTTGAACCACTTGAAAAAACAGTTGAAAAGCCCAAAGAGGCGTCACGGTAAGAATTGTAGAAGAGAAACCGACAAGCCTGGGTGACACCGATCGATTGCGCCAATCGGTCACGTCGATCGGTCGCATCGATCAGTCGCGCCGATCGGTCACCCCGATCGGTCGCACGCCGAAATGACGTCCTACCACCGATATGTCACCCCTAGGATCTGGAATTTGGAAAAGGGATGGACCGCGAGGGTCCAGGTCATCACATCAGATACCTCTCAAAGCATTCTCGCCCTTGAGAATTTAAAACCAGACCTGAAGAAAGGAGGGGGGGTCCGAACAACTGCCCCCGGAGATACCTATCAAGAGTAAATGCGAACAATTACAATCACCGTAAAACAAAGGATTAAACCGTCCGTTCATGTGGTGAGGAGTTTCCCTTCCTCCATGTTAACATACTATCCACTTTGGGCGGCTCTGACTCGCCCGCACGGGTTTAGGTGCATCCACTCTAATGCATCTTAACTAGGGATTAGGTCCTCCTCTCCCCATATCTCAGGACACTTCACACACATCCATAGAAAAGGAAAACTACACATTCCATAGTTAACAAGGTAAAGTGTTCCGTCACAGCAAGTAGAAAATAAAACAGCACAAAACTCAAAACAACTCTGGGTACTGGGCACGCATATGTGCTTCCCATTCCCAGGTACTTTCCTCAAGCCCATCATGCCTCCACAACACACGAACCAAAGGGATGGTTCATCCATGAAGCACCTTCTCCTCACGATCCTCGATCATCACTGGTCGCTCTATGAACGTTGCATTGTCTTCGATATCTATCTCTCCCCAGTCAAGGACGTGTGAATTGTCATGAAGATACCAACGGAGCTAGGACACATGGAAGAATTCATGTATCCTCAGTAGCGGCGGTGGTAATGCTAGCTGATAAGAAACTTCTCCGACCCACCGAAACACTTCGAAGGTTCCGATGAATCTGGGAGAGAGCTTTCTCCCCCTACCGAACCTCTGTTGTCCACACCGAGGAGAGACCTTCAAGAATATGTGGTCCCCGACCCCGAACTCCAAGGGTCTCCTCCTATTATCAGCACGTGACTTTTGTCGGTCCTGTGTCACCTTCATCCTTTCCCATATAAGTCGAACCACCTCTGTCTTTCTCTGCACCTCTTTCGGGCCAAGAACACTCGCTTCCCCAACTTCAGTCCAGCACACGGGTGAGTGGCATGGCCTCCCATACAAGGCTTCAAACGGAGCCATGCTAATGGTAGAGTGATGGCTATTATTGTATGAAAACTATACCAGAGGAAAGTGTCGCACCCACGATCCCCCAAAATCTAGAATACATGCCTGTAGAATGTACTCCAAGGTCTGGATGGTGCGCTCTGTCTATCCATCTGTCTGGGGATGGAAAGCAGTGTTAAGATGTAGCTCGGTGCCAAAAGCATGCTGCAATCCCCTCCAGACTCGTGATGTAAATCGCGCATCCCAATCTGAGACTATGGATCTCGGAACTCCATGCAACCGCACCACCTCATCTACGTACCTTCGTGTTAAAGAATCCACTGCACCCGACTCCTTGATCGCCAGAAAGTGGGACGATTTCGTCAACTGATCCACCACTACCCAGATAGCGTCACAGCCTCCTCGAACCTTGGGTAGCCCCATGATGAAATCCATCGATATGTCCTCCCACTTCCACTAGGGGACATCTAAAGGTTGCAACAATCCACCTGGGACATGGTGTTTAGCCTTCACCTACTGACACACTAGGCACTTTGCTACAAACTCTGCTACTACCCGTTTCACCCCGGGCCACTATAACTGTCTCCTGAGGCCCTGGTACATCTTGGAAACTCCCGGGTGCACCGCTAGGGGTGAGTTTTGGAACTCACTAAGAACTTTTCTGCGCATTTCCTCTAGAAAAAACAGTTTTCCTCAGAAAAGCATCCGGTTCTGACCATCCTCTGCCCATCCTTCCAGAGCATTGCCCTGGTTAACTCGGTCACACATCACTTTGATTTCTGAGTCTCCCCATTGGGACTCCTCTACCTACCGCAACAGCGAATATTGCACCGTCATCTGATACATGCAACCTCTACCACCTTCCATCCTAGCATCCAGGTGCAGGGCAGCCAACTCCTCCATCACCTTCCAATTATCTTCCGACTCTCGAACTGCATCCTTCCATGACTTCCTGCTCAAAGCATCAGCCACCACATTCCCCTTTCCTGAGGTGTAGGAAATCTCGAAGTCATAGTCTTGAAGAAATTCTATCCACCTTCTCTGTCGTAAGTTCAGGTCCCGCTGGGAGAAGATGTACTTCAAGCTTTTGTGATCCGTGAAGACCACGAAGTGCTCCCCAACGAGGTAGTGCCACCACAACTTTAGTGAAAACACAACTGCCATGAGCTCTAGGTCATGGGTGGAGTAGTTACGCTCATGGGGATGTAACTGCCTAGAACCATAGAAGATCACCCCTTGCTACTGCATCAACACACATCTGAGGCCTTTCCCTGAAGCATCATAGAACACCTCATATGCTGCCCCTTATTCTAGAAACCTCAGCACTGGGGCACTAACCAACTTCTCCTTCAGATAGCTGAAGGATGCCTCGCATTGGTCGTCCCATATGAAATCCTGGTCCTTCTTGGTCAAGGATGTCAAGGGTGTTGTAACTCAGGAGAAGTTAGGCATAAACCTCCGGTAGTAACCTTCCAGCCTGAGGAAACTACGAACCTCCACCATGTTCTTGGGTACTTCCCAAGAAACAACCACCTCGACCTTTGATGGGTCCACTGCTACCCCCTGCTCAGACACCACGTGCCCAAGGAAATGCACTTCTCGCATCCATAACTTGCACTTGGACAACTTCACATATAGCTGGTGTTGTCGAAGGACCGCTAAAACCATTTTCAAGTGCTCAGCGTGATCCTCCTCTGATCTTGAGTAGATCAAGATGTCGTCAATAAACACGACTAAGAACCAGCCCAGATATTCCCGGAAGATGGAGTTCATGATCCCCATGAACACGGTTGGAGCATTTGTAACGCCGAACGACATGACCACGAACTCAAAGTGGCCATATCTACACCTGAAGTCCGTTTTCGAGATGTCTCCCTCCTTCACCCTCACTTGGTGATATCCAGACCGCAGATCAATCTTCGAGAACCAAACTGCTCCCCTCAACTGGTCAAAGAGATCGTATATCCTCAGGAGAGGGTAGCGATTCTTGACTGTCACCTGATTCAGCCTCCTGTAGTATATGCACAACCTTAGAACACCATCCGTCTTCTTCGCAAACAAAACAGGAGCACCCCACGGTGACTCACTCGGCCGAACAAAACCCTTCTTCATCAGATCGTCAATCTGGATCTGTAACTCCCGCAAATCGGAAGGTGCCATCCGATAGGGAGCCATCGAAATCGGACGGGAACCAGGTTGCAAGTCTATACCGAACTCAACATCACGTCAAGGGGGCAGAGTCGCCACCTCTTCAGGGAATACATCCATAAACTCACTGACGATCCCTGGGAATTCCACCATTTTTGCATCCACCGACTCCACTGACAGCTCAGCTAGCAAGGAGAGGAGGGGTCCCCTTCGCTTGCTTCTTTCCTGGAAACTCCGCTCGCCGATGAAAGTCACCCATCAGATGCCCAAGTCTGAAAGAAAAACATTTCCTCGGAAGTATTCAATAATGGAACATATAGAGAACAGCCAGTCAATGCCTAGGATGACATTGTATGGTTGTATCTGCAACAGTAGAAGATCCCTGACTGACTGATGTGGCCCTATTATCAGTCTGTATCCTCAACAAACATACAACAAGTTGGTCTGACCTCTGACTGGTGTGCTTAGCACCAGGGGAACTGGAAGTCTCTCAGCATCTAAACCCAGAGCATGGGCCAAACTGGGAGTAACAAAGGAGTGTGAAGCTCCTATATCGAACAAGGCATATGCAACGGTGCTAAACAAGTTGATCGTACCTCGAACGACCTCTGGCCCTGCTGGAACTGCTGCCTCCACGATGTGCAACTGCCCACGCCCAGCTCCTATGCCTCTCGGCTGTCGGTCTCCCCCCCAACCACGCCCAGGTCGAGGTCCCTAAGGAGCACCCTGAGGTCGGCCTCCTCCTTCAATGTCGGCCCTTGGCGGAGCGGGATCCCGCTGCCCCTGTTGCTGCTGCTGAAAGGGCCTAGCCGGGAACTGATGCTGCTGAGGTGGTGATGTTATTAATATTTTCATGACTTATTATATTCCCCCTTTACTTATTTTATATGAAATGTGCATAATTTGTGTGAAATATTAATGTTTTAATATTAAGTATAATATTTGAGCATTTTTAGAAGTAGTCAAATTGAGTCAGTTTAATTTTTTAATTATAACTATCACTATAATGATCCAAATTGTGCGGATCTTGTTTTGTAGGATTCTCCTTTAAATATACAACATTTCATTAGAAGGAACCATGATCCAATTCTGCTATTTGAAGGGTCATATGGTCCTCCCAAACAAGACCAAAGAATATGTGAACAAACTGGACCAGCCTTGAAGATTGATTTACTGGGCTCAATCCAGAAGTCCAAAAACATTAACTCTCCACCATAATTCTGGGGACACTACATTTCATCTTGGATAAAAATTTCAAGGCCCAAATACAAGTACAAGGGGCCCAAATAAATCTTTGAAGTCCAGCCCACCATTCTGGCCGAGAATTAAAATCAGTATAGTATGCATGACATATCTCCTGATGTAAGCATCCAAGCGAGCTAAGATTTTGCAGTGTGAAAGAGGATATATAGTTGGCAGACCTTTTTGAATAAGTCATTCGGATTTGAAGGCATCTTCCTGTTCAAAAATCCATTCACATTTTGGACATTGAAAAAGCATGGACAGAAATGGACAGTTTAACTTTGTTTAATAAAACTGCCATAACATTGGATCAACTTGTCCAAATGCCTCCATATTTTGACAGTAGTTGGAAAACTTTATTATCTACAACATTGAATAAGGAGATATTTGGATAGTCGGCTTTCTGAATTTCCAAATTGGCGATGCAAGTGGAGGGACAGATTGGGAATGCAAACAGTCCACTCCTTGGGTTATAAATACTCTCTCCTTCTCTCCTTGAGAGGGGTTGGCATTTCAGAAGAGAGGAGATCATATTGGCACGACCAAAGCTTTTCCAAAGGATTGGGAGGACCTGCCATACTCAAGTTTTCACTTGAGACCTTTCCTCCTCTCTTTTTTTTCACTTACTTTTGTGTTCTTCATTTTTGTAATCTTGTAATTCTCTTTCTTTGTAATTCTGTTTTAATGCAAGTTACTTCTTCAATATCTCTTATTCTCATCCACCTTCTGTAGTTTAATATTTATGTTCCTAAAATAGTTTAAATTCAGTTGAATCCCCTTCTCTTCTTTTTCTTCCTCATTCAATCGAAAATCCGTTTTTAATTATCATCATCGTTCGTGTGTGTGTGTCAACGTACCACTCTTTTCTAATCCCTTTCTTTTTCTTCTATTCTTAATTTATAATCATAATTATTTTAACCAGAATATTAAACATCCAAATGGCTGAGTAAATCTCTCATTGGGGTGAGTTATAATTTGGGGATGTTAAGTGATTGAGAGTTTTTCTCGATGAGTATTCTTTAAATTAATATTGTGTATGTTAAACTTAATATGTCATGGATTAATGATATGTTTTGTTTAACAAGTGGTTTCCATGGATTATTGGAACCATAAATACAATAACATAAATAAGTTTTGATTTAGATTAGAACCCTAAGTTAACTTAAGGCTTGGATTAAAGCCTTCACACTTAGGAATTCCAATCAACGTCAACTTATGACATGGGTGTTAATTTAATGCAATACAAAGTAAGGCTCAAGGATATCACATGCTTAACTCCCCAATAATGAACTCACCCCAATCTTTATCAATTTGGTAAATCAAACATCATTCATTAAAAATTTCAATTAAGCTCTGCAAACAAACCCCCCTAATCAAAATACAATCAACTAAAAACAAACAACTACTACGAAGTACCATCGCCGAGGATTCGACCCGAGTGCTGCTATACACATTAGCAGAGCACCGGAACTTTGAACGGTAGATAGGCGACAATCGACTGTGCGTTTCAAATGGCGCCGTTGCCGGGGATGGTGCTTTAAGTAGTCATTAGTTTCTGGTTATTGTAAAAAAAAACCCAAAAAAAATACAAAAGTTTAAAAAAATTGAAAAAAAAACACAAAGAAAAACCCGTCTTCCTCTTAAAAATAATAAACTGAAAAAAATACAAAGAAAAACCCGTCTTCCTCTTTCTTCCAAAATCTCTCTGAATGCCCCGTAGCCTTCCAAACAATCCCTCGGATTTGTTTGACCCTGAAATTGATAGAACTCTTCGTCGAATTAGGAGGACCATTAGGGATAACCAAATCACCCAAGAACCAATCATTGCCCTACCAATTGAATTAGATATGGCCAATCCTAGGGAACAAACATTGAAAGAACTTGCTGCCCCTGATATGAATTACCAACCTATTGGTATTCAATATCCAAACATTGAAGCTGACTTCGAACTCAAATCGGGTTTGATTCATCTTCTCCCTCATTTTCACGGGCTAGCCGGTGAGGATCCACTTCTTCACCTTAAAGAGTTCCAAGTAGTATGCTCTACCATGAAGCCTCAAGGGGTTTCTGAAGAACAAATCAAGCTTAGAGCTTTCCCCTTTTCCCTAGCGGATTCTGCCAAGTCTTGGCTCTACTACCTCCCACCTGGTTCCATAAACTCATGGGTTGACATGAAGAGACTTTTCCTTGAGAAGTTCTTTCCCACTTCCCGAACAGCTTCTATCCGAAAGGAAATAAGCGGCATCCGTCAATTCCCTAATGAATCACTCCATGAGTATTGGGAGAGGTTCAAAAAGCTTGTGGCAACTTATCCACACCATCAAATCCCTGACCAACTCCTGATCTAATACTTCTATGAGGGGTTATTGGCTATGGATCTAACTCTCATTGATGCCGCAAGTGGTGGTGCTCTTGTTGACAAAACTCATGCAGGTGCAAGAGATCTCATAAGTAACATGGCTGAAAACACGCAGCAATTCCATACTCGAGCACATGCTCAAGTGAAACAAGTCCAAGAGAATCAATCCATAGATCCCAACAAGATGACTGAGTGGATGAGTGAACTTACAAGTCTTGTGCGTCAACTAGCGGTGGCTACCAAAGCCCCAACCTCATCTTCTCCACAGTCACTATTCCCTGGACCTATCAAGAATTGTGGAATCTGCAACTCTCCATCTCATCCGACTGACACATGTCCACAACTTCAAGATGATCCATCTGATTCATCTAGTCCAATGGAGCTCAATGCGGCATATGCTCAGCGAAACTTCAACCCTCAACAATCAGGTCAGTTTGTTAGAAACTTCAACCAACCCCACTCTGAGCCCTTGTCTTCTACCTTTAACCCACCTCTGAGGTATGGTAATCCCATTTCTCATCCTCCTCCATTCCCTCATCAAAATCCAAACCAGTTCCAATATGGTCAAAGTGGTGGAAACATCCATCAACCTTATCCTTTTGTTCCTCAACCCCAAAGGAACAATCCTCCTCCTGGATTCCACTATCCTAACGAGCCTTCCCAATTCCCCACCCAATACAATCGCTTTCCTAAGAACCAAAATCAAGGCCAACCCAATTTGGGACAAGCCTCTTATTCTAAACAACCATGGGAAAGTGCTGTAGAAGATCTTGCTTCCTTCACCCGTTCTAGCCTCAAGAACATTGAAACCCAAATAGGTCAACTTGCATCCCACCTGAGCCAGCAACAACCATCCAATTCATCCCAACTCCCAGCTCAACCATTACCCAACCCTAAGGGTAATATAAGTGCGATTGCACTTAGATCTGGAAAGCAAATTGCTATGCCCCATGCTGATTGCTCTACCTCCCCTTTCGATGTTGATCTAGAAAATGAAAAGAACAAAAAGCTGGAAAAGGAACTTGAATCCACTCCTTCACCTCCTTCCATTCCTCTAAGGAACCCAATTCCTTTTACTCAAGCCATCTCCAAGCCTAAGAAGTCCTTTGAACCTGATCCTGAAATGCTTGAAATGTTTAGACGTGTTGAAGTGAACATCCCCCTCTTAAATTCCATCAAACAAATCCCTAAGTATGCCAAGTTTTTTAAGGAATTGTGCACCCATAAGAGGCAACTTAGGAACATTGAAAATGTTTCAACCCTACAGTCCATTCCCATGAAGTGCAAAGATCCAGGGACCTTCACGGTTCTATGTCAAATAGGGAGATCTAACTTTGATGATGCACTCATAGACCTTGGAGCCTCAATAAATGTCATGCCCAAATCCATTTTCTCCAACCTTGTTCTAGGTCCCTTGCACCCAACGGGTGTTGTCATTCAATTAGCCAATCGAAGCACTGCCAGTCCTGAGGGGATAATTGAGGATGTTCTTGTTCGGGTCAATGATCTTATCTTCCCAGCTGATTTCTATGTCCTTGACATGGAAGGTGAGACGAACTCTTCTCGATCTCCCCTAATTCTAGGAAGACCATTCCTTATGACATCTAAAACCAAAATTGATGTCCATTCAGGCATCTTATCCATGGAATTCGGTGACCAACTGGTCAAGTTCAACATTTTCCAAGCCATGCGATACCCATCTGAGGATCACTCTGCATTCTCAATCCATGTTTCTGAAACTCCCTCTGAGAGTGTGTTGAATCCTAATCCATCATGTTCTTCCTGTTCTACTAATAGAGGAGTTTTTGAATATTGTATCCTCATTAACCAAGTGATTAATGGTGAAATTGATGTTGACATTACAAATGCAAACTCCATTGATCTAAAGGATCTTGAAAACTCTTTGGAATATCATCTCACCTATGACCTCCAATTCTCCAACATGGATGGTAATGAGAAAAATGAACTAGAATGCTCATTTGTTGATTCAGATCAGATTATCCCACATTCATCCTTTCCTATCCATGATTCTGAAAATTCTGTTATATGTGAAGCGAACCTTGAACCAATGTGTTTATATTGTCCTGATGGTAGTGATGTTTGTGATATTTGTACCCTAATTAATAAAGTGATCACTGGTGAGGTTGAAATTGACCATTCTTTGGCGAACAACATTGAAGTAAAGGATATTGAAAATTTTATTCAGTCTTATGACTCCACTAATCCTCATTACTCTACATCGGTAAGTGATGAAATAAATGAGTCAAAAACAATTGGGATCTCATACTCTACTTTTGTGTTATCCGAACCTTACATAAATGAACCATCAGAATTGAGACATCTTCCTGAATTTCCAAGAATAGAAAATCATCACTTTGTGGATAAAATCATTCCTCACATTGAAGACCAAAGGGAGGATAGTCATATTCTCTTTCCACCCCCATTGAATTGCAAGCACACAAACAAGGATGGGAAGAAATTATCCAATGAATCATCAGGCCTCCCAAAGAAAAAGTTTTTCTGGAAGCACACTGGAGATGAGAAAATACGATGGCCACCATCAGACTATGGGTAGTCCACTACAATTGTCCAACTGTAGACAAATAAATGCAGCGCTTCTTGGGAGGCAACCCATGTTTTCTTTTACTTTTATGAAATTTCAATTTCTTTTTAGATTTTCATTAGATGAATAATGAATTTTATTTTTCAGGTAACTTCCCACTGTCCTGGAACCACCTCGACTTCCACCGAATCCCCAAATTCTCTAGCCGACCCACCACTAGATGGAGATGGAAACCCACCAAATCCAAACCAGGGGGCACCTCTTTCCCTTTAACTCTCTCTCTCCTCAATCTCTCTTCTCTCTCTTCTTCTCTCTATTTCTTCTTCTTCCTCTCTCCCTCTCATTTTTTTACAACATTCTTCCACAACCTTTTTTCTATTTTCTCTTTTGTGTGGATGTGTCATTAAAAATAAAAATAAATTAAAAAAAATTAATTAAAAAAAATGAAAATTAACAAAAAAAATGGGTGTCATAATTACTCATCATCCAATATTGAAATTCTGTCCAACCATTTTGGGGAGTAAAAAGGATTGTTTTAAACTCAAATATATTGAATTTTTATCTCAAACTTGGGTAAACAATTTTGTGTCAATAACAAACATTTTGAATGACCAATTTTTGGTGGAAAATGATTCTCCCCTACCGTGAGGAATAACATTAGCCTTCATGCCAAGGTCATATATGGCCATCTTTTTCATTGTGTGTCTTTACCACTGATTGTGAGTCTTGAGTTTGTGGACCTTCGAGCTGAATTTCCATCTTTTGTGTGCATTAATATGATAGAGGCATTTTCTAAGCCACATGAGAATCAGAATAGCCAAATAGCCTCCCATTACCCTTACATTGATCCTACTTTTGAAAGCCCCTTTGAGCCTATGAAAACCTTTCTTTTGATAGCCACATTACAAGCCTAATACCTTGTCCCACCCAACATCTTCATGGATTTTCATTGTACAATTTATTGAAATTTAAGTGTGGGGGGAATGGACTTCATTTTTGGGCGTACTTACATTGATTTCCAATGTGTAATAATATGCTTGAGGGCAAGCATCCATTCAAGTGTGGGGGAGAGTTTGTAATTCTGTGAGCTTTGGGGTGTATATGTGTAATTTTCATTTGTACAAAAGTCATTGAAAAGTGTTCAAAAAAATGAAAAAAATTATATTAAAAAAATGATGAAAAAAAGGAATGGGTTGTGTCTTGGGTGGGTCAAAAATCATTCATCATCAACCTTTGATCGTGTTATAACTACTAAAATTAGTTCCATGAGATGATCAAACATGGGTTGGGAGATGACTGTGAGACTTTTTTCAAGCACAACTTTCGAAAAAAAAGAAAAAAAAAAGAACACTTGAATCATCTTGTATTGTGTCATTATTGGAAGTCTTCCATGTTGTAAATATTCCATCATCTCACCCTATTCCATTTTCTATCTCCCTCAATTTTCATTCATCAAACATTCATGCCCTTGTAAATATGTGTTTCTATTTCCTTTCAAATCAAATTTCAAAAAAAATGTGCATTGATTTTTCCATGTTGGTGTTTTTAACCCCTCTTTTCCTTTGGACATTATATACCTACTGTCCAATAGCCACTGAAAAACCCCTTAAAAGACCTCTTGATTCTTGTACACATTAGATTTGGGAATGGAAGCTGAGAGCTCTTACAAACTCTTGATTTTCACTTTTTGTTGGTGAATGAGTGAACCTCCTAAAATACATTTTTATCATCTTGAGAGGAGTAAGTTTTGAGTGCCTACATTTTCCAATTCAAACCTTGAACATGAAAAAATGAATTGTTTCTGATGCATTATTGTGAACCAAATTTGTGATGTAATTCAATATGGATGAGTGAAATAGTCTAAACCTCCCCTGATTGGAGAAAACAAAATTTTAATATTTGTTGGTGAGTGAAAATGATTTTGTCTTGTTTTTATATTTGTTGCACATGAGGACACGCGCAAATCTAAGTGTGGGGGAGTTGATGTTATTAATATTTTCATGACTTATTATATTCCCCCTTTACTTATTTTATATGAAATGTGCATAATTTGTGTGAAATATTAATGTTTTAATATTAAGTATAATATTTGAGCATTTTTAGAAGTAGTCAAATTGAGTCAGTTTAATTTTTTAATTATAAATATCACTATACTGATCCAAATTGTGTGGTTCTTGTTTTGTAGGATTCTTCTTTCAATATACAACATTTCATTAGAAGAAACCATGATCCAATTCTGCTATTTGAAGGGTCATATGGTCCTCACAAACAAGACCAAAGAATCTGTGAACAAATTGGACCATCCTTGAAGATTTATTTACTGGGCTCAATCCAAAAGTCCAAAAACATTAAATCTCCACCATAATTCGGGGGACACTACATGTCATCTTGGATAAAAATTTCAAGGCCCAAATACAAGTACAAGGGGCCCAAATAAATCTTTGAAGTCCAGCCCACCATTCTGGACGAGAATTAAAATCAGTATAGTATGCATGACATATCTCCTGATGTAAGAATCCAAGAGAGATGATATTTTTCAGTGTGAAAGAGGAGATATAGGTGGCCGACTTTGTTGAAGAAGTCATTCATATTTGAAGGCATCTTACTGTTCAAAAATCCATTCACATTTTGGACATTGAAAAAGCATGGACAGAAATGGACAGTTTACCTTTGTTTAATAAAACCGCCATAACTTTGTATCCACTTGTCCAAATTCCTCCATATTTTGACAGTAGTCGTAAAGCTTTATTATCTACAACATTGAAGAAGGATATATTTGGATATTAGGCTGTCTTAATTGCCAAATTGGCGATGCAAGTGGAGGGACAGATTGGGAATGCAAACAGTCCACTCCTTGGGCTATAAATACTCTCTCCTTCTCTCCTTGAGAGGGGTTGGCATTTCAGAAGAGAGGAGATCATATTGGAACGACCAAAGCTTTTCCAAAGGATTTTGAGGACCTTCCATACTCAAGTTTTCACTTGAGAGACCTTTCCTCCTCTCTTTGTTTTCACTTACTTTTGTGTTCTTCATTTTTGTAATCTTGTAATTCTCTTTCTTTGTAATTCTATTTTAATGCAAGTTACTTCTTCAATATCTCTTATTATCATCCACCTTCTG
The DNA here is from genome assembly GCA_963277665.1 of Viscum album. Taxonomy (NCBI): domain Eukaryota; kingdom Viridiplantae; phylum Streptophyta; class Magnoliopsida; order Santalales; family Viscaceae; genus Viscum; species Viscum album. The sequence continues at coordinate 217,460,754 of OY728137.1, read as the reverse complement.
TAGTTTAATATTTATGTTCCTAAAATAGTTAAAATTCAGTTGAATCCCCTTCCCTTATTTTGCTTCCTCATTCAATCGAAAATCCGTTTTTAATTATCATCATCGTTCGTGTGTGTGTGTCAACGTACCACTCTTTTCTAATCCCTTTCTTTTTCTTCTATTCTTAATTTATAATCATAATTATTTTAACCAAAATATTAAACATCCAAATGGCTGAGTAAATCTCTCATTGGGGTGAGTTATAATTTGGGTATGTTAAGTGATTGAGAGTTTTGCTCGATGAGTATTCTTTAAATTAATATTGTGTATGTTAAACTTAATATGTCATGGATTAATGATATGTTTTGTTTAACGAGTGGTTTCCATGGATTATTGGAACCATAAATACACTACCATAAATAAGTTTTGATTTATATTAGAACCCTAAGTTAAGTTAAGTCTTGGATTAAAGCCTTCACACTTAGGAATTCCAATCAACGTCAACTTATGACATGGGTGTTAATTTAATGCAATACAAAGTAAGGCTCAAGGATATCACATGCTTAACTCCCCAATAATGAACTCACCCCAATCTTTATCAATTTGGTAAATCAAACATCATTCATTAAAAATTTCAATTAAGCTCTGCAAACAAACCCCCCTAATCAAAATACAATCAACTAAAAACAAACAACTACTACGAAGTACCATCGCCGAGGATTCAACCCGAGTGCTGCTATACACATTAGCAGAGCACCGGAACTTTGAACGGTCGATAGGCGACAATCGGATGTGCGTTTCAAATGGCACCATTGCCGGGGATGTTGCTTTAAGTAGTCATTAGTTTCTGGTTATTGTAAAAAAACCCAAAAAAAATACAAAAGTTTAAAAAAATTGAAAAAAAAACACAAAGAAAAACATGTCTTCCTCTTAAAAATCATAAACTGAAAAAAATACAAAGAAAAACCCATCTTCCTCTTTCTTCCAAAATCTCTCTGAATTCCCCGTAGCCTTCCAAACAATCCCTCGGATTTGTTTGACCCTGAAATTGATAGAACTCTTCATCGATTTAGGAGGACCATTAGGGATAACCAAATCACCCAAGAACCAATCATTGCCCTACCAATTGAATTAGATATGGCCAATCCTAGGGAACAAACATTGAAAGAACTTGCTGCCCCTGATATGAATTACCAACCTCTTGGTATTCAATATCCAAACATTGAAGCTGACTTCGAACTCAAATCGGGTTTGATTCATCTTCTCCCTCATTTTTACGGGCTAGCCGGTGAGGATCCACATCTTCACCTTAAAGAGTTCCAAGTAGTATGCTCTACCATGAAGCCTCGAGGGGTTTCTGAAGAACAAATCAAACTTAGATCTTTCCCCTTTTCCCTGGCGGATTCTGCCAAGTCTTGGCTCTACTACCTCCCACCTGGTTCTATAAACTCATGGGTTGACATGAAGAGACTTTTCCTTGAGAAGTTCTTTCCCACTTCCCGAACAGCTTCTATCTGAAAGGAAATAAGCGGCATCTGTCAATTCCCTAATGAATCACTCCATGAGTATTGGGAGAGGTTCAAAAATCTTGTGGCAACTTGTTCACACCATCAAATCCCTGACCAAATCCTGATCCAATACTTCTATGAGGGGTTATTGGCTATGGATCGAACTCTCATTGATGCCGCAAGTGGTGGTGCTCTTGTTGACAAAACTCCTGCAGCTGCAAGAGATCTCATAAGTAACATGGCTGAAAACACGCAGCAATTCCATACTCGAGCACATGCTCAAGTGAAACAAGCCCAAGAGAATCAATCCATAGAGCCCAACAAGATGAATGAGTGGATGAGTGAACTTACAGGTCTTGTTCGTCAACTAGCGGTGGCTACCAAAGCCCCAACCTCATCTTCTCCACAGTCACTATTCCCTAGACCTATCAAGAATTGTGGAATCTGCAACTCTCCATCTCATCCGACTGACACATGTCCACAACTTCAAGATGATCCATCTGATTCATCTAGTCCAATGGAGCTCAATGCGGCATATGCTCAGCGAAACTTCAACCCTCAACAATCAGGTCAGTTTGTTAGAAACTTCAACCAACCCCACTCTGAGCCCTTCTCTTCTACCTTTAACCCACCTCTGAGGTATGGTAATCCCATTTCTCATCCTCCTCTATTCCCTCATCAAAATCCAAACCAGTTCCAATATGGTCAAAGTGGTGGTAACATCCATCAACCTTATCCTTTTGTTCCTCAACCCCAAAGGAACAATCCTCCTCCTGGATTCCACTATCCTAACGAGCCTTCCCAATTCCCCACCCAATACAATCGCTTTCCTAAGAACCAAAATCAAGGCCAACCCAATTTGGGACAAGCCTCTTATTCTAAACAACCATGGGAAAGTGTTGTAGAGGATCTTGCTTCCTTCACCCGTTCTAGCCTCAAGAACATTGAAACCCAAATAGGTCAACTTGAATCCCACCTGAGCCAGCAACAACCATCCAATTCATCCCAACTCCCAGCTCAACCATTACCCAACCCTAAGGGTAATGTAAGTGCGATTGCACTTAGATCTGGAAAGCAAATTGCTATGCCCTATGCTGATTGCTCTACCTCCCCTTTCTATGTTGATCTAGAAAATGAAAAGAACAAAAAGCTGGAAAAGGAACTTGAATCCACTCCTTCACCTCCTTCCATTCCTCTATGGAACCCAATTCCTTTTCCTCAAGCCATCTCCAAGCCTAAGAAGTCCTTTGAACCTGATCCTGAAATGCTTGACATGTTTAGACGTGTTGAAGTGAACATCCCCCTCTTAGATTCCATCAAACAAATCCCTAAGTATGCCAAGTTTCTTAAGGAATTGTGCACCCATAAGAGGAAACTTAGGAACATTGAAAATGTTTCAACCCAACAGTCCATTCCCATGAAGTGTAAAGATCCAGGGACCTTCACGGTTCCATGTCAAATAGGGAGTTCCAACTTTGATGATGCACTCATAGACCTTGGAGCCTCAATAAATGTCATGAACAAATCCATTTTCTCCAACCTTGTTCTAGGTACTACCATCCTGATCAATAGGGCCTGAGATATCACTTCCTCAACTCAAAAGCGATAAATTATATCTTGACCATTCAACCAATGTCATGCCACCAATGACACACCCAACACAAGATACCTCGTCGTGACTTAAATGTCAAGGTTTTTGCCTTACATGAAAGTACATGATCAAATGGTACACACTAATAATGATCTTAAGTCAAAAGACCAATACACATGTTTGTAGATAGGAATAATCAATGACACCTGGAACATGTAGTGTTCCTATTAGTAGGTTTTTCCTCATGATCTCACCCACTAGAGATCAAAAAGTGTGAACTTCATGAGAATAAGTCTCAATGCTTATGATCCCCCAACATCAAATAGTCAAACATCAACTATGTTCAGTCAGTATGATATATCTAGACCATAAGACATATGTTTAAGATTAATTTCATAGTATCTCAAGGTTCTCATTATAGATTGGGAACTTCTATAACCTTTTAAAAAAAAAATCTTTGGACATTACCATTTAAATAGTGGATGTATAAATAACAACACTATTATAGTAAGATTACATCAGGCATAACTCACTGTATGCATGATATGGTAATCTAAAAGTAATGATAAAGTTGGGTATAGGGAACCCACTTTTTCAACACACCCACTTGCACTAGATCCAACTTACTAACTATCCTTGTTATCTATCACATGATAATATCATGTTTCTGTTGAGTTATGGCTTTAGTCATGGGCCTTACAGATTTCTACTTCATGGCAATTCTGTTATCTACGACATTACCTCCTTGAGAAAGAATTCTCAAGAGATGATATCCCTGAGTATATCCCTTTTTTCTACTATCAAAACCTGACATCTTGGATAGTATTAATAGTAGAATTATCATAATTTATATTATGATAAAACATTACTTACTAAGTGTGATTCTAAGAACTGGAACAAATCATTGAATATTTTACACTGTGTATTTAGCTGCATAAAAAGTCGCAACACACTCGGTATTTGTATACATGGATACCACTTGATGGATGATCTTGTATTTATCATTACCTTATCCTAATTTTGATATTAAATCATATTGACCTATATGAAGACTAGTTTCTTTACCCTTGTAATTAGTATCCCTTCCTATCTACATACTAAGCATATATCCTTTGTACTCCTTCAAGTACACTTAGATAGTTCTGACTTATTCCCTTGTAGTTCTCTTGGATTGTCACGACCCGCCTTCACCAAAAGGAGGGAAGGGACAACAGATTGCCAGACCCTTCCTTATTTAAGTTGAAGGAGAGATAATGACCCCTGAGACCTGCCTTCAATAGGTCCCGGAGTGGCGACTAACACAACGGGTATAGAATCTCACAAAAAATGGAAGGCATTACCCTTTTTATTTTTATAGGATCGAGAGATAAGATATAAATCCCAACAATACCAAAGCTGAAATTAAAGGTAAAGCCAAAAGTAACCCATTCCCATATGCATGTTCAATAGTAAATAATACAAGCCTCAAAAACTCCAAAGGTAAAGTACCAAGAAAAGGAAAACGACAACAACAACTGCCCCGAGGTCCAAGCTAGTACGGTCCCGCATGATCCCTGAAGTCCTCCTAGAAACCTAAAAGTAGTTTTATATACGTAGGGTGAGCATACAAGTACACTCAGTAGGGAAAACCAAAGACTCTCGTGCACAAGTAGAGAGGCATTCTAATGCTCTGTGAGAAAATAAAAACCAAATCACCTAGCAAGGAAAACTATCCACCCAAGTCTCACCAAGGCACACTCCCCAAATAACGCAAGTTAAGTAAAGTATAGTAATAGCACATCAATATTTGGGTACCCCGCACCACTTTCCCACTGGTTATTGGAGACATCCTACACATCGAACCAATCCCGCCATTATCACCGCAATCCCACTACCAAACCCCACCCGTACACACCTAGGCTATAACCTCACCACAGTCCCACTGCCAAACCCCGTTTGCACACACCTGGGCCAGAACAACTACTGCCACGCCCGAAGACACCTGGGCCAGAACAACTAATGTCAGGCCCGAAGACACCTGGGCCTCATCCCGAAGACACTTGGGAAACAACCTGCCCGCAGACACCTGGTCCAACCACCACAACTACCCCACCCGAAGATTATTGGGCTAATAATGGACCTCAGGCCATCACAGACTGCCCGAAGAGTCTTGGGATATTCAGAAAAGGGAGCAGAAAAGGAGCTAATAACTAGCCAGTCATAGGAGTGTTGGGAAAAACACCCTCCCCATGAAATGGGGTGTTCGGAACTAAGTGCTCAACTTGGGTGGTGCGCGAATAAGAAACATAAAAGCTACAGATATAAGTATAGGTAACAAACACTCATCCCAACCTAGGGGTTCCAAAACCTAAGCACAAACACCCTTGTTACTATTCATTCACAAAAGAAGCCACGACACCCACAGCCAAGTCACAAATCATTCCCAAACTAATTATCCACTCAACCATTCTTGTTTTCATATTCAGGTGATCCCATTAGGGTGAATTCTGCACTATCGGGGAACTAACAGGCATAACCACAAGCCAAAAAAAAATAGCCAACAACAATTTAATCATTCACACCTGGTTCTCTTGTAAAGTTGCATCAACAAAAGGGATTAGTGAGATCCCTCAAAGTACTTGAACCAAAGAAAACCTCACAAAAGGGATAAGTGAGATCCCTCGAAGTACTGGAAACAAAGAAAACCCCGATTCATAGCCCCACTTCCCCAAAACCAGAAACCCACCAATTCTCAATGATAGAGGATTCCACCCCATTTCGTGATATAAGTAGAGCAACCACAACCCCAGATTCACAACCAGCAACTGTGCCGCACCAGAGGATCTCATCCTCACCCACATCACCCCAAAGGAAGACAAACAGAACAATTACCCTACTACCAAAATAGAGTAGAGAAACTTCCAGGTTCAAGCACATCATTCATTAGGTTCTCCTTTCTGTTTGTTAACTTGGGTGGTCGCATAGGGATTCTTGTTTTACTGAACATCCATTTAAACCAACTGGGTTTACGTGATTAACCAATTTCCAGGTTAAGTCATTTAATAATCATAGAAAACAAAGGTTCATTAGTGAGCAAGGAAAGACCACCAACAGCCATGATTTTCAGTGATCCTAGGCCCGCACAATCCACAACACATACAACATAAAATTAGTGCATCATAAACATAGATCACCCCCCCCATTCATTATTTAAAAGTCCATTCATCATCTTCATTAAGTTTGGTTTCATTAATTCCCACAGAGGCAAAGCGTACCCATCCTGCATGATACACAGAAAGGAGAGGTGAAGGAAAACCCTACTTGATTGATCAAAGATCAAAGTTCTTCTCCACGCGCCAATAATCAGGGAAAAGCATGACTCGCAGGGGAGGGATATCGGGAACTCCAAAAGTACTAAGAAGAAAGGAATCCATCCAACAGGAATAAGAAGGAAGAATAAATTCCCATGCGATACATAGAAAATATCCCGTTGTTACGGGATATGGGGATTTGAACGACTTTAAATTCAGATCATGGTTCCCCACGCGGTTGGGTGGTTACACATGACAGAATTAACTGTTATTTAATTCTCCATTGAGGAGGTCCCTCGGGATTTATTGGGTATTAATTATGGGATTTTAAATGGCTTTGAACCACTTGAAAAAACGTTTGAAAAGCCCAAAGAGGCGTCACGGTAAGAACTGTAGAAGAGAAACCGACAAGCCTGGGTGACACCGATCGATTGCGCCAATCGGTCACGTCGATCGGTCGCATCGATCAGTCGCGCCGATCGGTCACCCCGATCGGTCGTACGCCGAAATGACGTCCTACCACCGATATGTCACCCCTAGGATCTGGAATTTGGAAAAGGGATGGACCGCGAGGGTCCAGGTCATCACATCAGATACCTCTCAAAGCATTCTCGCCCTTGAGAATTTAAAACCAGACCTGAAGAAAGGAGGGGGGGTCCGAACAACTACCCCCGAAGATACCTATCAAGAGTGAATGCGAACAATTACAATCACCGTAAAACAAAGGATTAAACCGTCCGTTCATGTGGTGAGGAGTTTCCCTTCCTCCATGTTAAGATATTATCCACTTTGGGCGGCTCTGACTCGCCCGCACGGGTTTAGGTACATCCACTCTAATGCATCTTAACTAGGGATTAGGTCCTCCTCTCCCCATATCTCAGGACACTTCACACACATCCATAGAAAAGGAAAACTACACATTCCATAGTTAACAAGGTAAAGTGTTCCGTCACAGCAAGTAGAAAATAAAACAGCACAAAACTCAAAACAACTCTGGGTACTGGGCACGCATATGTGCTTCCCATTCCCAGGTACTTTCCTCAAGCCCATCATGCCTCCACAACACACGAACCAAAGGGATGGTTCATCCATGAAGCACCTTCTCCTCACGATCCTCGATCATCACTGGTCGCTCTATGAACGTTGCATTGTCTTCGATATCTATCTCTCCCCAGTCAAGGACGTGTGAATTGTCATGCAGATACCAACGGAGCTGGGACACATGGAAGACTTCATGTATCCTCAGTAGCGGCGGTGGTAATGCTAGCTGATAAGAAACTTCTCCGACCCACCGCAACACTTCGAAGGGTCCGATGAATCTGGGAGAGAGCTTTCTCCCCCTACCGAACCTCTATTGTCCACACCGAGGAGAGACCTTCAAGAATACGTGGTCCCCGACCCCGAACTCCAAGGGTCTCCTCCTATTATCAGCACGTGACTTTTGTCGGTCCTGTGTCACCTTCATCCTTTCCCATATAAGTCGAACCACCTCTGTCGTTCTCTGCACCTCTTTCGGGCCAAGAACACTCGCTTCCCCAACTTCAGTCTAGCACACGGGTGAGTGGCATGGCCTCCCATACAAGGCTTCAAACGGAGCCATGCTAATGGTAGAGTGATAGCTATTATTGTATGAAAACTCTACCAGAGGAAAGTGTCGCACCCACGATCCCCCAAAATCTAGAATACATGCCTGTAGAATGTACTCCAAGGTCTGGATGGTGCGCTCTGTCTATCCATCTGTCTGGGGATGGAAAGCAGTGTTAAGACGTAGCTCGGTGCCAAAAGCATGCTGCAATCCCCTCCAGACTCGTGATGTAAATCGCGCATCCCTATCTGAGACTATGGATCTTGGAACTCCATGCAACCGCACCACCTCATCTACGTACCTTCGTGCTAAATCATCCACTGCACCCGACTCCTTGATCGCCAGAAAGTAGGACGATTTCGTCAACTGATCCACCACTACCCAGATAGCGTCACAGCCTCCTCGAACCTTGGGTAGCCCCATGATGAAATCCATCGATATGTCCTCCCACTTCCACTAGGGGACATCTAAAGGTTGCAACAATCCACCTGGGACATGGTGTTTAGCCTTCACCTGCTGACACACTAGGCACTTTGCTACAAACTCTGCTACTACCCGTTTCACCCCGGGCCACTATAACTGTCTCCTGAGGCCCTGGTACATCTTGGAAACTCCCGGGTGCACCGCTAGGGGTGAGTTTTGGAACTCACTAAGAACTTTTCTGCGCATTTCCTCTGGAAAAAACAGTTTTCCTCAGAAAAGCATCCGGTTCTGACCATCCTCTGCCCATCCTTTCGGAGCATTGCCCTGGTTAACTCGGTCACGCATCACTTTGATTTCTGAGTCTCCCCATTGGGACTCCTCTACCTACCGAAACAGCGAATATTGCACCGTCATCTGATACAGGCAACCTCTACCACCTTCCATCCTAGCATCGAGGTGCAGGGCAGCCAACTCCTCCATCACCTTCCAATTATCTTCCGACTCTCGAACTGCATCCTTCCACGACTTCCTGCTCAAAGCATCAGCCACCGCATTCCCCTTTCCTGAGGTGTAGGAAATCTCGAAGTCATAGTCTTGAAGAAATTCTATCCACCTTCGCTGTCGTAAGTTCAGGTCCCGCTGGGAGAAGATGTACTTCAAGCTTTTGTGATCCGTGAAGACCACGAAGTGCTCCCCAACGAGGTAGTGCCACCACAACTTTAGTGCGAACACAACCGCCATGAGCTCTAGGTCATGGGTGGAGTATTTACGCTCATGGGGACGTAACTGCCTAGAACCATAGAAGATCACCCCTTTCTACTTCATCAACACACATCTGAGGCCTTTCCCTGAAGCATCATAGAACACCTCATATGCTGCCCCTTATTCTAGAAACCGCAGCACTGGGGCACTAACCAACTTCTCCTTCAGATAGCTGAAGGATGCCTCGCATTAGTCATCCCATATGAAATCCTGGTCCTTCTTGGTCAAGGATGTCAAGGGTGTTGTAACTCAGGAGAAGTTAGGCATAAACCTCCGGTAGTAACCTTCTAGCCTGAGGAAACTACGAACCTCCACCATGTTCTTGGGTACTTCCCAAGAAACAACCACCTCGACCTTTGATGGGTCCACTGCTACCCCCTGCTCAGACACCACGTGCCCAAGGAAATGCACTTCTCGTGTCCATAACTTGCACTTGGACAACTTCACATATAGCTGGTGTTGTCGGAGGACCTATAAAACCATTTTCAAGTGCTCAGCGTGATCCTCCTCTGATCTTGAGTAGATCAAGATGTCTTCAATAAACACGACTAAGAACCAGCCCAGATATTCCCGGAAGATGGAGTTCATGATCCCCATGAACACGGTTGGAGCATTTGTAACGCCGAACGACATGACCACGAACTCAAAGTGGCCATATCTGCACCTGAAGGCCGTTTTCGAGATGTCTCCCTCCTTCACCCTCACTTGGTGATATCCAGACCGCAGATCAATCTTCGAGAACCAAACTGCTCCCCTCAACTGGTCAAAGAGATCGTATATCCTCAGGAGAGGGTAGCGATTCTTGATTGTCACCTGATTCAGCCTCATGTAGTCTATGCACAACCTTAGACCACCATCCGCCTTCTTCTCAAACAAAACAGGAGCACCCCATGGTGACTCACTCGGCTGAACAAAACCCTTCTTCATCAGATCGTCAATCTGGATCTGTAACTCCCGCAAATCGGAAGGTGCCATCCGATAGGGAGCCATCGAAATCGGACGGGAACCAGGTTGCAAGTCTATACCGAACTCAACATCACGTCAAGGGGGCAGAGTCGCCACCTCTTCAGGGAATACATCCATAAACTCACTGACGATCCATGGGAATTCCACCATTTTTGCATCCACCGACTCCACTGACAGCTCAGCTAGCAAGGAGAGGAGGGGTCCCCTTCGCTTGCTTCTTTCCTGGAAACTCCGCTCGCCGATGAAAGTCACCCATCAGATGCCTAAGTCTGAAAGAAAAACATTTCCTCGGAAGTAGTCAATAATGGAACATATAGAGAACAGCCAGTCAATGCCTAGGATGACATTGTATGGCTGTATCTGCAACAGTAGAAGATCCCTGACTGACTGATGTGGCCCTATTATCAGTCTGCATCCTCAACAAACATACAACAAGTTGGTCTGACCTCTGACTGGTGTGCTCAGCACCAGGGGCACTGGAAGTCTCTCAGCATCTAAACCCAGAGCATGGGCCAAACTGGGAGTAACAAAGGAGTGTGAAGCTCCTATATCGAACAAGGCATATGCAACGGTGCTAAACAAGTTGATCGTACCTCGAACGACCTCTGGCCCTGCTGGAACTGCTGCCTCCACGATGTGCAACTGCCCACGCCCAGCTCTTATGCCTCTCGGCTGTCGGTCACCCCCCCAACCACACCCAGGTCGAGGTCCCTAAGGAGCACCCTGAGGTCGGCCTCCTCCTTCAATGTCGGCCCTTGGCGGAGCGGGATCCCGCTGCCCCTCTTGCTGCTGCTGAAAGGGCCTAGCCGGGAAATGCTGCTGCTGAGGTGGTGATGTTATTAATATTTTCATGACTTATTATATTCCCCCTTTACTTATTTTATATGAAATGTGCATAATTTGTGTGAAACATTAATGTTTTAATATTAAGTATAATATTTGAGCATTTTTAGAAGTAGTCAAATTGAGTCAGTTAAATTTTTTAATTATAACTATCACTATAATGATCCAAATTGTGTGGTTCTTGTTTTGTAGGATTCTCCTTTCAATATACAACATTTCATTAGAAGGAACCATGATCCAATTCTGCTATTTGAAGGGTCATATGGTCCTCCCAAACAAGACCAAAGAATCTGTGAACAAACTGGACCAGCCTTGAAGATTGATTTACTGGGCTCAATCCAGAAGTCCAAAAACATTAACTCTCCACCATAATTCTGGGGACACTACATTTCATCTTGGATAAAAATTTCAAGGCCCAAATACAAGTACAAGGGGCCCAAATAAATCTTTGAAGTCCAGCCCACCATTCTGGCCGAGAATTAAAATCAGTATAGTATGCATGACATACCTCCTGATGTAAGCATCCAAGAGAGCTGAGATTTTGCAGTGTGAAAGAGGAGATATAGGTGGAAGACTTTTTTGAATAAGTCATTCGGATTTGAAGGCATCTTTCTGTTCAAAAATCCATTCACATTTTGGACATTGAAAAAGCATGGACAGAAATGGACAGTTTAACTTTGTTTAATAAAACCACCATAACATTGGATCAACTTGTCCAAATGCCTCCATATTTTGACAGTAGTCGGAAAACTTTATTATCTACAACATTGAATAAGGAGATATTTGGATATTCGGCTTTTTGAATTGCCAAATTGGCGATGCAAGTGGAGGGACAGATTGGGAATGCAAACAGTCCACTCCTTGGGTTATAAATACTCTCTCCTTCTCTCCTTGAGAGGGGTTGGCATTTCAGAAGAGAGGAGATCATATTGGCACGACCAAAGATTTTCCAAAGGATTGGGAGGACCTTCCATACTCAAGTTTTCACTTGAGACCTTTCCTCCTCTCTTTTTTTTCACTTACTTTTGTGTTCTTCATTTTTGTAATCTTGTAATTCTCTTTCTTTGTAATTCTGTTTTAATGCAAGTTACTTCTTCAATATCTCTTATTCTCATCCACCTTCTGTAGTTTAATATTTATGTTCCTAAAATAGTTTAAATTCAGTTGAATCCCCTTCCCTTCTTTTTCTTCCTCATTCAATCGAAAATCCGTTTTTAATTATCATCATCGTTCGTGTGTGTGTGTCAACGTACCACTCTTTTATAATCCCTTTCTTTTTCTTCTATTCTTAATTTATAATCATAATTATTTTAACCAGAATATTAAACATCCAAATGGCTGAGTAAATCTCTCATTGGGGTGAGTTATAATTTGGGGATGTTAAGTGATTGAGAGTTTTTCTCGATGAGTATTCTTTAAATTAATATTGTGTATGTTAAACTTAATATGTCATGGATTAATGATATGTTTTGTTTAACAAGTGGTTTCCATGGATTATTGGAACCATAAATACACTAACATAAATAAGTTTTGATTTAGATTAGAAACCTAAGTTAACTTAAGGCTTGGATTAAAGCCTTCACACTTAGGAATTTCAATCAACGTCAACTTATGACATGGGTGTTAATTTAATGCAATACAAAGTAAGGCTCAAGGATATCACATGCTTAACTCCCCAATAATGAACTCACCCCAATCTTTATCAATTTGGTAAATCAAACATCATTTATTAAAAATTTCAATTAAGCTCTGCAAACAAACCCCCCTAATCAAAATACAATCAACTAAAAACAAACAACTACTACGAAGTACCATCGCTGAGGATTCGACCCGAGTGCTGCTATACACATTAGCAGAGCACCGGAACTTTGAATGGTCGATAGGTGACAATCGACTGTGCGTTTCAAATGGTGTCGTTGCCGGGGATGGTGCTTTAAGTAGTCATTAGTTTCTGGTTATTGTAAAAAAACCCAAAAAAAATACAAAAGTTTAAAAAAATTGAAAAAAAAACACAAAGAAAAACCCGTCTTCCTCTTAAAAATCATAAACTGAAAAAAATACAAAGAAAAACCCGTCTTCCTCTTTCTTCCAAAATCTCTCTGAATGCCCCGTAGCCTTCCAAACAATCCCTCGGATTTGTTTGACCCTGAAATTGATAGAACTCTTCATCGAATTAGGAGGACCATTAGGGATAACCAAATCACCCAAGAACCAATCATTGCCCTACCAATTGAATTAGATATGGCCAATCCTAGGGAACAAACATTGAAAGAACTTGCTACCCCTGATATGAATTACCAACCTCTTGGTATTCAATATCCAAACATTGAAGCTGACTTCGAACTCAAATCGGGTTTGATTCATCTTCTCCCTCATTTTCACGGGCTAGCCGGTGAGGATCCACATCTTCACCTTAAAGAGTTCCAAGTAGTATGCTCTACCATGAAGCCTCAAGGGGTTTCTGAAGAACAAATCAAGCTTAGAGCTTTCCCCTTTTCCCTAGCGGATTCTGCCAAGTCTTGGCTCTACTACCTCCCACCTGGTTCCATAAACTCATGGGTTGACATGAAGAGACTTTTCCTTGAGAAGTTCTTTCCCACTTCCCGAACAGCTTCTATCCGAAAGGAAATAAGCGGCATCCGTCAATTCCCTAATGAATCACTCCATGAGTATTGGGAGAGGTTCAAAAAGCTTGTGGAAACTTGTCCACACCATCAAATCCCTGACCAACTCCTGATCTAATACTTCTATGAGGGGTTATTGGCTATGGATCGAACTCTCATTGATGCCGCAAGTGGTGGTGCTCTTGTTGACAAAACTCATGCAGGTGCAAGAGATCTCATAAGTAACATGGCTGAAAACACGCAGCAATTCCATACTCGAGCACATGCTCAAGTGAAACAAGCCCAAGAGAATCAATCCATAGAGCCCAACAAGATGACCGAGTGGATGAGTGAACTTACAAGTCTTGTGCGTCAACTAGCGGTGGCTACCAAAGCCCCAACCTCATCTTCTCCACAGTCACTATTCCCTGGACCTATCAAGAATTGTGGAATCTGCAACTCTCCATCTCATCCGACTGACACATGTCCACAACTTCAAGATGATCCATCTGATTCATCTAGTCCAATAGAGCTCAATGCGGCATATGCTCAGCGAAACTTCAACCCTCAACAATCAGGTCAGTTTGTTAGAAACTTCAACCAACCCCACTCTGAGCCCTTCTCTTCTACCTTTAACCCACCTCTGAGGTATGGTAATCCCATTTCTCATCCTCCTCCATTCCCTCATCAAAATCCAAACCAGTTCCAATATGGTCAAAGTGGTGGTAACATCCATCAACCTTATCCTTTTGTTCCTCAACCCCAAAGGAACAATCCTCCTCCTGGATTCCACTATCCTAACGAGCCTTCCCAATTCCCCACCCAATACAATCGCTTTCCTAAGAACCAAAATCAAGGCCAACCCAATTTGGGACAAGCCTCTTATTCTAAACAACCATGGGAAAGTGCTGTAGAGGATCTTGCTTCCTTCACCCGTTCTAGCCTCAAGAACATTGAAACCCAAATAGGTCAACTTGAATCCCACCTGAGCCAGCAACAACCATCCAATTCATCCCAACTCCCATCTCAACCATTACCCAACCCTAAGGGTAATATAAGTGCGATTGCACTTAAATCTGGAAAGCAAATTGCTATGCCCCATGCTGATTGCTCTACCTCCCCTTTCGATGTTGATCTAGAAAATGAAAAGAACAAAAAGCTGGAAAAGGAACTTGAATCCACTCCTTCACCTCCTTCCATTCCTCTAAGGAACCCAATTCCTTTTCCTCAAGCCATCTCCAAGCCTAAGAAGTCCTTTGAACCTGATCCTGAAATGCTTGAAATGTTTAGACGTGTTGAAGTGAACATCCCCCTCTTAAATTCCATCAAACAAATCCCTAAGTATGCCAATTTTTTTAAGGAATTGTGCACCCATAAGAGGCAACTTAGGAACATTGAAAATGTTTCAACCCAACAGTCCATTCCCATGAAGTGCAAAGATCCAGGGACCTTCACGGTTCCATGTCAAATAGGGAGATCCAACTTTGATGATGCACTCATAGACCTTGGAGCCTCAATAAATGTCATGCCCAAATCCATTTTCTCCAACCTTGTTCTAGGTCCCTTGCACCCAACGGGTGTTGTCATTCAATTAGCCAATCGAAGCACTGCCAGTCCTGAGGGGATAATTGAGGATGTTCTTGTTCGGGTCAATGATCTTATCTTCCCAGCTGATTTCTATGTCCTTGACATGGAAGGTGAGACGAACTCTTCTCGATCTCCCCTAATTCTAGGAAGACCATTCCTTATGACATCTAAAACCAAAATTGATGTCCATTCAGGCATCTTATCCATGGAATTCGGTGACCAACTGGTCAAGTTCAACATTTTCCAAGCCATGCGATACCCATCTGAGGATCACTCTGCATTCTCAATCCATGTTTCTGAAACTCCCTCTGAGAGTGTGTTGAATCCTAATCCATCATGTTCTTCCTGTTCTACTAATAGAGGAGTTTTTGAATATTGTATCCTCATTAACCAAGTGATTAATGGTGAAATTGATGTTGACATTACAAATGCAAACTCCATTGATCTAAAGGATCTTGAAAACTCTTTGGAATATCATCTCACCTATGACCTCCAATTCTCCAACATGGATGGTAATGAGAAAAATGAACTAGAATGCTCATTTGTTGATTCAGATCAGATTATCCCACATTCATCCTTTCCTATCCATGATTCTGAAAATTCTGTTATATGTGAAGCGAACCTTGAACCAATGTGTTTATATTGTCCTGATGGTAGTGATGTTTGTGATATTTGTACCCTAATTAATAAAGTGATCACTGGTGAGGTTGAAATTGACCATTCTTTGGCGAACAACATTGAAGTAAAGGATATTGAAAATTTTATTCAGTCTTATGACTCAACTAATCCTCATTACTCTACATCGGTAAGTGATGAAATAAATGAGTCAAAAACAATTGGGATCTCATACTCTACTTTTGTGTTATCCGAACCTTACATAAATGAACCATCAGAATTGAGACATCTTCCTGAATTTCCAAGAATAGAAAATCATCACTTTGTGGATAAAATCATTCCTCACATTGAAGACCAAAGGGAGGATAGTCATATTCTCTTTCCACCCCCATTGAATTGCAAGCACACAAACAAGGATGGGAAGAAATTATCCAATGAATCATCAGGCCTCCCAAAGAAAAAGATTTTCTGGAAGCACACTGGAGATGAGAAAATACGATGGCCACCTTCAGACTATGGGTAGTCCACTGCAATTGTCCAACTGTAGACAAATAAATGCAGCGCTTCTTGGGAGGCAACCCATGTTTTCTTTTACTTTTATGAAATTTCAATTTCTTTTTAGATTTTCATTAGATGAATAATGAATTTTATTTTTCAGGTAACTTCCCACTGTCCCGGAACCACCTCGACTTCCACCGAATCCCCAAATTCTCTAGCCGACCCACCACTAGATGGAGATGGAAACCCACCAAATCCAAACCAGGGGGCACCTCTTTCCCTTTAACTCTCTCTCTCCTCAATCTCTCTTCCCTCTCTTCTTCTCTCTATTTCTTCTTCTTCCTCTCTCCCTCTCATTTTTTTTACAACATTCTTCCACAACCTTTTTTCTATTTTCTCTTTTGTGTGGATGTGTCATTAAAAATTAAAAAAAATTAAAAAAAATTAATTAAAAAAAATGAAAATTAACAAAAAAAACGGGGTTTCATAATTACTCATCATCCAATATTGAAATTCTGTCCAACCATTTTGGGGAGTAAAAAGGATTGTTTTAAACTCAAATATATTGAATTTTTATCTCAAACTTGGGTAAACAATTTTGTGTCAATAACAAACATTTTGAATGACCAATTTTTGGTGGAAAATGATTCTCCCCTACCGTGAGGAATAACATTAGCCTTCATGCCAAGGTCATATATGGCCATCTTTTTCATTGTGTGTCTTTACCACTGATTGTGAGTCTTGAGTTTGTGGACCTTCGAGCTGAATTTCCATCTTTTGTGTGCATTAATATGATAGAGGCATTTTCTAAGCCACATGAGAATCAGAATAGCCAAATAGCCTCCCGTTACCCTTACATTGATCCTACTTTTGAAAGCCCCTTTGAGCCTATGAAAACCTTTCTTTTGATAGCCACATTACAAGCCTAATACCTTGTCCCACCCAACATCTTCATGGATTTTCATTGTACAATTTATTGAAATTTAAGTGTGGGGGGAATGGACTTCATTTTTGGGCGTACTTCCATTGATTTCCAATGTGTCATCATATGCTTGAGGGCAAGCATCCATTCAAGTGTGGGGGAGAGTTTGTAATTCTGTGAGCTTTGGGGTGTATATGTGTAATTTTCATTTGTACAAAAGTCATTGAAAAGTGTTCAAAAAAAATGAAAAAAATTATATTAAAAAAATGATGAAAAAAAAGGAATGGGTTGTGTCTTGGGTGGGTCAAAAATCATTCATCATCAACCTTTGATCGTGTTATAACTACTAAAATTAGTTCCATGAGAAGATCAAACATGGGTTGGGAGATGACTGTGAGACTTTTTTCAAGCACAACTTTCGAAAAAAAAGAAAAAAAAAGAACACTTGAATCATCTTGTATTGTGTCATTATTGGAAGTCTTCCATGTTGTAAATATTCCATCATCTCACCCTATTCCATTTTCTATCTCCCTCACTTTTCATTCATCACACATTCATGCCCTTGTAAATATGTGTTTCTATTTCCTTTCAAATCAAATTTCAAAAAAAATGTGCATTGATTTTTCCATGTTGGTGTTTTTAACCCCTCTTTTCCTTTGGACATTATATACCTATTGTCCCATAGCCACTGAAAAACCCCTTAAAAGACCTCTTGATTCTTGTACACATTAGATTTGGGAATGGAAGCTGAGAGCTCTTACAAACTCTTGATTTTCACTTTTTGTTGGTGAATGAGTGAACCTCCTAAAATACATTTTTATCATCTTGAGAGGAGTAAGTTTTGAGTGCCTACATTTTCCAATTCAAACCTTGAACATGAAAAAATGAATTGTTTCTGATGCATTATTGTGAACCAAATTTGTGATGGAATTCAATATGGATGAGTGAAATAGTCCAAACCTCCCCTGATTGGAGAAAACAAAATTTTAATATTTGTTGGTGAGTGAAAATGATTTTGTCTTGTTTTTATATTTGTTGCACATGAGGACACGCGCAAATCTAAGTGTGGGGGAGTTGATGTTATTAATATTTTCATGACTTATTATATTCCCCCTTTACTTATTTTATATGAAATGTGCATAATTTGTGTGAAATATTAATGTTTTAATATTAAGTATAATATTTGAGCATTTTTAGAAGTAGTCAAATTGAGTCAGTTTAATTTTTTAATTATAAATATCACTATACTGATCCAAATTGTGTGGTTCTTGTTTTTTAGGATTCTCCTTTCAATATACAACATTTCATTAGAAGAAACCATGATCCAATTCTGCTATTTGAAGGGTCATATGGTCCTCACAAACAAGACCAAAGAATCTGTGAACAAATTGGACCATCCTTGAAGATTTATTTACTGGGATCAATACAAAAGTCCAAAAACATTAACTCTCCACCATAATTCGGGGGACACTACATGTCATCTTGGATAAAAATTTCAAGGCCCAAATACAAGTACAAGGGGCCCAAATAAATCTTTGAAGTCCAGCCCACCATTCTGGACGAGAATTAAAATCAGTATAGTATGCATGACATATCTCCTGATGTAAGAATCCAAGAGAGCTGATATTTTTCAGTGTGAAAGAGGAGATATAGGTGGCCGACTTTGTTGAAGAAGTCATTCAGATTTGAAGGCATCTTCCTGGTCAAAAATCCATTCACATTTTGGACATTGAAAAAGCATGGACAGAAATGGACAGTTTACCTTTGTTTAATAAAACCGCCATAACTTTGTATCCACTTGTCCAAATTCCTCCATATTTTGAAAGTAGTCGGAAAACTTTATTATCTACAACATTGAAGAAGGAGATATTTGGATATTAGGCTGTCTTAATTGCCAAATTGGCGATGCAAGTGGAGGGACAGATTGGGAATGCAAACAGTCCACTCCTTGGGCTATAAATACTCTCTCCTTCTCTCCTTGAGAGGGGTTGGCATTTCAGAAGAGAGGAGATCATATTGGAACGACCAAAGCTTTTCCAAAGGATTGGGAGGACCTACCATACTCAAGTTTTCACTTGAGAGACCTTTCCTCCTCTCTTTGTTTTCACTTACTTTTGTGTTCTTCATTTTTGTAATCTTGTAATTCTCTTTCTTTGTAATTCTGTTTTAATGCAAGTTACTTCTTCAATATCTATTATTCTCATCCACCTTCTGTAGTTTAATATTTATGTTCCTAAAATAGTTTAAATTCAGTTGAATCCCCTTCCCTTCTTTTGCTTCCTCATTCAATCGAAAATCCGTTTTTAATTATCATCATCGTTCGTGTGTGTGTGTCAACGTACCACTCTTTTCTAATCCCTTTCTTTTTCTTCTATTCTTAATTTATAATCATAATTATTTTAACCAAAATATTAAACATCCAAATGGCTGAGTAAATCTCTCATTGGGGTGAGTTATAATTTGGGGATGTTAAGTGATTGAGAGTTTTGCTCGATGAGTATTCTTTAAATTAATATTGTGTATGTTAAACTTAATATGTCATGGATTAATGATATGTTTTGTTTAACGAGTGGTTTCCATGGATTATTGGAACCATAAATACACTACCATAAATAAGTTTTGATTTAGATTAGAACCCTAAGTTAAGTTAAGGCTTGGATTAAAGCCTTCACACTTAGGAATTCCAATCAACGTCAACTTATGACATGGGTGTTAATTTAATGCAATACAAAGTAAGGCTCAAGGATATCACATGCTTAACTCCCCAATAATGAACTCACCCCAATCTTTATCAATTTGGTAAATCAAACATCATTCATTAAAAATTTCAATTAAGCTCTGCAAACAAACCCCCCTAATCAAAATACAATCAACTAAAAACAAACAACTACTACGAAGTACCATCGCCGAGGATTCGACCCGAGTGCTGCTATACACATTAGCAGAGCACCGGAACTTTGAACGGTCGATAGGCGACAATCGGCTGTGCATTTAAAATGGCACCGTTGCCGGGGATGTTGCTTTAAGTAGTCATTAGTTTCTGGTTATTGTAAAAAAAAACCCAAAAAAAATACAAAAGTTTAAAAAAATTGAAAAAAAACACAAAGAAAAACCTGTCTTCCTCTTAAAAATCATAAACTGAAAAAAATACAAAGAAAAACCCATCTTCCTCTTTCTTCAAAAATCTCTCTGAATTCCCCGTAGCCTTCCAAACAATCCCTCGGATTTGTTTGACCCTGAAATTGATATAACTCTTCGTCGAATTAGGAGGACCATTAGGGATAACCAAATCACCCAAGAACCAATCATTGCCCTACCAATTGAATTAGATATGGCCAATCCTAGGGAACAAACATTGAAAGAACTTGCTGCCCCTGATATGAATTACCAACCTCTTGGTATTCAATATCCAAACATTGAAGCTGACTTCGAACTCAAATCGGGTTTGATTCATCTTCTCCCTCATTTTCACGGGCTAGCCGGTGAGGATCCACATCTTCACCTTAAAGAGTTCCAAGTAGTATGCTCTACCATGAAGCCTCGAGGGGTTTCTGAAGAACAAATCAAGCTTAGATCTTTCCCCTTTTCCCTAGCGGATTCTGCCAAGTCTTGGCTCTACTACCTCCCACCTGGTTCTATAAACTCATGGGTTGACATGAAGAGACTTTTCCTTGAGAAGTTCTTTCCCACTTCCCGAACAGGTTCTATCCGAAAGGAAATAAGCGGCATCCGTCAATTCCCTAATGAATCACTCCATGAGTATTGGGAGAGGTTCAAAAAGCCTGTGGCAACTTGTTCACACCATCAAATCCCTGACCAACTCCTGATCCAATACTTCTATGAGGGGTTATTGGCTATGGATAGAACTCTCATTGATGCCGCAAGTGGTGGTGCTCTTGTTGACAAAACTCCTGCAGCTGCAAGAGATCTCATAAGTAACATGGCTGAAAACACGCAGCAATTCCATACTCGAGCACATGCTCAAGTGAAACAAGCCCAAGAGAATCAATCCATAGAGCCCAACAAGATGACTGAGTGGATGAGTGAACTTACAGGTCTTGTTCGTCAACTAGCGGTGGCTACCAAAGCCCCAACCTCATCTTCTCCACAGTCACTATTCCCTGGACCTATCAAGAATTGTGGAATCTGCAACTCTCCATCTCATCCGACTGACACATGTCCACAACTTCAAGATGATCCATCTGATTCATCTAGTCCAATGGAGCTCAATGCGGCATATGCTCAGCAAAACTTTAACCCTCAACAATCAGGTCAGTTTGTTAGAAACTTCAACCAACCCCACTCTGAGCCCTTCTCTTCTACCTTTAACCCACCTCTGAGGTATGGTAATCCCATTTCTCATCCTCCTCCATTCCCTCATCAAAATCCAAACCAGTTCCAATATGGTCAAAGTGGTGGTAACATCCATCAACCTTATCCTTTTGTTCCTCAACCCCAAAGGAACAATCCTCCTCCTGGATTCCACTATCCTAACGAGCCTTCCCAATTCCCCACCCAATACAATCGCTTTCCTAAGAACCAAAATCAAGGCCAACCCAATTTGGGACAAGCCTCTTATTCTAAACAACCATGGGAAAGTGCTGTAGAGGATCTTGCTTCCTTCACCCGTTCTAGCCTCAAGAACATTGAAACCCAAATAGGTCAACTTGAATCCCACCTGAGCCAGCAACAACCATCCAATTCATCCCAACTCCCAGCTCAACCATTACCCAACCCTAAGGGTAATGTAAGTGCGATTGCACTTAGATCTGGAAAGCAAATTGCTATGCCCCATGCTGATTGCTCTACCTCCCCTTTCGATGTTGATCTAGAAAATGAAAAGAACAAAAAGCTGGAAAAGGAAATTGAATCCACTCCTTCACCTCCTTCCATTCCTCTATGGAACCCAATTCCTTTTCCTCAAGCCATCTCCAAGCCTAAGAAGTCCTTTGAACCTGATCCTGAAATGCTTGACATGTTTAGACGTGTTGAAGTGAACATCCCCCTCTTAGATTCCATCAAACAAATCCCTAAGTATTCCAAGTTTCTTAAGGAATTGTGCACCCGTAAGAGAAAACTTAGGAACATTGAAAATGTTTCAACCCAACAGTCCATTCCCATGAAGTGTAAAGATCCAGGGACCTTCACGGTTCCATGTCAAATAGGGAGTTCCAACTTTGATGATGCACTCATAGACCTTGGAGCCTCAATAAATGTCATGAACAAATCCATTTTCTCCAACCTTGTTCTAGGTCCCTTGCACCCAACGGGTGTTGTCATTCAATTATCCAATCGAAGCACTGCCAGTCCTGAGAGGATAATTGAGGATGTTCTTGTTCGGGTCAATGATCTTATCTTCCCAGCTTATTTCTATGTCCTTGACATGTAAGGTGAGACGAACTCTTCTCGATCTCCCCTAATTCTAGGAAGACCATTCCTTATGACATATAAAACCAAAATTGATGTCCATTCAGGCATCTTATCCATGGAATTCGGTGACCAACTGGTCAAGTTCAACATTTTCCAATCCATGCGATACCCATCTGAGGATCACTCTGCATTCTCAATCCATGTTTCTGAAACTCCCTCTGAGAGTGTGTTGAATCCTAATCCATCATGTTCTTCCTGTTCTACTAATAGAGGAGTTTGTGAATATTGTATCCTCATTAACCAAGTGATTAATGGTGAAATTGATGTTGACATTACAAATGCAAACTCCATTGATCTAAAGGATCTTGAAAACTCTTTGGAATCTCATCTCACCTCTGACCTCCAATTCTCCAACATGGATGGTAATGAGAAAAATGAACTAGAATGCTCATTTGTTGATTCAGATCAGATTATCCCACATTCATCCTTTCCTATCCATGATTCTGAAAATTCTGTTATATGTGAAGTGAACCTTGAACCAATGTGTTTATATTGTCCTGATGGTAGTGATGTTTGTGATATTTGTACCCTAATTAATAAAGTGATCACTGGTGAGGTTGAAATTGACCATTCTTTGGCGAACAACATTGAAGTAAAGGATATTGAAAATTTTATTCAGTCTTATGACTCCACTAATCCTCATTACTCTACATCGGTAAGTGATGAAATAAATGCGTCAAAAACAATTGGGATCTCATACTCTACTTTTTTGTTATCCGAACCTTACATAAATGAACCATCAGAATTGAGACATCTTCCTGAATTTCCAAGAATAGAAAATCATCACTTTGTGGATAAAATCATTCCTCACATTGAAGACCAAAGGGAGGATAGTCATATTCTCTTTCCACCCCCATTGAATTGCAAGCACACCAACAAGGATGGGAAGAAATTATCCAATGAATCATCAGGCCTCCCAAAGAAAAAGTTTTTCTGGAAGCACACTGGAGATGAGAAAATACGATGGCCACCGTCAGACTATGGGTAGTCCACTGCAATTGTCCAGCTGTAGACAAATAAATGCAGCGCTTCTTGGGAGGCAACCCATTTTTTCTTTTACTTTTATGAAATTTCAATTTCTTTTTAGATTTTCATTAGATGAATAATGAATTTTATTTTTCAGGTAACTTCCCACTGTCCTGGAACCACCTCGACTTCCACCGAATCCCCAAATTCTCTAGCCGACCCACCACTAGATGGAGATGGCAACCCACCAAATCCAAACCAGGGGGCACCTCTTTCCCTTTAACTCTCTCTCTCCTCAATCTCTCTTCCCTCTCTTCTTCTCTATATTTCTTCTTCTTCCTCTCTCCCTCTCATTTTTTTACAACATTCTTCCACAACCTTTTTTCTATTTTCTCTTTTTTGTGGATGTGTCATTAAAAATAAAAAAAATTTAAAAAAAAATTAATTAAAAAAAATGAAAATTAACAAAAAAAAAAGGGGTGTCATAATTACTCATCATCCAATATTGAAATTATGTCCAACCATTTTGGGGAGTAAAAATGATTGTTTTAAACTCAAATATATTGAATTTTTATCTCAAACTTGGGTAAACAATTTTGTGTCAATAAAAAACATTTTGAATGACCAATTTTTGGTGGAAAATGATTCTCCCCTACCATGAGGAATAACATTAGCCTTCATGGCAAGGTCATATATGGCCATATTTTTCATTGTGTGTCTTCACCACTGATTGTGAGTCTTGAGTTTGTGGACCTTCGATCTGAATTTCCATCTTTTGTGTGCATTAATATGATAGAGGCATTTTCTAAGCCACATGAGAATCAGAATAGCCAAATAGCCTCCCGTTACCCTTACATTGATCCTACTTTTGAAAGCCCCTTTGAGCCTATGAAAACATTTCTTTTGATAGCCACATTACAAGCCTAATACCTTGTCCCACCCAACATCTTCATGGATTTTCATTGTACAATTTATTGAAATTTAAGTGTGGGGGGAATGGACTTCATTTTTGGGCGTACTTCCATTGATTTCCAATGTGTCATCATATGCTTGAGGGAAAGCATCCATTCAAGTGTGGGGGAGAGTTTTTAATTCTGTTAGCTTTGGGGTGTATATGTGTAATTTTCATTTGTACAAAAGTCATTGAAAAGTGTTCAAAAAAAATGAAAAAAATTATATTAAAAAAATGATGAAAAAAAGGAATGGGTTGTGTCTTGGGTGGATCAAAAATCATTCATCATCAACCTTTGATCATGTTATAACTACTAAAATTAGTTCCATGAGAAGATCAAACATGGGTTGGGAGATGACTGTGAGACTTTTTTTAAGCACAACTTTCGAAAAAAAAGAAAAAAAAAGAAAAAAAAAGAACACTTGAATCATCTTGTATTGTGTCATTATTGGAAGTCTTCCATGTTGTAAATATTCCATCATCTCACCCTATTCCATTTTCTATCTCCCTCACTTTTCATTCATCACACATCCATGCCCTTGTAAATATGTGTTTCTATTTCCTTTCAAATCAAATTTCAAAAAAAAATGTGCATTGATTTTTCCATGTTGGTGTTTTTAACCCCTCTTTTCCTTTGGACATTATATACCTACCGTCCCATAGCCACTGAAAAACCCCTTAAAAGACCTCTTGATTCCTGTACACATTATATTTGGGAATGTAAGCTGAGAGCTCTTACAAACTCTTGATTTTCACTTTTTGTTGGTGAATGAGTGAACCTCCTAAAATACATTTTTATCATCTTGAGAGGAGTAAGTTTTGAGTGCCTACATTTTCCAATTCAAACCTTGAACATGAAAAAATGAATTGTTTCTGATGCATTATTGTGAACCAAATTTGTGATGGAATTCAATATGGATGAGTGAAATAGTCTAAACCTCTCCTGATTGGAGAAAACAAAATTTTAATATTTGTTGGTGAGTGAAAATGATTTTGTCTTGTTTTTATATTTGTTGCACATGAGGACACGTGCAAATATAAGTGTGGGGGAGTTGATGTTATTAATATTTTCATGACTTATTATATTCCCCCTTTACTTATTTTATATGAAATGTGCATAATTTGTGTGAGATATTAATGTTTTAATATTAAGTATAATATTTGAGCATTTTTAGAAGTAGTCAAATTGAGTCACTTTAATTTTTTAATTATAAATATCACTATACTGATCCAAATTGTGTGGTTCTTCTTTTTTAGGATTCTCCTTTCAATATACAACATTTAATTAGAAGTAACCATGATCCAATTCTGCTATTTGAAGGGTCATATGGTCCTCACAAACAAGACCAAAGAATCTGTGAACAAACTGGACCAGCCTTGAAGATTTATTTACTGGGATCAATCCAGAAGTCCAAAAACATTAACTCTCCACCATAATTCGGGGGACACTACATGTCATCTTGGATAAAAATTTCAAGGCCCAAATACAAGTACAAGGGGCCCAAATAAATCTTTGAAGTCCAGCCCACCATTCTGGACGAGAATTAAAATTAGTATAGTATTCATGCCATATCTCCTGATGTAAGCATCCAAGCGAGCTGATATTTTTCAGTGTTAAAGAGGAGATATAGGTGGCATACTTTGTTGAAGAAGTCATTCGGATTTGAAGGCATATTACTGTTCAAAAATCCATTCACATTTTGGACATTGATAAAGCATGGACAGAAATGGACAGTTTACCTTTTTTTAATAAAACCGCCATAACTTTGGATCCACTTGTCCAAATGCCTCCATATGTTGACAGTAGTCGGAAAACTTTATTATTTACAACATTGAAGAAGGAGATATTTGGATATTCGGCTGTCTGAATTTCCAAATTGGCGATGAAAGTGGAGGGACATATTGGGAATGCAAACAGTCCACTCCTTGGGCTATAAATACTCTCTCCTTCTCTCCTTGAGAGGGGTTGGCATTTCAGAAGAGAGGAGATCATATTGGCACGACCAAAGCTTTGACAAAGGATTGTGAGGACCTGCCATACTCAAGTTTTCACTTGAGAGACCTTTCCTCCTCTCTTTGTTTTCACTTACTTTTGTGTTCTTCATTTTTGTAATCTTGTAATTCTCTTTCTTTGTAATTCTGTTTTAATGCAAGTTACTTCTTCAATATCTCTTATTCTCATCCACCTTCTGTAGTTCAATATTTATGTTCCTAAAATAGTTTAAATTCAGTTGAATCCCATTCCCTTCTTTTGCTTCCTCATTCAATCGAAAATCTGTTTTTAATTATCATCATCGTTCGTGTGTGTGTGTCAACGTACCACTCTTTTCTAATCCCTTTCTTTTTCTTCTATTCTTAATTTATAATCATAATTATTTTAACCAGAATATTAAACATCCAAATGGCTGAGTAAATCTCTCATTGGGGTGAGTTATAATTTGGGGATGTTAAGTGATTGAGAGTTTTTCTCGATGAGTATTCTTTAAATTAATATTGTGTATGTTAAACTTAATATGTCATGGATTAATGATATGTTTTGTTTAACGAGTGATTTCCATGGATTATTGGAACCATAAATACACTACCATAAATAAGTTTTGATTTAGATTAGAACCCTAAGTTAAGTTAAGGCTTGGATTAAAGCCTTCACACTTAGGAATTCCAATCAACGTCAACTTATGACATGGGTGTTAATTTAATGCAATACAAAGTAAGGCTCAAGGATATCACATGCTTAACTCCCAAATAATGAACTCACCCAAATCTTTATCAATTTGGTAAATCAAACATCATTCATTAAAAATTTCAATTAAGATCTGCAAACAAACCCCCCTAATCAAAATACAATCAACTAAAAATAAACAACTACTACGAAGTACCATTGCCGAGGATTCGACCCGAGTGCTGCTATACACATTAGCAGAGCACCGGAACTTTGAACGGTCGATAAGAGACAATCGGCTGTGCGTTTCAGGTGGGTGCTAAACCTGCCTACCCCCACCGTACTGTACTCTGTCCGGGCACTGGTTTCGAAGGTTCGCACGGCTGCCACAGACAAAGCACCTCAGTCCCGTGCCCAAAGGGAAAGGGCGAGGATCGGGAGATCGGAACTGGAACTGCTGCGGCCTGCTCCCTGCTAGTCGGAACCTAGAGGGCCCTGATTGTAACACCCCAGGTAAATAAATAATATTACATCTTTATATTTATCCCTATTTGTGAATAAAATGTTAATATTAATTTAAAGGGAACACTATGCTTGATGGCTTACCCAATACGCAACAATGAGTTCCTTTGAAATCTTACGTTGCACTATAACAATAAAATAATATTATTTTAAATGGTAGTTAACGCCTAGCCATTGTAATGGAGGGAATGAACAGAACTAACTACAAAATGATTATATATGTTTGTCAAATATTTTTACTTTTTACAATAAATGTTAGAGGATTAGAAATGTGAATGAATCCAATTTTAAGCGTAAACATTCTAATATTCTTTAAAAGGTCGATTAACCGCCTTTTGATGGCGAACCTCTTTTAAATCCACTTTTTGACAATTTTATGTGTTATATTTGACAAAATAAAATTCTTCTTTAGAATTAGGACATCAAAATTTACTTTGTGTAAATTTTTGGTATTTTTCCGAAAAAGTTCAATTTTTAATGAATAGTGAAAAATGTTGTATTTTAATTCAAAACCTCTTTTAATATAATTTATTTATATGATTAGATTATCTTTTGAATTGGTTTTAAAGTGAAATTAGAATATATTTTTACCATTTAATCCAATAGTGGTCGTTGGAATTAATTTCACTTTGAAATCGGACTTAAACTAGTGTCAATCTTTTGATACATTTTGTTTCATAAAAACACGTTATTTGTTTTGACAGCGGGAATTAATTATTAAATTAATTAATGCAACTTATATGTTTTGAATTTTGTAAAATAGACATCATTTTTGAATTCGGAATATCAAATATAGCTTAGGGTGAACTTTTGGTAATTTTCTGAAAAACTTCAATTTTTGATGAATAGTGAAACCACTAAGTGGTACTTATAAAAACTGATTTTCCGTTTAAATGAAATTTTGTCATCTTTGTGTTTTGAATTTCAAAAATCCGACATACATGGTTGTCATTAAGAAGTAAAATGTGGTTCAATGGGATTAAAATAATTTTTTGGTGAATAGTAACTTATTAAGTTTTTAATCGCGATTAGAGGTAATTAGTGTAGTTTAAGGTAAAAATAATGTTTTAATAAAATGAAATGACCTAGAAACATGTCCTACCCTCATTGGATGTGTCATGGCCGACCAAGACAATCCATGGGTCAACTTGGGGACCCCATGGAGCCACTTTGGTTGGAAAATGACATAAATATCTTTTTATTTAATGTTAAAGTAAAAATGACACAAACATGAGATGTTTTACTAAAACAATTTTTACATGGGGTTATACAAGTCAGGTTTTTAACTATAAATAATCAATGGAAATATAAAAATATTTCCTACATCGTAGTATTTTTTTTATAATTTTTAGACATTAAATAAATTAAATTATTTATGACATCATGATGATGCAGCAATGACCTCATTATTTAACGATTTAAATAAAATGGAAAGATAATGTAAATTATAAGACCTAAACATGTCAAACCCCTATTGGATGTGTGGATTGCAAACCCTTATCACCTTATCCTCGAAAAAAATCAATGTGAGGCCATTAAAATCCGAAACTCATTCTAAAATAATGTAACATTTCTTTGCTTTCCAAGAGTGCCCCTCCTCTCCTCTTATAAAAGGCCCCCACCTCTACCTCCTTACCCACACTTCCAAAGCCTTTGGATCAGCCAAACCCTGCCCATTTTGTCTCTCCTCATCCCTATCTAACTCCTTGAAGCCTCACTTTGGGCAGAAGTCTTTCCAAGGAAGCCTTTGAGCTCAAACCAAAGGGAGTTACCCGATTTTAAGGTAATGTCTTCACTTGTGTCCTTTTGTTTTATTTTGCTTCTCCAACACCCTAAACTCTTTTTATTCATTTATTTTGTAAAAAATCAAGTATCTTAAATATAATAGGATGTTGTTATAAGAAGGATTCGAGCTACACTTACACACACTTTCTTCTAATGGTTAAAGAACATACTGTTTTTGTGGTTGGCGATTTTCTGCCTCACGAAACGATGATTGTTCAATATTCTTTTAACACCTTTAAAGGTGGCCATTATTATGTCACTGTATTTTATATATGATATATATGGTATTTATGTTTACTATATGCTTATTTATTTTATATTTAAACCATACCTTTATTCTTTTCATGTTGTGTAAATGTGATAATTTCATATGAGGAAGTGTGGACTACCGCCCCCTCAAGTGATGTGACTCGTACATGCAATACATGGAACGTATAAAGAATGAAATTAATGATCATATGTGACCTATATAACATATATATTATACTGTAATTATAATATATATATATATATATATATCATTTATTTTTAATTCCGTTAATATGACAAATAAAAAATGAAAGTAGCGTTCATGCGTACGTACGACCTACCGTCTCCATGAACGGTGCTTTTCGTTTTTATCTCCAAATGATATGGAATAGTATAAAATGAATATGTACTGGATATATATGATATTTTAATCATTAATACTATTCTGGAAATTATTTACTTATAACTACATGGACAATTATTTTTCAAACAAGTTCATTTTTGACTCATGTACCAAACATCGGCAAAAACGTCTAATATGAACTAACATTATTAAACAATTATTATAACATTATAATATGTGATATGACCTGAATAATAATCTTTAAAGGAGGTCCTTAGGCAATTATAAATTGACCCAAGTTTATTATTCAGGAATATAAAGAAACGAACAAGACAAGTTGGACTTGAGGTAAGGGATCCTACTCCTCTCTTTCTTTTTAAGTACACTCTTTTATGTCATTACTTTTAAGCTCATATTTCTTGTGAGTGGGATGTTATTTTATATTACTCTTACTGTAATTTTTATGTTCATATGATGAGAGACCCTATTCTCTCTCATCAATCCATTTTGGAAGTTTTGAGTGGCGCCGTTAGGCTGCCGAATTTTCGTAAGAGATCTAACCTCTCTCTTTCTTTTTAAGTACTCTCCTTTATGTCACTTCTTTTAAGCTCCTATTTGTTATGTTGGGGGATGTTATTTTTTACTCTTGATTTAAACTTTATGTTAATATTATGAGAGACCCTATTTGATCTCATCAATCCATTTTTGTAAGTTTTAAGTGGCGTCGTTAGGCTGCCGAGTTTTCCTAAGAGATTTTTCATCTCACTTTTATTCCCATGAGATTTATGATACATTTGCCACAATTTCCTTTGAGTGGTGTATGTAATGCCCATTATTTTACTCATTGTGTAATATACTTTCATTTACGAGTATTTAAATCAATTTTGTATTGTCCTTCTTTCACGAGGTGCATGTCTCGAAAGATACCCATGTCGGTAAGGGAACCTTTCACCCTCCTCTTTTTAAAAGACTTCTTTTGTTATGTATTTTAATTTATATAATATTATGTTGGGATATGTTCTTCTATATGTTTATTGATTTAAATTTTATGTCCATGTGATGAGATACCCTTTTTATCTCTCCTCAACTCATTTTCTGAATTTTGTAGTGACGCCGTTAGGCTGTCAAATTTTTGCAAGGGAAATTCTTAACCCAAATTTGATTCTTTGGGATAAACTTTTACTCCTTGAATATTTCGTTCTATGAATATGTGTGAATAGCCTCTGATTGTTTTACACTTAATATCCACTTATATTTGGTGTATTCGTTTGTCACACATAATTATGTAATTGATTTATCCTTAAACCAAGGATACCGTCTTTGTAAGGGACTTCATCTCAATCTCCATTCATTGAGGAATATTTTGTTTTATACTCAACCTTCTTTTATATGGTGTATAAACCCCTTTGACTTTTACGTTTATCCAAAAAGGAATCTTTTTTATATGAAGCATTTTACAAAACGACAGAAGGGAATTTTTTTTTCATACGTATGCGGCGACAACGACTTCTCCGCTGCCGTGACCATTATTTGAGTTTCGACTTCCTCTACAAGCCATACCTTCTTTTTAAAAGAAAAATAAATACCATGTTTTACTTTTCTTTTATTTTGGTATTGAAAATGGTTTTTCATAAGTTTTTTTATATCAATGTGTTTTATTGATATCTTGTGATTGAAATGTGGAAATGTTATGTTTCCTTTATGCATGTTTTATGTGATACGATTATGTTATGGTTCTTGGGAATTATTATGAAGATGGGTGGTTCTGTGATAAACTAATGGCGGGTGATCCCGATATAGCTCTCCAATGCATTGGGTAACGCGAAGGAGTGAAACGTTAAGGTTTCTCCGAAGAGATTTTGGGAATATACTGTGGTGGGTATTCCAAACGTAACCAAGAGGGTTACTCCCTACGTAAGAATGTTATGAATGCCTCAAGTTACCTTTTATGTCTTATGATTTCTATGATTTATTCGTGATTTTATGAGGTATGTTAAAGTGCCTATGTTTTATGGGTAAAGTATGATTTCATTCTTATGTATATATGAACTCATGTTTCTTTTCCATATTTTTTTTAACCCTTACTGAGCTTTTTATGCTCATCCCAAGTTTTTGAAATGTTTTTCACAGGTCAAGGGAAAGGTACATGATGTGATTATAGTGTCAAGGATGTGTCAAGAAAGAATCCATGTTTTATTTTAAATATGTTTCCGTTGATGGGAAAATGAATACTATCTTTTATGTAACCACTTTGCTTAAATGTGGAATGTAATGAAAGTTTCATGATCTAATTCTATAAAACTCTAAACCTGAAAAGATCCTCAATGTATAATCTTGTAATAACTCAAGATTAAGTAAGGTTTAAGGCTGGGGCCTTATACTGATGTTGGAGGCCTGATGCTGATAGCCTTCCCCTTTGAAGGGCCCAACTAGATTTCCTCTCGTGACACACCTCCCAGTGTGTGCATCCTCTCCACCACTTCATCCTTCTTATACACCTCCAAGTATGTCGGTAGGGTGAAGGGAGTAACAGCGTACTGAAGAGAAGGTCGGAGTGCCTCCTCTAAACGTCTTTCCCAAGATTCCTCATCCGAAAAGAGGTCCAGAGCGAAGCGAAGGAGATCCTTGAACTTGATCCCCAACTATCTCACTGACATACTCCCCTTCTAGAGGGAGAGTAGCTCCTGCCTCTTCTCAGCCTTCATCGTGGAAGAGAGGAATTCTGCCCGGAACTCCTTCTCGAAGTCAGCCCACACAACCTCAGTCTCCCTCTTCTCTCCAAGATAAAGTGTACACCACTAACACGCTGCTCCCTGCATCTGGATGACAGCCAGAGAAACCCAGTACTCCGTCAGAGCCTGAATCAGGCCGAAAGCGATCACTAGTTCCTCGAGCCAGCTCTCCGTCTCCATATCTGAGGTGCTGACCTCGTACTTCCCAAGGGTCTGTCGCTGAAAGTCTCGAAGCGTCTTCTGCCACTGATCATCCTCCTCCTCTCAGTCGTTCCTCTGCCGATTGGCCAATTCAACCTTCTGGGCCTCGATCGCCCACACAACTCGTGGTCGCCTACCAGGTGCCATAGCTGCAAGGTAAACAAGGAATGCCTAAGCCTGAGTAGTGTCGAATATTGTTCTTAAATTTTCTTAGACTCCTTTATTTATTTTTAATCCCCAAGAAAACCATAAAACATAAGAACACAAGTCATTATGATTCATGTACCTTTCCTAGGGTCTCTACCCTGCAATCAGTGTAGCCTCACTTGGTCGTTCGGTAGGTCCAAAGTCCTTGCATCATATCACGGGGGGCCCTAAAATATCATGTCCTAGACGGTCTTCCCTAGCCTAATTCATGCACCAAGGTCACCCAACACGGTTTCCCTACCACCCCATGCAATCCTCACTGTGACGAACTCTAGACTCCATCCTATCTCTCAACCGCAAACCTCCCTCTGATACCATTCTATCACCACCCGCCTTCACCAAAAGGAGGGAAGGGACAACAGATTTCCAGACCCTTCCTTATTTAAGTTTAAGGAGAGATAATGACCCCCGAGACCCACCTTCAATAGTTCCCAGAGTGGCGAATAGCACCAAGGGTATAGAATATCACACAAAATGGAAGGCATTACCCTTTTTATTTTTATAGGATTGAGAGATAAGATATCAATCCCAACAATACCAAAGTTTAAAGTAAAGATAAAGCTAAAAGTAACCCATTCCCATATGCATGTTCAATAGCACATAATACAAGCCTAAAAAACTCCAAAGGTAAAGTACCAAGAAAAGGAAAACGACAACAGAAACTGCCCCAAGGTCCGAGCTAGTACGGTCCCACACGATCCCTAAAGTCCTCCTAGAAACCTGAAAGCAGTTTTATATACGTAGGGTGAGCATAAAAGTACACTCAGTAAGGAAAACCAAAAACTCTCGTGCACAAGTGGAGAGGCATTCTAATGTTCTGTGAGAAAAGAAAAACCAAAGCACCTAGCAAGGAAAACTATCCACCCAAGTCTCACCAAGGCACACTCCCCAAATAATGCAAGGCAAGTAAAGTATAGTAATAGCACGTCGATATTTGGGTACCCCGCGCCACTTTACCACTGGTTATTGGAGACATCCTACGCATCGAACCAATCCTGTCATTCTCACCGCAGTCCCACTGCCAAACCCCGCCCACACAAACCTGGGCCAAAACAACTACTGCCACGCCCGAAGACACCTGGGCCTCATCTCGAAGACACTTGGGAAACAACCTGCCCGTAGACACCTGGTCCAACCACCACAATTACCCCGCCTGAAGATTCTTGGGCTAATAATGGACCTCAGGCCATCACAGCCTACCCAAAGAGTCTTGGGATATTCAGGAAAGGGAGCAGAAAAGGAGCTAATAACCAGTCACTCATAGGAGTGTTGGGAAAAACACCCTCCCCATGAAATGGGGTGTTCGGCACTAAGTGCTCAACTTGGGTGGAGCGCGAATAAGAAACATAAAATCTACAAATATAAGTATAGGTAACAAACACTCATACCAACCTATGGGTTCCAAAACATAAGTACAAACACCCTTGTTACTATTCATTCAAAAAAGAATCCACGCCACCCACGGCCAAGTCACAAATCATTACCAAACTAATTCTCCACTCAACCATTCTTGTTTTCATGTTCAGGTGATCCCATTAGGATGAATTCTGCACTATCGGGCAACTAACAGGCATAACCACAAGCAAAAAAAAAGAAACAGCCAACAACAATTTAAGCATTCACACCCGATTATCTTGTAAAGTTGCATCAAAAAAAGGGATTAGTGAGATCCCTCAAAGTACTGGAACCAAAGAAAACCTCACAAAAGGGATAAGTGAGATCCCTAGAAGTACTAGAAACAAAGAAAACCCCGAGTCACAGCCCCACATCCCCAAAACCAGGAACCCACCAATTCTCAATGATAGAGGATTCCACCCCAATTCGTGATATAAGCAGAGCAACCACAACCCCAGATTCACAACCAGCAACCGTGCCGCACCAGAGGATCCCATCCTCACCCACATCGCCCCAAAGGAAGACAAACAGAATAATTCCCCTACTACCAAAACAGAGTAGAGAAACTTCCAGGTTCAAGCACATCATTCATTAGGTTCTCCTTTCTATTTGTTAATCGGGGTGGTTGCACATGGATTCTTGTTTTACTGAACATACATTTAAACCAACTGGGTTTACGTGATTAACCAATTTCCAGGTTAAGTCATTTAATCATCATAGAAAACAAAGGTTCATTAGTGCGCAAGGAAAGACCACCAACGGCCATGATTTTCAGTGATCCTAGTCCCGCAAAATCCACAACACATAAAACATAAAATTAGTGCAGCATAAACATCGATCACCCCCCCCCCTTCATTCTTTAAAAGTCTATTCATCATCTTCATTAAGTTTGGTTTCATTAATTCCCAAAGAGGCAAAGCGTACCCATCCTGCATGATACACAGAAAGGATAGGTGAAGGAAAACCCTACTTGATTGATCAAAGATCGAAGTTCTTCTCCACGCGCCAAGAATCAGGGAAAAGCGCGACTCGCAGGGGAGGGATGTCGGGAATTCCAAACGTACTAAGAAGAAAGGAATTAATCCAATAGGAAGAATAAGGAAGAAGAAATTCTTGTGCAATATATAGATAAGATCCCATTGTTACGGGGTATGGGGATTTGAACGACTTTAAATTCGGATTGTGGTTCCCCACGCGGTTGGGTGGTTACACAGGACAGAATTAATTGTTATTTAATTCTCCATTAAGGAGGTACCTTGGGATTTATTGGGTATTAATTATGGGATTTTAAATGGCTTTTAACCACTTGAAAAAAAAGGTTGAAAATCCCAAAGAGGCGTCACAGGAAGAACTGTAGAAGAGAAATCGACAAGGATGGGTGACACCGATCGGTCGCGCCGATCGGTCACCCCGATCAGTCGCGTGCCGAAATGACGTCCTACCACCGAGACGTCACCCCTAGAATCTAGAATTTGGTAAAGGGATGGACCGTGAGGGTCCGATTCATCACATGGATAGTACTAATATTTTCATACTGTAGAATATATGATGGTAGTATCATTTTTTGTACATATCATGGCATATGTGATTGATCCATCATAGAAGATTATAGAATTCAACTCACCACATTAATCTCCTATTATGTTCTATACATGTATTCTTGGAGAGATTTATTCCATGTGACATTGGTAACAATTCTCTCTTGAATTGTTCCAAATTGTATTTTTAAATACCTTATCAATATATATACCATTTACTATATCTAAGAAATGGTTAGATCTACCTTAGTAGATCTTATTCCCTAGAACTTAGGTTACTAATTTAAGTCAATATCTGAATGGTTACTTTCATTCTATTCTTAACTAACTGTAATACCAATAGTTGTTTTGCATATGTTATCAAATAGATTTTACTTGGAAAATAGTGGCACTCCCACTAACCTTTTGTAGAAACATGGAAAATATTCATTCCAAATGAATATAATATGATCTTATTGCTTACTTAAATCCTAAACTATATTTTAGTAACTTTAACCCCTTATTGGATTTCTATGGTGTCACCAACACTTTTTTATTACATCGTATAGATGCCTTCCAAGATTGGTAGTCTTGACATCCAATTCAAAATTTTAATGATCATAGAATGTGTCTATGATGAGTAAAATTCTAATGGATCTAGGCATAATAACTTGGTGTTACCAATCGAGCCTTATTGGTACCACGCTTGTACTATCCATGTATAGTTTCACTTTAATACCCATAGTATTCAAAAATAATAAGCCCCTACACTTTGATACATGGAATCCATTACTAAATTTTAATTTAACTTATCAATATTAGCTTATTTTTATTTATTGCTTACTTGTAGGATTCATTATTCTCAATAAATAATGTACCACTAGACACATTGAATACAAAACCATTATAATGGTTTTATTCTTTCTACGCAGTACATGTCTCTGGAACATTCATTTTCCACATGCTCTTGTGGAATGTAAGAACCCGGATCTTCTTTTCAGGTACACTTTTCCTTTTTCGGGAGTTTTTAAGAAAAATGAACTTTCTAGAAATTTTTGAAGTACACACCGTGTACTTTCTGATTACACGCCGTGTACTCTTTTTCAGATCGAAGCCGTGTGTTGGCCGTGTCCGGGCCACACACATGGTGTGTAAGGGTGAGGTGGAGGCTGGTTAAAGCAGAGTACGGAAAAATGAAGTACACGTCGTGTACTCAAGAAGTACACGTTGTGTACTCAAGAAGTACACGCCGTGTATTTTCTTTTTTTCATTAAATGGACCGGGGTCGCGCCTAACCCTCAATTTCATCTTCTTCTCCAGATTCTGTCTGCCCGAGAGAGATTGTACGGATGGATCTTCGACGAGCTCCCGCCTCTTCGTCCGTTCTCTGATTCGAGCATGGTTGATTGCGTTGGAATCACAGTGGTGAGCTCTCCCTTCTTCTTGAGTCTTGTTTCTTGATTCCTCCTGGTTTTCAAGTTATCGTAGGTTGAGCGTTTTGTGCGTTTTCTCAGATCTACATCATTCTAAGGGGAATCTGTCGTCGTCGTTCACGTATATCGATCTCCTAGGATCGAGGTAGGTGGTTTGTGCCTTTCTGTAGAAAGTTGATGGATATTTTGTGAAAATTCCACCAATTCATTTGAACGGGGAATTGGGGGTTTTCTGTTTTTGCCCTGCTTTTTTCCTGCTTTGCTTGATTGCTTTAGTAGAGGTTGATGCTTATGAGTTGAGTAATTTATTTTGTGCTCAGGTTTCTTTTCCATTCTTGTTTTGCTTATTAGGCGTTTCTCCAGTTTCCATGCCTAGTTGTAGGATTGTGGACTGTTGCCTTGTATTGCTGCTGAGCCTTAGTTGATAGTCAAGTAGTTCTTGAGGTTTACTTGGATGATGCATGCGCACTGAGCATGTTTAGTTTCACTCAGGACTGTGAGAACCTAGAGTAGTAGACCAAAGGGAGAATTGACGGAAGGGCTTCTCCAGAGTGTCGTTTAATTATGATGCGAGACCATAGGGGGAATTGATGTTGAGTTCTTCCTCAGAGAGTCTGTAGTTCCTCGACGCGGGCCACAGGGGAAATAGACATTGAGTGCTTCCCCAGAGATCCTTTAGCACGATATGAGGCTATAGGGGGAATTGACGGTGAGTGCTTCCCCAGAGAGTCTATTAATTTCATAGTTGAACCAGAGGGGTGAGACTGTGTGTGCCTCCTAGAGGGTTGCTAGTACTTATAGGTTGAACCATAGGGGTTAGGCTGTGAGAGATACCTAGAGGGTTACCTATTTTCTTCTTATTGTTGGTTTTTTGCTTGTGTACTTTATTCGTTAGAACTGTAGATTGTAGTTGTTTGTGCTTTCCTGTTTACTGCTTCTTGTTTTATTACTTGCCTTGTATTCATTGACTGTTAGGCACAGATATTTGGGTGATTGCCTACTGGGATTGTATCTCACACCCTGTTTGGGCCATGCTTTTGGGCCCAAACAGACTATGTTGTTGCAGGTATAGATAAGGGCAAGCGCCCTTCTACTTCAGGTTCTTGATTGTGCTGGAGCTGGAGAGCATGGGACCAAGCCGTGGCTTGCGATGCTGAGGAGTTTATTTTTTTTTTCCTTTCACTTTGTTTTTCAGTTGTATTCCATCACGTTGTTGTGTTTTCTGTTTCCTTAGATACTTGTACCTGCTGCATCCTTGTCATCATTTCTATATATATATTCATTGCTTCCATTGTTCAGTTCAGTTGTTTTATATTGTTTAGTGTTTTTGCTATTGTGTCTGATTTTTGTTTCGTTGTATACTTACTGAATGAGGGCATAGTTTACTCACCAAGTCCCTCGCTTCTAGTCGGCAGCCTCTGGCGTTTGGGGAAACACGCTGGAGGTCATGTGGCGAACCGGGTACGGGGCACCAGTGGAGGGGCTCCGGATTCGGGTCGTTATAAAGTTGTATCAGAGGAGTTCTTTTCTCTTGATTTCTATTTGGGGACTTTATCCAGGGATAGGATGGATTCGGTACTTGGAATTAAGCTGTGCTCAGGAGTAGCTAACCCGTGTACAGGGAAAAGCCATACTACCTCGTTAATTGCAGTTTTTGCTGGTTTTGAGATTTTATGGTTGATCTGATTTCAGCTAGAGTGATTCACTTGACTTGTGCTATTATTATTTTGATACTTCGGTTCTATTTCTGTCGCAACCTGATGAGATGAGGGTATGCCATCTCATGCATCATATAGGCACTTGTAGAAATCACATGTCATGAATTCTTGCCATGCCATCTAGGGTGCATTAGCGATTGCATGCTTTTGTGATAGACTCTCTATAGATTATGCATGCTGTTGTGATAGATGATCGATAGATTCTCTGCTGTCATGTTAGAAAACTATTTGTTTTGTTCCTTGCTTAAAATGAACGCCAAATTTTGGTTCTTGAGGTGTTATGGGCCCTCATTAATCGAAACTTGGTGTATCATGATCCTGTTTTCTCTTGTATATGACTGTGGGAGATTCCAGGCTATGATTCATGGGGAGTATGGTCCCTCACGGATCGGAATTTGGCACCTCTTTCCCTTGTTTTTAGTGTTTTTGGAATTCTGTGCAGTTTCTGAGCTACTGCCCAGAAAAACCCAGAATACACGGTGTGTACTTTTTCTATACACGCTGTGTAGTTTTCAGGCCGTGTCACTGACCGTGTGGGCAGAACACGGTGTCGTGGAAGTAACCTCGAGAACACGCCGTGTATGGTAGGTATACGCCGTGTAAGTTCGGAGCTGTATACCCAGCTGTGTCACTAACAACACGGGTCGGCTTTACCTTCTTTTCCACACGCCGTGTTTGTTTAGAACACGCCGTGTAGTCTTGTCCAAGTACCTGGCCGTGTCACGAACAACACGGGATGGTGTCACCTTCTTCTATACACGTCGTGTTTGTTCGAAGCATGTCGTGTAAGGTTCAGA
Source organism: Viscum album (assembly GCA_963277665.1). Classification (NCBI taxonomy): domain Eukaryota; kingdom Viridiplantae; phylum Streptophyta; class Magnoliopsida; order Santalales; family Viscaceae; genus Viscum; species Viscum album. The sequence goes on along the minus strand of OY728137.1, from coordinate 217,420,673 downwards.
CGTATAGACGGTCGTGTGCTTAACAACATGGGCCACTGAAGCCTTGTCTAGTACACACCGTGTTTGTTTCGAACACGCCGTGTAGTCTCAAGTTGAGTCGGACCGTGTGGGTTAGCCGTGTAAAGAGACTCGGGCAGGGGAATAGTTTCAAGTACACGTCGTGTGTTGGGGTCAACACGCCATGTAGTTGAGGTGTTACATGACTTGTAGGGCAGGAGTACACGCCCATGTTAGTGGTTTAAGAAGACACGTCGTGTAGTCGTGTTTTACAATCTTGTGTGTTTTTCTTCCCTTGTTCCCGTTTTGTACTCTTGTGTTCTATGTCCTTGTTTTCCTGATCTAAGGTGTGCTTTTGATCTTTCAGAGCTATGCCTCTGAGACGTCCTCCGGTCATACATCTATCGTCAAGCAGTGATTAGACGCCAGATATGGCTGATCAGGGACTTCTTGTTAATCCTCCAGTCGGGCCAGCCTTGGCACCGGTTGTCATACCAGTTGCAGGCGCGGATGCGCAGTTCAGGGAAGGTTTCATGAGGATGATGCAGGACTTCCAGGGAGCATAGACTCCTTCCACGTCTATGGCAGACTTGACGTGGGTTTTTCAGCAGCATCATCCTCCCACGTTCTCGGGGGAAGGAGGACCTCAAGCTGAAGAGTCATGGCTGGAAGCCATGCTGACCATCTTCGAGCATCTGGAAATGCCTCCAGAGAGGAGGGTCAATCTCGCCACCTACATGCTCTGAGACTCTGCCAAGAGGTGGTGGGACGTGATCTCACAGGTGGGTCAGCAGCAGGCTATGGATTGGGAGGAGTTCCAGTGCATGTTCTACGACTACTTCTACCCGGAGACCCTGAGGGCCGACTGAGCCCAGGAGTTCATGAGCTTAGAGCAGGGTACTCTTTCTGTCATGGAGTATTATGCTCATTTCACCGAGCTGCAGCGCTTCACACCCCTCTGGGATGGGAGTGGGGTGTTCTTAGCAAGGAAGTTTGAGGATGGTCTCAGGTGGGAGATTCGCTCGTAGGTTAACATCTTCCAGATGACTTCCATTACATCCATTGTAAACCAGGCACTGATTGCGGAGCGCAATCTGAGAGACTCTGGAGCTGCGAGCCAGGGCGGATTTTCTTCCAAAGCCAGTTTGCCTCCAGATGACAGCAAGAAGCTCCGTAGAGAGCCTACACGTGGTGATCCGAGGAAGCGAGATGCATCATCAGGCAGTCAGGTGAATGCTACCAGTGTGGTCGGTCAGGGAACATGAGGCCGCAGTGCCAGAGGGACCCCGTGGAGTGTCGATCTTGCGGCAAGATGGGTCACCTTTAGCGTTTCTGTCAGCTTTTCTCACCAGCAGCTGGTGACCGGGGTTCTTCCATGACTCCTCATTCAGGAGCAGCACCGCCAGTTTCTCACCATTCGGGGAACTGGAGTTATTCCGGCCGTTCGGGCTGAGGTGGAGGTCAAGATCGTGGAGGTCAGACACCAGTTCCTCATCACCAGCAGGGAGGTTCAGCTCAAAGTGGTCAGCCAGGGACGTAGGGCCGTGGTGCAGGCCAGTCCTTCGCTGTGGAGCAGACTTATCAGGAGAAAGATCCCAGCCCTTCTACTGTTTGAGGTATGATTTTAGTAGCCTCAGTTTTATCTTCATCCCTTTTCGATAGTGGTGTTACGCATAGCTTTATCTCTATTTCTGTTGTGGAGAGCCTTGGACTCTGCATCTTTTCTTTTGTCGACTCGTTGACACTAGACACACCCTTGGGGATGGGGACATCTAGTGTACGCCAGTGTAGAGAGTGCCCTATCGAGGTTGTAGGGTATCGCTTCTTATGGGATCTCTATGTCCTAGAGATGGCAGGCTATGATGTCATCCTTGGCATGGACTTGTTGATTCCCTTCCAGGAAGTCATCGACTGCTATCACCGCAGAGTGAGTTTCGTCTCACCAGAGGGTGAATCTTTTCTTCATAGAGGCGAATGGGATGTTCAGGCGAGTCAAGCAGGACTCGAGCATCATGGGCTAGGAAGGGTGACGGCCCAGATTGCTAGTCTTTATCTGGATGACCAGGGGACTCCACAGTTGGACTTTCCTCCAGTGGTGGATCGCTTCAGGGACATCTTTCCAGAGGACTTTTCAGGTTTTCCTTCGTAGCGTGAGGTAGACTTCTCTATTGATCTCATGCCAGGAGCAGCACCGATGTCCATTCCTCCCTATAGGATGGCCACACCTGAGTTTCATGAGATCAAGAAGCAGTTGGAGGAGCTACAGGCTAAGGGTTTCATCCGACACAGTACTTCTCCTTGGGGTTCGCCTGTCCTATTTGCGAAGAAGGTAGACGGTACCCTTCAGATTTGTGTGGATTATCGGAAGCTGAACCAGTTTATGGTCAAGAACCGATATCCTTTGCCGAGGATAGATGACCTTTTCGATCATCTTCGAGGAGCTCGGGTGTTCTCGAAGATCGACTTGAAGTCCGGTTACCATCAGTTGCACGTTAGACCATCAGATATACCTCTGATAGCCTTCAGGAGCAGGTATGGTCTATATGAGTATACAGTCATATCGTTCGGTCTCACGAACGCACCTGCAGTTTTCATGGAACTGATGAACTAAGTGTTTCATCCTTACTTGGACTCCTTTGTTGTGGTCTTCATGGACGATATCTTGGTGTACTCTCACACTCGACACGACTATGCCACACATCTTGAAATCTTTATGAGTATACTGAGAGAGCATCATCTTTATGCTAAACTCTCGAAGTGCCACTTCTGGATGGATCAGATTCACTTCTTGCATCACGTCATCTCAGAGGTAGGAGTATCTGTGGACCCAGAGAAAGTGAGAGCTATAGTTTCCTGGGAGAAGCTGAAGAATGTATTTGAGGTACAGAGCTTCCTAGGGCTAGCTGGATACTACAGATGCTTCATTCTGGACTTTTCTCGTCTAGCAGCACCTTTGACAGGTCTGACCAAGAAGGGGGTGAAGTTCTTATGGTCAGATTCTTTTGATTCAGCCTTTCAGGAGCTGAAAGGGAGGTTAACGTCAGCACCGATACTAGTCTTGTCGGAGCCAGGCAAGAACTAAACTGTTTACCGTGATGCTTCAGGTATCGGGCTGGGATCTGTGCTTATGCAGGGGGATGGAGTCATTGCGTATGGGTCTCAGCAATTAAGGCCACATGAGAGGAACTACTCGATGCACGATCTGGAGTTGGCAGCTATTGTTCATGCCTTACGCTGTTGGAGACACTATCTGCTGGGGGAGCACTTTGTGGTCTTCACTGACCACAAGAGTCTCAAGTATATCTTCACTCGGTGTGATCTGAATCTGAGGCAGCACAGGTGGGTTGAGTATCTACAGTCTTTTGACTTCGAGCTCACCAATATGCCAGGGAAGGGCAACGCAGTGGCAGATGCGCTAAGTAGGAGAACTCAGATTCAGGCAGTTCAGGAGGCCAGCAGTGAGTGGCATCTAATGGATCTGTTCTATGAGATGCATCTGGAGGTGCACGACAGACAGGGAAAAACTTACCTTTCTTCTGTAGCTGTTACCTCTACACTTCTTGATCAGGTACGGATGAGGCAGCTATCAGACTCAGAAGGCTTAGTTCTGTGGGAGAGTTTATCAGGAGAGGACCCTCTTCCCAGATGGACAGTGGGCGAGGATGAGATCTTGCGTTTCCAGGGATGCATATGGGTGCCAGCAGACATACGCGAGGAGCTGATGCGGGATTTTCATTCCTCGGTTTGGGCAGTCCATCCTGGAATCACCAAGATGTATTAGGATCTTCATCGCCAATACTGGTGGTCGGGTATGAAAAAGGATGTTGTTGGTTTCATCATGAGATGTTCTACTTGTCAGCAGGTGAAGGCAGAGCATCAGCGACCAGCAGTCCTTTTACAATAGTTACCCATTCCAGAGTGGAAATGGAACGACGTCGTGATGGACTTAATGATTAGGTTGTCGAGGTCGCCTCGAGAGAACGATGTTGTTTGGGTTGTCGTTGACAGGCTTACGAAGGTTGCTTACTTCTTACCGATCAAAGAGACCTTCATTGTTGATGATCTGGGATGACTTTACATCCGGGATATCGTTCATCTACATGGAGTCCCACACTCCATCGTTTCAGACAGGGATGCACACTTTACCTCTTGGTTCTGGAAGGGACTTCAGAAGGCCTTGGGTACATAGGTACTTTTGAGTACAACATACCATCCTCAGACTGATGGCCATTCCGAGCGCACGATCCAGGTGCTTGAGGATATGCTCTGAGCTTGCATCCTAGACTTTGGAAGTTCTTGGGAGAATCATATCCCTCTAGTGGAGTTCGCCTACAACAATAGTTTCCATGCGACCATTCAGATGGCGCCATATGAGGCTTTGTACGGTAGGCCATGTCAATCACCCTTATGCTGGCTGGAGGCAGGAGATGCAGCTTTGCTGGGACCTCGTCTTGTTCAGGAGACCTCGGAGCAGATAAAGTTGATTCAGAAGAGGATGGATACAGTGCAGTCTCGACAGAAGTCTTATGCTGATCAGCGGAGACGACCTCTGGAGTTCAAGGTCGGTGATCAGTTTTTCCTGTGTGTCGCACCGAGGTTGGGACACAAGAGGATTTGGAGACAGGGTAAGCTTTCATCGTGGTACGTCGGGTCATTTGAGGTCTTGGAGAGAGTTGGGCCGGTCGCCTATTGGTTGCAGCTGCCTCAGAGGTATCGGGCCATGCACGACGTCTTCCACATCTCTCAACTCCGACGTTACTTTTCAGACCCGTCTCACGTCTTTCAGCCTGAGGAAGTCGAGCTTGAAGCGGATGCATCGTTCGAGGAGCATCCTATCCGGATTGTCGATCGTAGTACGAAGGTTCTCCACGGGCGGTCTGTTCCTCTGGTACTAGTGCTATAGCAGCACGGGCGAGTACAGGACGAGACCTGAGAGAGGGAGGCCGATGTATGATCGTAATGGCCGGAGCTGTTCGGGGTTTCTTCTTCTCTGCCTTGTTAGGGAAATTTGGGGGCGAATTTATTTAAGGGGGGAAGTTTGTAAGAACCCGGATTTTCTTTTCAGGTACGCTTTTCCTTTTTTGAGAGTTTTTAAGAAAAATGAACTTTCTGGAAATTTTTGAAGTACATGTTGTGTACTTTCTGAGTACACGTCGTGTACTCTTTTCCGGCTCTAAGCCGTGTGCTGGCCGTGTCCGGGCCACACACACGGGGTGTAAGGGTGAGGTGGAGGCCGGTTAAAGCGGAGTACAGAAAACTGAAGTACACGCCGTGTACTCAAGAAGTACACGCCGTGTATTTTATTTTTTTCATTAAATGAACCGGGGTCGCGCTTAACCCCCGATTTCATCTTCTTCTCCAGATTCCGTCTGCCCGAGAGCGACCGTACGGCCGGATCTTCGACGAGCTCCCGCCTCTCTATCCGTTCTCTGATTCGAGCGTGGTCGATTGCATTGGAATCGCAGCGGGGAGCTCTCCCTTCTTCTTGAGTCTTGTTTCTTGATTCCTCCTGGTTTTCAAGTTATTGTAGGTTGAGCGTTTTGTGCATTTTCTCAGATCTACGTCGTTCTAAGGGGAATTTGTCGTCGTTGTTCACGTATATCGATCTCCTAAGATCGAGGTAGGTGGTTTGTGCATTTCTGTAGAAAGTTGATGGATATTTTTTGCAAATTCCACCAATTCCTTTGAATGGGGAATTGGGGGTTTCCTGTTTTTGCCCTGCTTTTTGCCTGCTTTTCTTGATTGCTTTAGTAGAGGTTGATGCTTGTGAGTAGAGTAATTTATTTTGTGCTCAGGTTTCTTTTCCATGCTTGTTTTGCTTATTAGGCGTTTCTCCAGTTGCCATGCCTAGTTGTAGGATTGTGGACTGTTGCCTTGTATTGCTGTTGAGTCTTAGTTGATAGACAAGTAGTTCTTGAGGTTTACTTGGACGATGCATGCGCGCTAAGCATGTTTAGTTTCACTCAGGACTGTGAGAACCTAGAGTAGTAGACCAAAGGGAGAATTGACGGAAGGGCTTCTCCATAGTGTCTTTTAATTACGATGTGAGACCACAGGGGGAATTGACGTTGAGTGCTTCCTCATAGATTCTGTAGTTCCTCGATGCGGGCCACAGGGGGAATAGACGTTGAGTACTTCCCCAAAGATCCTTTAGCACGATATGAGACTATAGGGGGAATTTACGGTGAGTGCTTCCCCATAGAGTATATTAATTTCATAGCTGAACCAGAGGGGTGAGACTGTGTGTGCCTCCTAGAGGGTTGCTAGTACTTATAGGTTGAACCATAGGGGTTAGGCTGTGAGAGCTACCCAGAGGGTTACCTATTTTATTCTTATTGCTGGTTGTTTGTTTGTGTACTTTATTCGTTAGAACTGTGGATTGTAGCTGTTTGTGCTTTCCTGTTTACTGCTTCTTGTTTTATTACTTGCCTTGTATTCATTGACTGTTAGGCACAGATCTTTGGGTGATTGCCTACTGGGATTGTATCTCACACCCTGTTTGGGTCATGCTTTTGGGCCCAAACAGACTATGTTGTTGTAGGTATAGATAAGGGCAAGTGCCCTTCTACTTCAGGTTCTTGATTGCGCTAGAGCTGGAGAGCATGGGACTGAGCTGTGGCTCGTGATGCTGAGGAGTTTATTTTGTTTTCCTTACACTTTGTTTTTCAGTTGTATTCGAGCACGTTGTTGTGTTTGTTGTTTCCTTAGATACTTGTACCTTCTTCATCCTTGTCATAATTGCTATATATATATTCATTGCTTCCGCTGTTCAGTTCATTTGTTGTATGTTGTTTAGTGTTTCTACTATTGTGTCTAATTGTTGTTCTGCTGTATACTTACCGAATGAGGGCATAGTTTTCCCACCAACTCACCAAGTCCCTCGCTGCTAGTCGGCAGCCTCTGGCATTTGGGGAAACGCGTTGGAGGTCATGTGGCGAACCGGGTATGGGGCACCAGTGGAGGGGCTCCGGATTCGGGTCGTTACATGGAACTTATTCCTATATCAACTATTTGTGCATATATGGTATTGACTAAACCCAATCCAATCTTTCTCCCACTATCTCAAATAGAGGTGTGCACCCTTTTATATAAATATAGTCTAGCACTTGACTGTAACTTTTCTATCTTTTGTATTTATGTAATATCCTTAGAATTTTAGGATATTAACTGAGATACACTTTGTGTTTTTCTTGATTCAAGTTTATTTATATCCATAACAAACTCTTTGCATCGAAACACATGTTATTATGACATGATGGATTTTAATTATACTATAACTCATATGATATCTATTTTTCATGGTAGTTGGCATGTGGTTATGGGATAATTCCATTATTTGAGAAGCAACTCTCAAAAAATAATGGAAGTTTCTACAGTGATTATTAGTCTCAACATTGTAATCCTTTTACTTACATCACGACTCTGTTGTGTATCAGAAAATGTGTGTTTAGGAATTTATCCCTGCTAAATTTTAATGATTATTGTTTTTATGTAAGAATCATCATCAATCCTCCTTCCCAACATCATAAATTTTATGTGTATAAGGTAATGTACTTCACGCTACATTATAATGACGATGGATGTTTGGTCAAGATATTCTTCGGCACACCAGCCTGAAGAAACTCATATATTCTGACCATGCACATACGATACTTCACTTTCACATTCCTTAATTAACACTTAAAGGAATCTTATTAAGTATATTTTCTATTATTTTAACCTTGGAATATCTCACACTCTCTAGCTAAACTAATTCTGAAATATTTGTTACTTACCATTATTTCTAAAGGTTTCTTTGTCCAAAACTAAGCACATTAGTGTGTCGATAATACATAAGGTCTTTAACTCCAAAGATTCTAGAAACCATACTGGAAATATCCTTTAAAACTACTTGGTTTTTCTAGATAAAGTATTTTCTTTTCATATCTAGGTATTATAGTATTTCATTTTTATATTCATCATGTATTTCCAATGATTCATGTAACTCTTAGTTGAGTATTAGACACCACAAACAACATTTATTCCAAAATTGGAATAATGTCTCCTTGTGACCAATGGACACATGAGATTAATTTTTTTGGTAATACTTAACAAAAGTTCAGTTATAACCACGTACTTGGAAATTAAAAGTTGTGTGCTTCTCACCGCTAACTTAGGAATCACCCTTTTTTAGCAGCTTGGAGAACAAACCTTACTTATTGTAATGTTTATACAATTAATTGATTATTGTATTTCAATACACATATGTGATAGGAATATTTTATTTTAATACCCAAGAAGTATGTCAAAAACATCACAAACAATGATGAATATACTTGAAGAAGATGTGACTTCTTGCTTATTCAATTCAGTTCATTGCATTTATATTACATAGAATTATTTCATGACATGCGTTGCAAATAACCTCCTATTTAATACCTATTGTCTTTTAAGGAAATTAAAAGGTTGTATTTGGCATCACTCTTTCCATTGTCATTTTCACATTTTCTTTCAACCCATTCACCATAAGAACTAATGATTATACTTTCTTTAAGTTCTTATTTAAACCTTTAACTAAATGGTAATGAAGTGTTTTCTCCATATTGCTCATTTTTTAATCTTAAATGAAATTGGATTAAATTAGTGAAAAGGATTTAATAAAGGTATGTCTTGAAATATTGTGATATTCCTTTCAATATACACATAGTTGGTGTAATCACCACTTATTCATATCTTTCTTGACTTTCTCTTTCCAATTTTCTTAAAGATAAGACATCATTTGAAGTTATTCATGTTCTAATGTTGTATCCATAACTCAGACCATACATTGATGATGTCATTATGACATACCCATCATATGAGTCATACATGAGTCTCCTATAAGAATTTTTCTCAATCTCACTTTCTAAAGAGGATTAATCTGTATCTGGGACATCTGTACCTTGAATTTACAATATTGTAGTGTTTTGCCCAAGTGCTTGTACTGCTCTTGGAAATTCATGCTAGTTTGAACATGTTCTTTTTCCAATAGTTATCGTGGTGTACTTGTGGTATTATATGACATTTTATACAAAAACAAAATCTAAAATATTAGTACTTTTATCTTGATTACTAATTAGATGTTATCGGTTAATTTTAATCATCAAATTTCTTCCACTATTTTATCAAACTCTAGAATCCATCACTACTAGACTCAGAATACTATGTCACTTGAGTATTCTAGTGGAAAGGATCTATGAAACCTAACCTAATATTCTATAAGTTTTTCCTACACCGCTACATGAAGAGTTTCAAGGTAGGAACTAGACTGGCCAACTACATTGACTCATGGCTCCTTGATTTGTTGAGTGAAATCCCAACTTCTAAATTCATAGACATGATTTACTCAATGATTGCCTCTAAAGTTGCAACAAGATATATTTAGCTACTTATTTGTTTTCAACTTTAGTTAATTCAACTCATCACTCTCATAAAAACTCCCTAGTAGTAGGAGACACCCGCAAATTTGGCTGATGAGCACCCTATACATCCGATTTTGTTCACATTTGAGTGACGAAAGACATTCATGAGTTAATATTTCTTTGAGGGATTTTTAATATTTTTGATGAGTGTAATCCCTTTTTATTAATATGTTCATACTATGTTTTCACGTTCACAATTGAACATTAATAAAAAAATATCCATCGTGCCTTTATACATTTTTTCTGTTTATTATTTTATGTGTTTCTCGCACACAAGCAAATGCATTAAATAATAAAAAATGCATAAAGGAAATAAATTACTCGACTGGACTTGAGCATCTAATATCACTTGATCCATTTAAACTCAATAGATTAACTGTGGCCTAGGGGTCACACCTGAGTCAAATCTTGACTCATGATGTAGCTCGCCTCTGGTCTAGTGTTTTCAATTCTCGTATGGTATACCACCTCATCTTGAAATGGTCCACATTTTACATCATCATTGTCAATAGTAAAAATGTACTTGCATGTAGGCGATGAGGTCTCGAGAAGCGCAATGTAAATACATAAATAAAACCGATGGATGTGAATACACTTATACATACTAAAACGAAAAAGATGATGCACATACAATTCAAAAACTTAATTAAATATTACAAACATCACATAAAGTTGTAATAAATAATAAAATAAAATAAAACCATACATGCACAGTCGATCACTCCCCAAGACCATTGTACGAGTAAAATAAATACGGGATAAAATTAAATTGCAATAAATTTAAAGTCGATGACTATTAAATAAATTAAATGAAATAATTTGAATTTAAATAATTTATTCTTTCTCAATCCAAAAAATTATTTAATTCAATTCTAAAATTTAATTAGTTTCCATAGTAATAAATTTATTATTATTTTTAAATAAAAAATTGATCAATTAATTTTTTATTATATTAAAACATTCTCAGGCCGAAGGAGATGACGCAGGGTGCGGGTTCCCAGGGAGGCCGAAGACAACGGTGGGGCTCGGTGTGAAGGATGATCTGCGGGTGGTCACCCGACACCGATGGTCGCCGAGAGAGAGGCATTCGAGGAGGCGACGGCGACGATCGAACGATCGAACTGGTCACAACAGCGGTAGCCGAGGGAAGCAGTCGGCCGCGAATGTGTGACCAGGGGAAGCAACTTTCAACACTTTTTTTTGTAAAAAAAGATTATTTTTTTGTTTTCTTTCCCAATGGACCTTCCAGAAATTATTATTTTTTGTGTTTTGTTTTATCTCACCAGGGTCACCCCACTCCCATTCCCCTATATTTTATTTATTTTTATTATTTGAAAATCAAAAGGGTAGCTAATAGCTCTTTTAAAAAACATTGTTTTTTTTTTTTTTGCATATTTTCATTTTTCCAGCGGTTGTGGAAAAATTAGCCCCCAACTGGTACTGTTCCAGTGATCGGATTACAGCCAGAAGCTAGCTGGAAAATGGGAATTTATCGAAATCCGTGCTAGAAATTGAAACGGATAAAAATAACATATATTTAAAAAATATGTTCTTCGAATTTTAATACTCATAAAACTACAAATGATCCATATTAAAAAAATTGGATGATCATAACTTGAACTTTCAAAATCGGATCGAGATCGACGTGCGGTCTGTTCCGTTAAGACCAAAATAAAGCTCTACTTAATTTAAAGCAAATTATTATTTTCTTAGCTCAAAAAATCATGTGATCGCTTTGATGCTGATTACTAGTATCGAGGGCACAATGGAAGCCGGTGGGTCAAAGATTTAAAAATTTTCATCACAGTATCAACATTAATTCGTCATCTCTGGTGATCCAAGCCCTGGTATAAGTCTGAGAATCTCGTGTGAATTATCAAAGCACACAGTTTAAACTAAACAATTAACTCATTATAATCAAAACACACTTGACAGTTGCTCGTCATTGATGATTGTTGATCAAAAGATCTAAGATCGAACCCATTTAGATCATCTACAGACACTTCAAGAATCCACACATATGTTGATCATCAAATTCTAGGTGCTAGCACAGAGATCCAATGATTCATTCGACGTCGTAATGATCACCTCGGTATCAACCCTTTGATCTGTGAAGACATTCTTAAAATCGAATACTTGGACAATGACTTTCTCTCTTTAGGATGCGATAGAAGAGAGAGGCTCCCAATTTCATTAGAATTAATAGTCTATGGAATAGAGCCCCCTTCTTATATAATGGATGTCCAAAATACCTAGAAAGGGTTCTCCGAGCCCCGAAAAAAATGCTCACTAAATAAGCAGTAAATGTCACGTTATGACGAACTAACTACATCATAATGTCATTTGTTTTTTATTACACACTTATAATATGTAATAAATATATTATGTGATAAACTCAATCCATTAACTCAACTTGTAATTCCTGCAATATTAAATGAACCTTGAATATTAAAATAATATTCGTTCGTAAAATATTTTTTTCCATGTATTCATTTAATACCTTGTGAATACTTTTAATGTAACGCCCTGACCCCAGTTATCCGAAGTCGGTGCATTATTACATAAAATTGGCATGATCACAAAAGATCAAGTCTCGAAAGACCGATTAGTTTAGTAGTCTTGGAATCACTAGATATATTCATAGGTCTTACATTACATCATAAAGTGAAAAAAAAAACTACAACAACATCTTGTCTTCATATCCCCTCATACTATCTCTGTAGGTCATTCATAAAATATTTCTTCACATCCTGGGAAAAATAAAACATTGAAAGGGGTGAACTCAGATGCTCAGTAAGGATAACAATATAGCGAAAACTTTCATAAATAAGCATAAACATTTAAGGCACTGTATAACTAAAACAAAAGCCTTTTAAACTTAAACTTCAACATAATATGGCAAAAATAAAATGAAATAATGTCATTTACTTATTCACATGAATATTCTACTAGTCGAATAATCACATGTAATATCAATAACCACTTTCATAATGATGGAATGCATAATGTCACACTATCATAACCACATAGTCAAGACCTTGTGTCAAGACTACAGATAAGTTTTTTGTCAAGGTCTTGTGTCAAGACACTAGTTTGTTTCATGAGACCTACCGATGCATCGAGGAGCTATAGCGGGCTCCACCCGTCACTTACTAAGCCCAATGCATTCCTCATATGAAAAGTTTGAAACATAACATAAACATTCGCATTAAAACTAGCATACGAAATGTCAATACTTTATCCAAAAACCATGAATGGTATAAAAATAGCATATCCACAGTCAAACATAACTCATTCGATACAATATGGAAGATTGTATTGTATCAGATTAACCTCAATCGAGAATAATTAAGGATATTGACATAGATGAAAATAATCATCAAAACTATTAGAGAGAAATATCCCCCTTTTTTTTGAAATCATTTAAAAGTCACACTATTTGTCAAGAAGCCATTTTAAAAATAGATTTTGGAATCAAAGTGTCTCATACCATTTTGAAACTTTTAAAAGGAATTTTAATTTTAAAACTTCAATGTCCATATAAATAAATCCATAAAACCATTTTTAAGACATAGACATCAATGAGAAAGATTTAGAATAATAAATCTTTAAAACATTTAAAATAATATTTTAGTTAGAGTTCCTAACCAAAAGAGAGACACTTGAATATAAATGATTGAGGTAATAAAAACTTTGTAATATCATGAGAATAAAGGTCTTCATGATATAATATGTCAAAGTACATTATATACACCATATAAAAGTGATTTGGTGTATAACAACATAGAAGTCTCAATGGAATGTAATTTGAGATGAAATCTCTTATAAAGACTGCATCCTTAGGTTAAGGATAAATCAATGACATAATTATGTGTGACAAATATAAATAAACTCAATATGATTGGATATTCAGTGTAAATCAATCAGAGGTCATTCACACATATTCTTGTAAAAACAACACCAACGAATTGGATATTTAACTCAACAAATGAAGATTGAGTTAAAATTACTCTTATCAAGTTCATATCGACGACTTGAGAATTTATCAATGGAGTTATTATGTGTATAAAAATTATATCCACGGAAAGGGGAGTAGAAATTATGACATAAGCAAATGAATAGTGATTCCACACATAATCTTAGAGTAAAATAATCAATGAAGTATGCGTAAAGCTGAATGAGTGGAAATTGAAATTTCAAATTCCCTTATCGATTTGGTAACTTACGAAACATACACCCATGAAAGAAGGATCATACAATTATGATGTAGATATCCATAAATTAAAGTATATTACACAATGAATACAATCATGGGCAGTACACACACCACATGCAATAAATAAGTGGTGAACAATGGAAATCTCACAGAATTAAAAGTGAGATAAGAAACCCCTTAATTTGTACTTTTTCCTTGGTCGAGGGTAGTTTAACCTCCTGTATAATGGTGAAATATTTTTTATTGAATTATAAAAGAATCATATACATTAATATGATATCATATATGATCTTTTAACATTGATTTGTTGATAATATCTTAGTATTATCGTCGTTTCGGGTGTTAACGGATTCATTTTCCTTTATATTCTTTGTTATGTGAGCCATATTTGTTATGTATGGGATGTATTTTATTTATATACAGAATTATATCATGTCTCTAAACATTATTTTTAATCATCAAATGAAATTTAGTCTTGAATGGATACGATGGGGAATGAATCTCATCGCGTTCGTGGAGACGGTAATCCGTATGTACGCACAAGCGACAATATCATTCTTTTGATATTAAAATAATATATAATTGGATGGTATATCATATATAAAGAATCATTATCATGTTATATTTATTATTTACATGAATTACACGTCATTATTATACTCATCCAAATAATAATATATTGAATAACAATTACACCACAACGTGGAGATGGTAATTCGTACGTACGCATGTATGGTGACATGTCATTCAAAGGATGGATAGAATAATGAAAATGGTTGTAACATATTTATAATAAAATCATAGTATATATAAGATACTGGAGTTATTATTTTATAATGGAAATAGCAAAGAAAGAAGAAGTGAAAGAAGAAAAGAACTTGAAAGAGGGTAGTGAAATTATCACCTCTTCTTCGGGTTCTTCCTTTTGATTTGATCAAAAGGGCTCCTTAAGTAGGATTTATGACCAAAGAAGGGACTTTAGGATTAATTGAGGGGAGTTGGGAGAATATTTGGGTTGGTTTTGGCCGAGCCAAAAGTCTTTGAAGGTGTGAATTAGAGGGAAGGGGGAGTGCCCTTTTATAAGAGGGGTGAGGGGCACCTTAGGAAAAGCTAGAAATATTATTTTATAATAAATTCATATTCGGTTTATAATGGCTCCAAAGTGGATTATTTAAAGTTTAAGGTTGGTATAGGTCTAAAACCAATCAACCAATAGGTTTTAGACAGGTTTGGGTCACTTTATTAACCTTATCTTTTAGTTTTAACTCTTAGTTAATTAGTTTGACATTTACCATGTCTCTTTGTATTTTTATATTACATGGTTAATAAACTTACTATAAACTTCCAAGATACCCCCAAGTGGTCAATTAATAATACACCTATCATTATATAAGTCGTTTGGCCAAAAATTAGATTTTTAGGAATAGAATATCAATTAATAATATAATATTTGTTTTAAAAACCCCTTTATGTCAATTTTGACACTATTTAATAATTGAATTTTGTTAAAGTCTTAACAACTTTATTAATTCTAAAACAATTTATTTAATCAATCCTAACATTTCATATTAACAAATATTTTTTTTTATGTCATCAAAACTTTCAAATTATATTTATTTTAACATTTATAATACTAATTATTTGATTCTTTCATTAATAAGTAAATACTGCATCATTATTGTGTCATAAATAAATTTAATTATTCAATGTCTAAAAATTATAAATAAAATACCACTATGTAGGAAATATTTTTAGATTTATAATTAATATTTATAGTAAAAAATTTAACATATATAACCCTATGTAAAAATTGCTTTTCTAAAAGATATATGCTTATGTCATTTTTGTATTTACTTTAACTTAATTAATATAAAGTGTCATTATCACTTACAAGTAGATCCATGGGGTCCCAAAATCGACTCAAAGATGCCCATGGTTGGACATGTATCAACCAATAGGGTTAGGACACGTTTTAGGGTAATTTATTATTATTATAATATTATTTTTTTACCCTTATTTACCGGATTTACCCTTTAACCATGGTAAATAAAATATTTACCGAAGTAATTATTCAAAATGTCTAAAAATAAAAGTTACCTATTTACACAATTTGAACCTCCTAATTCTAAATATGGAATCCATTTTTCTAAATTCAAAACACAGAAGTGGCAGAAATTAATTTAAAATTAATTCCCGTTTTTAAAACAAAAAGCGTGTTTTTAAGAGATAATAACTATCAAAAAATTGGCACTTGCTTATGTCCATTTTAAATGTGAAATTATGTCCAATGAAAAACATTGGATTAAATGGTAAAAATATAATATAATTATACTCTAAAATCACTCAAATTCATAATTTATCACTATTAATTATTTCGATTAAAAAAGTTGTTTTTAATTAAAATTTAGTAATTTTCACTATTCATCAAAATATGAAAGTTATCCGAAAAGTACCAAAAATTCACCCTAAGCTAATTTCGATATTCCAAATCCAAAAATGAAGTCCATTTTGAAAGATAAAATTTATATAATTTCAAAAGTTGGGTATTATTATTCATAACGGCTAGTTTGATTGGTTGAGGTGTGTGTTAGAACTCGAAGTTGCGTACAACACACGCTAGTGTATTATTCAAAGAGAAGTGTACCGTGGAAGCTTGGGGTGTTACATTTAATAAATAAATTCAAATCATTTATTTTATACTCTAATAAAAATGAATTTATTTATTCATTACTGATCGATAATACTTGGACACATCTCAACCCCATGGTGGGGCCCACCATGACTTATACACCTATCCATAAGAATAGGGCGGACTCTTGAATATTATATTGTGTGTGACCCTCTAGACTCTTATCTCAATAGTAGTGAATAATATTCATATACAAAGAGTAGAGTCTAGGAACTCATCAAGGCCCCTAAAGAGATAAAGAAAATTCATAGAAACGACAACCATGCTATGAACACACACTGTGTAATATAATCTATTTGTCTCGCAATATCTCATAAAGTAAAACACACACTTATGTCATCATCCTTTGTTACTTTATTATTTGTTGATCTATCTAGACATACTTTCCTTTGGCTACATTGGCCAAGGATTTCTGAAATTACTACCATCTTGATCAACTAGGCCTTAGATATCACTACCTTAACTCAGAAGCGACAAATTCTATCTTGATCATTCAACCATTGTTATACCACCAATGACACACCCAAAAAAGCTACCTATACATTAATTGAATGTCATGGTTTTTTACCTTGCATTGAATTATGTGATAAAATGGTACACACTGATAATGATCTCAAGTGAGGAGACCAATACACATGTTCGTAGATAGGAACAACCAACGACGCTTGAAACATGTGGTGTTCCTATTGGCGATTCGGTCATCATGATCTCACATACTAAAGATCGCCAAGTAAGAAATTCATGAGAAGAAGTCTCAATGCTTATGATTCTCTAACACTTGATAGTCATACATCAAATGTGTCGAGTCAGTATGATGTATCTGGACCATAGGACATCTATTTAAGATTGATGTCAAAGTATCTCGAGCTTCTCATTATAGCCTGGGAATTATTATAACCTTTTGATATGATAAATAATCTATTGAAACTAACATTTAAATAGTGGACACAAAAATATCAACACTATTATGGTAAGACTACATCTGATATAACTCACTATATGCATGATACAGTAATCTAAAATTAGTGATAAATTTGGGTCCAGAGCACCTGATTTTACAATAAAAAGTGGTTGTGATGTGTGGTTGTGGTGTGTGGTGGTTGTGATGAGGAAGTGGTTTGGATGTGGAATGGTAGCAATGTGGGGATTTTTGGCATGAGGAGGATAATTTTTTGTGTTGTATTAGTTTCCATATAGTAATGGAATTAAATGATGATAATGAAACTGAAATGGCATGGGTTTGAATGACTAATGAACTATTGAATTAAAACGGGAAGTGTGGTTAAAGTGATTGTTGTTTAATGTGAGTTAAATGGGATGGATAAATGATTTAGTTTGGAATTGGAAAGTATAGAGATTGGATTAACTTAAAGGGAAGGTGGGGTGTGGCTTGAGCCTTGCTTGTGTGGTGTTATGCATTTATAGGTAGCAGTGTAAGTGGCAGAGGATGTGAGGATTTTTGATGATGTTGTGAGTCAGGATAATACTATTGTTTTGAACCCATAGGTTGATCTTATGTGTGTGGTAATTATATATAAATTTTTGTTTTATTGTGATTTTTTTCACACCCCACCTCCGTTGAGCACCATGTGTCGACACCCAAATGTTTGAGGGTGTTTTTTCCAACATCCTGATAATGAGGATGGATGGATGGATTCCCCCTCTTCCTCGCTCTCTCTTCGAGGAGAGTTTGATATGCACGAACTATGATGGTCAGAAGTCAAAAGTTCACTAGTGTTGATGTTTGATGAGATGATGAGGTGGCTATAGTGGAGTTCGTTCATGGTAGGAGGAGGGCACAAGGTTGATGTCCTTCATGTTCATGACACCCTGTTATTTTAATTATGACAGTGGGTGAGATGTGATGTGATGACCCAGGTGTCTTCAAGTGAGATGGGATGTGATGGATTCAGTGTCTTCAGGCGAGATGTGATGTGATGACCCAAGTGTCTTCTTGTGAGATGTGATTTGATGACCTAGGTGCCTCCGAGTAGGGTTATTATATAGAAGAAATGAGAGAGTCAAGACCTACGACGTTGGGGTGTGAGAGCGGCACACCAATGAGAAATTTGTACGGGGTACCCTTTTATCGATAGGCTTATTATTATGTTACTATGCTTGTATGCATTATTTGGTGAGCGTGCCTTGATGTGGATGAAATTGGTTAGTTGACCTATTTAGGTGTTGTCAGTTTTTTTGTTTTCTCATGGTTCATTAGTATGTTTTTTCACTTTTACGAGGGAGACTTTGGGCATCAAAATTTATAACGTTGGGGTGTGAGCGCGACACACTAATGAGAAAGTGGTGTGGGGTACCCTTTTATTGATAGGCTTCTTATTATGTTTCTATGCTTGGATGTGTTATTTGGTGAGTGTGTCTTGATGAGTATGAGATTGGTTATTTGACCTATTTAGGTGTTGTTGGTTATGTTGTTTTCTCATTGGTGCATTAGTATGTTTTTTTCACATGTGTGCTAGAGACTTTGAGTGTGATCCTTCTGAGTATACATGTATGCTTACCCTATATATATAAAACCTATTTTCCAGGTTTTCAGGAAGACTACGTGGACCGTGTTGGACATTATTAACTCAAACTTTGAAGTTGTGGCTGCCTCCCGAATGCCAGAGGCTGCCGACTAGCAGTGATGACCTTTTTCATGTCTGTGGGGGGAGACTATGCCCTCATAGGTAATAGGTATTATCACAGCAAAAGTAAAAAACAAAGAAATAATAAATAGAAGAAGCATATAAATGAGTAAACTACAAAAGAAGCAATATTAATAATCAAAATGAACAAGAATCAAGTGCGGAAGATGATAAATAAAACCAGGAACAAAATTATGTTATGCTATGATGTCTATACGAAAGTAAAGGTTCAAAAAACAAGAATAAAAGAAAGCTATCAACTGAAATGAAAATACAGAAAGTGTGAAAATTGTATCACGAGCAAGGCTTGGTCCTTTGCCCCCAATCTTCATCCTAAACAGCAAGAAACAATCAAGCTTCAAAAGCAGCACGCTTCCCTTTGTCAATACCTGCAAGCATATAATCTACTTGGGTGTCAACAATGCCCGAGTAGGGTGTGACATAAAATCCCAGTAGGTCGGAACCCAAGGTGTCTAAAACTTTCCATTTCGTGCAATGATAAAATGAATTGTTCCATTATATAACAATTTCAGATAATTAATTAAGTGTAATGGAATAAATAAATTGGCCCAGGTTCCAAACGGCACCCGTGCCTAATCACCTACTTCGGCCTAATTCGGAAGGCTGAAAGGAGTACCTGTAAGTAGAATACACATATGCATATATATGAAGCCTAAAAGAGTAAGGTAAAACAAGGAAGAGGCATACCCCCAAGCTTGTTCTTTAACTTGGGGTCTAAGTCATGTGTCAACCAGTTGTGCTTCAACATACCAGAAAATATCTGAAATCTCAAGAGACTAACAGCGACATTAATATAAACCTTCAGTGAATCATTATTAAGGTTCAAGTTGAGAGTTGGAGTCTGGTCCCATCCCAAAGGTATATCTACAAAACATCCTTCAATTATCCAATACCATTGAGCCCCTCCAAGACAATCTTTTGAAAGACCAAGTATCGCTTGTGGCATGGCTTTACCCTGAGTCTGTCCCGATCTCGCAAAAAGGGGTCGAGTGTCATCTGAATCTGGCTTAGCCACATTGCCAATGGATTCATCCCAATGGGACCTTTTGGAATCGGTATCACTCATAAGTATTAGAAAGCCCGGGGAAGTCTCGGTCTGGCAAATCCAAGAACACTGCCCCCAACACATAGAAGTAACTATCAGGAACGAAGAGTCTATGTGGGAACCTGACTCCAGAAAACCAAGAGATGGTGCCTCCTGAACATGATGTGTCATTTTGAAATAAAAACATGCACTGATAAACACACATCACGTCTCATACAGGGGATCGAGTTCGGTTCGGGCTCTGGGAAACCAGCAACTTCAGAGATGTTTCATCTGATAAAAGCTGTTACCTGAAAATTTTAAATCAAAATGTAGGGTGAGCATAAGAATGCCCAGTAAGGGGTTTTAAAATAAACCAATGTAACTTTTGAAATCATTCTTTAAAACTATCCATAGAACATTCTCTTAAGAAAAACTGTAACACATGTAACATAACATAAAAGTGTTCAATCAAGATTTTCAAGGAATACATGAATCAATTATGAACATTTTAACATATTTGAAATACCATAAGGTTATAGAAACCATGTTTTTATAAAAATATAAACTTTAAAAACCCAACGGTCATATATATATAACGATCATAATTTCTAAAGGACCCCTATAAAAACAACGGGGTAGGGTGTTTCAAACTCAAGGTAACCGAAGAAGATGGTGCTCCCAATCCCACTGATGATCAACACAGTATTCATGATTATGGTGGTGATGTTTTTTATTTTAGTTGACTCGAAGGATCTCCTTTAGTTACTGGGACTCGTTGTGGTGATTGGGGGTCTTCCAGTAGTTCTAATAGGGTTTTTAACAGGTATTTTTGGTTAGTGTCTTTACTCTTTTCATCTCAGTGTATTGTAAACGCTATGGTGTTCTTAATTAAATAAAGATCTTTATGTTTGTCCTTTAAATTTTTGTTTGGTTAAAAGGACTTCAATAAAAGTGAATGCATAGTATCATTATTATAAGATATCCAAAATTCAGGGTGTTACAGTCTAAGCGTGGCCTTTAATATGGGACCCACCTCCTTTCTCTGCCCTGAATTTAATTATTGTTTTCACGGCAGCAGATATGATATCAACATATGTAATTACAGCTTGAAACCAAACAGGTACACTCGTGCATCACACAGTGCAAATTAAATATTTTATTATAGAAATCTTAACAAGGTAAAGTACCGCATCAACACAAGCAAATAAATGCACTTTTAAATAAATAAATAAATTAGACCAGCCAACTACCAAGATCCAACAATTCCAAAGTTTATAATTAATCTAAATTAATTATTTAAATCAAACACAACAAAATAGGTTGTGAAAAACATGCATATAAAGACACTTTTTAATAATAAATAAATCAACACAACCAACTACCAAAGATTCAATAATTCAAGATTCATAATTAATCTAAATTAATTATTTAAATTGAACACAATAAAAAATAGGCTGCGCAACACATGCAATTAAATAAAATAAAATTTTGGGCTAACGGAAATTATACTGACCATGTCGGCACGCCCCAAGGGGTGTCCAACCTTGTTACAACAAATTAAACAAATTAATTCAAGATCAATAAGGATGAAAAAACTAGGCAAAACAAATTAATTAATGAATTTGGGTGAATTTGCACAAAGTCGGTAGGCACCGACTAACGGCACAATGGTGCGTTTTTATAAATTGCAATGAAACGGAGGGAAAGAGAGTAGACGCCCTGCCTTATGATCGTAGATAATCCTATGATCTGTGGTAGGCTTTGATTTGACCTAAAATGGAAGAAAACAGAAGATTTTAGAAAAACCCCAAAATAGGGTAAAATCCTTCAGCGGCGAACTGCGCAAAGAATTTGGAATGAGATCGCATGATTCTTGGTGCATGGGATAAGCCTTTCTGAGAGTTTCACAGTGAACAATTAATTAAATGATTTTTTAGGCTTTACATAAAATATTACGTTGCGCCATAGCGCAGTGTTTGGGTTAAAAATAATTAAAAAGGATTAAAAGAAATTAATGAAATTTAAAGAGGGATAAAATAAATAAAATAAATAATAAAATAAAAATGTTTGGAGAGAAATTAAAAATAATAAAAATGGGGTAAACCCATTTTAATTAATTATTTCATTTATTCCATCTTTTTTTATTAATTTATTAATTTATTTCTTTTTCCCTTTCTTTTTATTTCTTCTTTTTCCTATTCTCTCTTCCTCTCCTCCATCTCATGTCGCGCCTCCCCCTCTCCCAAGGTGGTGCACCACTTTTCGTTGCGATTTATAAAAACACACCATTGTTTCGTTATTCGGTGCCTACCGATTTTGTGAAAATTCACCCAATTTCTTTAATTCAATTGTTTTGAATAGTTTTTGTAGCCCCATTGATCATGAATTAAATTGTTTAAATTGTTGCAACGTGGCTGGAAACCCCTTTGGGTGTGCCAACGTGGTCGATATAAATTCTGTTAGCCCGTATATTTAACTCATTTAACTGCATGTGTTGCACAGCCTATTTTTGTTGTGTTTAATTTAAATAATTATTTTAGAATAATTATGAACATTGAAATTGTTGGATCTTTGATTGTTGTTTGTGATGAATTATTTATTTTTTAAATGTGCATGCCCGAGCATTTAATTTAATTAACTTCATGTGTTGCGCAACCTATTTCTGTGACATTTAATATAAATAATTAATTTAGATTAATTATAAACTTTGGAATTGTTGGATCTTGGTAGTTGGTTGGTCTAATTTATTTATTTATTTAAAAGTGCATTTATCTGCTTATGTTGATGTGGTACTTTGCCTTGGTAAGATTGTTATGATGAAATATTTAATTTGCACCGTGTGATGCACGAGTGTACCTGTTGGTTTCAAGATGCAATTATATATGTTGATATCATATCTATTGTTGTGAAAATATTAATTAAATTCAGGGCAGGGAAAGGAGGTGGGTCTTGTATTAAGGGTCATGCTTAGACCCTTCATTCCTGACGGTTACCTCTATGTGTCAGGGGCGGTGTTCTTGGTTTTGTTGGATCGAGACTTCCCTGGGTTTTCTAATACTTATGAGTGATACCGGTTCTAAAAGGGCTCATTGGGATGGATCCATTGGCAATGTGGATAAGCTATCCTTGGATGACACTCGACCCCTTTTTGCGAGATCGGGACGGACTTAGGGTAAAGTCATGCAATGAGCAATACTTGGTCTTTCGAAAGATTGCCTTGGATGGGCTCAGTGGTATTGGATAATTGAAGGATGTTCTATAGTGATACCTTCGGGACGAGCTCAGACTCCAAATCTCGACTTGAACATTAATAATGATGCACTGAAGGTTTATATTAATGTCGTTGTTAGTCTCTTGAGATTTGAGAAATTTTCTAGTATGTTGAAGCACACGTGATTAACACATGACTTAGACCCCAAGTTAAAGCACAAGCTTGGGGGTATGTCTCTTCCTTGTTTTACCTTACTCTTCCAGGCTTCATATATATGCATATGTGTATTCTACTTACTGGTACTCCTTTTAGACTTCCGGATTAGGCCGAAGCAGGTGATTAGGCATGGGTGCCGTTTGGAACCCCGACCAACTTATTTATTCCATTTCACTTAATTAATTATCTGAAATTGTTATATAATGGCACACTGCATTTTATCATTGCATGAAATGGAAAGTTTTAGACACTTTGGGTTCCGACCTACAGGGATTTTATCTCACACCCTGCTTGGGCATCGTTAACACCCAAGTAGATTATATGCTTGGAGGTATTGACAAAGGGAAGTGTGATGATTTCGACGCTTGATTGTTTCTCGCTGCTTAGGATAGAGATTGGGGGCAGAGGACTGAGCCATACTCGTGATGCAGTTGTCGCACTTTGTGTCTTTTCTTTTTGTTGATAGTGTGCTTGGGGTTCTATTTTTTTTACTTTCATTTTAGACATACATCATGGCATGATATCGTTTTGTGAGCTTCCGCACTTGAGATTTTTCAGTTGGATTATTTATATTGATTCTACTGTAGTTTATTCATATATATGCTTTCGCTATTTATTATTAATTGTTGTTTAATTCCGCTGTGATAATACCTTTTACCTATGAGGGCATGGTCTCCCCCTTGGACACAAAAAGGCCCTCGCTGCTAGTCAGCAACCTCTGGCATTCGGGGAGATGTGCTTGAGGTCTTGTGATGCATCGGTCCGGCCATTGTCTTAGAGGTGAGCCGGGTCGGGACGTTACAAAGTGGTAATGGGTATTATCACAGCAGAAGTAAACAAAAATTAATAATAAATAGCGGAAGCCTATAAACTAATAAACTATAGGAAAAGAAAATAAATAATGACAACTGAATACATAATAAATGCGGAAGCTAATAAATGAAACCAGGTACAAAAACAATGTCATGCCATGATGTATGTCAAAACTGAAAGTACAGAAAATAGAATCCAAGCATGTGTTGTGATTTCTGATTTAAAATTTAAATAATGAGGAGAGAGAAAATTATTAATGGATGGATTTTCTCAACATTAATGGAGTATTTTCTCCCACTATTAATGAAGAGTTATTCCCAATATTAATTGATAGAATAATGATGTAATAATGAATGTTGACTGAATTAAATTGGAGATATGGGATGGTTGTATATATAAGAGGATGTGGTAGCATGTTTTGGTATGTGGGATGACAAAGATGTAGCCACCAATGGATAAATGAGGAAGGGGTTGCAGCGTTTGCGATAACTATTGCGAAGCAAAGATGGTGAGAATGAAGCAGAGGTGATGACGCCAGCGATGATGGTGTGTCAACAACGGTGATGATTGAAGATGATGATGATGAAGGTGCCATGTATCGATAGTCCTCTTGGTTGCAGAGATCAAGCGGTGTGTCCCAGTTGTGATGATCAGTAGTACGAACAAAAATGGTACGTTCATGAGTGTCGTGTGTTGAGTGAAAAATCCTTTGGGTGCGTTGTAAAAATCCTTCGGGTGTGCTGTTAAAAATCCTTCGGGTGATAAAATGCCTTCGGGTGATGAAAGGCCTTTAGGCAAAATCTTCTCCTCTTGTGTTTTTTCTGCAACAACGACTGATTAGCTAATAAAAACACATATTTTGATTACATTTTAATGGTATTAAATGTTCATTTTTGATCTTATGGGCCTGAGTTAGTGGATTTTAATTTTGAACATTCATTCTCATCATTTGTGCACTTCATGCCTAATATGCACCAATTTAGGCCCAATGTTTCATCTGATTTCAAAGAATGTAATTATCCATATTTTAATTTGATATTTTTGGAAATGGATATAAAATTAAATATGAACATTTTTCATTCAGGGATCAATGGAGTATTCATAAAGGATGATGAGTATTTTTGGTGAAGAAAGGAAACAATTCTGGAGAAGGCAGATTGGATATCATCCCACTGATCGGACTGTGGGGCCCATAATACAGGCCCAATGAAGCCCAAAATTTATTGAAGGATAGAATACATATAGGGGAACAAATAATTACTATGGAGATAGTGCTAATTCGTTCTACATGGTGGTGATTAAGGCGACCCAAATTGAAGATGCAATTCTGAGCCAGATTCTGCGGCCCAGAAAAACATCCCACTATTTATATCATATCTCGCGAACAGATTATTATTTTGGGCTGATATTTTACAGGATGTTAGGAGACATCTGGGGATTAATTTAAGTCTTCTAGGGACTACTCCAATTCTGCATTCTAGATGGTTATTTCTGAGATTCTGTTCGGTGTAGAAAGATGGCTTCCACTTCGAGGCAAGAGTTGAAAAGTCTCTTATGCATTAAATGTCCACCCACCTTTCTCCAACAAAATTAATTAAAGGCACATGGGATGATGGGAGCTCGGCCAAAGGCTTCAAAAATTCCTATTTAAGGCATTAGGTATGGAGTATTTGAGCATCTTTGTGCTTTCTTTTCATTGTAATGTTATTATGCCAATTTGCCTTTGTAATGTTGTTTCTTCTCATGTAAGTTGTTCGAATCACCTTAGTCTTCAATAAAAGTTCTTCTTCTTCTCTTATTCTATTCTTATTTATATCACCTTGATACCATTGCCTCAAGGTGTGAAATTTTTCACACCAAACCTGTAACACCCCGAGCTTCCACGATACGCTTCTCTTTCAATAATGCAATAGCTTGCAATGTACGCAAGTTCGAGATTCTAACACACCGCGACCAATCAAAATACCCATTATGAATAGTAATACCAACCTTTTGAAATTATATATATTTTATATTTCAAAATGGACATCATTTTTGGATTTGGAATATCGAAATTAGCCTATGTTGAATTTTTGGTATTTTTCTGAGAACATCCAATTTTTTATGAATAGTGAAAAATACTTAAAAACAACTTTTTTAATAAAAATAATTTATAGTGATAAATTATACTATTGAGTGGTTTTAAATTATAATTATAATATATTTTTACCATTTTATCCAATGGTGGTCATTAGAATTAATTTCACTTTGAAATTGGACATAAACAATTGTCAATCTTTTGATATATATTATTTCTTAAAAACACGCTATTTGTTGTGACAGCGGGAATTAATTATAAAATTAATTAATGAAACTTATATGTTTGGAATTTTGTAAAATATACATAATTTTTGAATTTGTAATATCAATTATATCTTAGGGTGAAATTTTGGCATTGTTCTGAAAAACTTCAATTTTTGATGAATAGTGAAACCACTAAATGGTAGTTAAAAAACTGATTTTTCGTTTAAATGAAACTTTACCGCTTCTATGAATTGAATTTCAAAAATCAGACATGCATGGTTGTCATTAGGATGTAAAATGTGGTTCAATGGGATTAAAATAATTTTTTGGTGAATAGTAACTTTTATGTTTTATTAATCGCGATTAAAGATAATTAGTGAAATTTAAGGTAAAAATGATATTATAAAAACAAGAAAATACCCTTACACTTGTCCTACCCTTATTTTATGAGTCATGGCCAACCAATAAAATCCATGGGTCAACTTGGGGACCCCATGGAGCCACTTGGGTAAGAAAATGACATTGATAACTTTTTATTTAAAGTAAAAATAAAATTGTCACAAACATGTGTTGTTTTACTAAAACAATTATTACATGGGGTTATATAAGTTAAATTTTTGACTATAAATATTCATTGGAAAGATAAAAATATTTCCTACATCATGATATTTTTTTTATAATTTTTATACATTAAATAAATTAAATTTTTTATGACACCATGAGGATGCAGCGATTACCTCATTAATTAACGATTTAAATAAAATGAAAAGATAATGTAAAATCTAAGACTTACACTTGTCAAAAACCTATTGTATGAGTATATTTAGAACACTTATCACCTTATCCTCGAAATATATAAGTGTGAGACCTTTAAAATCCGAAACTCATTATATAATAAAGTAACATTTCATGACTTTCCAAGAGTGCCCCTCCTCTCCTCTTATAAAAGGTCCCCACCACTACCACCTTATTCAAACCTTCCAAGCCATTTGTCTCGGCCAAACTCTGCCCAAATAATCTCTCAACTTCCCTCCCTTACTCCTAGAAGCATCACTTTGGGCATAATTCTTCCCAAGGAAGCCTTTGTCTCAAATCAAAAAGAGTTACCCGATTTTAAGGTAATGTCTTCTCTTATGTTATTTTGTTTTATTTTGCTTCTCCATCCCCTTAAACTCTTTTTACTCCTTTATTTTGTAACAAAACCATTATATTCAATATAATAGTATGTTTTTATGATAAGGATTTGATTTAAAATTACACACAACTTCGTCTAGTGGTTAAAGAACATACTGTTTCTGTGGTTGGCGAATTTCTGCCTCACGAAACGATGATTGTTCAATATTCTTTTAACACCTATCATGGTGGCCATTAATATGTCACTACATTTATATATGATATATATTATGTTTATGTTTTCCTTATGCTTCTTTATTTCTCATTTATGGCATACCTTTATGATTTCCATTATGGGTAAACGCGATAATTTCATTTTAGGAAGTGCGGACTACCGCCCCCTCAAAGTGATTTGAATCGTTAATGCCATATGTGGGATGTATAAAGGATGGAGTAAATTATATTATATATGATATTATACTGGAATTATAATATACCTTTATATCATTATGATTTCATTCCATTAAATATGAAATAGAAATGAAAGTAGCGTTCATGCGTACGTACGACTTGTCGTCTCCATGAACGGTGCAATTCATTTCTTACCTCTAAATGTTACATAATATTATGAATGAATGTATATACTGGATATATATGATATATATGATATCTAAATCATGAATATAATTCTGGATATAATGGATATTCTACCACATAAACAACTTGTAATTATAAGAAGTTTATTTTTGACTCAAGTACCAAAGATCGACAAAACGACCGTTATTAACTTAAATAATTACATAATGTTCATAACATGGTAATAAGTGATATAAGAGGAATAATTAACCTGAAAAATGTTCTTAAGCAAGTATAAATTAACTCTAGTTTATTATCCAGGAGGTTAAAGAACGATCGAGTCAAGTCGGACACGAGGTAAGGGAACTTCTTAACCCAATTTCTGTTCTTTGGGTTAATCTCATACTTTCAAATTATGTCATGATATTATTATGTTATATCTTGTATTTTTACTTTATTTATGTGTACTTATAGTGAATACACATAATAGATCTATTTTATTTAAAAAATGATCTTTGTAAGGGAACTTCTTAACCCAATTTCCGTTCTTTGGGTTAATCTCCTACTTTCAAATTATGTCATGATATTATTATGTTATATCTTGTATTTTTACTTTATTTATGTGTACTTATAGTGAATACATATAATAGATCTATTTTATTTAAAAAATGATCTTTTTAAGGGGACTTCTTAACCCAATTTCCATTCTTTGGGTTAATCTCCTACTTTCAAATTATGTCATGATATTATTATGTCCTATCTTGTATTTGTACTTTCTTTATGTGTACTTATAGTGAATACACATAATAGATCTATTTTATTTAAAAAAATGATCTTTGTAAGGGAATTCGTCTCAATCTCCATTCATTGAGGCATATTTTGTTTTATACACAAATTTCCTTTATACGGTGTATAAACCCCTTTGACTTTTACTTTTATTCAAAAGGAATCTTTTTATACGAAGCGTGTTTACTCAACGACAAAAGGAATGTTTTTTCTTACATATGCGGCGACAACAAATTCTCTGCCACCGTGACTATTATTTGAGTTTCAGCTTCCTCTATAATCCATAACTTGTTTTTTTTAATGAAAAATAAATACAAAGTTTTACTTTTCTTTTATTTTGGTATTGAAAATGGTTTTATTATATCAATGTGTTGTATTGATATCTTGTGATTGAAATGTGGAAATGTTATGTTTCCTTTATGCATGTTTTATGTGATACAATTATATTATGGTTTATGATATGTTTAAACCTGTTCATATGAGGAATGCATTGGACTTAATAAGTGACGGGTGGAGTCCGCTATAACTCCTCGATGCATCGGCAGGTCTCATGATACAAACTAGTGTCTTGGAACGAGGCCTTGACAAAATCTTATTTGTAGTCTTGGCACGAGGCCTTGGCTATGTGGTTATGATAGTCTGGCATTATGCATTCCATCATTATGAAAGTGGTTATTGATATTGCATGTGATTATTTGACTAGTGAATATCCATGTGAATAAGTAAATGGCATTATTTAATTTTATTTTTGCCATATTATGTTGAAGTTCAAGTTTAAAAAGGCTTTTGTTTTAGTTATACATTGCCTTAATTGTTAATGTTTATTTATGAAAGATTCCGCAATATTGTTATCCTTACTGATCATCTGAGCTCACCCCTTCCAAAGTTTAAATTTTTCCAGGATGTGAAGAAGTATATTATGAATGACCTGTAGGGATAGTATGAGGGGATATTAAGACAAGATGTTGTTGTAGTTTTGTTTTACTTTATGATGTAATGTAAGACTTATGAATGTATCTAGTATTTCCAAGGCTACTAAACTAATCGGTCTTTCGATACTTGATCTTTTGTTATCATGCCAATGTTACGCAATAATGCACTGACTCTGGGTAACTGGGGTCAGGGCGTTATAGTTGGTATCAGAGGCAGTTTAGTACTAACCTTGGAAGCTAGATTTAGATAAACTCTGATTAGAGCACATAGCCCAAAGATAGACTTTGAAGATTAGTATAGAATAACTTCCTAGAATTTTGGTATTATATATATTTTGTGAGTTTTCCGAGAAATACATCCCTGTCTGGATACGAGCAGGTAGAGGTGGCTCTGGCACAGATGTACCTACGGGTAAAACCTGAAAACACCGCTTTGAGCTAGACTCAAACGGGAATTGGTGCACGACAACGGGCCTTGCTGCACTCTTGGTTACGACACTTCCGGGGGATATGCTTAGGATAATTCTCATTTTTTACAAACCATTATGAAGGGTTTTTTAGTATATACTTCCTCAAAGAAAACATTTTTTTTATGATTATGGATTATATCTATAAACCGTTCTATTTACATTAAGTATTTTACAAGTTTGGAATTATTCATTGCAATTCATAAACTAACCTAGTTTATGCCATTGTATAGAAATGGTGCCCAGTGGAAGGAATGTGAACTCCAACAATACGTATGATCCAAAGAGTAAGAAGGATGATACCTTTCATGGTATTAATCCAACATTTAGAAGGGAAATAACCTCCCATGTGTTCTCAACATATGAAGAAATAGTATCATGTGTTAATAAGATAAGTAAATAATTCTATGAGTCTTATGGCTTTGAAGGGAAGCAAGAGAAGAAAAGGATGGAAGAGAGAATGATGGATAAAGGGACGAGGGAAAAGAATAATTTTCCAATATGTGATAACTGTGGGAAGAAACACCTTGGAACTTGCCTGAAGGGAATGAGAGTTTGTTATAAGTGTGGAGAAAAAGGACACCAAGTGCGTGAATGCAAGGGTAAGAAAAAGGTTTCAAATGTACAATGCTTCATCTGCAAGGAGTGGGGAAACTACGCAAACCAATGTCCAAATCATCAGAGTATGCCCAAAATGATGTTATTGTATAATAATCAAGTTATGATACTACCACAGATGAGGAGGAATGATTAGAGTTCTTATTTTGTTATTAAATAATTTTGTCATTTGAGTGTTGTATCAATGATGTACTGGTTATAATAATTATGGAGTATATAAGGATTGTACTATAGTACTATTTCATCAAGGACTTGAGATTGTGTGGAACCAAGAAAAGTGACTCCACAACAGGTTAAATTTTTGGAAAATATATGGTTGAGAGAAAGATAAACCATAATATGGTTCTGATACCAATATAGTGATTTTGGAATAATACATGATTGATTTGGATAAATTATATTGGATATTCTTAACTTCCTTGAAACTGATTAATGATTTGTATACATTTTTGGATAGAAGAAGTATATCTAGTATTATATAAGGAATAAGGGATCATGAATGTAATCAATAAGGATTTATGGTAATTCAGGATGTTGCAGTGTTTTAAAAGAATACACGATGAAGGTGTTCACATGTTGTTACGCGGAAAAAAAAAGATCTTCATTATGTTTACCTTCCTTATAAAATTTGGACCTTGAGTTGGATAGAAGTATTTTGGATAACTATAAAGGTTGGAATGGATTAATCTGAACCTTGGATAGTATTGTTTAAGGTTAAAACATTTCTGAATATTATTTTTGGAATATTATAATACTATAGTTTTAGGAAAAGGAAAACCTGTAGGTCGGGGGATAACCCGTCACGTCGAACAAAGCTGTAGGAATCGAACCCACAACCATAGTGCGACATGCCTTTATTACCTAAAACTAGCCTACAGGAAGTCCCTGGTTATTACAAAATATTTTTCATAATCTAAATGGTATGTGTTAATATTTTGAACCTTGTACGATTAGGATAAATATAATATTTTTGAGTTCTATTACCTTTTTGAGTGAAAGATGAGTTTGTGGTTGAAATTAGTTGAAGGTTGAAACTCTACTTGTAAAGCATAAATATATATATAACTATATCTTATTCTATGAATAAATTAATTCTTAAACTTTAGTAAAGGGATATTAAAACAAAAAATGTGTTATCCTAATACCTTATGTCTTATTGAACTAATAATATTTTAAATCAACATAGATTGAAGGCTTTGAGGCCCTAAATTTTACACTTGTTTGTGATTGATGACCTCAATCACTCCCTACAAATATTTGCGTTTTTCCTCTAATTATATGTCTCTAATTGCCACCAATGTTCCCCTTATCGAGATCATAATTTGGTGGTGACTTTTTCATTTCCCTTTCCCTCTTATTAAGGCTAAATTTTATTAACCTTATTTCCGATGTAGGTTTTCCACAAAGGTATTTTCAATTTTCAACCTTTTATTTTCTAATAAAAATTTCAAATTGTGAGGATGCAATTTATTGAAGTAGGGGAGAATGTAACACCCCTAGCTTCCACGATACGCTTCTCTTTCAATAATGCAATAACTTGCATTGTACGCAAGTTCGAGATTCTAACACACCGCGACCAATCAAAATAGCTATTATAAATAGTAATACCCACTTTTTGAAATTATATATATATTATATTTCAAAATGGACTTCATTTTTGGATTCGGAATATCGAAATTAGCCTATATTGAATTTTTGGTATTTTTCTGAGAACATCCATTTTTTATGAATAGTGAAAAATACTTAAAAACAAAATTTTTAATAAAAATAATTTATAGTGATAAATTATACTATTGAGTGGTTTTAAATTATAATTAGAATATATTTTTACCATTTTATCCAATGGTGGTCATTATAATTAATTTCACTTTGAAATTGGACATAAACAATTGTCAATCTTTTGATATATATTGTTTCTTAAAAACACGCTATTTGTTGTGACACCTGGAAGTAATTATAAAATTAATTAATTCAACTTATATGTTTGGAATTTTTTAAAATATACATCATTTTTGAATTTGGAATATCAATTATATCTTAGGGTGAAATTTTGGCATTGTTCTGAAAAACTTCAATTTTTGATGAATAGTAAAACCACTAAGTGGTAGTTAAAAAACTGATTTTTCATTTAAATGAAACTTTACCGCTTCTATGAATTGAATTTCAAAAATCCAACATACATGGTTGTCATTAGGATGTAAAATTTGGTTCAATGGGATTAAAATAATTTTTTTGTGAATAGTAACTTTTATGTTTTATTAATCGCGATTAAAGATAATTAGTGAAATTTAAGGTAAAAATGGTATTATAAAAATATGAAAATAACCTTACACTTGTCCTACCCTTATTTTACGAGTCATGACCGATCAATACAATCCATGGGTCAAATTGGGGACCCCATGGAGCCACTTGGGTAAGAAAATGACATTAATAACTTTTTATTTAAAGTAAAAATAAAATTGTCACAAACATGTGTTGTTTTACTAAAACAATTATTACATGGGGTTATATAAGTTAAATTTTTGACTATAAATATTAATTGGAAAGATAAAAAGATTTCCTACATAATGATATTTTTTTTATATTTTTTAGACATTAAATAAATTAAATTTTTTATGACACTATGATGATGCAGCGATTACCTCATTAATTAACGATTTAAATAAAATGAAAAGATAATGTAAAATCTAAGACTTAAACTTGTCAAAAACCTATTTAATGAGTATATTTATAACCCTTATCACTTTATACTCTAAATATATAAGTTTGGGGCCTTTAAAATCCGAAACTCATTTTATAATAAAGTAACATTTCATGACTTTCCAAGAGTGCCACTCCTCTGCTCTTATAAAAGGCCCCCACCACTACCACCTTATTCACACCTTCCAAGCCATTTTTCTCAGACAACCTATGCCCAAATACTCTCTCAAATTTCCTCTATTACTCCTAGAAGCCTCACTTTGGTCTGAATTCTTCCCAAGGAAACCTTTGGCTCAAATCAAAAAGAGTTACCCGATTTCAAGGTAATGTCTTCTCTTATGTTATTTTGTTTTATTTTGCTTCTCCAACCCCTTAAACTATTTTTATTCCTTTATTTTGTAACAAAAACAGTATATTAAATATACTAGGATGTTTTTATGAGAAGGATTTGATTTAAAATTACACACACCTTCGTCTAATGGTTAAAGAACATATTGTTTCTGTGGTTGGTGAATTTCTGTCTCACAAAACGATGATTGTTCAATCTTCTTTTAACACCTCTCATGGTGGCCATTAAGATGTCACTACATTTATATATGATATATATTATGTTTATGTTTTCCTTATGCTTCTGTATTTCTCATTTATGTCATACCTTTATGATTTCCATTATGGGTAAACGCGATAATTTCATTTTAGGAAGTGCGGACTACCGCCCCCTCAAAGTGATTTGAATCATTAATGCCATATGTGGGATGTATAAAGGATGGAGTAAATGATATTATATATGATATTATACTGGAATTATAATATACCTTTATATAATTATGATTTCATTCCATTAAATATGAAATAGAAATGAAAGTAGCGTTCATGCGTACGTACGGATTACCATCTCCATGAACGGTGCATTTCATTTCTTACCTCTAAATGTTACGTAATATTATGAATGAATGTATATACTGGATATATATGATATATATGATATTTAAATCATGAATATAATTCTGAATATAATGGATATTCTACCACATAAACAACTTGTAATTATAAGAAGTTTATTTTTGACTCAAGTACCAAAGATCGACAAAACGACCGTTATTAACTTAAATAATTACATAATGTTCATAACATGGTAATAAGTGATATAAGAGGAATAATGAACTTGAAAAAGGTTCTTAACCAATTATAAATTAACTCTAGTTTATTATCCAGGAGGTTAAATGACGATCGAGTCAATTCGGACACGAGGTAAGGGAACTTCTTAACCCAATTTTCATTCTTTAGGTTAATCTCCTACTTTAAAATTATGTCATGATATTATTATGTTATATCTTGTATTTTTAATTTATTTATGTGTAATTATAGTGGATACACATAATAGATCTATTTTATTTAAAAAATGATCTTTGTAAGGGAACTTCTTAACCCAATTTCCGTTCTTTGGGTTAATCTCCTACTTTCAAATTATGTCATGATATTATTATGTTATATCTTGTATTTTTACTTTATTTATGTGTACTTATAGTGAATATACATAATAGATCTATTTTATTTAAAAAATTCTCTTTGTAAGGGAACTTCTTAACCCAATTTCCATTCTTTGGGTTAATCTCCTACTTTCAAATTATGTCTTGATATTATTATGTTCTATCTTGTATTTGTACTTTCTTTATGTGTAATTATATTGAATACGCATAATAGATCTATTTTATTTAAAAAAATGATATTTGTAAGGGACTTCATCTCAATCTCCATTCATTAAGGCATATTTTTTTTATACACAAATTTCCTTTATACGGTGTATAAACCCCTTTGACTTTTACTTTTATTCAAAAGGAATCTTTTTATACGAAGCGTTTTTACTAAACGACAAAAGGAATGTTTTTTCTTACATATGCGGCGACAACGACTTCTCCACCACCGTGACTATTATTTGAGTTTCAGCTTCCTCTATAAGCCATAACTTGTTTTTTTTAAATGAAAAATAAATACCAAGTTTTACTTTTCTTTTATTTTGGTATTGAAAATGGTTTTATTATATCAATGTGTTGTATTGATATCTTGTGATTGAAATGTGGAAATGTTATGTTTCCTTTATGCGTGTTTTATGTGATACAATTATGTTATGGTTTATGATATGTTTAAACCTGTTCATATGAGGAATGAATTGGACTTAATAAGTGACGGGTGGAGCCCGCTATAACTCTTCGATGCATCGACAGGTCTCATGAGACAAACTAGTGTCTTGGCATGAGGCCTTGACAAAATCTTATTTGTAGTCTTGGACCAAGGCCTTGGATACGTGGTTATGATAGTCTGGCATTATGCATTCCATCATTATGAAAGTGGTTATTGATATTGCATGTGATTATTCGACTAGTAGAATATCCATGTGAATAAGTAAATGGAATTATTTAATTTTATTTTTGCCATATAATGCTGAAGTTCAAGTTTAAAAAGGCTTTTGTTTTAGTTATACATTGCCTTAAATGTTAATGTTTATTTATGAAAGCTTCTACAATATTGTTATCCTTACTGAGCATCTGAGCTCACCCCTTCCAACATTTTAATTTTTCCAGGATGTGAAGAAGTATACTATGAATGACCTGTAGGGATAGTATGAGGGGATATTAAGACAAGATGTTGTTGTAGTTTTGTTTTACTTTATGATGTAATGTAAGACTTATGAATGTATATAGTGTTTCCAAGGCTACTAAACTAAACGATCTTTCGAGACTTGATCTTTTGTGATCATGCCAATGTTACGCAATAATGCACTGACTCTGGGTAACTGGGGTCGGGGCGTTATAGTTGGTATCAGAGGCAGTTTAGTACTAACCTTGGAAGCTAGATTTAGATAAACTCTGATTAGGGCACATAGCCCAAAGATAGACTTTGAAGATTAGTATAGAATAACTTCCTAGAATTTCGGTATTATAGATATTTTGTGAGTTTTCCGAGCAATACATCCCTGTCTGGATACGAGCAGGTAGAGGTGGCTCTGGCACAGATGTACCTACGGGTAAAACCTGAAAACACCACTTTGAGCTAGACTCAAATGGGAACTGGTGCACGACAACGGGCCTTGCTGCACTCCTGGTTACGACACTTCCAGGGGATATGCTTAGGATAATTCTCATTTTTTACAAACCATTATGAAGGGTTTTTTAGTATATACTTCCTCAAAGAAAACATTTTTTTATGATTATGGATTATATCTATAAACCGTTCTATTTACATTAAGTATTTTACAAGTTTGGAATTATTCATTGCAATTCATAAACTAACCTAGTTTATGCCATTGTATAGAAATGGTTCCCAGTGGAAGGAATGTGAACTCCAGCAATACGTATGATCCAAAGAGTAAGAAGGATGATACCTTTCATGGTTTTAATCCAACATTTAGAAGGGAAATAATCTCCCATGTGTTCTCAACATATGAAGAAATAGTATCATGTGTTAATAAGATAAGTAAATAATTCTATGAGTCTTAGGGATTTGAAGGGAAGCAAGATAAGAAAAGGATGGAAGAGAGAATGATGGATAAAGGGACGAGGGAAAAGAATAATTTTCCAATATGTGATAACTGTGGGAAGAAACACCTTGGAACTTGCCTGAAGGGAATGAGAGTTTGTTATAAGTGTGGAGAAAAAGGACACCAAGTGCGTGAATGCAAGGGTAAGAAAAAGGTTTCAAATGTACAATGCTTCATTTGCAAGGAGTGGGGACACTACGCAAACCAATGTCCAAATCATCAGAGTATGCCCCAAATGATGTTATTGGATAATAATCAAGTTATGATACTACCACAGATGAGGAGGAATGATTAGAGTTCTTATTTTGTTATTAAATAATTTTGTCATTTGAGTGTTGTATCAATGATGTACTGGTTATAATAATTATGGAGTATATAAGGATTGTACTATAGTACTATTTCATAAAGGACTTGAGATTGTGTGGAACCAAGAAAAGTGACTCCACAACAGGTTAAATTTTTGGAAAATATATGGTTGAGAGAAAGATAAACCATAATATGGTTCTGATACCAAGATAGTGATTTTGGAATAATACATGATTGATTTGGATAAATTATATTGGATATTCTTAACTTCCTTGAAACTGATTAATGATTTGTATACATTTTTGGATAGAAGAAGTATATCTAGTATTATATAAGAAATAAGGGATCATGAATGTAATCAATAAGGATTTATGGTAATTCAGGATGTTGTAGTGTTTTAAAAGAATACACGATGAAGGTGTTCACATGTTGTTACGCGGAAAAAAAAGATCTTCATTATGTTTACCTTCTTTATAAAATTTGGACCGTGAGTTGGATAGAAGTATTTTGGATAACTATAAAGGTTGGAATGGATTAATCTGAACCTTGTATAGTATTGTTTAAGGTTAAAACATTTCTGAATATTATTTTTGGATTATTATAATACTATAGTTTTAGGAAAAGGACAACCTGTAGGTCGGGGGATAACCCGTCACGTCGAACAAAGCTGTAGGAATTGAACCCAAAACCATAGTGCGACATGCCTTTATTACCTAACACTAGCCTACAGGAAGTCCCTGGTTATTACAAAATATTTTTCCTAATCTAAATGGTATGTGTTAATATTTTGAACCTTGTACGATTAGGATAAATATAATATTTTTGAGTGAAAGATGAGTTTGTGGTTGAAATTAGTTGAAGGTTGAAACTCTACTTGTCAAGCATAAATATATATATACCTATATCTTATTCTATGAATAAATTAATTCTTAAACTTTAGTAAAGGGATATTAAAACAAAAAATGTGTTATCCTAATACCTTATGTCTTATTGAACTAATAATATTTTAAATCAACATAGATTGAAGGCTTTGAGGCCCTCAATTTTACACTTGTTTGTGATTGATGACCTCAATCACTCCCTAAAATAATTTACGTTTTTCCTCTAATTATATGTCTCTAATTTCCACCAATGTTCCCCTTATCGAGATCATAATTTGGTGGTGACTTTTTCATTTCCCTTTCCCTCTTATTAAGGCTAAATTTTATTAACCTTATTTCCGATGTAGGTTTTCCACAAAGGTATTTTCAATTTTCAACCTTTTATTTTCAAATAAAAATTTCAAATTGTGAGGATGCAATTTATTGAAGGAGGGGAGAATGTAACACCCCTAGCTTCCACGATACGCTTCTCTTTCAATAATGCAATAACTTGCATTGTACGCAAGTTCGAGATTCTAACACACCGCGACCAATCAAAATAGCTATTATAAATAGTAATACCCACTTTTTGAAATTATATATATATTATATTTCAAAATGGACTTCATTTTTGGATTTGGAATATCGAAATTAGCCTATATTGAATTTTTGGTATTTTTCTGAGAACATCCATTTTTTTATGAATAGTGAAAAATACTTAAAAACAAAATTTTTAATAAAAATAATTTATAGTGATAAATTATACTATTGAGTGGTTTTAAATTATAATTAGAATATATTTTTACCATTTTATCCAATGGTGGTCATTATAATTAATTTCACTTTGAAATTGGACATAAACAATTGTCAATCTTTTGATATATATTGTTTCTTAAAAACACGCTATTTGTTGTGACACCAGGAAGTAATTATAAAATTAATTAATTCAACTTATATGTTTGGAATTTTTTAAAATATACATCATTTTTGAATTTGGAATATCAATTATATCTTAGGGTGAAATTTTGGCATTGTTCTGAAAAACTTCAATTTTTGATGAATAGTAAAACCACTAAGTGGTAGTTAAAAAACTGATTTTTCATTTAAATGAAACTTTACCGCTTCTATGAATTGAATTTCAAAAATCCAACATAAATGGTTGTCATTAGGATGTAAAATTTGGTTCAATGGGATTAAAATAATTTTTTTGTGAATAGTAACTTTTATGTTTTATTAATCGCGATTAAAGATAATTAGTGAAATTTAAGGTAAAAATGATATTATAAAAATATGAAAATAACCTTACACTTGTCCTACCCTTATTTTATGAGTCATTACCGACCAAGACAATCCATGGGTCAACTTGGGGACCCCATGGAGCCACTTGGTTAAGAAAATGACATTAATAACTTTTTATTTAAAGTAAAAATAAAATTGTCACAAACATGTGTTGTTTTACTAAAACAATTATTAAATGGGGTTATATAAGTTAAATTTTTGACTATAAATATTCATTGGAAAGATAAAAAGATTTCCTACATCATGATATTTTTTTTATATTTTTTAGACATTAAATAAATTAAATTTTTTATGACACTATGATGATGTAGCGATTACCTCATTAATTAACGATTTAAATAAAATGAAAAGATAATGTAAAATCTAAGACTTAAACTTGTAAAAAACCTATTTAATGAGTAGATTTATAACTCTTATCACTTTATACTCTAAATATATAAGTTTTGGGCCTTTAAAATCCGAAACTCATTTTATAATAAAGTAACATTTCATGACTTTCCAAGAGTGCCACTCCTCTGCTCTTATAAAAAGCCCCCACCACTACCACCTTATTCACACCTTCCAAGCCATTTTTCTCGGACAACCTCTGCCCAAATACTCTCTCAAATTTCCTCTATTACTCCTAGAAGCCTCACTTTGGTCTGAATTCTTCCCAAGGAAACCTTTGGCTCAAATCAAAAAGAGTTACCCGATTTTAAGGTAATGTCTTCTCTTATGTTATTTTGTTTTATTTTGCTTCTCCAACCCCTTAAACTATTTTTATTCCTTTATTTTGTAACAAAACCAGTATATTAAATATACTAGGATGTTTTTATGATAATTATTTGATTTAAAATTACACACACCTTCGTCTAATGGTTAAAGAACATACTGTTTCTGTGGTTGGTGAATTTCTGTCTCACAAAACGATGATTGTTCAATCTTCTTTTAACACCTCCCATGGTGGCCATTAAGATGTCACTACATTTATATATGATATATATTATTTTTATGTTTTCCTTATGCTTCTGTATTTTTCATTTATGGCATACCTTTATGATTTCCATTATGGGTAAACGCGATAATTTCATTTTAGGAAGTGCGGACTACCGCCCCCTCAAAGTGATTTGAATCATTAATGCCATATGTGGGATGTATAAAGGATGGAGTAAATGATATTATATATGATATTATACTGGAATTATAATATACCTTTATATAATTATGATTTCATTCCATTAAATATGAAATAGAAATGAAAGTAGCGTTCATGCGTACGTACGGATTACCATCTCCATGAACGGTGCATTTCATTTCTTACCTCTAAATGTTACGTAATATTATGAATGAATGTATATACTGGATATATATGATATATATGATATTTAAATCATGAATATAATTATTAATATAATGTATATTCTACCACATAAACAACTTGTAATTATAAGAAGTTTATTTTTGACTCAAGTACCAAAGATCGACAAAACGACCGTTATTAACTTAAATAATTACATAATGTTCATAACATGGTAATAAGTGATATAAGATGAATAATGAACTTGAAAAAGGTTCTTAACCAATTATAAATTAACTCTAGTTTATTATCCAGGAGGTTAAATAACGATCGAGTCAATTCGGACACGAGGTAAGGGAACTTCTTAACCCAATTTTCATTCTTTAGGTTAATCTCCTACTTTAAAATTATGTCATGATATTATTATGTCTTTTATTTTTAATTTATTTATGTGTAATTATAGTGGATACACATAATAGATCTATTTTATTTAAAAAATGATCTTTTTAAGGGAACTTCTTAACCCAATTTCCGTTCTTTGGGTTAATATCCTACTTTCAAATTATGTCATGATATTATTATGTTATATCTTGTATTTTTACTTTATTTATGTGTACTTATAGTGAATACACATAATAGATCTATTTTATTTAAAAAATGATCTTTGTAAGGGAACTTCTTAACCCAATTTCCATTCTTTGGGTTAATCTCCTACTTTCAAATTATGTCTTGATATTATTATGTTCTATCTTGTATTTGTACTTTCTTTATGTGTAATTATATTGAATACGCATAATAGATCTATTTTATTTAAAAAATGATATTTGTAAGGGACTTCATCTCAATCTCCATTAATTAAGGCATATTTTTTTTATACATAAATTTTTTTTATACGGTGTATAAACCCCTTTGACTTTTACTTTTATTCAAAAGGAATCTTTTTATACGAAGCGTTTTTACTAAACGACAAAAGGAATGTTTTTTCTTACATATGCGGCGACAACGACTTCTCCACCACCGTGACTATTATTTGAGTTTCAGCTTCCTCTATAAGCCATAACTTGTTTTTTTTAAATGAAAAATAAATACCAAGTTTTACTTTTCTTTTATTTTGGTATTGAAAATGGTTTTATTATATCAATGTGTTGTATTGATATCTTGTGATTGAAATGTGGAAATGTTATGTTTCCTTTATACGTGTTTTATGTGATACAATTATGTTATGGTTTATGATATGTTTAAACCTGTTCATATGAGGAATGAATTGGACTTAATAAGTGACGGGTGGAGCCCGCTATAACTCTTCGATGCATCGACAGGTCTCATGAGACAAACTAGTGTCTTGGCACGAGGCCTTGACAAAATCTTATTTGTAGTCTTGGCACAAGGCCTTGGATACGTGGTTATGATAGTCTGGCATTATGAATTCCATCATTATGAAAGTGGTTATTGATATTGCATGTGATTATTCGACTAGTAGAATATCCATGTGAATAAGTAAATGGAATTATTTAATTTTATTTTTTCCATATAATGCTGAAGTTCAAGTTTAAAAAGGCTTTTGTTTTAGTTATACATTGCCTTAAATGTAAATGTTTATTTATGAAATCTTCTGCAATATTGTTATCCTTACTGAGCATCTAGGCTCACCCCTTCCAACATTTTAATTTTTCCAGGATGTGAAGAAGTATACTATGAATGACCTGTAGGGATAGTATGAGGGGATATTAAGACAAGATGTTGTTGTAGTTTTGTTTTACTTTATGATGTAATGTAAGACTTATGAATGTATATAGTGTTTCCAAGGCTACTAAACTAATCGATCTTTCGAGACTTGATCTTTTGTGATCATGCCAATGTTACGCAATAATGCACTGACTCTGGGTAACTGGGGTCGGGGAGTTACAAAACCTTGTGATTTTGTTCACACAATGGTGGAGTGATCGTTATTTTTCTTGTTTTTACTTCTTCAATTCTACCCTCGTAAGTCTACTTTCCGCTTCCGTTGAGAACTTGTCATCAATGGAGGGCTAGATATTTTATGGGTTGATCCAAGGGAGTAGCAAGGGGCTGTATTGAATGTTATTTCTAACTCTCTAAATGTTATTAATTTCTTTTAATTGAGTTTCTTTCATTCAATGATTTTTATTCTTCCTCTTCCTTATTGAATTTATTCACCCCACTTTGATGTGCTAATTAAATCCTTTACCTTGAAGTGCTCATGAAAATGATCCTACAAGTGTATAGGTGATTAGTATGTGTTGTGAAGGTGTTTAATAACTAATTGATTAGGTTAGTTTGAATTCATTGCATGAATCCTTCTCGAGTTAATGAAATTAAAATCGTAAAAAAAATGAATTCATTCAATCCACCCTGAGCAATAACCTGGGATCAATTCATTTCCTCATAATTTGAATTCACATAGATCTTTTAGTTCTCTTTCAAAACCATCTAAAATCAACCCAAGTTGGAAACTTCATAGCCAAAAATCCATCTCTTTTTATTGAGTGTCTAAAGGTTCTTCTTTGGTCTTTGAGGATTCGACAACCCAAGCTGCACTGCAAGAGACCGCTTGACCCATAAAACTTGGGTAAATTTGGGCGAGACCAAATTTTGGCGCCTTTACCGGGGACCAAGTAAGTTCATTAGACAAAAAACCTTCTTTCTCACCCCATATTTTCTATTCTCACCCAAGATCTCTTATCTTTTCCCTTTCTCTCTTTTTTTTCTTTTGGCGCATGTCCGCCTTCACCCGTGATAACTCAAACAGACTAGTCAAGGTGGAAAGTCATAGGATAGGGGATTCAATTACACCATTTGATCCTAATCTTCCTAATACCCCAGAGTTAAATATTGAGTCAATTTAAATGGAGGGTCTTCAAAGAAACCAACTCATAAACCCGGGCGGGAACCAAAATGGAAATCCAAATGAAGCAGCCCCAAATTTGGGGAATGCAGTCGATCAAACCATGAATGACTACCTTACACCTACCTGGACCAATGCACCCTCTTGAATTAGTCATGCTGCCCTAGGAGATGCTCACTATGTCTTTAAACCTCATGTCCTAAACCACCTTCCAACCTTCCATGGGATGGAGTCAGAAATGCCTTACCTTCATGTCAAGGAGTTCAATGAAATTGTTGAAACCATGTGCTCACCACATCATGTTGAGTCAACTAAGATGAGGCTCTTTCCTTTCTCACTTAAGGATCAAGAAAAGAACTAGTTAAATAATCTGAGACCTTCATCAATCCACACTTGGAACCAAGTGCAAATAGAATTCTACAAGAAATACTTTCCCCACCACAAAACAATTTCACTTAAAAGAGTATCCAAAACTTTTTTGAAAAAGAGGGAGAGTCATTCTATGAAACATGGGAGAGGTTCAAAGACACCCTAAACATGGTTCCACACCATGGTTTTTCTATTCCTGAACAAGTAAGAATTTTATATGAAGGTTTGGGCCCAGGGAACAAACAATTCATTGACATGATGTGCAACGGGACCTTTAAAAACAAATCCCCAAATGATGCTTATGAGTACCTAGAAATCCTTGCTGAACAAAAACAAACATGGGGAACATCACCCTATTCTGAAAATACTCAAAGAACTGCTAGAATGCATACACTTAGAGAATAGTAAAGCCTTAGGTAAAAACTTTCAGCACTCTCTAGGAAGGTTGAAGAGATAGACCATAGAAAAATCCATAAAATCCAAACTTTAGACCATGTTTGCACAATCTGTGACAAACATGACCACAAAACAGACAACTGTCCAACTATTCCATCCATCAAGGATGTTCTTTTAGGAGGACCACCTGCTGAAGTCAATGGCCTAAACTTTCAAAATCCCCAACACCCAAACACATTCAACCCAAGGTATAATGACCACCC
Organism: Viscum album; assembly: GCA_963277665.1. Taxonomy (NCBI): domain Eukaryota; kingdom Viridiplantae; phylum Streptophyta; class Magnoliopsida; order Santalales; family Viscaceae; genus Viscum; species Viscum album. The sequence goes on along the minus strand of OY728137.1, from coordinate 217,375,750 downwards.
AGGCTTCCGATAGAAAGATAACCAACAACCTAGCCAACCACAAGGACCAAACCCCTACCCTACACAAAATTTTCAAAACCATAACCAATTCCAACCACAACCAGTCCAATACCAACATCCTCTAGTCCAATACCAACAAACCATCCAACAACCAAAGTATCCCCCTGGGATTACCCAACCAACACAATCCCCTTCCCAATATGTACCTCTCACAATCCTTGTACAACTGTGAAAACAAATGGAAAGGATGAACTCAGAAGTCTCTTCCCTTAAACAAGAACTTCAAACCATCAAAACTGGAAAGGAACCCATGCCCACACAGGCCATTCCATAGCAATCATCAAGGGGAGAGACAAGTTGCACTCAAACAACTCATGAACAACTAAAGGATGTGACAATTTTGAGAAGTGGGAAATTAGTTGAGAAACCTGAACCAATAGTTCAAAAACCATCTGAAGCTTCAAACACTAATGAAAATTCAAATGAACCACATGATCAAACTGAAAAACATGATAACATTGTCAAAGAAACAACCCTTTAAAAAACAACCCCACAACATGCACCATTTCCTCAACGCATGAGGGGGAAAACCAAGCCTGAATTGAGTGAAAAGTTGAGGGAAATATTCTCACAAGTCAAGTTGAACATTCCACTCCTCGATGCAATTCAAACCATTCCTGCATACTCAAAGTACCTTAAGGACTTTTGAACTTTTAAAAGAAAATTTTCACATAAAAACCAAGTCCTTTTGGCTGCTAATGTGAGTACCACCATTCAAGGGACCATTCCTCCTAAGTTGAAAGACCCGGTTTGCCCTTACATCAATGTTGAACTAGGAGAGAGCAAAGTTGTCAAGGCCTTATGTGACCTAGGTGCTGGTGTCAATCTCATCCCCTATGTTGTGTACTGCCAATTAGGCCTAGAAGAGCTCCAACCCATATCTGTCACACTTCAACTTGTTGATCGTAGTATTAGGGTTCCAAAGGGGATCTTAAAGGATGTTTTGGTGAAAGTTGAAAATTTCATTTACCCAGCTAACTTTATTGTTCTTGACAATTACCCAATATTAGGTCCTAGGGAGCAAACCCCAATCATCCTTGGTCGTCCCTTCCTTGCAACAATCAACTCTGTTATCCGAGTCCGAAATGGGAACATGACCATCACATTTGGAAACATGAGTCTAGACTTGAACATCTAAAATGAGAACTCTCAAATTGGGGATGATGAAGAGATCCATGAGGTTAATTGGATAGGTAGTGTTGATAGTGAACTCAAGGAACATCAAGGAATTACTGAAGGATGTTTAAGTCAAGAAGAGATTGATTTTATTTGTTCACATGAGGTAAATTTATCTCCTTGGCTTTAATCTCTTTCAGATATCTCTATTGATGATTTTCTAGAATCACCAATCAATGATACCATGGGTGAAATCAATAACATCGAGTCCATACCCATTCATGAAACTACTCTAGATAATTTAGTGGATGAAAATTCTTTTCACAAGGAACCAATTTTGTCAAGAAATTTGAACAAAGAAACTGAGTTCAATAAAAAGTCTCATCATTTTTTGGAAATTGATAACCACTCTGATCTTGAATTTAAGGTTTTACCTTCATCACTCAAGTATGCGTTCTTAGGGGACAATCAATCCTTTCCTATTTTCATTTCTTCCTCTCTTGAAGCTGATCATGAGAGGATGCTTCTAGATGTACTTAGGAGACACAAGAAAGCCATTGGATGGACCCTATCTGATATTCCTGGGATTAGACCACTTATCGGGACTCATAGAATTGTTCTAGAATCTGATTCAAAGCCATGTCGTCAACCTCAGCGGCGACTCAATCCTAATCTCATGGAAATAGTGAGAAAAGAACTTTTGAAATTGTTAAAAGCTGGTATCATCTATCCTATAGCTGAGAGTGAGTGGGTTAGCCTAATCCATGTGGTTCCAAAGAAGGTTGGAATCACAGTAATAACCAATAAGTATGGAGAGACGCTTCCAACAAGGGTTAGTAGTGGATGGAGAGTATGTATTGACTATAGGAAACTCAACTCTTGTACCAAGAAAGACCATTTCCCCCTACCCTTTATTGATCAAGTCCTCGAGCAAGTGGCGGGTCATCAATTCTACTGCTTCCTAGATGGATTCTCAGGGTATAATTAAATAGAAGTCTCCTTAGAGGATCAAGGAAAAACAACCTTCACTTGTCCATTCGGCACTTTTGCCTTCAAGCGCATGCCCTTTGGATTATGTAATGCCCCTGGTACCTTCCAGCGGTGCATGATGGGAATATTCTAGGACATGGTGGGGGATTGTTTAGAGGTCTTTATGGACGATTTCTCCATCTTTGGGGATACTTTTGAGGGATGCCTTCACTACCACAAAACTAGGCAAGGCCAGCGCCACCCCTTTATCAGCGCTAACAAAAAAGCGCTGATAAAGGGGGGGGGCTTTATCAGTGCTCAAAAAAACGCTGATAAAAGTACCCCTTTATCAGCGTTTTTTTGTAGCGCTGATAAAGGCCCCCCTTTTTCAGCACTTTTTTTTAGCGCTGATAAAGGGACCCCCTTTATCAGCGCTTGTTTAGTATCGCTGATAAAGGGAGGGCTTTTATCAGCGCTTTTTTTAAAAGCGCTGATAAAGGGTCGACTTCAAAAAAAAATTTAAAAAAAATATATATTAATATATAAATATAGTTATACAGTTATATTGATATAAATATAATATATAATTTTTAGATATATTTTATATAAGTATAAATGTACATTTACACTTAATATACTTAATATATAAGCTATTTAGTGAAAATGGATTCTTAAAAAATTAAAAAAATATTTTTAATTAATAATTTGATAATTATTATGGAGTAATAGTCATTTAATAACAATTTGAAGAATAAAAAATAAAAAAAATAAAAAAAGATCCAAAATATGTTGAAAACGCAACTCAAACTTCAAACGGCCATAACTTTTGATCTGGGTATCCGTTTGAGCTCTACCACATATCAAATCGAAGCCTGCGACGAGATCTATGTCTCCATGACCCGGGTGGACCCTGGTCAAGCGTTTTATGAGGCCAAAAGAGGCCCATAAGGCCTCCAAAACTGAGTTTTTTGTCGGGGTACCCGGATTTTTTAACATTTTGTGGATTTTCAGCCTCGTTTAAGGGGGTATTATTGGCTTTTTTTGGTGGGGACTGAATTTATTCCAATGTATTACATTCATATTGATATTATGTATTTAAAATTTCATCCTTTTTTATAATGCACTGCTATTTATAATCAAATATATAACTATATGTACAATTTTTTTATATATTCATACCTAAAAATTATATTTTTTAAATAAATAATTAAAAATATTTATATATAAAATATATTAGATTTATCTAAATAATAACTAATATCCATTTTATTTAAAATACCAATATATTAATATTTATATAACTACTATATATTAATATAACTATACATATATTAATATAACTATACATATATTAATATAACTATACATATATTAATATAACTATACATATATTAATATAAATATATGTATATATTAATATAACTATATATGTATATTAATATAACTATATCTATATATTAATATAACTATATATATTAATATAAATATATATTACTATACGATTAAATATAACTAAATATATATATAAATAAATAGATATATCATGAATAAGAGAACAAATCAATATAGGGTAGTGGCAAAGGCTTTAGGTGCGCAGGGGGGAGGTCTCGAGATCAAATCCGGGTGGAGGCACGGGTGCGCGCGCAAGGTTGATTTAAATGGCTAGCGCTGATAAAGGGTGTAGGTAGTGTGGGAGGGTGCTGGAGGTGCAAGAAAGCGCTGATAAAGGGGGGCTCAAGCGCTGTAAAAAGCCCCCCCCGAGATTGGCAGTATTTTTTTTAATTTTTTAATTTTTTTTAATTTTTTTTTATTTATTTTTATCAGCGCTAAAAAAAGCGCTGATAAAAGGGGTCTTTATCAGCGCTTTTTGGAGTGCTGATAAAGGGGACCCCCCCTTTATCTTTGTCGGCTTTATCAGCGCTTTTATAGCGCTGATAAAGGCCATTTTTAGCGCTGATAAAAGATGTATTTGTAGTAGTGCTTCTAAATGTTGAAAAGGTTTTGTCAAGGTGTGAGGATAAGAATCTCATACTAAATTGGGAAAAATGTCATTTCATGGTAAGGGAAGGACATGTTCTAGGTCATCTGGTATCTGGTAGAGGGATTGAAGTTGATAAAGCTAAGGTTGACATCATTTGTCACCTTCCCTCTCCTAAAACTGTTAAGGAAGTGAGGTCCTTCTTAGGACATGCTAGTTTTTATAGAAGGTTCATTAGGAATTTCAGCTCTATTTCTTGACCACTTTGTGCTCTATTGGTAAAAGATGCTCCATTTTTATGGGCATAAAGCTATGAAGAATCATTATCTACACTCAAGTCAACTCTTATATCTCCACCTATCATGCAATATCCAAATTGGAAACTTTCTTTCGAGCTCATGTGTGATGCAAGTGACTTCCCTGTAGGAGCAGTCTTAGGAAAACGGTGTGAGAAAACTCCATGTGTCATTGCTTATGCAATAAAATATTTAAATGATGCACAAATAAACTACACCACCACTGAGAAAGAATTACTTGATGTTGTCTTTGCCTTAGAGAAATTCAGGTCTTATCTCTTAGGATCACCCATCATTGTCTTCAATGACCATTCAGCTCTAAAATACCTTTTCCAAAAACAAGATGCCAAGGCTAGATTGATTAGGTGGGTCCTTCTTCTTCAAGAGTTCGATTTAACCATTAAGCATAAAAAGGGTGTTGAAAATGTTGTAGCTGATCACCTCTCTAGGATGGAATTCAAAGACAACTCACACCACCTCTTTGTGTCTGATTCATTTCCCGATGAGCACCTCTATTCAGTGAGTGATTGCCCTTGGTATGCTGACATAGCAAACCATTTGGTGACTGGTGACATTCCAAAATTATTGGGGACCCAAGCTAAGAGGAAATTCCTTTATGATGTCAAACACTATGTGTTTGATGATCCTTACCTCTTCAAGTTTTTTCCTGATCAAATCATCAGGAGATGTGTTCCCGAGTCTGAGCAAGAGTCCATTCTAAAATTTTGTCATGGAGAGGCATGTGGAGGCCACTTTTCTACAAAGAAAACCACTTCAAAGGTCCTCCAAAGTGGTTTCTACTGGCCGAACCTCAATAAGGATTCCTTCCAATTCTGTAAAAGTTGTCCTCAGTGTCAACAATTAGGATCCATTTCCAAAAGGAATCAAATGCCCCTCACTCCCATTTTGGTTGTTGAAATCTTTTATTGTTGGGGAATTGATTTCATGGGACACTTTCCAAACTCTAAGGGATACCTCTACATCCTCTTAGTTGTTGATTATGTCTCAAAATGGGTTGAATCCATTCCCACCAAGTCCAATGACCATCATGTTGTGATCTGATTTCTGAAAGAGCATATATTTTCTCGATTTGGAATTCCTAGGGCTATAATCAGTGATTGAGGAACCCATTTATGTAATCTCCCATTCTCTTCACTCATGTCTAAGTACGGAATTTCTCATAAAGTTTACATTGCGTACCATCCTCAAACCAATGGTCAAGTTGAGTTAGCAAATAGGGAGATTAAGCAAATTCTTGAAAAAACTATCAACCCCTCTAGGAAATATTGGGCTGAGAAACTCTTGGATACTCTTTGGGAATATCTTATAGCATTCAAAACCATCCTAGGAATGTCACCATATAGGTTGGTTTATGGAAAATCATGCCATTTACCTGTTGAAATTGAGCATAAGGCATTTTGGGCAATCAAAAAAATGAATTTTGACATTTCTTTAGCTGAAGAAAAGAGGAAATTAGATCTTAATGAACTTGAGGAACTTAGGATGGAGGCTTATGAAAATTCAAGGATAAATAAAGCTAGAGTTCAAGCCTACCAATCTAGGAATGTCAAAGTCAAACAATTTGAACTGGGAAAACTTGTGCTCTTGTATAGTTCAAAACTTCATTTACACCCGGGAAAGTTAAGGTCTAGATGGTCAGGTCCATTCATAGTGCATCATGTGTACCCCCATGGGGCGGTAGAGATTCAGGATCCCACAAGTGGTAACATTTTTAAGGTCAATGGTCATAGGTTAAAACCATTCATTGAATCATTCAATAAACAGGAAATAGAGGTTGAGTTAACAGAGCCAACCTATGAACCCGAAAAAATTTGATAGATTTAGGATCCATGTCGGGCTAACGATGTTAAACAAAAGTGCTTCACGGGAGGCAACCCGTGGTTTTCATGTTTTTAATTATTGTGAATCATCTTTTGTTTCCTTCTTCTTCATTTTGTTGTTTTAAAATATATATATATATATATATAGACTGTTGACATGTTATTCTTTTATGAGTAAGGATGGGTATGAAAGGGGAGCACCGTATTCATCCGTGTCACGCGGTGTGATCCCTAAGTAATACCTTACCCAGAAAATATAAATAAGACAATGTATCATTAGTTTAATTTATTTTATTTTATGTTTTTGTAGGTATTTAAAAAAAAATAGATTGTTGACCTGTTCTTATTTTATGAGTAAGGATGGGTATGAAAGGGGAGCACTGTATTCATCCGTGTCACACGGTGTGATCCCTGAGTAATACCTTACCCAGAAAATATAGATAAGAAAATGTATCATCGGTTTATGTTATTTTTATGTTTTTTTAGGTTAAAAAATAGAAAAAAAATATTTATATTAAAAAAATTAAAGGCATGTCATAGGTCATTGGGAAAAGCTGGGCACAATCGTCCAAACCATTAGGAGACAAACCAGAACTGAAGGGAGACATGGGAATGCATTTTGAACATCAACCACCAGGTGACTTCATTCCATAATTTTCATTTTCAATGTCTTTGTTGAACTTCTATCCTAACCCTTCTATGTTTCAATTATTTAAACACTGGGGACAGTGTTATTCTAAGTTGGGGGGGAGATGAAAATGTGTGTAAGGAAAAATGTCATTAACCTTGAACATGATAACACACATTCCAAACTCTGAAATTGGATATCAAATAATTTTTCATGCCTTGATTCTGATTTTAATGCAAGTTTATGTTCATGTGCATAGATATTGGAAAGTGCGGTTGTCCGATGTGATTTTTCACCTTTTATATTTTCATCCAATTATTTAAAAAAAACACAATGCATGTCCTATAGATTGTGGGGTTTTAGTTTGAGTTCTTGGGTACCCATAATAAATAGCATAGGATTGGAGATCATTTTAATTTTAACATGAGTATTCAAAAAAAATCAATTGCACGTAGAGCAATGAATTGACCTAATGTGTGGCTTTCGACACTTGGGGATCGTGACTCCATAGTTGTCTGGCCCAGAGTTGGGAATTTTATCTCTATTTGTGGTAATTTGATTTTTTTTTTGATTGAGTTAACTCGAGATGATGCCCGAGTATGTGAGCTTCACTTGGTGCCCTAAGGACTTTGAGCCTGGGAGTCATCGGCAAAGTCTTGCTACATGGGTTGACTCGATTGAGTTCAATTTCAATTACCATGGAAAGATTGCAAAAAAAAATCCACAAAAATCCACAAAAAAAACAAATAAAATATAAAAAATGAGTACTCATCTTATTATTAAAATTTTATTTCTCCTAGTGCTTCTACCTTTTCTCCATTGAATGAAAATGAACCCCCATGTCTATTGTGACGCATAACACTTCATCATGCTTAATTGAATTTGGATGAAATATGGCGATGAATTTGAACAAAGGAATGGGCTTGGGCTTGAGATATGTCTATGGAAATAGCTTGTTTTAAATGATTTTTATGGGTTTCATAATTGTTTGGTATGAGATCTTTGGGTGAGAAATTTGTATTAAAATGTTTTTGGAAAAGGTCATTCGAATTTCATTTTTGTGAGATATATTTTTCTCGGGACTAGAAAAACTCAAGTTGGGGGGTGTGATTAGACAATAAAAACACATATTTTGATTAAATTTTAATGGTATTAAATTTTCAATTTTTATATTATGGGCCTGAGTTAGTGGATTTTAATTTTGAACATCCATTCTCATCATTTGTGCACTTCATGCCTAACATGCACCAATTTAGGCCCAATGTTTCATCTGATTTAAAAAAAATTAATTATCCATATTTTAATTTGATATTTTTTTTAAATGGATATAAACTTAAATATGAACATTTTTCATTCAGGGATCAATGGAGGATTCATAAAGGATGATGAGGATTTTTGGCAAAGAAAGGAAACAATTCTGGAGAAGGCATATTGGATATCATCTCACTGATCGAACTGTGGGGCCCACAATACAGGCCCAATGAAGCCCAAAATTTATTTAAGGATATAATACATATAGGGGAACAAATAATTCTTCTGGAGATAGTGATAATTCGTCCTACATGGTGGTGATTAAGGCGTCCCAAATTGAAGATGCAATTATGGTCCAGATTCCGCGGCCCAGAAAAACAGCCCACTATTTATATCATATCCCGCGAACGGATTATTATTTTGGGATGATATTTTACATAATGTTAGGGGACATCCGGGGCTTAATTTAAGTATTCTAGGGACCACTCCAATTCTGCCTTCTAGATGGTTCTTTCTGAGATTTTGTTCGGTGTAGAAAGATGGCTCTCACTTCAAGGCAAGAGTTGAAAAGTCTCTTATGCATTAAATGTCCACCCACCTTTCTCCAACAAAATTAATTAAAGGCACATGGGATGATGGGATCTCAGCAAAAGGCTTCCAAAATTCCTATTTAAGGCAGTATGGATGGAGGATTTGAGCATCTTGGTGCTTTCTTTTCATTGTAATGTTATTATGCCAATTTGTGTTTGTAATGTTCTTCCTTCTCATGTAAGTTGTTCGAATCACCTTAGTCTTAAATAAAAGTTCTTCTTATTCTCTTATTCTGTTATTATTCATATCACCTTGATACCTTTGCCTCAAGGTGTGAAATTTTTCACACCAAACCTTGTGATTTTGTTCACACAACGGTGGAGTGATCGTTATTTTTGTTGTTTTTACTTCTTCAATTCCACCCTCGTAAGTCTACTTTCCGCTTCCGTTGAGAACTTGTCATCAATGGAGGGCTAGCTATTTTATGGGTTGATCCAAGGGAGTAGAAAGGGGATGGATTGAATGTTATTTCTCACTCTCTAAATGTTATTAATTTCTTTTAATTGAGTTTCTTTCATTCAATGATTTTTATTCTTCCTCTTCCTTATTGAATTTATTCACCCCACTTTGATGTGCTAATTATATCCTTTACCTTGAATTGCTCATGAAAATGATCCTACAAGTGTATAGGTGATTAGCATGTGTTGTGAAGGTGTTTAATCAGTAAGTGATTAGTTTAGTTTGAATTCATTGCATGAACCCTTCTTGAGTTAATGAAATTAAAATCGTAAAAAAAAGGAATTCATTCAATCCACCCCGAGCAATAACCTGAGATCAAATCATTTTCTCATAATTTGAATTCACATAGATCTTTTAGTGCTCTTTAAAAACCATCTAAAATCAATCCAATTTGGAAACTTCATAGCCAAAAATTCATCTCTTTTTATTGAGTGTCTAAAGGTTCTTCTTAGGTCTCTGAGGATTCGACAACCCAAGCTGCACTACAAGCGACCGCTTGACCCATAAAACTTGGGTAAATTTGGGCGAGACCAACGACTTCCATTGTGGCGTCAGGCTCCATGCCCCAACAGTGGTATAAAATGGATTGGTTGAAGTGCTCAGTTGCAGAACACGGTGGAAAGCATCTGGTGGAGCAGTTTATCAAGGACTCAGGACTCAGATGTCATCGGAAAATGACGGTGGTATCAGCGGTTTTGCTAGAATATCGAAAGTCTTCTTGGCTGCAGGTGTCATGCGACATGTTTTATTCATTGGGTGACATTCAGAACTTAGTGGAGTTGGTGATCAAATTGACCTAGATGGTGGAGATGAATGTGGAGTTATTGAATTTTAAATCAAGGTGGAGATTGTTGGGAATTATGATTTAAAATTTAAAAAATGAGGAGAGAAAAAATTATTAATGGAGGGATTTTCTCAACATTAATGGAGGATTTTCTCCCACTATTAATGAAGAGTTATTTCCAATATTAATTGATGGAATAATTATGTAATAATGAATATTTACCTCATTAAATTGGAGATATGGGCTGGGTGTCTATATAAGAGGATGTGGTAGCATGTTTTGGTATGTGGGATGACAAAGATGTAGCTGCCAAGAGAGAAACGAGGAAGGGGTTGCTGTGTCTATGGTAACTGGTGTGAAGTGAAGATGGTGAGAATGAAGCAGAGGTGATGACTCCGATGATGATGGCATGTCAATGGCGATGATGATTGAAGATGACGACGATGATGGTGCCATGTATCGATAGTCCTCTTGGTTACAGAGATCAAGCGGCATGTCCCGGTTGTGATGATCGACGGTATGAACAAAAATGGTACGTTAATGGGTGTCATGTGTTGAGTGAAAAATCCTTTGGGTGTGTTGTAAAAAGCCTTCGGGTGTGTTGTTATAAATCCTTCAGGTGATAAAATTCCTTCGGGTGATGAAAGGCCTTCAGGTGAAATCTTCTCCTCTTGTGTGTTTTCTGCAACAACGACTTCCGCTGCGGCGTCGGGCTCTGAGCCCCAATAGCATGATATCAACTAAAAAGAAAAGAAACAAAGTGCGACAGTTGTATCACGAGAAAGGCTTGGTCCTCTACCCCAGTCTCCATCCTAAGCAGCAACAATCAATCTAGAATCGGAAGCAGCACGCTTCCCTTTGTCAATACCTGCAATCATATAATCTACTCGGGTGTCAACGACACCCGAGCATGGTGTGAGATAAAATCCTAGTAGGCCGGAACCCAAGGTTTATAAACCTTTCCATTTCGTGCAATGATAAAATGAAATGTGCCGTTATTTAACAATTTCATATAATTAATTAAGTGCAATGGAATAAATAAGTTGGCCCGGGTTCCAAACGGCCCCCGTGCCTAATCACCTGCTTCAGCCTAAGTCGATAGTCTAAAAGGGTACCTCTTAGAAGAATGCACGTACACGTATATATATAAATCCTAGAAAGAAACAAGGTAAACAAGAAAGAGGTATACCCCAAGCTTGTGCTTTAACTTGGGGTCTTGGTCAAGAGTCAACCAAGTGCACTTCCACATATGAGAAGAATATATCAATTCTCAAGTGACTCAAATGGCAACAATATAAACCTTAAGTGCATCATTATTTAAGGTTCAAGTTGAGAGTTGGACTCCGAGCCCATCCCGAAGGTATCTCTACAGAACATCCGTTGATTTATCCAATACCATCGAGTTCGTCCAAGGAAATCTTTCGAAAGACCAAGTATCGCTCGTGGCATGGTTTTACCCAGAGTCTGTCCCGATCTCACAAAAAGGGGTCGAGTGTCATCCGAGGCTGGCTTAGCCACATTGCCAACAGATCCGTCCCGATGGGCCCTTTTGGAACCGGTATCACTCATAAGTATTAGAAATCCTGAGGAAGTCTTGGTCCAGCAAAGCCAAGAACACCGCCTCTTGGCACATAAAGGTAACTGTCAGGAACGAAGGGTCTAAGCGTGGCCCTTAATACGGGACCCACCTCCTTTCCCCACCCTGAATTTAATTAATATTTTCACACCAGTAGATATGATATCAACATATGTAATTGCAGCTTGAAACCAAACAGGTACACTCGTGCATCACATAGTGCAAATTAAATATTTCAGCATAGCAATCTTAACAAGAAAAAGTACCGCATCAACATAAGCAGATAAATGCACTTTTAAATAAATAAATAAATTAGACCAACCAACTACCAAGATCCAATAATTCCAAAGTTCATAATTAATCTAAATTAATTATTTAAATTAAACACACCAAAATAGGTTGTGAAAAACATGCAGATAAAGACATTTTCTAATAATAAATAAACCGGCACAACCAAATACTAAAGATTCGACAATTCAAGATTTATAATTAATCTAAATTAATTATTCAAATTGAACACAACAAAAAAAATATGTTTTGCAACACATGCAATTAAATAAATTAAAAGTTTGGGCTAACAGATATTATAATGACCACATCGGCACGCCCCAAGGGGTGTCCGACCTTACTACAACAAATGAAACAAATTAATTCATGATTAATACGACTGCAACAACTAGGCGAAACAAATTAATTACTGAATTTGAGTGAATTTGCACAAAGCGGGTAGGCACTGACTAACGGCACAACGGTGCGTTTTTATAAATCATAACAAAATGGAGGGAAAGAGAGTAGACGTCCTACCTTAAGGTCTTGGATGATCCTATGATCCGCGGTAGGCTTTGATTTGACCTAAAACGGAAGAAAATGAATGATTTTAGGAAAACCCCAAAATAGGGTAAAATCCTTCCACGATGAACTGCGCAAAGGATAAAGAAGGAGATCATACGATTCTTGGTGCGTGGGATAAGCCTTACCGAGAGGTTTACAGCACACCTAACGGTGATTAAAATGAACGACAAACGGAGGTGCAACGATCTTCCAAAGCTGGAAGGAGGTGGTGCGCCACATAGAGAGGGGAGGCACGACGTGAGAGGGAGGAGAGGAAGAGAGGAGAAAATAAAGAAAGAAAGAAAGGGAAAGGAAAAAATAAAAAAATAAAAGGATTTAAATAAATAAAATAATAAAAATTGAACGGTGGAAGAAATGAAATAAATAATTAAAATGGGTTTACCCTATTTTAATTAATTTTAATTTCTCTCCAACCGTATCTATTTTATTCTTTATTTTTATCCCTCTTTAAATTCCATTAATTTCTTTTAAAGTCTTTTTATTTATTTTTAACCCGAACGTTGTGCTATGGCGCGACGTAATATTTTACATAAAGTCTGAACAATCATTTAATTAATTTTAATAGCTGTCTGGGACCAGCAATAGGGTGTGCAGGCGTGCGCCCTGGGTCGCTTTAAAGATTTGGATTAAAAACTTAAAAGTTCACAACTTGATTTAAGTCGACATATTAAATGCATTTATATAGGTAATTAATAATATTTTATCAAACCCAACAATAAATATTGACCCATGTACATATGTTATATATATATATACACATATTTATATTCAAATATGTACATCCGCACATGTATATATAACTATATATATATATATATTTAATCTCATATATATATATACCTCATATATAAATATACATCAAAGTTTTTGTCTCAATCTAGTAATAATAACTATAATTAAAATTACTATTATTTAATACAACTCATCAATAACACCATAAATATTTTAATGACAACAATCATTATAAAAAGGATAATGGTTATTAAATTAATATTGATTTTGGATTTGTATTTAATTCGAACAATTAATAATAACACATTTATTACATTGCTCAATTATTATTTACACCGCGACACAATTTATTAATTGTGAAAGCGTATTTTTATTTGTTGTCTTCAAAAAAAATATTAATAATAAACTTATTATTATTATTTCTAACGGCCAACAAAATATTTATAACTCAATTAAATTATCTTCAGGAGCGATATGACCATACGTTCGACGATCGCAAAGGTTATACTCTGTCTAGGGTAAACCCCACATCCCGGAACTATCGGTGATGTCAGATTTCTCATTCAACGCACCATTTGTGAGAAAATAATTATTTATTATATAAAAAACGGAATAATTAATTAATTAAAAATAAAGATGGAATTATCATGTACGAGGGTGCCAAACACCAGATGTTAATCAAGGTTATACCCTACTTAGGGTAAACCCGGCGTTCCCAACCTAACGGTAGTCTCAGATTTATCATACGACGCACCATTTGAGAGTTATTTCAATTTTTTAAAAAGAAACAAACACGCATATGAATAAAATAAATTTAATATTTTTATTCAATCAACGCCGCAGTGTCGACTATCGGAATAAAAAGTTCCGATGCTCGGTTTTTAAAACTGACCTGCCCAGTTAACGGAAAAAATTTAATTTCCTTCGCTTTTTCATCCGGTTCAAAACATGGAACATTACAAACTTATCACCTTAGAACTTCTCATCCTAGAGAAGCCTTTGGGAACAACATAAACCTCACCTGATCTACAGGGTCATGTAGTCTCATACAAAAGGTCGCGTTGTATCTCCAAACGCTCAACGCACGTTCAAACATTGGTTAGGAAAGTGACACCTAAGATATTAAGGTTTGATTCAATGCTCATTTTCCAACTGAAAACACTGAGACGACACCTATCGAAATACATTCAGTTAGAGACACGACCATGTCACCATCTCATTAACTTCTGGCCAAAGTTATTTCCCTCCTTAGGTTTTAAAGTTAGAAAGAGTCAAATTCTGAGTCACGACACCTTCCACCATTGGAATTTCCTATAAGACACTCCCTTAAGCGCTCTAGTGACGTTTCTCGCTTGATTTCTGAAATGGATAAAACGGTCGATTCCCCATCACCCACAAAGCCCAAGTTGAGCCATCTTTTTATGAAATGCCCTGGTTGACACAAACCGCACTCGTCTCACCTGACGACATGACAGAAAAAGGTCTTTCACTGATTGCTTCATTGAGCAAGAGAGATAACTAGTCAAGCCACTTCGGCCGACCATTTGAGAAGATGCTCGGCTTAGATGGCAGGTGTTTTATGAACTGAACTATGATTCCTTCTTCCAATGTATCTCGCATTCACCATGAACACGTCCACCAAAATCCATACCTGACTTCCGGTGATGATCCATGATTTAAGCATCACCGAGCCCGAAAAACAAGTATGGGTACACTTGGATTGGCACAACTGGAGTGAAAGGAATTAACACAAGGTAGCCCATACTCCATTCTTATGAGTGAGATGTTGGTACAAGGGAAAGATTCCCATATCAAAACATTGACCGAGCCCAGAGCAGCATCGGCTTGGAGGTCAAGTTAGAAGAAATAGTTGGTGTACAAGAGTTCGCCCAAATAATTCCTACATGGAAATCTGGGGGTCACTCAAGACTAATCAAGCCCTGATAAGAATGATGTGTTAGCATGAAACACTAAGAAAACCACCCCAACAAGCCCAACAACATTTAAAACTTTAGCATGGCATAAGACCGATGCTCTCTTGGTGTATCAAGGATGAAAGAAAGATAAGGTACATGCTCGTCACTTAAAGAAGAGTACACTAAGAGGATTAAAAGATTACTAGAAGGAAAACATTTAAACAACTGGCATGAAAGCCCAACCAAACTGACCGGTGTGTCAAACACACGAGTCTCTAGAATCCATCCTGAGCATTGGGAGGAACTTGATTCCTTTAACACATAAGTCACTATACTACAGAGATGACCCGAAATGTATTTAACAGTGCAAGACTTGATGATTACACTGAATTCAACCGGTTCGTCACAACATTAAGAACTCGACGGCACCGCGTTCGTGAGCGCATACTACCCTGGGGTGATACAAAAGCAAGATGACTTTTAACTCGGACGATGACGCACTGAATCATCCATCACTATAGAGAAGAGAGGGTCGAACGACCTACGAAGCAACTGACCATTCCTAAGGCATGCCTAACCTGATGAAAGTGAGCATTACCGATGCTCAAGCCCGAAACAAAAGTCAAGGGAAACATGACCACTCGTCTGAATAAGGGTGTCATTTTAAGCAAGGTGGTCTGAATAGGGAAAACGACATGCGAATGGTTATGTTCAAAAGAAACTCAAGGAGAAACTCAAACTACCCTTATACAAGGGTCTTAAACAGAGGACATCGCTACAGGTTCCATATCCAAGCCCTTTATATTTAATCACAATTAATCTTTAATCATCATCAAAACATCAAGTACTATTTTTCAAAATAAAACACAAGGTAGTTGATCATAACCAACACCTCAAGGGTAAAATAGGAAAGTTTTACAAAGCTCCATTTTAAAACATTTACATTAATTGAAATTTTGTCCTTAAATAGGA